>CM062296.1:434019617-435421544 GCA_031216915.1 Pictodentalium vernedei | reverse complement strand
TCCAGTAGCGTAGAAGAGCCGATCATATGGAACAGCTTTGCTTATTATTACTATATTTAGCAATTTCTGGTCTATTCTTGTTAGTTCTGATCCTATTCCAAGTACTCTTGTTGTTTCATATATCTAACTAACGAATCAGATTGCTTGATTTCCCATAATGCAGTTATCTCCCTTGTGTATAACAAAAGCCTATATCCAATGGCACCCCAATTTTAGCACCCCTTTTTTGAAAAACATATGACCTTCGGCACCCCTTTTTGTCATATGTGCTTATGTGAAAAGGCACAATGTGACACAATATGCCCTATCACATAGGCACATGCTTTATGTGCCGATATGTGCTTATGTGAAAAGGCACAATATGACACAATGTGCCCTATCACATAGGCACATACGACCAAAATGGGATTCCATAGCCACAGGCGTTTTAGAAAAAGCACTTTTGGGCTCATAGGGTTGCCCAATTTTGGGAGGGTGAGGTACCTAATTTTGGTGGCAATCTTCATGAATCTATTTGTGCCACCCCACAATGCAGTTTATTTGGCGAAAATCGGTTCATAAATGCGATTTAACAACTCAGCATATTGGGGCTCCTAGGGTGCCCAATTTTGGGAGGGTGAGGTACCTAATTTTGGTGGCAATCTTCATGAATCTATTTGTGCCACCCTACAATGCAGTTTATTTGGCGAAATTCGGTTGATAAATGCGATTTTGAGAACTCGGCACTTTTGGGCTCCTAGGGTGCCCAATTATGGAAGGGTGAGGAACCTAATTTTGGTGGCAATCTTCATGAATCTATTTGTGCCACCCCACAAAGCAGTTTATTTGGCAAATACCCGTTGATAAATACGATTTGGAGAACTCGGCACTTTTGGGTTCCTAGGGTGTCCAGTTTTGGGAGAGTGAGGTACCTAATTTTGGTGGCAATCTTCATGAATGTATTTGCGTCACCCCACAATGCAGTTTATTTGGCGAAAATCGGTTGATAAATGCGATTTTGAGCACCTCAGCACTTTTGGGCTCATAAGGGTGCCCAATTTTCGGAGGGTCAGGTACCTAATTTTGGTGGCAATCTTCATGAATCTATTTGTGCCATACCACAATGCAGTTTATTTGGCGAAAATCGGTTGGTAAATGCGATTTTGAGTACCTCAGCACTTTTGGGCTCATAGGGGTGCCCAATTTTCGGAGGGTGAGGTACCTAATTTTGGTGGCAATCTTCATGAATCTATTTGTGCCACCCCACAATGCATTTTATTTGGCGAAAATAGGTTGATAAATGCGATTTGGCGCAACTCAGCACTTTTGGGCTCTGAGAGTGCCCAATTTTGGGAGGGTCAGGTACCTAATTTTTGTGGCAATCTTCATGAATCTATTTGTGCCACCCCACAATGCAGTTTATTTAGCGAGAATCGGTTGATAAATGCGATTTGAAGCAAC
Source organism: Pictodentalium vernedei (assembly GCA_031216915.1). Classification (NCBI taxonomy): domain Eukaryota; kingdom Metazoa; phylum Mollusca; class Scaphopoda; order Dentaliida; family Dentaliidae; genus Pictodentalium; species Pictodentalium vernedei. The sequence continues at coordinate 435,420,104 of CM062296.1, read as the reverse complement.
TCAGCACTTTTGGGTTCCTAGGGTGCCCAATATTGGGAGGGTGAGGTACCTAATTTTGGTGGCAATCTTCATGAATCTATTTGTGTCACCCCACAATGCAGTTTATTTGGCGAAAATCGGTTCATAAATGCGATTTTGAGCAATTCAGCACATTTGGGCTCCTAGGGTGCCCAATTTTGGGAGGGTGAAGTACCTAATTTCGGTGGCAATCTTCATGAATCTATTTTTGCCACCCCACAATGCAGTTTATTTGGCGAAAATCGGGTGATAAATGCCATTTTGAGCTACTCAGAACATTTGGGCTCATAAGGTGCCCAATTTTGGGAGGGCGAGGTACCTAATATTGGTGGCAATCTTCATGAAACTATTTGTGCCACCCCACAATGCAGTTTATTTGGCGAAAATCGGTTGATAAATGCGATTTTGAGCAACTCAGCACATTTGGGCTCCTAGGGTGCCCAATTTTGGGAGAGTGAGGCACCTTATGTTGGTGGCAATCTTCATGAATCTATTTTTGCCACCCCACAATGCAGTTTATTTGGCGAAAATCGGTTGATAAATGCGATTTTGAGCAACTCAGCACTTTTGACCTCCTAGGGTGCCTAATTTTGGGAGGGTGAGGAGCCTAATTTTGGTGGCAATCTTCATGAATCTATTTGTGCCACCCCTCAATGCAGTTTTTTGTCGAAAATCGGTTAATAAATGCGATTTTGAGCAACTCAGCACTTTTTGGCTCGTAGGGTGCCCAATTTTGGGAGGGTCAGGTACCTAACTTTGGTGGCAATCTTCATGAATCTATTTGTGCCACCCTACAATGCAGTTTATTTGGCAAAAATCGGTTGATAAATGCGATTTTGAGCAACTCAGCACTTTTGGGCTCCAAGGGTGCCCAATTTTGGGAGGATGAGGTACCTAATTTTGGAGGCAATCTTCATGAACCTATTTTTGCCACCCCACAATGCAGTTTATTTGGCGGAAATCGGTTAATAAATGCGATTTTGAGCAACTCAGCTCTTTTGGGCTCCTAGGGTGCCCAATTTTGGGAGGGTGAGGAGCCTAATTTTGGTGGCAATCTTCATGAATCTATTTGTGCCACCCCACAATGCAGTTTATTTGGCGAAAATCGGTTGATAAATGCGATTTTGAGCAACTCAGCACTTTTGGGCTCCTAGGGTGCCCAATTTTGGGAGTGTGATGTACCTAATTTTGGTGGCAATCTTCATGAATCTATTTGTGCCACCCCACAATGCAGTTTATTTGGCGAAAATCCGTTGATAAATGCGATTTTGAGCAACTCAGCACTTTTGGGCTCCTAGGGTGCCCAATTTTGAGGGCGTGAGGAGCCTAATTTTGGTGGCAATCTTCGTGAATCTATTTGTGCCACCCCACAATGCAGTTTGTTTGGCGAAAACCGGTTAATAAATGCGATTTTGAGCAATTCAGCACTTTTGGGCTCCTAGGGTGCCCAATTTTGGGAGGGTGAGGTACCTAATTTTGGTGGCAATCTTCATGAATCTATATGTGCCACCCACAATGCAGTTTATTTGGCGAAAATCGGTTGATAAATGCGATTTTCAGCAACTCAGCACTTTTGGGCTCCTAGGGTGCCCAATTTTGGGAGGGTGAGGTACCTAATTTTGGTGGCAATCTTCATGAATCTATTTGTGCCACCCCACAATGCAGTTTATTTGGCGAAAATCGGTTGATAAATGCGATTTTGAGCATCTCAGCGCTTTTGGGCTCCTAGGGTGCCCAATTTTGGGGGGGGTGAGGTACCTAATTTTGGTGGCAATCTTCATGAATCTATTTGTGCCACCCCACAATGCAGTTTATTTGGCGAAATTCTTTCATAAATGCGATTTTGAGCAATTCAGCACTTTTGAGCTCCTAGGGTGCCCAATTCTGGGAGGGTGAGGTACCTAATTTTGGTGGCAATCTTCATGAATCTATTTGTGCCACCCCACAATGCAGTTTATTTGGCGAAAACCGGTTGATAAATGCGATTTTGTGCAACTCAGCACTTTTGGGCTCCTAGGGTGCCCAATTTTGGGAGGGTGGGTACCTTATTTTGGTGGCAATCTTCATGAATCTATTTGTGCCACCCCACATTGCAGTTTATTTGGCGAAAATCGATTGATAAATGCGATTTTGAGCAACTCAGCACATTTGAGCTCCTAGTGTGCCTAATTTTGGGAGGGTGAGGAGCCTAATTTTGGTGGCAATCTTCATGAATCTATTTGTGCCACCCCACAATGCAGTTTATTTGGCGAAGATCGGTTGATAAATGCGATTTTGAGCAACTCAGCTCCTTTGGGCTCCTAGGGTGTCCAATTTTGGGAGGGTGAGGTACCTAATTTTGGTGGCAATCTTGATGAATCTATTTTTGCCACCCCACAATGCAGTTTATTTGGCGAAAATCGGTTGATAAATTCGATTTTGAGCAACTCGGCACATTTGGGCTCCTAGGGCGCCCAATTTTGGGAGGGTGAGGTACCTAATTTTGGTGGCAATCTTCATGAATCTATTTGTGCCATCCCACAATGCAGTTTATTTGGCGAAAATCGGTTGATAAATGCGATTTTCAGCAACTCAGCACTTTTGGGCTCCTAGGGTGCCCAATTTTGAGAGAGTGATGTACCTAATTTTGGTGGCAATCTTCATGAATCTATTTGTGCCACCCCACAATGCAGTTTATTTGGCGAAAATCGGTTGATAAATGCGATTTTGAGCAACTCAGCACTTTTGGGCTCCTAGGGTGCCCAATTTTGGGAGGGTGAGGTACCTAATTTTGCTGGCAATCGTCATGAATCTATTTTTGCCACCCCACAATGCAGTTTATTTGGCGAAAATCGGTTGATAAATTCGATTTTGAGCAACTCAGCACATTTGGGCTCCTAGGGCGCCCAATTTTGGGAGGGTGAGGTACCTAATTTTGGTGGCAATCTTCATGAATCTATTTGTGCCACCCCACAATGCAGTTTATTTGGCGAAAATCGGTTGATAAATGCGATTTTGAGCAACTCAGCACTTTTGGGCTCCTACGGTGCCCAATTTTGAGAGAGTGAGGTACCTAATTTTGGTGGCAATCTTCATGAATCTATTTGTGCCACCCCACAATGCAGTTTATTTGGCGAAATTCTTTCATAAATGCGATTTTGAGCAACTCAGCACTTTTGAGCTCCTAGGGTGCCCAATTCTGGGAGGGTGAGGTACCTAATTTTGCAGGCAATCTTCATGAATCTATTTGTGCCACCCCACAATGCAGTTTATTTGGCGAAAATTGGTTGATGAATGCGATTTTGAGCACCTCAGCACTTTTGGGCTCCTAGGGGTGCCCAATTTTGGGAGGGTGAGGTACCTAATTTTGTTGGCAATCTTCATGAATCTATTTGTGCCACCCCACAATGCAGTTTATTTGGCGAAAATCGGTTCATAAATGCGATTTTGAGCAACTCAGCACATTTGGGCTGCTAGGGTGCCCAATTTTGGGACGGTGAAGTACCTAATTTTGGTGGCAATCTTCATGAATCTATTTGTGCCACCCCACAATGCTGTTTATTTGTCGAAAATCGGTTGATAAATGCAATTTTGAGCAACTCTGCACATTTGGCCTCCTAGGGTGCCCAATTTTGGGAGGGTGAGGAGCCTAATTTTGGTGGCAATCTTCATGAATCTATTTGTGCCACCCCACAATGCAGTTTATTTGGCCAAAATCGGTCGATAAATGCGATTTTGAGCAACTCAGCACTTTTGGGCTCCTAGGGTGCCCAATTTTGCGAGGGTGAGGTACCTAATTTTGGTGGCAATCTTCATGAATCTATTTGTGCCACCCCACAATGCAGTTTATTTGGCGAAAATCGGTTGATAAATGCGATTTTGAGCTACTCAGCACTTTTGGGCTCCTAGGGTGCCCAATTTTGGGAGGGTGATGTACCTAATTTTGGTGGCAATCTTCATAAATCTATTTGTGCCACCCCACAATGCAGTTTATTTGGCGAAAATCGGTTCATAAATGCGATTTTGAGCAACTCAGCACTTTTGGGCTCCTAGGGTACCCAATTTTGAGAGGGTGAGGAGCCTAATTTTGGTGGCAATCTTCATGAATCTATTTGCGCCACCCCACAATGCAGTTTATTTGGCGAAAATCGGTTGATAAATGCGATTTTGAGCAACTCAGCACTTTTGGGCTCCTAGGGTGCCCAATTTTGGGAGTGTGATGTACCTAATTTTGGTGGCAATCTTCATGAATCTATTTTTGCCACCCCACAATGCAGTTTATTTGGCGAAAATCCGTTGATAAATGCGATTTTGAGCAACTCAGCACTTTTGGGCTCCTAGGGTGCCCAATTTTGAGGGCGTGAGGAGCCTAATTTTGGTGGCAATCTTCGTGAATCTATTTGTGCCACCCCACAATGCAGTTTGTTTGGCGAAAACCGGTTAATAAATGCGATTTTGAGCAATTCAGCACTTTTGGGCTCCTAGGGTGCCCAATTTTGGGAGGGTGAGGTACCTAATTTTGGTGGCAATCTTCATGAATCTATATGTGCCACCCACAATGCAGTTTATTTGGCGAAAATCGGTTGATAAATGCGATTTTCAGCAACTCAGCACTTTTGGGCTCCTAGGGTGCCCAATTTTGGGAGGGTGAGGTACCTAATTTTGGTGGCAATCTTCATGAATCTATTTGTGCCACCCCACAATGCAGTTTATTTGGCGAAAATCGGTTGATAAATGCGATTTTGAGCATCTCAGCGCTTTTGGGCTCCTAGGGTGCCCAATTTTGGGGGGGTGAGGTACCTAATTTTGGTGGCAATCTTCATGAATCTATTTGTGCCACCCCACAATGCAGTTTATTTGGCGAAATTCTTTCATAAATGCGATTTTGAGCTATTCAGCACTTTTGAGCTCCTAGGGTGCCCAATTCTGGGAGGGTGAGGTACCTAATTTTGCTGGCAATCTTCATGAATGTATTTGTGCCACCCCCACAATGCAGTTTATTTGGCGAAAATCGGTTGATGAATGCGATTTTGAGCACCTCAGCACTTTTGGGCTCCTAGGGGTGCCCAATTTTGGGAGGGTGAGGTACCTAATTTAGTTGGCAATCTTCATGAATCTATTTGTGCCACCCCACAATGCAGTTTATTTGGCGAAAATCGGTTCATAAATGCGATTTTGAGCAACTCAGCTCATTTGGGCTGCTAGGGTGCCCAATTCTGGGAGGGTGAAGTACCTAATTTTGGTGGCAATCTTCATGAATCTATTTGTGCCACCCCACAATGCTGTTTATTTGTCGAAAATCGGTTGATAAATGCTATTTTGAGCAACTCTGCACTTTTGGTCTCCTAGGGTGCCCAATTTTGGGAGGGTGAGGAGCCTAATTTTGGTGGCAATCTTCATGAATCTATTTGTGCCACCCCACAATGCAGTTTATTTGACCAAAATCGGTTGATAAATGCGATTTTGAGCAACTCAGCACTTTTGGGCTCCTAGGGTGCCCAATTTTGCGAGGGTGAGGTACCTAATTTTGGTGGCAATCTTCCTGAATCTATTTGTGCCACCCCACAATGCAGTTTATTTGGCGAAAATCGGTTGATAAATGCGATTTTGAGCAAGTCAGTACTTTTGGTCTCCTAGGGTGCCCAATTTTGGGAGGGTGAGGTACCTAATTTTGGTGGCAATCATCCTGAATCTATTTGCGCCACCCCACAATGCAGTTTATTTGGCGAATACCGGTTGATAAATACGATTTGGAGACCTCAGCACTTTTGGGCTCCTAGGGTGCCCAATTTTGGGAGGGTGAGGAGCCTAATTTTGGTGGCAATCTTCATGAATCTATTTGTGCCACCCCACAATGCAGTTTTTTTGGCGAAAATCGGTTGATAAATGCGATTTTGAGCAACTCAGCACTTTTGGGCTCCTAGGGTGTCCAATTTTGGGAGGGTGAGGAGCCTAATTTTGGTGGCAATCTTCATAAATCTATTTGTGCCACCCCACAATGCTGTTTATTTGTCCAAAATCGGTTGATAAATGCGATTTTGAGCAAATCTGCATTTTTGGTCTCCTAGGGTGCCCAATTTTGGGAGGATGAGGAGCCTAATTTTGGTGGCAATCTTCATGAATCTATTTGTGCCACCCCACAATGCAGTTTATTTGGCGAAAACCGGTTGATAAATGCGATTTTGTGCAACTCAGCACTTTTGGGCTCCTAGGGTGCCCAATTTTGGGAGGGTGGGTACCTTATTTTGGTGGCAATCTTCATGAATCTATTTGTGCCACCCCACATTGCAGTTTATTTGGCGAAAATCGATTGATAAATGCGATTTTGAGCAACTCAGCACATTTGAGCTCCTAGTGTGCCTAATTTTGGGAGGGTGAGGAGCCTAATTTTGGTGGCAATCTTCATGAATCTATTTGTGCCACCCCACAATGCAGTTTATTTGGCGAAGATCGGTTGATAAATGCGATTTTGAGCAACTCAGCTCCTTTGGGCTCCTAGGGTGTCCAATTTTGGGAGGGTGAGGTACCTAATTTTGGTGGCAATCTTCATGAATCTATTTTTGCCACCCCACAATGCAGTTTATTTGGCGAAAATCGGTTGATAAATTCGATTTTGAGCAACTCAGCACATTTGGGCTCCTAGGGCGCCCAATTTTGGGAGGGTGAGGTACCTAATTTTGGTGGCAATCTTCATGAATCTATTTGTGCCATCCCACAATGCAGTTTATTTGGCGAAAATCGGTTGATAAATGCGATTTTCAGCAACTCAGCACTTTTGGGCTCCTAGGGTGCCCAATTTTGAGAGAGTGATGTACCTAATTTTGGTGGCAATCTTCATGAATCTATTTGTGCCACCCCACAATGCAGTTTATTTGGCGAAAATCGGTTGATAAATGCGATTTTGAGCAACTCAGCGCTTTTGGGCTCCTAGGGTGCCCAATTTTGGGAGGGTGAGGTACCTAATTTTGCTGGCAATCGTCATGAATCTATTTTTGCCACCCCACAATGCAGTTTATTTGGCGAAAACCGGTTGATAAATGCGATTTTGTGCAACTCAGCACTTTTGGGCTCCTAGGGTGCCCAATTTTGGGAGGGTGGGTACCTTATTTTGGTGGCAATCTTCATGAATCTATTTGTGCCACCCCACATTGCAGTTTATTTGGCGAAAATCGATTGATAAATGCGATTTTGAGCAACTCAGCACATTTGAGCTCCTAGTGTGCCTAATTTTGGGAGGGTGAGGAGCCTAATTTTGGTGGCAATCTTCATGAATCTATTTGTGCCACCCCACAATGCAGTTTATTTGGCGAAGATCGGTCGATAAATGCGATTTTGAGCAACTCAGCTCCTTTGGGCTCCTAGGGTGTCCAATTTTGGGAGGGTGAGGTACCTAATTTTGGTGGCAATCTTGATGAATCTATTTTTGCCACCCCACAATGCAGTTTATTTGGCGAAAATCGGTTGATAAATTCGATTTTGAGCAACTCGGCACATTTGGGCTCCTAGGGCGCCCAATTTTGGGAGGGTGAGGTACCTAATTTTGGTGGCAATCTTCATGAATCTATTTGTGCCATCCCACAATGCAGTTTATTTGGCGAAAATCGGTTGATAAATGCGATTTTCAGCAACTCAGCACTTTTGGGCTCCTAGGGTGCCCAATTTTGAGAGAGTGATGTACCTAATTTTGGTGGCAATCTTCATGAATCTATTTGTGCCACCCCACAATGCAGTTTATTTGGCGAAAATCGGTTGATAAATGCGATTTTGAGCAACTCAGCACTTTTGGGCTCCTAGGGTGCCCAATTTTGGGAGGGTGAGGTACCTAATTTTGCTGGCAATCGTCATGAATCTATTTTTGCCACCCCACAATGCAGTTTATTTGGCGAAAATCGGTTGATAAATTCGATTTTGAGCAACTCAGCACATTTGGGCTCCTAGGGCGCCCAATTTTGGGAGGGTGAGGTACCTAATTTTGGTGGCAATCTTCATGAATCTATATTTGTGCCACCCCACAATGCAGTTTATTTGGCGAAAATCGGTTGATAAATGCGATTTTGAGCAACTCAGCACTTTTGGGCTCCTACGGTGCCCAATTTTGAGAGAGTGAGGTACCTAATTTTGGTGGCAATCTTCATGAATCTATTTGTGCCACCCCACAATGCAGTTTATTTGGCGAAATTCTTTCATAAATGCGATTTTGAGCAACTCAGCACTTTTGAGCTCCTAGGGTGCCCAATTCTGGGAGGGTGAGGTACCTAATTTTGCAGGCAATCTTCATGAATCTATTTGTGCCACCCCACAATGCAGTTTATTTGGCGAAAATTGGTTGATGAATGCGATTTTGAGCACCTCAGCACTTTTGGGCTCCTAGGGGTGCCCAATTTTGGGAGGGTGAGGTACCTAATTTTGTTGGCAATCTTCATGAATCTATTTGTGCCACCCCACAATGCAGTTTATTTGGCGAAAATCGGTTCATAAATGCGATTTTGAGCAACTCAGCACATTTGGGCTGCTAGGGTGCCCAATTTTGGGACGGTGAAGTACCTAATTTTGGTGGCAATCTTCATGAATCTATTTGTGCCACCCCACAATGCTGTTTATTTGTCGAAAATCGGTTGATAAATGCAATTTTGAGCAACTCTGCACATTTGGCCTCCTAGGGTGCCCAATTTTGGGAGGGTGAGGAGCCTAATTTTGGTGGCAATCTTCATGAATCTATTTGTGCCACCCCACAATGCAGTTTATTTGGCCAAAATCGGTCGATAAATGCGATTTTGAGCAACTCAGCACTTTTGGGCTCCTAGGGTGCCCAATTTTGCGAGGGTGAGGTACCTAATTTTGGTGGCAATCTTCATGAATCTATTTGTGCCACCCCACAATGCAGTTTATTTGGCGAAAATCGGTTGATAAATGCGATTTTGAGCTACTCAGCACTTTTGGGCTCCTAGGGTGCCCAATTTTGGGAGGGTGATGTACCTAATTTTGGTGGCAATCTTCATAAATCTATTTGTGCCACCCCACAATGCAGTTTATTTGGCGAAAATCGGTTCATAAATGCGATTTTGAGCAACTCAGCACTTTTGGGCTCCTAGGGTACCCAATTTTGAGAGGGTGAGGAGCCTAATTTTGGTGGCAATCTTCATGAATCTATTTGCGCCACCCCACAATGCAGTTTATTTGGCGAAAATCGGTTGATAAATGCGATTTTGAGCAACTCAGCACTTTTGGGCTCCTAGGGTGCCCAATTTTGGGAGTGTGATGTACCTAATTTTGGTGGCAATCTTCATGAATCTATTTTTGCCACCCCACAATGCAGTTTATTTGGCGAAAATCCGTTGATAAATGCGATTTTGAGCAACTCAGCACTTTTGGGCTCCTAGGGTGCCCAATTTTGAGGGCGTGAGGAGCCTAATTTTGGTGGCAATCTTCGTGAATCTATTTGTGCCACCCCACAATGCAGTTTGTTTGGCGAAAACCGGTTAATAAATGCGATTTTGAGCAATTCAGCACTTTTGGGCTCCTAGGGTGCCCAATTTTGGGAGGGTGAGGTACCTAATTTTGGTGGCAATCTTCATGAATCTATATGTGCCACCCACAATGCAGTTTATTTGGCGAAAATCGGTTGATAAATGCGATTTTCAGCAACTCAGCACTTTTGGGCTCCTAGGGTGCCCAATTTTGGGAGGGTGAGGTACCTAATTTTGGTGGCAATCTTCATGAATCTATTTGTGCCACCCCACAATGCAGTTTATTTGGCGAAAATCGGTTGATAAATGCGATTTTGAGCATCTCAGCGCTTTTGGGCTCCTAGGGTGCCCAATTTTGGGGGGGTGAGGTACCTAATTTTGGTGGCAATCTTCATGAATCTATTTGTGCCACCCCACAATGCAGTTTATTTGGCGAAATTCTTTCATAAATGCGATTTTGAGCTATTCAGCACTTTTGAGCTCCTAGGGTGCCCAATTCTGGGAGGGTGAGGTACCTAATTTTGCTGGCAATCTTCATGAATGTATTTGTGCCACCCCACAATGCAGTTTATTTGGCGAAAATCGGTTGATGAATGCGATTTTGAGCACCTCAGCACTTTTGGGCTCCTAGGGGTGCCCAATTTTGGGAGGGTGAGGTACCTAATTTAGTTGGCAATCTTCATGAATCTATTTGTGCCACCCCACAATGCAGTTTATTTGGCGAAAATCGGTTCATAAATGCGATTTTGAGCAACTCAGCTCATTTGGGCTGCTAGGGTGCCCAATTCTGGGAGGGTGAAGTACCTAATTTTGGTGGCAATCTTCATGAATCTATTTGTGCCACCCCACAATGCTGTTTATTTGTCGAAAATCGGTTGATAAATGCTATTTTGAGCAACTCTGCACTTTTGGTCTCCTAGGGTGCCCAATTTTGGGAGGGTGAGGAGCCTAATTTTGGTGGCAATCTTCATGAATCTATTTGTGCCACCCCACAATGCAGTTTATTTGACCAAAATCGGTTGATAAATGCGATTTTGAGCAACTCAGCACTTTTGGGCTCCTAGGGTGCCCAATTTTGCGAGGGTGAGGTACCTAATTTTGGTGGCAATCTTCCTGAATCTATTTGTGCCACCCCACAATGCAGTTTATTTGGCGAAAATCGGTTGATAAATGCGATTTTGAGCAAGTCAGTACTTTTGGTCTCCTAGGGTGCCCAATTTTGGGAGGGTGAGGTACCTAATTTTGGTGGCAATCATCCTGAATCTATTTGCGCCACCCCACAATGCAGTTTATTTGGCGAATACCGGTTGATAAATACGATTTGGAGACCTCAGCACTTTTGGGCTCCTAGGGTGCCCAATTTTGGGAGGGTGAGGAGCCTAATTTTGGTGGCAATCTTCATGAATCTATTTGTGCCACCCCACAATGCAGTTTTTTTGGCGAAAATCGGTTGATAAATGCGATTTTGAGCAACTCAGCACTTTTGGGCTCCTAGGGTGTCCAATTTTGGGAGGGTGAGGAGCCTAATTTTGGTGGCAATCTTCATAAATCTATTTGTGCCACCCCACAATGCTGTTTATTTGTCCAAAATCGGTTGATAAATGCGATTTTGAGCAACTCTGCATTTTTGGTCTCCTAGGGTGCCCAATTTTGGGAGGATGAGGAGCCTAATTTTGGTGGCAATCTTCATGAATCTATTTGTGCCACCCCACAATGCAGTTTATTTGGCGAAAACCGGTTGATAAATGCGATTTTGTGCAACTCAGCACTTTTGGGCTCCTAGGGTGCCCAATTTTGGGAGGGTGGGTACCTTATTTTGGTGGCAATCTTCATGAATCTATTTGTGCCACCCCACATTGCAGTTTATTTGGCGAAAATCGATTGATAAATGCGATTTTGAGCAACTCAGCACATTTGAGCTCCTAGTGTGCCTAATTTTGGGAGGGTGAGGAGCCTAATTTTGGTGGCAATCTTCATGAATCTATTTGTGCCACCCCACAATGCAGTTTATTTGGCGAAGATCGGTTGATAAATGCGATTTTGAGCAACTCAGCTCCTTTGGGCTCCTAGGGTGTCCAATTTTGGGAGGGTGAGGTACCTAATTTTGGTGGCAATCTTCATGAATCTATTTTTGCCACCCCACAATGCAGTTTATTTGGCGAAAATCGGTTGATAAATTCGATTTTGAGCAACTCAGCACATTTGGGCTCCTAGGGCGCCCAATTTTGGGAGGGTGAGGTACCTAATTTTGGTGGCAATCTTCATGAATCTATTTGTGCCATCCCACAATGCAGTCTATTTGGCGAAAATCGGTTGATAAATGCGATTTTCAGCAACTCAGCACTTTTGGGCTCCTAGGGTGCCCAATTTTGAGAGAGTGATGTACCTAATTTTGGTGGCAATCTTCATGAATCTATTTGTGCCACCCCACAATGCAGTTTATTTGGCGAAAATCGGTTGATAAATGCGATTTTGAGCAACTCAGCGCTTTTGGGCTCCTAGGGTGCCCAATTTTGGGAGGGTGAGGTACCTAATTTTGCTGGCAATCGTCATGAATCTATTTTTGCCACCCCACAATGCAGTTTATTTGGCGAAAATTGGTTGATAAATTCGATTTTGAGCAACTCAGCACATTTGGGCTCCTAGGGCGCCCAATTTTGGGAGGGTGAGGTACCTAATTTTGGTGGCAATCTTCATGAATCTATTTGTGCCACCCCACAATGCAGTTTATTTGGCGAAAATCGGTTGATAAATGCGATTTTGAGCAACTCAGCACTTTTGGGCTCCTACGGTGCCCAATTTTGAGAGAGTGAGGTACCTAATTTTGGTGGCAATCTTCATGAATCTATTTGTGCCACCCCACAATGCAGTTTATTTGGCGAAATTCTTTCATAAATGCGATTTTGAGCAACTCAGCACTTTTGAGCTCCTAGGGTGCCCAGTTCTGGGAGGGTGAGGTACCTAATTTTGCAGGCAATCTTCATGAATCTATTTGTGCCACCCCACAATGCAGTTTATTTGGCGAAAATTGGTTGATGAATGCGATTTTGAGCACCTCAACACTTTTGGGCTCCTAGGGGTGCCCAATTTTGGGAGGGTGAGGTACCTAATTTTGTTGGCAATCTTCATGAATCTATTTGTGCCACCCCACAATGCAGTTTATTTGGCGAAAATCGGTTCATAAATGCGATTTTGAGCAACTCAGCACATTTGGGCTGCTAGGGTGCCCAATTTTGGGACGGTGAAGTACCTAATTTTGGTGGCAATCTTCATGAATCTATTTGTGCCACCCCACAATGCTGTTTATTTGTCGAAAATCGGTTGATAAATGCGATTTTGAGCAACTCTGCACATTTGGCCTCCTAGGGTGCCCAATTTTGGGAGGGTGAGGAGCCTAATTTTGGTGGCAATCTTCATGAATCTATTTGTGCCACCCCACAATGCAGTTCATTTGGCCAAAATCGGTCGATAAATGCGATTTTGAGCAACTCAGCACTTTTGGGCTCCTAGGGTGCCCAATTTTGCGAGGGTGAGGTACCTAATTTTGGTGGCAATCTTCATGAATCTATTTGTGCCACCCCACAATGCAGTTTATTTGGCGACAATCGGTTGATAAATGCGATTTTGAGCAAGTCAGCACTTTTGGTCTCCTAGGGTGCCCAATTTTGGGAGGGTGAGGTACCTAATTTTGGTGGCAATCTTACTGAATCTATTTGCGCCACCCCCCAATGCAGTTTATTTGGCGAATACCGGTTGATAAATACGATTTGGAGAACTCAGCACTTTTGGGCTCCTAGGGTGCCCAATTTTGGGAGTGTGAGGAGCCTAATTTTGGTGGCAATCTTCATGAATCTATTTGTGCCACCCCACAATGCAGTTTTTTTGGCGAAAATCGGTTGATAAATGCGATTTTGAGCAACTCAGCACTTTTGGGCTCCTAGGGTGTCCAATTTTGGGAGGGTGAGGAGCCTAATTTTGGTGGCAATCTTCATGAATCTATTTGTGCCACCTCACAATGCTGTTTATTTGGCGAAAATCCGTTGATAAATGCGATTTTGAGCAAATCTGCACTTTTGGTCTCCTAGGGTGCCCAATTTTGGGAGGGTGAGGTACCTAATTTTGGTGGCAATCTTCATGAATCTATTTGTGCCACCCCACAATGCAGTTTATTTGGCGAAAACTGGTTGATAAATGCGAATTTGTGCAACTCAGCCCTTTTGGGCTCCTAGGGTGCCCAATTTTGGGAGGGTGGGTACCTTATTTTGGTGGCAATCTTCTTGAATCTATTTGTGCCACCCCACATTGCAGTTTATTTGGCGAAAATCGGTTGATAAATGCGATATTGAGCAACTCAGCACATTTGAGCTCCTAGGGTGCCTAATTTTGGGAGGGTGAGGAGCCTAATTTTGGTGGCAATCTTCATGAATCTATTTGTGCCACCCCACAATGCAGTTTATTTGGCGAAAATCGGTTGATAAATGCGATTTTGAGCAACTCAGCTCCTTTGGGCTCCTAGGGTGTCCAATTTTGGGAGGGTGAGGTACCTTATTTTCGTGGCAATCTTCATGAATCTATTTTTTGCCACCCCACAATGCAGTTTATTTGGCGAAAATCGGTTGATAAATTCGATTTTGAGCAACTCAGCACATTTGGGCTCCTAGGGCGCCCAATTTTGGGAGGGTGAGGTACCTAATTTTGGTGGCAATCTTCATGAATCTATTTGTGCCACCCCACAATGCAGTTTATTTGGCGAAAATCGGTTGATAAATGCGATTTTGAGCAACTCAGCACTTTTGGGCTCCTAGGGTGCCCAATTTTGAGAGAGTGAGGTACCTAATTTTGGTGGCAATCTTCATGAATCTATTTGTGCCACCCCACAATGCAGTTTATTTGGCGAAATTCTTTCATAAATGCGATTTTGAGCAACTCAGTACTTTTGAGCTCCTAGGGTGCCCAATTCTGGGAGGGTGAGGTATCTAATTTTGCTGGCAATCTTCATGAATCTATTTGTGCCACCCCACAATGCAGTTTACTTGGCGAAAATCGGTTGGTGATTGCGATTTTGAGCACCTCAGCTCTTTTGGGCTCCTAGGGGTGCCCAATTTTGGGAGGGTGAGGTACCTAATTTTGTTGGCAATCTTCATGAATCTATTTGTGCCACCCACAATGCAGTTTATTTGGCGAAAATCGGTTCATAAATGCGATTTTGAGCAACTCAGCACATTTGGGCTGCTAGTGTGCCCAATTTTGGGAGGGTGAAGTACCTAATTTTGGTGGCAATCTTCATGAATCTATTTGTGCCACCCCACAATGCTGTTTATTTGTCGAAAATCGGTTGATAAATGCGATTGTGAGCAACTCTGCACTTTTGGTCTCCTAGGGTGCCCAATTTTGGGAGGGTGAGGAGCCTAATTTTGGTGGCAATCTTCATGAATCTATTTTTGCCACCCCACAATGCAGTTTATTTGGCCAAAATCGGTTGATAAATGCGATTTTGAGCAACTCAGCACTTTTGGGCTCCTAGGGTGCCCAATTTTGCGAGGGTGAGGTACCTAATTTTGGTGGCAATCTTCCTGAATCTATTTGTGCCACCCCACAATGCAGTTTATTTGGAGAAAATCGGTTGATAAATGCGATTTTGAGCAAGTCAGCACTTTTGGTCTCCTAGGGTGCCCAATTTTGGGAGGGTGAGGTACCTAATTTTGGTGGCAATCTTCCTGAATCTATTTGCGCCACCCCACAATGCAGTTTATTTGGCGAATACCGGTTGATAAATACGATTTGGAGAACTCAGCACTTTTGGGCTCCTAGGGTGCCCAATTTTGGGAGTGTGAGGAGCCTAATTTTGGTGGCAATCTTCATGAATCTATTTGTGCCACCCCACAGTGCAGTTTATTTGGCCAAAATCGGTTGATAAATGCGATTTTGAGCAACTCAGCACTTTTGGGCTCCTAGGGTGCCCAATTTCGCGAGGGTGAGGTACCTAATTTTGGTGGCAATCTTCATGAATCTATTTGTGCCACCCCACAATGCAGTTTATTTGGCGAAAATCGGTTGATAAATGCGATTTTGAGCAAGTCAGCACTTTTGGTCTCCTGGGGTGCCCAATTTTGGGAGGGTGAGGTAACTAATTTTGGTGGCAATCTTCCTGAATCTATTTGCGCCACCCCACAATGCAGTTTATTTGGCGAATACCGGTTGATAAATACGATTTGGAGAACTCAGCACTTTTGGGCTCCTAGGGTGCCCAATTTTGGGAGGGTGAGGAGCCTAATTTTGGTGGCAATCTGCATGAATCTATTTGTGCCACCCCACAATGCAGTTTTTTTGGCGAAAATCGGTTGATAAATGCGATTTTGAGCAACTCAGCACTTTTGGGCTCCTAGGGTGTCCAATTTTGGGATGGTGAGGAGCCTCATTTTGGTGGCAATCTTCATGAATCTATTTGTGCCACCCCACCATGCAGTTTATTTGGCGAAAATCGGTTGGTGGCGAATGTCGAATAAGGAACCGGGAATAAGTAACGGTTTTCACGTTCGTATTGACCAGCATCCAGTAAAAAAAACAAAATAAGACAGATTTCCACCTATTGAGACTTGAGAGCCCACAGTCCATCACGGTGCCACCCCGCTGTACGTGGTGAAGACATAGTACCTCGGGTCAGCACGGTGGTCTACCGTGTTACCCAATATTGAGGCATCTCAGTTTAACACTGTGCGAGGTAACAGAACAATTAATTACAAGCACGACGATACTTCAGCCATTACTACAGTCTGGGCATGCAGGATTACTACAGACAACATTAACGGAGTATGAGCTGAGCATCCTGTCCGTTAGAGTTCTTCTGAATTCAGATCTATTGAGATTTTGAACCAATGGTTCAATTTCATTCCACATTCTTGGAAAAGAGTGGATTGGGAGATTAGCTGAAAACTGAGTACGAGGTTTGAGAACGTATATCTTTCCTGATTGCCTTGTATCCATTCCTGATGGATTTGTATAAAGCTTGAAGGTACTTTCGAAACTCACGGGCAGTCTTTTATGGAACCAGTCGTACATAAAAAGAAGGACGTTAAGTTTGTATAGATCTTTGAATTTCAGAATTTTAAGTTTTCTGAACAGGGGGTCGGTATGTGAATTGTATGTTTTGTTGTCTATTATGCGTATTGCTTTTTCTGTAGGTTAAAAATTCTGGACGCCGAAGGTGAGTGACCCCAAACTTAGATGCCGTAAAGAATATGACAATGTACCAGAGAAAAGTATAATGTCTTTAGAGCATCCCTCGAAAGTATATTTTTGGCCTTGTTAATACAGTATATAGCTCTTGACATTTTTGAGCAAACAACAGATATGTGTTGTTTAAAGGTCAAATTTTCGTCCATGTTAACCTCTAAAAACCTAACAGCTGTCTCGTTGTTAGGGTTAGAGTTGCCAACGCATGTAATGTTGGTATCGTCTATGGAAATAATCCTGTTCTCTATCTGATATAAATCACTTGAGGGATGAAGGAGAAGAAATTTTGTTTTGGTTGGATTTGGTACTAGCTTGTTAGCAGAACACCATCTGCTTATGTTAGTAAGCTCGTTGTTTGCTTTTTCGGTCAAATTATCGAGATTATTATCAGAGGCGAAGGCTGTGGTGTCATCTGCAAACGACAATATGTTAAGTGATGTCGATTGGCTTATGTCATTTATATATAGTATAAAGAGCAAGGGACCAAGAATTGATCCTTGCGGTACGCCTGTTATGGGTAAGAAGTCGGTGTTTTTGTTACAATACATATTGATTTTTTCCATTCAGATAACTTTCAAACCAGGAATTTGCATGACCCCTAATGCCGTAATATTCCAATTTTTTTAACAAGATGTGGTGATTTATAGTGTCAAAGGCTTTAGAAAAATCCACAAATGCTGCCAGTGTGCAGTCTTTTGTTGATTTATCGTTCGTTAGGGCAACGTTTTTTAGAAGATGCAGTATTGGGTGCACCGTGGAATGGGCCTTTCTAAATCCGAATTGATACTGATAGATGATATTGTGTTAATTTAAAAACTTTGAGATTCGGGATATGCATTATTTTCTCTAAAACTTTAGTGGAAACTGGTAAAATGCTTATAGGTCGGTAATTGTTAAACAACTGGGTATCTCCAGACTTGAAAATGGGGATGACTCTGGCAATTTTCATTTTCAGTGGAACTATCCCAGTTAAAAATGACAAGTTGATTATATGAGTTAAAGGTTCGGCAATTTCAAAAATTATTTCTTTCAGAAGCTTAGTGGACAAATCATCACAGTCCCTTCTAGATTTTGAGTTTAGATTCTTGACACATGTGATTACTTCTTGTGTGGAGGTTGGCGAAATAAACATGGATTGAGTATTATTGTGATTTAAATAATCTGTGAAGTTTTGGGGTGAGACAGGAACTTGCTCACTTAGACTCCGTCCAATGTTGGCGAAAAAGTTATTGAAACCATCTGCAATTTGTTTAGGATCAGTCAGTTCATTGTTACTTTCTACAAAACTAGTACCCTTATTCACACCCTATTTAAAACACTAACCTCAGAGACCTCATCCTCAACCTTATTGTTATTATTTTGCGATATTGGATATTGACCGATCCATAGTGAATCATGTGGCATCAACTGTCTTCGTATTACATCGTATTAATAGGTGGAGATGAATGTTTCCTAACCCAATGTAGTTTTTCCTGTGGTATGAATATTTTTGCTTTTCCTCCACCTATCTTATTCAAGCATATGGGAATCCTTGAATCTAATTGTACAAAATTTAAGAAAGTCTATGATTTTTGAAGCCCCGTATCCATACTTTTGTTATGGGAAAAAATGGCTGTAGATGGGGAGATTAAATTACTATTGCACCAGATGGGCCACGATGCGTTTAGGTAGTTGGCCTAAAAATAAGTTTTCTTGTGTAATACTCAGATTTCCTTTCGGCATTGAAAACACCTTGGCTTCCACACGGTCGATAGGATATTTTACAGTTGCTTTTGTTAGTGCTTTCTCGTGAGCCATTCTCACGAATGATTGGAGTCTCTCTTTGCGTACAAACATGGATACATGTAGAATTTTGATCTTGTAGTGGTGAGTGGACCTTCTCGTGTCTGGAAAAGTGGTGTCTCCTGTTAAACGTCTTTGCACATTTTAAGCATCGATACCTCTTAGGGCCGTGGATGGTTCGTCTGTGTAGTATGAGACATTTAAAATGACTGAATGATTTCTGGCACTCTTCACAGGTGTGATGTTGATCCATCGCTGGCTAAACGTAGAATGACAAAATTTGGAGAGGAATCCCTTTTTATACCCTCGAGATTTTATGTAAAAACACGGAACATCATTTTATGGAGTTGGATAGGAATCCCACTTTTGGAATCCCTTTTTGGATGGAATCCCTTTTTCGAAAACGCCTATGGCCATGGAATCCCTTTTTTCTGAAATGAGTCTAAGAGTCGTTCGAGGAGTCACTCGAACGAGCAATTGCTCGTTGGCTGATTTGCACGATGGGATTCGAGTCGTTCGAGCAATAGTTGCGAGTCACTCGACATAAGACAGAATCCCACTTTTGGAATCCCATTTGTGGAATCCCTTTTTCGAAAACGCCTATGGCTATGGAATCCCGTTTTTCAGAAATGAGTCTAAGAGTCGTTCGAGGAGTCACTCGAACGAGCAATTGCTCGTTGGCTCATTTGCTCAATTGGATTCGAGTCGTTCGAGCAATAGTTGCGAGTCACTCGACATAAGATGGAATCCCACTTTTGGAATCCCTTTCTGGAATCCCATTTGTGGAATCCCTTTTTCGAAAACGCCTATGGCCATGGAATCCCTTTTTTCTGAAATGGGTCTAAGAGTCGTTCGAGGAGTCACTCGAACGAGCAATTGCTCGTTGGCTCATTTACTCGATGGGATTCGAGTCGTTCGAGGAGTCACTCGATCGAGCAGTTACTCTAAAGCTCATTTGCTCGGTGGGATTCGAGTCATTGATTATCAATAACTGCTCGATTGCTTATTGGGTTTGGGAATACTTTTTATATACACAAGGGAGATAACTGCATTATGGGAAATCAAGCACTGGTAATTATAAGACTTGGACGAGAGAACCAGAGATAGTTTGGACTGGATAGACTGTTAGTGATAGAGAAATATATGCAATAGGCATTAAAAATCGGATTCTGAGAAAAAATCAGGCCCTGTACTCCTATTCAATAAAACATACCCCCTGTACCCCTTGGTACTATAGCACAACGTGTTATTTTTATATGCCCAAAATGGGGCTTCACATGTCCGTTTGGGTGGTTTGGTGGAGATTTTGGTGGTTTGTAAGGGTGGTCTGGTTTATTTCGGTAATTCTACAAAGTAAACGAGGATTTGAGGAAAATCCGAACCAGAAAAATATTTTAGTTCAATCGAACACACCCCCAGGGGACCCCTTGGTACTATAGCACTACGTGCTACTATTATAAGCCAAAAGAAAGGCGGTCCTAAATAGGGTTCTGACAGAATTCGAAATAGTAAAACTTGTCGGGTTGTTTGTGGTAATTCTACGAATCGGGAAAATACTCCTGTACAAAGGAACATACCCTCCGAACATACCCCTATCCCATAAGAAAGTTTTAGGTAACATAGCAATCACGTTCTACCATAGATACCAAGATGGCGGTATACAAAATGGACGACGGAAACACGTATGGTCGCTCACGCGGGTTACCATGACAACACAACATGGCGCCACTAGGTCACGTGACTATGACGTCACATGAGATCCGGCAATGAGATCCGGCAAACCGGAGGTGTCCGGGTACATGACATACTACTGGTAGTGGTAGTGGATTTATTTTTTTCGTTTTTGATTTAAGAGTAGCATTCGCCTATATATAATTATCTTACCTTTTGGTACACACTACAACCTATATGGCGTCCACCCAATTCGTATACTTTGGATTGAATTTAATTGAACTAGTTCTTTGCCTTTGAATGCAAATTTATATTTTGCAAAATCACAGGGTAAAAGTAACGAGAAAAGAAATACAGTACATATGAATCGAATGAGAATTGATGAGAAAGAAATGTGTTGTGTCTATAGGGGTTATGTTTATTATGTCAGAAAATGTAGTTTGTGTACCTATAATTGGTGAAAAAAGTGTGTGTGTGTGGGGGGGGGGGGGGTGGCGTGCCCCTCCTGCCCCGCTGCCCCTGACCTGCTATATGATCATCTCAAAACGTGCAAGTTCCCCTCCTTTTTTCACAATGTGCTATGTGAAGTGTTATTTACCACTGAATAAAGGTGTGAGTCCCGGTCTATGGCATACCCATCCCCACCCTACCGACTATCGCTTGAAGAATATACGAATTAAGACCTAAATTTCATAGCCAAGGTTTTCAGACACCCTTACTGTAAGGACCTCAGTTTTTGGTATTTAAATATCCTCTTCGCTTTCATTCACTGGAATTGAATAACAAGATAAAACAACAGTAAACACGGTAGAATGAGTTTTAATTGTCCCATTTATTCGCTATAACATTGTTACATTTACTCAAAGTAAAAACACAGCCTTTTCGATTCGTAACAAGGTCGCTGCTCATCATGTGCTTTCAATTGGAGGACAAATCGCCCCTATTACGTTCGGCCCAGACAATCGTTGCGCTAACGCGAATAACATCCATGTCGCTGGTTCGTGCCGATGCGTGTTACTGACATTCACCCGTTGGAGTTCATATAATTACAGGAGAAGTAGATTACCACTAAACCACTGCGGGAGAGAGCAATTATTTTCAAATCTAAGGGAGTAGTAGAAGCGCTAGTGGTATTTAAAAGATTGCCAGCGGTACCTTAACTTTTACTTATAAATGTAAGTATATGTTGCGTGTGAAATGCACCCCACAGCCGGTGAAGTAGAAATTTCATGAGGGGGTTAACCTTCCTCACTCTCAATTTAAAAAAAAAAAATTCCCAAACTATCTTGTGACTCGCAGCCCCTTCCCACCCATGCGACGCATGGATGCCCCAACCCAGTGCCCCTTCGTCTTCCTGCCTTAAAAACATACGAGTTTCAGTGGAGAGAGAGAGAGAGGGGGAGAGAGAGAGAGAGAGAGAGAGAGAGAGAGAGAGAGAGAGAGAGAGAGAGAGACAGACAGACAGACAGACAGACAGACAGACAGACAGAGAATGGTAGTTTAAAAAAAAAAACCCTCATTTTCTGTGTTAAATGGGTGAGGTGTTAGGCTATTGACATTGTCAATTTATTCTGCTGGAACGATAATTTCAAATTAACACATCCACCATAATAGGCTTCTGAAAACATCAGGTTTATACAATGATTGGTATTTGTTTGATTATGTCAATAATACGCTAGCGTGGTGTCTCTTTCATTGCGAGATCGTTGCCACTGGTTTAATTGCTGGAAAAAACACTATCATACAGCTTCTGACTACATATGGGAGCTGCCTTGCTAATTTTTTAATGTTGTTTTTGCGCAGTTTCACTTAACTTGAGCTATTATCTGAGTGAAATTTACACTCGATGGATGTTTCCAAATTGGTCCGCTATCCATGTTCTGTTTCTGTGTTTTGCACCGGACTACTTGACAACCTCAAGCAAAATACAATTTGCCCACGCATATAAGATCATGTTTGACTCAATTTATTAGAATGGGTCGATATGCATAGGAGCGAAATTTTGGATCAAAATTAACATCCGACTTCCCACGCACATGTCTGAAATTTGTAAAAAAAAACTTTGCCATCGTGAAAACGCACACGCTTCCTGACGTATTCTTTCAAACGTTATTGTGGAATAAATAACTGAAACACATTTTCACTGTTCTCTGTTATTTGAGTACGCTTTCCTTTGTCATTTTACCACAATAAGTGCAGAATATCGAATCACACAAATGGACGCCCTTCTCCAATGTTGAGCTGATGCATAAACCACAATATTGCCTTTTGACTGCTCCACAGATAAATAGCTTATTTTTGGTATGGCCAGGTTTAAACAGCAGTACTACATCACTGGTGGAGAAGGTTCTTTATATATTTCTATTCTACTCAAAGTTTGCTAAGTACCAAATATTTGACACATGATTGTGAAATTTGCTTTTGAAATATTTGCGATATTTTTGGTGGATATGGTTGAGGAATGTATTGAGATGGTCCCCAGTGTTTTCACAAGCTCTCTTTGTCAGGCAGACTTTTTCGTGATAGTCAAGGAAAGCATTACCCTTGATTTTCATGATGTTTTCGTATACTGTCTACATGTAAATGACATGTGTAGTGTATACAATCTTCATTTCAACACAAACCCTTGTGATTTAATGATTGAATATGGCAAATGCAAATGTAAGAAGACATTTGTCCGAAGCAGAAATGTGGCGGGCTGTAGGGGTGGTGGAGCAAGGGGCTTCCCATCGTCAGGTTGGTGAAGCCCTTGGTGTGCACCATACGGTGATCGGAGCCTGGGCAAGATTTCAGCAGTATGGCACACCAGTAAGACAGCGTGGTGGTGGCAGGGACAGGGCAACATCTGCAGCTGAAGACCGGTTTTTGATCATTCTGGCCTGTAGGAACCGCTTTGCCACAGCAACCCAGCTTCGCAGTGACCTTCAGAATGCATACGGGGTAAATGTTTCGACGCAGACTATCCGGGAAAGGTTGCACGAATGTGGTCTCCGATCGAGAAGACCATGTATTCGCATTCCGCAGTCCCAGAACCACCGCCAGGAACCATATAAAAGGACCATGGACCAAGTTGGATGGACCAGAGAAGATTGGCGACCTATCCTTTTTACACAGATAGGCGTTCTAGGGTATGGAGAAGACCAGGAGAGCGATTCCTTGCAGCCATCATTGCTGAGCATGACCGCTATGATGGAGGGCCAATGATGGTCTGGGGCGGCGTCATCAGGGATGGACGTACAAACCTCTGTGTCCTTGAACGTGGTACAGTTGTTGTGAAGTGAGGCCACAGGGGTTAATCAAGCTCGCAAGCTCGGGTAAAGAACTCGAGCCCATGAAAGTGTTATGAGGATTTATTTGGTAACATGGATTCAAGTTTTATTAACAGTAATAACATAAATTGAACATGACAATAAAATACATGGAATTGTATTTAACTGGCGACCAGAGTACAGGCGTACTTTGTGGGTACACGCCAGATGTTCTGTTGACAATATTAGGCATACCTTTGCAGGCCAATATTGTCAACAAGCAAGTAAAATTGTAGGATTTGTTGATGGATGGAACAGTAACATTCAGCAGTATTCCTGGGATGTTGGTGTTCGAACTGTCCAACAAATCATAGCATGTATCTAGTGAGGCTCCCTGGATATCTGAATTGCAAAATTGCACAAGTCACCAGATCATTCTGCCGGTTAACTGACGCACGGCAGGATACTATTTTATAGCAGATATCCCATGAACTGAATGCAGAGTAACCGACAGTTTGCATGGCAGTAATAGAGTCCACAAAATGGTGACCGCCACGTCAAGAGACTTTCCTTAAATTCTCCAAAACTCAGGGAGAATTTGCTGACGGTCGTCACGTACCCCAGGTATTGCATCAGAAATTTGGTGTACACTATGATAAGCACCAGTTTCTGACTGCTTAGAAAAGTTGTCTCTGGGCTCCTGACGAACACTAAACGGTCTACAGGGAGAACCCTGGATGCCGCCACTGCTGTTGAAGGAATGAACTTTGTTGTTTGATACAATTTACATTTTTATGCCAGAGACAACGACAGGTTAGTCGCGAATTTGTTAACAGAATAAATGATTGATTTATTAAAATAGTAGATAATTTGAATCTGGTCTTCGTTCTGATGTACACGACAAGTTCGTGAACTTACCTACTGAACTGAACCTAAAATCTGGAGCCTGTGTCTGATGTCGTCTGGTAAGGAATCACAAAACGCCACGGGCTGGTGGGATCTCATAGAACTGCCAGTAAACACAACGCTTGGGGTCAGAATTTACGATCACAATTCGATAGACTTTTTACTTAATTCCGCAACACATTGACGGCACAGCGGTATATTGATGAGATCCTGGGTGTCCACGTCAGATTGTATGCAGGTGCAGTGGGTGATAGATTCATTCTGATGGACGATAACGCTCGTCCTCATATTGCACATGCTGTCAGGGAGTACCGACAGAGGGAGGGTATTGAGCGTATGGACTGGCCAGTAAGATCCCCTGACCTCAATCCAATCGAACATGTCTGGAATGAGTTGCAGCTTGCAATTTCATCCCGTCCAGCCAAAAAGTATCCAGGAGCTGGGTGCCATACTGGCCCAAAAATGGAACAACATTCCATAAAGGACCACCAGGAACCTGATTGGGAGCATGAGAAGGCGTTGTCAAGCTGTAATTAATAGTAATGGGTCTCATACTCGATATTGAACCCATACCAGTTCGCTCCGTCAACTTTTTGGCAAATTGAAAAATTTCCTCTCTTGCCAATAATATTTATTTTCCATGGTTATCGTATTCAAAAGCTAAAAAATAATGTCAAACACAACTAAAATCTTAATTTCTGTACTTAAATCATTAAAGATATAATTAAATAAAAAATATATAACTTTTCCTAACAATATTTCAACTAAAACGTAAAACAGATAGTTGGATATACTTGGTGCTTAGCAAACTTTGAGTAGTATATTTATTTTTTTTTCCCGTAAGTCTCGATTGATTACTTCTTGATCAGCAGCAAACATTTGTACTAATCACTGACAGAACTTTATGGGGGGGGGGGGGGTGGGGTGGGGGGGGGGTCTTCGGATCATATTTCTCGTCCCCCAAAAATCATTTTTGGACACCGAAAACATATAGATTATGTGCCGTATTTCTTATTTGGAACTGTAGCTTGTTACAGTAAGGAGTGGCAGCCCATATTTCTTTAGGACTGAAATGGAAAGATAATTACATTTGATCGGCGATGTGGGGGGGGGGGGGGGGGGGGGCTGGTGGCTGAAGGTGTATCTGTTCACCTACGGTTACTTTTATGGAAGATGTAAACCAAATAGTGTGAACGAATCTTCTTAAATGCGAACTTTCCACAGGCCATATCTTTCGCAGGATCTAGCAGGATCTCATGTTTACTTTCAACTGAAACTCCTGTCAAAGCGAACATATTGGTGTACTTGGATAAGTGACGCGGGGAGGGTTAAACTTTTCTCTAATTGTACATCAATCACAAAGGGCATAAACAGAGCATACAACTTTTTATGAATGAATGGAGGATATATTACGATCATAGCATTGACTGGCGTCAATGATTTGGAACATCAGGTCCAGGCAGGTCTACAAGTCAAACCTCTGCTGTGTGTCGCGGTATTTTCGATTTAAAGTGAAATTACAAATTATACGAGAATACTTTCTGAACATTCTCATCCTCAACACAAGTATGAGGTGGAAAAATAACGCTCTAAAAATCTTAGAGCATTTGCATTGTGGTGTTGATGAGATCTGGAGAGGTAGCGTGTCGAGACCACGAATCTGTGGTCGAACTTCGAAATTGAATTCCACAAACAACCGAGTAGGCCTACAAAACAAATGAAAAAAAGATTTCTCAAAGCTTCAAGATGAAAGGATATAAATAGATGAAGGCCTATTGTGTATCTGCGTTTCCCATTCTGTTTACAAACGATCGGCAACCGCGTTTATCGTTTTAGTTCGATCCAGAAACATACATAGAGTTTATTATATCGTTTGTGACGGCTCATAACACTGCGAGATAATTGCAGTTTTGCTACAACTACTTCCGACTTGCAATGCACGGGTATATGAGGATTCGTTTGGCCTGGTAATGTGTTATTTGAGGATACCTTTTCAGGATACCATTTGAGGATATACTTTTTTGATATATCTGAGATAGTTATGACGCCTAGCCTTCTTAGGCGAGACCCCCCCCCCCCCCCCCCCCCACCGAGATCTTCGTAGCTTCAAGGCCACTACTTGTTCATAGTCACCACCATCTGTCTTTTGATTCAACACTATTGTAGTCACCCAATACTATAGTCTTCTATAACCCTTATAGTTGTGGACCATTACTCCCTCGTACTATTACTACCGACAGCTACTATTCTTCCATGTGTTTCAACCATTACTAAATTAAGGTACTACTACAGCTCATACTGTATATCATTACATTGCTGTCGCTGTGGGTCGCAGTTGATATCACTATCATACCACTACTGCTTGCTCAAACAACCTTTTCATACTTATTCCAATTTCCCATAATAGGCGATCGAGAAGTTACTGAAAAGTCATTGCCAAGGTATAACAGTAGACCTATGAGATACACGGAGTTTCTCCTATACTACACAACCAGACAGCAAAAGTATAACAGTACGTGATTTAACATTACGTACTACCCATACCTACTAAGGGCAGTATAACGCTTAGGCGGATCTCTAGTGCTATGGGCCACAAGGCCCACAACTGAACCAGCGCGAGTACATATCTTACATCCCCTCCGCCACAGTAGACAACCATGCATTACCTCAACCCCCCCCCCCCCCCCGCTTCACCAAGAATTGTGTACTACATTTACCAGTTATATGATAATATAAAGCCTTAGGCTAAGAATGGTGATATAAAGTGATTACAGTAGACCAACCAGGGTGCATAGCGTACACCCTAGACAAGCCTCCACTATCTCCACCCACACGCCACAATACTGCTTGTCCTAGCATGACGTACTACGTATACAATCTGTGGACCAGCAAACCGCCATAGATGAGAGTGTACCAAGGGCTAACATTGAATCAGCAGATGTACAAACAACACATCCTATACTACCACACTAGATAATCATGCACCCCCGGCCACAATATAGACTAGCATTACATACAGAAAAATATGAAGCATTAGGTCGATTAGTAGTACCAAGGACTGAAAGGGGACCCACATGGGTGTATAGTGCCTATACTATACTACCGTTTTGAACAACCAAGGACTACCTCACAACATCGCTCTAGACGACGGTGAATTATCCCCCCCCCCCCCCCCCCAATAATACTGCCTGGACTAACATTACGTACTTCCTATGCCAGCCACAGGATAGTACAAAGCATTCGATCGATCAGCAATACCAAGGACTAATAGGGGATATGCAGGGGTATATACCGCTATTATCATATCAGGCCAGCTCGAAAAGCTCGAAACGCTCCAGACTCGAAGAACGTTATGTCTGATTGTACAGTGTACAACATTGGCAGTCAACGCTTCTATGGCGTCACGACGCCAATAGCAATGTCAACCGTTTCGTGGGGGAATCTTTCAAGAAAACTCACTTTCCGCCATCGATATTCCATCACATACTCATACTATATTCCCATAGCCTTGTGTGTAAGTAGTAGTGTATGTACCTTTCAGGGGCCATTTGGATGACCCCGGTGGATGACTCCGGAAGAGGCGTCATGTCACGTGACCTAGTGGCGTCATGTTTGGTTGTAATGGTAACCCACCTGAACGGCCATGTTATGGCGTCATCGCCATAGTGATACGTTGTGTTAGTGCGCATGCGCAGCGCGCGTTGTTAGGGTGATACGTGTTTCCGTCGTCCATTATGTATACTGGAGGCCGCCATCTTGGTTTTTATGGTAGCACGTGATTGCTATGTTTCCCAATTTTTCTGCAATGGGACGGGATATGTTCGGAGGGTATGTTCGATTGAATCGGAGTAAATCTAATTACCACAAACAACCCGACAATCCCTCCAAAACACCAAAATCCACCCGAAATCACCGAAATTGACTTTATTTCCCCAATTTGTCGGCTTAGCACGTAGTGCTATAGTACTAAGGGGGTACCGGGGTGTGTTCCTTTGTAGAAGAGTAATGTTCTGGCTTTGAATTCGCCCAGATTCCCTTTTTGGATCCCTATCCCGTGACGTTTTTTTCAATAAGAATAGCATGTAGTGCTATAGGACAAATTTACCCAGAATTCTCTGCTTCTATCTCTATATGCAATAGTTTTCGTCTATCTGGCCATGTTCCTTTGTTCTAGAGTATACTCCAGTAGCGTAGAAGAGCCGATCATATGGAACAGCTTTGCTTATTATTACTATATTTAGCAATTTCTGGTCTATTCTTGTTAGTTCTGATCCTATTCCATGTACTCTTGTTGTTTCATATATCTAACTAACCAATCAGATTGCTTGATTTCCCATAATGCAGTTATCTCCCTTGTGTATAACAAAAGTCTATATTCAATGGCACCCCAATTTTAGCACCCCTTTTTTGAAAAACATATGACCTTCGGCACCCCTTTTTGTCATATGTGCTTATGTGAAAAGGCACAATGTGACACAATATGCCCTATCACATAGGCACATGCTTTATGTGCCGATATGTGCTTATGTGAAAAGGCACAATGTGACCCAATGTGCCCTATCACAGAGGCACATACGACCAAAATGGGATTTCATAGCCACAGGCGTTTTAGAAAAAGGGATTCCACAAATGGGATTCCAAAAAAGGGATTCCACAAATGGGATTCCGTTTCCATCTTGTCGCCAAAGCTCCAAGGCCACTAATGGTCTATGGTCTATCTGTCCTATCATTAGCTTCAACAACAGTCTTGTTCCATTGCGGCCTTGTACCAGTACTATTGACTAAACTACCATCCATTAATATTGACTTGTATCACTACTTCCTAGCTATACCTTCGCTCAAACCTTCAAAATGTTCAATCAGTGTATACATATAACACATTCCGCAATTGAGATTCCTAGCCAATTCTCCCAGAACCCCTTTTTGGATCCCTATCCCATGACGTTTTCCCCTATTAAGAATAGCACGTAGTGCTATAGGATAAATTTACCCAGGATTCTCTGCTTCTATCTATATATGCAATAGTTATCGTCTATCTGACTCTGTTCCTTTGTTCTAGAGTATACTCCAGTAGCGTAGAAGAGCCTATCAACTGGAACAGTATACCTTATTATTGCTATATTTAGCAATTTCTAGTCTATTCTTGTTAGTTCTGACCCTATTCCAAGTACTCTTGTTGTTTCATATATCTAACTAACCAATCAGATTGCTTGATTTCCCATAATGCAGTTATCTCCCTTGTGTATAACAAAAGCCTATATCCAATGGCACCCCCAATTTTAGCACCCCTTTTTTGAAAAACATATGACCTTCGGCACCCCTTTTTTGTCATATGTGCTTATGTGATAGGGCATATTGTGTCACATTGTGCCTTTTCACATAAGCACATATGACAAAAAGGGGTGCCGAAGGTCATATGTTTTTCAAAAAAGGAGTGCTAAAATTGGGGTGCCATTGGATATAGGCTTTTGTTATACACAAGGGAGATAACTGCATTATGGGAAATCAAGCAATCTGATAGGTTAGTTAGATATATGAAACAACAAGAGTACTTGGAATAGGGTCAGAACTAACAAGAATAGACTAGAAATTGCTAAATATAGCAATAATAAGGTATACTGTTCCAGTTGATAGGCTCTTCTACGCTACTGGAGTATACTCTAGAACAAAGGAACAGAGTCAGATAGACGATAACTATTGCATATATATATAGAAGCAGAGAATTCTGGGTAAATTTATCCTATAGCACTACGTGCTATTCTTAATAGGGGAAAACGTCATGGGATAGGGATCCAAAAAGGGGTTCTGGGAGAATTGGCTAGGAATCTCAATTACGGAATGTGTTATATGTATACACTGATTGAACATTTTGAAGGTTTGAGCGAAGGTGTAGCTAGGAAGTAGTGATACAAGTCAATATTAATGGATGGTAGTTTAGTCAATAGTACTGGTACAAGGCCACAATGGAACAAGACTGTTGTTGAAGCTAATGATAGGACAGATAGACCATAGACCAGTAGTGGCCTTGGAGCTTTGGCGACAAGATGGAAACGGAATCCCATTTGTGGAATCCCTTTTTTGGAATCCCATTTGTGGAATCCCTTTTTCGAAAACGCCTGTGGCTATGGAATCCCATTTTGGTCGTATGTGCCTATGTGATAGGGCACATTGTGTCACATTGTGCCTTTTCACATAAGCACATATCGGCACATAAAGCATGTGCCTATGTGATAGGGCATATTGTGTCACATTGTGCCTTTTCACATAAGCACATATGACAAAAAGGGGTGCCGAAGGTCATATGTTTTACGGAATCCCATTTGTGGAATCCCTTTTTTGGAATCCCATTTGTGGAATCCCTTTTTCGAAAACGCCTGTGGCTATGGAATCCCATTTTGGTCGTATGTGCCTATGTGATAGGGCACATTGTGTCACATTGTGCCTTTTCACATAAGCACATATCGGCACATAAAGCATGTGCCTATGTGATAGGGCATATTGTGTCACATTGTGCCTTTTCACATAAGCACATATGACAAAAAGGGGTGCCGAAGGTCATATGTTTTTCAAAAAAGGGGTTCTAAAATTGGGGTGCCATTGGATATAGGCTTTTGTTACACAAGGGAGATAACTGCATTATGGGAAATCAAGCAATCTGATTCGTTTGTTAGATATATGAAACAACAAGAGTACTTGGAATAGGATCAGAACTAACAAGAATAGACCAGAAATTGCTAAATATAGTAATAATAAGCAAAGCTGTTCCATATGATCGGCTCTTCTACGCTACTGGAGTATACTCTAGAACAAAGGAACATGGCCAGATAGACGAAAACTATTGCATATAGAGATAGAAGCAGAGAATTCTGGGTACATTTGTCCTATAGCACTACGTGCTATTCTTATTGGAAAAAACGTCACGGGATAGGGATCCAAAAAGGGAATCTGGGCGAATTCAAAGCCAGAACATTACTCTTCTACAAAGGAACACACCCCGTACCCCCTTAGTACTATAGCACTACGTGCTAAGCCGATAAATTGGGGAAATAAAGTCAATTTCGGTGATTTCGGGTGGATTTTGGTGTTTTGGAGGGATTGTCGGGTTGTTTGTGGTAATTAGATTTACTCCGATTCAATCGAACATACCCTCCGAACATATCCCGTCCCATTGCAGAAAAATTGGGAAACATAGCAATCACGTGCTACCATAGAAACCAAGATGGCGGCCTCCAGTATACAAAATGGACGACGGAAACACGTATCACCCTAACAACGCGCGCTGCGCATGCGCACTGACACAACGTATCACTATGGAGATGACGTCATAACATGGCCGTTCAGGTGGGTTACCATGACAACCAAACATGACGCCACTAGGTCACGTGACATGACGCCACTTCCGGGGTCATCCACCGGGGTCATCCAAATGGCCCCTGAAAGGTACATACACTACTACTTGTGTACACACAGGGCTATGCATGAGGCCGAAATGCGTGCTTTCTGATACCTGTACATTTTCAGATTTACAATTATTCATTGGTTTTTAAAGCTGCTTTCAGTATGTGGCTACATCATGGTCACCGCTCAAGTGCAATGTCAAGATTATCTAACCATTCTTATCTTTCATGCTCACTTTAGAGCACACAACCCAGACTATAATTAACGAGTCATAATTCAACAATGAAACATCACTTGTTTACAAACGTAAACAAGCACTGCTCAAATTCTCGGTGTTTAATTTTTAATTTATTATGTATCATGAAAAGAGAATCCAATGACCGATTTCATGATTTGTATACAAAAGATTTCTTGTGCAAGATTCTAACTCTGCAGCTTGATGTTTGCATCAACATTTTCTTGTTTCTGGGCCATGCTCCATTGTTCCTATCCGACTAGACAACCAGCATGTGTGAATCGGCGCCATTGATTGGTTAGCAGAATGTGCTGATTAGCAGGATGCTGAATTAATATAGCATGATGCTTAATTATTTGAGCATGATGCTGAATTAACTTAGCATGATGCCGAAATGAATTACGAGAGGGTCATGCATTTCAATTCAGCATGATCCTTAATTATTTAAGCATCATGCTATATTATTTTTCACCTCTTTTTGAATGATATATTGTTTGGTGTGATTTCGTGAATGCTGGATAAATAATTAAGCGTGATACCTAAATAATTAAGCATGATGCTCAATTTTCTAAGCATCGTGCTGTATTATTCAGACAACAGACAACATGCTATATTATTTTAGCACCATGCTATATTATTTAGCGTCATGCCTAATTATTTAAGCGTCATGCTTAATTCAAAGACTTGTGATTCCGTTCGTACGTCATACACAGGGTGTTGTATATTGTTCATTCAGAAAATAGTTCAAATAGAGATCACAAGATTCCAGTGTTAATTTTTGAATTCTCTCGAATATTTCTCTTCCTCTAGCGATTCCCTGCTTCTTCCACTGGTGGGAATAAAACTGCCTTTAATGATGTGAGCAACTCTGGACAACCTAGAAACTTTCTCGTGTTCTCTATTCCGAACCCACAGTTCTCTCTGGCTCATGCATCGAGGGTGACATAAACCACTCAAAGCGAATGCGAAATTTATTCTGGGATAAACTGTCTACAAATGACACTGGAATAGTCACTGCTTTAAAAGGAGCGTTGAAATGGGGAACGTTGGGTAATAAATGTGAATTTGAGCAACTCAGAACCATTGGCACTCCTAGTGCTAGAGCTCGGTGCCCAATTTTGGTGGCAATCTTCATGAATCTATTTGTGCCACCCACACAAAGCAGTTTATTTGGCGAAAATCGGTTGATAAATACGATTTGGAGCAACTCAGCACTTTTGGGTTCCTAGGGTGCCCAATTTTGGGAGGGTGAGGAACCTAATTTTGGTGGCAATCTTCATGAATCTATTTGTGCCATCCCACAATGCAGTTTATTTGGCGAAAATCGGTTGATAAATACGATTTTGAGCCACTCAGCACTTTTGGGCTCCTAGGGTGCCCAATCTTGGGAGGGTGAGGAGCCTAATTTTGCTGGCAATCTTCATGAATCTATTTGTGCCACCCCACAATGCAGTTTATTTGGCGAAGATCGGTTGATAAATACAATTTGGAGCAACTCAGCACTTTTGGTCTCCTAGGGTGCCCAATTTTGGGAGGGGGAGGTACCTAATTTTGGTGGCAATCTTCCTGAATCTATTTGTGCCACCCCACAATGCAGTTTATTTGGCGAAAATCGGTTGGTGCGCAATGTCGAATAAGGAACCGGGAATAAGTAACGGTTGTCACGTTCCCCGAGACCGCGGAGAGTGGGGGAGTTCTGCATTCCGGAAGGTATCAGCAAACAACTTAGCGTAGGAGACACAGGTGACTACGAGTATCTGGGGGTAATATATAAACATCACTTTCCTCTAGAATGCCCAAAATACCAGTCTAAAAGAATAAGATTCATTGGGAGTATAATGGGAAAGTGGGATGGGGGAATGAAGGACATGTGGTTAGTGAGAGACTCAAAGGAGAGGGTTAATATGCTAATCGGAGAGATTTGGGAAGAATGGGCCAAGGGATGTCATCAACCAGTTCGCCTCCAAGTGTTGGGAGGCGAGGAGAAGCGTGGGAATGGGGGGGGGGGGGGCAGTTGGGAGTATAGGGATAAACCAAGGCCTTCTCGCCCGAGAACCTCTACACATCAGCAGCCGGCCAAAGTGTTATTATTATTATAGGGCCTACTGTAAAAAATCAAGATACCCCTGTTAATGTTTGTGGAGTGTTATATTTAAGCTTTGTAACATGTGTGTTGTTAAATAAAGAACTCATTCATTCATACAAAGCAAAATTGTTTTCATATTTGAAAATATGGAAAGAAGAGATGAAATTTTAACACTCTGTTCACTGCTTTGGCAGTATCAAATTGAGGTGGGGGTTACAGAATTCCCAATCATCATTTTGACGTCAAGTGGTCCTTTTTAGAAATGGGCGGTTTGACACAATAATAATAATAACACTTCGGCCGGCCGCTGATTTGTCGCGGTTCTCGTATGAGAAGGCCTTGGTTACCCATGTTCTACCAACTGCCTCCCTATTCCCGCGCTTCTTCTCTCCTCCCAACACTCGGAGACGAACTGCTTGATGACATCCCTTGCCCCATTCTTCCCAATATCTCCGATTAGTATATTAACCCTCTCCTTTGAGTCGCCCCCTAACCACATGTCCTTCATTCTCCCATCCCACTTCTTCATTATACTCCCCGTGAATCTTGCTCTTTTAGACTGGTATTTTGGGCATTCTATAAGCAAGTGTTCCAGGGTCTCCACCACGCCCACGTTACACATCTGGCTCTCCTTTTCACTGTTTTTCCCATTTTTTCCCCTCAGCTCCAGGGACCGCGACCTCAGCTTGAACAACAGTGCCCCCCCCCCAAAGGTGCCATCGAGGTACTCTTCAAAACCAGGCTTCTCTTTATCACGCAGGCCACCCAAAGATCTCTTTGATTTGACCCCCTCTCGACAATTACGGTTACAATCCTCCATGACCCTTTCTCTGACGATCTTTTTGCCCTGGTTTGCCCCAACGTCAAGGTCCGAGATCTCCAATGAGATCTCCAATCTCTACTAGCTCCCTCACTTTGACCATCCACCCCGTCTTGATATTTGAGTTGAAAGTTCTCAGGAACATAACTTTACACCATCGGCTATCGGGGAGATTTACCGAATAATTAAGATAACAGAGTTTCAATAGGTCTATCCTGTCCTTGATCCTCATCCACCCAAGCTCACCCCTGATTGCTTCTAGCGCTGTGGCATTACTCGAGCCTGTTATCCATCGGCCTGCATCGTTCTGCAGGATTTCCAGGCTCTTAACAGCTGTCTGGTTTAGGGGTACAACTTCCGTACCGTATGTTATACTTGGCAGACCCACCATTTCCCAACTGGTTTTCCCACGAAAACCTTATTGAAACTGTTTCTCCCTATAAGTTTCATTTGGTTAAGGATTCGCTTCCTCTTCAGAATCAATTTATTTGTGTGGTTTCGGTAGATGCCTCTTCCTGTGATGTTTATATTTATCCCCAGGTACTCATAGTTACTAGTCTCTCCTACACTAAGAAGTCTACTGCTACCTTCCGGAATGCAGAACTCCCCCACTCTCCACCTTCGAGTGGGGTCCACTTTGCGGCCCACGGGTATAACTTTGCTCTTGCTTTCATTAAGTTCGCGTCTCCATATGCTCCAATATTTCCCAACAATTCCCAGCATCTTCGCTAGCCCCTCTTCGCTTTCTGACACTAGCACCCTATCGTCTGCAAAAAAATAGCCCTGGGATCTTCAAGTCACCAACTGCAACCCCCTCGTCGCTATGCGGGAGTTCATCTCCTAAACCTTTGATGTATAATACAAAAAGAATTGGCGAAAGGATACACCCCTGTTTTAGGCCTATCTCCATAGGCACACGTTTTGTTGTCATGTTTCCCAGGCTAAGTTCACTCTGTACGTCTTTATATAATGCTTTCATAATCCCAACAAACTCGCCCCCCCCCCCCAAGCCCAGAGCCTCCAGCTTGCGCCACATACCCTTCCTCCATACTCTACCGTATGCCTTTTTAACATCCAAAAAGGCCATGGACATCTTTTTCTTTTTTGCTTTCGCGGATTCTATCATTTGGGATAGCGTGAAAAGATGGTCAGTGACTCTCCTTCCCTTCCTGAAGCCATTCTGGATTTCTCCCAAAAAACCCTTCTCTTCAATCACCTCCTCTAATCTCCCATACAGGACTTTACAAAAGACTTTTCCAATGTTGCTGCTGACAGAGATCCCTCGATAGTTATCCAAGACGTCTTTCATCCCCCCCCCCCCCTCCCTTTTTGTGAATAAATGTCACTTTACTTTCCCTCCACTCCTTTGGGACCTCTTGTTTTTCTATAGCTAAATTGAATAGGGCAGTTAGGCTTTCCGAGAGTTCCTCTCCCCCTTTTTTGATAAACTCGTTAGGAATTTCGTCCACCCCTCCCACTTTTCCATTCCTCAATTTTGAGATCACCCTTCGCACCTCCTCAGTTTTGAATTGAATTGAATTGAATTGAATTTTATTGGAGCTCGTAACCAACAATAACGTTACATTTTGCTCAAAATGATGAAAAAGAAATAATATTAAATTACAATTCTGCTGCATTAATATCAATTATGAAATAAAGGTGAAAAACAGTGAAAATGAGCCATGATACATGAGATTAATGTGTTTTATCAGGGAAAAAAGATTTGATTCAGAGTGGAATATTGAGGAAAAATGGTATTGGAGAAGCAGAGAAGACCAAGTTAAGCTGATACCGAATCAAAAATTTAACTGATATAGTGGAACCCTATCAGTTGCATAATTACTTTGCCACTGAAAATTACTGATATGACATGAGTATCCTATTGATTTTTGATTTCGCTGCACACGAAGTCCGATAGATTTTCCTCGACCTGGTTCGGACACTCTGGTGGGTTCCCCATGCCCCATCGCTTGTCGTTTACCTTTTCTCAGTGCTTGACTAGTTCTAATGCGATTTGATCTCGCTCTTCTGTAACTCTGCCATCCACTTTAATGCTCTGTGGGTTATTCCCTTTGTTACGTTTGTTCACCCATTTCCAAAATACGCTCGAACTCGATCCCCCTGTCGTTCTTATCGTCCTAATAAGACTGCTATTTCGCACTCTCCGGTTGTCGTCTTTAATCTTGTTTACTTTATTTCGTGCTTGTTGGTATTATTCCTTTGTTACCATGGCCTCATTGCTTTCCACCCCCTTAAGTTTTCAACTTCTCCTGTATGCAGCACATTTAGCTTTTCTAACCTTTATGGCCCTTTTCAGTTCTTCGTTCACTCTGTACCCAAGTTCCCGTGTTGGCACCCTAATCTTTCCTACACTTTCCTTCCCTGCCTCCACAAGGCTCGGAACTATGGCGTCGGCCATCTTCTGGACACTGCCCCCTTGTGTACGGCTGCAAGCTTTGGTTTCAGTTTGTCTTCGAACTTCGCCCAGTCGGCATCCTTTTTGAGTTCCCAAACCTCCTTGAAGCTTCCTTTCCTTTTCTCCAGGTTTTTGGCCCTCATAGTCACTGTAATCAAGTTGTGATCACTATCCAACTCCATTTTGCCCTCATCATCCACTTCTACCCTTATCACCTCCCTCCATAAATTCAAATCTGTGAGAATGTAGTCAATTATTGATTTTCTGTCGTTTCTCTCCCAGGTCCATTTCCCCTTACATCTAGCGTCCCTGTTCAGAATGATCTTCAGACCAAGCTCATTTGTGAAGTTCAACAGCTTCCTTCCATTCCAGTTGACTAAGTTGGTTGAGACGAAATGCATTGGCGCACATCCATAATCTCCCGATGCTTATTTTCTCCTTCAAGCGAAAACATCCGAGGCGACATGAATGTCGGCGACCTGTCAACAACTCAGCTGTAAACAATTGATCTTCTCTGCACACGTAGACGAGTTTTTTTTTTTACATATCATGCATTTTAAAAATTAGCAAGAGGCTGGGCGCTTGACTCTCTTTCCGTCATGAAATGATTATCGAATTGTTGAAATTAATTTGAATTCAAACAGTAGACTTGAACCACAATAAGAAATCATGAATTTGTTTATAATAGGTTTTTATGTGCTGAGCATTTTGTGCCTTTTGCTCTATTTTGCCACAAGAACTGCACTAGCTCCAGTAATTGATGCAAATTTTAAAAGTTTCCAGAGAAGTTATTTGACAGTTTACCTTTTAGCGACAGGTAAGTGAACATAATATGGCGGAAAAGACAACATATCAAACTCGACGTTCATAGCCTTCAAGATACCATACCGGGTGCGACGATTCACCCAAAAGAAGCGGTCTACCTACCTATTTTCCTGTATACCGGAATTACCAGTAAATACCGGAATCACCCTAACAAGTTATAATATGAATGAATGTATACCTTTATTTTTGGCGTTTCCCTTTAAATTACCATTCTCTTCCATGATTGTGGTTTTGTGGTGTTTGAAGGTCACAACGGTGCAACGATTTACTACATAGAACTGCACAGAACCGCATAGAACTACAAGGATAGCACATAAAACTACATAGAGAAAATAGTAATGAATATACAAGTACACAGGGGAAAATGTTGTTGGATGGGACGGTCTCCTTTCACTTCTCCAGTCTCGTCGCTTTATAGAATTGGTGTCCCCACTCGGTGACCCCCCCTTCCCCATTGAAGATGGTCCCTGTACTTTTCCCAGGGCTCGAGTTAACCAGATTTGCATCGCTATTGTTGTAAAATGTCCAAATCATTCATTGAGGTTTAGTAACACTAGGTGGAGCATTTAGCTAATCCATAACAGACGTCTTGTCAGTACCAGTTGTTATCAGTGAATGACAATAAAGGGAGATTGTCCTTCAGTGAGCATATCAAGGGAGATAATATGTTATAACAATGCAGTAACCCAACAGAAGCCTATGTACATAAATGAGGAGAACCTCTCAGTACAACACTATTCGCGATGCATAATTTAAGATATGCGATACATTCCGCATAATTCACTAGCTATTTGCAAATCAACTTTATTGAGAATTTCATACGATAATTTCTGGGACACACTAAAAAGTGTAGTCTGTGTCCGTGTCGGAGAAAACTTGTAGTCGGGAATTAAATTATCATTTTCTCATTTATTTATTGGTTGTTTTCTATGAAATTTGGAAAGTATACTCTGGGTACGATACGAAGTATATATGCCAAAAGAGAAGAAAAAAAATCTTAAGCTTATTTTGGCTGGTTTTATAACACGATCGACACCTTTTATCTACTGTCGCAGGCAAATCCAACCACAAAACACTCAGAACGACATACCAACTAAATTTGCATTTGCTTTTTATATATATATGTTTGTTATTTGTTCATGTTTGTGCTGTATCTCTATATCTTTGTGCTATGCTATATCCATTATGTCCTGTATTTATCCAATAAAATGCTGAAAATTAAATTAATCGTTGTTTCTTTCATCTACACCCCACTAATTTCCTCATAATCATAAAAAGAACCAGGATAATCAGCCCGCCTCGCTGTGTCAACGTGCAGCGACAGCAGCGTAAACCAATTACTTAACTAACACGGCGCCGAGTCAGATACACTTTTTAGTGGGTTTGAAAGAGAAAATGTCTTCTAACATTGTACAAACCTCTCTTTTGGCATATATATTTCGTATCGCCCACAGAGTATACTTTCCAAATTTCATAGAAAATAATCATTAAATAAATGAGAAAATGATAATTTAATTCCCGACTACACCTTTTCTCCAACACGGACACGGACTACACTTTTTAGTGTGTCCCTAATTTCTCTCCGACATCAGATTCTTACATGGTATTTTCATTCGAGAAAATGTGACCTAAATCAAAAATCTTTTTTTCGTTTCCACTTATTCAGCACCGCTCTTATGTTAACTGAGCCCTCATTGATTGGCTTCTCGCACTGTAGTCAATAACAGACTATTAACAGCCACCGGTGTATTGTAACATATGGAAAGCCGGTTGCGAAATGCATTTTGCGAAATCGGATGGTGAATGTTTTTGCTTGCCGAATGCGTGCAGGGACGGTTTGAGGCAAGCCCCTTTTGACCCATCTCTGATGTTTTGGATTGAAGTTTTACGCAGGTCATGACCATAGCGGGAGACAGCAGAGGAGGAAAGTTTGTGGGAGAAGACTTTGGCGTTCTTGTTTATGTTTTTGTTGAAGTAATCTTCCCCGGGTGAGGACCAGTTTGAGAGGGGGTCATCTCGACAAAGGTGCTACCTCTTCCCAAGGGTGATGGGGTAGGATCTTCAGGCAAGTATAATCTGCCACTTGCTTTGTTTCTGGTTCTCAGGCCATCATTGGTAAGCATAGTCTGTCTCTGGTAATTCTTGCATTAGCAGTCAAGCAACCGAACAACTTTCACAACCAACGGCCCCTTTCGGGTGCCACCCATCTTTTTAAATAATAGCAATCGGAAGGGTGAGGGTTAGTGCTAAATAAAATAAACCTTACGCTGCACGGTTCATGCTGCTTTCCACATGAGGGAGGTGGGAGGGAAAATAAAAAAATAAATGATTTGTATATCCCCCCCCCCCCCCCCCCCCCCCACACACACACACACACACACACACACACATAAGTACTTGACACAAGCTGAGAATTGAGATGGACGGTTATGATTTCTGCTGTTCTGTTTCGTTTTTTGGGGATGAAAAACTTGAGTTACGGTTCAGTCCTTTTAGATTCATAAAAGCACGAGTACCGGTAATTACACATGTGAAATAACTGACAAAATCCATCAGGTTTGGATCTAAAGCCCTCTTACATCACTTTGGAGTTCAACAACTTGAGTAAACAACATATAAATTTAAAGAAATGTGGATGATGATTGTTTAAACTTTAATAATCAATTGATGCTTGTGGATGCACATTTCACAGAACAAAGTCAACAACCCTTTCAGAAATTGTGGTTTTCACGCTCAAATTGGAACAGCTACATCTGTTATATTTCTAAGCCATTATGGAAATAAACATTTTAATCAAATTAAACAGTTTCTCTGATATTGAACGACAAGGCTGACGCTGGCATTTTTTTCATTATTTATTTAGTTGCTTCAAAAGTTAATTAATTACCTGTTTGAGGTTCAGGTATGAAACACATCCCAGAAGCAACCAAACAAATCACATTATTCACTTGGTGATTGTTTTTAGCTCACCTGACTTTCAGTCAGGAGAGCTATAGTGATCACTCACCGTCCGTGAACATGGTGTTTGCGTCTTCTCCTCCCAAACCACTGAACCAATTTAATTGATATTTGAGATAATAGTTTGTTATGACATCGCAATATGATTTTGTTCAAATCAAGTTGCCTCGCCCGTGGGTAGGGCCACACCCAAAAAGTGTGCTGAAATCTTAAAAAATCTTCTTCTCATGAACCAGCAGTAGCAGAGACTTGATATTTGGTGTGCAGCTTCCTTATGAGGTGCAGACTCAGATTTGTTCAAGAGAAGTTTGTGGGGTTTACTTGGCATCGTAATGGGAGGGGAAAGAATATTTGCCCCTCCCAAAATTTCTATTTTCCAAACCGAGAGGCAAATTTTGACCAAAGTTGATATGAGGGCTTATTGGGTCATAAGTACTTAATTTATGCAAACAATTTTTTTCCCGTCGCCCCATGGGGACTGCAGGAGCTAAAAATAGAAAAAAATTAAAATGCCCATATCTCCAAAACTACACAGCACTGAGATTTCTTATTTGTTGTGAAGCTTCCTCAGGACCAACAGAATGGAATGGTAAAAAAAAATTGCCATCGGTTTTATCATGGGATGCTTTTTGGGGACTTTGAAAAAGTGCGGAGTCAGCATTTTTATCCCCGCATTTTCAAAAATGCAGGGATATTTTCGTGATCTCCGTCCGTCCGTACGTCACACCCTGAAAGGCTCCTAGGGTATTCAATTCGAAATGTTTAAACTGTGCTAATGTGTTCAGGTAACATCTCTAGATGTGCATGAAGGTTTCGGAATTTTGATTTTGCCCCCGGTGGTTCCAGTGGAACCACTTTTATCATTAGAAAATCAGTTTTCATCAAAAGGCTCCTAGGGTATTTAATTCGAAACATTTAAACAATGCTAATGTGTTCAGGTAACATCTCTAGATGTGCATGAAGGTTTCGTAATTTTGATTTTGCCCCAGGTGGTTCCAGTGGAACCACTTTTATCGTTAGAAAATCAGTTTTCATCGAAAGTCTTCCAGGATATTTAATTTGAATCGTATGAACTATACTAATGTGTTCATGTAGCATCACTAAATGTGTGTGAAGGTTTCGGAATTTTTATTTTGCCCCAGGTGGTTCCAGTGGAATCACTTTTATCGTTAGAAAATCAGTTTTCATCAAAAGGCTCTTAGGGTATTTAATTCGAAACGTTTAAACTATGCTAATGTGTTCAGGTAACATTTCTGGATCTGCAATGAGGTTTTGGAATTTTGATTTTGCCCCAGGTGGTTCCAGTGGAACCACTTTTATTGCTAGAAAATCAGTTTTCATCAAAAGGCTCCTAGGGTATTTAATTCGAAACGCTTAAACTATGCTAATGTGTTCAGGTAACATCTCTAGATGTGCACAAAGGTTTCG
The DNA here is from genome assembly GCA_031216915.1 of Pictodentalium vernedei. Classification (NCBI taxonomy): domain Eukaryota; kingdom Metazoa; phylum Mollusca; class Scaphopoda; order Dentaliida; family Dentaliidae; genus Pictodentalium; species Pictodentalium vernedei. The sequence goes on along the minus strand of CM062296.1, from coordinate 435,377,634 downwards.
GAATTTTGATTTTGCCCCCAGTGGTTCCAGTAGAACCACTTTTATCGTTAGAACATCATTTTTCATCGAAAGGCTCCTAGGGTATTCAATTCGAAACATTTAAACTTTGCTAATGTATTCAGGTAACATCTCTAGATGTGCATGAAGGTTTCGGAATTTTGCTTTTGCCCCCGGTGGTTGCAGTGGAACCACTTTTATCGTTAGAAAATCAGTTTTCATCAAAAGTCTCCTAGGGTATTTAATTCGAAATGCTTAAACTATGCTAATGTGTTCAGGTAACATCTCTAGATGTGCACGAAGGTTTCAGAATTTTGATTTGGCCCCAGGTGGTTCCAGTGGAACCACTTTTATCATTGGAAAATCAGTTTTCATCGAAAGTATTCTAGGATATTTAATTTGAATCGTATAAACTATGTTAATGTGTTCATGTAGCATCACTGGATGTGTATGAAGGTTTCAGAATTTTGATTTTGCCCCAGGTGGTTCCAGTGGAACCACTTTTATTGTTAGAAAATCAGTTTTCATCGAAAGGCTCTTAGGGTATTTAATTGGAAACGTTTAGACTATGCTAATGTGTTCAGGTAACATTTCTAGATCTGCACTGAGGTTTTGGAATTTTGATTTTGCCCCAGGTGGTTCCAGTGGAACCACTTTTATCGTTAGAAAATCAGTTTTCATCGAAAGGCTCCTTGGGTATTAATTCGAAACATTAAGACTATGGTAAGGTGTTGCTAAGGAAATGCGGGGATACACCATTGTGTGCTTTGCACACAAATAACTCGATCTAGTTTAACACTGTGGGTAACGGGAAAAAAATATAAGACTACTTTCTCCCAAACCATTGCTCCAAAAGCTTTCAAATTTCACATATAACATCTTTGGAAGATTGTTTCACATGTTTGTTGAAATCAATTCCCTGGATCGATATTTGGGCTCTCTATGGGAGCCCAAATGTTTAAATTAGTGCATTATGATGAGTATTTTTTAAAAATCTTATTCTTCATATCTACCAATAAGAATGTTTTGATATTTGGTATGCAGCATCCTTAGAGGGGTGAGATTCAAGTTTGTTCAAGCCAAGTCCCTGGGTTGATATTTAGGCTGAAAATTTGGTGTCCCGTTGCGGACTTAGAAATTTTGGACCAAAATCTGGAAATTTTTTTTTGTTTTTTTTATGCGTTTCGGTCAATTTTAAGACAAAAAAATTATTTTTTTTTTTACACTGAAAATTTGGGGTCCGGGTGGGACTTAGAAAATTTTGGACCAAAAGCCAGAATTTTTTTTTTGGTTTTCCAGAAATTTTTTTTTGTTTTTTTTTTGTTTCGGTCAATTTTAAGAGAAAAGAAAATTTTTTTTTTACACTGAAAATTTGGGATCCGGGTGGGACTTAGAAAATTTTGGACCAAAATCCTGAATTTTTTTTTTCTTTTTTATGCGTTTCGGTCAATTTTAAGAGAAATTTTTTTTTTTTTTTTTTACTCTGAAAATTTTGGACCAAAATCGGAAAATTTTTTTTTTGTTTTTTATGCGTTTCAGTCAATTTTAAGACCCCAAAAAAATTTTTTTTTACACTGAAAATTTTGGGTCCGGGTGGGACTTAGAAAATTTTGGACCAAAAGCCAGAATTTTTTTTTTGTTTTTCCGGAAATTTTTTGTTGTTTTTTTTTTGTTTCGGTCAATTTTAAGAGAAAAGAAAATTTTTTTTTTACACTGAAAATTTGGGATCCGGGTGGGACTTAGAAAATTTTGGACCAAAATCCTGAATTTTTTTTTTTCTTTTTTATGCGTTTCGGTCAATTTTAAGAGAAATTTTTTTTTTTTTTTTACTCTGAAAATTTTGGACCAAAATCCGAAAATTTTTTTTTTTTTTTTTATGCGTTTCAGTCAATTTTAAGACCCCCAAAAAATTTTTTTTTACACTGAAAATTTTGGGTCCGGGTGGGACTTAGAAAATTTTGGACCAAAATCCGAAAATGTTTTTTTTGTTTTTTATGCATTTCAGTTAATTTTAAGACCAAAAAAAAATTTTTTTTTACACTGAAAATTTGGGGTCCGGGTTGGACTTGGAAAATTCTGGACCAAAATCCTGATTTTTTTTTTTCTTTTTTATGCGTTTCGGTCAATTTTAAGAGAAAATTTTTTTTTTTTTTTACTCTGAAAATTTGGGGTCCGGGTGGGACTTAGAAAATTTTGGACCAAAATCCGGAAATTAGTTTTTTGGTTTTTTGTGCGTTTTAAGAAGAAAAAAAAATTTAGGCTGAAAATATTTTGTTTGGGGAAAAAATTCTGTTTTTTATGCGTTTATCTCAATTTTGGGACGCAAAAGTGCAGGAACTGAAAATAGAAGGAAAATCCAGTGTATTGTGTGGGCACAATCGCTTCATCTAGTTGGTATATGCTTTTCTTTGGAGGAGCGTATGCATCTTATTCAAATCCCTGGTTTGATATTTAGACTACGATGTCAGGTGAGCGCCCGCAGCCCCCCTGGGGCCTCTTGTTTCATAATTATTTTTATCAAATCCTGGTGCGCCAAAAGCCGTAAATGGAACCTACATTGAAAACAAACAGATACAAATAGAGTTCAAAGTATGCTATTTCGAAACATGGATACAGTGCAATCATAATGTGAATAATATCTTTGCGGGGTGTTTTGATTCTGTTTCCTCAAGTTCGCAGAACTGTAAATTGTGCTTCGCCTTGAGATACCTTCTCGGGTTGGAGGTGTTGCCATGTTCAGCAGAATATGAATTGTTACAGGTGTTGCATTGAGAATGGTTTGCGTCTTTCTTTGTAAAATATTTCCAAATAGCGGTCCGATCTTTCGATGACACCATGAAACTGTGTACATATGGGTATTCTGCGAATTCTACCAAATTCAATTTGTACATATAATTCGTGTGGGGGTCGATCAGTTGGTGGGATTGCAGAAGTTCAAAACTGTCAAATAGATACCATTTACGAAACAGTGTGCCCAAAACTGATTAGTTATTTAGTCCTTACATTGATTGAATGGGAAAGAAATTGCTGAGAGATAAAATTACGAGAGTTTTTCAAGAAGTTTTGATGCTACATTCAGAAAACCGTGCCGCCGGTTTTTCACAACAGGCGGGTCAGTTATTCAGTGTTTTTTTAGCTCATCTTAACAAAGTCAAGCTGAGCTAATCTCATCGCTCTCCGTCCGCCGTCCAACCGTCATCCATCAACACCATGTTTTGGTCTTCTCCTCCAAAGCCACTGGGCCAATTATTCAAGTGAAAGTTTGTGTGAGTGATGGTCCCAAAGGGGCATTGCATTTTTGTTCAACTCAACATGCCCAGCCCCATAGGGAGGGAGTGGGGGAAAAAGCTCCAAAATATTAAAAAAATCTTCTTATGAACCAGCGTGTACAATGACTTGATATTTGCTATGGAGCTTCCTTTTGAGGTGTAGAATCAAGTTTGTTCAAACGAAGTTCGTGAAGCAATATTTGGCTTTGTAATGGGAGGGGTAAGATTTTGGGCTCCGCCCAAAATTTCTTTTTTCAGAACCGATGATCCGGTTTGAACCAAATTTGGTATGTGGTATTATTGGGTCATAAGTACTTGACCCATGCAAAAAAAACAAAAAAACCTGCATCCCCATGGGAACCCTGGGAGCTAAAAAAAGAAATATTTTCAAACGCCCATATTTCCCAAACCACGCAAAACAGAGAGCTGTTATTTGGTATGAAGTATCCTTGGGACCAGTAGAACTGAATGGTAAAAAAAAATTCCATCGGTTATGTTATGGTGTTCTGTAATGGGTATCGAAAAAATGCTGAGTCGGCATATTTACAAAAATTTAAAAAAGTCTTTTCTCCAGAACCAATCATCAGAATCTTCTGATATTCGGTATACAGCATTCATAGGGGGGTCAGATACATGTTTGTTAAAATAAAGCCAATTGGTTCATATTTGGGCTCAATACAGGGGCCCAAATGTTTTACATAGGGTAATATGGGGAATATTCTTTAAAAATCTTCTTCTTCAGAACCACCAGTCAGAATCTTTTAATGTTTGATATACATCATTGTTATGAGGGTCAGATTCAAGATTGTTCAAACCAATCCCTAGATTAATATTTGGGCTTCCTACGGAAGCCCAAATTTTAACTTTGTTCAATATGGGGGATAATTTTAATAAATCTTCTTCTTCAGATCTGCCATTGAGAATGCTTTCATATTTGGTTTGCAACATCTCTAGGTGGGAGATGATTCAAGTTTGTTGAAATCACATCCCTAGGTATATATTTGGGTTCGCTATGGTAGCCCAAATTTTTACTTAGTGCGATATGAGGAAATTTCTTTAAAAATCTCCTTCTTCACCAGTCGGAATGCTTTCATATTTGGTATACAACATCTTTGGGGGGGGGTCAGATTCCAGTTTGTTCAATTCGAGTGCCTGGGTTAATATTTGGGCTCCAACCTGAAATTTAACTTAGTACAATATGAGGGAATTTCTTCAAAAATCTTCTTCAGATCCACTAATCAGAATGCTTTCATATTTGGTATACAACATCTGTAGGGGGTGGGGGGGGGGGGGGGGGGTGGCGGTTCAGATTCAAGTTTGTTCAAATCGTTTCCGTAGGTTAATATTTGGGCTCACTATGGTAGCCCAAATTCTAACTTGGTGCAATAGGAAAAAATTTGTTTAAAATTTCTCTTCTTCAGATCCATCAGTCAGAATGCTTTCATATTTGGTACACAACATCTCTAGAGAAGTCAGATTCAACTGTGTTCAAATCGAGAGCCTGGGTTAATATTTGGGCTCCCTATGGGAGCCGGAATTGACCATTTTGCTGAAGAATTAAAAATTTTGTATTCAGTACCCTCTAGAGGTGTGTAACTAAGATTAATCCACATAGGTTGTATCAAGGGGCTTCATAGGGGAGCTCAACATTTTACATTATGATCAACTGAAGAAAAGGCATGATGCCCAGATTATTTGTGTTACTCCTGAGGGACTCAAGGATTGACAGTGTAGCCTATGGAGATGGATTGCTTAATGTAGACTCATTCTTGGACTCTGTTTATATTGTGTTCTGTTCAAGATGAGCACTTCAGGCCCCGTGGGGCCTCTTGTTTTTAAACCTAACGGTTTCCAGTTATACCGTCCATCTCCAGCTTAGAAATTGGAAAGAAAAAAATATCTGACAGCATTTTTGGATCGATGCTGACGTGCCACCATAATGGTATATAAATATTAACGTTAAAATTTATATACCATTATGGGGGCACATCAGCATTGATCCAAAAATGCTGTCAGATATCTTCTTTTTTTTATTTCTCAGCTTGTGTCGAGTACCTGTGCCCTCTGCAAAATATGAAGCAGGCGCCAGGGTAAACTGAAATAATGGCAAGTATTGTTACGGTGTGGAAATATTATTAATATTGGTAACAGAAAGAAATCTGAGAATCAGCAACAATAACTATGAATTTAATTATTCTGAAATTTAATTAAAAAAAAATTAATATAAAAAAAAAATGATACAAAGATTTTTTACACTAATTGGTTTACAGAAAATAAAAACAGTGGTACTTATCAATTATTGAATTAGTCCAAAATACAGTTTGACAGAATCCAGTAATCCAGTGGTGAAGAATCTTGTGAAGAGTTACCAGCTGGTAGTATTAAATCCAAGAATGTCTCTTCAGAAACAGTATCCCGTAGATTTGTAATAAAATTTTCACTTACAGATTTCAGCAGTCTCCAATAAAATATAACAAAATGCTCTGCAAAATTCAAATGGAGTAAAAATACAAGAAGTATTGGCGCCACAGGTAATTTGATTTCCAAATAATCCAGTAGAATCCTGGCTTTTCACAAAATATTATTCTGTTTCACAGAAAGTATAAATTCCCTTTTCCAAGTCGAATAAATTCTCTTCAAAATTCTCTTTTGGAATCAATCTTCCAAATTCACAAAGAAGGACTGCTTCTATAATAAATGCACTGTCCTAGAACAATAATAATCTCCAATGGAAACAACTGCTGTGTTTTAACTGAAGTGAGTCTGAAATGCTTTCTAAAAATGAGTTTCTGAATTCTGTTGACAAACCTTTATTAGTAACCAGATAGAATGTTCCAGAAGATGAAAATTCTACAAAGTTCTAACAGTTTCTAGGTGATTCTGTCATAATTCAAGTAAACAAGGTCCTTGACCTACTTAAACAATCAACAGCTATATGTATAATATATTAGTGTAACAAAGATGTAAACAAAGGTCACTCAGTGCAAATGAGTCAGAAAATGCAGAAATAAAAAATATCTATCTAAATATAATTATCCACTAAGGATATATCAATCTCAATATAATATGGGGGCTATATAACAGTATCTTCACAGTACCTCCTGTATTTAATGTTTTCGATTTTTGAATCCGTCCTCCATACATTGCAGATGTCGGAGGAAATTAGTAAAATAAAATGTTGAATACCAATACACTTTGATTGCGTACACTTTTTGTGAAGACTGTCAACAGCCATCCGTGCATGCTGACCTCATTGTCGTTCGATCTATTTTTAATGTTATGGAATTTTATTGCAGTTCAGTGCACTGTGTCTGTGAATGTGTTTATTCGAAGCGATAATTACCCTGTTCTGTTGATGGTGCTTGGTCTATACTGCATTAATGGATTTATTTATGCAGGCCTGGCCTTTTTAAAAATCCAGGGGAGCTGCAACGGCTCCCCTAAATTTGTTTCAGGAGAGTTATTCTACAATTATATCAATTATACAAGGTTATTAATAAGGGAAATGAAGGTTTGAGTAGAGCCATCACAGCTCATAAGGAGAGCAATTATGGTTCTCCTCAATTTGGTTTTAGGGGAACCAAGAGGAGCAGGAGCTATAGCTCCCCTCAAACGGCCAAACCTGTTTATGGAACTCTTTAATTATTGCCATTATTTAGGACTTGTACAACATAATATTTGTGGGTTTTGTTTTCCCAAATCCCAAAAGTGTTGAAAACACATGGTTCTAAAAAACAAAATTTGATTGGTGAGTTCGTTAGATATGTCATTGTCATTTTGATGAGGAAAACAATACTTACTCGTCAATAAATAAAGAACCAGTTTGCAAATAATGTAGTTTTGTTAATTATATTTCCATTATATTTCTGTTAACTTTCTTAGGCAAAACAACTTGTGAATGAAAGTCGAAGAATATGAATATCGACCCCTCTGTTCCTAATATCGAAAGTTTGATATATAGGAAATAACATGGTGCACACTAATCTAAGAAATACATCAGCGACCAAAAGTGTTTTAAAACATGACTGAATTATGCACAACATTATTCTCAATTCTCATAAAGAACCAATGCAAATTGCTTTGAACACCAGCCACATACATTGCAATTTGCATTGGTTCTTTTTGTTGGACCAGGGTATTTTCAGCAGTTTTTTCATCTTTTCAAACTCAGTACCAATATGCTGATCAAATTGACTGAATTGCTAATCAATTCCCAATTACATGTATGACTAGCAAAACGCTAATCAAAATTTTCAAATTAAATCGATCCCTGACCTTTTCCAAAGAGGGCAGAAGAATCCCTGGTCAGCTGATGTGGTACTCATACTTGGTTTTATCTGTCACTCTTAAAATAGGGTGTTTGTTGTTCATTTGCATGTATTGTTTTGTTTGTTAACTTGTAAATATGTTTTGTTTGTTAACTTGTAAATATGTTGGTTTTTGTTATGTGATACAATTCGGAACTGAATGACAAATAAAGTATGAAATGTACTTGTGTTGGTTTTAGTATATGTTAAAAACATTGTATCACCCCCTCCTCTGGCTACTCCTCCGGAAAAGATGTTAAAATACTATGCATGCCGAAAAGAGGCCAAATTTGAGAAACAAAACCATTGCAGGGTTGACTTTTGTGGCAGGTTGGGGAGGGTCGATTGTCTGTATGGGATATAAAGTATTCCAGTTGATCAATATTCTTAAATACAGGTTACATCATCAAATATCAATACACTTTTTATTGTATTGATAATTGATGATTAAATCTGTATTTAACAATATTGATCAACCCATGAGGGTTGGTGAATTCTCATTTGAGTCTGTCAACCCGAAGTTTCCCTGAGTCTAATTTTTCGGTAGATCTACCTGCATAACCTTCTGTCCTTTTGGAGAATTCTTTAGTAACTGGCCTCTATGTAGTCTTTGTGCTGTCTATGTAGTTCTGTGTACTATCTATGTAGTTCTATGCGGAAATCGTCGCACTTGGTCACAAATATAAATAAAAAATTTTTGAAGTGATTCCGGTATTTATGGGTGATTCCGTTTGAAGAAATGATGTGAAAATTCCATTAAAACTTATAAAAATTATATCAACAATAAAGATAAAATGTTTATTTATTTTCTTTAAAAGCCTTATTATACAATGATTGTCTACATGTAACTGTGCAAGGCAAAATGTAATGGGATTTTTATGAGATGATTCCTGTATTTACATGTGGTTCTGCTTGGGAGTCAGGCATAGTGGAATCAACAAAGTGATTCATGTTTATTGGATATGAAAATGCTGTGTTGATTAAGAGACTGTTTGAAATATAATGTTGTGCTCAGCCAGTTATTGGGACTGATGATGAAGAACGTGAACATGTCTTTCGATTTTGAAAAATGCAGGTGAGCCAAGTGTGGCGTGGGCCCTTTCTATTTTGCAAGTGCGATTTTTCCGTCTTACGAAATGCTGAGCTATTGTGAAAAGTTATGGAAAATGGGGATATTTTAATAGAATACACAGTGTGTATGATAGTGAAAAACATCCGTGTTTTGATAGTGATGTTTATTGGATCATAACTATAAAATAAAGATCATATAATCACAACACATTTTAGATCACATAATCACAACACATTTTCATCATTTCGAACTTTTTAAAAAATACATCCATAAACTAAACTGAAAAGCAAGCACAGAATGGAAGTAATAATAATAACTCTTTGGCCAGCCGCTGATTTGTCGCGGTCCTCATAAGAGAAGGCCATCATTCCCCCTGCACCCCACCCCCTCTTCCCCTCCTCTCCTCCCAGCATTCAGATATAAACTGCTTTATAGTGTCCCTCACTTCCTCTTTTTCAATTTCTTCAATAAGCATTCCTACCCTCTCCCTCGTGTCCCCCTTCAGCCATCTATCCTTTGTTTCTTCACCCCACTTCTGCATTATTCTTCCAGTAAATTTTATTCTATGAGGTATATACTGTGGGCATTCCAAGAGAAAATGTTCCAGGGTCTCCACTACTCCAGAGTGGCACATTTGGCATCCCTTTTCCCCATCTCTCCCAATTTTTCCCCGAAGCTCCAGTGATCTTGATCTCAGTTTGAACAGCAGTGACCCTCCAAAGGTGCCATCTAGGTACTTCTCAAAAGCTGGCTTTTCTTTATATTGTAACCCCTGCAGTGATCTTTTCACGCTAACCCCTGCTCGCCAGTTTCGATTGCAATCTTCCATGACTCTCTCTATGACAAACCTTTTGCCTTCTTTCATTCCTACTTCTATGTTTGTGACCTCTATAGAGTAATTGTCCATTAGTTCCCTCACATGTTTTGACCACCCCGTTTCTATATTAGAATTCCAAATGGTATCGAGCATCAATTTGCACCACCGGTTGTCAGGCAGGTTTCTCAAGTAGTTAAAGTAACACAGTTTTCCCAAATCTACCCTGTCCTTGATTTTCATCCACCCAAGCTCCCCCCTTACTGCTTCCAAAGCTGCAGCATTACTTGACCCTGTTATCCATCTGCCGGCATCATTTTGAGTATTTTCCAACTTCTTAATAACGGTTTGGTTTAATGGAATCACGTCCGTGCCATACGTTATACTTGGTAAACCCACCCTCTCCCACAGTGTTTTCCCCACAAAGACCTTGTTGAAACTATTTTTCCCTAAAAGTTTTAGTTGGTTCAGAATTCTTTTCCCCTTCAGAATCAGTTTGGCTGAGTAATTTCTGTACACCCCTCTTCCCGTTATATTTATGCTTACCCCTAGATACTCATACTCTCCCGTTTCTCCTACAGTGATTTGTTTGCTTTCCCCTTCGGGGATTGAGAACTCCCCCACTCTCCATCTCTTCGTCATATCTACCTTGCGTCCAACAGGTATTACCTTGCTTTTATTTTCATTTAGTTCGAGCCGCCAAGTGTTCCCATATCTACCAACAATTTCCAGCAGTTTCTCTAGCCCCTGTTCAGTTCTAGACATTAACATCATGTCGTCCGCAAAGAATAAGCCTGGTATCTTTATGTCTCCAACATTTACCCCCTCCGCACTCTGAATTAGTTCGTCCCCTAAATCTTTAACATACAATGCAAACAAAATCGGTGAAAAGATACACCCCTGCTTGAGGCCTATATCCATAGGGACTCGTTTTGTAGTGATACTCCCTAGACTAAGTTGACTTTGCACATCTGTATACAGTGCTTTCATGATTCCCACAAAGTCACCCCCCAGTCCGATGCCCTCGAGCTTTCGCCACATACCTTCCCTCCACACTCGGTCGTACGCTTTTTTCACATCTAGAAATGCCAGAAACATCTTTTTCTTTTCAGCCTTTGTTGATTCTATCAGTTGGGTGAGTGTAAATAGGTTATCAAAGACTCTTCGTCCTTTCCTGAAACCATTTTGAATTTCTCCTAAAAAACCTTTCTCTTCAATAACTTCCTCTAGTCTACCGTATATGACCTTACAGAATACTTTTCCGATGTTACTACTAACTGATATCCCCCTATAGTTATCTAGAACTTCCTTATCCCCCTTTTTGTGTATGAACGACACCTTACTTTCCCTCCACTCTCTGGGGACCTCTTGCTTTCGCAGAGCCAGGTTGAAAAGGTTTGTCAGGACTTCAATAAGTGCCTCCCCTCCATTTTTGAGGAATTCGTTCGGAATTTCATCAGTCCCTCCCGCTTTACTATTTTTTAATTTCGAGACCACGTTCCGTACTTCTTCTGCCGTTATTTCGCTACATACACGATTGGATAGGTTCTCCTCCACCAGTGTATTTCTTTTTGGTGGGGACCCACTGCCCCCTCGCCTATCGTTTATCTTTTCCCAGTGCTTGACTAACTCTGAAGCGATACGGCCTTTATCTTCTGTACTTTCCCCATCCACTTTGATACTCTGCACACTACTTTTCCCCCGTTTATTTACCCAGTTCCAAAATACGTTTGAGCTCGAACCCCCCGTTTTCTTTATTGTTCTGGCAAGACTGCAATTGCGCTCCTTCCTATTATTATTCTTTTTCTCATTCACCTTTTTCCGTGCCAGTTCATATTCTCCTTTCATTAGTCTCGTGTCATTGTTATCCACCCCTTTAAGCTTCCTACTTCTTCTGTAAGCAGCGCATTTTACCTTCCTTTCTTTTATAGCCTTTTTCAGTCCCTCGTTAACCCTGTATCCAAGCTCTCTCATTGGGACCCCACCCTTCCTATACACTCCTTCCCTGCCTCTGTTAGGCTATTTACTATGCCATCTGAAATACTCTGGACATTTGCATCCCTAGGTATACATTCAAGATTTGGTTTAATAGAATACTCCGTTTGAATAACAAAAAAAACAGAAACCGGGAACTGGAACAATGTAGAATTGCCAATCACTCGAGGAATCAGGAGTCGGACAGGGCTGGGTCCAAAGTACTCAGTACTCGTAGTACTCGAGTACCACTTTTTTAACAAAGTACTCAGTACTCGTACTTTACTCATATAATTTCAAATACTTGTACTCGTACTCATTACTTTGAAAAAAATGGTCAGTACTCCTGAGTATTTTATGAGTACTTTATAAATATTTGGAAATTTCTTGCTGAACTGTGCCATGTTCTACCACCTATGTATATGTATACCTGTTTCAGTTCAACAGAGGCGAGTGTAGGAAAAAAAAAACCCTGGGAAAAAACCTCCTTAGGAAAAAAGCCCCTTGGTAAAAAACCCCTTGGAAGAAACCCCCTCGAGAAAAGAAAAACCTTGGAAAAAACCCCCTTCATATTGACAACAGAAAAACGTTTTCTGTAGTGTTTTTTTCCTAAGGGGGTTTTTTCCCAGGGTTTTTTTTTCCTACACTCATATTATCTGTATGTTCTATAGTACAAAATATCTGTATGTTCTATAGTAAAAAATACATTCCAGTGATATTCAAATTTGCATATTTTCACCTGTTAATCACTTCATATACAGCACTAATACATTAAATATGTCTAACATTTAATTTGTAAGGCAAGATGCCCTACAGCACTGAATACGTTAAATAACCCTTTACCCAATGCAGCTTTTTTTGAAAGTATGCAAATATGGATACCATTGGAACTGACTGAAGCAGCTAATTCCAATGATTTTCATATTTGCATACTTTCAATCGTTAATTACTTTATATAGACCCCACAACATTAAATATAGCACAAAATACATTAAATATGTCTAACATTTAATTTGTAAGGCAAGATGCCCGACAGCACTGAATACGTTAAATAACCCTTTACCCGATGCAGCTTTTTTTGAAAGTATGCAAATATGGATACCATTGGAACTGGCTGAAGCTAATTCCAATGATATTCATATTTGCATCTTTTTTTTACTATAGAACATACAGATATTTTGTACTATAGAACATACAGATAATATGAGTGTAGGAAAAAAAAACCCTGGGAAAAAACCCCCTTAGGAAAAAAAACCCTTGGAAAAAACCCCCTCGAGAAAAGAAAAACCTTGGAAAAAAAACCCTTCATATTGACAACAGAAAAACGTTTTCTTTAGTGACTTTATTTTTGTATGACAATATGTTCATTAGTGAAGAATACAATTAACATAATATCTGTATGTTCTATAGTACAAAATATCTGTATGTAATATAGTAAAAAATACATTTCAATGATATTCAAATTTGCATATTTCCACCTGTTAATGGATATCATTGGAACTGGCTGAAGCAGCTAACTCCAATGATATTCATATTTGCATACTTTCACTCGTTAATTACTTTATATAGACCCCACTTCATTTCTAAGGCAAGATCATGTCCACCTAATATAATGTCCAATGCCTTTGATGAGCTCTTCCATATTCTTTCGGCTCTCTCTAAAATCAGCACAAAGATTCTGCAAACGTTGCTGTCTCTGAGTTGTGGCACGCTTCACCCTCTTCTTTGGTGGTTCTCCGCGAGAATCCAGAAGTAGAGCAGACTGCACAAGGGCTTGATCTTTCCTTATACTGTCTATCGCCTTCCAGACTGTAGGGTGGTTATGGCCCACAAGCTCCTTGAAACTCATGTTCCCAGCCTCACAAAGGTTGTTTGTGCGATCCTGGCCATCCAGAGTAGCCTGATATACATTCCAAAGGCTAGGTGGAAATAGAGGTGGAATCCTCCTAACCCGCATTGGAGGCAGCTGTCCGTCAGGTTGTGCAGGTGGCTGGATCCTTCTGTAAGTACCAGAGACATAAGTAGAATTGAAATAATCTACCAGATCAACCAGACCATCAACACTAGGGATGTTTTCCATCAAATAGCTCATTCCATCTCCGACTTCATTTTCTGGTAAGAAGGCCAGTGCATCAAGCATACCACAGAAATGCTTGATTTTGTCATCAGTCCTGTATGCTTCAACTAGACCCAGACTCTGAATCTTTCTCCAGGTACTTTGAGTTAGATGGTAGAAGCATGCCCTGGATGTAACGTGTGGTCCAAGAGTGGATCGAACTGAGTTGATAACTGCTTGCTCAAAGTCAGTAATAACAGTACTTCATTTGGTTGCTCTACAAGTACATCTGCCACTAATTGTCCAGGTCGATCACGATTTCTCTGAGCACTGTCCTTAATGGTTGCTTTCAGTTTCACAGCAGCCACATGGTTGGGGTCTGCATTATGACTGTGGGTTGTAGTGGTAAGAATCTCCTGCATCTGTAGGTCTGTATAAGCAGAACCCTTGCATGATTCAGCATTTCTCTGGGAACACTCCCAACGTATTTTAGACTTGTTGGCACTCTTTTTGGTGTATAGGTAGCCACCAAAACACAACTTTAGTCCTCCTTTATTATTCCTAATGATCTCCATGACAAATAGTTTCATATTGGTTTCTGGGCAGAAACAATCTCTTTTATAGAAAAGGCAGCAGCATATCAAAGGGAAAGGTGTTAATAATTAAGCAAACTCAGTTCACTCTGATGTATCTCGGTGTGAGATTAATTGCAATCATGGTTGCTTTCAGTTTCACAGCAGCCACATGGTTGGGGTCTGCATTATGACTGTGGGTTGTAGTGGTAAGAATCTCCTGCATCTGTAGGTCTGTATAAGCAGAACCCTTGCATGATTCAGCATTTCTCTGGGAACACTCCCAACGTATTTTAGACTTGTTGGCACTCTTTTTGGTGTATAGGTAGCCACCAAAACACAACTTTAGACCTTCTTTATTATTCCTAATGATCTCCATGACAAATAGTTTCATACTGGTTTCTGGGCAGAAACAATCTCTTTTATAGAAAAGGCAGCAGCATATCAAAGGGAAAGGTGTTAATAATTAAGCAAACTCAGTTCACTCTGATGTATCTCGGTGTGAGATTAATTGCAATCATAGTAAAAACAAATGATTGTCTTTGAGAGCATATTTTGTTTTGACACTTTTGAGATCAAAAGACATCCTTCTATGATATTTCACTATGAACTATTATATTAATTCTTAATAAGACATCAAAGACATATTTAGTTGTGTTCAAGTGAAGAAAGTAGATGTTTAATAATAATAATAATAATAAAAGTAATAATAATAATAATAAATTTATAACAATGGGAGTAGATGTTTAATAATAATAATAAAAATAATGGGAGTGGGTTTTTTTTCCACACTTGCATTTTCTCGAGGGGTTTTTTTCCAAGGGGGTTTTTACCAAGGGGCTTTTTTCCTATGGGAGTATTTTCCCAGGGGGGGGGGGGGGGGGGGGGGGTTCCGTACCCCGATAATATTATGTGTTAATGTTTTTTTCACTAATGAACATGTTGTCATACAAAAATAAAGTCACAGAAGAAAACGTTTTTCTGTTGTCCATATGAAGGGTTTTTTTTCCAAGGTTTTTCTCTTCTCGAGGGGGTTTCTTCCAAGGGTTTTTTTACCAAGGGCTTTTTTCCTAAGGAGGTTTTTTCCCAGGGGGGCTTTTTCCGTACCCCAATAGAGGCATATCCCCTAGTTTCTTGACTGAGTGAAATGAATGAATGAATTCCTTCATTGACACAGAGCAGCATTGTTTATCAATATAATAGTTCAATGACATTTAAGCTGTTAATATCATGCCTTGTTTTGATTTATTCTGATTAGTACTGATTAATTAGCTAAGTATACAATAGCCAGTATTATAAAGTTAATTTTTGTCAGTCAGCAATGAATTGACTAGCAATCTGGTGAACAACATATATGTGATGAGAACAAGCTTAACAATAACAAAACAACTTAATTAATCAGATGTTAATCAAACTTTCTAATCATATATAAAAAACTTATTGCCAATCAACTATGAATAAAGAGGTGAGCAATTTTAAATTTCAAATCTACTGCCTACAGGAAGTAGTTTTGAACTCCAAAATCGTTTATCTCTTCATTTTCATCATTTCATCGCCTATTATATATTTCCCAGCAAAGGGAGCCTCAGTTTACAAGAAACTGTGCTTAAATAATTGTGTTGTTATAATTTATTGGAGAGAGTCATTTAGCTCATTTCAATAAATTGTAACAAAACAATTATATATTAATATTTTTTCTAGTAACCTGGTGCACACATTATGAAATCACTAAAAAAAACAGCACTTTTTAGAGTTCACCCTAACAATCGATTAAAAGTCAATTGAAAATGACCTTTATTCCTGTACCAGTTTTTTCTTTATCATTTTATCTGTATTGTTTTAACTACTTGAAAATTTTTCTCACATTCTCCCATTAGAGCTTCCCAAGAATCATGTCCAGTGTTGGAATCATCAGCAGAGGGAAAATGGTATAAAAATTTACTGGTGGTTATCCTACAACATTTTTCCACTGGTAATGTGCATTATTTAATTACCGTACCTTAGTTTATTATTTAAAGAGTAAAACAAAATCCTTTTTACGCCTGTGTAAATAATGACATACAATGTTCTGGTCTTATTAAGTATTTCATACATGTAGCAATAAAAGATATATGGCATATCAAGTGTTATTCATTATACCCCCGCTTCGAAGAAGTGGGGGCTATATAGGAATCGTCCTGTACGTCCGTACGTCCATATGTACGTCCGTCCGTACGTGTTTCCGAAATTCTTGTGTGTGCAACTCCTCCTACATTTATCAATCAATTTGGACAAAATTTTTCAGACATCATCACTACTAAGTGAACATGTGCATATTCCAAGATTTTTTATCTGCGACAATTTTAACCAGGTTTTCTCCCTTTGACTTAGATTTATTATGTCTTTCCGTTCGAACAAATTCTTGTGTGCACAACTCCTCCTACATTATTGAACCGATTTTGATGAAACCTTTCAAACATCATCTCTACTAAGTGAACATGTGCATATTCCAAACTTTTTGATCTGCGACAATTTTAACCAGGTTATCTCTCTTGAACTTTGATTTAATATGGGTTTCTGCATGAAATTCTTGTGTGCGCAACTCCTCCTACATTTATCAATCAATTTGGACGAAAGTTTACAGACATCATCACTACTAAGTGAACATGCGCACATTCCAAAATTTTTGAGCTGTGGCAATTTTAACTAGGTTATCTCCCTTTAGCTTAGATTTATTATGGGTTTCTACATGAAATTCTTGTGCGTGCAACTCCTCCTACATTTATCAATCAATTTGGACAAAACTTTTCAGACATCATCACTACTAAGTGAAAATGCGCATATTCCAAGATTTTTGATCTGCGACAATTTTAACCAGGTTATCTCCCTTTGACTTAGATTTATTATGTCTTTCCGTTCGAACAAATTCTTGTGTGCGCAACTCCTCCTACATTAATGAACCGATTTTGATGAAACCTTTCAAACATCACATCTCTACTAAGTGAACATGTGCATATTCCAAACTTTTTGATCTGCGACAATTTTAACCAGGTTATCTCTCTTGACCTTTGATTTAATATGGGTTTCTGCATGAAATTCTTGTGTGCGCAACTCCTCCTACATTTATCAATCAATTTGGACGAAAGTTTACAGACATCATCACTACTAAGTGAACATGCGCATATTCCAAAATTTTTGAGCTGTGGCAATTTTAACTAGGTTATCTCCCTTTAACTTAGATTTATTATGGGTTTCTACATGAAATTCTTGTGCGTGCAACTCCTCCTACATTTATCAATCAATTTGGACAAAACTTTTCAGACATCATCACTACTAAGTGAACATGCGCATATTCCAAGATTTTTGATCTGTGACAATTTTAACCAGGTTATCTCCCTTTGACTTAGATTTATTATGTCTTTCCGTTCGAACAAATTCTTGTGTGCGCAACTCCTCCTACATTAATGAACCGATTTTGATGAAACCTTTCAAACATCATCTCTACTAAGTGAACATGTGCATATTCCAAACTTTTTGATCTGCGACAATTTTAACCAGGTTATCTCCCTTGAACTTTGATTTAATATGGGTTTCTGCATGAAATTCTTGTGTGCGCAACTCCTCCTACATTTATCAATCAATTTGGACGAAAGTTTACAGACATCATCACTACTAAGTGAACATGCACATATTTCAAAATTTTTGAGCTGTGGCAATTTTAACTAGGTTATCTCCCTTTAACTTAGATTTATTATGGGTTTCTTCATGAAATTCTTGTGCGTGCAACTCCTCCTACATTTATGAATCAATTTTGACGAAACCTTTCAAACATTATCACAACTAAGTGAACATACGCATATTCCCAAATTTTTGATCTGCGACAATTTTAACCAGGTTATCTCCCTTTAACTTTGCTTTATTACGGGTTTTCAAATAGGATTCTTGTGTGTGCAACTCCTCCTACATTAATGAACCGATTTTGAATACATGTTGCACATTGTAAATGTGTTTTTTCAAATGTAAACCATATATGTGTGGGCTCTTTAAGTATTCAGTGCTGTTCTGTGGAAGGCCACATGCAAATACAAATTTCAACAACAAAAAATGATCTTTATGTATACATTTCCTTATGGCCTTCGCCTACATGATCAGAAGTGCATTCCTCTAAAAACCCAAAGCGGGGGTATTAATCACCTTCAGTGATAGTTCTAGTTTTACATGTAAGGGTGTGTACTCGTAATCGTTCTCGAGTACTTTCAAAGTACTCAGTACTCATACATTTTCCCCAGTACTTTTACTTGTACTTTACTCAAACATTTTTAGAGTACTATTACTCGAGTACTGGAGTCTAGAACTCGCCCCAGCCCTGGAGTTGGAACAGCTTGACTTGGTATCAGACTTAGAGACATTCTGTTTACGAAATGTTGACAGCTGCACACCTTTGAATGATGTTGACCGTTTTGTATCCTCAGGATCGCCATCAGACTGAGACATTTCATTTTGATCTGACAAATAACTCTGCGACAAAGTGAACTGAATGTGTACTGAAGTACTGATATGTTTACACTTTTACTGACAAACCAATTGCACCATGTTTAAGTTGGAATGCTTGGCGGCATCGATTCTTTGATGTGTTGCATTATTTGATGTTGCGACATAGTTTCCTGACCTGTTTTAAAACTAACATCATGATGGTACCGAGCAGCTGTATATTGCCACATAGGGCCTTGTGCACATGCCATTGGTGATTGATGAGCATTAACCACACTTGTGTTAAGCCAATTCAAACATTTAAGTAGGCAGTTAAAAATCACACTGATTTTTGACAAGGTGGGTCATTTGTGGTGCAGAGCTTTTGAAAATTGCATGTGTGATAGTGTTGAAACGATTAATGCCATTTGGATTTTTTCTAATCGTAGGGTAGTAGTCAATGATTAATTGACGGGCCAGTTATGCGATGTCAGTTGCTAAACTAAGCAATAAAGTCTACAAAACCGTGGTTTTAACTAAATTCATTGGCTGGAGTGGCTTCCAAATTATGATCGCTATCAGACTGAGACATAGACCCAATTAATGGATCTTACTGCCGACATTACAGATGTCAATGTCTCCATGTCCTTATGACCAAACAACCATTGCCACAAAAAGTAAATTGGTCTAATAATAAATCTTTGGTTTTCCTATTTCCTAAGGGGAATTGAGGAGAGGGCCCAGAATATTCGGTTCCGTGACCCGTCCAATATTTTTTCACGGGTAATGATTTTTGAAAAAACATAGGCGGCTTCAACAGCTCTCGTTGTTGTTATTGGTGCCGGTGATCATGGTCATTAGCAGAAACTGGAGCTCTTAAGTTGTGAAATTGTGGTGTCAGTTTTGTTAATTAAGAGTCAAATCTTGGGTTTATTTATTTAACTTTCAAGTTCGGTTGAACAGGAAAACGTTTGAAAAACTTGTCTATTGAATAAAATCCTGAAACTAAAACAAAATCCCAATCACAGCATATGTGTAACTAATGTATCTGATCACAATAACTTGAATAGCGGCATGGCTCATTAGCTCATAACATTTCCTAAAATACTTATGTTGTGTTGTATCCCCCCCCCCCCCCCCCCCCCCTCCCCAATTAGTCACTCAAGTTGTGACACAACTTGTTATCATGTTCGACTAGATTCTATCTGTGGTTGAACTAAGCTGAAATGGCGACCATTATATCTGTCAATCTTAAGAGTGTATCCACAACATTTATGTGATATCAGATGTAGGTTAGTGGTTGAAGAACCAAGAAGTGATGCTGGGTGCACAATGCCCCTGCCAACAGAACATTTTGAACCAAGTCACCTGGTGCAGGTTTGAAACAAAGAATATTAAGTAACACCAGGCTGGTTCGAAGAATCAAAGATAAAGAGCAAGATAACAACGAAGAGCCTATCACATCAATCCCCGACCCAACAACACCCCCAATACTCCATCAACTCGGTCCACATCCTTTTGATCCTGTCGCCTCACCCAGGGCTTCATTCATCGATACGTATCCGGTATCACGAAAGTACGGTCATCTCCTCCACAGGACAATCAGTTTATTATGTTATGTACGCCTTCCTTTTTATCTCGTCTCTCACTCAATGCATTCTGCATTTTGCAATGCGATACCTTTGATCTTGTGAGGTGCATAACAGCGTTTAGACAATGTAGCAAAACTTCATTAAGAACAGAGGGGTATTGATTTCTTAAAGGAACACAAAAAGTGGAAACTTCAAGGCTTTAGAGAATACACTCAGCTGACTAATCGACGAGTGATTCCCTAATCAGTTAATAGATTTGTTTAGTACTAATGATGTTGACATTGACTAGTTGGAAAATTGTTTTAACACTAGTGCCCGATGGTGTGCAGGCACGATGACGGGCCTCAAAATCGCAAGACTGGTGAAACAAAAATGTAGTTGATTATTTAAAAGACAAAGTTGGCATTGCTACCTCCAATTGACAGCTCACAGTGGTGTTCACTAAAAGAGGTAGTCCGAGTCAAAATCGAAAAAAGCTGAGTTGAATCAAGTTTCTGGGTGTTAATTTCGTAAATTGAAAGATACAAATGAAATTTTTAGATATGTTATGCCTATTTGAAAGAAGAATAATTATAATTAAAATTTTGCTTCAAATAATCTTTTTTTCTGTGATTTATAGACAGTCGAATTAAATTTCAGTCTATTAATCTCTTAAAAAGTTTTGGAAATTTTGAAAACATATGTGAACTGTAAATGGCTGCTGATTATTGTTGTCATATTTACTTGAAGTCATCTAGGTACAACATGTTTGCTAACAAGAATAGATTTGAACATCAAAGCACATCTTCAGTTCCTTTACCTAGCCCCATGTCCAAGACCCAGGATTTCTCAGTTTGCTTAGCTTAGTTGGGTTAGTCTCACTTTGCCGGCAGCCTTCTATTATGATGAATGAAAGGTTCTAGCACGCCGAAGACGCGCAGGGACGATGTGGGATTTACAAATCCCTTGCGACCCGGTTAGCCTTATTTTATTTCACTTGGATCTTGGATCATACAGGCCTAGCTTTCCTATTACCTCAAATGGGGTCTGAAGGGTTATGTACGCGGTTAGAATTCCCGGCAGTTTGCATTGGAGTGATAGATTGTCAAAGACCAAACCCTCAACGCCATTAAGACTATTAGAGAGTGGGCTCTATTCGGTTCCAGCTTGGTGATGGTAGAGGTTTGAGTCCCACCATGGTGGCGAGCCAGAATATAATGTTGTGCGATGGCAAGTTTAAGGGAAAAAGAAAAAAGAAAACCAAACAGCAACGCCGGTTTGGTAGCGGCCCCGGTATATGACCATAGCGGTTACAAAAAAGGAATGGAGAAAGCTCCAACAGTTTAGTTTGAAAAAACCGGGAGTCATCCATCAAGCCTTCTGGGAGATAGGATGCCGTATGTGATTTTGAGGTATCTGGTTATCCTTCAGGAATTCCAAATGACCTCCAACACCCCCCCCCCCCCCTACCCCCCCCCCCCCCCCCCCCCCACCCACACACAAAAAAAAAAGAAAAAAAAAAGCCCTTAAAAGGGCTGTTTGCTGGCAAGATTGTTTCAATCCTTGCCTTGGTCTTGTTAGGTTTTCTGCACATCTTTGCTTGAGGATTGTTTCAATCCCTCATAGTTTGTCATTCAGTTTGGTCGTATGTCTGATGAGATAGAGGAGGTAGAAAAGATAGAGAGCTGGAAATTAGAGCAATTCGGTTTTTAATTTACAACTTTTCCGTCCTTTTGGATGGGGAAGCCAGCATTTTTTCCCCGAGATTTATATCTCAAGGAGGGGAGACCCGGCAGCAGGTGGAGATTTTCCTCGCTGTTTGCAACTCCCACTGGTAACAGAGGCAAGCTTTCGTGCGTATCGTGTCACCCGCAGCCAGTTCTAAATTTAGGTCACAGAATGCCTGGCTCACCCCATCACAATGATGTAATCTTTACCCTTTCGATAGACATGTCCCAGATTATTTAGTTTTCCTATTGAGGACGCGATGCGCATTGAGTTCTATTATTAATTCACTGTCTTGAAGTCTATTTAGAGTTTTGCTTTTAAGATCTTTTAAGCGCATTGCTATAGTGTCTATTTTTGCTATCTCGTGAAGTTGTTTTATTGATGTCCACGTGGGCTTGCGCAGAGCCACGCACAAGGCATAATTTTGGACCTGTTGTAGTTTTTCAATGTTGGTTTTATTCAGGTCACTTGTAATTATGGCCCCATACTCTAGTACTGGGCGTATATAGGATTTGTAAAGTTTGAGGAGAATTTCTTTATTGGCTCCCCAATTTTTACCTCTAATCATTTTCAGGAAATTGATGCGTTTAATGGCTTTGACAGCGACTGAGTTTATGTGATTGTTTAGATTGAGACTGCTATCCAGGTTGAATCCCAGAAACTTTGCCTCATTACTAGCTTCAAGTTTATGATCGTAAAGCTTAAGCTCAATATGAGGGACAGGCTTTTTCCTTTGTTTTTTTTAGAATGTGATTCTTTGTGTTTTCGTGGCATTTAGCTTGATGCGCCACAGAGCGCACCAGTCTTGCAGGTCGCGGATGGTATCCTGCAGGCGGTTTTGTATTATGTTTCCAGACTTACTGGCCGTCCACATTCCTTTGTCGTCTGAGAATTGAGATAGTTCAACATGGTTCTTCCCTAGTTTGTCAATGTCATTCACATATATTATAAATAGAAGCGGGCTGAGGACCGAACCCTGTGGAGTGCCCGCTTCGAGTTTTACCTCGGCTGACACTTCGCGGTTGACCCTCACTTTGATTTTTCGATCAGATAAAAATGATGATATGATCCTTAGAATTTTGGTAGGTAGCCCCATTTTAGCTAGTTTGTATCTCATGCCAGACAGAGTCAAACGCTTTTTCTACGTCGAGTAATAGCGCGGTTCCTATTTCATTTTGACTGAACGCCGTTTTCATATAATCTACCAGTCTATAAACATGCTCGATTCCGTCTCTTTGGCTCCTGTATGCCCTTTGCCACTTATTGAAAAAGCTAATTGATTCGAGATGGCTGCGGAGTCTAGTCATGAGAATCCGTTCGAAAATTTTTCCAATACAGCTGAGTAGGCTGATTGGGCGGTAATTAGCTGGGTTGCTCAAATCCTTGTCGGGTTTGGGTATCATGACTCCTGTAGCTACTTTCCAACATTTTGGGAAGTATCCACTAGAGAGACAGCAGTTTAGGAGGTTAGTGAGTCTACCGAAAAAAGTGTTGGGACATTGTTTCAGGATGTTGTATGAGACCTCGTCCCCTCCTGGGGAAGAAGAAGACTTACATTTTTTAATTGTGTTAGCCACTTCTTCTTTGCTTATCGGTTCCGTGAGTTCATGGCCATTCCCGTCCTCGGGCATTTGGCTGAAGTTGGCATCGTTAAACGTTGTCTTGTTGTCTTGAACAAATTTGTTTACTTTTTCTTTGAACTCGTCATCAAACCTACCGCCCTCATGTGGACGATGATATTTCTTAAGGAGCTCGGCAAAGGCGCTAGCCTTCGCCTTGTCATCCAGGGCCATAGTTCCATCGTTGATCTTTAGTGCCTTACTGTTGGCGTCTTTATGTTTTTGTCCAGTAAGGGTTTTAAAAGTATCCCAAAACTTTTTAGTCTCCCTGAGTCCATTTAGATTTTCCGTTGCTTTTTCCCATCTCACGTGATTGTCATTTGCTATTGCTTTTTTAACTTCGCCGTGGAGGCGATTATACACGGCTTTAAGTTCGACCTTTTTAGTTGGAAGTTTTTCTGATTTGTATGCACGGAAGGCCTTTCTTTTTTGTTTTATTATTTGGAGCGTGGTTTCAGTTATTCTGTTGGCCCGCGGTTTAACTGTCTGTTTGGGACAAATCTCATCAAGAGTGTTGTTAATGACTTCACTGAGATTGGTACATGCTTGCTCGAGCTCGCAGGTATTCATTGGGTCGTTTTTGTTTATTTTAACCTGAATTATTTTTCTGAAGAGGTCCCAGTCAATTTTGGATAGATTCCTCCTCCTCATTGTGGGGTATCTTGCGGGTCCGCTGCAACCGTGTAATGTAGCATGAACAGGCAGGTGGTCGCTACCTAAATCATCGTCCCCCACATATATGTCTTGCATTTGATTAGTTAGTGATTTACTGGTTATAATTAGGTCAAGGATGTCGGATTGGTGGAGGGTGTTGTTACTGACGTGAGTAATGTCGTGGTCATTATTCAATACAAAAAGATCAAATTGTTCGATGATATTGAAGAGAGCGTTGCCATTGGGCTCCGTTTTATTGCATCCGAAAACCTGATGTTTGGCATTGAAATCACCTAAGAAAATACAGTGTTTGTGATTTTTCACAAAGAATTCAAAGACTTTGCTGTCAACTGTTTTTTTCGGTTCATTATAATATGAGATTACGGCAACTTTTTTATGATCTAGTTCAATCTCAGCGGCAATCACCTCTGCGTTGAGATGATCGCTTGATATCGTTTTATATTTTAAGTCCTGCCTTATGAGGAGAGCGACTCCGCCTCCACGTTGTGTGGGACGGTCTCGTCTAATGATGTTGAATCCACTTAGCAAAAATGTCTGATACCAATTACATCTACGTTTGTGAAGTAATCGGACATCTGTGAGCTTTTGCAGTTAACGCTTCGAGCGTTCCACTGAATTATTTTCAACTTATCCATAAGTGTTCAGTACCTGACGTAATTTTACTAGTTAACGTGTTGTGGGTGTGATTTATATTTTATTTATGGCGGCTTCTATTAGCGAGGAAGAAATTTGAGTTCGATATAATTTGGATGCTGTTTTCCCAACTTCTTTACATATGTCGGAAAGACTGACGTCGAAGTGTTTGTTCATTATATTAAAAATTGAACCAGCCATTAGGCTGCACATCAAATGTGGAGAGGTTGAGTTTTCTACGCTGTTGACATTAATAGCTTTGAGTTCTATGTCGGTTTTAACTTTTTTGTAGTGGGGACACCCCCGATAATTGCTTGGGTGTTGCCCATTACAATTTGGGCATTTCAGTGTTGAAACCTTGCACGACTTTGTTATATGTTTTCGCCGCATTTCATGCAACGGAACTCTCCTTTGCATCTGTTCGACATATGGCCAAATTTCTGGCATTTTTGACATTGTGTGGGCTGAGGCAAAACACGATACTCCTCAGTCTCATATTTTTGTCCGTTTATACAAACCCCTTTGTTAATGAAGTTAAGTTTTATGGCTCTATTGGGGCATTTTACTTTAATTTTCCACGTAGGGTTGCCTGTAGTCTTAGATATTAGTCTCTCCCACGAGTATCCCGACAGGGCTTTATCAATATCCCCATCATTGATCTTTGTGGGAACCCTTGTGACGACTATGCAAGGGTTTTGCAGGGGTTGATGTGGTTGTTTATTCGTCCGGTGTTTGGCCGTATTATCCTTTTGAGGTTGTTTAGAAAGGGCTCTTACCTTGTCGGCAAAAGATACACCACCGTCAGTGGTGAATGTTGGCGTCGCCGGTATCGTTTCCGTTGCGTTACTGTCTGCCGATTTCGCACTATTGTGGATCTCCGCACTGGTTGTTACTACTGTAACATCCATGGTGTCCGAGGTCTCAACGACAACAACACCTGGGTTATCAGTGTGTGTCGACGCTTTCCGGGTTTTCTTAGCCACCGTTTCTATTTCCAGTGACTCGCCATTTTCCTGGAAGTCTGTATCCAATTTCCTTTTCGGGCGCGGCGTAATCTGATTGACCACATCACAGGTGGGAACAGTAGTTGCCTCTTGCTCTATGAGTGAACGCAACCAGTTGTCTTGACTGGTGGTAACGAGTTCCGAGCCCTGATTTGGTGGTACCTCCAAAGAGCTGGCGTGCACAGGTCTCCCCATCTCAGCGGTATTATCTATGAAGGGCGAAACAGATGTCGGATTAGTTTTGCCCACCATCCCCTTGCTAGGATTAGTTTTCGAAAACTGCTGAGTTGTATCAACTGGTTTAGAAACACTAGCGATATCCGTAACTGTGTTCGTTTTAGGGCCCAACGAGTTGGACTCCATACCCTTGCCCTTTTGTTTAGAGTTTCCGTTGCTGGGGCACGAACCCAAACCTGAATTATTTCTTCCTTTTCCCTTTTTTCCAGATGCCGACTTATTTTCCTTTTTTGATTCCGTCGAAGCTTTTATTAATTCCATTTTTTCTTTCTCGAACTGTTCTTTTTGAGCCCTAATATCCGAGCGCAAACCCTCTATAGTGTCGTTCAATCTGGCTATCTCTTTTTGAAATCCAGATATCATCGATATTAAATCCATTCCCGAAGTGGGTTCAGTGGTGGAGTTAGTTGCCATGTCACTCTGTTCAGTTATCAGTTTTTGTCTAAGTTATCAGCAAATTATTCGTAAAATATTTTGTTGAAGTATATTTAGTTTTAACAGAGAAAAGCAGACAGAAAATAGATAGAGTTAAAGATAAACACTTACAAAATTACACTAGAGTGCACAGAAGTGGTACAGAGAACAATAGGCTTTGTTAATATCCAAGCTGTGAGATGTGTTCAGTCAGGCGCTTTCACAGACACGTCCGATCAGTATGACTGTCAATCGCCTTCTATTAATTATCAGTGACCAGCATTAGGTAATGTTGTTATAGTTTGTTTCTATTAACTATCTGACTGGTGATCACTTTGGTGATTTGTTTGAATTTCTTGCCGACAGCCTTCAATTAATTTACAGGTAACCGTGAATGCCTACTTTGTGTTTTTTTAAGTGAGCACCTTTCTCTTAAATATGTTCATCCAAACTAAATGTGGCAACTTGGGGTAAAAGTTGAGCTCACAATGAGTTTGTAGTTGAATTTTACTTAATTCACTGCATGGGTATATATATATCCCCTACCTCACTTCTTCCACACATCAAAATGGATAACGTTCAAGTAAGTGCAACTTATATCCCAAACGGTAGAGGTGGAAGGCATCTAGTATACAATGATTACAAGTATAGAATAAAATCTCGAAGGACCGACACAGTTCACTGGATATGCTGCAACAAAGACTGTGGAATAACACTGAATACGAATGCCATAAGAGCAGTTTTTCCTTCTATCATCATGAAAGGTTGTTTTTTTCATTATACGCAAAGTGTGTGGAAGTATGCAAACAGTTGTGGCTTAAAAAGCATTTGGAATCATTTCGACTTGGACGGACCACGAGCTACAAACCATATAGAGGGGTGGCACCGAAAGCTTCAGCTATTCATTGCAGGTTCGCATCCAAACTTGTACAAAATGATACTCTTTATCAAAACGGAACAAGCCTTTCATGAATGTACAATTTTGCAACTTAATGCTAGTGGTAAAGTTGCACCAAAAAAGAGAAAGTACAGAAAAATAGACAATGGCATTCGTCATTTCAAACACATATTTGAAGAGTGTCAAATAAGGGTACTTGAATATCTATACGCAGAGTCTAAAAGTTCAGGGTATTAACTTATTGTGTATGTATTTGTGTATACTTTGACATGTATTTTTTGAAAAAAAAATCACCATGTTCGGAAGAGCACTTCCTCGAAGCAGCGTTTATGTTTGACTGTACTCCAAGAAGTATATATATATACTCCATGGAGTACAGTCAAACACAAACGCCGCATTGAAGGGAGTATTATTATTGAATGGCATACAGAAATACAAGTTCACTGTGGAAAATTTTTTTTTTATTCACCTCGCTGACAAACTGCGACATTCCCCAAACGTTGGCTCTACAACTTTAGAACAAACTATAATCCTCTGCTCTTTGATGTCTAGGATTATTCACACCTATGTGTACTACCTTTGGAAACAATAGCCATTGGCAAACCGAGCCGATCCCACTTAGTTCAGACTGAAATCTTCTAATACATGTGTATAGAGACACTGTGATTAATTAAAATCTTTAAGGAGTTATGAATACATGTAGCTATAATACTATTAACATTGAAAGTAAATTTTTTTGTAAAATACCTGCAGTGGGCTTTCTGTCCGGGTAATAACTTTTAGTTATCAAGTTTTGTGATAATATAGGCCTACAGACCACTAATAAATTTTTGCCCATAGGTCTATTGGGGGTTACCGGTATTGTGATCTTTCTCATCTGATTGTAGTCTGGTGGGTTGCTATCATAGAATTAATTATTTTGTTTTCTGATTCAATGATTTCGAAGACCATTATCATATAACTCACTTCAAACAGCCCTGCAGTTTTAAAGTAGTATACTACTTATTACATCTGTGCAATATGTTTATTTGTAACCATTTTACATGTTTGTGTACTTTGAATAAAGAATCTGAAGTCAGTTTGGCATTTCACAAAACCTTAAACGAGTGTACTTTTCTTCTGGTAATTGAGGATTGGGAAGATTCATGGGTCGAAAACAATTGGCTAAAAATTTCTTTGTGTTATGGGCATGAACAAATTTTACGAGTCACTTTCAAAAACTTTAGAAGAAGAATACACAGTGTAGGATGCCATGTTTTGTAGCAATGACTTAAGCAGTAATTGGAAGTGGACAAGGCCCACATGTTTTTAGAAAAAAGAACAAACCAGACTTAGGTTTCTAGACTGGAAATAAAATTGGCACAGTCAGGGTTTTTACTAGAAGTAGGGGCAGTTGGGTTGGGGGAATAATACATGTGGATATTTCTTCATTTTATTCCACAAATTACAAAAACAAGAAATATAACATGAGCCTATTAAAGATACATTTAGGCAAATGCCCTTTTCTTGCCAGTTTGATAAACATGTAGTTAATTCAAATCAAGTTCTGGTGCAGTTTGATTCATCTTTTTCTTGAATGACATGTTTTCTATTTTGTTATGAAGCTTATGATCAATGGTGTTTTGAACTATTTTAGTCGCAAGAGATTTCCTGTCCTGGGTAGGAATATCTGCCAGCAGCAGGCAAGGAGTTAAAAGCCATTGGGTATTGGGTATGAAGTGCATCTGTAACTGTATAGTCTAGAAAGCCGGGCATGTGAAAAAAAACTTATCATTCGGAAACAGATTGATCTTCTAGTCATTTCAACATCATTAACCGAAGAATACATGTATATCTTCTATTTCAGCTGGAGATTGGTTGCAGGGTCCACATGTGTATGCTCTGTATGAACATTATGGCATGACATCACATCAGATAGAAGTTCTGTTTGTTGCAGGATTTGGTTCAAGTTTGGTGTTTGGTACATTTGTTGGTTCAATAGCTGATAAATAGTGAGTTTATTTTAATGATGCTTGTTCAGTGTCTCTTGTAATAAGATACACTTTGTTTTGTTCATTCTTGATTGCGTTGGCCTGTGACCACTATCTGTATGAGTTTGCATCAAAAAGCTGCATATGTTCTCTGCAGATAGACTAAGTGACGACAGTACATGGTGGTTGCTAGGACAGTTCCCTCCAAGTAAGATAGTTTGATCAGTTTTTGCACAAACACAGTAAAACCGTCCAGCCATATTTTGCTGAATTTTGCTGTTTGGTTTTCTGGTTTGCTGCAAAAAATGGAACCAAACCAGACAACCAAAAAAAACAGACCAGTCCTATTCTGTGGAAGATCTAAATTCCTCTTTGCATAAAGCAAAAGATAAATGTACTACCACTGGACTTGATGTAAATCACCATTAAATTTTAAAATATCTGCCACAACCATCACTTTGGTTTGTATCATATGTCAGATGCAGACATTATTATGGCAGAACATTTATCATATTCCCAAATCTCTTCACACAGGTTTACACAATTCATTCATTTGTTCAAGGACAGACATTTCAGCAAAATGTGCTAATTTCAGCCATTTCTGGTCCAAAATGCTGCAATTTCATTTCTATAATTAAAAGATCATTGTTATGCACATTTATAGAAATGAAATCGGTCAGCTTGTCTGTGTTCTTATATTTTGTGGAGAAACATAAATTTCACAAATTTGTCCCCTCCCCCCCCCTTGACTCCCCCAAAAATTGATAAGATTTAACTGATTTCTGTGAATTTATTGGCATATCAATCTCATCCCTGTTTGTAGACAATAAAATGTTTCTATACATTGTAGGACACCTATTATCAAAGGTTGGTGACAATTGAACTATCTACATGGAGGATGTGAAAATTTTGTCTTTGTTTTACACCATGGAAAATGTATTTTAACAAGACCAACAAAAAGTGTGGCATTAGCCTCTTCCCTTGATGCACATATTCTTAATATCACCCGACATATACACAAGAGGCATTACTGTCTTTGTATTACAGCAGGAGAGAGAGACCAGCACCCAGTATCAGTTGTGAAATCGAATAATAAGGTCCATTTGATGAAATAAGAATGCTGAGAAAAAACCTTCCTTACATCACTAAATGTACTAAATTTTATAAAATGTTCTCTTACTGTGAGTCATTACATATCATTGCGGCGTTTAAGAGGACCAGTGTGTGTTCATTCCATGGAGCATGTGAACATTTTTGAAAATGCAATCACATGTAAGAAATGTTTAGGGATTGACTCATGGAATACATGTGACTTCCGTGAATCAATCACCAAATGCTCCCAATATAAACATACCAATTTGTTCTTGTTGAACGAAGCAAGTGTTAAAATCTTATCTGTGTTGGGTGTTGAGAAAAACAAATAAATGCTGTGAATATATGAGATTAATGATTCATTGATTGGTTGGATTACAAACATTATGCCGGTCCTTTTTGATCTCCACTGGCTTCCGATTCAGCAGAGAAGTCAATTCAAATTTTTTCTTCTTATCTTTAAATGCGCCAAGGATCTGCACCACCCTACTTGTCTAATTTGCTTATCAATCACAAGCCACAGAGGTCTCTTCAGTCATCATATAAATTTAATTTGGTTCAGCCCTCATCTAAATTAAGTTCTGGCTAGTTCTGGCAATAGGGCATTTGCTGTTGATGGACCAAAGCTAATTCTCTTCCAACCCGTCTAAAAGAAATATATTCTTCAGAACCAT
Source organism: Pictodentalium vernedei (assembly GCA_031216915.1). Classification (NCBI taxonomy): domain Eukaryota; kingdom Metazoa; phylum Mollusca; class Scaphopoda; order Dentaliida; family Dentaliidae; genus Pictodentalium; species Pictodentalium vernedei. Next base: position 435,346,609 of record CM062296.1, on the reverse strand, counting down.
TCTAATTGGGTATTAAAACATACCTTTTCCATGAGGCATTTCGCAATTTTGTACAGCCATAGAGGACCATGTGTGGATTTAATGCTATAAAGTTATTATTACAGTGGAGCCCACTTAATTGTATATCTCTTAACTGAATAATCCTGTTAATTGAATATAAATTCCCAACACAAAACCATTTACCATAACTCCAGTACAAATTTGACCTCTTAACAGAATATGTGTTATAGAGTAAACTCCTGTTAATTGAATAAAAAATCTTGTAACCTGTCATGAAATTGACCCTGACTCTCCTCAGTTTTCCATTGTTTATAGACCTATTTGACCTCAGTACATCCAATACAGGCATTTAATCTATTATATCTTGTTTGACGGAGCTCATGGAGCTCTGTCAAACAAGATATAATAGAATAAATGCTAAGTTTATCTCCAGAATACAGGAAAGGGATACAATCCCTGTTAATTGAATAATCCTGTTAATTGAATAATTTTCATTGGCAAAGTTGCTATTTAATTAACAGGGGTTCCACTGTATTACTGGGTATTATTGTGAGAATCACTTTTCACAACACACTACTTTTGAGTTCTCTTCGATAGCATTGACTCCATTCAATATGGTGATGATAGGTCTCATCTTATAGGGTAATGGGAACCGATATGCCTTTTGTAAATATCAGGTTGTTCTGCTATATGGTTTGTCACATGTTTGGCTTCAGATTAAGTGAAAAATCAATTCATCTTCCAAATCATATGTTATGATCTCTCACCTGATCGGCTATAAGCTGTGATGAGGAAGGAAAAGAGAAGAGATGAATAACAGATGTTTGTTTGATAAAGATTTTTCAGTAATTATAAGTGAAAAAAAAATCAGTTTTTCTTCTAAATCATGATATGCTTTGTATGTAGTTCTTTTTTGTGTATTGTTTAATGCTGCAGTATGTTGAAGCTTCTAGTTGCTATAGAATGTGCATGAAATGTGTATTAATATATGTCAAGAATACCTTTAGAAATGCCCCTTAAAATTAATCAAAATGTTAACCCTTCACTTAACGAATGGGCCAACATCTGCTGCTGCTCCACCCATGTAACTTTTGGAAATTACGCAGTTGAAAAAATATTATTTTACAGAAAACTTAAAAAAATACATATGTTACCCCCTCATTGGAATGATCTCATTGAGGTCATTACACTGAGAGGTCACATGATATGGTTTTGTTGAAAGTTTTGGAAGAATTTGAAAAAATAATATTTAAAATAATAAATTTTGATATTGTCTGCATTGGTTAAAGGGTTTCTCTTGATTACAACTCTGTCTGTATTGTCCACTGAAGCAGTTTGGAGGTGTTTTAGTGGCTTATCATACCTCACTGGTCAACTGTATGGGAACAATAGATGTCTGCTTTCCGGGAAGACCCTGCCAGGTAAACCATGGTCTGTTCAACTGGGAATTTAACTCTTAACTTGCTGAGCATTTTCAAAATATTTTTCAGCAAGGCTAGTCATGGCTGCATTTAAGCAGCCATGACTAGATTTGATGAAACAATTGCTTTGCCCAAATGATACTTGTTTCAGTGGTAAGAGAAATCTGTTCTTGGGCAGGAATATCTGCCACCAGCAATTAAGGAGTTAATTGCCTATTTCACACTGGGACATTTGGCTCAGACATTTGGCTTCTAAGATAATAATATGAGCAAAATCCTTCCAAAATCATCTTCAGATCCACCAATCCGAATCTTTTGATATTCAGTGTATAAGGGAGCGCAGTGGCTCAGTGGTAGACTGTTGGACTTCTATGCTAGAGGACCTGAGTTCCATCCCCGTCCAGGATGACCCGTGTTGTGACCTTGGGCAAGGCACTTTATCCCGGTTGCCTACATGGGGGCACGATGATGCTGTGTACTGAGGTGTACTGCATGTCGATGGAGCACATGTTTTCAACTACTGTAACCCTGCTTGAGCTGAGCTTGAACAGAGTTAGAATGTTGATGAGCTGACAGTTGCTCATCGATGCTCAGTGGTTCTCTCTGGGTACTCCGACTTCCTCCACCCGTAAAACTGTCACGGTCACTATTAGCCATTATGCATATATATGTGACCTTAAACACCAATAAATAAGTAAATAATTTGGTGTATAGCATCCTTATTAGGGCTGACGCAATTTATCAATTTTCATAGTCGATTAATCACCTGCATTAATTTACACTTCGTCGATGAAGAGTCATTTCCCATAAATTCAGTAAACAATCTCTAATGTACTTACAAAGCAAATTTAATACTGACGATGTTTGAATGTGTACACTTGTGTTGAGATAAAATGGAAATACCAAAATATCACCGATTGATCAGAAGAATTTAAAGATTATGCAAATGATTTATTTCTATAACGAATTTCCACCAGATTCAAATTGTTCAAATGAAGTCTATGGAATCACTTTATGGCTCCTTTTCATAGAAACCTGAATTATAACTTGGTGCAACTTAAGAATAATAATAATTTTATAGCCTGAAATCCGCACATGGTGCTCTATGGCTGTACAAAATTGCAAAATGCCTTATAAAAAAAAGAGAAAAACTAAAAGACAAGAGTTTGTTGGTGTAGTTATAAATCTCTGCGAGTTGGTCAGTGTAAAGTCAAGCAACAATCAGCACACAGAAGCCATGCATGCAGTTGTTTTATGGGGTGGGTGGGGGAGGGGGATGCCTGGGTGAAGGAGTGATGAACAGAGGTTTTGCTGCTCATCACTATTGCCAATCTGTATCCACTCTGGCATGACTGCCTGTGTGTGTTTGTACATGTACAGTTGAAACTGGAAGTCCTGTGCCTGTATTGTGCACTATTTTGAAGTAATCGGATGCTGAGTAAGTGCACTTTTGTCCCTGTCAGACTCCAACATTAGCATAACTCAATTCCTCTAGAAAAACAGCATGCCCAAGTCTGTACAATTCTATACTAGTAAATAGAGATCATTAACATCATTCCTTACCTCTACTGGGATACATGTACATTGTACATGTAATGACATAAATATATATTAAAATTTGACTGCACATACAGAATGAAGAAAGTGTATTACAACTTAATCGCAGCGCCATATATTTCCTTCTCAAAAAGTATTTATAATTGCGCATAACAGCACAAGAAACACTTGCAAACTTTGATCACTTGAACCACTGTGTACAACCATGTGCTTTATACTCAGAAATTGTAAATAATTACTGAGTGAAAAATCCTATCATAGAGTGATGTAGTAGTAATCAACCCTCCACATACAGCAGTCTCAATATTTTCTTTCTGTTTGATCGGTTCAGTTTGTGATTTCACTACCGACCTCACTAATAGCACATTATATTATGCATTGGCAATTTGCACAGTGTAAGCATGCGAGTGTATTTCATACTACTTCATTCTTCTGCCGAAAGAGCACATAAACTAACAAGCATTTTCTTCACTAATTGTGACAGGACTTCTACTTTCAACTGTAGATGTTCTGAAGTCTTTGTTTGTTTACCACAGTAAACAAGCATAGACTTCAGAACATCTACATGTACAAACTTGTGCTCTACTGGTGGTAAAATAGACCTGGGGTGGAAGTCTTCTAAAGTGGGCAACATAGATATGAACAACTGGCTAAACATTACTTCATACGTATATTACAGTCATGATGTAGCCAAAGATGCTGAAAGTGATCTTAAACACCAATAGATAAATACTTGTACATAAATGTTTTTCCAACTGCTCAATTTCTAAATTATGCGGGCAGACACATGATTCATTAGGTAAAGGATTAACCATTTACCCAATGAATCGGCTGCATCTGCCCACATAATATGCAAATTCAGCGGCTGAAAAAATATTATTTTTAAAAAAATTTCAAGAAAACAATATCATGTGACCCCTCTTTGGAATGAGCTCATTCCAGTGAGGGGTCACATGATATGGTTTTGTTGAAATATTTTGAAAAATTGAAAAAAATGATATTTAAAATAATAAATTTTGATATCGTCTGCGTTGGGTAAAGGGTTAACACACCTGTTGCTTCCTATCTTTCTTTACTTTCCGTTTAGATAACTTGAGTCAGGTTAGCATTTTAGGATCCCTTGAGCCTCTGGTTTATGGCCTTACTGACCAATACATGCATTTGATTTGTTGATGATAAAAACAGTTTGTTTTCTAATGCTTGTTGACTAAACCATTAATTATAACATACCTTTTTTCAGTGGAAGGAGAGCAAACTGTATTTTGTATGGTATTTTATATGGTGGAGCCTGTATCACAAAGGTTTGTTGGCATAACATTCATATAATTTGCTGTTTACTTTGAAATTCTCAAGAATCAGATGAGTGTATATAAGAGTTTGTACGGGTCATGGAATTCTAATTTTAAAAAATAAGGAAAATGATAAAATACAGAAATATTTTGGAAAAGTCCTGGAATTTGTTAAATGTGTAATTCTGTCACACAAAATTCTGTAAAAATTTGAAAGTTAAAAGTTTTTTTCAGTGTGATCTTGGGAAAATTGCTATTCTAACTTCTTTTTTATAAAGTACCGGTAGTCCAGCTGCGAAATGCCAACTTTCTGCCCAACCTCAAAGTTGCATCTAAAGTTTTTTTCTCTGTGGATTCTGATAGAAGGACATCTCCTGATTCAGAAAATGTTTACTGGATGTCCGACAGCATTGAGCAATTTGAGATATTTCAATTTGTGTAGTTAGCCTAGGCTAAGTGCTGAAATTCACATATATAATCGGTGTTTACTAGAAAAAATTTTGATGTTTTACTCATATAGACACAAATGACATTATTCAATGCATAAATAAGTGCATGTTCACCAAAAACTGCTATTTTGTACAGCATTTATAAATTAATAGAGAGCTATTACAAGAAAATGTCAAATTGGAACCTTAAGGCTCAGTCCCCAACACAGTCGGCTCCTGTGACTTAAAAAGTCTGAAATATCAGAGACTATTGACTATCAGTTGGATGTTGTTCATTATCACGAACCGAAATGCCCAGATATGCCCATTTCTTATCAACCTACCTCAATTGTTTACTACAGGCTTGCACTACAGTGGAAGAACCTAATTCTGATAAAATACTCTTTATTTTAATCTTTCCCAAGAGATTTGGGAAAGAAAAGTGGTGTAAAAACACCACGAAAAAATAAGCCAAAACTGGGTCGAGCGCCATCGGTACACACCCAGTATGGGACGCTCTTCCATAGTACAAATCCACGACTACCGTAAAACAGTGCGCAGTGCGTTAATTCATCATTCTATTGATTATCCGGCCACGTGGTGGATGTGTGCCATTTTGCTCTGTAACAGTGATATTTTAACTCGTCGATAATGGTTTTCCTGTGACTGGAATTATGGATCTGAAGATCGTATAATAACAGGACTGTGTTTTATATATTCTCATTTATATTTTCAACCACATTCTCATTGTATATTATTTACTATTCCGTTTTCGCGAATGTTTTGTTTTCGACATCGTGTCAACGCGTTTCGACAATGAATTTTTCGGTTGATGAATTTAATTGTTATTGGAGTTAGGTGACAATCAGGGACTGTCTGATCAGGATTTCTTCACTCTGTTGATGGCTGAATTTCTGTTTTTTCGGTCCCTGTCGACCGACTGGGTTCTGTCGTGTACCCATGTTTTTTTTCTGCCACCTTCTCTCGTAGTTGAGGGTGTTCTTCTACTTTCTGTTTCTGTTGAGTTCACCTTTTTCATCTACTGCTCTCACCTCTGTTATTTCCAGTTCGGTTCCTTTAGGGCAATTCCTTTTGCCCTCGTCTTGGTGCGTTCTCGTGGCCGTTTCTTTCGCACCCGCGGGTGGTGTGGAACACTGTCGTTTTGGGCTCCCCTCCCCCCCCCCCCCGACTCGACCACGTCTGGTGTGAGTTTACCCCCTCCGTGGGGGATGTACAGCTCCTCCCACTCCTGCGGGAGGTGGGGAACGCTGTCGTTTTGGGGCTGCCAGTCTCGACCACGTCTGGTGAGAATTGCTCCCCCTCCGTGGGGGATGTGCATCTCCTCCAGCACCAGCGGGGGGGGGGGGGGGGGGGGGGGGGGAACGCTGTTGTTTCGGGGCTTCCCAACTCGACCATGTCTGGTGAGAGTTATTCCCCTAACGTGGGGAATGTGCAGTTTTTTACCGTGGTGGATACTGCGGGAGCTGTTGGATTTTTGGTGAAGAGATATCTGGTTCCGGGACTATGCGCCCTTTCCAGTCGACATCTGAGGCTGTCACTAGGGTTGTGACTCCTCCTTTGGAGGCTGAGCTAGGTGGCTCTCTCCACTTTTCCGCCAGTTCCAACAGCTCCCATCGTATCTGCTGCTACTGCTGTTCCGTCTACAACGTCTTTGGGCACCGTTTTTTAGCTGGCCTCGGCTTATCCCTGCAAGGTCTGCGGGGATGTCTGTAGTGTGGTTGTGGGGTATCGGCCTCAGCCTTCCCCGACTTCAACTCGGCGAAGTCGGAAGTGGCTGCCGACTGAACCCCCTACTGTGTCCTCTCAGCCGTTGAGCACAGTAGTTTTATACCTGCAGTGGTCTGCTGCGGTGTCTGGGAGTGTAGACGTGGGGGTATCGGCCTCAGCATTCCCTGACTTCAACTCTGCGAAGTTGGAAGTGGCTGCCGGCCGGACCCTCTACTGTGGTCTCTGCGCCGTCGAGCACCACGGTTGTGTTATTGGATTCGGATGTTCTTAGTGGGGACACTATGAACTCCGTGGCATTTCCGTCCACTCATTCTGGCCACACGACCAGTTTTGGGGGACCAACGTCTTAGGTGCAGCCTGGACCTTCTGCCCCGCAGAGGTCCACGGTGACTTTCATGAGTTCCTGCTATGTTGATCCTCGGGGTGTGTCGTACCCCTATGCACGTCTGCCTTCACACGTTTTGGCTGCCGCCCGCTATTCCGCGTCGGGTGTTTTGGAGTATCGTGACCCTTCGCTGGTTAAGAGGGTCAAAGGTGAAGCCACTTTGCCGGTTCGTTCCCGTCGAACCAGCCAGTATGGGCAGTGAGCTTAGGGAGGCCCTCTCCTTACTCACTCAGGTTCTGTCAAAGAGCCTTCCCGTTGCTTCCAGCGAGGCAGCAAGTGGTTTCCAGGCTCCCCCTATGGCGCCGCCTCCCGGGATTGGAAACAGGCCGCTTTCTGATCCTCCTGGTGTTCCGACACCATGGGAGGCATCGGCTGGTTTGCCCACGATGGGCTATGTGTCTTCCGACTCAGGAAGAGATGCTTGGTTTGGGTTCCTTCTGGATCTCAAACCATCGAACCAGCAGACAGTGTCAGCCAGGCCGCGATCATCGGTCGCTCGCCAAGAGCCTATGGAGCAACCTGCTTCTGGGCGTCTTCGACTGTTCCAGTCGGTACAGTTGGTTGAAGCATTTTCAGCCTTGGACTCGAAGCTGAGTTCCAAGGCTATGAAGGCTCCGTTCTTCACCAGGGTTGACACCTTTTTGCCTCTGGTGCGTTATCGTTACTACAATTTCGCCAATCCGTCAGTCTGCCAGACTTTGACGGTTTTGGATCAGGACTCCAATTCCCTTGGGCTTTCGAAGCCCAAGTCTGCCGTCATTCCGATGACGACTTTGGAGTCCACGTTGGGCTTATCGAGAGAGATGCTTGGTATGCTTTCACTCTCAGATCACGCCGTCTCAGCTTTAGCTGCTTATCTGCCTCCAGATAAGTTTTGACGGGTTACAGGCTCCTTTGTGTGTACTGTCCAAGGCGCTCAGGCATCTTACTCACACGCATGCCTGTAACACGGCTAATCTGGAATTAGTTCGAAGGGACTCTGTGCTGGACACAGGCCGATCCCTTCCTGAGGAGCAGCGCGCTACTCTTCGATCTGCTTCTTTGGCAGGTCCGCAACTTTTCCATGGTTCCGTGTCGACGGTCCGGGATGACGTCAGGGACCAGCCGTGAGGGCGACTAGGGCGATTAAGTCGCCCTTCTAAGCCCAAAGTCGCCTAGAAAAATAGTCGGGGCGATTACAAGTCGCCCTCTAAAAATTGGCTAAAATGAGAAAAGGCTGAACTGAGTGATGCGAGGTTTACATGAAAACGAGTATTTTCAAAAATCGAATGTGCTCGAGTGTGATAGATGGGCATTTTAATTCGTCAAATAAACGTCCATTTATTTGAAATCACACGACAAGCAATTGTCCACTGTCGCTTTTGGCGGATTTTTTTATTTCTATTTTGTTGCGTTCCAGTCGGAGCTTCAAGTGTCGAAACGAAAATAGGTGACTTACGCGACTCAACAAAACAACCCAGTTTGAAAGTAGGTTACGTCGCTTAGGATGCCGAAAATGTATACACAACGGACTATTTTATAACACATTATTTTTATTTCGATTTGCTGACGACTGTTAACTGTTGGGCTGTCTATTGCCAGAAAAACACGAATGGAATTGAAACACATGAAAAAAAGCTTTAGTGATGTCAAGAAAAGCTTTGTACAGGACACAAGTGTGCATGTGGACGATCTTGAAAAAGGGTCCTCCTAAACATCGGAATGACATGAAATGACGCGGAATGACACCGGAATGCCATAAAAATGATGCGGAATGACATTTCTTTTACAAAATACTCGACCCCAGAATGTATTTTGTTTATTAACTAACAAAGTACCTCCCAAGCAACCTTCTTACATCTGGTCCTGTTCACACTTTCAGACTTAGGAAATTATTAGCTTAGTAGACTTTGTTGAAAGGCAACCACAGGAGGGTGATGGGGGATTGGCACGAAGAAGAGGTGAGGGGTCATGAAGGAGAAGGTAGCAGTGGGGGATTTTCAGTCAATAATTACATTGTGATTTTTTAACCTGGCACAGATGCATCATAGACAACTGGACCTGGATTATTTGTACGTTAATGGAGGACCATAAATTGAAAATATGAAGGGGCGGCGGGGGTGGTACATGAATATTCTTAATTTTCCCCACTTGCCTATGGAGTCTCCCTACATGACTCTGCAGTCTCCCTATTTTTTCTGGAGGGAGACTTGAAGTCTCCCTAAAATTCCCCCCTAGGCTGGTCCCTGGATGACGTCCTACGTCATTCCAAAGATCAGCTGCTGTTTCGTCAGCTTGATCAGCCTTCTAGGGGAGGCAGGGGCCATTCCAAGCCTAACAAGTACCCTTCTGCCTCCTCTGCGAAGCAAAAGGCTGATCCTTCTGCCACCGCTTCTACTTCTTACTCAAGGGGTAAGGGTAAGCGTCGGCAGACTAGAGGGAAGTATCAGGACTCTTCATTCAGTTGAGGAGGTGGTTTCTCCTCTCGCGGGCCTCGTCGGGGCTCGAAATGAAGGTCCTCACCTCGACTCGTCCCAGGTTGGAGGAAGGATAGCAGAATTCGCAGACCGTTGGGCCACCATCACATCCGATCCTTGGGTGTTAGATGTTGTTCGGTCCGGGCTGCGAATATCCTTTCGAAGGCACCCCACTCAGTCCAGGGTGCCTCTTCGAACCACAGTTCCTACAGACGTTTTACATCGGGAACTTTTGTCCATGGAGATAGACAATCTCCTGACAAAGGGGGCGATCAAGGTCGTCAAGAACATTCAGTCAGTGGGGTTCAATTCCCGCCTGTTCTTGGTGCCGAAGAAGGACGACCGACTCCGACCGGTTATCGATCTGAGTATCCTGAACCAGTCTATCATTGCTCCCAAGTTCAGCATGGAGACTTTCAGGTCGGTTCGCCGTTCAATTCACCAGGGAGATTTCGCTTCCAGCTTCGACCTGCGAGACGCTTACTTTCACGTTCCGATTCATCGGGCGTCACAGAAGTATCTCAGGTTCGCTTTTCTGGGGTGAGTTTACCAGTTCAAGGCCATGCCTTTCAGCCTCAACCTGGCTCCTTGGGCCTTCCCCAGACTGATGTCGCATGTGATAGCTTTCCATCGCACACAGTCCAGGGTGACTACTTCGGCATATCTGGACGATATCCTCCAGAGGCATTCCAATGCTGCCTTACTCTTGAGCTTGCTCACGTCACTAGGATTCAGAGTCAACGAGGAGAGGTCGGACCTGGTCCCTTCTCAGTCGTTTTGTCATCTGGGGATGGCTTTCCACACCCAATTCAATTTGGTGGCAGTTCCCTAGGCCATGGCTGTGATTCTCTCAGCTTTCACTCTGACTCTGTCCCAGTCCATATTCGCGACGGCACGGAGTATTCTCCGGCTGATCGGTCTCTGCGGTTCGGTGACGGATCTCATTCCTCTAGGTCGGCTGCGTGTCAGACCTCGCCAACACTTTCTGCTCAGTTGTTGGAGGCAGAATGTCGATTCTCTGGATCTGGTGCTTCAGTTACCAGATTCTCTTATCCTCACCTTCTCCACTGGACGAATGTTCAGTGGATCACGCTGTTCAGTGGATCACGCAGGGTGTCCTGTTGGACTTAACCATGTCCGATCGCGTTCTGACGGCAGATGTCAGCGATCTCAGATGGGGTGCGACGTTGGATCCTCTAGGTCTTTTCCTTCACGGGATGTGGGACCAGTATCGGGCATCTCTACACATCAGCTAGCATAGCTTCTTGCTCTTCTGAGTTTCAGGCAGTGGATCCCTCACCTGTCGAATCGTCAGGTCCTTCTGTTGTTCGACAATTCGACAGTGGTTGCTTACATTCGGGACCAGGGTGGCACGCACTCGGTTCCAATGTACGAATTGGCTCGGGATTTTCTACTGCTACAGGATGTCAACGCCGGGGTGGTTGTTCATCACATTTCCGGTCGTCTGAACGTCCTAGCCGACTCCCTGTCCCGACGGGGCAGGTTCTTTTCCACCGAGTGGATGCTCCACATGGCGGGTTCCATCGATCTTTTTGCGGCTCGTTGGAACCATCAGGTGGACACTTTTGTGTCCCCGTGTCCAGATGCTCTGGCTTTCCCCGTGGATGCTCTGGCCCTCTTTTGGGACAGTCTTGTTGGCTACGCCTTCCTACCGGTTCCGATTCCGCCTCAGGTTCTCTCCCAGATATGAAGCTGCAGTCGTTGAATCCTTTCGATCACACCCGTCGCCTCGGTGGGTGTGGATCAAGCTGCTCCGCTCTCTGTTAGCGGCGATTCCGGCATGTCTCCCTCTACATCACGAATTTCTTTGCCAAAGTCGCCCGAGGAGGTTTCAAGTTGACCCGACTTCATTGTGCCTCCGCACATGTCTTTTATCGGGTCCTGTCTCCTCCGTAGTGGTTTTTCGAGACACGCAGTGGAGTTGCTTTTCTTCTTCAAGGAGGCACTCACTCCACTGGTTTAGCCACTGTGGCTAAGTGGAAGGTTCTTCTGTCCATGGTGTGCGATCACTCTGTTGCTTCTGTCACTCCTTCGATCACACCGCTTGCAGAGTTTCTGGTTTGTTTGTTTCTGGGGGTGTCCAGCAATGGGTGCAAATCCGTGCTTCGGAGACCTTTTTTCATATGTGGTACCGCATTGTTTCAACACTCATCCTCGCCTCTCCAAACTTGTTCAGCTCTTTTCCTTGAAAAGGCCTAGGACTTTGCAGTTTACTCCAAGTTGGTCACTTTCTTGGGCGCTGCTCTGCTTGGGGGTGGGGGGCATTCGCACCTTTATCCTGGATGAATATGCGTTTTCTCACATGCCAGATCTCTCCTGCATCCATTTTTCGATGGATTTGTCTTGCTATTCGTGCAGCTTCCGCTACTAGCTACTGGTGATTGTATTACCAATTGTTTTTACTGCCACAAGGTGCGTGCATTGTCTTCCTCTTTTCATAACTCTGTCATGTTGTCGGATAACGGATGTTATACTGGCAGCCTACTGGAGAAATGCTACATTCTCCTTTTATCTGTGACAGTTGCAGGAGCCGATAGAGGACCTTGGTACTTGGGGCCCTCTTTCTTCGGCTCAGGCTGTTGTCTATCCCAGCCTTTCAGCCTTTTTCAGGGTCAGTTTCAGCTCTGTGCTGTTACTGCCCTTTCTGTCTGTGCATCGCACTTCACAATACGCCTCATTTTTCATTGTCTTTTCTAATGTTTGTGATGCTATGGTTTGATAGGCCTAGGGATCTCTTCCTCTGTCCACGGTTCCAGTGCTATTGAGTTATGTGTGGGTTGGTTATGTGATTCCCTCCATCCTTTTGTCTATTCAGCCTGTAGTAAACAATTGAGGTAGGTTGATAAGAAATATAAATTTTATAGTAAATTTCCTTTCTTATTATACCTACCGCAATTGTTTACATGGAGGCCCTCCCGTCTTCTTATTCGGGTAAGAATCCTTCCTCCCCGCTGATCACATAACTCCTGTGTTGTCGGAATCAAAAGAATGACGAATTGACGCACTGTTTTACGGTAGTCGTGGATTTGTACTATGGAAGAGATCCCATACTGGGTGTGCGCCGATGGCGCTCAACCCAGTTATGGCTTATTTTTTCGTGGTGTTTTTACACCACTTTTCTTTCCCAAATCTCTTGGGAAAGATTAAAATAGAGAGTATTTTATCCGATTTAGGTTCTTCCACTGTAGTGCAAGCCTGTAGTAAACAATTGCGGTAGGTATAATAAGAAAGGAAATTTACTATAAAACTTATATTTCTCACGCAAAATGATGCACCCTGTCACTCCAAATTCTTTGTTGTTCAGTACTGTCAACTCGAAGGGCCACAGAGACCGATTTTGCATTCTTCAGTCATGTTCTGCAAAAGGAAAGTTGCCCAGAATTTAACAGGTATAACACTCGTATATCTTGTAAGTCTGGAATGTTCCCTGAATGTCATATTGGAACCGAATATCTCCCATTGATTGACATGGCACTGACTGATCCCGAACTATTGCCACTGGTGTGAAAAAGTCCCAAGAGCTGACGTTGAATGCAAGACAGACCTTTACAGTGTTCACAGCTGATCAACAGCTGTATAAAATCACTGTGCAGGTATTGTGTGCATCACTGGATGACTTTCCACCTTTTATTCCCTGTTGAAGAGGTATGCATCTGATTATGAGCTTCATCAGTGCCAAAGAAAAGCATTTGGCTGAATCAGATTTGGCTGATGTGCTGCAATGTTTGGAGGGGTTGAAAAATATCTGGTTGGAAAAAACTTTCCAACGAACATGAGAGCTATGCATTTATTGGCAGAAGAACTCCGTAAAATAGTTGAGAAAAAAACTTTGAATGCCCAGAAGATCTGTTCTCTTTTTTGGAAGATTTAAGTGATGAAAGTCAGACAACGAAAATGTGGGTGGAAGCTTTTCTGAATCCAGTTTTCCTCATGATGTAGTCTGTTCGTGCTGAACGGGAAGATGACTGGCCCCTTCACTTTCATGTTGTGCAAAGAATGTTGCCGTACTTTTTTGTATCCAGCCATACGAATTACTCAAGGTATGGCCTGTACTACCTCCATCAAATGGAGAATCTTGAGTCAAATGTTTTGGCCCATTTCCTGAGAGGTGAACATGTTACGAGAGCATGTTACAGCGCTTTGGAAGGCCTACTTCATGCCTACATCACTCTTTGATGAGACTGGTGACGTGGGTTTCAAAAGTCGGATTTAAAAAATAAGATGAAGGTTGTTTCGTCTAACACAATGGTTGGCAGGGGGCATACAGCAATAGTAATAGATGGCTGTGTGTTGTTGTGGATTCCACATTGGCCTGTTTCGGACAAAACACACCAAGCGGCAGTTATGGACTTTGTAGAAGAAAACAAGGTTAGCATATACATCAGTTATGAATAGCACTAATGAATAGAAAAACCAAACCCCTAAAATATCCCTTAAAAATGTATGGAGCCTCTGATGCAACCTTTGGTATGCACCCGGACTGTTGTATTAGCCGCAGTCAAACATTGCAGTCTGCAAAATGATGGTGTCACCTTAAACGTGGATATTTCAAATTGTCAGGAGATGTTTACACATTCCATCGAGAAAAAAACTTTGGATACCAATTTGAGGTTCATTGCTCTGTTGGCTGGACTAACGTAATATTTTTTTTATATTTTTCAACCTTATGCACAGCGCTGCACACTACATTCGACTATATTATATACACAGCAAAGTCAAGATTGCTGGACTACCCCATGTGCAATCCTATTTCTAGTATTGTGTCAGACGTCATGGAACTTTGATAACAGGTCATGGAAAAGTAATGGAATTTTGTTCTTAAAATTGTGTATGAACCCAAGCATATACATGATTCTTACGGATGTTAAAAGTCATGTGATATTTAACTCTTAACCAGCTAAAATATTTTTTAAATATATATTTTTATACTGTACCAATGACCCAGACACAGCTGGTGCTAACTCTTAAAAATCTAGGGCCAAACACAAATTTTGCCCCCCAATCCCCCAAATTTGCATCTAAAACCAAAGAAATCATGTCCTAAATGGTCCTCCCTACTTTCCTTCCACTGCGCATGCACAGTGTCAAGGGGGTCTCGAAATTGGCGCCAATAATCTTTCTTTGTTTGGCCCTTCATCAGTTCACATCTGACTGATCTTTGTGCTTGTAAATCTCAGCTTAAATGATGCCAGACACATAAATATTAGAGAAATGGTGGATCTAAAGAGGAAATAGAAGGAGGAGAGGAAAAATGAGTGGCAGGAAATAATCAGGGCTGTAACTTAAAATTATTTTTTTATGAAATTATTATAAGTTGCCTAATTTTGAGGCATGGGCCTGTTGTTGTCATTCTTGCTATAAAGTTACACTGCTTGTTCAGTGTTTCCTCTCTCCATTTCCTTTAAGTCCCCCCTTGCTATTCTCCCATGCTTTTGGCATATTTTCTGTAATATTATTACTAAAATTTCTTGGGAGTTATAGCTGGGTAACAGAATGAATTCTGTTCTTTTCCCCATGTTTACGTCCTCACCCATGGGTGTTTAGGCGTAGTGTTCTGCATCTACCATCTGATGTTCTGCAGTTTCTTCCCTGGAAGTCTCTGTTTTGCATCAGATAGTGTGTTATTGGTAACTGATTTCGGGCCATGGTTATCAGAGCCTGGAGGCATGTTTCTGGTGTTTATACACTTCTTGTTTACATTGACAACAGTCTCTGTGGAGGGGGATTTCTTGTCTTTGTATTATCTTAATCATAACAAGATATATTATTATTATACGTAAGTGTTGCATTAATTTTTAAAAATATTTAAAAAATTTTTGTCCACACTTAGGCTTCTTGGGATCCATTGGGGCTCAATGTTACTTTTCAGAAACTTGGGCTTTTCTGAAAAAATATTTAAAAAAAATTTTTTTTTGATTTCAATTATTTTTTCTATGTTAATGGATCATGTTATTATGTATCTTTGTTTTCAGGGGTTGGTGCGAGTACTAGGACTTCTTGTATTCTTTTCACAATGAAAGGATATTGTTTAAATTGTGATAAGAGGAAATCTTCCTCTGACTTTCATAATCATTGTATTAATCGTAGTCAGTGTACTCACACTAACTCCTGTTCAGTATGTGTCAATTGGGATGACAAACATTGGAAGTGTGTGTCACGGTATGTTGTTAGCTGGGAAAAGGCCATGCCGGTCCTTTCTCCGCAGGGTCACTCTAGTTTATCAATCTCTATTTCAGAGGAACAAGAACAGGGTGATGTTTCCGTGATGTCTTCCAAAAGTGTGCCTCCGTCGTCACAGTTAAATGAAGAGCTAGCGGCAAAAGTGCTCATGGAAATACGTCAATTGCCTAAGAGGTCCCTAGTAGGATCGACGGCATTGACGTCCGCTAGCTCGCCCGGTGTAGCGTCCATTCATCGAATGGTTCGGCAGCCGGGTTCGTCCGTTGCGGTCCAGGAAGGAGATTTGGGTGATGCGAGCACTATAAATAGACAAGGTGCACACCCAGTGACGACGGATCAGAGGAGAGAACGGAGGAAGCCTATTAGTCCGGTTCCTAGCTCGTCCAGGTCCATCTGGGCTGCGAGCGAGAGAGATCCCTCTCTCGTACAACAACATCTGGGACCAGATGTTGTGGTACAAAACGTTTCGCATTCGGAGCATACGTCCGCCGCTCGGGTCGCTCCGTTATATAGACAGTCCGGAGAGACTGTCAATAAGGCTTCCTCATCCTCACGGCAGCGCACACGACCGCACCTTGGCTACGTGACCACGGATATCCAGCCAGCTTCGCCAATCAGGGATTCCACGGTGACCAGGTCACGCCATCCGGTAGCCAGGGACACGAGGCCTGTAGACTCCGGACGTTCGCATAAGAGAAGTATGCAGGTGTCAACGTACACGGAGCTTCCGGCAAAGCAACGTAAGACCGCTACTCCACAGGCCTCGGTGACAGACGTGCTATCCCAAATAGCACAACTTATCGCAGCATCCCAGCAAACGACAGAATCTCTGTCGGATCAGGAATTATCCGACGACGCTGGGTCGGTACGCTCCGCTGAAGCATCAGGTACGGTCGACCGAGAACTTCATAGAGAGGTCCGACAGGATGGCGAAAGGGATTCGGAGGAGTTGGAGCTATCCCTTTCGGAACAACATAAAGCTGCCGTAGATTTCATCCGGCATTATCTTCCACAAGTTGTTCTGTCGGACCAGAATGCTGCGATGCCGGATAAGAGACTGATAGCGTCATTGGACACAGAATTTTTTGATCGGTTCAGGGACATCGTCCCTGAGTTTCCGACACAGTCCAATAATGTCACAAGAACATTCAAATTATTGAACGACGCTATTTATAAGCTTGCTGCCAAAACAGGCAAGGCTGGTTTCTTGTCCGCAAATGCTCTAAATCTGCCTTTCATCAATTCAAGGAATAAATTTGAAATGGCAGGACAGGGCATACTGAGAGTTCCTCTGCATCTAGACGACGAGGCTGAAGACTTGGAATTGTCTATACCGTCGTCTATGTCAATTCCAACCACGATGTTGGAACCGACAATAATGTCTAACAGAGTTAGCTTAGACGCTTTATCATACGCAGACCACCTTACTAAGGCGTTATCATTACGTCTTCAAGGGAAAGAATTCCAGGATATACATTCCTCATTAAGACTTCTTTCAAGGGCAGTAGCTTATTCCACGTATAACTCCTCCCTTTCAGTGGCAAACCTGGAGTTGGTAAGACGTGACGCAGCCCTAGCTACATCCACGTGCGTGGATAGTAAGGTGAAGAACTCTCTCAGAGTCGCTTCGGTCTCCGGAGAGCTTCTCTTTAACGGCAAGCTTTCAGCAATCTATGATTAGATAACTAAGAAAGCTTCGGATTCTCTGCTATTCAAATCCGCTTCCAAAAAGTCGGATACAGCAGAAAAGAGTAAGACAGGCACTTCTGGGACAAGTACGCCCAAGAGAAGTTCCTATAGAGGTTCTTATACGTCCTCTAGGTCTTATTCTAGAGACTGTCAAGACAGCGACTCACGTACGGGACGTTATTCTGGCCGAGACAACCGGTCAGATGTCCCTAGGTCGACGGGACGAGGTGCGGGTCATGGAGGACGTAGTTTCTCCTTCCGCAAGCCTCGCAGGTCCAGGAGGGGGATGGTTTGAACCTCTATCGTGTTCTGGTAGGTGGAAGATTATCGAGTTTTATAAACGAGTGGGTGTTGATTACGGACGACCCCTGGGTTCGAGAGGTAATTTTGGAAGGACTAAGAATATCCTTCAAACGAAAGCCTCCATTAACTCGAAGTCCAAAATGGACTCAGCTTCTGTCAAATCCGCAGAAAAGAGATGCTCTTTTATCAGAAGTACAGTCTCTGCTGACGAAGAAGGCGGTAGAGGTTGTAGAAGACCAGGAATCACCGGGTTTCTACAGCCATCTGTTTCTGGTTCCGAAACCAGACGGCTCGTTCCGTCCAGTCATAGATCTGAGCTGGATAAACAAGCTGATCGTCGCTCCGAAGTTCTATATGGAAACAATTCGATTAGTCAGAGCGAGTATTCGAGTGTAGATCTCAAAGATGTGTACTTTCACGTATGGTACATCCGATATTCAGAAAGTATCTACGCTTCGAAGTCCTAGGAGTTGTATATCAGTTCCGAGCGATGTGCTTCGGCTTGAACCTAGCGCCCTGGGGTTTCACTCGAATAATGAACTCGGTAATGATACATTTCCGAGCTCATTCATCTGCGTTAACGTCGGCCTACCTGGACGGCATTCTTCAGAGGTACGGCAACGAGTTAACGCTTCAGAACGATGTGCAGAATCTGCTTCTATTACTCCGACGTCTCGGTTTTATAATAAACGAGGAGAAGTCGGATCTGGTGCCGTCCAAGTCATTCACTCATCTGGGAATGAGCTTCGAGACGCACAACAATCTCATTTGTCTGCTGTTAACCAGAGCGAAATTAATCAGTTGTTACGCTCGCTATTGTCTTCACTCAGACAAAGTCACAGCGAGAGAGTTCATGAGACTGATAGGTCTGTGCGGAGCCGCTGCAGATCTCATTCCGATGGGGCGGTTACGCACTCGTCCTCTCCAAATTTTCTTGACTCAGAATTGGAGTGTAAAGATTCATTCGCTCGATATAGACGTTCTCTTGTCAAATCAAGTGAAACAAGAGATTCAGACTTGGGCAAACATTCAGTGGTTGACTCAGGGAGTCCCACTGCAGTTGCTGGTTCCGAGTTTTACGATTATGACGGATGCCAGTCAAACAGGTTGGAGTGCAACATTGATCCCAACGGGTTCGAGGTGCCAGGGTCTTTAGGATCCGCAGTTTCTAGGCAAGCACATAAACATCAAGGAAATGATGTCAGTTTGGCTTGCACTACGTCATTGGATGAACATTATTCAGAAAGCACGTGTCCAAATCCTGTCCGACAATACGACAGTAGTAGCGTATATCGGGAACCAGGGTGGCACTCATTCCGTTCCGTTATTCAGTTTAACGGAAAGAATCCTTCTGTTTGTTCTAGAACACCAAGTTCTGCTTTCGGTCTGTCATATTCCGGGTCGTCTGAATGTATTAGCAGACTCCCTTTCATGGAAGGGTCGCTTGTTGCCGTCAGAATGGACTCTCAACAAACAGATATTCAATCAGATTTGGTACCAATAGGAGCGGCCAATGATAGACTTATTTGCGACACAACTCAACAATCAGTTGCAGACGTATGTGTCGCCATGTCCTGATCCCCGAGCATATGCAGTAGACGCTCTATCGATCTCGTGGGACGGAATGATAGGATATACGTATCCTCCAGCGCCGTTGATTCAGCAAATATTGCTAAAGATAAAACAATCACAATGCAAAATTCTGTTGGTATCATCTCTGTCTCCACAGAGACCGTGGATAAATCTACTCAGGTGTCTGCTGTGGGACTTACAGCGAAAACTTCCTCCACGAGAGGATCTTCTTTCGCAGGGGAAATCGCGTCAACTTCATCACAACCCGCAAGGTCTCAACCTTCATGTATTTCCGTTGTGCGGTCCTTCTTGCACGGCAAGCATTTTACAGGACGAGCAGTGGACGCGATTTCTAACTGTAGGAGGACTTCCTCTTCGCTAAACTATGCGGCTAAGCGGAAGGTCTTTCTTTCGTCATTGGTGTAGGGATCATTCTGTTGATATTTTTGATCCCTCCATACCAGACATTGCAAACTTTCTAGTATACTTGTTTGACAAGATCAAACTGCAGCCTGTTACTATTAAAGGTTATAGGTCTATGTTATCTGATACCTATGCACACCATGATAGTTTACAAATTGGATCTAATGTCTCTTTAGCAAAATTAGTTAGAAACTTCTCGATAAATAGACCTAGAATCCTTAGATTAATTGCTAAATGGAATTTAGCTTGGGTTCTTCTTAAACTAAAAGAAAAGCCATTTGAGCCTCTTGAGACAGTAGATTTCATATTCTTGTCTTATGAGACAGCATTTCTCTTAGCTTTCTCTTCTGCTAGAAGAGTCAGTGAGCTTCATGCACTATCTGTGGATGATTCTCACTATCGTAGTGTCGGGAACACTATTACCTTTACTACTAATGTTGGATTTTTGGCTAAGAATCAGGCTCCTAATAAATATCCGGAACCTATTGTTATTAAGGCCCTACCGTCTTCAGACGGGCATAGGCCTTTACTCTGTCCGGTTAGAGCTTTACGTATTTATAAACAAAGATCTCAGTTCATCAGAAAGGGACGAAAACGCTTCTTTCTGTCTCTGATACCTAATAGAAAGGACATTACGGTCCATTCTATTGCCAGATGGATTCAATTAACTATCCGTACTGCTTATGATAATCTATCTTCAACTCAGCAGTCTGTGCTTAAGATTTCGGCTCATGAAGTAAGAGCTCTTTCTACATCTTGGGCTTATGCAAATAGTGTTGCTATTACAGATTTAATGAAGGCTGCATATTGGTCTCAGCCATCCACATTCACAAATTTTTATCTCAGAAATATTGAGTCCATTTCTGGAGACCTGCATTGTTTAGGTCCGTTATCTGTTGCTCAGAATGTCGTCCACTAAACAGTTGCAACTATAGTTATGCAGGCTTTCTGTTCCGGCAGTGACTCCGTCCTGCTGCCCTCTTCGCTCTGGGCTATTTGACCCAGGGCAAGGGGAAGGGGGGGGAGGGTGTTCCCTTAGGTCACCTGCTTTATAGTGAAAAGCAAGGGGATACCTCCTCCGGAGTCAGTAATTCTGAGTCGTTACCGGGATGGTTTTAAAGTGTAAAGCTAATGTTTAAAATTCATTCATGTCATATTTTTAAAGTGTAGCTCGGTGTGAAGCATTTGTATATGTCACGTGTCAAACGGGCGTTAATATACAATCCTTGGACACTTTTAAAAGAGTATAAAGAGTCTCAATTCTCTGGACTAACTTTATTTATTGGCTTACTTTAAAAATAATTAGTATAAAGGGTTATACTGGATGTTAATAGAGAACATGAATGTTATTATGCTCAATTATGGAGGGTGTTGTGTCTTTCTAATTTATCATAAAATAAGAAAGATATATGTAAAGCCTAATACTCCTTTTCTCCTCGAGGGGATGACTCTATTTTATATAGTTGAGCTTATTGGATTTTCCTCTATGTCCTAGGCCCTCCAGCCTTTTTTACTATTCAGCTATGTCTGGGTCATTGGTACAGTATAAAATGTTAAGAAATTTATAGTAATTTATATATTTTTTATACTTACCAATGACTCAGACGGGGATGGCCCTCCCAGGAGTTGCGAACTCATACTTCCCCGCTGAGTACATAGCGCTGACCAGGCACTGCTTGTAAGAATGATTTTTGGCGCCAATTTCGAGACCTCCTTGACACTGCGCATGCGCAGTGGAGGGAAAGTATGGAGGACCATTTAGGACATGATTTCTTTGGTTTTAGATGCAAATTTTGGGGATTGGGGGGCAAAATTTGTGTTTGGCCCTAGATTTT
The DNA here is from genome assembly GCA_031216915.1 of Pictodentalium vernedei. Lineage (NCBI taxonomy): Eukaryota > Metazoa > Mollusca > Scaphopoda > Dentaliida > Dentaliidae > Pictodentalium > Pictodentalium vernedei. Next base: position 435,325,301 of record CM062296.1, on the reverse strand, counting down.
TAAGAGTTAGCACCAGCTATGTCTGGGTCATTGTTAAGTATAAAAAATATATAAATTACTATAAATTTTTTAACTTTTCATCAAATCGAGTCATGGCTGCTTCAAAACACCCATGACTAGATTTGATGAAAGGTTCATGAAACTTTGAATCAAGAAATCACTGTTCAAAAAGTCGATACAGTTTGCAGAGGAAAATTTGGTCAAAGGTGCTCAAATTTTACTTATTTTAGTGGCAAGAGATTTCCTATTCTCGGCAGAAATATCTGCCAGCAGCATGCAAGGAGTTAGCTCCATGCCTTTTGTATCAGTTCAAATCCAACCAGTTCTATACATAACAATGATCACGATTGAAATTTTGTTATTTTTCAGTTTTTACTTTCAAAATAATGCTTTTAACCTCTTATTGAAACAGTCTTATGCAGTTCATTATAGTGAGGGAGTCTTAAGCAATGTACTTTTATGAGGAACAAGAAAGGAACAGTTTAAGTTATGTAGAGAAACCCAAGTAATTGGTTATCTTTTAATTGAATAACCCTGTTAAATGAATACAATAACTTCCAACCACAAATTATTTACCATACCCTCAATACAAATTTGACTTGACCTGTTATTTGTAAATAAGGTATAGAGAAAACTCTTATGAAGTGAATAATAAATCGTGTTGTGTATATATGTTGAGAAAGTACTTCGATATTTACCAAATTCCCCTTTCTTATATACTAATTTGGCCTCAGTACATCCAATACAGGCATTTAATCTATTATATCTTCTTTGACAGAGCTCCTTGCGCACCGTCAAACAAGATATGATAAAATAAATACCCAGTTTATCTCAGGAATACAAAGAAGTGACCAAATGTTTCTTCTATGTTTATGACTCCAGTAATGTATGTTACCAACTGTTGTCACCCTGCGAAATATTTGAAATGACGTTGTACATGATAATTCCATCAACAGAGTGACTTGCAAACTGCTTCAGTTTTCTAGATTTTTCACCTGTGTAGTAGACGATGTTCCGAATGAAGTCTTGTTTAAATACAAATCAGTTTAGGATTCGAACTGAGATGGAGTGACATCAACCTTTATTTGATGTAATGATTATTTGTCCAGTGACACTGTGAGGTATGAATTGATGGTAATATGATCTGAGGTTTGTGGTTCAGAGCTTGTGTTCAACCTCAACGCTTCACGTCCTGGTTGAAACCTCAGATCATGTTACCCTTAATTCATCACAATAACTTATAATATTGTAAGTGTCATTGAAACTCATCTTTATTTTCACCCTCCCAGATTTGAAGTAAGAGAAAAATTATGTGGTCTCAGTTACAGTACTGTGACAGCAAAGGCAGACAAATAATTTTGACAAAATCACAGTCCAGTCACAATCCAGTGGCAATTCTCTGTCCACTTCTCCCTCAACAACTGAATTGCAGGATTGTCAGCCAAAAACATCACCACTCAAACTGCACACCCTAAGATGACATCAAGTCATTCAATGCAATGACTCCAAGTCCATAATGTTTAATGATGTGAAAGATGTTAACACTGCAGTGTAACAGCTTTAACTTCAAACATCATGGGGCTTATGTTGCATGGAAAATAACAACTCAATCTTGGCACTCATTTTTAGCTCACCTGACTGCAAGTCAGTGGGAGTTAACTTTTGCAAACTTGACTTCTTCTTTGCAACCACTAGGCCAAATTCAAACATATATTGCATAGACCATCTATGGAGTATACCTTTCTATTTTGTTCAAATGAAGCAACTGCCATATTCGGGCTTTGGTTAATGCCCCAAAAGCATAAAAACCTTTAAAAATTTTCTTCTCACGAACCACCAGAGGAAATGCCTTGATATTTGATATGGTCCATCCTTTGGTGTAGAAGATTAAAGTTTGTTCAAGGGAAGTTGGTAGTTCAATATTTGGGCTCTCTGTCGGGGTATATCCATTTTGGGCTCTGCCCAGAATTTCTATTTCAAGAACCAGTGGGCCAATTTCAACCAAATGTGGCATGTAGTGTAAGTGGGTTCTAAGTAATTAATTGACATTCCCCCACCCCCCCCCCCCCCCAAAAAAAAAAAAAAAAAAAAATTCCACAGCCCTGTAGCAATCCCAGGGGCTACAAATAGAAAAAAATTAAAAAGCCCATATATCCCAAACCACAAGGAACAGATAACTGTTATTTGGTATGAAGCATCCTTAGGACCAGTAGAAGGGATTGGTTAAAAAAAATTGCTACCAGTTTTATCAGGGTGCCTGGTAGAGGGTATTGGAAAAATGTTGAGTCAACATATTTGCATTAGTTTATCCTGGAGGAAAAAATCTCCATTCACTGAGAATCTAGAATGACATTGTTGGTCTTATCAAAACAAATTACCTGTCAAACATGTGTTAATGTTATTATTACAATCAGAAAATGAAATTGTTGTGTTCAGAAAATGTTTCCCTGGATCAAACCCTTTCAACATATATGTTCTTTTCTGGTTCCTTGGAAAAGAATTGTTCTGATTCCTGTATGAATATCTTTAATTTAGCCTCTTATGACTTCATTGTGTTTTCCAAAGATTTTATTTCATGTTGATCCCTTTCAATTCTGTGCACATGTTTTTTTCTGGTTTCATGAAAACATTTGTCTGACTCTTGTATGCATGTCGTTAATTTAACCCTCTCAAGAAAGCAATGTGGGTTCCAAAGATTTTATTCATGCCATGATCAAACACTTTCAATGCTGAACACTTATGTTTTTTCTGGTTTCTTGGAAAAAAATTGATCTGATTCCTGTATGAATATCTTTAATTTAGCCCTCTCATGACTTCATTGTGTTTTCCAAAGATTTTTAGCTCACCGAAGGGAGCTCAACTTATCACTTGCCGTCCGTCGTCCGTCCGGCATCGTGAACTTTTTTCAAACGACATCTCCTCTGAAACCACTAGGTTGATTTCCTCGAAACTTGGTATGGATATTCATTATCATATGTCAATTCAAGTTTGTTCAAATGAAATGGACATGCCCAATTGGGACTCCATAGGGGGCATAACTCCGATAGCACCCTATATATTTTAGAGAAATTACTAAAAAACTTCTTCTCCAGCACAAGTGCAGAATCATCTGATATTTGGTATACAGCATTATGGGGTGTATCTGATTCAAGTTTGTTCAAATTGGCCCCCTGGATTCATATTTGGGCTCACTATAGAAACCTGAATTTGAACTTAGTGCATTTCAGGCAAATTTCTTAAAAAATCTTCTTCTCCAGATCCAGCAGGCAGTATCTTTTGATATTTGGTATCCAACATTGTGGGGTGGATCTGATTCAAGTTTGTTCAAATTGGCCCCCTGGGTTCATATTTGGGCTCAGTATTGGAACCCGAATTTGAACATAGTGCATTTCAGGCAAATTTCTTTAAAAATCTTCTTCTCAAGATCCAGCAGGAAGAGTCTTTTGATATTTGGTATGCAGCATGCTTAGGGGGGTGAGATTCAAGTTTGTTCAAGCCAAGTTCCTGGGTTTTATATTTGGGCTCACTGTGGGTGCCCGAATTGTAACTTAGTTCAAAATGAGGAATTTTCTTTAAAAATCTTCTTCTTCAGATCCAGCAGTCAGAATGTTTTGATATTTGGTATGCAGCATCCTTGGGGAGTGAGATTCAAGTTTGTTCAAGCCATGTCCCTAGGTCCATATTTGGGCTCACTGTGGGAGCTCGAATTGTAACTTAGTTCAAAATGAGGAATTTTCTTAAAAAATCTTCTTCTTCAGATCCAGCAGTCGGGATGTTTTGATATTTGGTGTGCAGCATCCTTAGGGGGGTGAGATTCAAGTTTGTTAAAGCCAAATTATAACTTAGTTCAATATAAGGAATTTTTCTTTAAAAACCTTCTTCTGATTTAGCAGTCGGAATGTTTTGATATTTGGCATGCAGCATCCTTTTTGGGGGGGGGGGGGGGGGGAGGGGGAGATTCAAGTTTGTTCAAACCAAGTCCCTGGGTTCATATTTGGTCTCACTGTGGGAGCCTGAATGATAACTTAGTTCAAAATGAGGAATTTTCTTTAAAAATCTTCGTCAGATCCAGCAGTCAGAATGCTTTTGATATTTGGTATGCAGCATCCTTAGTGGGGTAAGATTCAAGTTTGTTCAAGCCATGTCCCTAGGTCCATATTTGGGCTCACTGTGGGAGCTCGAATTGTAACGAGTTCAAAATGAGGTATTTTCTTAAAAAATCTTTTTCTTCAGATCCAGCAGTTGGAATGTTTTGATATTTGGTGTGCAGCATCCTTAGGGGGGTGAGATTCAAGTTTGTTAAAGCCAAGTCCCTGGGTTCATATTTGGGCTCCCTGTGGGAGCCCGAATTATAACTTAGTTCAATATGAGGAATATTCTTTAAAAATCTTTTTTTTTTTAGATCCACTAGTCAGAATCTTTGGATATTTGGTATAAACGTTTCTTAGGAGGGGCAGATGCAACTTGTTGAAATCAATTCCCTGGATTGATATTTAGTCTACCTTGTCAGGTGAGTGCCCTCAGGCCCCCTGGGGCCTCTTGTATTTTATGTTGAACCCTTTCAACACTGTGCACATATATGTTTTTTCTGGTTTCTTGAAACATTTATCTGATTCCTGTATGGATGTCTTCAATTTAACCCTCTCAAGACTCAGTGTGGGTTTCAAAGATTTTTTTGATGTCTTGATCAAACCTTTTCAATGCTGTGAACATATACATTTTTTTCTGGTTTCTTGGAAAAAAATTCTCTCATTCCTGTATGAATATCTTTAATTTAACCCTTTCAAGGCTTCAATGTGGATTCCAAAGATTTTATTTCATCTAATACTGTTACTGAAAACCTATTTCTGATTTCTTTAAAAATATTTTACCTCCCAAAATAAGCCTCCATAAATTCTCTTTCTGTTTTGTTTATTTTTGATGCTTTAACCATTTTCACGCAGACTTGAATTTACTGGTGGCAGTAAAATTCTGTTTCTCTGGTTTGAAATTTTTCTTATTCTTATTCTTTAAAACCACTGGGTCAGATTCATTCATTTATGGCACAGACCATCTGTGGAGTAAACCTTTTCTCCTTTGTTCAAATGAAGCTGCTTCCATCTTCAGACTGGTGGAATTTACTCTTCAGATCGCCCTCCCCCCCCCCGCCACCCCCCCCCCCCCCCCCAAAAAAAAATCACTATATCCCTTAGGGTGGGGTTAATGCTCCATAAGCCTAATATGCTTTTAGAATCATCTTTTTATAAGCCACTTGCAATAATGCTTAGATTTCTTGTTTGGAACTTACTTCACTTTTTTTCAAATAAACTCAGTAAGTCAATTTAGTCAATTTTACTCTTCTGATCCCCCCCCCCCCCCCCCATAAATTACTATATCCCTTGGGGTGGGGTTAATGCTCCATACACCTAATATGCTTTTAAAATCCTCTTTTTATAAGCCACTTGCAATAATGCTTAGATTTCTTGTTTGGAACTTGCTTTAGTGATGCAGATTCACTTCTTTTTTTTTTCAAAGAAACCCAGTAAGTCAAAATTTGGGCTCCCCTCAAAATTTCTATTTTCTGATCCAGTGGGCAGATGTGAATAAAATTTGTCATGTAGTATGTATATAACTGGGTCATAGGTATTTCATTTATGCCAGAATTTTACATTTTTTTTTGGGTGGGTGGGGGGGTTGAGTGGGGGTAGAGAAAACCACAGTAGTTGAGTAATTGAAAACAAAACAAAAATTTTGTTCGGTTGTTGTTTTTTAATACTTCACAGAACAGAGCTTGCTAGGAAGTTTTCCTAGGACCAGCAGAAATGAATGTTCCAAAAAGCTGCCTTTGGTTGTGTCATAGCATATCAAAAAATTGCTCTTGCTGCTGATCACTTACTGATACACTCATCTCTTTTAACGACTTGAGCCAGGTGACCGTTTTAGGCTCACTTGAGCCTCTGGTTTGTCAACTAAAATATGTGGTGAATAGTCAGTTTGCATTGCCACAAAATTGTGCACATAAATCAATATATTTAGGGCTGCATGGTATATCGATATACCAATACATACCAGTATTCAAATCAGTACTGATTGAATACTGGTGTAATTGCAAAAATATCGGTTTATCATTATTTATTTACCCACAATTCAATTTTCAAGATGTCCTGAGTTGTTATTTTTTTGTAGTCCCGAACGAATAATGTTATCCCTGTACCTAACGAATTATGAGTCATACATAAATTGTGCAGTTGAAAAAATAGTATTTTTCAAAAAATTTCAACAAAACTGTATCATGTGACCCCTCTTTGAAATGAGCTTAACAAACTCGTTCCAATTAGGGGTCGCTTCATATGGTTTTGTTGATCTTTTTTGAAAAATTCTATAAACTAATAATTGAAAAAATAAATTTTGATTTCGTCTACATTGGGTAAAGGGTTATTCGAACTGTATCATAAGGACATGCTGATTTTTTTCAATTGTGATGGCTCAAGTCGAGATTATGGTAGGTATGTTCAGATATTTGAACAGTATTTCGATATACTGGTATACCACGGTATTTTTTGGAACACGGATACCGGTATTCAGTTTCGAATACCGTGCAGCCCTAAATATATTCATTTTTTTGCACCTATCAAAGCATATTCTTTATAAAGTTATTGGAGATTGTGAGGAATCAGGAAATTGAAAATCTTCGAGAAGATGTCTGTTATTGATCATTGCTTATTTATAGCAATTCCCCCCCCCCCCCCTCCAAGATGGTGGCAGTAGAGAAACCTTTCTGTACGTGAGTGTTGAGCATTCTAGCAATCCAGTTGTAATGAGATCAGTCACTTCTCTCCTTACAACACTGTAGAATTTAACAGGTACAAAAAGAAATATAAGAATATTGAACTTCGATGCTGTTTCATTTGTTTTTCTTTAAGTGCACTCTGTGAATTTGGGGGGGGGGGGAATATGACATGACACACTGTGCTTTGCCATTTTCACAATTTTTAGACTGATAGCTTTAACAGTATTATTATGCAGCAAAGACTTTGGGGCATGTTTTCAAAATTATCTATTAAAAAATAAAAGGCTTCTTGAATTTATGTTTATATTTTTTGTCACAATATTCAGTAACCTCTGATAGCATAAAGTATATTATGGTTTGGAAGCAAAACAAGTAAGTTGTTTTAAATCCTTTGAAAATTAGTACAGTATTGCTACTGTCATCTGTAAGCCATTTAGTTAACTGATAAAGTGCTAAATTATTTTTGTTGTCAAATCTTGTTTACATGTCTCTGCCTCATTACAATTATAACAAGTCATATTTCACTTTAAAGTTAATATGAAGCACATTCACTGAAAACACAGCCTTTAAATTGTGTGACCTGCACTTCAAATTAAAACCCAAATATGGAGTTCCAGCACTCTACCAGTTAAGGATTAAATATGCTGACTCTTTGACATAAATTTGTTGTCTAGAAAAGTCATGGAAATTTACTATGGATTTATCAAGGAATATCACGAAAGCTTGGTTGTCAGAAAGGTGAAGGAATCATAATCACATGTTGATAGGGGCCATGTCTTGAACCTTTACTTGACATGAATAGCAGATGACACCATACAAAAATTTCTTAAAATTGAATAAGTATATTTTTATACTGTACCAATGACCCAGACATAGCTGGTGCTAACTCTTAAAATATAGGGCCAAACACAAATTTTGCCCCCCAATCCCCAAAATTTGCATCTAAAACCAAAGAAAACATGTCCTGAATGGCCCTCCACACTTCACCTCTACTGCGCATGCGCAGTGTCAAGGACGTTCCGAAATTGGCGCCATTAATCATTCTAAGTTTGCCCCTTCATCAGTTAACATCTGACTGATCTTTGTGCTTGTAAATCTCAGTTTAAATGATGCCAGACACATAAATATTAGTGAAATGGTGATTCTAAGGAGGATAGAGAAGGAGGAGAGGAAAAATGTGTGACAGAATATTATCAGGGCTGTAACTTAAAATTTTTTAATGAAATTATGTTAAGTTACCTATTTTCGAGGCAGCAGCCATTTTGTTGTCATTCTGATTATTTAGTTACACTGATTTTTCAGTGTTTTCCTCTCTCCCTGTCCTTTAAGTCCCCCCTTGCTATTCTCCCATGCTTTTGGCATAGTTTTTGTAATTATTATTACTAAATTTTCTTGGGAGTTTTAGCTGAATAACAGAATGAATTCTGTTCTTTCCCCATGTTTACGTCTTCACCTACGGGTGGTTAGGCGTTGTGTTCTGCATCTACCATCTGATGTTCTGCAGTTTCTTCCCTGGAAGTCTCTGTTTTGCATCAGATAGTGTATTTCTGGTAACTGATTCCGGGCCTGGGTGCCTGGAGTCTTATTTTAGTGTTTTTACATTCATTGTTCACATTTACAACAGCCCTCTGTGTGAGGGGGGGATTTCTTGAAAATAATATCTTGATGTTATTTTAATCATAACTAGATACATTATTATTGTTCGTAAGTGTTGAATAAATTGTTTAAAATATTTTTAAAATTTTTGTCCACACTTAGGCTTGGGATCCATTGGGGCTCAACGTTACTTTTCAGAAACTTGGGCTGTTCTGAAAAAATATTTTTTCAAAATATTTTGATTTCAATTATTTTTTTTATATTAATGGATCATATTATTATTATATATTTTGATTGCCAGGGGTTAGTGCGAGTACCAGGACTTGTTTTTTTTTCACATTGAAAGGATTTTGATCAATTGTTATAAGAGGAAGTCTTCCTCTGTCTTTTATAATCATTCTATATGTGGTCAGTGTACTCGCATTAACTCCTGTTCTGTATCATATGATTTCGATGACAACATGGGAAGCGTATGTCACGGTATGTTAGTGGGGAATTGGACACTCCGGTCCTTTCCCCGCAGGGTCACTCTACTTTATCAATTTCTATTTCAGACGATCAAGATTAGGGTGATGTATCTGTGATGTCTTCCAACAGTGTGCCTCCGTCGTCACAATTAATGAAGGGCTAGCGGAAAAGTGCTCATGTAAATACGCCAATTGCCTAAGAGGACCCTAATAGGTTCGACGGCCTTTGACGTCCGCTAGCCCGCCCGGTGTAGCGTCCATTCATCGAATGGTTCGGCAGCCAGGTTCATCCGTTGCGGTCTAGAAGGAGTTTTGGGGTGATGCGAGCACTATAAATCAACCAAATGCACACCCAGTGACGGCGGATTAGAGGGAGAACGGAGGAAGCCTTTTAGTCCGGTTCATAGCTCGTTCTGGTCCATCCGGACGGCGAGCGAGAGAGGCCCCTCTCTCGTACAACAACATCTGGCCCCAGATGTTGTTGTACAAAATGTTTCGCATTCGGAGCATACGTCCGTCGCTCGGGACGCTCCGACATATAGTCAGTCCGGAGTAGACTGTCAATAAGGCTTCCTCATTCTCATGGTAGCGCACACGACCGCTCTTGGCTACGTGACCTCGGATATCCAGTCAGCTTTGCCAGTCAGAGAATCATCGGCGACCAGGTCACACCATCCGGTAGCCAGGGACACGAGGCCTGCAGACTCCGGACGTTCGCATAGGAAGTGTGCAGGAGTCAACGTACACGGAGCTTCCGGCGGCAATGCATCGTAAGACCGCTACTGCACAGGCCTCGGGAATGGACGTGCTTTCCTAAATAGCACAGTTTATCGCAGCATCCCAGCATCAACTGAATCTGTCGCATATTTTTTATCCGACGATGCTGGGTCGGGACGCTGTGCGGAAGCGGGTACGGACGTCCGAAAATTTCATCCGGTCCGACGGGATACCGAAAGGGATTTGGAGGATTTCGAGCTTTCCCTTTCGGAACAACATATGGTGTTGTGTATGTCATCTGACTTGATCTTCTACAGCTTCTTTCGTCGGACCAGAATGCTGCGATGCCGGATAAGAAACTGATAGCGTCGGTGGACTTAGAAATTTTTGGTTCGGTTCAGGGACATCGTCCCTCAGTTCCGACATAGTCCAATAATGTCACACAAACTTTCGAATTATTGAACGACGCTATATATTTTATTATTATATGCTTGCTATAACCAAGCATTTCTGGTTTCTTGTTCGCAAAGTTACGGAGATGTCTTTCAAAAGTGTGCCTCTGTCATCATAGTTAATGAAGAGCTAGCGGCAATAAGTGCTCATGGAATATGTCTATCGCCTAAGAGATCCCTTGTAGGATCGACGGAGTGACATTCGCTAGCTCACCCGGTGTAGTGTGCATTCATCGAATGGTTCGGCTGCCGGGTTCGTCCGTTGCAGTCTAGGAAGGAGATTTGGGTGATGCGAGCACTATAATTCTTTAGTACTCACCCAGTGACGGCAGATTGAGGACAGATCGGAGGAAGCCTGTTAGTCCGGTTCCTGGCTTGTCCAGGTCCGTCCGGGCTGTGAGCGAGAGAGGTCCCTCTCTCGTCCAACAACATAGGGGACCGCATGTTGTGGTTCAGATATTTTACATTCGGAGCATATGTCTGTCGGTCGGGACGCTCCGTTATATTGACAGTCCGAGAGACTGTCCATTATGCTTCCTCATCCTCACAGCAGGGCACACGACCGCACATTGGCTATGTGACCTCGAGTTTCTGATCAGTTTCGTCATTCAGTGATTCCACGGCGAATAGGTCACGCCATCCTGTAGCCAAGGGACACGAGGCCTATACACTCCGTTCGCTCGCATATTGGTAGTATGCACGGGGTAACAATCACGGAGCTTCCAGCGGCAATGCATTATAGGACCGCTTCTCCTCAGGCCTCAGTGACGGACATGCTATCCGAGTTAGCACAGTTGTTTCGCAGCATCCCAGCAATTGACAGTTTCTTACTCGAATCAGGAATTATCTGACGGCGCTGGGTCGGTGCGGTCCGCGGTTGCATCAGGTACGGACGACTGAACGCTTTATAGGGTCCGACAGGATGGCGAAAGGGATTCAAAAGATTTCGAGTTTTCCCTCTCGTAGCATCAGAAGCTGCCATTCATATCTTCTGGCATTATCTTCCAGTGATTGTTATTTCGGACTACATTGCTGCGATGTTGGATAAGAGACTTATAGCGTCATTGGACACGGAATTTTGGATCAGTTCAGGGACATTGTCCCTGACTTACCGACGCAGTCCAATAATGTCATTACAACATGTGTTTTATTTTTCGACGCTATATATGCATACAAGCCTGCTACCAAGCATGATAGTTTAGTTTCTTGTCCGCGTTGCTTATTTCTGCCGTTTTATCATTTATACAAATAATTTATTTTGGCAGAGCAGGGCATCCCGAGAGTTCATATGCGTCTAGACGGCGTGGTTAAAGACTGGAAATATTCTTTTTCACCGTCTATGTCTTTTCCAACCATAATGTTGGAAACGACAATGATGTCTAGTAGACTTAACTTAGACGCTTTATCATACGTAATCCACCTTACTGAGGCGTTATCATTACGTCTTCAAGAAAAGATTTACGGGATATTATTCTCAATGTGATTTCTTTTGAGGGCAGTAGTTTGTTCACGTATAACTCCGCCCTTCAGTGGCTGATTGGAGTTGGTTAGACGAGACGCAGCCCTAGCTACATCCACGCGCGTGGATAGTAAGGTAAAGAACTCTCTCAGAGTCGCTTCGTTCTCGGAGAAGCCTCTCTTCGACGGCAACTTTTCAGCAATCCATGAATTGCTCGATTTACACGTTCTCTTGTCTATCTAGTGTTACAAGAGATTCAGACTGGGGCAAACATTCGGTGGTTGACTCAGAGAGTGCCACTGCAGTTGCCGGATCCGAGTTTTATAGTTATGACGGTTGCCAGTCAAACAGATTGGGATATAATATTGATCCCAACGGATTCGAAGTGCCAGGGTCTTTGGGTTCCGCAGTCTCTAAGCAACCAATTATCTTCCGCGGAATAATGTTTTTTTAGGCTTGCTTTATGTCATTGCATGAACATTATTCAGTACGCATGTCCAATCCTGTCCGTTAATTCGACAGTAGTGGCGTATCTCCGGAACCAGGGAGGCACTCATTCGTTTCCGTTATTCAATTTAATGGAAAGAATCCGTCTGTTGGTTATAGTACACCAAGTTCTGTTTCGGTCCGTCATATTCCGGGTCGTCTGATTGTTTTACCGGACTCCTGTTCACTTAGGGGTCGCTTGTTGCCGTCAGAATGGACTCTCAACAAACAAGTATTCAATCAGTTTTGCTATCTATGGGAGCACCCAATGATGATTTATTTACGACACAGCTTGCTAATCAATTGCAGACGTATGTGTTGGCTTGTCCGGATCTCTGAGCTAATGTTGTTAACGCTCTATTGATCTAATAGGACGGAATGATAGGATATGCGTATCCTCCGGCGCTGTTGTTTCAGCAGGTATTGCTAAGATAAACAACCACAATACATTTCTGTTGATAGCATCTCTATCTTCACAGAGACCGTGGGTAATTTACTCTGATGTCTACTGTGGGACTTAACGCGAAATCTTCCTCAATGAGAGGATCTTTTTTCGCTGGGTAAATCGTGTCATCTTTATCACAACCCGCAAGGTCGCAACCGTCACGTATTCCGTTGTGTGGTCCGTATTGCATTGTAAGCATTGTACTGGACGAGCTTTGGACGCGATTTCTTACTATAGGAGATCCTCTTCTTTGCTATTCTATGCGGCTAAAGTGGAGGCACTTCCGTCGTTGGTGTAGGGATCACTATGTTCATATTGTTGATCCCTCCATACTACTCATTTCAATTTTTTGGTATACTTGTTTGACAAGATCTACTGCAGCCTGTTATTATTAAGGTTATAGGTTTATGTTACCTCATACCTATGCACTCTATGATAGTTTACAATTGAGTCTTATGTCTCTTTATCTAAGTCAGTTAGTAACTTTTTGATAAATAGACTTAGAATCTTTAGATTAAATTCCTATATGGAATTTAACTTCGGTTCTTATTTAGTTAAGTAATCATTTGAGCCTCTGGAAACAGTAGTTTTCAAATTCTGACCTTTTAGACAGTAATTCTGTTGGCTTCTCTTTTACTGAAGAGTCAGTGAATTTCATGCACTATCGATGGATGATTTTCACTTTCGTAGTTTCGGAATCACTACTTCCTTTACTATTTAGGTTGGATTTTTGCATAAGAGTTAGGCTCCTAATATCCAGAACCTATTGTTATTAAGGTCCTTCCGTCTTCGTACGGGCATAGGCCTTTACTCTGTCCGGTTAGAGTTTATGTATTTATAAACAGATATCTGTTTATTACTACGGGCGTAAGCTTCTTCTGTCTGTGATGCCTAATAGAAGGACGTTACGCTCCATTCTATTGCTAATGGATTCAATTAACTATCGGTACTGCTTATGGTATATCATTGACTCAGCAGTTGTGCTTAAGACTTCGGCTCATGAAGTAGAGTTCTTTTACATCTTGGGCTTACATTAATAGTGTCGCTATTATAGATTTTTGAAGGCTGCTCAATGCGCTCAGCCATCCACATTCATGAATTTTTATCTCAGAAATATCGAGTCCATTTCTAGAGGCCTCTATTGTTAGGTCTATTATCTACTGCTCAGAATGTCATTTACTTAACAGTTGCTACTATAGCTAGGTAGGCTGTCTGTTTCGGCAGTGACTCCGTTCTGCTGCCCTCTTCGCTCTGGGCTATTTGACCCAGGGCAAGAAAAAGGGGGGGGGGGGGGGGGGGTGTTCCCTTGGGTCACCTGTTTTACTATGAAAACAAGGGGATACCTCCTCCGGAGTTAGTAATTCTGAGCTGTTATTGGGATGGTTGTTTAGTGAGAAGTTTATGTTTTAAAAATTCATTCAAGTCTTAGTTTTTAAAGTATAGCTTTTGAATATAGCACGTGTCAACGGACATGATTATGCAATCCTCAGACACTTTTAAGGAGTATAAGAGTCTCTATTCTCTAGACTTACTTTATTTATTGGCTTACTTTAAAAATTATTAGTATAAGATTTTATTGGATATTAATAGAGTACATGGATGTATGATGCTCAATTTTGGAAGGTGTTGTATCTTTCTAACTTATCATAAATAAGAAAGATACATGTAAGGCCTATTACTTCTTTTTCCCTAGAGGGGATGACTCTATTTTATATTATTGAGCATATTCCATCTTGCTCTATGTCCTTGGCCCTCCAGCCTTTTTACTATTCAGCTATATCTGGGTCATTGGTACAGTATAAAAATGTTAAAAAATTTATAGTAATTTCTATATTTTTTATACTTACCAATGACCCAGACGGGGATGGCCCTCCCAGGAGTTGGGAACTCTTGCCTCCCCGCTGAGTACATAGCGCTTACCAGGCACTGGTTATTAGAATGATTAATGGCGCCAATTTCGGAACGTCCTTGACACTGCGCATGCGCAGTAGAGGTGAAGTGTGGAGGGCCATTCAGGACATGTTTTCTTTGGTTTTAGATGCAAATTTTGGGGATTGGGGGGCAAAATTTGTGTTTGGCCCTATATTTTAAGAGTTAGCACCAGCTATGTCTGGGTCATTGGTAAGTATAAAAAATATAGAAATTACTATAAATTTTTTAACTTTCAGTTTTTGCCTCAGAAAATTGAATGATCTCTTTGACTTCATTGCAGTGAGAGGTCATAAGCTACATTTTTGAGGCAGAAATTAAAAAAAAATCATTCAGTTTTGAATGGTGCTTTTTCTAAATGGCACTGCTATTTGTGGTTAGTAAATTATTTAAAGAGTTTGCCCATGGGATCCCCAGGAAGTGGAACAGTGCTTGCTTACTGTGGTAAACAAGTTCTGCTGTATCAGTAAAATAGGACCCTGTAACCAAGTCTGAAAGTAAGCTGACTGTCATCTTCAAAATGAGGTCCCCAGAGGGTGAATTTGGGGATACTACCCTGTACAGCAGGGTAGCATCACAAAATTTACCCTCTGAACCTCAGTCTGAATCAAGGTCTCAAGCCAAAACAGAAAGATGTACCTAGAGGATAAATTGGCCCGTTGTATGGGATAGCATCAGCAAATTCACCATCTGAGGACCTCATTTTGCAAATGACAAGTTGCTTATATTCAGGCTTGCCGGTAACCAACACCTGGAGCAGAAGTCCTCTAAAGTAGGCAGCATATGTATAAATGATTGGCCAAACTTGACTTCCTACCAATGTCTATTCATTTCATAGCCATTCATGTAGATATTGAAAATACCCTTAAACACCAATAAGCCCATTGCTGATTCACCATCTTGTTTGATGTTAATGATATGCAAGGTCAGAGGTCACTTCGGGTAAACACTTCGATCAAACTATCTGTCAAGACTGTCATTCATGCGAAACAAACAAACAAAATGTTTCACTTGAAATTAGAAAATGTGTGTTTTCGTTTTAATACTAATAAAAGTAGAAAAAATCACATACTTAATTCTAACACTTCATTTAACGGACAGGACAAAATAATGATTTTTTTTCGTCAAATGAATAATGCAATGAACCCCTTCCCATAAGTGAAGGCAGATTTTTGTTGACAAGTGACAAAATTGCAGGTAGATCACTGAAATGACACAATGATGACAGTGTGAATGAAAATTCAAACCATGAGTTAGTATCCAAACAACCAAGCTATACAAATATTTTGAAACATAACACACAGATATTCCAGCTGGAAGAGGTTGGGGAGGGGGTGTGGTCCCTAAAAGGTTAAAATCGTCTGCTAGTAGCAGTGTCGCGTGTCTAATAATATTTTGTCCATATACAGTACAAGTCAAAATGAGTTGAAGAATAACCACTACCGGTATAAACTATAGATGTAATGTTTCCTATATTAATAACACAAGAATCGAGCATTAAAATATATAAATTCTTCTTTTGACCATTTTCTCCTTCAACTCAAACTTACATGTCACACAGTGGAAGCTGTCTTATTACAAAAAAACACCCACAAAGTGGAAGATCCACGCAGGGCTGAGGAAAGGAAATTCAGGCCCTGGGCTTAATTTTGTGACCACCCCCTTTCAAAAATGTTGGGATGTTGCACAGATGATAAAGGTATCTGCAACAAGCGCCGGAGATGCTATCAGTCATAGAGTCGTGTGGGGGTTGTCATCAACAAAATTTTGAAATCAGTTATTAAATGGAGTCTTCTGGTGGCTTTTGGGATAAAAAAATCACCTTATTTTTTGGCCATCAAAATTTTTAAGTTCCATCAATGAGTCCAATGACTAGAGCTATAGCTATTGACTGCATAATTCTTGAAGTGTTAACTTGGTTACATCAAGTTGATTTAATAAAGTTATTACTTCAAGAATTATGCAGTCCAGAATTACAGCCAATGGTCAAGGGCATAGCTTCTATATACTCTAGTTTGAATTGTCAATCATGCAGTCATCTTTGTGTTGTATGAGTGATCTATCTATCTATGATGCCAAATCTACCTTTGCTTATGGGAATGGCTTCATTGCGATATTCATTTGACTAAAAAATCAATCTTACTTTGTTCTGTCCATTAAATGGGGTGTTGAAAGTATGTTATTTTTTTCTATCTTTATTAGTATTAAATCGAAAATGCACATTTTCTCGTTTGAAGCAAAACATTTTGTTTGTTTTTGTTGCCTGTATTACAGTCTTGACAGAGAGTCTGATTGAATTGTTCGCCCAAAGTGACCTCTGACCTTACATATCATTAACGTCAAAGACGGTGAATCAGCAATGGGCTTATAATAAAGGTAAAGGGCTAAAAAGTTCATCCTGGGTTCAAGCTTTCATTGAGCCCTGTCATGAAGCCTAATATTTACTTGCAACTGCCTGGTAATCCCTCTGGGTATTCCACCTTTCTCCATCCATCAACCCGGAAGTCCCATACATCCACTTTTTAGCTCACCTGACTTTCAGTCAGGAGAGCTATAGTGATCACTCACCGTCCGTCGTCCAGCGTCCGTCGTACGTCGTCCGTCGTCGTCCGTGAACATGGTGTTTGCGTCTTCTCCTCCCAAACCGCTGAACCAATTTAATTGATATTTGAGATAATAATTTGTTATGACATCGCAATTTGATTTTGTTCAAGTCAAGTTGCCTCGCCCGTGGGTAGGGCCACACCCAAAAAGTGTGCTGAAATCTTAAAAAATCTTCTTCTCATGAACCAGCAGTAGCAGAGACTTGATATTTGGTGTGCAGCTTCCTTTTGAGGTGTAGACTCAGATTTGTTCAAGAGAAGTTTGTGGGGCTATACTTGGCATCGTTATGGGAGGGGCAAACAAATTTTTTACCCCACCCAAAATTTCTATTTTCCAAACCGAGAGGCTGATTTGAACCAAATTTTATGTGAGGGCTTATTGGGTCATAAGTACCTAATTTATGCTGATTTTTTTTTCCCCATAGCCCCATGGGAACCGCAGGAGCTAAAAATAGAAAAAAATTAAAACGCCCATATCTCGAAAACTGCACAGCACCGGGAATTTTTATTTGGTGTGAAGCTTCCTTAGGACCAACAGAAAGAATTGGTAAAAAAAAATTGCCATCGGTTTTATCATAGGGTACAGTTTCGGGACTTTGAAAAAGTACTGAGTCAGCACTTTTTAACACTGTAGGCAATGGGAAAAACATTAAAAAATCTTCTTCTCCAGATCCAGCAGGCAGAATCTTTTGATATTTGGTATGCAACATTGTAGGGTGGATCTGATTCAAGTTTGTTCAAATCGGCCCCCTGGGTTCATATTTGGGCTCAGTATAGGAGCCCGATTTCGAACTTAGTGCATTTCAGGCAAATTTCTTAAAAAATCTTCTTCTCCAGATCCAGCAGGCAGAATCTTTTGATATTTGGTATGCAACATTGTGGGGTGGATCTGATTCAAGTTTGTTCAAATCGGCCCCCTGGGTTTATATTTGGGCTCAGTATAGGAGCCCAAATTTGAACTTAGTGCATTTCAGGCAAATTTCTTCAAAAATCTTCTTCTCCAGATCCTGCAGGCAGAATCTTTTGATATTTGGTATGCAACATTGTGGGGTGGATCTGATTCCAATTTGTTCAAATCGGCCCCTTGGGTTTATATTTGAGCTCAGTATAGGAGCCCAAATTTGAACTTAGTGCATTTCAGGCAAATTTCTTTGGAAATCTTCTTCTCAAGATCCAGCAGGCAGAATCTTTTGATATTGGGTATGCAACATTGTGGGGTGGATCTGATTCAAGTTTGTTCAAATTGGCTCCCTGGGTTTATATTTGGGCTCAGTATAGGAGCCCAAATTTGAACTTAGTGCATTTCAGGCAGATTTCTTTGAAAATCTTCTTCTCAAAATCCAGCAGGGAGAATCTTGTGATATTTGGTATGCAGCATCCTTGGGGGGGGGGGGGGGGGGGGGGGGGGGGGGGAGGGGGGGGGGAGATGCAAGTTTGTTCAAGCCATGTCCCTAGGTCCATATTTGGGCTCACTGTGGGAGCTTGAATTGATTGTAACTTTGTTCGAAATGAGGTATTTTCTTAAAAAATCTTCTTCTTCAGATCCAGCAGTCGGAATGGTTTGATATGTGGTGAGTAGCATCCTTGGGGGGGGAGGGGAGATTCAAGTGTGTTAAAGCCAAGTCCATGGGTCCATATTTGGGCTCCCCGTGGGAAAGCGTATGAAAGCGCTGATTTAAATAATTTTTTGTGTGAATGTTTAGTACCATGGGATACATCACATATAATACGGGTTTTTTTCTCGTGCAGAAATTATGCAAATTAGATGAACTTTGATTTTTTCAGTGCTACTTACGCACAGTAAGTACACATGTCAATATGGCTCGGGCAAGAGTCTGTATTTATGAACCGATCTTCACGAAACGTCTTGGGTACCTTTGTTATCACCTTGGGACGAGAACGAGTGTTTCTGGGTGCGGTCCAAAATTCAAGATGACTGCCAGTAGCCATTTTGTACCGAAATTAGGTCTAATCAGTTTTTTGTACACAACTTCTATACGGCTCAGGCTAGAGGCCATATTTATGAACCGATCTTTATGAAACTTCTTGGGTACCTTTGTTATCACTGTGGGATGAGAACGAGTGTGTTTGGGTGTGGTCCAAAATTCAAGATGGCCACCAGCAGCCATTTTGTACCAAAATTACTGCTATCAGTCTTTTGTACAGAACTTCTGTATGAAAGTTGTGTTTTGAATAAATTTTTGTATGATTATTTAGTAACATGGAATACATCACATATAGTATGGTAGGTGAACTTTGATTTATTCAGTGGTACTTATTAGTGCACATGTCAATACGGCTCGGGCTAGAGGCTGTATTTATCAACCGATCTTCACAAAACTTCTTGGGTACCTTTCTTATCACCTTGGGACGAGAACGAGTGTTTCTGGGTGTGGTTCAAAATTCAAGATGGCTGGCAGTGGCCATTTTGTACCGAAATTAGGTCCAATCAGTTTTTTGTCACAACTTCTATACAGCTCGTATTTATGAACTGGTCTTCACGAAACTTCTTGGGTACCTTTGTTTTCACCTTGGGATAGGAATGAGTGTGTTTTGGGGTGCCTTTGTTATCACTGTGCTATGAGAACAAATATTTTGGGGTTCAGTCAGACCCACTCTGGGACTCAAGATTTCTTTTCTAGTTTAGCATCAGACTGTCACCCACCTTTACAATACTTTACCTATACATTTTTTACAGGCTACGGTCTGTATTTATGTACAGACATTTACAATACTTTATATGTACCTTTGTTACCTAGATGTTTGTCATTGCTGTGTCACATACTATACATGTACATGTCTTAACAAGTTGAGCTACAGTGTCATTGACACTTTCATTAACTTTACTTGACAAAGTCAAGATAAGCTATTGCCATCACGTGCACAGAAATCTGTTAGTCTATTAGTTTGTGAGTCTGTTCACATTTTCCTTTAGCACAGGCTACACCCCATTGTTCTTGTCTGATCGTCACAAAATTTCATATGCAGGTTTGGGGTCATGTCTATATGAGAACATCCCCTTTTGGTCGCGATTGGTCAACCGGTATGGCTGCCCGAGCCCTAAACCCGAAAACCATTAGCACAGTCTACAGGTCGTATTTATGAAGGGATTCCATTTTAATTTGGTAGGATGTCTCTGTATAATGTCTAGATGAGAACATCCCCTTTTGGTCATGATCTATCAACCGTGATGGCTGCCCAAGCCCGAAACCCAAAAACTTTTAGCACAGTCTGCAGGTCATATTTAATATGGAGGGATTTCATTGTAACTTGGCAGGTTGACTCTGTATGATGTCTAGATGAGAACTTCCCCATTTTGTCGCGATCTGTCAACCGTGATGTCTGCCCGAGCCCAAAACCCGAAAACCTTTTACACACTCTACAGGTCATATTTATGGAGGGATTTCATTGTAACTTGGTAGGTTGACTTCATATAATGTCTAGATGAGAACGTCCCCTTTTAGACGCAATTGGTCAACTGTGACGGCTACAGGGGCCCGAAGCCTGAAAACCTTTAGCACAGTCTACAGGTCATATTTATGAAGGGATTTCATTGTAACTTGGTAGGATGACTCCAAATAATGTCTAAATGAGAACGTCAACTTTTGGTCACGATCATTCAGCCGTGATGGCTGCCCGAGCCCAAAACCCGAAAACCTTTAGCATAGTCTATAGGTTGTATTTATGGAAGGATTTCATTGTAACTTGTTAGGTTGACTCCATATAATACCTAGATGATGACCTCCCCTTTTGGTCATGATTGGTCAACTCTTGACGGCTACAGGGGCCCGAAACCCGAAAACCTTTAGCACAGTCTACAGGTCATATTTATGAAGGGATTTCATTGTAACTTCGTAGGATCACTCCAGATAATGCCGAGATGAGAACATCCCCTTTTGGTCGTGGTCATTCAACCATGATAGCTGCCCGAGCCCCAAACCCGAAAGTACAGACTACAGGTCGTATTTGTGAAGGGATTTCATTGTAACTTGGTAGAATGACTCAGTATAATGTTGAGATGATGACGTCCCCTTTTAGTTGTAATCGGTCAACCATGATGGCTACACAGGCTTGAAGCCCGAAAACCTTTAGCACAGTCTACAGGCCATATTTATGAAGAGATATCATTGTAACTTGAGAGGATGACTCGTTTTGGAATGATTTCACTGTAACTTGGTAACTTTTGTTGACATATATTAACTGTGAGGGCCACATACATTAACTGTGGAGGCCACATTAACCCACCCCTCAGTTCTTTAGTACAGTCTACTCCTCATATTATTTTTATTAAAAACATAGCATACAGGGAACAGAAATTAACATATTCCAAATTATCACAATTCTTGTCTTATTTCATAATCCTTTCATAAATATTGAACATTAGGCCTAAAAAAATTAAAAATCTGTTTCTCAGGCCCTCCCACATGGTCCTTTTGGCTGCCACATGCTCTCTTTTTATAACCAATGTAAATTTTAACAAAATAAAAATTAAATGATATTTTACCCAAGTTAAAAAAAATTGATAAATTTGTTCCTTGAGTGCAGGAAGGCTTTGCAATGCTTTAGCATTTCAAAGCCTTCTTGCTCTCAAGGGACGAAATACACCACCACCCATGCTATTCCATAGATTATGAGTCCTAGAACATAAACCAAGAACATGAACTTTTTAATGGCAAAGAAATAATTACATAAAATAAAAAATAAAATAAAAAACCGCTCACCCGCATGCAATTTTACAAATAATGGCCTGAGAAACAGAAGATCTACTTTGTGTGGCCTTATCCTTTTCATCAAACACAACACACAGACAAGTTAAGCTACAGTGTCATTGACACTTTCATTGTTAATCCACAAACAGTCCTGAAAATAGTTGGAATTAAAAATTCAACTACTTATACTAGTATGTGAAAAAAAAAAAAAATTCCAGCAGTGAACATTTCCCATGGTGCAGATGCAAATTTACAAGATATAGTTGGTCAAATTTTTATTGTACCGGTGCAAACTAGTGAAGATACTTCTAGGTAAAAAAGGAGTGATGAGATTGCTTTTTAATGATGAGGGAGGTGCCTGAGAAACCAGTATATTTTTTTAATAGCCTTATTAAGACTTTTCTGGATTTTTATAATATTTTCTTGACAGTGCCAGGGGCATAGAAAGCTGTGGTCAGTTTTTTTCAGTAGTTACACCCCTCCTCCCACTCATACACAAACACTAAAAACAAATACACACATATGTTGAACTGCTGTAAATTTTCTGTTTTCCAGCAATTAATTATTGAATGATTATACATATGTTAATTTTTTTCAGCATTTTGGTAACTTTTACATTCTAATGATTGGAAGACTGTTGGGTGGTATTGCTACATCTATTTTGTACAGTGCTTTTGAATCCTGGCTGATTTATGAGCATAAGCAGGTAATTTTTATCAAAGTTTTATATTGGAGGTTATTACTTGATTAGTTTAATATCGGCTGAGATATGAGCCTGAAACAAACAGTTTTTAGACAGTGTTATTGTTTCTCATTCTTTTCATAAAGTCTGAAGTTTCTACTTATCCTAGTTCAGCCATCTGAACTTCACTTCTTCCACAGTGTGTCGAAATAACTGTGAACAATTTCAATGTAAAGAAATTGAGTGCACTTAGCAATGCATCAGGGGAGACAACTCTAGCTTGGTTCATATCGACCGAGATCAACATCATATCAGCTGAGTTTGAACTCTTATCAAACAGGCTTGATAATGAGCAATTTGGGGAAAGAAAATCATCTGTAATAAGGCCACACAAAGTTGATCTTCTGTTTCTCAGGCCATTTTTTTGAAAATTGCATGCGGGCAGGCGTTTTTAAATTTTATTTTATATTTTTGTAATTATTTCATTGCCATTAAAAAGTTCATGTTCTTGGTATATTTTATATTTTAGGTATCAATCTATAGAATAGCATGGGTGGTGATATATAACGCCTCTTGAATGCAATAGGGCTTTGCAATGCTAAAGCATTGCAAAGTCTTGCTGCACTGAAGGGACAATTTTATTGACTTGGGTAAAATATCAGATATAAACCATTTAATTTTTATTTTTAGTTGAGTTGTGACAAAGTCAAACGCGACTTATAGTTTGATGAATGGCGGGCGGGCGTTTGGGTGGGCGGGCGTAAACAATTGGTTTCCGGATGATAACTTGATAATGGTTCAACCCATGTTCATGAAACTATATAGGTAGGTTGGTATCGGTGAGAGGAAGAAACCTATTAATTTTGGACTTGCTTGGTCAAAGGTCAAGGTCACAGCGACCTTGAACAGAGTAAATTGTAAACAATTGGTTTCCGGATGATAACTTGACTACGGTTCAACCCACATTCATGATACTTCATATGTAGGTTGGCCTTCATGAGAGGAAGAACCCTACTTGTTTTGGACTCAATAGGTCAACGGTCAAGGTCACAATGACCCTGAACATAGTAAATTCAAACAATTGGTTTCCAGATGGTAACTTGATAATGGTTTGACCCATGTTCATGAAACTTCATAGTTAGGTTGGCATCAGTGAGAGGAAGAACCCTATTTATTTTGGACTCGCTAGGTGAAAGGTCAAGGTCACAGGTGATCTTCAACGTAGTAAATCATAAACAATTGGTTTCCGGATGATAACTTGATAATGTTTCGACCCACATTCATGAAACTTCATAGGTAGGTTGGCACCAGTGAGAGGAAGAACCCTATTTATTTTGGATTTGCTAGGTGAAAGGTCAACGTCACTGTGACCTTCAACATGGTAAATCGTAAACAATTGGTTTCCAGACGATAACTTGATAATGGTTTGACCAACATTCATGAAAGTTCATAGGTAGGTTGGCCTAGGTGAGTGGAAGACCCCTATTTATTTTGGAATCACTAGGTCAAAGGCCAAGGGAACAGTGACCTTGAACATAATAAATCGTAAACAATTGATTTCCAGATGATAATTTGACAATGGTTCCACCTACTTCATGAAACTTTATAGATAGGTTGGCATTGGTGCAAGAAAGAGCCCTATTTATTTTGGAATCACTAGGTCAAAGGTCAAGGTCACAGTGACCCTTCACATAGTAAATTGTAAACAGTTGGTTTCCGGATGATAAGTTGATAATGATTAAACCCACTTTTGTGCTGTCACAACTTGACATTGGATCGGTGATCGTATCAGCATTTTTTTTATGTTTACATTGGTTATACATTGTACAAAGAGAGCATGCTGCAGCCAAAAGGACCATGTGAGAAGGCCCCAGAAACAGATTTTTAATGTTTTTAGGGCTAACCAATATATTTTATCAGGAGTTTAGATTAGTCTGATTTTGGCACAACAGGGTGAACACAGACTGCTGTATCCAACCATGGTTCTATCTAGTGGAAGAGAACATCATCAATATTTTCTCCTTTTTGACATATGTCTGCCACACTCCTCATTTTTTGCTTAGATTTATTGCTTACAGCATTCTTTTCTTGGGACTTTCATATTTAATGATACCATGGGTCAACAGACAAAATTGTCACTCCTTAACCAATCGTGGGGTGACAATTTTATCTGTTGACACAAGAGATCATTAATCATGGAAGGAGAATGAACTCAGAAAAATAAATCACCATTTCTACACAAGAATTTGATAGATTGATGACAAGATTCTGTGGTGAAAAGCATTCAAAATCACTTTCCTTGTTACCAGTTTCTTTCAAATATGAACTTACTGTTCCATTAACTCTTAAATTTGCTTTCTGCATGTTTGAACATGACCAGGTGCAATAACATTTTTAATTGCTATTTTATTGTAAAAGGAATTAGCAAACCACCTTTTCTGAGTTTTTATCTTGCCTACATCAGCAGGGGCAAATGAATGGTGTTACATGAGTTGAGACATCAAGATCATTTGTAATAAACTGTACATATTGTGTGTTAAAGTAATTATTTCCATTTGTAGCTTAACTTGACAAAGTCAAGATAAGCTATTGCCATCATGCATGCATAAGTCTGTGAGTCTGTGAATCTGTCGGACTGTAAGTCTTGTGAGTCTCTTCACATGTTCTTTAGCACAGACTACACCCCGTAGTTCTTGTCCGATAATCACAAAATTTCACTTGCAGGTTCGAGGTCATGTCTAGATGAGAACGACCCCTTTTGGTTTGATCGGTTAACCGTGATGGCTGCGCAAGCCCAAAACCTTTAGCACAGTCTACAGGTCATATTTATGAAGGGATTTCATTGTAACTTGGTAGGATGTCTCTGTATAATGTCGAGATGA
Organism: Pictodentalium vernedei; assembly: GCA_031216915.1. NCBI lineage: Eukaryota > Metazoa > Mollusca > Scaphopoda > Dentaliida > Dentaliidae > Pictodentalium > Pictodentalium vernedei. The sequence continues at coordinate 435,300,105 of CM062296.1, read as the reverse complement.
GAACGTCCTATTTTCGCCGGGTTCATTCAACCATGACAGCTGCAGGGGCACGTTACCTAGATTCCTTTAGCACAGTCTACGACTTGCATTTATTAAGGGATTTCATTGTAAATTGGTAGGATGACTCAGTATAATGTCTAGATAAGAACGTCCTATTTTGGCCGTGATCGGTTAATCTTGATGGCCATACAGGCATGTGACCTACATTTCTTTAGCACAGTCTAGAGTTCATATTTATGAAGCAATTTCATTGTAATTTCGAAGGATAACTTGGTATGATGTCTAGATGAGACTGTCCTATTTTGGTCACGATCAGGCAGCAATGACTGCCGCCTTTTCGTGTGACCTAGATTCCTTTAGCAATGTCTACAGGTTGTTTTTATGAAGGGATTTCATTGTAACTTGGTAATTTAACTTGGTATGATATCTAGATGAGACTGTCCTATTTTGATCATGATCAGGTGACCTATATTCCTTTAGCAAAGCCTATGAGTCATATTTAGGAAGGGATTTCATTGTAACATGGTAGGATGACTCATTTAGGAATTATTTTACTGTAACCTGGTTGACATACTTTAACTGTGAGGGCCACATCAACCCAGGCCTCAGTTCTTTGGTACAGTCTGCACCTCAAATTATTCTTATTGAAAACATAGTATGTAGGGAATAGAAATTAATATATTCTCAATTATCACAATTCTTATTTCATAATCGTTTCATGAACTTTGAACATTATCCTTTTCATCAAACACTACACACAGTCAAGGGGCACGGTGGCATTGCGGTAACCGGTTCTCGTCAGCTCACCAAAGTTAAGCAACCTCGAGCCCGGTTAGTCCTCGGATGGGTGACCATCTGAGCGATCGATTCGGACTCCCGCTTTGTGTCCTTGGGCAAGGCACTTAACCCCGATTGTCCACATGGGGACACGATGACGCCATGTACTAAGTCATACTGCACGTCAATGGTGACCATGTCTTCAACCAGTCTAACCCTGCCTGTGCTGCAGTGCGGAGTTATGTCGTTGCTCGGTGGTTCTCTCCAGGTACTCCGGCTTCCTCCACCTGTAAAACTGTCACAGTTATGATTAGCCATTGTGCATAAGTATGTGACCTTAAACACCAATAAATAATTACACACAGTCAAGCTAAGCTACAGTGTCATTGACACTTTCATTATTTTGTACTTTCCATAGGTCCACATTCCTGTATCTCCCAAAGTCAAGATCAGAGCTGTTTGTGTTACTTCAGCTTTTAGGTCAAAGTCTTTTAGGGGATTTTTTTCTATATTTGTTATTCACCTTCACCAATAAATTTATACATGTATGCATACTTAGTATTCCCTGAAAGTGGATGTCATGGCCATTGTGGATTTTGTTAAGTTTTAGGGTGGTATTTCTTCAAAGAAATATGCTGGTTCATTGGTTAGAGCATTGGACTTGAGATCGAAAGGCTGACGATTTGATCCCAACATACGTCATCTGCTCATGTCTTTGGGCAAGACACTTCCTACTGATTGCCTGTATGAGAGCATGCTGTGTACTAAGAACTATGGCATGAAGATTGTACACTTGCCTTCAACAGATGCTAACCCTGTTCGTGCCGAGTTAGCAAGTTGGGGTGTCTGACAGTTACTCATCATTGCTCAGTGGTTCTCATTGGGTATTCCAGCTTCCCCATCCTTAAAATGATTTGACCCTGGTTGTCAAATCCATTAAACAAACAAAGAAACAATGTTTTGAGGCCCCTCTAAATCCTGTTCCCGTTTCATATGCGTGAGCGTAGCTCCATCAATGTATATACCCTGCATCCCTTATTGTTAAGGCCAAAGCCATTTGTGAAACTTTGAATTTGTGGTTTAAGTCTTATTTTTGCCAGTTTTAGGTTAAATATGATTTTGTCATATGCCAATGCATTTTGCTTATAGTAACTGCCCACATAGCATTTCACAAAAGCTGGTTTGCCCCCATGGGAGCCCAGGGAAGTGGGGCAATGTTAGCATACTGTGGTAAACGAGTTCTGTTTTAGTGGTAACCAACACATAGAAATTCTTATATTTATACTAATAACCAATGGCCCAGACTTTGCTGGTGTAAACTCTTCAATTTGCAGGGCCAAACACAAATTTTGAACCCCCCAATCCCCAAAATTTGCATACAAAACCGAAAAAGAAAAGTTCTAACTGGTCATCCATACTTTAGCATACTGCACATGCACAGTAACCAGGAAGTGACCGAAACTAGCGCCAACATCATTCTTCTGTTTGGCCCAAAGTCTGCAACATCTGAACTGACATCTGTGCTTCAAATACTCTTCTGAAGATGCCAGACACAAATCAATCATGATTATGGTAGATTCAGGGAATTGAAAGGATGCTGGAAGTGAACTACAGAGGTTTTGGACGTTTAGGGCTGTAACTTATTAATAATTTTATAAAATTATTCATGTTTCCCATTTTTGGGACATGGGCCTGAACGTCATCATTCTCACTAATGATAAACCTACTGTTTGTTAAATGTTCCTTCCTTCTCTTCCCATGAACCCTCCTGTTAAACTCCCAGGTTATTGGCTTTTTTATTGAAACTTTTTTATTAAATTTCTTGGGAGTTTAACGAGATCTATGGAATGTTTATTCTGTTTATCCCCATGGTTACGTCCTCATCCTGGGGGTGTTAGGACGTATGTTGTCTTGCATCTTCTACCAGATGTATTGTTAGCTCACCTGACCAGGAGAGCTATAGTGATCACTCACCGTCCATCATCCGTGAACATGGTGTTTGTGTCTTCTCCTCCCAAACTGCTGAACCAATTTAATTGATATTTGAGATAATAGTTTGTTATGACATCGCAATTTGATTTTGTTCAAATCAAGTTGCCTCGCCCATTGGTTGGGCCACACCCAAAAAGTGTGCTGAAATCTTAAAAAATCTTCTTCTCATGAACTAACAGTAGCAGAGACTTGATATTTGGTGTGTAGCTTCCTTTTGAGGTGTAGACTCAGATGTTCAAGAGAAGTTTATGGGGCTATATTTGGTGTCGTAATGGGAGGGGCAAGAATATTTGCCTCTCCCAAAATTTTTATTTTCCAAACCGAGAGGCAGATTTAGACCAAATTTGATATGAGGGCTTATTGGGTCATAAGTACTTAATTTATGCAAAAAAATTTTTCCTGTCGCCCCATGGGAACCGCAGGAGCTAAAAATAGAAAAAAATTAAAGCGCCCATATCTCCAAAACTACATGGCACTGAGAATTCTTATTTGTTGTGAAGCTTCCTTAGGACCAACAAAATGGAATGGTCATAAAAAATTGCTATCGGTTTTATCATGGGGTACTTTTTGGGGACTTTGAAAAAGTGCTGAGTCAGCATTTTTTAACACTGTGGGTAATGGGAAAAACATGTAAGACTACTTTTCTCCCAAACCACTGCTCCAAAAGCTTTCAGATTTCACATATAACATCTTTGGAAGATTGTTTCACATGTTTATTGAAATCAATTCCCTGGGTCGATATTTGGGCTCTCTATGGGAGCCCAAATATCGACCCAGGGAATTGATTTAAATTCCCTGGGTCGATATTTGAATTAGTGCAGTATGAGGAATATTGTTTAAATTAGTGCAGTATGAGGAATATTGTTTAAAAATCTTCTTCAGATCTACCAATAAGAATCTTTTGATATATGGTATGCAGCATCCTTAGGGGAGTGAGATTCAAGTTTGTTCAAGCCAAGTCCCGGGGTTTGGGGAGCGCGGTGGCTCAGTATATAGAAGTGCAGGCTGCAAGCTGAGAGATCCTTAGTTCGAATCCCACCTGCGGCAACCATGTTGTCTCCTTGGCCAAGACACTTCATCTCCATTGCCCACCTGGGGGCACGGTGGCGTTGTGTACTAAGGTGTACTGCACGTCGATGGTGCACTTGTCTTCAACTAATGCTAACCCTGCTTGTGTGGAGTTAGTATGTTGAGGAGCTGACAGTTGCTCGCCGTTGCTCGGTGGTTCTCTCCGGGTACTCCGGCTTCCTCCACCTGTAAAACTGCCGCGGTCATGATTTGCCATTGTGCATAAATATGTGACCTTAAACACCAATAAATAAATAAATAAATAAATAGTCCCTGGGTTCATATTTAGGCTGAAAATTTGGGGCCCTGTTCCGGACTTTTTTTTTTATGCGTTTCGGTCAATTTTAAGACAAAAAAAAATTTTTTTCACTGAAAATTTGGAGGAAGGGCCAAAATCCGGGAATTTTTTTTTGTTTTTTATGCGTTTCGGTCAATTTTAAGACAAAAAAAAATATTTTTTTTTTACACTGAAAATTTGGGGTCCGGGTGGGACTTAGAAAATTTTGGACCAAAATCCGAAAATTTTTATTTTGTGTTTTATGCGTTTTGGTCAATTTTAAGACAAAAAAAATGGACCAAAACTGTTTTTATGCGTTTATCTCAATTTTGGGACATAAAAGTGCAGGAACTGAAAATAGAAGGAAAATCCTGTGTATTCTGTGGGCACAGTCGCTTCATCTAGTTGGTATATGCTTTTCTTAGGAGGGGCGTATGCAGCTTATTCAAGTCAAGTCCCTGGTTTGATATTTAGACTACCATGTCTGGTGAGCACCCGCAGGCCCCCTGGGGCCTCTTGTTTTTTCTTCTCAGGAAGATCTAGCTTTGCATCAGGTAGTAATTGACCGGTTTCTGACTTTGGGCTCATTGTATAACCTGTTGTTTAGTTTCCGGTTTTTCCTGTTGACGTTGTTTTTCACTTGGACAACGCTTTAAATTAGTGTATTATTATTTTATAGCATAGCACAGTTATCATATTTGTAGTAGGATACATGTATTTATTATGCCGGTAGTGCAGCTTAAATTTTTTTGTGTTTGTCCACACTTAGGCTGTATCGGGCCGCCCTTGGGCTCATGAGGTTTCCATTGGGAACTTTTTCAAAATTTTTGAGAAATTTTTTTTTCAATTTTGATTTTTTTTTTTCGAAACGATTTTGATTGCCCTATATTTTCAGTATCCTTAATATGTATAATTTATTTATTGTTTAGGAGTGCTGTGGACTTAAGTCTTTGGCTTAATATTATTATGAAATCTTTTTGCACCAAGTGTTAGGCGAGGAAATCTACCTCGGATTTACACTCTTGCTGTCTTGCTTGTAGTCACTGCACTCCTTCTGATACTTGTGCTACTTTGTCGTTTGGGATGCCAAACGTTGGAGGAGGGTGTCATATTATTACGCGGCGAAGTTCCGATGCCGGGGCTGTCCCCGCACGCTAATTCTAGTTTTTCAGTCTCTTTTTCAGAGGAACAAGAATATGGTGATGGTTCAGCGACACCCATCCAAAATGTGCTCAGATGAGCAAACAGAGCTAGCTGCAAAGGTGCCCATGAATATAAAACAAGGAATAAGGCCTCTTATTCCATTAAAAGCAGCTAGCTCGACTGGGGAAGCGGTAACCCTACCAGCCGTATCACCGGATAAGTCTGTAGCAGTTGAGGAGAGTGTAGAATTGGGTAGAGCGAGCACCTTAAAATCAAAAGCTCACCCAGTGACGACGGCAAAAGGGAAGAAGCCAGCAAGTTTCTTAACGGGACGTTTGGCAAGATCTGGGGTCAGATCGCTAGTGGAGGAGCCTTCTCCATCCTATCAACAGTTAAGGCTGTGTGTTGTGGTGGCACAAAACTTTACTGAGTCGGCGCTAATGTCCTCGTTGGCCGATCGAGGTGCTCCGGCCACACTGCACACTGCTTCTTCCTCATCAAGTACTAAGCACATTAGACCACCCACTAGCTATCCATCTTCGGAAATTCAAGCTGTTCTGCGAAGGGGCTCCCAGTCTTCCCCTCCGATGTTGCATCATCTGGTAGCTAGTACATCGAGGCATGAATATGCGGAGCATTCGGGACATCCGGCAAAAAGATATGTGGGCAGATTGCCATCCCTAGTATATCGAGGCATGAATATCGTCAATGCGGAGCATTCGGGACATCCAGCAAAAAGATCTGGGGGCAGATTGCCGTCCCGAGAACATCATGTGGCAAAGAAACATAAGACAGTTATTCCGGAAGCCTCAGCTATGAGCTTGTTGTCGCAGATAGTGCAGCTTATCACAGCTTCCCAGCCAACGCAAGTGCAACCATCAACAAACTCTGGGAGTGAGCTGTCAGACGGTGCTGGGTTGGTACGGTCATCCATTCACTCGGAGGGAGCCAACCGAATTTCACACAATATGGAAACAATGAATTTTATAGGGATACCCTGCGGAGGAAAGAGGATGTTCTTTCCTTCCCAGGTCAGTTGGTCCATGTGTCGGAGGTTTTCAACCATGTTGACGATGCATTATTTATCCCAGCAAGTTCAAGAAAGAAATATCCTTTCTTAACAGCATCTTCCATTCACATACCGTTTCCTGGACCTAGCAAATTTAGAGAAGATGTACAGAGAGTACCTCTGCATTTGGATGATCGGGCTACGGATGTGGACATATCGTTACCCGCATCATTCAATGTCCACTCAGATGTGAATGAATCTACAATTGATTCTAGTCGGGCAGTTTTGGCTGCTATGTCTTATGCAGATCATATCATCAGGGCTTTGGACCATCGTCTTGTGGGGAAAGAATTTGACGATATTAATGCATCGCTCAGAGTTCTTTCTAGGGCAGTTATGTATGCCACACATCATTCTGTCCTTACAGTGACTAATATGGAATTATTAAGACGTGATGGAGCCTTGGAATCGTCTTCTTTGATTGACAATTGGGTGAAGAGCACTCTCAGAGTCGCTCCGGTTTCAGGACATACGTTGTTTGATGACAAGTTGTCCTTGGTGTACGATGAAGCTACCAAGAAAGCTACCAGCACTCTTTTGCTGAGGTCAGTTACCCACCAGCATCATCCATATGCTGGACGTGGTAGGCGAGGGGGATCCAGTTTGCAGCCAGCGAAGAAGAGCTCCTCGCGGGGTTCTAGTAAACCCTCGTACAATTATTCTGGAACCTGGCATGAGGTGGTTCTTGGGGAGGACATGGTTTCTCCTTCCGAAGTCCTCACAGGTCTTACAGGCGATGGTCAAAACCTCAATAACTCTCCAGTTGGCGGAAGATTGTCAAACTTCGTGAAAAACTGGACGGATATAACAGAAGATCAGTGGGTCAGAAATGTAGTCAGATCAGGACTCTGATTATCATTCAGATCAAAGCCCCCACTTACAAGAAGTCCACGTTGGACAGTTCTTCCGGCAAATCCTTCACAAAAGGAGTCTCTTCTTGCAGAAGTTCAGTCTCTCCTGCTAAAAAACGCAATAGAGGTTGTAGAACAAACTGATTATCACTTCAAAGTTCTATATGGAAACCATACGGTCAGTAAGAGCAAGCATTCGAGTGAACAACTTTGTAGCAAACATAGATCTAAAAGATGCATACTTTCATGTCATGGTTCTTCCGGCTTTCAGAAAGTACCTGCGCTATGCTGTCCAAGGGAAGGTTTACCAGTTCAGAGCGATGTGTTTCGGTCTGAACCGGCACCTTGGGTGTTCACTCGGATAACAAACTCGGTAATGTCGTACTTCCGAGCTCATTCAGTCGTGGTTACGTCAGCTTATTTGGACAACATTCTTCAGAGATACAGCGACAAAGATACACTTCAGAATGATGTCCAGAGTCTGTTTCACTTATTCCAACATCTCGGTTTCATAGTAAACGAAAAGAAGTCGGATTTAGCTCTGTCAAGTCATTCATTCACTTGGGAATGAGCTTTGAGACTCATTGCAATCTGGTTTGCCTTCCGATAACCCAAGCAAGATTGGTCAGTTACTATGCTCGCTTCTGTCAAAACTCTCTTACTAACAGTAGCGGTGAGAGAGTTCATGCAACTAATGGGTCTATGAGGAGCAGTGGTTGACTTCATTCTGCTGGGGTGCTTACACATGCATCCTCTCCAGATATTCTTTCCTCAGAACTGGAGTGTTAAGATGCATTCGTTAGGATACCAGATTGTTTTAACAGATCTGATAAAACAAAAAGTTCAGAATTGGGCAGATCTCGGGTGATTAACTCAAGGAGTTCCACTTCAGGTGCCGGATCCGGTCTTTACTATTATGACGGATGCAAGTCTGACAGTGCATCCCTGATTCCTACAGACCTGAAGTGCCAGGGTCTTTGTGACTCTTCGTTCCTGCAAAAGCACATAAACATCAAAGAGATGCTTCTATTTGGCTTGCACTGATGCTCTGGATTACTCGCGTAGCCAATGTCCATGTGCAGATTCTGTCGACAATTCGACAGTTGTGGCGTATCTCAGGATCCAGGGCTGCACTCATTCAATTCCTCTATGTGAATTGACGGAGAAAATTCTCCTATTTGCTCTGACTCATCACGTTCATCTCTGAGTCCGTCATATTCCAGTTTGTCTGAACGTAGTAGCAGACTCGTTCTCAAGGAAGGGTCGCCTGTTGCCATCCGAGTGGACTCTCAGCAAACAAATTTTCCGGCAGATTTGCTACCAGTGGGATCGTCCCACGATAGATCTCTTTGCCGCGAACCTAAACAATCAGCTACCAACGTTTGTGTCACCGTGTCCGGATCATCGAGCGTATGCAGTAGATCGATCTCATGGAACAGAATAATAGGATATGCATATCCTCCAACTCCGCTGATTCAGCAGATTCTGTTAAAAATCAAACACTCTCACTGCAAAATCTTGCTAGTAGCACCTCTGTCGTCTCAGAAACCCTGGATCAACCTGATAAGGTGTCTGTTATGGGACATTCTCGGAAGCTTCCTCCTCTCAAGGACCTTCTGTATCAGGGGAAGTCCCACACATTGCATCACAACCCAGAAGGTCTCAACCTTCACGTATTTCCATTGTGCGGTCCTTCTTGCACAGGCAGTAACTTACAGGACGAGCAGTGGATACAATTTCTAACTGTAGGAGGACTTCCTCTTCACTGAATTATGCAGCGAAATGGAGGGTTTTCTTTCGTTGGTGTACAGATCAGTTGGTGGTCTATCTATAATCCATCTTTTTCTCAGATTGCCAATTTTCTGGTCTACTTGTTTGATGTACTCAAACTGCAGCCCGTTACCATTAAAGGTTATAGGTATATGTTATCAGACACATATTCTCATCATGATAACTTGAGAATTGGATTAGATCCTTCCTTATCCAAGCTAGTTAGAAATTTCTCTATCAATAGACCTAGAACCCCCGGATTAATTCTAAAGTGGAATTTGGCTTGGGTTTTTTTGAAGCTTCAACAGTCTTCTGACAGTCTTCTAAAGTCCTAGGCCCTCCAGCCTTTTACGATTCAGCTAGGTTTGGGCCATTGGTTATTAGTATAAAAATATGATAAATTTAAAGTAATTTGTATATTTTTAGCTCACCTGACTGCAAGTCAGTGTGAGGTATTGCCATCACTTGGCGTCTGTCGTCCGTTAACTTTTGCAAACTTGGCTTCTTCTTCACAGCCATCCAGCCAAATTCAAACATATATTGCACAAACCATCCCTGGGGTATACCCTTTCTATTTTGTTCAAATGAAGTGGCTGTCTTCTTCAGGCTCTGGTCAATGATGCCAAAGCCTAAAAATCTTCTCATCATCCACCCGAGAGATTGCCTTGATATATGGTATGTGACACTCTTTGGTGTTGAAGATTAAAGTTTGTTTAAGAGAGGTTAGTAGATCAATATTTGTGTTCTCTGTGGGCACATACCCGTTTTGGGCTTCACCCAAAATTTCTATTTCAAGAACCGATGGGCTGATTTGAACTAAATTTGGTATGTAGCATAAGTGGGTCCAAAGTACTTGATTGATGCCCGAAAAACTTTTTTTCGTTGTCCCGTGGGTACCCCATGGGCTAAAAATAGAAACAAATTCAAATGCCCATATTTTCCCAACTACACAGAACAGAGAACTGTTGTTTGGTATGAAGCATCCTTTTGACCAGTAGAATGGATTAAAAAAAAAATGGCCATGGGTTGTGTCAGGGTGTTCTGTAGGGGTGTTTGAAAAAATGGAGTCAGCATATTTGCAATACTTGAACATTTTTTTCTCTTCAGAACCGCTGATCAGAATCTTTTGATATTTGGTATACAGCATCCATAGGATGGTCAAATACAAGTGTGTTCAAATCGACCCCCCCCCCCCCACTCGGTTCATATTTGGGCTCAACTGAGGGCGCTATGGGGAATAAGCTTTAAAAACCTTCTTCTTCAGATCAAACAGTCAGATTCTTTTGATACTTGATATACAACATCTCTACAGGGGTCAGATTGAAGTTTGTTCAAATTGAGTCCTTGGGTTAATATTTGGGCTTCCTATGGAAGCCCGAATATTAACTTGGTGCAATATGGGGAATAATCTTTAAAAATCTTCTTCAGATCCACCAGTCAGATTCTTTTGATATTTGGTATGCAGCATCTCTAGGGGGTTAGATTCAAGTTTGTTTAAATGGGATCCCTGGATGAATATTTGGGTTCTTTATTGGAGCTCAAATTTTAACTTGGTGCAATATGAGAAAATTTCTTAAAAAATCTTCTTTTTTTCAGACCCATGAGTGAGAATCCTTTCATATTTGGTATGTGACATCTCTAGAGGTGTAAGATTTGGATTTGTTCAAATCGACTCCCTGGGTTAATATTTGGGCTTCCTATGGGAGCCTGATTGTTAACTTGGTGGAATATGGTGGATATTCTTTAAAAATCTTCTTCTTCAGATCCACCAGTCAGATTCTTTTGATATTTGGTATGCAACATCTTTGGGGGGGGGGGGGGGGGGGGATTAGATTCAAGTTTGTTCAAATGGGATCTCTGAATGAATATTTGGGCTCTTTTTTTTGGAGCCCAAATTTTAACTTAGTGCAATATGAGAAAATTTCTTAAAAAATCTTCTATTTTTATACTGTACCAATGACCCAGACTTAGCTGGTGCTAAGTCTTTAAAATTCAGGGCCAAACACAAATTTTGCCCCCCAATCCCCAAAATTTGCATCAAAATCCAAAAAATCAATGTCCTATATGGTCCTCCATTGTTTTGTCCACTGCGCATGCTCAGCGTCAAGGAAGTACCGAAATTGGCGCCAAATCTTTTTCTTTGTTTGGCCCTTCAATTAGTAACATCTCACTGATATCTGTGCTTACAATCTCAGTTAAAATGATACCAGACACAAAATCATGAAGGAAATGGTGGATCCAAGGATGAAATAAGAGGATGAGAGGAAGAAACAGTGGAAGGATGTTTTCAGGGCTGTAACTTATAATTTTTATGTAAAATTATTTCATGTTCCCTAATTTCGGGGCATGAGCCTGATGTTTTCATTCTTGCTATGATATTTCCACTGTTTGTTCAGTGTTTCCTTTCTCCCTTTCCTTGATATCCCCCTTGCTAATCTCCCATGCTTTTGGTATAATTTTTTTATTGAAATTTCTTGGGAGTTTTAGCATAGTTACAGAATGTTTATTCTGTTATCCCCATGGTTACATCCTCACCCTAGCGGTGTTTAGGCATTTTGGTCATGCATCTACCATCCGATGTACTGCAGCTTCTTCTGTGGAAGATTCTGTTTTACATCGGATAGTGTTGTAAAACTGGTTACTGATTTTGGGCCATATTTTCAGTGCCTGGAGTCTTGTTTCCAGTTTTTATTGACTTTTGTTTATGTTGACAACGGTTACTTCTGACAGTGATTCCTTGTCTTCTGTACGGTTCAGCTTATTGCCAGATACATTAATATTGTCCGTAAGTGTAACTTTAATTTTTAGATATGTTTTAAAATTTTTGTCCACACTTAGGCTTTTTTGGGATCCAGTTGGGCTCATCATTCCCTTTGGGAACTTGGGCACATCGTTCCCTTTGGGAACTTGGGCTCATCGTTCCCTTTGGGAACTTGGGCTCACGTCAAAATTTTTTCTTTTGAATTATTTTTCGAAATTTTTGTAATGGATTATATTATTATTACATATCTTTGTATTTTCAAGGGTTAGTGCGAGTACTACGGCTGTTTAATATTTTTTAAATATGAAAGAATATTGTTCAAATTGTAAATCGAGGAAGTCTTCCTCTGATTCTCATGCTCATTGTATTTGCTGTAGTCAATGTACTTGCACTAATTCTTGCTCAGTGTGTGCCAATTGGGATGACAAACGTTGGAGACGTGTGTCACGGTATATTGTTAGTTGTGAGAGGTCCATGCCGGACCTCTTGCCACAGGGTCACTCTAGTTTTTCAGTCTCTTTTTCAGAGGAACAAGAACAGGGTGATGCTTCCGTGATGTCTTCAGGAAGTGTGCTGCCGTCGTCGCAATCAAATGTAGAGCTAGCGGCAAAAGTGCTCAAGGAAATTCGACAAGTGCCTAGCTCCTTAGTAGGATTGACAACCTTGTCGCCAGCTAGCTCGCCCGGTGAAGCTATCACTCGTAGATTGGGTGATGTGATGCCGGGTTTGTCCGTTGCGGTCCAGGAGAGGAGAAGGGGTGCTGCGAGCACTATAATCTCGGATCACGCACACCCAGTGACGACGGATCAGAGGATGGAACAGAGGAAGCCAGTCAGTCTGGTAGCTCTATAGCTCGTTCAGGTCTTCCCGGACCGCGAGTGAGAGAGGCCCCTCTCTCTTACAACAACATCTGGGGCCAGATGTTGCCATACATAACGTTCGTCAATCGGAGCATACATCCACTCCTCCTGCTCGGGACGCTCCGTCACATAGACAGCCGGGTGCGGCTAGTCTATTGACTTCCTCTTTTGCACGCCAGCACACACGACCGCACCTTGGCTATGTGACCTCAGATATCCAGCCTGTTTCGCCAACCAAGGATTCCATGTTGACCAGGTCACTCCATCCAGTAGCCAAGGACACGAGGCCTTACCACTCGGGACGTTCGCATAAAAGAATTATGCAAGAGGCACCATCCCAGGAGCTTCCAGTGGCTAAACAATGTAAGACCGCAGCTCCACAGGCCTCCGTGATGGACTTGCTATCGCAGATAGCACAACTCATCGCAGCATCCCAGCAACCTTCGGAAACTCTTTCAGATCAGGAACTGTCTGAGGAAGCTGGGTCGGTACGCTCCCCCGCAGTGTCAGATAGGGACGACTGAGATTCACATTTGGTCCAGTCGGATGGTGAAAGGGAATCTGCAGCTGGATTTTTCCCTTTCAGAACAACATAAGGTGGCCGTAGATTTCACCCGGCAACACCTTCCAGAAGTTGTTCCTCTGGACCAGCGAGCTGCGATACCAGATAAGAGACTGATAGCGTCACTAGAGACAGACTTTTTCGGTCTAGCTAAGGACGTCGCGCCTGAGTTTCCGGCCCAATCCAGAAATGTCTCACGGACGTTTGAATTGCTGAATGACGCTAATTTTAGGCTAGCCTCTAAGACTGGCAGATCCAGTTTCTTATCGTCTCATGCTCTGCATCTGCTGTTCATAAGTAGTAGAAATAAATTTGAAACGGCAGGACAGGGCATTCCGAGAGTTCCTCTGTGTTTAGATGACCAGGCAAAAGATTTGGAGTTGTCATTGCCGGCGTCTATGTTGATTCTCTCCAGTACGTTAGAGACGACAATCTCGTCTAACAGAGCCAGTTTAGATGCCTTATCTTACACAGGTCACCTTACCAGAGGGTTATCACAACGTCTCGATGGTAAAGAATTCCAGGATGTTCAAGCTTCCTTGAGAGTTCTTTCGAGGGCAATCGCACATTCCACGTATAAACCCACCCTTTCAGTGGCAAATTTGGAGTTAGCCAGACGTGATGCTGCCCTGGCTTCATCCACAAGAGTGGATACTAAGGTGAAAAACTCTCTTCGAGTCGCTCCAGTTTCAGGAGAGCTTCTCTTCAATGGTAAGCTTTCGCTAATCTATGATCAGATTACTAAGAAAGCTTCGGACTCTCTGCTTTTTAAGTCTGCTTCGAAAAAACCGGACTCAGCAGAGAGGAGTAAGGCAGGGACTTCTGGGGCGAGTACGTCCAAGGGAAGTTCCTATAGAGGATCTAAGAAAGCCTCTACGTCTTACTATAAAGACCGTCAGAGTAGCGACTCTGGTAGGGGATGTAATGCTGGCCGAGACAACTGGTCAGATGCCTCTAGGTTGACTGGTCGAGGCACGGGTTGGGGAGCACGTAGTTTCTCCACCCGCAAATCTCGCAGGTGGAGGAGGTGAAGGTCAAAACCTCTTGCGCTTCAATGGGCGGAAGGCTGTTGAGATTCTTAACCAATTGGTTGTCAATTACGGACGACCGATGGGTTCAGGAGGTTATTTCGGAAGGTCTAAAACTGTCCTTCAGAGAAAAGCCTCCGTTAACACGAAGTCCACGATGGACTCAGCTTCCGTCAAACCTTCAGAGGAGAGATTCGCTTCTATCAGAGGTGCAGTCTCTTCTGGAGAAGAATGCAATAGAGGTTGTAGAAAACCAGGAATCTCCCGGTTTTTACAGTCACCTGTTCCTGGTACCAAAACCAAATGGCTCGTTCCGTCCAGTTACAGATCTAAGCTGGATAAACAAGCTGATTGTGGCTCTGAAATTTTATATGGAGACCATTCGATCGGTGAGAGCGAGCATTTGAGTGAACGATTATGCTGCAAGCATAGATCTCAAGGATGCGTACTTTCACATCATGGTACATCCGGCGTTCAGAAAGTATCTTCGCTTTGCTGTCCCAGGAGTAGTTTATCAGTTCCGAGCAATGTGCGTCAGACTGAATCTAGCAGCCTGGGCCTTCACTGGAATAATGAACTCGGTAATGACTCATTTCCGAGCTCATTCGTCTGCGGTAACATCGGCCTACTTGGACGACATTCTTCAGAGGTACGGTGACAGATTAAAGCTTTAGAACGATGTTCAGAGTCTGCTTCAACTGCTCCGATGTCTCGGTTTCATAGTAAACGAAAAGAAGTCGGATCTAGTTCCGTCCAAGTCGTTCATTCACTTGGGAATGAGCTTCGAGACGCACAACAATCTGGTTCTTCTGCCGTTACCCAGAGCAAAATTAGTCAGTTGTTATTCTCGCTTTTGTCTACACTCAGATGTAGTAACAGCGAGAGATTTCATGCAACTGATAGGTTTGTGCAGAGTCGCCACAGACTTTATTCCGATGGGGCGCCTACGCACCGGTCCACTCCAGACATTTTTTACTCAGAATTGGAGTGTGAAGATTCATTCGCTCGAAATGAACATCGTCATGTCGAACCAAGTAAAACAAGAGATTCAGACTTGGGCTGATATTTAGTGGTTAACTCAGGGAGTTCCACTGCAACTGCCGGATCCGATTTTTACGATTATGATGGATGCGAGTCAAACAGGTTGGGGCGCGACTTTGAGCCCAACAGATTCGAGGTGCCAGGGTCTTTGGGATCCGCAATTCCTGAACAAGCACATAAACATCAAAGAGATGATGTCAATTTGGCTTGCGCTACGGCATTGGATGAACATTATTCAGAATTCACATGTTCAAATTCTGTCTGACAATTCGACAGTAGTAGCATATATTCGGAACCAGGGAGGCGCTCATTCCATTCCGTTGTTCAACTTAACGGAAAGAATCCTTCTGTTTGTCCTAGAGCATCAGGTTCTTCTGTCGGTCCGTCATATTCCGGGTCGTCTGAACGTTCTAGCGGACTCCCTTTCTCGGAAAGGTCGTATGTTGCCGTCAGAATGGACTCGCAACAAACGAGTATTCAATCAGATCTGCTACCAATAGGATTGTCCGATGACAGACTTGTTTGCGACACATCTCAACAATCAGTTGCAGACGTATGTGTAGCCATGCCCAGATCCTCGAGCGTTCGCAGTAGACGCTCTCTCGATCTCTTGGGACGGAATGATAGGATACGCGTATCCTCCAGCTCCATTGATTCAACAGATATTGCTAAAAAGCAATCTCACTGCAAGATTCTGTTGGTAGCATCTCTGTCACCCCAGAGACCATGGATAAATCTACTCAGGTGTCTTTTATGGGACATTCTTCGGAAGCTTCCTCCATGGGAGGACCTTCTTTCGCAGGGGAAATTGCGCACACTGCATCACAACCCGCAAGGTCTCAACCTTCACGTATTACCATTGTGCGGTCCTTCTTGCACAGCAAGAAATTTACAGGACAAGCAGTGGACGCAATTTCTAACTGTAGGAGGACCTCCTCTTCGCTAAATTATGCTGCTAAGTGGAAGGTTTTCTCTCGTTGGTGTAGGGATCATTCTATTGATATCTGTGATCACTCCATTCCAGACATTGCATTTTTGGTCTACTTGTTTGACGAGATCAAACTGCAGCCAGTTAATGTTAAGGGTTATAGGTCTATGCTATCGGATACTTATGCTCATCATGATCGCTTAGAAATTGGATCTAATGTCTCTTTATCTAAGTTAGTTAAAAACTTTTCGATAAATAGACCTAGAACCCTTTGGTTAATTCCTAAGTGGAATTTGGCTTGGGTTCTTCTGAAGCTAAAAGAAGCTCCATTTGAACCCCTGGATACGATAGACTTCAAATACTTATCTTATAAGACAGCTTTTCTCTTAGCCTTCTCTTCTGCTAGAAGAGTTAGTGAGCTTCATGCTCTATCTGTGGATGATTCTCACTATCGTAGTGTTGGTAATACTATTACTTTGACTACTAATGTTGGATTTTTGGCTAAGAATCAGGCTCCTAATAAGTACCCTGAGCCTATTGTTATTAAGGCTCTTCCGTCCTCAGATGGCCATAGGCCTTTGCTATGTCCAGTTAGAGCTATGCGTATTTACAAACGTAGATCTGAGTTTACCAGAAAGGGACGAAAAATTTCTTTCTGTCTCTGCTGCCTAATAGAAGGGACATCTCGGTCCATTCTATTTCCAGGTGGATTCAATTGACTATTCGTACTGCTTATGAAAAATTATCTTCTACTCAGCAGTCTGTGCTTAAGATTTCAGCGCATGAAGTTAGAGCGCTATCTACATCTTGGGCTTATGCTAATAGTATTGCTATTACTGATTTGATGAAGGCTGCATACTGGTCTCAGCCTTCTGCGTTCATGAATTTTTACCTTAGAAATATTGAGTCTATTTCTGGTGACCTTTCGTTGTTTAGGTCCGTTATCTGTTGCTCAGAATGTCGTCCACTAAACAGTTGCAACTATAGTTATGCAGGCTTTCTGTTCCAGCAGTGACTCTGTCCTGCTGCCCTCTTTGTTCTGGGGTGATTGACCCAGAGCAAGGGGAAGGGGGGTGGGGATGGTGTTTCCTTATATCGCCTGCTTTATAGTGAAAAGCAAGGGAATACCTCCTCTGGAGTCAGCAATTCCGAGCCGGTGCTGGGATGGTTTTAAAGTGTAAAGCTAATGTCTATCTCATTTATGTAATATTTTTAAAGTGTAGCTCGATGTGAAGCATTTGTATATGTCATGTGTCATACGAGCATTAATATACAATCCTCTGACACTTTTAAATGAGTATAAAGAGTCTCATTCTCTGGACTATCCTTATTTATTGGCTTTCCTTTAAAAAATTAGTATAATGGGTTATACTGGATGTTAATAGAGATCATTGATGTTATTGTGCTCAATTACGGATTGGTAATATGTCTTTCTTTTTTTGTATAAACAAGAAAGATATATGTAAATCCTGTTTCTCCTTTTCTCCTTGAGGGGATAATTCTGTTTATATGTAATTCAGCCTATTGGATTTTCCTTTATGTCCTAGGCCCTCCAGCCTTTTTTCAATTCAGCTAAGTCTGGGTCACTGGTACAGTATAAAAATATGAAAAAATTGATAGTAATTTATATAGTTTTTATACTTACCAATGACCGAGACGGGGATGGCCCTCCCATGAGTTGGGAACTCGTACCTCCCTACTGATTATATAACATTTACCGTGCACTGGTTGTAAGAATGAAGATTTGGCGCCAATTTCGGTGCTTCCTTGATACTGCGTATGCGCAGTGGACAAAAGTATGGAGGACCATATAGGACATTGAATTTTTGGATTTTGATGCAAATTTGGGGGATTGGGGTGGGGGGCAAAATTTGTGTTTGGCCCTGAAAGAGTTAGCACCAGCTTAGTCTGGGTCATTGGTAAGTATAAAAAATATATAAATTACTATAAATTTTTTCATTTTTCAGACCTGCTAGTGAGAATCCTCTCACATTTAGTATGTGACATCTCCAGAGGTGTAAGATTCGAATTTGTTCAAATCGAGTCCCTGGCTAATATTTGGTCTTACGGTGGGAACCTGAATATTAACTTTGTGCAATATGAGGAATAATCTTTACAAATCTTCTTCAGATCCATGAGTCAGATTCGTTTAATATTTGGTATGCAGCATCTCTAGGGGGGTTAGATTCAAGTTTTCTCAAATGGGATCCCTGGATGAATATTTGGGCTCTTTATTGGAGCCCAAATTTTAACTTGGTGCAAGAGAAAATTTCTTTAAAAATCTTCTTTTTCAAACCCACTAGTGAGAATCCTTTCATATTTAGTATGTGACATCTCTAGAGGTATAAGGTTCAAATTTGTTCGAATTGAATTCCTGGGTTAATATTTGGTTCCCCAAGGAGCCCAAATATTTACATAGTGCAAAATGGGGAATTATCGTTTTAAAATCATCTTCAGATCCAGCAGTCAGATTCTTTTGATATTTGGTGTACAACACCTCTGGGAGTGTTAGATTGAAGGTTGTTCAAATCAGGTCCCTGGGTTAATATTTGGGCTTTTTATTGAAGCCCAAAGTTTAACTTAGAGCAATATGAGAAAATTTCTTGAAATTTGTTCTTCTTCAGATCCACCAGTGAGAATCCTTTCATATTTGGTATGTAACATTTCTAGGGGTGTCAAATTCAAGTTTGTTCAAATCGATTCGCTTGTTTTTTGGGTTTTTTTTTTTTTTTGGGGGGGGGGGGGGGGGGGGGAGGGGGGGTGGTGGTGCTAGAGAGAACCACAGTAGTTTAAAACAAAACAAAAATTTCATTCAGTTGTTTTTTAATACTTCACAGAAGAGAGCTTGCTAGGAAGCTGTCCTAGGACCGGCAGAAATGAATGGCCCAAAAAGTTTGCCTTTGGTTGTGTCATAGGAAATCAAAAAAATTGCTCTTACTGCTGATCACTTACTGATACACTCATCTGTTTTGACAATTTGAGCCAGGTGAGCGTTTTAGGCTCACTTGAGCCTCTGGTTTATACTTACCAATGGCCCAGACAGGGATGGCCCTCCCATGAGTGGACACTCATACATCCCCGCTGTTAGATATGTATAACATTTAGCATGCATAATAAGGAAGAAGGATGCTGGCGCCTGTTTCGGTCACTTTCGGGTTACTGCGCATGTGCAATAAGCTAAAGTATGGAGGACCAGTTAGGACTTTTCTTTTTCAGTTTTGTATGCAAATTTGGGGAATTGGGGGGTTCAAAATTTGTGTTTGGCCCTGGAAATTAAAGAGTTTGCCCCAGCTAAGTCTGGGCCATTGGTAAGTATAAAAAATTTTTACAAATTACTTTAAATTTATCATCTTTATAATGAGACAAGGAATTCATTCTCTTCTTGTGAATGGATTCACAGGGTTCCTGCAGGGCTTTTGATTAAAGGAATGGACATGAATTTGACCAATGTCCATTTAAGGCTTTGAAATCCTGGAAAAAGGGCAAAAGCCTTGAATATTCCTGAAATATAAATGCAGATAAAGCACATTCTTATAGCTTTATAGTTTTATATGCCAAAGTTCTTGAAGGCACAGACCTTACTGGGACCTTCTGGTTGTTACCCCTAATACCACTTCCCTTCAAGGGAAGTGGAAGGAAGGAATAACAACTAGAGGTTCCTAGTTAGGATGGTGTGATGGTGTGACCTTGAGAAGCCTTTAATTTGGCTATTGTACTGCCTTGAAAAATGTTGAGAAACAGCCTTGAATAGTCCTGAATTTATCAGTCCTTTCCTGCAGATACCCGGATTCAGTATAAATGTCACCAGGTTTTCTGCAAGAAAAAAAAGTGTTGTGGTTGGACCGTGGGTAGAATAAGGATTTGATAAAGCAAAAAGTTCATTGTTTTATCAATCTGAAACACCATATCCTGGCATCTGAGACAACTGAATCCTATATTTTGGTGAGCAAGCAAAAACATGAAATGCCGAGATTCCTGACTTTACTCTGTTGATCTATGTCAGATTTTCCCACTTTGCAAACTTGAAAAGATGGACTTTCAAAACAAAATGGTAATGACTAAATGCAATCACACAAAATTTTTACCTACCAGCATAATTCAGCTTTTTTGCTGACAGTGTATGCTAATTATTTGCATCACAGTGGCTCAACTTGTTGCATCACCAAAGCTATATGTGCACTGCAGCCTATAACAAAGTCTGCCATTTCCACCAGATTGTTGTTTAATATATTATTAGCCAGATTGCTTTTTCAATCTGGCTGTAATAAGACAATAATCAATGTTATGAAGATAAAAGATAATATTCTGGCATTTTATATGCTTTTACCTCCTAGTCAGAAAAAATAATATCTAGGAATATTTTCCCATAAATTACTTTATGTTTTTAAAAATATCTCCATGCTTCAAGGCCTTTTCTGTACTCCTTTACATCTTGTTTTGTAAGTTTTTAGCAATGTTTTTGTTTCTTAATATTGCCATATTGTGGTAACATTATAGCAAAAATATGTTGTAATGAAGGCATTAGTTGCCCCACCAGCATTCCACTTTAGTATTGTGTATGGGGATGTAGACTGGCAGGAATGTCACTCCCACCCCCCAAATTGGAAAAAGTTGGAAATTTCAGACATGACACTAGTGAAATTTTTTCCAAACATGACTAGAATATGGCCAAAATATGGAGTACTAGACTGCAAAGTAGTGAAAGCCTTTGAAATATTGACTGAAAAGTAGTAAAAATTCCCCCAATATTGATTTGTCATTGGAATACATGACTATCAAGAGCCTCAGTTGGATAATTTACAATCAAAGGGAGGGGGGTGGGGGTGTGGTGGGTGGGGTGGTGGTGGTGGTGGGTAGGGGGGTTTGGTTCTAATGACATCTCTCACTTGTTGGAAATTATGTAGTGACAGTCTGAATTTTTCTAACTAGAGAGGGATGCAATTGGAAATCGAGAGGTGGACACCCCTCTTCATCCAAGACCCCTTTGGTAATGTCCCTGTACACTGGGAGCAAACTTAAAATGGTCCTGTTGCATCAATTTTACTTTTGGTTGCATCTAGGTTGAGAAAAAAGTTCACTTTAGGAAGGTAACTGTTGACAAGACTTCCTGCCTCTCTGGTGAAAACCTAGAATCCCAAATGAAACATTTCAAACTGGAAATGATTGACCACGCTTTCTGTCAACAACAGATTAACCTGTGATGTTTTCATATCTGTGTTTTCAAATCGTAATCTTATTTATTTAAAAGAAAACATTTTGAATCTTTTGTTTCAGAGATCATTTCAGCAAGAGTGGTTGGGCAATATATTCAGCCTTGGTGTGTTGGGAAACTCTCTTGTGGCAATTTTAGCTGGTTTAGTAGCACAAGTTGCGGCTGACAGATTTGGATTTGTGTAAGTGAATAAAATACATCTTTTGGCGATGCAGTGAAACCCTCTTAACCCTTTATCCAATGCAGACGATATCAAAATTTATTATTTTAAATACGATTTTTTTAAAATTTTAAAAAAAAATTCACCAAAACCATATCATGTGCAGGGCTTGCCTTGAGTCGGGGCCGATCGGCCCCCAGCCCCGGGATCGGCCCGAGAGACCCCTTCTCGGGGCTTTTTTTTTTTGGCACCAACTTTTTTTTCTGTCTTGGCTCCCGAAATCTCCGTGTTGGTAGGTTTGGGCAACAAAATTTTGCAAGATTAATTTTTCCATTCACGTCTCATTCACGCAAGTGTGATTACAATAGAAGAAGCAACAAATAACAGATAAAATAATAATACAAACTGTTTTTGTAGATTCGAATTAACATCCACCTAAATCCGCATGAAAACTGAGAAAATCCCAAGATTAAACAAAAAAAAAAAAACAAACACATTTACGAGACTTTGAAAGCACGCTTGTCAACTAATGGGGGAATTCCCTTCAATCCCACAATACTATGCGCGGGTACATCCGATCCTAACATCTGAATAAATGCAACACGAGACACAGAAACTGCCGTCAAAATAAATGTACGAAATAAAATAAAATGTGTACCTGTGTCTACGTGGAGAGGTGGGGCGCATTCCATTTCTGAAATATCCAAAGCTGTAGGGAATTTTCATGGATTGAAATTATTTAAACGGTAAACTGAAATGGTTTTTTTTTTTCAATTTTTTTCTTTGAGACAACCCTTGGATCGAAAATACACACCCCACAATATGTACGAAACGTCCTAAAATTTTATCAACAAAAAATCCGAAATGTCTATGTACGAAATGTTCAGCACCCACATGATGGGTCCAAGTCGTTTTGTTTCCGTTTTTTTTTTTCTAAGCAAAAGTAATCAACTAAGGTCGCCATTGGAAAGAATGTAACAACATAAAATTACCCCAAAAGGTCTCGACCTCAATATCTGGGGAAATTTTTTCAGGCCCCCAGCAGGCCCCGACTTCAACATCTGGGGGACTTTTTTTAGGCCCGTCCATTTTACTCAAGGCAAGCCCTGCATGTGACCCCTCTTTGGTACGAGCTCAACTAGCTCGTTCCAAAGATGGGTCGCATGATATGGTTTTGTTGAAATGTTTTGAAAAATAGTACTTTTTTCTGCTGATGAATTTGCACATTATGCGGGCAGATGTGGCCGATTCGTTGGGTAAAGGGTTAAATGGATAGCCTTTTTTCCAGTGAAAAATATTCAGTTGATTGGAGTATACAATTAACAGGAGTTGGGTCATATTTTTCCACTATACCAATGGCCTAGACTAACTGGTGCAACCCAATTTATTACCAGGGCCAAACACAACTTTTGAATCCCCAAACCCCCAAAATTTGCCAAAAAACTCCAAAAAAGAGAAGACCAGTATGGTCCTCCATACTTTTGCACAGTGCGCAACTTGTTGTCAAGGACAACAATAGGCTACTGCCATCTTGTCATTCTGTTGTTTGGCCCTTGTCAGATCAACATGTATTCTGACTTCTGTGCTATAAAATCCTAAAGTATGATGAAGCCAGACACGATTATGGAGTGGAATGGTGGAATATTTGCAGCAGAAACTAAGGACATTGAGTTTTTGAACGTTCAGGGCTATAACTTTATTGAAATTAAATAATATTTCTTGTTTTTCCCGTTTTTGGGATATGCACCTGATTCGTTCATTCTTTGTTACTCATTATGTGTTTGTTCAATGTTCACCCTTTTCCTCTTGATTCCCTTCATTAGATTTTTAAGAACAATTTGCTGTTTGCGAATTTGTTATTAAATTAAAATTCTTCTTCTTAAAAATCTTAGATAATTTATGGAATGTGGATTATTCATACCTCCTTTGTCACGTACCGGTTGTTCTCGACATAGTCGGGCGTGTCTGTTTGCCATTACCCATCTCTATGGGGAATCTTCTGAGGAAGCTTCTCTATTGTTAAAGGTATTCTTTGGATACCGGTTGTCTGACCTGGGCCTTCATTGTGCCTGTGTTGGACTTGGGTTACCGGCTTCTATTCATTAAAATTTTTTGCCTCGGGCGTGTGTATACTATGAAGTCCACATGTTCTAAATGTAAGAGGAAGAAGTCCTCTTGATTCTCATTCATCATGTTTGGCTTGCATCCGTTGCTCAAAAGATGTCACCTGTGCAACTTGGGATTCCAAGCGCTGGAATTCCCTCTCAACTTATGTATGTGTCGGCGAAGCACCGATATCGGTGCTTTCGCCTAAGGTAACTAATCAGAATTCTATTTCAATTTCAGAGGAACAAGAACATGGTATTGGTCATGGTATAACGTCAAGTTCTGTGCTGCCGTCGTCTTCGGATACAGAGCATGTTGACCTACGAGGTATCGCAGAATACCTTGTACCTCGGGCAAGCAGACGGTCAGCTAGCTCGACCAGTGTAACAGAGCCTTTTATTAGTACTTCCATACCGGGAAAATCCGTAGCTGTCCAGGATAAGGAAGATGGAAGACGGTCCTCTGTTCAGACAACGGCACATAAGGGGAAGAGGCCACTCAAGATGGAAGGTGCATCAGTAGCGAAGCATTCTTCTGTTTTGGGGTCAAAACATAACGATTCGACTTTTATTGCCAGTTCCGCTGGTAGTCCGGTAGATAATACTTCGGAGCCAGTTGTTTCTGATGTACCTTTCTCTTCTAGTACGGCTGGCAGTAGTCTTGATGGAAGAGCCTCTTCTTTGTCCGCTTCCAGGACTCAGCACAGTAGACCGCATGCTAGCTGGCAAGATTCAGAGGTAGAGAGTCAGAGCCAGGATCTGGCTCTCTCTAAGGTTAGCATTTAGAGACAAACGTCTTTTTCAAAAAGACGGACACAGGGCTCTGTGTCAGATCACCTTCTGGAGCCAAAAAGGCATAGAACGGGGGTGAACATAGCCTCGAATACGGAATTGCTGGAGCAAATTGCCCAGCTAATTGCAGACTCCCAGCAGCATAAAGTGCAGCCATCAAAGATCTCCGCTTTAGATGATTCGGACGGTGCAGGATCGGCAGAAAGAAGGGTTTCCTCAAATTATCAGTATGCCGATAATAGACCAGACCAGGAACCTCTAGCTGGTAGTGTTAGGGAGCTTGATGAAGACGAGACTGACATTACATCTTTGGCTGAACAACATATGGAAACTATGAGGTTCCTGCAGGATTTTTTACCTGAATTAATTCCTTCTGGTCAGAGTTCTGCGCCTTCTAGAGCCAGGCGTCTGTCTTCTTCAGACAGGGAGGTCATTAAGTCGAAGGAAAGTATTCTTCTGTATCCGTCTCAATCAGCCCAAGTGTTAGATGCATTTGATTGTGTTGACGAAGCTATTGCAGACCTGGCTCAGGCTAGAAAAAGTTCTTTCCTTTCGGAAAGGAAGCTTGACCTACCGTTTAGAGGCAATATCTTCTTAAATATGGTAGGCAAGAATAAGATTCCAAGAGCTCCTCTGCAACTGGATGATCGTGCAAGGGACTTAGGTATGTCTCTTCCGTCATCGTGCAGTGTTAGTTCTTTTGTTATAGATACTTGCATTGAATCTAGTAGAAGTATTTTGGACGCTATGTCATATGCAGATCACATTTGCAGGGTGTTGGCCGGCAATTTGGAATCTGAGAGCCTGCAGGAGTTGTTATCTCCTTTGAGAGTGCTCTCTCGCGCCATCATGTATACAACATCCCACTCTGCTCTTTCCGTACTGAATTTAGAGGTGGCCAGGCGTGATGCTGCCCTTAAATCCACGTCATTTATTGATGATAGTGTTAAGACCTCTCTAAGGGCCGCTCCAGTTTCGGGCTCTTCATTATTCAATGATCAGTTAAAAGCTGTATTTGAAGATGCTTCTAAGAAAGCCACAAGTCAGCTTCTGTTGCGCTCAGCTTCGCAACCTCAGCCTTCCGCAAGTGGTACTCCTCGGGGAGGTAAATTTTTCTTCAAGAGAGACTCAGCTCGTGCTGCTTCTAGACCTAATCGTGGGCATGGTGGCTTGAAACAGGGGAGCGATTTCAAAAAGGGGACGATGCAGTCAGTAAATCACGAAACGCATAACCCCACACTGACGTCACAGATCACAGAGGGGTGCGAGAGCTTCACAAGGTTTCTCCTCGTATAAGCCTTGTAAGTCCTACAAATGAAGTGTTCGACCTCTACTGTTCTCTGGTTGGGGGAAGGCTTTCAAAATTCGCAAGCAACTAGAACAAAATAACACTGGATCTTTGGGTTTGAGACGTTGTAAAAAATGGTCTACGTCTTTCGTTCCGGAGAAAACCTCCATTAACGCGGATTCCGCGTTTTGTGAGCCTTCCACAAAATGTAACAAAGAGAGAGGCTTTGATTTCAGTGGTAGACTCTCTTCTACAAAAGGAGGCAGTAGAGGTCATACAGAATCCCAATTCAAAGGGATTCTACAGTCATCTTTTTCTTGTACCGAAGCCAGACGGCTTGTTCTGGCTGGTCATCGATCTCAGTTGGATAAAATAACCTAATAATAGCTCCAAAATTTTATATGGAGACAATTCGGTCGGTGAGAAGCAGCATCCGAGTGAACGATTACGCCGCAAGCATAGACTTGAAGGACGCGTATTTTCACATCTTGATTCATCCGGCTTTTCAGAAATACCTCCGTTTCGTGGTTCACGGGAAAGTATACCAGTTCAGAGCAATGTATTTTGGCTTGACCCTTGCTCCATGGGCATTCACTCGGGTGATGAATACGGTGATGCGCCACTTCAGGGCACACTCAGCTTCGATGAAGTATATCTGGATGACATTCTTCAAAGATACGGAAATTTTCATGCTCTTCAAAGCGATGTTCAGAGTCTGCTATCGCTTCTACGATGCCTAGGTTTTATAATCAATGTCGACAAGTCGAATTTAATGCTGACGACGTCGTTTGTTCACCTGGGAATGAGTTTCGATACTCTCAACAATCAGGTCTGTTTGCCAGTAGCAAGAGCAAAATTAGTTTCTCTTTACGCAAAATACTGCATAAACATGCAAGTCATTACTGCAGGAGAGTTTATGCAGCTGTTAGGATTTGCGGCGCCACCGCGGAATTAATTCCACTAGGTCGTTTGCGCACTCGTCCACTTCAGATTTTTCTAATTCAAAATTGGAGCATAAAGCGTCAGTCGTTGGACAGTCCGATTGCTTTAACACAGTCAGTAAAGCATCATCTTCAAATTTGGGCGGATATCCAGTGGTTATCCCAGGGAATACCGCTTCAGATTCAGGAGCCGTCATTCATAATCATGACAGACACCAGTCAGGAGGGTTGGGGTGCTTCTCTGATTCCGGGCAATCAAGTGTGTCACGGTTTATTGGAGAATCAGTTTCTTGTGTCCCATATAAACTACAAAGAAATGAGGGCAATTTGGTTAGCTCTAAATCATTGACTCAGTCGAGTAATAAACTCACATGTTCAAATTCTATCGGACAATTCAATGGTAGTAGCCTATATTCAGAATCTGGGAGGTACTCATTCCGTCCAGCTGTTGAATCTCACCGAAAAGATTCTTCTTTTCTCTCAGGAGAATCAGATTCTGATATCGATTCGTCATATTCCAGGCCATCTCAATGTAATAGCAGACTATCTATCGGGAAAGGGTCGCCTGCTACCTTCAGAATGGATGTTGAAAAAATCTATCTTCAATCAGATTTGCTTCCAGTGGGAACGTCCAATGTTCGATCTTTTTGCCATGAGTCTGAACAATCAGTTACAGACTTTTGTGTCTCCATGCCCGGACCCTCAGGCTTATGCAGTAGACACTCTGTCAATTTCATGGAACGGGATAATAGGGTATGCTAACCCTCCAGCTCCCATCATTCAACAGATCTTGCTAAAGATAAAACAGTCTTCTTGCAAGATTTTACTGGTAGCATGTCTGTCGGCTCACAGACCATGGATAAATCTTCTCCGGGAGCTTCTTTGGGACGTTCTGCAGAAGTTACTGCCTCTCCAGGATCTTCTGACGCAGGGGAAACTCCGTCGGCTTCATCACAATCCGGAAAGCCTCAATCTTCACATTTTTCCTTTGTGAGGTCCTTCCTGCATGGAAAACAGTTTTTCAGATGAGCAATGGATGCAATTTCTAACTGCAGGAGGACCTCCTCTTCGTTAAATTATGAAGCGAAGTGGAAGGTTTTTGTTCGTTGGTGTGAATCACAGTTGATTGATTTTTTTAACCCAACTATTCCTCAATTAGCTAACTTTTTTATTTATCTTTTCGATGAAGTTAAGCTACAGCCAGTCACTATAAAGGGCTATAGGTCTATGCTTGCGGACACCTATGCACATCAAGGGAAATTAAACATTGGGTCAGATGTATCTTTAACTGGTAGAGTGCTAAATTATTTTTGGTCATCAAAATTTGTTCATATGATTTTGTCTTGTAACAATTTATGGGAGAGTGCCTATGGGCACTCTCCCATTAATTGTAACAAGACAAATCCAGACAGACTAAATAATTTCACTTCAGAAATAATATGAAGCACATCCACAGAAGATGGAGCCTTTAAGTTGTGGCACCTGCACTTTAGAATAAAGCCCAAATATGGGCTTCCAGCACTCTACCAGTTAAGTAAATTAATGAGGAATTTCTCTGTGAACAGACCTTGTACCTTGAGACTAGTCCCTAAGTGGAATTTAGCTTGGGTTCTTCTGAAACTTCAGGAAGTACCTTTTGAGCCGTTAAATACTGTTGAGTTTAAATTTCTTACTTATAATACGGCTTTCCTTTTAGCATTTGCGTCAGCTAGAAGAGTTAGTGAGCTTCATGCTTTATCTGTTGAAGACTCTCATTATCGTAGTGTAGGTAATTCTATTACTCTCAAGTGGGATTCTTAGCTAAGAATCAGGTTCCGGACAAATGGCCTAACTCAATTCTTATTAAAGCATTACCGTCTTCAGATGGTCAAAGACTTTTGTTGTAAGAGCGCTTAGGATTTATAAGCAGCAGTAGTATGTCTCGTATGTTTCACCCCCATTCTGGGGGATCTCATCGGGGGATCTCGGAAGTGACGTCATGTCACGTGACGTAGTGGCGCCATGTTGTGTGGTCATGGTAACCCGCGTGAGTGGCCATGTTGTGACGTCATCTCCATAGTGATACGTGGTGTTAGTGCGCATGCGCAGCGTGTGTTGTTAGGGTGATACGTGTTTCCGTCGTCCATTTTGTATACTGGAGGTCGCCATCTTGGTTTCTATGGTAGCACGTGATTGCTATGTTACCCAATTGTTCTGCAATAGGACGGGGTATGTTCGGAGGGTGTGTTCGATTGAATCAGAGTATTTTCTGGAACGACTTCCCTGGATAGTTACCACAAACAACCCGACAACTTGTATTATTTCGAATTCATCTAGAATTCTCTGTTTCTATCTATATATGAAATAGTTAACGTCTACCTGACCATGTTACTTTGTTCTAGAGAATACTCCAGTAATGTAGAAGAGCCTATTAGTTGGAGCAGCTTTGCTTATTATCACTATATTTAGCTATTCTGGTCTATTCTTGTTAGTTCTGACCCTATTCCGTGTACTCTTGTTGTTTCATTTATCTAGATTATAACTAACCAATCATATTGCTTGATTTCCCATAATCTGTATGCAGGGTTAGCTCCCTTCTGTATAACAAAAGACTATATCCAATGGCCATATCCCATAGAATCCCATATTTTTATACTGTACCAATGACCCAGACATAGCTGGTGCTAACTCTTAAAATATAGGGCCAAACACAAATTTTGCCCCCCAATCCCCAAAATTTGCATCTAAAACTAAAGAAAACATGTCCTGAAAGGCCCTCCACACTTCGCCCCTACTGCGCATGCGCAGTGTCAAGGACGTTCCGAAATTGGCGCCATTTATCATTCTAAGTTTGGCCCTTCATCAGTTAACATCTGACTGATCTTTGTGCTTTTAAATCTCAGTTTAAATGATGCCAGACACATAAATATTAGTGAAATGGTGATTCTAAGGAGGATAGAAAAGGAGGAGAGGAAAAGAATGTGTGACAGAATATTATCAGGGCTGTAACTTAAAATTTTTTAATGAAATTATGTTAAGTTACCTATTTTCAAGGCAGCAGCCATTTTGTTGTCATTCTGATTATTTAGTTACACTGTTTTTTCAAGTGTTTTTCCTCTCTCCCTGTCCTTTAAGTTCCCCCTTGCTATTCTCCCATGCTTTGGCATAGTTTCTGTAATTATTATTACTAAAATTTCTTGGGAGTTTTAGCTGAATAACAGAATGAATTCTGTTCTTTCCCCATGTTTACGTCTTCACCTACGGGTGGTTAGGCGTTGTGTTCTGCATCTACCATCTGATGTTCTGCAGTTTCTTCCCTGGAAGCCTCTGTTTTGCATCAGATGGTGTATTTTTGGTAACTGATTTCGGGCCTGGGTGCCTGGAGTCTTATTTTAGTGTTTTTACACTCATTGTTTACATTTACAACAGCCCTCTGTGTGAGGGGGGGATTTCTAAATAATAATATCTTTATGTTATTTTAATCATAACTAGATACATTATTATTGTTCGTAAGTGTTGAATAAATTGTTTAAAATATTTTTAAAATTTTTGTCCACACTTAGGCTTGGGATCCATTGGGGCTCAACGTTACTTTTCAGAAACTTGGGCTGTTCTGAAAAAATATTTTTTTCAAAATATTTTGATTTCAATTATTTTTTCTATATTAATGGATCATATTATTATTATGTATTTTGATTGCCAGGGGTTAGTGCGAGTACCAGGACTTGTTTTCTTTTCACATTGAAAGGATATTGATCAATTGTTTTAAGAGGAAGTCTTCCTCTGACCTTATTATCATTCTATATGTGGTCAGTGTACTCGCATTAACTCCTGTTCTGTATCGTATGATTTCGATGACAATATGGGAAGCGTATGTCACGGTATGTTGTTGGGGATTTGGACACTCCGGTCCTTTCCCCGCAGGGTCACTCTACTTTATCAATTTCTATTTTCAGACGATCAAGATTAGGGTGATGTATCTGTGATGTCTTCCAACAGTGTGCCTCCGTCGTCACAATTAATGAAGGGCTAGCGGAAAAGTGCTCATGTAATACGCCAATTGCCTAAGAGGACCCTAGTAGGTTCGACGGCCTTTGACGTCCGCTAGCTCGCCCGGTGTAGCGTCCATTCACCGAATGGTTCGGCAGCCGGGTTCGTCCGTTGCGGTCTAGAAGGAATTTTGGGGTGATGCGAGCACTATAAAATTAACTTAATGCACACCCAGTGACGGCGGATCGGAGGGAGAACGGAGGAAGCCTTTTAGTCCGGTTCATAGCTCGTTCCGGTCCATCCGGACGGCAAGCGAGAGAGGCCCCTCTCTCGTTCAACAACATCTGGCCCCAGATGTTGTGGTACAATGTGTCGTTAGCGGAGCATACGTCCGTCGCTCGGGACGCTCCGTTGTATAGGCAGTCCGCTGAGACTGCTAAGGCTTCCTCTTCTCGTCAGCGCACACGACCGCACCTTGGCTGCGTGACCGCCGATATATTACCAGCTTCGCCGATCAAGGATTCTTCGGCGACCAGGTCACACCATCCGGCAGCCAGGGATTCGAGACCGATGGACTCCGGACGTTCGCATAGGAAAAGTATGCGGGAGCCATCTGATGCGGAGCTGCCCTCGGCGAAGCAGCGATAGACTGCGCCTCCGCAGGTCTCGACGCCGGACATTCTTGTGCACATAGCACAGCTTATCGCAGCATCCCAGCAGCCGACAGAAACGGTGTCGGATCGAGAATTATCCGACAGCGCTGGGTCGGTAGCCGGGGACTCGAGGTCTGCAGACTCCGGACGTTCGCATAGGAAGTGTGCGGGAGTCAACGTACACGGAGCTTCCAGCGGCAATGCATCGTAAGTCCGCTACTGCACAGGCCTCGGGAACGGACGTGCTTTCCTTAATAGCACAGTTTATCGCAGCATCCCAGCATCAACTGAATCTGTCGCATATATTTTATCCGACGATGCTGGGTCGGGACGCTCCGCGGAAGCGGGTACGGACGTCCGAAAGTTTCATCCGGTCCGACGGGATACCGAAAGGGATTCGGTGGATTTCAAGCTTTCCCTTTCGGATCAACATATGCTGCGATGCCGGATAAGAAACTGATAGCGTCGGTGGACTTAGTAATTTTTTGGTTCGGTTCAGGGACATCGTCCCTCAGTTCCGACATAGTCCAATAATGTCACACAAACTTTCGAATTATTGAACGACGCTATATATATTATTATTTTATGCTTGCTATCCAAGCATTTCTGGTTTCTTGTTCGAAGAGTTATGGAGATGTCTTTCAAAAGTGTGCCTCTGTCGTCATAGTTAATGAGGAGTTAGCGGCAATAAGTGCTCATGGAATATGTCTATCGCTTACGGAGCGACATTCGCTAGCTCACCCGGTGTAGCGTACATTCATCGAATGGTTCGGCTGCCGGGTTCGTCCGTTGCGGTCTAGGAAGGAGATTTGGGTGATGCGAGCACTTTAATTACTTTAGTACTCACCCAGTGACGGCAGATTGAGGACAGATCGGAGGAAGCCAACAACATAGGGGACCGCATGTTGTGGTTCAGATATTTTACATTCGGAGCATATGTCCGTTGCTCGGGACGCTCCGTTATATTGACAGTCCGAGAGACTGTCTTTAATGCTTCCTCATCCTCACAGCAGGGCACACGACCGCACATTGGCTACGTGACCTCGAGTATCCGATCAGTTTCGGCATTTAGTGATTCCACAGCGAATAGGTCGCGCCATCCGGTAGCCAAGGGACACGAGGCCTATAAACTCCGTTCGCTCGCATATTGGAAGTATGCACGGGGTAACGATCTCGGAGCTTCCTGCGGCAATGCATCGTAAGTCCGCTGCTCCTCAGGCCTCAGTGACGGACGTGCTATCCGAGTTAGCACAGTTGTTTCGCAGCATCCCAGCAATTGACGGTTTCTCGGTCGAATCAGGAATTATCCGACGGCGCTGGGTCGGTGCGGTCCGCGGTTGCATCAATCTACGGACGACCGAACGCTTTATAGGGTCCGACAGGATGGCGAAAGGGATTCGAAAGATTTCGAGTTTTCCCTTTAGTAGTATCGGAAGATGCCTTTCATATCTTCTGGCATTTCTTCCAGTGATTATTTTTCGGACTTCATTGCTGCGATCTTGGATAAGAGACTTATAGCGTCATTGGACTCGGATTTTTCGATCGGTACAGGGACTTTGTCCCTGACTTACCGACGCAGTCCAATATTGTCATTACAACATGTGTTTTATTTTTCGACGCTATATATTTATATATATATACAAGCCTGCTACTAAGCATGATAGTTTAGTTTCTTGTCCGCGTGGCTCATTTCTGCCATTTTATCTTTTTTACATATAGTTTATTTTGGCAGAGCAGGGCATACCGAGAGTTCATATGCGTCTAGACGGTGTGATTAAAGACTGCATATATTCTTTTTCGCCGTTTATGTCTTTTCCAATTTCAATGTTGGGAACGACATTATGTATAGTAGACTTAACTTAGACGCTTTATTATACGTAATCCGCCTTACTGAGGCGTTATCATTACGTCTTCAAGAAAAGATTTACGGGATATTATTCTCAATGTAATTTCTTTTGAGGGCAGTAGTTTGTTCACGTATAACTCCGCCCTTCAGTGGCTGATTGGAGTTGGTTAGACGTGATGCAGCCCTAGCTACATCCACGCGTGGATAGTAGGTTAAGAACTCTCTCAGAGTCGCTTCGTTCTCGGAGGAGCTTCTCTTCGACGGCAACTTTCCGGCAATCCATGAATTGCTTGATTTATACATTCTCTTGTCTATCTAGTGTTACAAGAGATTCAGACTGGGGCAAACATTCGGTGGTTGACTCAGAGAGTGCCGCCGCAGTTGCCGGACCCGAGTGTGGCTGTTATGACGGTTGCCAGTCAAACAGATTGGGATATATACTGATCCCTACGGATTCGAAGTGCCAGGGTCTTTGGGTTCCGCAGTCTTTTAGCTATCAGTTTAACTTCCGCGGAATAATGTTTTTTAGGCTTGCTTTATGTCATTGCATGAACATTATTCAGAAACGCATGCCCAAATTCCTGTCCTTTAATTCGACAGTAGTGGCGTATCTCCGGAACCAGGGAGGCACTCTTTCGTTTCCGTTATTCAATTTAATGGAAAGAATCCGTCTGTTGGTTATAGTACACCAAGTTCAGTTTTGATCCGTCATATTCTGGGTCGTCTGATTGTTTTATCGCACTCCCGTTCTCTTACGGGTCGCTTGTTGCTGTCAGAATGGACTCTCAACAAACAAGTATTCAATCAGATTTGCTATCTATGGGAGCGCCCAATGATGTTTTATTTATGACACAGCTTGCTAATCATTTTGCAGACGTATGTGTTGGCTTGTCCAGATCTCTGAGCTAATACTGTTAACGCTCTATTGATCTATAGGACGGAATGATAGGATACGCGTATCCTCCGGCGCTGTTGTTTTAGCAGGTATTGCTAAGATAAACAACCACAATACATTTCTGTTGATAGCATCTCTATCTTCACAGAGATCATGAGTAATTTACTCTCTTGTCTACTGTGGATCTTAACGTGAAATCTTCCTCTATGTGAGGATCTTTTTTCACTGGGTAAATCGTGTCATCTTTATCACAACCAGCAAGGTCGCAACCTTCATGTATTCCGTTGTGTGGTCCGTATTGCATTGTAAGCACTGTACTGGACGAGCTTTGGACGCGATTTCTTACTATAGGAGATCCTCTTCTTCGCTATTCTATGCGACTAAAGTGGAGGCTCTTCCGTCGTGGTGTAGGGATCATTATGTTCATATGGTTGATCCCTCCATACTACTCATTGCTATTTTTTAGTATACTTGTTTCACAAGATCTACTGCAGCCTGTTGTTATTTAGGTTATAGGTTTATGTTACCTCATACCTATGCACTCTACGATAGTTTACAATTGAGTCTTTTGTCTCTTTATCTAAGTCAGTCAGTAACTTTTTGATAAATAGACTTAGAATCTTTGGATTAAATTCCTATACGGATTTTAACTTCAGGTTCTTATTTAGCTAAGTAATCATTTGAACCTCTGGAAACAGTAGTTTTCAAATTCTGACCTTTTAGACAGTAATTCTGTTGATTTCTCTTTTACTGTAGAGTCAGTGAGTTTCATGCACTATCGATGGATGATTTTCACTTTCATAGTTTCGGAATCAATACTTCCGTTACTATTTAGGTTGGATTGTTGCATAAGAGTTAGGCTCCTATTATCCGGAACCTATTATTTTAAGGCCCTTCCGTCTTCGTATGGGCATAGGCCTTTACTCTTTCTGGGTACAGTTTATGTATTTATAAACAGATATCTGTTTATTACAAGGGCGTAAGCTTCTTCTGTCTTTGATGTCTAGTAGAAGGACGTTACGCTCCATTTTATTGTTAATGGATTCTATTAACTAGCGTACTGCTTATGGTATATCATTGGCTTAGCAGTTGTGCTTAAGATTTCGGCTCATGAAGTAAGAGTTCTTCTACTTCTTGGGCTTACATTAATAGTGTTGCTATTATAGATTTTTGAAGGCTGCTCATTGCACTCAGCCATCCATTCATGAATTTTATCTCAGAAATATCGAGTCCATTTCTGGAGGCCTCTATTGTTAGGTCTATTATCTACTGCTCAGAATGTCATTCACTTAACAGTTGCTACTATAGCTAGGTAGGCTGTCTGTTTCGGCAGTGTCTCCGTTCGGCTGCCCTCTTCGCTCTGGGCTATTTGACCCAGGGCAAGAAAAAGGGGGGGGGGGAGGGTGTTCCCTTGGGTCACCTGTTTTTACTATGAAAACAAGGGGATACCTCCTCCGGAGTTAGTAATTCTGAGCTGTTATTGGGATGGTTGTTTAGTGAGAAGTTTAAGTTATAAAATTCATTCAAGTCTTAGTTTTTAAAGTATAGCTTTTGAATATTGCATATGTCAACGGACATGATTATGCAATTCTCACACACTTTTAGGAGTATAAGAGTCTCTATTCTCTAGACTTACTTTATTATTGGCTTACTTTAAAAATTATTAGTATAAGGATTATTGGATATTAATAGAGTACATGGATGTATGAAGCTCAATTTTTGGAAGGTGTTGTATCTTTCTAATTTATCATAAATAAGAAAGATACATGTAAGGCCTATTTCTTCTTTTCCCTACAGGGGATGACTCTATTTTATTTTATTGAGCGTATTCCATTTTGCTCTATGTCCTTGGCCCTCCAGCCTTTTTACTATTCAGCTATGTCTGGGTCATTGGTACAGTATAAAAATGTTAAAAAATTTATAGTAATTTATATATTTTTTATACTTACCAATGACCCAGACGGGGATGGCCCTCCCAGGAGTTGGGAACTCTTGCCTCCCCGCTGAGTACATAGCGCTTACCAGGCACTGGTTATTAGAATGATAAATGGCGCCAATTTCGGAACGTCCTTGACACTGCGCATGCGCAGTAGGGGCGAAGTGTGGAGGGCCTTTCAGGACATGTTTTCTTTAGTTTTAGATGCAAATTTTGGGGATTGGGGGGCAAAATTTGTGTTTGGCCCTATATTTTAAGAGTTAGCACCAGCTATGTCTGGGTCATTGGTAAGTATAAAAAATATATAAATTACTATAAATTTTTTAACTTTTTGCAAAACACCTGTGGCTATGGAATCCCTTTTTGTCGTATGAGGTCATGAGGGCTATGTAAAAGCCCTCAATGAGTCCTCATTTATTATCCCTCATACCCTCATTGAATTTTGAGGTTATGAGGACCTTGAAAAATCCCTCAATGAGGTAAAATTTACTACGACTCTTATCCTCATTTCAGTATTTAACAGGTATATCCTATGGAATCCCATTTTGGAAAACGCCTGTGACTGTGGAATCCCTTTTTGTCGTATGAGGCCATGAGGGCTATGTAAAAGCCCTCAATGAGTCCCCATTTACTATCCCTCATAGCCTCATTGAATTTTGAGGTTATGAGGACCCTTAAAAATCCCTCAATGAGGCATAATTTACTACGACTCTTAGCCTCATCTCGGTATTTGAGGATACCCGTGGCCTGGTATTGTATTATTCGAGGATACCTATCGAGGATACCTTTTATAGGATACTTATCTGAGGATACTATATAGGCTGTACATATCCCTATAGGTCTCTTGCTGGTCCTTAGTACTATTAATCCACCTGATGCTTTATGTTATCCCATGACTGGTATAGGTAGTATGCAATGCTAGGCATGGGGGTATTGTGGGTAGGGGTACTGCCTGGTAGTTTAGAACGGTACTATAGTATGGGCGGTATATACACCTATAGGTCCCTGTTAGTGCTTGGTACTATTAACCAACCGATTGCTTTGTTTTATTATATGGCTGGTATATGTAGTACGTTATGGTAGACCTAGTGATTTTGTGGGGGTGGGGGTAATGCTTGGTAGTTTAGAACGTTAGAATAGCATAGGCTGTACATATCCCTGTAGGTCTCTTGCTGACCCTTGGTATTACTCATCCACCAGATGCTTCATATTACTGAGCGATATTCTGGGGTGGGGTCAATGCCTGGTAATACAGAACGGCAGCAGAGTATGGTAGGTATATTCCCCTATAGGTTCCATCCCAACTGTTCATAGTATTAACCTACCAAATGCTTTTTATCATCCTGTTACTGGTAAGGTGGTAAGTAATACCAGTAGTTACTACCTTATTCCGAGTACTCTTGTTGTTTCATTTGTCTAGATCATTTATATAAATTATAATTAACCAATTAGATTGCTTGATTTCCCATAACCTGTACTTAATCGTACAGAGTTATCTCCCTTCTGTATAATAAAAACCTATATCAATGGCAATATCCCCAGCACCCCAATTTCGGCACCCCTTTTTTGAAAGGCATATGGCCTTCGGCACCCCTTTTTTCTGAAATGAGGATAAGAGTCGTATTAAAAATCCCTCATTGAGGGATTTTTAATACGACTTTTATCCTCATTTCAGAAAAAAGGGGTGCCGAAGGCCATATGTTTTTCAAAAAAGGGGTGCCCAAATTGGGGTGCCTTCTGGAGAGGGTGAAAGGGGTGCCCAAATTGGGGTGCCTTCATTGAGGGATTTGTAATACGACTCTTATCCTCATTTCAGAAAAAAGGGGTGCCGAAGGTCATATCTAAGGACCAGCAAGAGACCTATAGGGATATGTACAGCCTATATAGTATCCTCAGATAAGTATCCTATAAAAGGTATCCTTGATAGGTATCCTCGAATAATACAATACCAGGCCATGGGTATCCTCAAATACCGAGATGACGTAGTAAATTATGCCTCATTGAGGGATTTTTAAGGGTCCTCATAACCTCAAAATTCAATGAGGCTATGAGGGATAGTAAATGGGGACTCATTGAGGGCTTTTACATAACCCTCATGGCCTCATACGACAAAAAGGGATTCCACAGTCACAGGTGTTTTCCAAAATGGGATTCCATAGGATATACCTGTTAAATACTGAAATGAGGATAAGAGTCGTAGTAAATTTTACCTCATTGAGGGATTTTTCAAGGTCCTCATAACCTCAAAATTCAATGAGGGTATGAGGGATAATAAATGAGGACTCATTGAGGGCTTTTACATAGCCCTCATGGCCTCATACGACAAAAAGGGATTCCATAGCCACAGGTGTTTTGCAAAAAATGGGATTCCATGGGATATGGCCATTGGATATAGTCTTTTGTTATACAGAAGGGAGCTAACCCTGCATACAGATTATGGGAAATCAAGCAATATGATTGGTTAGTTATAATCTAGATAAATGAAACAACAAGAGTACACGGAATAGGGTCAGAACTAACAAGAATAGACCAGAATAGCTAAATATAGTGATAATAAGCAAAGCTGTTCCAACTAATAGGCCCTTCTACGTTACTGGAGTATACTCTAGAACAAAGGAACATGGTCAGGTAGACGTTACCTATTTCATATATAGATAGAAACAGAGAATTCTGGAAGAATTCGAAATAATACAAGTTGTCGGGTTGTTTGTGGTAATTATCCAGGGAAGTCGTTCCAGAAAATACTCCGATTCAATCGAACACACCCTTCGAACATACCCCGTCCTATTGCAGAACAATTGGGTAACATAGCAATCACGTGCTACCATAGAAACCAAGATGGCGACCTCCAGTATACAAAATGGATGACGGAAACACGTATCACCCTAACAACACGCACTGCGCATGCGCACTAACACCACGTATCACTATGGAGATGACGTCACAACATGGCCACTCACACGGGTTACCATGACAACACAACATGGCGCCACTACATCACGTGACATGACGACACTTCCGAGATCCCCCCCGATGAGATCCCCCAGAATGGGGGTGAAACATCTGAGACATACTACTAGCAGCGTTCTAGTTTTATTAGAAGAGGTAGGAAGAGGTTATTTCTTTCTCTTCTTCCTAACAGAAATGATATTTTTGTTCATTCCATATCTAGATGGATTCAATTAGCTATTCGGACAGCTTATGATGCTTTGTCTTTGAATCAGAGAATAGCTTATAAGATTTCAGCTCACAAAGTTAAAGCTTTAGCTTCTTCTTGGGCTTATGCTAGTAGTACTTCTTTGAAGGATTTGATGCAAGCAGCTTACTGCACTCAACAGACGACTTTTACCAAATTTTATCTTCGAGATTTAGTATCAATTTCGGATGATCTCAGATCTTTAGGACCGTTATCGGTAGCTCAGAATGTCATCCATTCAAATTAGGAATTTCATTCAACCTTCTGTTTGGTCTGCTCCAGCACTGCCACCAGTCTGCTACCCTCTTCGTTTTGATGTGTAGTTACTTTCAAAACAAGGGGAAAGTGGGGGATGGTATTTCCAAATGGTCATCTGGCTTTACAGTGAATAGCATGGACATATCTCCTTCAGTGATAGTATCCTGGGGTCGGTGCTGTGGTAGTTTTAATGTGCGGCTTGATATGAAACAATTTCTTATCAACCTACCTCAATTGTTTAAAACAGGCTTGCACTACAGTGGAAGAACCTAACTCGGATAAAATACTCTCTATTTTAATCTTTCCCAAGATTTGGGAAAGAAAAGTGGTGTAAAAACACCACAAAAAAATAAGCCAAAACTGGGACGAGCGCCATCGGCGCACACCCAGTATGGGACGCGCTTCCATAGTACAAATCCCTGACTTCCGTCACAGTGCGCAATGCATCAATTCGTCAATCTTTTTCTATCCGAAGCACGAGCAGGATGTGTTTCCACCATATGCATTATGAAACAGTGATAATTCAACTCGTGGATAATGGTTTTCCTGTGACTGGAATTATGGATCTGAAGATCGTATAATAACAGGACTGTGTTTTATATATTCTCGTTTATATTTTCAACCACATTCTCATTGTTTATTAATTACTATTCCGTTTTCGCGAATGTTTTGCGACATCGTGTCATCGTGATTCGACAATGAATTTTTTCGGTTAATAAAAAAAAAAAAAAAAAATTTTTATTGGAGTCGGTGTCGGCCGTCTGGGTTCTGCCACCTTCTCTCGTAGTTGAGGGTGTTCTTCTACTTCCTGTTTCTGTTGAGTTCACCTTTTTCTTCTACTGCTCTCACCTCTGTTCTTTCCAGTTCGGTTCCTTTAGGGCAATTCCTTTTGCCCTCGCCATTGGTGCGTTCTCTTGTCCGTTTTGTCCGCACATGCGGGTGGTGTGGAATGCAGTCGTTTTGGGAGCCTCCCGACTCGACCACGTCTGATGTGAGTTTACCCCCTCCGTGGGGGATGTGCAGCTCCTCCCGCTCCCGCGGGGGGTGGTGAACGCTTTCGTTTCGGGTCGCCCGATTCGACCACGTCTGATGAGAATTGCTCCTCCTCCGTGGGGGATGTGCAGATCCTCCCGCACCAGCGGGGGGTGGGGACCGCTTTTGTTTCGGGGCCCCCCGACTCGACCACGTCTGGTGTGAGTTTGCCCCCCTCTGTGGGGGATGTGCAGCTCCTCCCGCTCCCGCGGGGGGTGGTGAACGCTTTCATTTCGGGTCGCCCGATTCGACCACGTCTGATGAGAATTGCTCCTCCTCCGTGGGGGATGTGCAGCTCCTCCCGCACCAGCGGGGGGTGGGGACCGCTTTCGTTTTGGGGCTTCCCGATTCGACCATGTCTGGTGAGAGTTATTCCCCTTCCGTGGGGAATGTGCAGTGTTTTACCGTGGTGGGTACTGCGGGAGCTGTTGGTTTTCTGGTGTAGAGATGCCTGGTTCCGGGACTATGCGCCCTCTCCAGTCGACATCTGAGGCTGTCACTAGGGTTGTGGCTCCTCCTTTGGAGGCCGAGCTTGGTGGCTCTCTCCGCTTTTCCGCCAGTTCCAACAGCTCCCGTCATATCTGCTGCTACTGCTGTTCCGTCTACAACGTCATTGGGCACCGTTTTTAGCCGGCCTCGGCTTCTCCCTGCCAGGGTCTGCAGGGATGTCTGTAGTGTGGTTGTGGGGTTTCGGCCTCAGCCTTCCCAGACTTCCACTCGGCGAAGTCAAATGGGGCTGCCGACTGAACCCCATACTGTGTCCTCTCAGCCATTGAGCACAGTAGTTTTATACCTGCAGTGGTCTGCTGCGGTGTCTAGTTGTGTAGACGTGGGGGTATCGGCCTCAGCCTTCCCTGACTTCAACTCGGCAAAGTTGGAAGTGGCTGCCGGCCGGACCCTCTCCTGTGGTCTCTGCGCCGTCGAGCACCACAGTTGTCATTGGATTCGGTTGTTCTTAGTGGGACACTATGAACTCCGTGGCGTTTCCGACCCTCATTCTGGCCACACGACCAGTTTTGGGGGTCCAACGTCTTTTGTGCAGCCTGGACCTTCTGCCCTGCAGAGGTCAGCAGTGACTCACATGAGTTCCTGCTATGTTGATCCTCGGGGTGTGTCACACCCCTATACACGTCTGGCTTCAGACGTTTTCGGTTGCCGCACCTCGTCCCATGTCGGGTCTTTTGGAGGATCGTGACCCTTCGCTGGTTCAGAGGGTCAGCGGTGAAGCCACTTTTCCGGTTCGTTCCCCTGTCGAACCGGCCAGTACGGGCAGTGAGCTTAGGGAGACCCTCTCCTTACTCACTCAGGTTCTGTCAACGAGCCTTCCTGTTGCTTCCAGCGAGGCAGCGAGTGGTTTCCAGGCGCCTCCTATGGTGCCGCCTCCCGGGATTAGAAACAGGCTGCTTTCTGATCCCCTGGTGTTCCGACACCATGGGAGGCATCGGCTGGTTTGCCCACGATGGGCTATGTGTCTTCCGACTCAGGGGAAGAGTCAGACATGCTTGATGTCGAGAGCCAGCAGTCTTCGGACTTGGGGACAGCTCTTGATTTCGTGTTTGGGTTCCTTCCGGATCTCAAACCATCTAACCAGTCGACAGTGTCAGCCAGGCCGCAATCATCGGTCGCGTGCCAACAGTCTATGGAGCAACCTGCTTCTGGGCGTACAGTTGGTTGAAGCATTTTCAGCCTTGGACTCCAAGCTAAGTTCCATGGCTATGAAGGCTCCGTTCTTCACCAGGGTTGACACCTTTTTGCCTCCGGCGCGTTATCGTTCCTACGATTCCGCCAATCCGTCGGTCTACCAGACTTTGACGGTTTTTGGATCAGGACTCCAATTCCCTCGGGCTTTCCAAGTCCAAATCTGCCGTCATTCCGATGACGACTCTGGAGTCCACATTGGGCTTATCAAGAGAGATGCTTGGTATGCTTTCTCTCTCCGATCACGTCGTCTCAGCTTTTGCTGCTTATCTGCCTTCAGATAAGATTGACGAGGTACAGGCTCCTTTGCGTGTGCTGTCC
This sequence comes from Pictodentalium vernedei, assembly GCA_031216915.1. NCBI lineage: Eukaryota > Metazoa > Mollusca > Scaphopoda > Dentaliida > Dentaliidae > Pictodentalium > Pictodentalium vernedei. The sequence continues at coordinate 435,257,676 of CM062296.1, read as the reverse complement.
AAGGCACTCATGCATCTTACTCACGCGCATGCCTGTAACACGGCTAATCTGGAATTAGTTCGAAGGGACTCTGTGCTGGACACAGGCCGATCCCTTCCTGAGGAGCAGTACGCTGCTCTTCGATCTGCTTTTTTGACAGGACGCAACTTTTCCATGATTCTGTGTTGACGGTCCGGGATGACGTCATTCCACTGATCAGCTGCTATTTCTTCAGCTTGATCAGCCTACTAGGGTAGGCACGGGCCGTTCCAAGCCTAACAAGTACCCTCTGCTTCCTCTGCGAAGCAAAAGGGGCTGATCCTTCTGCCACCGCTTCTACTTCTTACTCAAGGGGTAAGGGTAAGCGTCGGCAGTCTTGAGGGAACTCCCAGGATTCTTCATTCAGTAGAGGTGTTTTCTCCTCTCGCGAGCCTCGTGGGGGTTCGCAATGAAGGTCCTCACCTCGACTCGTCCCAGGTTGGAGGAAGGATAGCAGAGTTCGCAGACCGTGGGCCACCATCACATCCGATCCTTGGATGTTAGATGTTGTTTGGTCCGGGCTGCGAATATCCTTCCGACGGCACTCCACTCTGTCTGGGGTGCCTTTTCCAACCACAGTTCCTTCAGACATTTTACGTCTGGAACTTTTGTCCACGGAGATAGACAATCTCCTGACAAAGGAGGCGATTGAGGTCATCAAGAACATTAGGTCAGTGGGTTTCTATTCCCGCCTGTTCTTGGTGCCGAAGAAGGATGGCCGACTCCGACCGGTTCTCGATCTGAGTTTCCTGAACCAGTCTATCATTGCTCCCAAGTTCAGCATGGAGACTTTCAGGTCGGTCCTCCGTTCAATTCACCAGAGAGATTTCGCTTCCAGCTTCGACCTGCGAGACGCTTACTTTCACGTTCCGATTCATTGGGCGTTACGGAAGTATCTTAGGTTCATTTTTCTGGGGCGAGTTTACCAGTTCAAGGCCATGCCTTTCGGCCTCAACCTGGTTCCTTGGTCTTTCACCAGACTGATGTCACATGTGATAGCTTTCCATCGCATACAGTCCAGGGTGACTACTTCGGCATATCTGGACGATATCCTCCAGGGGCATTCCAATGCTGCCTTCCTGGAGTCGGATGTCGCCACTCTGTTGAGCTTGCTCATGTCGCTACGTTTCAGAGTCAACGAGGAGAAGTCGGACCTGGTCCCTTCTCAGTCGTTTTATCATCTGGGGATGGCTTTCCGCACACAATTCAATTTGGTGGCGGTTCCCCAGGCCAAGGCTGTGATTCTCTCAGCTTTTGCTCCGACTCTGTCCCAGTCCACATCCGCGACGGCTCGGAGTTTTCTCCGGCTAATCGGTCTCTGCTGTTTGGTGACGGATCTCAATCCTCTAGGTTGGCTGCGTGTCCGACCTCTCCAACACTTTCTGCACAGTCGTTGGAGGCCGAATGTAGATTTTCTGGATCTGGTGCTTCAGTTTCCAGACTATCTTTATCCTCACCTTCTCCTCTGGGCGGATGTCCAGTGGCTTTCGCAGGGTGTTCCGTTGGACTTCCCCATGTCCGATCGCGTTCTGACGGCAGATGCCAGCGATCTCGGATGGGGTGCGACGTTGGATCCTCTAGGTCTTTCCATTCACGGGATGGTGGACCAGGATCATGCAGCTCTACACATCAACCAGAAGGAGCTTCTTGCTCTTCTTCTGCATTTCAGGCAGTGGATCCCTCACCTATCGAATCGCCAGGTCCTTCTGTTGTCCGACCATTCGACGGTGGTTGCTTACATTCAGAACCAGGGCGGCACGCACTCTGTTCCAATGTACGATTGGCTTGGGATCTTATACTGCTCGCTCAGGATGTCTGCGCCGGGGTGGCTGTTCGTCACATTCCCGGTCGCCTGAACGTCCTAGCCGACTCCCTGTCCCCTCGGGGCAGGGTCATTTCCACCAGGTGGATGCTCCACATGGCGGGTTCCATCGATCTCTTGTGACTAGTTGGAACCATCAGGTGGACACTTTCGTGTCCAGATGCTCTGGCTTTCGCCGTGGACGTTCTGGCCCTCCTTTGGGATGGTCTTGTCGGCTACACCTTCCTACCGGTTCCGATTCCGCCTCAGGTTCTCACCCAGATATGAACCTGCAGTCGTCAAATCCTTTCGATCACACCTGTCGCTTCGGTGGGTGTGGATCATTCTGCTCCGCTCTCTGTTAGCGGTGGTTACGGCATGTCTCCCTCTACCTCACGACTTTCTTTGCCAAAGTCACCCGGGAGGTTTTCAAGTTGACCCGACTTCATTGTGCCTTCGCACATGTCTTTTATCGGGTCCTGTCTTCTCCGTAGTGGTTTTTCGAGACACGCAGTGGGGTTGCTTTTCTTCAAGGAGGCACTCACTCCACTGGTTTAGCCTCTGTGGCTAGGTGGAAGGTTCTTCTGTCGATGGTGTGTGATCACTCTGTTGCTTCTGTCACTCCTTTGATCACACTGCTTGTGGAGTTTTCTGGTATATGTTTGTTTCTGGGGGTCTCCAGCTATGTGTACTTGTCCATGCTTCGGAGACATTTTTTCCTATGTGATACCGCATTGTTTCGACACTCATCCCTGCCTCTCCAAGCTTGTTCAGCTCTTTTCCTTGAAAAGGCCTAGGACTTTGCAGTTTACTCCAAGATGGTCACTTTCTTGGGCGCTGCTCTGCTTGGGGGTGGGGGGGGGCATTCACGCCTTTATCCTGGATGAATATGCGTTTTCCCACATGCCAGATCTCTCCTGCATCCATTTCTTGATGGACTTGTCTTGCTATTCATGCAGCATCCGCTCGTCTAGCTACTGGTGATTGTATTACCAATTGTTTTTTCTGCCAGAAGGTGCTTGCATTGTCTTCCTCTTTTAATAACTCTGTCATGTTGTCGGATGACTGATGTTATACTGGCAGCCTTCTGGAGAAATGCTACTTTCTCCTTTTCTCTGCGACAGTTGCAGGAGCCGACAGAGACCCTTGGGGCCCTCTTTCTTCGGCTCAGGATGTTATCTATCCAAGCTTTTCAGCTTTTTTCAGGGTCGGTTCCAGCTTTGTGCTGTTACTGCCCTTTTCTGTCTGTGCGTCGCACTTCACCATACGCCTCATCTTTCATTGGCTTTTCTAATGTTTGTGATGCTATGGTTTGATAGGCCTAGGGTTCTCTTCCTCTGTCCATTGTCCCAGTGCTATTGAGTTATGTGTGGGTTGGTTATGTGATTCCCTCCAGCCTTTTGTCTATTCAGCCTGTTGTAAACAATTCAGGTAAGTTGATAAGAAGTATAAATTTTATAGTAAATTTCCTTTCTTATTATACCTACCGAAATTGTTTACATGGAGGCCCTCCCGTCTTCTTATTCAGGTAAGAATCCTTCCTCCCCGCTGATCACATAAATCCTGTGTTGTTCGGAATCAAAAGAATGACGAATTGATGCATTGCGCACTGTGACGGAAGTCAGGGATTTGTACTATGGAAGAGCGTCCCATACTGGGTGTGCGCCGATGGCGCTCGTCCCAGTTTTGGCTTATTTTTTCGTGGTGTTTTTACACCACTTTTCTTTCCCAAATCTTGGGAAAGATTAAAATAGAGAGTATTTTATCCGAGTTAGGTTCTTCCACTGTAGTGCAAGCCTGTTGTAAATAATTTCGGTAGGTATAATAAGAAAGGAAATTTACTATAAAATTTATGCTTTCAATGTGTTATATGCTTTTAATGTGTAGCTCGATGTGAAGCGTTATTGTATATGTCATGTGTCAAGACGAGCTTTACTATACAATCATCGGACACTTTTAATGATTTATAAAGAGTCTCATTTCTCTGGACTTCATTATATTTAGGCTTCCTTTATCAAATTAGCATAATGGGTTGTGCTACACCTATATTTTCATTGTTTTTCTGAAATAGGAGCAATGAATATCAAGTACTAGGCCCGCCTGCCTGTTTACTATTCTCAGCTAGTCTGGTCCATTGATATAGTAGAAAAATAGGAAAAATTTATACCAATTTTAATTAAAATTTTTACCTGCGTTGCCAGCGGCAGACCAGGTCTAGTAACCGCTTGACTCCGTCCGTCAGTCCGTCAGTCCATCTGAAACACTTCTTCCATCAAAGTTTTCTTGGCTTCTATGGAAGGGAATGATTTTATATTTGGTCTGCTGCTTCATAATGATGAGTTGTATCGTGTGTCTAATTTTCAGATCTGTTGCATGCAGCGACGCAGGTCCAGACCCGGTATTGGTCTTGGCTTGTTAATACTTACCAATGTCCCAGACAGGGATGGCCCTCCCTGGAGTGGACACTCCTTCATCCCCGCTGAGTCCTACTGTACTTTTTAACTTTTAAGAGGCACAACTATAAAGAATGACAAGATGGTGGTAGCCTATTGTTGTCCTTGAGTTGCGCATTGCGCAAAAGTATGGAGGACCATACTGGACTTATCTTTTTTGGAGTTTTTTGGCAAATTTTGGAAGCTTGGGGATTCAAAATTTGTGTTTGGCCCTGGTAATAAATTGGGTTGCACCAGCTAGTCTGGGCCATTGGTAAGTATTAAAAATATTAAAATTGGTGTAAATTTTTCATTTTCCTGTATTCTAGTGATAAACTAGGCATTTATTCTATTTTATCTTGTTTGACAGGACTAGAGCTCTGTCAGACAAAATATATAGAGGATATCTAGTGTTTCTGGGTGGATACAGAAAATTATCTCATGAGTGACCAAGACAGATGTTTACTTTTTGCGAGCACTTGCATGAGCGAAAATAACCATTTCTCTCAGTCAAGAGTTAGATAATTTTCAGTATCCACTCAAAAAACACTATATTTTCTTTTTATTATATGCTTTTATAAGAATCTGATCATTCCTATTGATAATTCCACTTGTTTCAACCTTGAATTGATGCATGAAAGTAAACGGCTCATGTGCATTGATATGCAGAAGTGATCTGATCGATACTCGGAACAGGTAGCGTCTTGCGATCTGATTCAGCTGTCAGGTTTCATTCATCAATTCTAGGTGAATACATGTTGATTCAATGTGCATTGATATGCAGAAGTGATCTGATCGATACTCGGAACAGGTAGCGTCTTGCGATCTGATTCAGCTGTCAGGTTTCATGCATCAATTCTAGGTGAATACATGTTGAATTATTGCTGGAAATGAATGGTATCCACTCAAAAACACTAGATTTTCTTTTCATTATATGTTTTTTGAACAAATTGATCACTTCCAGTGATAATTTGATTGGTATTCACCTTGAAGTGATGCTTTGAAAGTCGCCATTTTGATTGATACCATGAAAGTGAAAATTTCTATATCTTCACAGTGTGGGATACGATTTCTATCTTTCCATAATTTTTTCGATAATCTATCGTTTAGTATACAGTAGAACCTGTCATGGGCGACCACCCTTTGGACTCACCAAAAAGTGGTTGTTAATGACAGGTGGTCGTTGGCGAGAGGTTTGCTGATAGGGGCCCATTTAACCTATATTTTTATACTGTACCAATGACCCAGACTTAGCTGGTGCTAACTCTAACAAAACCAGGGCCAAACACAAATTTTGCCCCCCAATCCCCAAAATTTGCATCCAAAACCAAAAGAAATCATGTCCTATAGGACCTCCATACTACGCCCCCACTGCGCATGCGCAGTGTCAAGGACGTCCCGAAATTGGCGCCAATTTTCATTCTCTGTTTGGCCCTTCATCAGTCAACATCTCACTGATCTTTGTGCTTGTAAATCTCAGTTTAAAGGATGCCAGACACGTAATTTTTGGAGAAATGGTGATTCTAAGGAGGATATAGAAGGAGGAGAGGAAAAAGAAGTGACAAAAAATAATCAGGGCTGTACTTAAAATTTTTTATGAAATTATGTTAAGTTGCCTATTTTCGAGGCATGGGCCTCTTGTTGTCATTCTTGCTAAATGTTGCACTGCTTATTCAGTGTTTCCTCTCCCCTAGCCTTCTAAAGTCCCCCCTTGCAATTCTCCCATGCTTTTGGCATATTTTTGAGAAAGTTCATTTCTAAAATTTTCTTGGGAGAGTTGCTTGGATACAGAATGTTTTCTGTTATTTTCCCCATAGTTACTTTTTCACCCATGGGTGTATAAACGTTGTGTTCTGCATCTTCCATCTGATGTTCTGCAGATTCTCCCCTGGGAGTCTCTGTCTTGCATCAGATAGAGTGTAATTTTGATGACTGATTTCGGGCCAGTTTTTTCAGTGCCTGGAGTCATGTTTTCTGGTGTTTTACACTGTTTGTTTACATTGGCAACAGCCTTTTTTGAGGGGGGCTGTTTGCCTTTGGTGTAGTTTATCTCACTATAAGATACATTTATATTATCCGTAAGTGTCTCATTAATTATTTAATATAAATTTAAAATTTTTGACCACACTTTGCCATCGGATCCATCGGGGCTCAACGTTACTTTTCAGAAACTTGGGCTTCGCTGAAAAAATATTTTTTCAAAATTATTTTGATTTGCAATTGTTTTTTCATTTATTAATGGATCATGTTATTATGTATCTTTGTGTCAGGGGTTTGTGCGAGTAACTAGGACTTGTTGTTGACTTTTCACAATGAAAGGATATTGTTCAAATTGTAATGGGAAGAAATCTTCCTCTGACTTTCATGATCATTGTATTAATTGTAGTCAGTGTTCTCGCACTAATCCCTGTTCTATATGTCAATATTGGGATGACAAACATTGGAAACGTGTGTCACGGTATGTTGTTACTGGAGAAAGGGCTATGCCGGCTCTTTCTCCGCAAGGTCACTCTACTCTCTCAGTTTCTATTTCAGAGGAACAAGAACAGGGTGATGTTTCCATGTTATCTTCTGCAAGTGCGCTTCCGTCGTCACAAATGAATTCAGAGCTAGCGGCAAAAGTGCTCATGGAGATTAGAAAAATGTCGTCCGCTAGCTCGCCCGGTGTAGCGTCCATTCACCGAATGGTTCGGCAGCCGGGTTCGTCCGATGCGGTCCAGGAGGAAATGTTGGGTGATGCGAGCACTATAAACATTCAATGTGCACACCCAGTGACGGCGGATAGTAAGCGAGATCGGAGGAAGCCTTTGAGTCCGGTTCCTAGCTCGTCCAGGTCCAGCCGGGCCGCGAGCGAGAGAGGCCCCTCTCTCGTACAACAACATCTGGGACCAGATGTTGTGGTACAAAATGTGTCGCAAGCGGAGCATACGTCCATCGCTCGGGACGCTCCATTGTATAGGCAGTCCGCGGAGACTGCTAAGGCTTCTTCTTCTCGTCAGCGCACACGACCGCACCTTGGCTGCGTGACCGCCGATATCTTACCAGCTTCGCCGATCAAGGATTCTTCGGCGACCAGGTCACACCATCCGGCAGCCAGGGACTCGAGGCCGATGGACTCCGGACGTTCGCATAGAAAAAGTATGCGGGAGCCATCTGATGCGGAGCTGCCCTCGGCGAAGCAGCGAAAGACTGCGCCTCCGCAGGTCTCGACGCCGGACATTCTTGTGCAGATAGCACAGCTTATCGCAGCATCCCAGCAGCCGACAGAAACGGTGTCGGATCGAGAATTATCCGACGGCGCTGGGTCGGTACGCTCCGCCGAAGCATCGGGGGCGGACAACCGGGAGCATCATGAGGTCCGACCGGATGGTGAAAGGGATACGGATGATTTGGAGCTATCCCTTTCGGAACAACATAAAGCTGCCGTGGACTTCATCCGGCACTTTCTCCCTCAAGTTGTTCCGTCGGGCCAGACTGCTGCGGTTCCGGACAAGAGGATTATAGCGTTATTGGACTCTGAATTTTTTGAGCGGTTCAGGGACATCGCTCCCGAGTTTCCGTCGCAGTCCAATAATGTTGCAAGAACATTTGAATTATTGAACGACGCTATATTTAAACTTGCTTCCAAGACGGGGAAAGCAGGTTTCTTGTCCACCAATACTCTCAACCTGCCTTTCATTAATGCAAGGAATAAATTCGACACGGCAGGACAGGGTATCCCGAGAGTTCCTCTGCGTATGGACGACGAGGCGGAAGACTTAGAGCTATCATTACCGTTGTCGGCTTCTATTCCAACCGCGGTGTTGGAAACAGCTATTTCGTCTAACAGAGCCAATTTAGATGCCTTATCTTACGCAGATCACCTTACTAAGGCGTTATCACTGCGCCTTCAAGGGAAAGAATTTCAGGATATACAATCCTCTTTAAGACTTCTTTCAAGGGCAGTAGCTTATTCCACGTGTAACTCCGCCCTTTCTGTGGCAAACCTGGAGTTGGTTAGACGTGACGCAGCCCTAGCTACATCCACACTCGTGGATACTAAGGTGAAGAACTCTCTTAGAGTCGCTTCGGTCTCCGGAGAACTTCTCTTTGACGGCAAGCTTTCTGCTATTTATGATAAAATTACAAAGAAAGCTTCGGATTCTCTGTTGTTCAAATCTGTTTCTAAGAAGTTGGATACAGCAGACAAGAATAAGACAGGCACTTCTGGGTCTAATGCGCCCAAGAGAGGTTCCTATAGAGGTTCCGGTGCGTCCTCTTGGTCTTATTCGAGAGACCGTCAGGGTAGCGACTCTCGTTCGGGACGTCCTTCGGGCCGGGACAACCGGTCGGACGCCCCGAGGTCGACGGGATGAGGTGCGGGTCGTGGAGGACGTGGTTTCTCCTACCGCAGGCCTCGCAGGTCCAGGAGGTGATGGCTTAAACCTCTATCGCGTACCGGTTGGCGGAAGGTTGTCGAGCTTTTCACAAGAATGGGCGTCGATTACGGACGACCCTTGGGTGAGAGGAGTGACTTCGGAAGGCCTAAAGATATCCTTCAAACGAAAGCCTCCATTAACTCGAAGTCCAAAGTGGACTCAACTTCCGTCAAATCCGCAGAAAAGAGACGCTCTGTTATCAGAGGTGCAGTCTCTTTTAATGAAGAACGCGGTAGAGGTCGTAGAAAACCAGGAGACCCCGGGATTCTACAGCCATCTGTTTCTGGTTCTGAAACCAGACGGCTCGTTCCGTCCAGTCATAGATTTGAGCTGGATAAACAAGCTGATCGTCGCTCCGAAATTTTATATGGAGACGATTCGGTCGGTCAGAGCAAGTATTCGGGTGAACGATTATGCAACAAGCATAGATCTCAAAGATGCGTACTTTCACGTCATGGTACATCCGACATTCAGAAAGTATCTACGCTTCGCAGTCCTAGGAGTGGTGTATCAATTCCGGGCGATGTGCTTCGGACTGAATCTAGCACCCTGGGCTTTCACTCGGGTAATGAACTCGGTAATGATCTATTTCCGAGCTCATTCGTCTGCGGTAACGTCGGCCTACCTGGACGACATTCTTCAGAGGTACGGCAACGAGTTAACGCTTCAGAACGATGTTCAGAATCTACTTCTATTGCTCCGACGTCTCGGTTTTATAGTAAACGAGGAGAAGTCGGATCTGGTGCCGTCCAAGTCATTCACTCATCAGGGAATGAGCTTCGAGACGCACAACAATCTCGTTCGTCTGCCGTTAACCAGAGCGAAATTAGTCAGTTGTTACGCTCGCTATTGTCTGCACGCAGACAAAGTCACAGCGAGAGAATTTATGAGACTGATAGGTCTGTGCGGAGCCGCTGCGGATCTCATTCCGATGGGGCGATTACGCACGCGTCCTCTCCAACTTTTCTTGACTCAGAATTGGAGTGTGAAAATTCATTCGCTCGACGTAGACGTTCTCTTGTCAGATCAAGTGAAACAAGAGATTCAGACTTGGGCAAACATTCAGTGGTTAACTCAGGGAGTTCGGCTGCAGTTGCCGGATCCGAGTTTTACCATTATGACGGATGCCGGTCAAACAGGTTGGGGTGCGTCATTGATCCCAACGGATTCGAGATGCCAGGGTCTTTGGGATCCGCAATTCCTGTGCAAGCACATAAACATCAAGGAAATGATGTCAATTTGGCTTGCGTTACGTCATTGGATGGACATTATTCACAATGCTCATGTCCAAATCCTATCCGACAATACGACAGTAGTGGCGTATATACGGAATCAGGGAGGCACTCATTCAGTTCCGTTGTTCAATCTAACGGAAAGAATCCTTCTGTTTGCGCTAGAACATCAGGTTCTTCTTTCGGTCCGTCACATACCGGGTCGTCTGAATGTGCTAGCAGACTCCCTTTCACGAAAGGGTCGCTTGTTGCCGTCGGAGTGGACTCTCAACAAACAAGTATTCAATCAGATTTGCTACCAATGGGAACGGCCAATGATAGACTTATTTGCGACACATCTCAACAATCAGTTGCAGACGTATGTGTCTCCGTGTCCGGATCCAAGAGCATTTGCAGTAGACGCTCTGTCGATCCCTTGGGACGGAATGATAGGATATGCGTATCCTCCAGCGCCGTTAATTCAACAAGTATTGCTAAAGATAAAACAATCTCAATGCAAGATTCTGTTGGTAGCATCTCTGTCGCCACAGAGACCGTGGATAAATCTACTCAGGTGTCTGTTGTGGGACCTACCGCGAAAGCTTCCTCCACGGGAGGATCTTCTTTCGCAGGGGAAATCGCGTCAACTCCATCACAACCCGCAAGGTCTCAACCTTCACGTTTTTCCGTTGTGCGGTCCTTCTTGCATGGCAAGCACTTTACAGGACGAGCAGTGGACGCGATTTCTAACTGTAGGAGGACCTCCTCTTCGCTAAACTATGCGGCTAAGTGGAAGGTTTTTCGCCGTTGGTGTAGGGATCATTCTGTAGATATTTTTGATCCCTCTGTACCAGACATTGCAAACTTTCTAGTATACTTGTTTGACGAAATCAAACTGCAGCCTGTTACTATTAAGGGTTATAGGTCTATGTTATCTGATACCTATGCACATCATGATAGTTTACAAATTGGATCTAATGTCTCTTTATCTAAGTTGGTTAGAGACTTCTCGATAAATAGACCCAGAACTCGTAGATTAATTCCTAAATGGAATTTAGCTTGGGTTCTTCTTAAATTGAAGGAAAAGCCATTTGAACCTCTTGGGACAGTAGATTTCAAATTCTTATCTTATAAGACAGCTTTTCTCTTTGCTTTCTCTTCTGCTAGAAGAGTCAGTGAGCTTCATGCACTGTCGGTGGATGATTCTCACTATCGTAGTGTCGGGAACGCTATCACCTTCACTACTAATGTGGGTTTTTTAGCTAAGAATCAGGCTCCTAATAAATATCCGGAACCTATTGTTATTAAGGCTCTTCCGTCTTCAGACGGGCGTAGGCCTTTACTCTGTCCTGTTAGAGCATTACGTATCTATAAACAGAGATCTCAGTTTATCAGAAAGGGACGGAAACGTTTCTTTCTGTCTTTGATGCCTAATAGAAGGAACATTTCGGTCCATTCTATTGCTAGATGGATTCAATTAACTATCCGTACTGCTTATGAGAGTTTATCTTCTTCTCATCAGTCTGTGCTTAAGATTTCCGCTCATGAAGTAAGAGCTCTTGCTACTTCTTGGGCTTATGCTAATAGTGTTGCTATTACAGATTTAATGAAGGCTGCTTATTGGTCTCACCATCCACATTCACAAATTTTTATCTCAGAAATATTGAGTCCATTTCTGGAGACCTGCATTGTTTAGGTCCGTTATCTGTTGCTCAGAATGTCATCCACTAAACAGTTGCAACTATAGTTATGCAGGCTTTCTGTTCCGGCAGTGACTCTGTCCGGCTGCCCTCTTCGCTCTGGGCTATTTTACCCAGGGCAAGGGGAAGGGGGGGGGGGGGGGGTGTTCCCTTAGGTCACCTGCTTTATAGTGAAAAGCAAGGGAATGCCTCCTCCAAAGTCAGTATTTCTGAAGTTGCTTCCGGGATGGTTTTAAAGTGTAATATTAATGTTAAAATTCATTCATGTCTTATTTTTAAAGTGTAGCTCGGTGTGAAGCATTTGTATATGTCAAGTGTCAAACGGGCTTTAATATACAATACTCAGACACTTTTAAAAGATTATAAAGAGTCTCAATTCTCTGGACTTCTTTATTTATTGGCTTACTTTAAAAATAATTAGTATAAGGGTTATACTGGATGTTAATAGAGAACATGAATATTATTGTGCTCAATTATTAAGGGTATTGTATCTTTCTAATTTTAATATTAAATAAGAAAGATACATGTAAAGCCTAATACTCCTTTTCTCCTTAAGGGGTTACCTCTTTATTATATAGTTGAGCTTATTGGATTTTCCTCTATGTCCTAGGCCCTCCAGCCTGTTTACTATTCAGCTAAGTCTGGGTCATTGGTACAGTATAAAAATGTTAAAAAATTTATAGTAATTTATATATTTTTTATACTTACCAATGACCCAGACGGGGATGGCCCTCCCAGGAGTTGGGAACTCTTGCCTCCCCGCTGAGTACATAGTGCTGACCAGGCACTGCCAGTAAGAATGATAATTGGCGCCAATTTCGGGACGTCCTTGACACTGCGCATGTGCAGTGGGGGTGTAGTATGGAGGTCCTATAGGACATGATTTCTTTTGGTTTTGGATGCAAATTTTGGGGATTGGGGGGCAAAATTTGTGTTTGGCCCTGGTTTTGTTAGAGTTAGCACCAGCTAAGTCTGGGTCATTGCTAAGTATAAAAAATATATAAATTACTATAAATTTTTTAACTTTCGTTTGTGTCGTTTTGTTTTGATCACAGATGTACTTGTACCATGTGTAAATGTACTATTAAAACATATATGTCAACAAAGTTTGTTGTTGTTTTCTAAAACGTTGAGGTGGGTATTTAGTTCTTTATTGAATCGTTTATATTAAACTATTAAAACATATATGTCAACAAAGTTTGTTGTTGTTTTCTAAAACGTTGAGGTGGGTATTTAGTTCTTTAATGAATCGTTTATATTAATTTATTAAAACATATATGTCAACAAAATTTGTTGTTGTTTTTTAAAACGTTGAGGTGGGTATTTAGTTCTTTATTGAATCGTTTATATTAAATGATAATTATTTCATGTCATACCACATTATGGGAAGCATAATCGAACCCCGGAATCCATGGTAAGTCCCTAATGAGGAAGTAAACATCAGAGAAAAGTAGGCTGTGCGTGAATTGCATGTGCTAACAGGCGATCACAAGGTCGGGAGATTCCGTTTCCTCTCGCTTAGCGGAGAGAAGGCAACGGAATATGCCGCGACGGTGAAAGCTGATGGTTTTGGTACAAATGGCGTCACAATTGACAGAATGTGTGAGAAACAACAATTTTTTCATTTCAATTTATTTATCACAGTACGAGAATACATGTATAAAAATGAAAGCTGATCTTCTACATAAAATGCAACATATTTATAAAAGCACATAACCACACATTAGAAGAATAGACAACGACCATTTTGGGAAGACGTTCGGTGGGAGTTGGCATGAAGAATTTTGATAAGGGAATTAGTACATGGTCTCTGAAAAGGGATGCGTGGTTTGGTATCCCAGATGTTTCGTACCCTGGTTGTTTCGTTCTGGTATGAAATGACCAAGACTTTTGGAAAAAAAGATTGTTTCTGATCTGAAAAACATTCCGAACTTACAGATTTATATCTGGCGCCAAGTTAAAATTGGGGGGTTAGGGCATGGAAATTATACTTTTTTTGTTTCTGATCTGAAAAATCTAGTTTATCACACCTCATAGAGGAGGTCATAAAATATATTTTTGAGACAAAAAACATTCTGAATTTACAGATTTATACGTGGTGGGGGGGGGGGGGGGGGGTGGTGGTAACAACAAGAAACAACATGTCTGAGGTGTTACCCTTACACTTCACATTTATACATTCTTATGAAAAAAATTATCAATTTTACTTTGTTTTTGCTTTACAGTTACAGAATCCTTCTCTAATGTTGTTTCAAAAGATATAATGTCTGTCATCAAACTTGCATTGTGACAGTGCAATGCAAATTTTTTCAGCTGATTCAAATGTTCAGTAGCCTGCAAGAATGTGATATTTGGTTCAACATTGTCACTATTTGTTTCTTGGTCACTTTCTGCAGTTTCAGAATTTAGTGTTGTCTGACCCTTTAGAATGGGAACTTCCCAATCAATATTCTCCACCTTGGGCGAAGTTTGTACACAATCGTCATAACTACAATAATCGTCCATACTCATGCCGTTAAGTAGTTTGCCAACCTCCTCATCAATACTGTCCCTATCATCTGGAATTTCCACAGTTTCCGAAGTTGTTCCACTAAGTCCACATTTGGCAAAGCACTTTTGTATTGTGCTGCTACTTACACTGCTCCATGCAAATTTCACCCACATAATTGCATCTAATAAAGAGACAGATTTTGCAAAATCCGTAGCACTAGTGCACTCATCAATCTTACACACAACATGCCTAAGAAACGTTTTTCTGTAGTTAAGTTTCACCGATTGTATTATGCCAGCATCACATGGCTGCAGCTTGGAAGTAGTGTTAGCGGGCAAAAAACACAGTTTAATATTGCTCAGACTGACATCTGGGTGTGCACTGCAGTTGTCTATTAGCAAAGGAATTTTCCTGCTGTTTCGTTTCATATCGTTGTTGAGGTTCTTTAACCACAAAGTAAATATCTCACTAGTCATCCAAGCCTTTTTGTTGGCATGATACGATACACCCAGACTGTTTAAATTACAGCCCTTGAAACACCTGGGATTTTTCGATTTCCCAATCACGAGAAGCTTGAGCTTTTCACCAGACGCACTACACACGATAAGCAAAGTAACTCTATCCTTTGCTTTTTTTTACTCCTTTCCTATCATCACATTTGGTAACTAATGATTTATCTGCCAACCCACGGAAGAAAAGTCCAGTTTCTTCTGCATTAAATATGTTGTCTAAAGAATATCCTTCAGTAGTGTGAGGTAGGCGCTTTTTCCACTCATCCACCGTTTGCTCATTTACACCGGCTGATTCTCCACTTAGTACACTGCATTTTATGTTGTGCTGATTCTTAAAGCTTTCTAGCCACCCATTTGACGCTTTGAAGTCAATATGTCCCATCTCATATGACGCAATTATCGCCTTTTCTTGAAGAAGTTTCCCGGTTACTGAAATATTTTTGCTTCCTTCCTTCCGTCCATTAGCTAGACAAAACCAGTTCCAAACAGCCTCATTTAGATCGCTGTACTGAGATTTCCTTGCGTGTAGATATTTTCGTTCTATTTGCTGACCATTTTTCCACTCGCTCTTCACATTTTCTTTATCTTTAATTATCGACTGCACCTGTGTTTTACCAACAGCCATTAAACCAGCAATTTTTCTTGCACTTTCACCTCGCTCAGACATATCTATTACTTTAATTCTTTCTTCTAAAGTCAACACTTTCCTCTTTTTCGATGCAGGTTCAGTTTTGAAAATTAATTTGTTTATGATCATCATTTGCAAAAATCCTGCTATTTATCTCTGCTGGTAGATATAGGTAGCTTATGTTCGAAGCCATCATTGTCTTTTCTTGTCTGTCGGTATGCGTACAATCAAAGAAGAGCGACATGCTACTCTTCTGTACCAAACATCTGTTATAGTTCTTTCAGTAATTAAAGTTTTTGTGAGCTTGTTTGAGTTAATGACACAATCTGTGTTTTTACAGCGTTGTAATGAAAATTAGCAGAACTTTGCCCTTTAGTGTTGAAAAAACAAAACCAAGATGACTCAGTTTTTTCAATTGCGGTCAGCTTGTTAGTGCCCTGTTGTGACAGCACTGTCATTGTTGGGTGAATTTTACCCTGCACACAGATTACTTGTCGAAAACAGCTGTTATTCTAAAAGTACGAGGCACACCTACTGGCGAATCAATGTTTACTGCTGTTTTTTTTCTAAACACATCTACCCAATTCGTCCAGTGAAATTGTGATTTATTCACTGTGCTCTGCCCCGAACACATCAAAATGTGGATTAAACGTTTAGCTTATAGGTAAGTAAAGCACGTTTTATTGAGGGCATTTATAAATAAATAAATTTGACAGTAAATTTCGCCATGTGCAAAGTGAATTAGGATGAAACCGGGAACTGGGAAATGACAAAAAATAAATAAACACAACATAATTAAATAATTCTTTAATTTGTATTCTTTATATCAGTATATGTATAAATATCATAGCATAAATACAAAACAGTCAGATGGGACAGATTTGAAATGTATTTGATAACACAACGATTAGTGACGATTTTCAAACTGAAAATGGTCGCAAATTACAGGTAAAAATCGACAAACTGGACACAAAAAAGTGGTTGGTGGCCGCGTCCAGCAGGCTGTCGCTGACGACAGTGTCAGTACAACATGAAACCAATCCGTGCATTGCAAATATGGTCGTAAATAGCAGGTGGTCGCTTACGACAGGTGGTCACTCAGACAGGTTCTACTGTATAATAAAATAGATTACATGCCTATATTGGATAAACTGTGGCCAAATAGGTCTATGAAAATGGTGTATCCAGTGCATGTCGTTGTTACAGTAATTCTGCGACAGACTACACTGCTTTTTATTCAGTTATAAAGTTTACTCAAGAACCTTTATGCAATTAACAAATCAGATTTTTACTGAATGTATGGATGGCAAATGGTTTGGTGTTTAAAAGTTATATTCAATTAAGAGGGTTATTTAATTAAGAAATATCCAGTTAAGTGGGCTCCACTGTATACAATTTTTTTTTCATACAGTGAAGAGCACTTAATTAGATATCCCTTAATAGAATAACCCTGTTAATTGAATATAACTGCCAAATGCAAAACCATTTACCATACCTTTAGTACAAATTTGACCTATGAGTTTTGGAGTAAACTTCTGTTAATTGAATTTATTGGGGTTTAATGACACTTTCAACAGCCTGGGTCATCTCGTGTCGGACAGTTTTATGGGTGGAGGAAGCTGGAATACCCAGAGAGAAACCCCGAGCAGGGGCAGGCAACTGTCAGACTCCCCAACATACTAACTCCACATAAGCAGGGTTATCATTGGTTGAAGACAAGTGCACCATCAATGTGCAGTACACCTTAGTACACAGCACCACTCTGCCCCCATGGGGCCAATCAGAATTAAGTGCCTTGACCAAGGACACAACGCAGTTGCTCCTGCCTGGGATCAAATCGTGGACCTCTCAGTTTGAAGTCCCAATTCTGTAACCACAGATCCACTGCGCTCCCTGTTAATTGAATAAAAAATTTTGTAATATGAAGAGAATTTACCCTGATAATCACTAAATTCCCCTTGCTTATAGACCTATTTTATACGGCCGCTCATATGAGCGGGCGGTCTGTCTGTCTGTCTGTCTGTCTGTCTGTCTGTCTGTCTGTCTGTCTGTCTGTCTGTCTGTCTGTCTGTCTGTCTGTCTGTCTGTCCTTCCGTCCATTAGCTTTTGTTTGTCCACTTAATAACTTGAAAACAATACATCCAACAGATACTATTTTTGTATGGTTGATTAGTCATGACTAGAGGATGGATCCTTTCGATAACCAGCATTCTGGCATATCCAATATGGCCACCACGGCAGCCATCGTGGATTTTCAGGGACTTTTGCTTGTCCACGTGATAACTAGAAAACTATAGACCCAACAGATGCTGCTTTTTTATGGTTTATTAATCATGACTAGAGGATGGTCCCTTTCGATAACCAGCATTCTGGCAAATCCAAGATAGCCACCATGGCAGCCATCTTGGATTTTTAGGGACTTTTGATTGTCCATTTGATAATCCAACAGATACTGTTTTTTTATGGTTGATTAGTCATGACTAGAGGATGGTTCCTTTCGATAACCAACATCATTGCCCGTCCGTCCATCCCTTTGTCTGTCTGTCTGTCAGTCCATCCATCCGTTAACTTTTGTTTGCCCACGTGATAACTTGAAAACAATACATCTAACAGATACTGTTTTTTTTATGATTGATTAGTCATGACTAGAGGATGGTTCCTTTCAATAACCAGTATCAATGTCCGTCCGTCCACCCATCCATCCATCTGCCCATTAACTTTTAGTTGTCCATGCTATAACTTGAAAACAATACATCCAACAGATACTATTTTTTTATGGTTGATTAGTCATGACTAGAGGATGATTCCTTTCAATAACCAGCATTCTGGCATGTCCAATATGGCCACCATGGCAACCATCTGGGAGTTTTGGTGACTTTTGATTCTCCACGCAATATCTTGAAAACAATATATTTAACTTTTATGGGTTGTAAGCCAGGAATGTACATTAATATTTGAAGGAATTATTGACCTTTTGTTCAACTAAAAATTTCTTCACAAGTGCAATTTCTTCATAGGCGGCCGTATATTGATCCACCGCCTGGCAGTGCACTTGTTATTCATTACATCCAATAAAGGCATTTGATCCATTATATCTTGCTTGTGTGATCTCCTTGAGGTCTGTCAAACATTCTGCAGCATTCTGGCATATCCAATATGGCCACCACGGCAGCCATCGTGGATTTTCAGGGACTTTTGATTGTCCACGCGATAACTAGAAAACTATAGATCCAACAGATGCTGCTTTTTTATGGTTTATTAATCATGACTAGAGGATGGTTCCTTTCGATAACCAGCATTCTGGCATATCCAAGATGGCCACCATGGCAGCCATCTTGGATTTTTAGGGACTTTTGATTGTCCATTTGATAATCCAACAGATACTGATTTTATGGTTGATTAGTCATGACTAGAGGATGATTCCTTTCGATAACCAGCATCATTGCCCGTCCGTCCATCCCTTTGTCTGTCTGTCTGTCAGTCCATCCGTCCGTTAACTTTTGTTTGCCCTCGTGATAACTTGAAAACAATACATCCAACAGATACTGTTTTTTTATGGTTGATTAGTCATGACTAGAGGATGGTTCCTTTCAATAACCAGTATCAATGTCCGTCCGTCCGTCCACCCATCCATCCATCCGTCCATCCATCCGTCCGTTAACTTTTATTTGTCCATGCTATAACTTGAAAACAATACATCCAACAGATACTGTTTTTTATGGTTGATTAGTCATTACTAGAGGATGGTTCCTTTCGATAACCAGCATTTTGGCATGTCCAGTATGGCCGCCATGGCAACCATCTGGGAATTTTGGTGACTTTTGATTCTTCACGCAATATCTTGAAAACAATATATTTAATTTTTATGGGTCGTATGCCAGGAATGTACAATTATATTTGAAGGAATTATTGACCTTTTGTTCAACTAAAAATTTCTTCACAAGTGCAATTTTTTCATATTGATCCACCGCCTGGCAGTGCACTTGTTATTCATTACATCCAATAAAGGCATTTGATCCATTATATCTTGCTTGTGTGATCTCCTTGAGGTCTGTCAAACAAGATAGAATAGAATAAATGCTGAGTTTATTTCGAGAATACAAGAGAATGACCAGACTCCTGTTAATTGAATACTCCCAAAAAATGAATAATTTTCACAGGCAAAGTGACGATTCAATAGCAGGGTTTCATTGTACTTTCATGTACGTCTGGATTGTGGTTTGAAAAATCTCTTTTTATGCTTCACTGGCCCACATGCTACCCTACACATGATATCTTTATTGTGACAAGTGACAAATTTGTTCCAGAAAAGCCCTTCTGGCCATAGTTTCAGACCTGAACAAATTGGTTGAACTATCATTTCTTTCACCAATCATTCAGAAAAAAATATAACTGATTTTTTGCTCACCCACATTACTAGACTGCAGACAAATCACATGTATGTTTAACCCAACTGTTCGGGTATTCATTTGTTTGCTTTTACACGAGCACACTCTATTAATAAGGCCAAAAAAATGTTTTGATTCTCTGCCACCCCTCTCTGAAACCATACTTCCTCATTGCACATTTTTATTGCCTTGCAGTATCTTCCTATATTACTACAACATCTGCAGACTCAAAACTTTTTATGTTTTCTGATTGACGTATATATCTGAAATCTAAAGGGCACAACTAAAGATGCAAAACAGTTTTATTTTTAATATTAAATAAGTTTATTTGCAAAATTATGCACTTTCTATATATTGTGTGTGTGAAAAAACAGGGAAAGCCTCTCACTGAATGTTCACGTTTTGCAAGAATAGAATAAAAAAAAAAAAAAAATAACACCCTTCCTCCCTTACCAATTTGAAAAACATTTTTTTGCCTGAGAATCAATTAACTTATTTTATGTGGCCTAACCCTGTTCATTGATTATAACTTTCAAACACAAAACCATTTTCCATACCTTCAGTAAAAATTTGACCAGTTAATTGTATATGAGCAATAGAGTTAACTCCTGTTAATTGAATAAAAAATCTTGTAATATGTAGAGATGTTACCCTGATAATCATCAAATTACCCTTGTTTATAGACCTATTTGTATTTACTACATCCAATCCAGGCATTTAATCTATTATCTCTTGTTTGAGTGATCTCCATGAGCTCTGTCAAATAAGATAGAATAAAATAAATTCACAGTTTGTTTTTAGAATACAGTAAAGTGATCAAATCACTATTAATTGAATAATCCTGTTAAACTTAATAATTTCCACTAGCAAAGTGACTACTTAATTAACAGAGCTTCAGTGTACTTTTATATAATGTCTGGATTGGGGTTCGAAAAATCTTTTTTAGAAATACTGGCTCACATGCTACCTAACACATGATGAGTTCAGCTAATTAGCTGATTTAAGCTAATTTTTTTTATCACAATGCTTGGATTTTGTTTTCTATAAATAGACCATATTTTTATACTAATAACCAATAGCCCAGACTTAGCTGGTGCAAACTTCATATTATCAAGGGCCAAACACAAATTTTGAACCCCTCAATCCCCAAAATTTTTATACAATACCGAAAATTGAAAGTCCTATCTGGCCCTCCATACTTTTACTATCTGCGCATGCGCAGTACTCAGGAAGAGACTGGAATTGGCGCAAACATCATTCTTTGTTTGGCCCAAAGTCAGTAAACATCTCAACTGACATCTGTGCTTTAAATCTCTCTTTTTGTGGATGCCAGACACAATTCAATGAAGTGTATAGTGGATTCAAGGCAGCAAATGGATGATGGATCATGGAAGTGAACAACGGTGGTTTAAGACATTCTGGGCTGTAACTTTTAAATAATATGAAAATTATTTCATATTACCCTATTTCGGGATATACACCTTGACGTCATTAGTTTTGCTAATAATTTACCTACTGTTGATTATGTGTTCCTTCCCTATCCATCCATGAACCCTCCGGTTAAACTCCTAAGCTTTCTGGCTGTTTTTTTATTGAAATTTTATTATTAAATTTCTTGGGAGTTTAACGTGTTGTACAGAATGTTTATTCTGTTTATCCCCACTATTACATTCCTCAGCCTAGTGGTGTTGGGCCGTTTTTGTCTTGCATCTCCTACCAGATGCATTGTTTTTTCTTCACATGAAGATCTAGCTTTGCATCAGGTATCAGTTAATTTTTTACTGACTTGGGCCTTTGGTGTGCCTTTTGTCTAAGGCTGAGACAGCTGTCTTGTTCTGAATAGAGCTGTTAGAGGGAATAAGTATGTCTTTTCCTTCTCAGTGTTGTATTCCTTGGCATCAGGACATTTAATGCCATTGTGGATGCCCCAGTAGCCTTATGTATTGTTACAGCGGTCTTTTCTTATACATTAGCAACTAGTGTTGTAAGTCTCCATTTAGTGAGCTTTCAAAAGCCGCAAGTGACACATATGTCTTCACGCAGACAAAGACTCATAACTGCGTAGCTACCTTGAGACTACTGTCTTTTTGGGAATTATGGCTGTTAGAATAGCGGCTCGTCATTCCCCACCTTGCGCGATGATGGTTGTAAGTCTCCATTTAGTGAGCTTTCAAGGTTGCAAGTTACACTGAGATATCTGTCTTCACGGAGATGAAGATGTCTAAGCTACGTTGGCTAGGCTCTGACCTGCTCTGACCGCTGTCTTTTGGGAATAAAACCACTAAAGGAAGAGTGCTTTTCGGTTTGTTTTCCTAGTTGTCATAAACTTGAGTCTTATTATTTACACCATAGTGTCCTAGCTAGAATCATGAGCGATGTTTTTCAGTAATTATGCAGTGACATAACTGAAATAATTATCTCTTAAGACTACTGTCTCTTTGGAAGTTTAGGACTGTTAATATAGCGGCTTTTCATTCCCTACCTTGCGCGACGATAGTTGGAAGTCTCCGTTCAGTGAGCTTCCAAGGTCGCAACTTACACCGATATATCTTTTTTCATGGGGATGAAGACTTATAAGCTACAGCTGGCATTGTAAGTCTCCCTAGTGAGCTTCTAAGGCCGCAGTTATCAGCCTTTTTATTGTTTTTACGAATAGGAAGACCTTTAGCAGCTTCAGCTAGACTGAGTTCATTGTCCTAACGGCCAGGATACCATTATGTTAGAGGAGCCTACCGGTAAGTTTTGGTGTTAATTGCATTGTATATGAGGCGATAAGCCCTATTGATGACGTCTTATTTACCTAGTGTGAATAATGAGCATTTCTTCAAACGCCTTTACTAACTTCTTCTCAGGAATATATTTCCTGATATCAGATCTAATGTAAGGAGTTCATCTAGGTTTTTATGATCGGGTGTAGAAACATTGTTTTTGTCTCCCTTTTCATTTCTATCCAATCTATTGCTGTGGATTATATTTCCACCTTAGAGACTGGATATTATGTCCATATGGTGTATTATTTGTTCATCACGTCCCTCTCCATCCTTAGTGGCATTATGGAGTCAGTCAGTCAGTGAGGGAGCCCTGCAGTTCCTATACTATTTGATAACTAACACAAGAGCGATTCAAGTAATTCGGGTGAGGAGGGGGTCAATAGGAATTATTTGTTGACCCCCCTCCCTCCCCCCCCACCCCCACCCTACCTTCCAATGTGTTAAGAGGCGATTACAGGGCAGGACGTAGTTTTCTTCCTGTAAGCCTTGAATGCATTCAAGCATATACATGCCTTCATTGATCCTCAATTGGCGGCTGGGTCATGTTCTAGTGGCGACCTCATGGGCACATCCACTATTTTGTTGGTTTGTTTCCTGTGGTTGTTCGTTTATAAGTCATATACGAGCATATGATTCCTTATCAATAAAATTGCTAGCCTTTGTGTACCTGTGTGGCTGACATGTCGGTTATCTGGGCGACATTCTCCAATGTGGCAATTAGTCCACTCTGAAAAGTTTCGATCAGAGCAGTCTGGCCTTTTCTTATGACATATGAGTTTATTACTCAGTTAACGGCATAATAATGTTGTATTATTCATTCAGTTTCCTGGTTACACTTGCATCACTTGGTCATTCCATGGATACAGGCTGAATTCAGATGAGTACATGCGGGATTTCATTGCTCGCATGCATAATATGTGTATTTATTAGGCAGACGCATTATTGAACAGATTATATAAATTCTTGCTCTGCTTATAGAGCTCATGAGAATTTTGGGGCAATTTGGATCTGTTATGGAACTTCCAATAGGCCGTCTATGCATACATTCTCAATTTTTGGCATCATTATTCGGAGTAGTATACTCTTTCTCTGAACAGTCATTGTTTGTTATGGACCTAGAAAACAATGAATTATTTCGGGGACGGTCCGTGACGAGTCTGTTAATCATAGCTCGTTCCATGTTCTAATCCAGGTTTCTACGAGAGACGGTACACATTTTCGTACATTTGCACTGTTCAGTTGGAGTTTTATTATTGGAATTAATTGTACACCTGAACGGGGTCGCCTGTTGGTTGCCTTAGAAGCGTGTTTGCTCTTTAGATACTTTCCATTGGGATTCAAGTGGACAAGTGTATGGTTGTACACGTTATATCTCTGGTTTTCGACCTATCTACGTATTCCAACTCCGGTTTACGTTAGAAGCGTGCTCTGTTATTCACCGGGATTGCCATGATAGCCTTAGCTTCTGAAGTGGTGTTAAGCACAAATATTTAATAATAATTAATAACTGGGTGCCTGTTGGGCGAATATATATTGATTATTTGGTACCACTTTTCACTGATTCCAGAGTGCTTCCCTCTTTGTTTTGAAGAATATTCCTTCAAAAAAGGGGGGGATTTTTCTTCATCTCTTCCAGCTTGATAAGTGTATAACTATGAGTGAAGTTGTTTCGTCTGTAGATTATTACTGATCCTAGATACAGCTTGTTTATTATTTATACATGGCGTGAGTTTGTGGGGGTTCGTCTCTCACTATCGAATATGCTATCCTAATTTAAGGGGCTTAGTCTGGACTATTCTTAAAATTGGGGGCTCATTACACCCAATTAGCATAATCATTCATACTAAGATTACGGAATTACTTGGATATGGCTCCTTATTTATGATATGTCTTCTCTATTATTGTATAGAGAGACATACATGTAATTCCTTTTAATTTAATCTCCTTTTCACCTTGGAATACAGGCTTAGGAGCTGTATTTGGTCTGCTAATTCTTAAGTCCTAGGCCCTCCACCATTTTACGATTCAGCTAAGTCTGGGCCATTGGTTATTAGTATAAAAATATGATAAATTTAAAGTAATTTGTATATTTTTTATACTTACCAATGGCCCAGATGGGGATGGCTCTCCCATGAATGGGCACCCATACCTCCCCGCTGAGTTATTTTTTAGTAGGCTCGTCTACAAAGAATGATGTTGGCACCAATTCCAGTCTCTTCTTGAGTACTGCACATGTGCAGATAGTAAAAGTATGGAGGGCCTGATAGGACTTTTAATTTTCGGTATTGTACGCAAATTTTGGGGATCAGGGGGTTCAAAATTTGTGTTTGGCCCTTGATAATATTGAGTTTGCACCAGCTAAGTCTGGGCCATTGGAAAGTGTAAAAAATGTACAAATTACTTTAAATTTATCATTTTCATGTAAATTTATAGAAATAAAATATCTTCCAAGTTGTATTTTGACTAAATGCTATCGTATTTTTTGAAGGATTATTATTTTCACAAATTTTCGTATTAAATATGAAAATTTCAGCTTTTTTCAGCTAATTTAGTTGTTACCACCTGCATCCCTGTGGTTAGAGTACCTAACCCTATTGAACCATAGGAGAATTGGCCCTTTGGTCCATTTGACCTCTGGAATATCAGGTAGGCACCATTTGTGGGCCTCTGCTGATGGTCTCCTTAGCAATTGCTTCTAGTTAACCGCAAGTTTGTACTTTACCCCCTCGTGTCTTTGAGTGACATCAAATATTATTCATTTACTGTTTGTTCTTTTATATTTCAGAGCTCCATTTGATTTATCACTCATAGTTTTAGTTTTCATGTGTGTAACTATCATATTCACCTGGCCTGAGAATTATGGAGACAGCACTGGAAAAGTTACAGATTCTCTCAAGAAGGCTTTCATTGCAATCAAAACAGGTAGGTTATTTTTGTGAGAATGATTTTACTTGTTATCCCATCTGAAATTTTATCAGAGGGCTATAGCTATGGTTATGTGCATCTGCCTGCCTATAGACAGATTTGGTTTCTGCTTTGTAATTAAAGTTCAGTTTGGCTGAATGAAACCAAACTTGATATGTCGGTTAGGTATAATAGGAGGGAGGACCCTACTTATTTTGGGGTCATTATTCCAAAGGTCAAGGTCACAGTGACCTTGAATATAACAATTTTCCAGGAGCTAGTTTCTGATCTGTAATAAAAATTCTGCTTGGCTAATTAAAACAAAACTTGACATGTGGGTTGGGTATGATAGGAAAAAGAACCCAATTTATTTGGGGTCAAAGTCACTGTGATCTTTACCTTGCAAATCATCCAAGATTCCTCTCTAAATGAAGTTCTGCATGGCCAATCGGAACCAATTTTAATATGCAGGGTGGGTGTGATGAGAGGAAGAACCCTATTCATTTTCAGGTCATTGTGCAAAAGGGCAAGGTCACAATGACCTTTAACTTACAAATTTTCCTGGTTTCTACTCTCTAATTAAGGTTCTGATAAAAACCAAACTAGAAATGTGGGTTGGTTATGATGAGAGGAAGTGCCATATAAATTTTGGGGTCATTTTGCCAGTGACCTTCACTGGAAATGGTTTCTGCTCCATAACTTTAGATATTGGCAGGATTGCTTATCAGGATGTTATTTGAGAGGTGTTAGCCCACCTCAGATGCCACCTCTAGCTGCATGTTCAGGAATGCAGATTTCCCATTAACAATTGTTCCATTTCCATGGATTTTCCATCGCAGCAAAATTAGAGAATTTTAAGACTTCCCACTTATTTTTGTAACCCCACTCTTGAAGAGAGTTATGATGCTTACTTTGTAAGTTTTCAGCATTTTTTTCCATCCATACTGATATCTCAGCAGTGAATGGATGGATTTTAATGAAATTTGGTAGGAGAGATCCTTGTGAGGCCTTAAAACTCATCTTTTCAAAAAATTATACCCAGAACCAGTTCATTTTGAATTAATTTAATTTTAACCAAATTACGAGATTTCATAAGCATATGTTTTTCTTTATTTTACTTGTAAAGCCTGAGAGCACTTACGTGAATTCATTGGCTCTAAACTGTATTATTATTATTATTATTATTATTGTGACAAGCTGCTCCTGCCCATGTTATAAAACAGTTGTCTGCATATATTTTTATACTATAAACCAATGGCCCAGACTAGCTGGTGCAAACTCAAAGTTATCAAGGGCCAAACACAAATTTTGAACCCCCCAATCCCCAAAATTTGCTTGCAAAACCGAAAATTAAAAGTTCTCTCTGGTCCTCCATACTTTTACTCTCCGTGCATGCACAGCCATCAGGAAGTGACCGGAATTGATGCCAACATCATTCTTTGTTTGGCCCTAAAGTCAGCAACAATGAACTGAATTCTCCTTTTTTGAGGATGCCAGACACAAATCAGTGCAAGAATTGGTGGATCCAAGGCCGTTATTGGATGATGGAAGTGTTCAACGGTGGTTTTAGATGTTCAGGACTGTAACTTTATAATAATTATAAAATTATTTCATGTTTCCCAATTTCGGGACATACTCTTTGCGTCTTCATTTTTGATAATAATTATTCCACTGTTTGTTAAGTATTCTTTCCCCATCCTTCCATGAACCTTTCCAGTTAAACTCTCGGGTGTTAGGCCGTTCAGTCTTGCATCTTCTATCCGATGTATCGTTTTTTCTTCATATGAAGATCTAGCTTTGCATCTGGTAGGATTTAAATTGGTTTCTGACTTTGGGCCTTAATGTGTGCCTGATGTCTTGTTTCCGTTTTTTTCCTTGACGTTGTTTACATTGACAACGTCCTCATATATAGGTAGTATTTTATAACCTATTACTGTAGAATTACTGTAGGATACATGGATTATTATTCAGGTAGTATAGCTCAATAAATTTGTATTTTGTCCACACTTAGGCTCTATCAGGATGCCTTTGGGCTCTTAATGTTCCCTTTGGGAACTTAGGGGTTTTTTCAAAAAAACAATTTTTTTCCAAAAATATTTTGAATTAATTTTGATTGCCATTATTCATGTATCTTAATTATATATTTTGTTGTGGAGTTTGGAGGACTGATATCGACTTTAGTCGATGCACTCCTGTGGACTCTTGTCATTCTTGTGTTCACTGGGATGACTGATGTTGGAGACGGGTGTCGCGATACCTTGTTGGCGGTGAGGTTCTGAGGCCAGGCCTCTCACCGCATTATAATTCATTTTTTCAGTTTCTATTTCAGAGGAACATGAACATGGTGATGATGTTCCGACACCCTTCCAAGTGTGCTACCATCGTCGCACTCCGCTGAGCATTTAGAGCTAGCTGCAGTGCTCATGATTGCAAGAGTTAGGACCTTTTGTTAAGGGTTTTAATCTCTTGCAAGCAGTTAGCTCGACCAGTGAAGCGGTTACTCCGTCCGTGGGAGCCGTGACACCGGGTAAGTCTGTTGCGGTCGAAGGAAGTGTAGATGTGGGTAGAGCGAGCACTTTAATATAAATACGCTCACCCAGCTATGACGGAAATAGGGAGGAAATAGGGAGGAAGTCAGCAAGTTTCTTGTACTCGGCAAGGTCTAATAGACCGCGAGCGGGAGAGGCCCCTCTCTAACCTAACAACATTTGGGGCCAAATGTTGTTATGAGAAACTTGCATAAGCCGGAGCAAGCGGGACACTCTGTCTAGACTGCAGCCAGGGTCGGCTTCAGTCATGGCTTCCTCTGCTACGTTTCACAAGCCGAAATGAAGTTTTTTAGTTTGAAACTTGCACGAGCCAGAGCATACATCCGCCTACCGCTCAGGACGCTCCGTCTAGTCTGCAGCCAGGGTCGACTTCAGTCATGGCTTCCTCTGCTACGATATTAAAGCTCACCGCAGGCTAGCTACCCGACTTCCGATAACCAGTAAGCTGCGCGAAGATGGAGCCTTTCTCCGCCTTGAAGTTGGACCATCCGATAGCTCGCGATCCGAGGCATTGATCAATAGGACGCTCGGAGAAGAGATCGTCCCAGGAGCCGCAGGTGGTGGGAAATACAGGAGACCGCTGCTCCTCAAGACTCGGGAACGGACTTGCTGTTGCGCAGCTATTAGCAGCATCCAAGCTAATGCAAGAGCAGCCTCCCACAGACTCCAGTGTGAGCTGTTGGACGGTGCTGGGTTTGGTCTGGTCAGTTGTGCATGTAGTAGAAGCCTGAAGTTTTTCTACAGGGTGCTCGGCTAAATCTGGGGTCAGATCACCGATTGGAGATCCCTCTGCATCCCGTTAACAGTCGGGGCCGACTGTGTCCATTGTGAGAAACCTTATTGAGTCGGAACACACATCAAAATGTTCCTTCCACACTGCAGCCGTGGCCGGCGGCAGTTATGACTTCTTCTACTTACATGGAAGCGCTCGAAGGAGGAATAAGCCTAGAAGTTTCTAAGCGGGATACTCTACGAGATCTGGGGACAGATTGAGAGTGCAGAGCGTTTTTCATCCTGTTAACAGTCAGGGATGACTGTTTTGTGTTGGAAGAAACTTCAAAGAGGAGGAGCATCTGTCCTATGTGACGAGACGGGATGCTTCTCCGCACTTCAGCCGGGGTCGGCTGTGGTTACGGCTTCCTCTTCTTCCATGGATATGCACGATCAGGAATAGATGCCTAAAAGTTTCTAACGGAACGCTTGGCAAGGTCTGGTGCAGACTGCGAGCTGAAGAACCTTCCTTTTCGTCAGTCGGGATCGACTGTTTTTGGTGCAAGAAACTTTAGTGAGTTGGGACTCCCATTCACGCTTGCGGTTCGGGACACTTCTTCAACACTGCAGCCGGATTCACTGCAGCTATGGCATCTTCCCATGCTTCATTATGAAGCGCATTGACCACAGACTAGCTATATGATTTCGCAAGTTCGGGTTGATAGCTAGTCATTTGAGGCTAGTACTACCGTTTAACAGACTCCGATGGTGAGCTGTCAGTCGGTACTGCGTTGGTCCAGTCATCCGTTTAGTCAGATGGAGTTGACCATATTTGTGGATGGAACATTTGGATGGTGAGAGGGATATGGAGTGTGAGTGTCCATCTCTCACAGAAGGTCACTTTAAGACTATGAAAGTCTTAAGCTCTTAAGAATATTGTTCCTTCTGAATAAGTCTGCGTTTAGATTAGCAGGCCGGGGATGAAAATATGTCTCTACCTTCATCATTTAATATATGCTCAGAAATAATGGAATGTGCTATTTCATTGAAAAGAGCAAATCTGAGTGCAATCACCTTACCAGAGCTATGGCACAACGTCTCAATGGAAAGAAATATGAGGATGTGGTTCCTCACTAGAGTTCTTTCCAAGGCAGTCATGTATGCCACGTACAAGTCCACACGGACAGTAAATTTGGAGTTGGTAAGATGTGATGCTATCCTTGCCTCACTTATAGATGACAAGGTGAAAAGCTCTCTCTGAGTCACTCCGGTTACCGGAAATATACTATTTGACGACAAGCTTGCCTTGATATATGTGCAGGCTACAAGAAGCTTCAGTGCTCTGCTATTGAAGTTGCTGTCTCATCAACACACTTCAGCAGACCGGGGTAAGCGAGGCCATTCTGCTTCTAAGAAAGCATCATGACAATGTCTCGCGAGGGTACAATAACCTTCTTATTTTTACTCGGGAAGTCGTCATTATAGCGACTCGGGAAAGTGGTATAGGTCTGATCTAGGCTATGGATCAGACACCCCTAGGCCGAGATTAATGAGAGAGGCTTCCTTCTGGAGGTATAAGCTTTCCTGTTGAAGAAAAGCATTAAACATCGTCGAAATTATTCTCCAGTTTGTTATTATCACCTGTTTCTCGTCCTGAATCCAGATGGATAGTGCATAGATAGGCTGAGATATGTCTTGGAGTCATGACAATTATGTAATTGTGGATGCCTTAGTAGCCTTCTGTAAGGTTACAGGAGTCTCTTCGGTTAGGCTCTGTCTGCTGTCTTTGGGATTACAACCAAAAATGATACTGTGCTTTTCGGTTTGTTTTTCGTAGGTGTCATAGACTTTGTTTTATTGTTACACCATAGTAGCCTAGCTGAAATCTTGAGTGAGATTTTTTCAGTATTATGCAGTGGCATAACTGAATCTCTTGGGACTGCGGTCTCTTTGGAAATTCAGGGCTGTTTATATAGCGGCTCTTCATTCCCTACCTTGTGCGACGGTATCTGTAAGTCTCCATTAAGTGAGCCTTCAGGGTCTCAAATTACACTGCTATATCTGTCTTCACGTAGATGAAGACTTATAAGCTATGGCTAGTGTTGTAAGTCTCCCTAGTGGGCTTCTAGGACCTCAGTTATCAGCTTTTAATGGTCTTCCCGTACAGGAAGACCTTTAGCTGAAAAAAGAAAGCAAAATTTCTCAACATTTGCTGTGTATGTTTTGAAAAGTTCTGTGCAGAAT
This sequence comes from Pictodentalium vernedei, assembly GCA_031216915.1. Lineage (NCBI taxonomy): Eukaryota > Metazoa > Mollusca > Scaphopoda > Dentaliida > Dentaliidae > Pictodentalium > Pictodentalium vernedei. The sequence goes on along the minus strand of CM062296.1, from coordinate 435,226,898 downwards.
CAAGGAGAGGAAGTGTGTTCATGCTGATGCTGTGCTTAAAGACAGGGTTTTGAGATGTTTCACCCCAGAGAATTTTCTTTCTGGAACACTGGGTTCTAAGATTATTTTCCCACCCCTGACCCCAGCCACTAACTTCCGAAATGGTATTCAATACAAGTTTCTGATTTCATTTTACCATCTCATAGTTTTTCTCATGTGCTTTTACACCTCTTATCTTTAATAATGAATTCACATTCTAGTCCCTTCTTTAACTTCTGCAGGTCATAAATAGATAGGATGAGTATGGCTATTAAAAAAATACTTGTTACTCAGGCATATTTTTTTTACCTGAAAATCGCATCACTGATACTATTTTGCACTTGTATTACTGAATTACTGTATTACTGAAAATTTAACCAACTATATTTTGTATGACAGAGCGCTGAGCTCTGTCAAACAAGATTTTGTTGATTAAATTTGCATTTTGAAACTGTCATAGGTAAAATTGAGTCTACTGAAAACATTGTTTTTTTCCACGGAATAGTGTAAGGATGTAAATAAATCATAACTACTATTTTCAGGAATGTTTTGTGGATTAATAAAAAAAATCCTCTCTCCCTTATAAAATTGAGGGAAATTTGAAACAGAAAATAAATACCCACAGATTCATGTAGAGATAGATATGAATGTAGACAATGTCCACCTTCAAAATTTGGTTCAAAGGGATGTGATTTAATATTTTTAGCTCACCTGACTGCAAGTCCGTGGGAGCTATTGCCATCACTTTTGTCTGTCATCCGGTGTTCATTGTCCGTTAACTTTTTGCAAACTTGACGTCTTCTTCACAAAAACTAGGCCAAATGCAAACATATATTTCAAAGACCATCTAGGGAGTATACCCTTTCTATTTTGTTTAAATGAAGCAGCTGCCATATTCAGGCTCTAGTTTTTGCCCCAAAAGCTTAAAAACCTTTAAAAATCTTCTTCTCATGAACCACCAGTGAATGCCTTGATATTTGGCAGGGAACATCCTTTGATGTAGAAGATTGAAGTTTGGGCCATTGAAGTTTGTTCAAGGGAAGTTGATATGTCAACATTTCTATTTTAAGAACCAGTGGGCCAATTTCAACCAGAATTGGTATGTAGTATAAGTGGGTCCTAAGTAATTGATTGATGCCCCCCCCCCCCCCCCCCCCCCAATTTTCACAGCCCTGTGGCAACCCCAGGGGATAAAAACACAAAAAATTTAAAAAAGCCCATACATCCCAAGCCACAAGGAACAGAGAACTGTTATTTGGTATGAAGCATCCTAAGGACCATTAGAAGGGATTGGTTAAAAAAAATTGCCATCATTTCAATCAGTGTGCCCAGTAGAGGGTATTGAAAAAATGGTGAGTCAGCATTTTTGCAGTAATTTATCCTGGAGGAAAATTTTCATTCACTGAGAACCTTGATTGACATTTTGTTCTTAAAACAACAAAATTGCTGCTAACATTCTAATCTTGTTATTTTAATCAGAAAATTTGTGATTTCAGTTTGTTTTCCAAAGATTTTATTTCATGTTCAATGAACCCTTTCAATGATGGAAACATTTACCTGATTCCTGTATACATGTCTTTAATTTAACCCTCTCAAGACTGCAATGAATACGATAACCATGGAAAATGGATATTATTGGTAAACGAGGAAATATTTCAATTTGCCAAAAAGTTGACGGAGCGAACTGGTATGGGTTCAATATCGAGTATGAGACTCATTACGGTTAATTACAGCTTGACAACGCCTTCTCATGCTCCCAATCAGGTTCCTGGTGGTCCTTTGTGGGATGTTGTTCCATTCATGGCCCATTCATATCGTGGCTGGCAGTGGTTCTGGGATGGCAGAATGTGAATACATGGTCTTCTCAATCGTAGACCACCTTCGTGCAACCTTGCCCGGATAGTCTGCGTCGAAACATTTACCCCGGATGCATTCTGAAGGTCACTGCGAAGCTGGGTTGCTGTCGCAAAGCGGTTCCTATGGGCCTGAATGATCAAAAACCGATCTTCAGCTGCAGATATTGCCCTGTCTCTGCCACCACCATGCCGTCTTACTAGTTTGCCATACTGCTGAAATGTTGCCCAGGCTCTGGTGTTCACCGTATGGTGCACACCAAGGGCTTCACCAACCTGATGATGGGTAGCCTCTTGCTCCACCATCCCTACAACCCGCCACATTTCTGCTTCAGACAAATGTCTTCTTACATTTGCATTTGCCATATTCAATCATTAAATCACAAGGGTTTGTGTTGAAATGAAGACTGAATACCCTACACATGTCATGGGCATGTAGACAGGTCATGAAAACATCATGAAAATCAAGGGGTACAAGCTTTCCGTAACTGTCACGAAAAGTCTGCCTGTTAAGAGAGCTCATGTAAACACTGGGAACCATCTCAATACACTCCTCAATCATATCCACCAAAAATATCGCAAATATGTCACAAGCAAATTTCACAATGATGTGTCAAATATTTGGTGCTTAGGAAACTCTGAGTAGTATATGTTTTCTTGGAAAAAATTTCTCTAATTCCTGGAATTTACTTTAGTGATGCAGATTAACTTTTTTCAAAGAAACTCAGTAAGTCAAAATTTGGGCTCCAAATTTTGGGCTACACTCAATATTTCTATTTTCAGCTTCAGTGGGCAGATGTGAACCATGTTTGTCATGTAGTATATAACTGGGTCATAAGTATTTCGTTTATGCCGGAATTTTTTTTTTGGTGGTGGGGGGGGGGGGGGGGGGGGGGGTGGGGGTGGTAGAGAGAACCACAGTAGTTGAAAACAAAACAAAAATTCACAGAAGAGAACTTGCTAGAAAGCTTTCCTAGGACCAGCAGAAATGAATGGCCAAAAAAGTTGCCTTTGGTTGTGTCATAGCAAATCAAAAAATTGCTCTTGCTGCAGATCACTTACTGATACACTGATTCAGACTCCCACATTGTGTCCTTGGGCAAGGCACTTAACCCCGATTGTCCACATGGGGGCATGATGACACTGTGTACTAAGGCGTACTGCGCATCGATGGGGCACATGTCTTCAACCAATCTAACCCTGCCTGTGCTGCAGTGCGGAGTTACGATGTTGGGGAGCTTGCAGCTGCTCGTCGTTGCTTGGTGGTTCTCTCTGGGTACTCTGGCTTCCTTCACCCGTAAATCTGTCACCGACATGATATGACCTTGGCTGTTAAAGTGTTGTTAAACCCTCATAAATAAATAATACTGATACACTCATCTCTTTTGACAACTTGAGCCAGGTGAGCATTTTAGGCTCACTTGAGCCTCTGGTTTTAATAGACCTAACATAGAGTAAAATATTTAAAAATGCATTCTCATGATAGTTCTTGTTTGAATCACAGAATATGTACTGTAAAGTTCCCAGAAAACGAATTTACAGAACCTGTTTTCACCTGTTTCTGAAATCTACATGCTTTTAACTACATTGCCCTGTGTTCTGAGTCTGTTCCTGCTGTAGTTATAGACATGTTAGAGTGAGACTTATCTTGTTAAATAAAGTCCTTTGTTGCAGTTTCTTTAGAATGAAATTGGCAAGCTGAGTAAGCTGGTTAAACTTAAGTTTATACTTATTTTTTATGTTGTAATAATTTAACTTTGATGTAAAATTATTTTTTTTCAAAGCTATAAAACAATCTAACCGAGACATTTGCATTTCAGAAGCATTTTTAGCTCACCTGGCCCAAAGGGTCATGTGAGCTATTGCCATCACTTGGCATCCGGTGTCCAGCATCGTCCCTTAACTTTTCACATTTTCATCTTCTTCTCTGGAACCGCTGAGCTGATGTGATCCAATCCTCATTTTGTTCCTGTTGGATCTATGATAGAGGTCCCGAGTTCAATCCCTGTCCGGGACGACCCGCATTTTGTCCTTGGGTAAGGCACTTTATCCCGGTTGCCTATATGGGGGCATGATGATGCCGTGTACTAAGGTGTACTGTGCGTTGATGGTGCACATGTCTACATCCGCTGTAACCCGCTTGAGCGGAGCTTGAATAGAGTTAGAATGTTTAGGAGCTGACAGTTGCTCATCGATGCTCAGTGGTTCTCTCCGGGTACTCCGACTTCTTTCACCCGTAGAACTGTCACGGTCACGATTAGCCATTGTGCATAAGTATGTGACCTTAAACACCAATAAATAAATAAATAAATGTTCCCGTTGGATGAAAAACATGGCTGCCCGATGCATTCTTTGATTCTGGTTGGTGGATTTTCAAAACTCTTCTCTGAAATTAGAAAGGCCAAATGTTTTGAAACTTCACATGCTTGATGACTGGGACACCCACTACCAGCGATCCTCATTTAATGTTGATCGGGTTACAATCATAGCTGCAATTGTGGTTTATAATTACCATAGAAACCCTATGGGAAATCACATTTTCATCTTCTTTGGAACTACTGAGCCAATGTGAACAAAACTTGGCAGGAATGGTCTATGGGAGGTCCTCTACAAACGATACTCATTTTGTTCCTGTTGGTTGAAAAACATGGCTGCCAGAGGCATTCTTTGATTCTGATTGGTGGATTTTCAAAAGTCTTCTCCTCTGAAAGTACAAGGCAAAATAATTTGAAACTTCACATGATTGATGAATGGCACACCCTCTACCAACGATCCTCATTTAATGTTGATCAGATTGCAAACATGTCCACATTTGTGTCTTACAGTTACTATAGAAACCATATGGGAAATCACATTTTCACCTTCTTCTCTGGAACTATGGAGCGGATGTGAACCAAACTTGGCAGGAATGGTCTGTGAGTTGTTCTCTACAACTGTTCTTCATTTTAATCCTGTTGGATGAAAAACGTGGCTGCCAGAGGCATTCTTTGATATTGATTGGTCAATTTTTAAAAATCTCCTCTGAAACTACAAGGCCAAATATTTTTATACAACAACCAATGGCCCAGACTAGCTGGTGCTAACTCAAAAATTAATCTAGGGCCAAACACAAATTTTGCCCCCCAATCCCCAAAATTTGCATGCAAAACCGAAAAATTGATGTCTTATCTTGTCTTCCATACTTTTCAGATCTGTGCATGCTCAGTATCCAGGAAGACACTGAAATTGGTGCCAACCATCATTCTTTGTTTGGCCCTATTTGCCCCTAAAGTCAGCAACAATGAACTGACATCTGTGCTTTTAAATCTCATTTTTGAGGATGACAGACACAAATCAGTGGTAAAATTGGTGGAATCTAGGACATAATTGGATGATGGAAGTGAACGACGGTGGTTAGGAACATTCAGGGCTGTAACTTTATAATTTTTATCAAAATTATTTCATGTTTCCCAATTTCGGGACATGTGTCTGACGTCATCATTCTTGCTAATGATTTATCCACTGTTTGTTAAGTGTTCTTCCCTATCCTTCCTTGAAGCCCTCCTGTTAAACTCCCAAGCTTTTTGGCTTATTTTTACTGAAATATTTTATTAAATTTCTTGGGAGATTAACGAGTATTACAGAATGTTTATTCTGTTTATCCCCATGGTTACATCCTTACCCTAGGGGTGTTGGGTCGTTTGGGTCATGCATCTTCTATCCGATGTATCGTTTTTTCTTCATCTCAAGATCTTGCTTTACATCTGGTAGCTTTAAAATCTGTTACTGACTTTGGGCTTTTTAGCTCATCTTGACAAAGTCAACCTGAGCTAATCTCATCGCTTCCCTTCCGTCGTCCGTCGTCTGTCGTCCGTCGTCCGTCATCTGTCGTCCGTCGTCCGTCAACACCATGTTTTGGTCTTCTCCTTCAAAGCCACTGGGCCAATTCAAGTGAAAGTTTGTGTGAGTGATGGTCCCAAAGGGGCATTTCATTTTTGTTCAACTCAGCATGCCCAGCCCCATAGGGAGGGAGTGGGGGAAAATGCACCCAAATATTTAAAAAATCTTCTTCTCAAGAACCAGTGTGTACAATGACTTGATATTTGCTATGGAGCTTCCATATGAGGTGTAGAATCAAGTTTGTTCAAACGAAGTTCGTGAAGTAATATTTGGCTTTGTAATAGGAGGGGTAAGATTTTTGGCCCCGCCCAAAATTTCTATTTTCTGAACCGATGGTCCCGTATGAACCAAATTTGGTTTGTGGTATTATTGGGTCATAAGTACATGACCCATGCAAAAAAAAAAATTCCCGCATCCCCATGGGAACCCTGGGAGCTAAAAATAGAAATATTTTCAAACGCCCATATTTCCCAAACCCCACGGAACAGAGAGCTTTTATTTGGTATGAAGTATCCTTATGACCAGTAGAATTGAGTGGTAAAAAAAAATTGCCATTGGTTATGTTAGGGTGTTCTGTAATGGGCATCGAAAAAATGCTGAGTCAGCATATTTGCAAAAATTTTAAAAAATCTTTTCTCCAGAACCAATCATCAGAATCTTTTGATATTTGGTATACAGCATTCATAGGGGGGTCAGATAAAAGTTTGTTGAAATAAAGCTCATTGGTTCATATTTGGGCTCTCTACAGGAGCCCGAAGTTTTAACATAGGGTAATATGGGGAATATTCTTTAAAAATCTTCTTCTTCAGAACCACCAGTCAGAATCTTTTAATATTTGGTATACATCATTGTTATGAGGGTCAGATTCTAGATTGTTCAAACCAAGTCCCTAGGTTAATATTTGGGCTTCCTACGGAAGCCCAAATTTTATCTTTGTTCAATATGGTGGGTAATTTAAAAAAATCTTCTTCTTCAGATCGATCAGTCAGAATGCTTTGATATTTGGTATGCAACATCTCTATGGGGGTCAGATTCAAGTTTGTTCAAATCAGATCCCTAGGTATATATTTGGGCTCACTATGGTAGCCCAAATTTTTACTTAGTGCAATATGAGAAAATTTCTTTAAAAATCTTCTTCTTCAGATCCACCAGTCAGAATACTTTTATATTTGGTATACAACATCTCTAGGGGGGTCAGATTCCAGGTTGTTCAATTCGAGTGCCTAGGTTAATATTTGGGCTCCATATGGGAACATGAAATTTAACTTAGTACAATATGAGGGAATTTCTTCAAAAATCTTCTTCTTCAGATTCACTTGTCAGAATGCTTTCACATTTGGTATACAACATCTCTAGGGGGGTCAGATTCAAGTTTGTTCAAATCGGATCCATAGGTCAATATTTGGGCTCGCTATGGTAGCCCAAATTTGAACTTAGTGCAATTCGGAGTAATTTCTTTACAATTTCTCTTCTTCAGATCCAACAGTCAGAATGCTTTCATATTCGGTACACAACATCTCTAGGGAAGTCAGATTTAACTGTGTTCAAATCAAGAGCCTGGGTTAATATTTGGGCTCTCTATGGGAGCCGGAATTGGCCATTTTGCTGAAGAATTAAAAATTTTGTATTCAGTACCTTCTAGAGGTACTAAGATTAATCCACATAGGTTGTATCAAGGGGCTTCATAGGGGAGCTCTACATTTTACTTATGATCAACTGAAGAAAAGGCATGATGCCCAGATTATTTTTGTCACTCCTGAGGGACTCAAGGATTGACAGTGTAGCCTATGGAGATGGCTTGCTTAATGTAGACTCATTCTTGGACTCTGTTTAAATTGTGTTCTGTACAAGATGAGCGCTTCAGGCCCCGTGGGGCCTCTTGTTTTATTCAGTGCCTGAGGTCTTGTTTTCGTTTTTTTCCTTGACATTGTTTACATTGGCAACGTTTTTAAATATATGTAGTATCTACTTATTATTACTGTAGGATTGTTGTAAGATACATGTTTTAATATTCCGGTAGTGTAGCAATAATTTTGGGATTTTTGTCCACACTTAGGCTGTATCGGGATACCCTTGGGCTCTTCATGTTCTCTTTGGGAACTTGGGCTTTTGTCAAAAGTTATTCTTGTAGCCTTGCTTGTAGTCGATGTACTCCCCACAAATTCTTATCCTACATGTGTTGATTAGGATGACAAACGTTGGACGCAGGTGTCATGATATATTGTTAGCGGTGAGAGGCCAATGCCGGTTCTCTCGCCGCAGAGTCATTCAAGTTTCTCAGTTTCTTTTTCAGAGGAACAAGAACATGGTGAAGGTTATGTGACACCGACCAAAAGTGTGCTACTATCATCGCTCTCTGATGAGCAAACAGAGCTAGCTGCTAAGGTGCTCCTGAATATTAGGCAAGGGATAAAGCCACTGGCTGGTGGTTTTAGTCCTTTGCCAGCAGCTAGCTCGACCAGTGAAGTGGTTACTCCATCCGCGGGAGCCGTGACGCCGGGTATGTTTGTTGCAGTCGAAGGAAGTGTAGTGGGTAGAGCGAGCACCTTAAAATCTGTAAACATGCTCACCCAGCGACAACGGAACTAGGTAAGAAGCCAACAAGTGTTTTGGGAAGCTCGGCGAGATCTGAAAGGGCTGAGAGTGGGAGAGGTCCCTTTCTATCTCATCTGGGGCCAGATGTTGTGGTGAAGAACTTTTGCCTGCCGGAGCATACGTCCACACCTGCCATTCGAGATGCTCCGTCTAGATTGCAGACCACCTCGGCTACAGTCATGGCTTCTTCCGCTTCGAATATAAAGCACACACCACCGCATCCTAGCTACCAGACTTCGGATATCCAGCCTGCTGCACAAAGAAGGGACCACTCTTCACCCGTGAAGTCGAACCATCCGGTAGCTAGGGAGACGATTCCTCAATCATCGGGACGTTCGGAGAAGCGATCCATCTCCGACATGCCATCCCAGGAGCAGCAGTTGGCTAAGAAGCAGAAGACCGCTGCTCCTTAGGCCTCGATGACGGACTTGCTGTGGCAGATTGCACAGCTGATAGCAGCATCCCAGCAGGTGCAGGAGCAGCCTCCCTCAGACTCAGAACCTGAGCTGTCGGACGGTGCTGGGTCGGTCCAGTCGTCTGTTCACGCAGATGCAATGGACCGAGATTTGCAACTGATTCTCTCGGATGATGAAAGGGACCCTTCCCTTTCGGAACAGCACATGGTTGTGATGGATTTCATCTATCAATACTACCCTGAATTTGTTCCCCAAATCAGAATGCTGCGACAACAAGAGAGAAACCGCTGGCATCATTGGACGCAGACTTTATACTGAGAAAGGAAGAAGTTCTTTCTTTTTCGGTTCAGTCTAGGCAGGTGTCGCCATGTAGACAAAGCCGTATTCAACCTTTCGATTGTGAGGAAAAAAGGTGGTTTCTTATCTACATCTTCCATAAACATACTGTTTCTTGGACCACGTTCATTTAAAACGGTTGGAGAAGATGTTCAGAGAGCTCCTCTGCGTTTGGATGAGCAGGCCGGGGATCTAGATGTATCCTTACCTGCATCATTCACTATTCGCTCAGATGTAATAGAAATGGCAATTTCATCAAATAGAGCAAATTTGGACGCAATGTCCTACGCAGATCACCTTATCAGAGCTATGGCACAATGTCTCAATGGGAAGGAATTTGAGGACATTCATACCTCTCTTAGAGTTCTTTCTAGGGCAATTATGTATACCATGTATAACTCCGCACTAACAGTGGCTAATCTGGAGTTAATCAGACACGATGCTGCCCTTGCATCGTCATCACTTATAGATGACAAGGTGAAAAGCTCTCTCCTGGTCACTCCGGTCTCCAGACATACTATTTTTGACAACAAGCTTTCGTTAGTCTATGAACAGGCTACTAAGAAAGCATGAAGTGCTCTACTATTGAAGTTGGCATCTCAGCAACCCACTTCAGCAGACAAGAATAAAGGAGGACGTTCCAAGTCTAAAACGTCAAAAGGGAACTCCTCACAAGGGTACAAGAAACCCTCTTACAATTACTCTGGGGGTTGTCAATATAGCGACTCGGGAAAGGAGCCTAGGTCTGATTGGGACTATCGGTCAGATGCCCCAAGGCCGACGGGACGAGGCTCTTTGCGGGGAGGACGTAGTTTTCTCCTCCCGTAAGCCTCGCAGGTCATGCACGTGATGTCCAAGACCTCTATTGCTGGCCAGTTGGCGGAAGGTTATCAAACTTTGTGAGAAACTGGATAGCAGTCACAGAAGATCAGTGGGTGAGAAGTGTAGTCTCGGACGGCCTTCGGCTATCATTCTGAGCGAAACCCCCACTAACAAGAGTTAGCGTTGGACAAATCTTCCGTTGGATCCTTTCAAAAGAGAGTCTCTCCTAGCGAATGTACAGGCTCTCTTAATAAAGGAAGCAATAGAGGTTGTCCGTCGAGACTCAATATTCTCAGGGTTTTTACATTCTCCTGTTCCTCGTACCGAAGCCAGATGGCTCGTTCCGACCGGTAATAGACTTGAACTGGATAAACAAGCTTATCATGGATCCAAAATTCTATATGGAGACCATTCAGTCAGTAAGAGCGAGCATTCGAGTGAATGACGATGCAGCAAGCATAGATCTAAAGGATGCATACTTTCTTCATGTCCTGGTACATCCAGCATTCAGAAAGTACCTGCTGTTTGCCGTACAAGGGAAGGTTTATCAGTTCAGAGCAATGTGCTTTGGTCTGAACCTGACTCCCTGGGCATTCACTCAAATAATAAACTCGGTAATGTCATAATTCCCAGCTCATTCGTCTGCTGTAACATCGGCTTACTTGGACCACATTCTGCAGAGACATGGCAACAGAATTATTCTTCAGAACGATGTTCAGAGTCTGCTTCTATTTCTCTGATGTCTCATTTTCATCGTAAATGAGAAAAAGTCGGATCTAGTCCGTCCAAGTCGTTCACTCACTAGGGGATGAGCTTCGAGACTCACAACAATCTGGTTCGTCTGCTGTAACCCAGAGCGAAATTAGTCAGTTGTTATGCTCGCTTTTATCTACACTCAGATGCATTAACAGCAAGGGAATTCATGTGACTGATGGGGCTGTGCAGATCAGCTGCAGATCTTATTCCGATGGGCCGTCTGTGCACGCCTCCCCTCCAGATATTCTTTACTCAGAACTGGAGTGTGAAGACGCATTCGCTCGAAACCAGTATTGTTTTAACGGACCAAGTAAAACAAAAGGTTCAGATTTGGGCAGATCTTCAGTGCTTAACTCAGGGAGTTCCGCTACAACTGCCGGATCTGGCTTTCACAATTATGACAGATGCGAGTCAGACAGGTTGGGGCACGATCCTAAGTCCCGCACACTTGAAGTGTCAGGGTCTTTGGGACCCTCGGTTCCTACAGAAGCCCATAAACATCAAAGAGATTATGTCAATATGGCTAGCTCTTCAACATTGGATTGACATAATAGCGAACGTCCATGTTCAAATTTTGTCGGACAATTCGACAGTAGTAGCTTAGATCAGGAACCAAGGTGGCATTCATTCAATTCCATTTTGCGAATTAATGGGGAGGATTCTCCTATACATCATGAATCATCATGTTCATCTTTCTGTCCGTCATATGCCAGGTTGTCTGAATGTACTAGCAGACTCCCTCTCTCGGAAAGGTCACCTGTTGCCATCGGAGTGGACTCTCAACAAGCGAATATTCAGGCAGATTTGCTACCAGTGGGATCGTTCCATGATAGATCTGTTTGCGACCCACCTGAACAATCAGTTACCGACTTTTGTGTCGCCATGCCCATATCATCGAGCATACGCAGTAGACGCTCTGTCGATATCATGGGACTGAATGATAGGATATACGTTTCTCCAACTCCGTTGATTCAGCAGATTCTGTTAAAGATCAAACAGTCTCGTTGCAAAATTCTGCTAGTAGCACCTCTTTTGTCACAGAAACCTTGTATCAATCTTCTCAATTGTCTGTTATGGGACGTTCACCGGAAGCTTCCTCCACGAGAGGACCTTCTTTATCAGGAGAAGTCACGCGCACTGCATCACAACCCAGAAAGTCTCAACCTTCACGTATTTCCGTTGTGCGGTCCTTCTTGCACTGAAACAGTTTACAGGACGAGCAGTGGACACAATTTCTAACTGCAGGAGATCCTCCTCTACGTTGAACTATGCAGCGAAGTGGAGGATTTTCTTCCATTGGTGTCAGGATCAGTCGATAGACGTATATGATCCATCCGTACTAAATATTGCCAATTTCTTGGTCTACTTGTTTGATGTTCTCAAACTCCAGCCTGTCACTATTAAGGGCTATAGGTCTATGTTATTAGACACTTACGCTCAGCATGATAACTTGGCTAATGGATCAAATACTTCATTGTCCAAGCTGGTTAAAAATTTCTCTATTAATAGACCTAGAATCCTCATATTCATTCCTAAGTGGAATTTGGCTTGGGTTCTGTTGAAGCTCAAAGAAGCTCCGTTTGAGCCATTGGATGTTGTAGAGTTCAAATTCTTGACCTATAAAACAGCCTTAGCCTTTCCATATTATGTATCTTCTTCATATATTTATTGTGGAGTTGGTGGTTGTACTGTCGACTTTGTTTTAATTCATTATGAAAGCTTATTGCTCAAAATGCAAGGTGAGGAAGTCTTTCTCGGATTTACATGCTTGTTACCTTGCTTGTAGTCAATGTACTCCCACTAATTCTTGTCCAAACTGTGTCGGATGGGATGACAAATGTTGGAGACGGGTGTCACAGTACGTTGTTAGCAGCGAGAGGCCAATGCCGGTCCTCTCGCCACAAAGTCAGTCAAGTTTCTCAGTTTCTTTTTCAGAGGAACAAAAACATGGTGATGTTTATGTGGTGCCTAGAGATAGTGTGCTACCGTCATCGCGCTCAGATGAGAAAACAGAACTAGCTGCCAACGTGCTCAGGAATATTAGACAGGGCATAAAGCCACTAGCTGGTGGTTTTAGTCCCTTGTTGTCAGCTAGCTCGACCAGTGAAGCAGTTACTCCGTCCGTGGCTGCCGTGACGCCAGGTGTGTCTGTTGCAGTCGATAGGAGTGGATTAGGTAGAGCGAGCACCTTAAAACATAAACATGCTTACCCAGCGAAGACGGATCAGAGGAAGAAGCCAGCAAGTACCGTGGGAAGCCCGGCGAGGTCTGAAAGGACTGCGAGCGAGAGAGGTCCCTCTCTTTCCCAGCAGCATCTGGGGCCAGATGTTGTGATTAGAAACTTGCATGAGTTGGAGCATATATCCACACCTTCCGTTCGGGACGCTTCATATAGTTCGCAGATGGCCTCGGCTGCAGTTACGGCTTCTACAACGGCATCTAAAAAGCACACACGACCGCACCTTAGCTACACGACTTTGGATATCCAGTCTACATCGCCGAGAAGGGATCACTCATTGTGTGCGAAGTCGGACCATCCGGTAGCTAAGGAGAAGAGGCCTTATTTATCGGGATGTCCGGAGAAAAGAGCCATCTCGGACACACCGTCCCAGGAGCAGCAGCCAGCCAAGAAACAGAAGACCGCTGCTCCTCAGGCCTCCGTTACGGACTTGCTGTCGCAGATTGCGCAGCTCATCCCAGCAAATGCAAGAGCAGCCTACGGCAGTCTCAGAACCTGAGCTGTCGGACGGTGCTGGGTTGGTCCAGTCATCTGCACATTCAGATGCGGTAGACCGAGACTCACAACTGATTCAATCGGATGGTGAAAGGGATATGGAAGAAGATTACCATTCCCTTGCGGAACAGCACATGGTTGCATTGGATTTAATCCATTAACACTACCCTGAATTTGTTCCGGCGAATCAGAATGCTGCGACTACTAGAAAGAAACCACAGGCATCGTTGGACGCAGACTATCCAGACAAAAGAGGAGGTCCTGTCTTTTCCGGTTCAGTCTAGACAGGTGTCGCAGGCCTTCGGCCATTTAGACAACGCCATATTCAAACTCTCCAGTGGGAAGAAGAAAGGCACTTTTTTGACATCATCTTCAATACATTTACTGTTTCTTGGACCACATTCATTTAAAACGGTCGGGGAAGATGTACAAAGAGTTCCTCTGCATTTGGATGAACAGGCCGAGGATCTAGAGCTATCCTTGCTTGGCTCATTCACAGTTAGCTCGAATACAATTGAGATGGCAATTTCTTCAAATAGAGCGAATTTGGACGCTATGTCTTACGCAGATCACCTTCTCAACTACCGGTCAGACGCCCCTAAGCCCGCGGGTCGAGGCTTTTCACGAGAGGGACGTGGTTTCTCCTCCTGTTAGCCTCGCAGGTCGTACAGGTGATGGTCAGGACCTCTTTTCCTTGCCAGTTGGTGGAAGGGTATCAAGATTCGCAACAAACTGGATAACAATTACGGAAGGCCAATGGGTGAGAAGTGTAGTCTCGGACGGCCTACGGCTAACATTCCGATTTAAACCACCACTAGCAAGGTGTCCGTGGTGGACAAATCTTCTGTCAAATCCTTGCAAAAGAAAGTCTTTCCTAGCGGAGGTGCAGGCTCTCTTATCAAAGGAAGCAATAGAGGTCGTCGAGAATCAAAATTCTGTAGGATTTTACAGTCACCTGTTCCTCGTACCGAAGCCAGACGTTTCGTTCTGACTTGTAATAGACTTGAGCTGGATAAACAAGCTTATCGTGGCTCCAAAGTTCTATATGGAGACAATTCAGTCGGTAAGGGCAAGCATTCGAGTGAACAGCTATGTGGCAATCATAGATCTAAAGGATGCATACTTTCATGTCCTGATACATCCAGCATTCAGAAAGTACCTGCGGTTTGCCATGCAAGGGACAGTGTATCAGTTCTGTGCTTCGGTCTGAACCTGGCACCCTGGGCTTTCACTCGAATAATGAACTTTGTAATGTCTCGCTTCCCAGCTCATTCGTCTGCGGTAATGTCGGCTTACTTGGACGACATTCTTCAGATATACGGTAACAAAACTATTTTTCAGAACGATGTTCAGAGTCTGCTTCTTTTGCTCCGACGTCTCGGTTTCTTCGTAAACAAGAAGAAGTCGGATCTAGCTCCGTCCAAGTCATTCATTCAATTGGGGATGAGCTTCAAGACTCACAACAATCTGGTTCATCTGCTGTTACCCAGAGCGAAATTAGTCAGTTGTTATGCTCGCTTTTGTGTACACTCAGACGCATTAACATTGAGGGAATTCATGTGACTGATGGGGTTGTGTGGAGCGGCTGCAGATCTTATTCCGATGGGTCGCTTGCACACATGTCCATTCCAGATATTCTTTACTCAGAACTGGAGTGTGAAGACGCATTTGCTCGAGACCAGTATTGTTTTAACGGACCTGGTAAAACTAAGCGTCCAGATTTGGGCAGATATTCAGTGGTTAACTCCGGGAGTTCTGCTGCAGCTGCCGGATCTGGACAACTCGACAGTAGTAGCATATATCAGGAACCAGGGAGGCACTCATTCGATTCCGTTATGCGAATTAATGGAGAAAATTCTTCTGTACGTCGTGAATCATCATGTTCAGCTAAGGGTCCATCATATACCGGGTCGTCTGAACGTATTAACAGACTCGCTCTCTCGGAAAGGTCGCCTGTTGCCATTGGAGTGGATGCTCAACAAGTGAGTATTCAGGCAGATTTGCTACCAGTGGGATCGACCCATGATTGATTTGTTCACGACACACCTGAACAATCAGTTACAGACATACATGTTGCCATGTCCAGACTATCGAGCGTGCGCAGTAGACGCTCTGTCAATCTCATGGGATGGAATGATAGGATATGCATATCTTCCAACTTCAGTAAATTCCATTATAGATCAAACAGTCTCGTTGCAAAATTCTGCTAGTAGCAGCTCTGTCATCACAGAAACTGTGGATCAATCTTCTCAGGTGTCTGTTATGGGACATTCCCCGGAAGCTTCCTCCGCGAGAGGACCTTCTTTATCAGGGGAAGCCACACTCACTGCATCACAACCCGGAAGGTCTCAACCTTCACGTATTTCCGTTGTGCTGTCCTTCTTGCATGGCAAGCAATTTACAGGACGAGCAGTGGACGCAATTTCTAACTGCAGGAGGTCCTCCTCTTCGTTGAATTTCTCAGTGAAGTGGAAGGTTTTCTTCCATTGGTGTAGTGGAAGGTTTTCTTCCATTGGTGTAAGGATCAGTTGATAGACGTCTATGATCTGTCCATACCGGATATTGCCAACTTTCTGGTCTACCTGTTTGACGTTCTCAAACTGCAGCCCATCACTATTAAGGGCTATAGGTCTATGTTATCAGACACTTATGCTCATCATGATAACTTGGCAATTGGATCTAATGCTTCATTATCCAAACTGGTTAGAAATTTCTCTATCAATAGACCTAGAACCCTCAGATTAATTCCAAAGTGGAATTTAGTTTGGATTCTGTTGAAGCTTAAGGAAACTCCGTTTCAGCTGTTGGACATTGTAGAGTTCAAATTCTTGACCTATAAAATAGCATTTCTCTTAGCCTTTGCATCTGCTGGAAGAGTTAGTGAACTCCATGCATTATCTGTTGACGAATCTCACTACTGTAGTGTTGGTAATACCATTACTTTAACTACAGAAGTGGGATTTTTGGCTGAGAACCAGTCTCCAGATAAACGGCCTGAGCCTATTACCATAAAGGCTCTGCAGTCTATGGACAACTGTAGACCTCTGCTGTGTCCAGTCAGGGCTATGCGCATATATAAACGCCGATCAGATTTTATAAGAAAAGGAAGAAAACGCTTCTTTCTTTTGCTAATTCCTAACAGAAGAGATATTTCTGTTCATTCTATTGCTAGATGGATACAGTTGGCAATACGCATTGCCTATGAAAGTCTATCTTCGGATCAGCATTCTGTAAATAAGATATCAGCGCATAAAGTTAGAGCGCTGTCCACTTCTTGGGCTTATTCTAACAGTATAGCCATTATTGATCTCATGAAAGCTGCGTACTGAACACATTTACCAAGTTTTACCTTAGAAATTTAGAGTCCATCCCCGGTGATCTTAGATGTTTAGGAGGTCCTCTGTCTGTTGCTCAGAATGTCGTCCACTAAATGATTACACCTATAGTTATTTAGGCAACCCGTTCCAGCAGTGATGCTGTTCCGCTGCCCTCTTCGTTCTGTGGTCATGTACCTCAGAACAAGGGGAAGGGGGGGGGGGGGACGTTTTTTTCCCTTATGATCATCGGGCTTTATAGTGAAAAGACCTCCTCCGGTGCCAGTAGTCCCAAGTCGGGGTTGGGATGGTTTTAATGTGTAGCTCAGTGTGAAGCAAATAATATGTCTCATTTATGTATTGTTTTTAAAGTGTAGCTCACTGTGAAGCATTTGTATATGTCACGTGTCAAACAGGTATTAATATACAATCCTCTGACACTTTTAAATGAGTATAAGAGTCTCATTCTCTGGACTATCTTTATATTTTGGCTTCCCTTCACCGAATTAGCATAAGGGGTTATGTTGGCATTAAATGGAGAATTATATAATATGTAATGCTCAATTACATTGTTGGTGTTATGTCTTTCTCGTTTCTCGCAAATGAGAAAGACATATATAATTCCTTTCTCTCCTATTCTCCTGTAGGTAGATATCCTTTGTGAAGTGATTGAGTGATTGGATTTTCCTCTATGTCCTAGGCCCTCCAGCCTGTTTACGATTCAGCTAGTCTGGGTCATTGGTTGTTGTATAAAAATATTATAAATTCATAGTAATTTGTATATTTTTTATACTAACCTATGGCCCAGACGGGGGATGGCCGTCCGGTGAGTGGGCACTCATACCTCCCTGCTGTTTACAACATTTAGCAGGCAATTTTTAGAAAGAATGATTGTTGGCGCGAATTTCTGTGTCTTCCTGGATACTGCGCATGCGCAGTTCGCAAAAGTATGGAGTACCAGATAGGACATGAAATTTTCGGTTTTGCATGCAAATTTTGGGGACTGGGGGGCAAAATTTGTGTTCGGCCCTGGATTAATTTTTGAGTTAGCACCAGCTAGTCTGGGCCATTGGTAAGTATAAAAAATATACAAATTACTCTGAATTTATAATATTTTTATACTGTACCAATGACCCAGACTTAGCTGGTGCTAACTCTTAAAAAAAAATTCAGGGCCAAACACAAATTTTGTCCCCGCCCCCCCCCACACCCCCCCCACACCCCCATCCCCAAAATTTGCATCAAAATCCAAAAAATCAATGTCCTATATGGTCCTCCATACTTTTGTCCACTGCGCATGCACAGTGTCAAGGTAGTACCGAAATTGGCGCTAAATCTTCATTCTTTGTTTGGCCCTTCAATCAGTAACATCTCACTGATATCTGTGCTTATAAGGCTTAATAAAATTAAAAATCTGTTTCTCAGGCCCTCCCGCATGGTCCTTTTGGCTGCCACATGCTCTCTTTTTATGACCAATGTGAACTTGAAGAAATAAAAATTAAATGGTTTATGTCTTATATTTTACACAAGTTAATAAAATTGATAAATTTGTCCCTTGAGTGCAACAAGGCTTTGCAATGCCCAAGGGACGAAATACATGTTCCCTAATTTCGGGGCATGGGCCTGATGTTTTCATTCTTGCTATGAAATCTCCACTGTTTGTTCAGTGTTTCCTCTCTCCCTTTCCTTGATACCCCCCTTGCTAATCTCCCATGCTTTTGGTATAATTTTTTAAATGTTTTTATTGAAATTTCTTGGGAGTTTTAGCATAGTTACAGAATGTTTATTCTGTTATCCCCATGGTTATGTCCTCACCCTAGGGGTGTTTAGGCGCTTTGGTCATGCATCTACCATCCGATGTACTGCAGCTTCTTCTCTAGAAGATTCTGTTTTACATCAGATAGTGCTTTAAATTGGTTACTGATTTCGGGTCATGTTTTTTAGTGCCTGGAGTCTTGTTTCCGGTTTTTATTGACTTTTGTTTACGTTGACAACGGTTACTTCTGTCAGTGATTCCTTGTCTTCTGTAAGGTTCATTATATAGCCAGATACATTAATATTGTCAGTAAGTGTAACATTAATTTTTAGAAATGTTTTAAAATTTTTGTTCACACTTAGGCTTTTTTGGGGATCCATTTGGGCTCATCGTTCCCAAAGGGAACTTGGGCTCATGTCAAAATTTTTTCGAAAATTTTTTCTTTTGAATTATTTTTCGAAATTTTTGTAATGGATTATATTATTATTATGTATCTTTGTATTTTCAAGGGTTAGTGTGAGTACTACGGCTGTTTAATATTTTTTAAAATATGAAAGAATATTGTTCATATTGTAAATCGAGGAAGTCTTCCTCTGATTCTCATGCTCATTGTATTTGCTGTAGTCACTGTACTCGCACTAATTCTTGCTCAGTGTGTGCCAATTGGGATGACAAACGTTGGAGACGTGTGTCACAGTATGTTGTTAGTGGTGAGAGGTCCATGCCAGTCCTCCCGCCACAGGGTCACTCCAGTTTTTCAGTCTCTTTTTCAGAGGAACAAGAACAGGGTGATGTTTCCGTGATGTCTTCATGAAGTGTTCTGCCGTTGTCGCAATCAAATGAAGAGCTAGCGGCAAAAGTGCTCAAGGAAATTCGACAAGTGCCTAGATCCTTAGTAGGATTGATGACCTTGTTGCCAGCTAGCTCGCCCGGTGAAGCTATCACTCCTATCGCCGGGTTCGTCCGTTGCGGTCCAGGAGAGGAGAGGAGAAAGGGTGTTGCGAGCACTACAATCTTGGATCATGCACACCCGGCGATGACAGAGGAAGGATCAGAGGAAGCCAGTCAGTCTGGTAGGTAGCTCGTTCAGGCCTACCCGGACCGCGAACGAGAGAGGCCCCTCTTTCTTACAACAACATCTGGGGCCAGATGTTGTCGTACATAACGTTCGTCAGTCGGAGCACACGTCCACTCCTCCTGCTCGGGACTGCATAGACATCCGGGGCGGCTAGTCTATTGGCTTCCTCTTCCACACGCCAGCACACACGATCGCACCTTGGCTACGTGACCTCAGATATCCAGCCTGCTTCGCCGACCAAGGATTCCACATTGACCAGGTCACTCCATCCAGTAGCCAAGGACACGAGGCCTTACCAGTCGGAACGCTCGCATAAAAGAATTATGCAAGAGGCACCGTCCCAGGAGCTTCCAATGGCTAAACAACCTAAGACCGCAGCTCCACAGGCCTCCTTGATGGACTTTCTATCGCAGATAGCTCAACTCATCACAGCATCCCAGCAACCTTCGGAAACTCTTTCAGATCAGGAATCGGCTGAGGAAGCTGGGTCGGTACGCTCCCCTGCATTGTCAGATAGGGATGACCGAGATTCACATTTGGTCCAGTCGGATGGTAAAAGGGAATCTGCAGAGTTGGATTTTTCCCTTCTAGAACAACATAAGGTGGCTGTAGATTTCATCCGGCAATACCTTCCAGATGTTGTTCCTCCGGACCAGAGAGCTGCGATACCAGATAAGAGACTGATAGCGTCACTGGACACTGACTTCTTCGGCCGGACTAAGGACGTCGCACCTGAGTTTCCGGCCCAGTCCAGAAATGTCTCACGGATGTTTAAATTGCTGAATGACGCTATTTTTAGTCTAGCCTCTAAGACTGGCAGATCCAGTTTCTTATCGCACCAAGCTCTACATCTGGCGTTCTTCAACAGTAGAAATAAATTTGAAACGGCAGGACAGGGAGTTCCGAGAGTTCCTCTGCGTTTAGATGACCAGGCAGAAGACTTGGAGTTGTCATTACTGGCGTCTTTGTCGATTCTCTCCAGTACGTTGGAGACAACAATCTCGTCTAACAGAACCAGTTTAGACGCCTTATCTTACGCAGATCACCTTACCAGAGCGTTATCACAACGTCTCGTTGGTAAAGAATTCCAGGATGTTCAAACTTCCTTGAGAGTTCTTTCGAGCGCAATCGCATATTCCACGTATAACTCCACCCTTTCAGTGGCAAATTTGGAGTTAGTCATACGTGATGCTGCCCTGGCTTCATCCACTAGGGTGGATTCTAAGGTGAAAAACTCTCTTTGAGTCGCTGCGGTTTCAGGAGAACTTCTCTTCGATGGTAAGCTTTCACTAATCTACGATCAGATTACCAAGAAAGCTTCGGACTCTCTGCTCTTTAAGTCCGTTTCGAAAAAAACGGACTCAGCAGAGAGGAGTAAGTCAGGGACTTATGGGTCGAGTATGTCCAAAGGAAGTTCCTACAGAGGATCTAAGAAAGCCTCTACGTCTTACTCCAGAGACCGTCAGAGTAGCGACTCCAGTAGGGGACGTAATGCTGGCCGAGACAACCGGTCAGGTGCCCCTAGGTCGACTGGTCGAGGTGCAGGTCGGGGAGGACGTAGTTTCTCCTCCCGCAAGCCTCACAGGTACAAGAGGTGAAGGTCAGAACCTCTATTGCACTCCAGTGGGCGGAAGGCTGTCAAAATTCTTAACCAATTGGTTGTCAAATACGACCGATGGGTCCAGCAGGTTATTTCGGAAGGTCTAAAACTGTCCTTCAGAGAAAAACCTCCATTAACACGAAGTCCACGATGGACTCAGCTTCCGTCAAACCTTCAGAAGAGAGATTAGCTTCTATCAGAGGTGCAATCTCTTCTGGAGAAGAACGCAATAGAGTTCGTAGAAAACCAGAGATCTCCCGGTTTTTACAGTCACCTGTTCCTGGTACCA
The DNA here is from genome assembly GCA_031216915.1 of Pictodentalium vernedei. Lineage (NCBI taxonomy): Eukaryota > Metazoa > Mollusca > Scaphopoda > Dentaliida > Dentaliidae > Pictodentalium > Pictodentalium vernedei. Next base: position 435,205,452 of record CM062296.1, on the reverse strand, counting down.
AAACCAGACGGCTTGTTCCGTCCAGTTATAGATCTAAGCTGGATAAATAAGCTATTGTGGCACGGAAATTTTATTTGGAGACCATTCGATCGGTGAGAGCGAGCATTCGAGTGAATGACTATGCTGCGAGCATAGATCTCAAGGATGCGAACTTTCACGTCATGGTACATCTGGCGTTCAGAAAGTACCTTCGCTTCGCTGTCCTTGGAGTCGTTTATCAATTCCGAGCAATGTGTTTCAGACTGAATCTAGCACCCTGGGCCTTCACTGGAATAATGAACTCGGTAATGACTCATTTCCGAGCTCATTCGTCTGCGGTAACGTCGGCCTACTTGGACGACATTCTTCAGAGGTATGGCGACAGATTAACGCTTCAGAACGATGTTCAGAGTCTGCTTCAATTGCTCCAACGTCTCGGTTTGATAGTAAATGAAAAGAAGTCGGATCTAGTTCCGTCCAAGTCGTTCATTCACTTGGGAATGAGCTTTAAGACGCACAACAATCTGGTTCTTCTGCCGTTACCCAGAGCGAAATTAGTCAGTTGTTATGCTCACTTTTGTCTACACTCAGATGTAGTGACAGTGAGAGAATTTATGCGACTGACAGGTTTGTGCAGAGCCGCCGCGGACCTTATTCCGATGGGGCACCTACGCACTTGTCCACTCCAGATGTTTTTTACTCAGAATTGGAGTGTGAAGATTCATTCACTTGAAATGAACATCGTCTTGTCGAACCAAGTAAAACAAGAGATTCAGACTTGGGCAGATATTCAGTGGTTAACTTTTTACGATTATGACGGATGCGAGTCAAACAGGTTGGGGTGCGACATTGAGCCCAACAGATTCGAGGTGCCAGGGTCTTTGGGATCTGCAATTCCTGAACAAGCACATAAACATCAAAGAGATGATGTCAATTTGGCTTCCGCTACGTCATTGGATGAACATTTTTCAGAATTCACATGTTCAAATACTGTCCGACAATTCGACAGTAGTAGCGTATATTTGGAACCAGGGAGGCACTCATTTCATTCCGTTGTTCAACTTAACGGAAAGAATCCTTCTGTTTGTCCTAGAGCATCAGGTTCTTCTGTCAGTCCGTCATATTCTGGGTCGTCTGAACGTTCTAGCGGACTCCCTTTCTCGGAAAGGTCGTATGTTGCCGTCAGAATGGACTCTCAACAAACGAGTATTTAATCAGATCTGCTACCAATGGGATCGTCCGATGATAGACTTGTTTGCAACGCATCTCAACAATCAGATGCAGACGTATGTGTTTCCATGCCCAGATCCTTGAGCGTTCGCAGTAGACGCTCTCTCGATCTCTTGGGACGGAATGATAGGATACGCGTATCCTCCAGCTCCGTTGATTCAACAAATATTACTAAAAATCAAGCAATCTCACTGCAAGATTCTGTTGGTAGCATCTCAGTCACCCCCACAGACCATGGATAAATCTACTCAGGTGTCTGTTATGGGACATTCCTCGGATGCTTCCTCCATGGGAGGACCTTCTTTCACAGGGGAAATCATGCACACTGCATCACAATCCACAGGGTCTCAACCTTCATGTATTTCCATTGTGCGGACCTTCTTGCACAGCAAGCAATTTTCAGGACGAGCAGTGGACGCAATTTCTAACTGTAGGAGGACCTCCTCTTCGCTAAATTATGCTGCTAAGTGGAAGGTTTTCTTTCGTTGGTGTGGGGATCATTCTATTGATATTTATGATCCCTCCATTCCAGACATCGCTAATTTTTTGGTCTACTTGTTTGACGAGATCAAACTGCAGCCAATAACTATTAAGGGTTATAGGTCTATGCTATCGGATATTTATGCTCTTCATGATAGCTTACAAATTGGATCTAATGTCTCTTTATCAAAGTTAGTTAAAAAAATACCTAGAACCCTTAGGTTAATTCCTAAGTGGAATTTAGCTTGGGTTCTTCTGAAGCTAAAAGAAGCTCCATTTGAAGCCCTTGATACGGTAGACTTCAAATACTTATCTTATAAGACAGCTTTTCTCTTAGCCTTCTCTTCTGCTAGAAGAGTTAGTGAGCTTCATGCTCTATCTGTGGATGATTCTCACTATCGTAGTGTTGGTAATACTATTACTTTGACTACCAATGTGGGATTTTTGGCTAAGAATCAGGCTCCTAATAAGTACCCTGAACCTATTGTTATTGAGGCTCTTCCGTCCTCAGATGGCCATAGGCCTTTGCTATGTCTAGTTAGAGCTATGCGTATCTACAAACATAGATCTGAGTTACCAGAAAGGGACGAAAACGTTTCATTCTGTCTCTGCTGCCTAATAGAAGGGACATCACAGTCCATTCTATTTCAAGGTGGATTCAGTTGACTATTCGTACTGCTTATGAAAGATTATCTTCTACTCAACAGTCTGTGCTTAAGATTTCAGTGCATGAAGTTAGAGCGCTATCTACATCTTGGGCTTATGCTAATAGTATTGCTATTACAGATTTGATGAAGGCTGCATACTGGTCTCAGCCTTCTACGTTCACAAATTTTTACCTTAGAAATATTGAGTCTATTTCTGGCGACCTTGGTTGTTTAGGTCCGTTATCTGTTGCTCAGAATGTCGTCCACTAAACAGTTGCAACTATAGTTATGCAGGCTTTCTGTTCCAGCAGTGACTCTGTCCTGCTGCCCTCTTCGTTCTGGGGTGATTGACCCAGAGCAGGGGGGGGGGGGGATGGTGTTCCCTTATATCACCTGCTTTATAGTGAAAAGCAAGGGAATACCTCCTCTGGAGTCAGTAATTCCGAGTCGGTGCTGGGATGGTTTTAAAGTGTAAAGCTAATGTTCATCTCATTTATGTATTATTTTCAAAGTGTAGCTCGGTGTGAAGCATTTGTATATGTCACATGTCATACAAGCATTAATATTCAATCCTCTGACACTTTTAAATGAGTATGAAGAGTCTCATTCTCTGGACTATCTTTATTTATTGGCTTTCCTTTAAAAAATTAGTATAATGGGTTATACTGGATGTTAATAGAGATCATTGATGTTATTGTGCTCAATTACGGATTGGTAATATGTCTTTCTTTTTTTGTATAAACAAGAAAGATATATGTAAATCCTGTTTCTCCTTTTCACCTTGAGGGGATAATTCTGTTTATATGTAATTGAGCCTATTCGATTTTCCTTTATGTCCTAGGCCCTCTAGCGGACTCCCTTTCTCGGAAAGGTCGTATGTTGCCGTCAGAATGGACTCTCAACAAACGAGTATTTAATCAGATCTGCTACCAATGGGATCGTCCGATGATAGACTTGTTTGCGATGCATCTCAACAATCAGATGCAGACGTATGTGTTTCCATGCCCAGATCCTCGAGCGTTCGCAGTAGACGCACTCTCGATCTGTTGGGACGGAATGATAGGATACGCGTATCCTCCAGCTCCGTTGATTCAACAGATATTACTAAAAATCAAGCAATCTCACTGCAAGATTCTGTTGGTAGCATCTCAGTCACCCCACAGACCATGGATAAATCTACTCAGGTGTCTGTTATGGGACATTCCTCGGAAGCTTCCTCCATGGGAGGACCTTCTTTCACAGGGGAAATCATACACACTGCATCACAATCCACAGGGTCTCAACCTTCATGTATTTCCATTGTGCGGGCCTTCTTGCACAGCAAGCAATTTGCAGGACGAGCAGTGGACGCAATTTCTAACTGTAGGAGGACCTCCTCTTCGCTAAATTATGCTGCTAAGTGGAAGGTTTTCTCTCGTTGGTGTAGGGATCATTCTATTGATATTTATGATCACTCCATTCCTGACATCGCTAATGTTTTGGTCTACTTGTTTGACGAGATCAAACTGCAGCCAATAACTATTAAGGGTTATAGGTCTATGCTATCGGATACTTATGCTCTTCATGATAGCTTACAAATTGGATCTAATGTCTCTTTATCAAAGTTAGTTAAAAACTTTTCGATAAATAGACCTAGAACTCTTAGGTTAATTCCTAAGTGGAATTTAGCTGGGGTTCTTCTGAAGCTAAAAGAAGCTCCATTTGAACCCCTTGATACGGGAGACTTCAAATACTTATCTTATAAGACAGCTTTTCTCTTAGCCTTCTCTTCTGCTAGAAGAGTTAGTGAGCTTCATGCTCTATCTGTGGATGATTCTCACTATCGTAGTGTTGGTAATACTATTACTTTGACTACCAATGTGGGATTTTTGGCTAAGAATCAGGCTCCTAATAAGTACCCTGAACCTATTGTTATTGAGGCTCTTCCGTCCTCAGACGGCCATAGGCCTTTGCTGTGTCCAGTTAGAGCTATGCGTATTTACAAACGTAGATCTGAGTTTATCAGAAAGGGACGAAAACGTTTCATTCTGTCTCTGCTGCCTAATAGAAGGGACATCACAGTCCATTCTATTTCAAGGTGGATTCAGTTGACTATTCGTACTGCTTATGAAAGATTATCTTCTACTCAGCAGTCTGTGCTTAAGATTTCAGTGCATGAAGTTAGAGTGCTGTCTACATCTTGGGCTTATGCTAATAGTATTGCTATTTCAGATTTGATGAAGGCTGCATACTGGTCTCAGCCTTCTATGTTCACAAATTTTTACCTTAGAAATATTGAGTCTATTTCTGGCGACCTTGGTTGTTTAGGTCCGTTATCTGTTGCTCAGAATGTCGTCCACTAAACAGTTGCAACTATAGTTATGCAGGCTTTCTGTTCCAGCAGTGACTCTGTCCTGCTGCCCTCTTCGTTCTGGGGTGATTGACCCAGAGCAGGGGGGGGGATGGTGTTCCCTTATATCACCTGCTTTATAGTGAAAAGCAAGGGAATACCTCCTCTGGAGTCAGTAATTCCGAGTCGGTGCTGGGATGGTTTTAAAGTGTAAAGCTAATGTTCATCTCATTTATGTATTATTTTTAAAGTGTAGCTCGGAGTGAAGCATTTATATATGTCACGTGTCATACGAGCATTAATATACAATCCTCAGACACTTTTAAATGAGTATGAAGAGTCTCATTCTCTGGACTATCTTTATTTATTGGCTTTCCTTTAAAAAATTAGTATAATGGGTTATACTGGATGTTAATAGAGATCATTGATGTTATTGTGCTCAATTACGGATTGGTAATATGTCTTTCTTTTTTTGTATAAACAAGAAAGATATATGTAAATCCTGTTTCTCCTTTTCTCCTTGAGGGGATAATTCTGTTTATATGTAATTGAGCCTATTCGATTTTCCTTTATGTCCTAGGCCCTCTAGCCTGTTTGTCTATTCAGCTAAGTCTGGGTCATTGGTACAGTATAAAAATATGAAAAAATGTATACCGGTAGAAATTTATATATTTCTAGCTCAACTTGACAAAGTCAAGCTGAGCTATTGCTATCACTTCTTTTCCGTTGGCATACATACATACATTAGTACGTAAGTATGTTAGTACGTTAGTACGTACATCCACAATTTTTTTGGACACACCTCACAGGTCGCATTTATGAGGAGATCACTTTGAAACTTGGTATGCTTGTTTGGGGTGACCTCTAGATGGGAGCTATCCATTTTCTTCAATTTCCGTCAAAAAATGTTGCCGCAGACAACATTCTTAGAACTTAGTTTAGTCAAACCACAATATTTCCCTTTGGCAATCCCTACAGGGCACATTTATGATTGGATTGCTTTGAAACTTAGTATGCTTGTTTAGGGTGGCCTCTAGATGGGAGCTATCGATTTTCTGCAATTTCTGTCAAAAACTGTTGCCACGGCCAAAGTTCTTAGAACTTAGTTTAGTCAGACCTCTATATTTCCCTTTGGCACATCCTACAGGGCACATTTATGATCAGATTGCTTTGAAACCTGGTATGCTTGTTTGGGGAGACCTCTAGATAGGAGCTATCGATTTTCTTCAATTTCCATCAAAAAATGTTGCCGCGGTCAACGTTTTTAGAACTTAGTTTAGTCAAAAGACCTCAGTATTTCTCTTTGGGACACCCTACAGGGCACATTTATGATCGGATTGCTTTGAAACCTGGCATGATTGTTTGGGGTAACCTCTAGATGAGAGCTATCGATTTTCTTCAATTTCCGTCAAAAACTGTTGCCACGGCCAACGTTCTTAGAACTTAGTTTAGTCAGACCTCGATATTTCCCTTTGGCACACCCTACAGGGCACATTTATGATTGGATTGCTTTGAAACCTGGTATGCTTGTTTGGGGTGACCTCTGAATGGGAGCTATCGATTTTTTTCCATTTCCGTCAAAAAGTGTTGCTGCGGCCAACGTTCTTGGAACATAGTTTAGTCAGAAGACCTCGATATTTCTCTTTGGCACACCCTACAGGGCACATTTATGATCGGATTGCTTTGAAACCTGGCATGCTTGTTTGGGGTGACCTCTAGATGGAAGCTATCAATTTTCTTCAATTTCCATCAAAAAATGTTGCCGCGGTCAACGTTTTTAGAACTTAGTTTAGTCAGAAGACCTCAATATTTCTCTTTGGCACACCCTACAGGGCACATTTATGATCGGATTGCTTTGAAACCTGGCATGCTTGTTTAGATGGAAGCTATCGATTTTCTTCAATTTCCGTAAGAAAATGTTGCCGCGGCCAACGTTCTTAGAACTTAGTTTAGTCAAACCACAATATTTCCCTTTGACACACCCTACAGGACAAATTTATGATTGGATTGCTTTGAAACCTGGTATGCTTCTTTAGGGTGACCTCTAGATGGGAGCTATCGATTTTCTTCCATTTCTGTCGAAAAATGTTGCCGCTGCCAACGTTCTTAGAACTTAGTTTAGTCAGACCTCAATATTTCCCTTTGGCACACCCTACAGGGCGCACATATGATTGGATTGCTTTGAAACCTGGCATGCTTGTTTGGGGTGACCTCTAGATGGGAGCTATCGATTTTCTTAAATTTCTGTAAGAAAATGTTGATTCGGCCAACGTTCTTAGAACTTAGTTTAGTCAGACCTCAATATTTCTCTTTGGCACACCCTATAGAGCACATTTATGATTGGATTGCTTTGAAACCTGGTATGCTTGTTTAACTTTGTGTGCTCATTAGACAAGACCTTTCGATAAGAACTATTGATTAGCATTCATTTCTGTGAAAAAAGTTGACATTTACAGTAACCTCTGAACATACTTCATTTGTGTATCAACATTCTTCCTTTAGCCAGTCTTACAGTTTACATTTAAAAATTGATGGATTACTCTGTTCTTCAATTTTGCCATTTCATTTATAACTTACCAAGTTCAAGTTGTCAAGTTGAACTACAGTGTCATTGACACTTTCATTTATACTTACCAATGACCCAGTTGGGGATGGCCCTCCCATGAGTTGGGAACTCATACCTCCCCGCTGATCATATAGCATTTACCAGGCACTGGTCGTAAGAATGAAGATTTGGTGCCAATTTCGGTACCTCCTTGACACTGCACATGCGCAGTGGACAAAAGTATGGAGGACGATATAGGATATTGATTTTTTGGATTTTGATGCACATTTTGGGGATTGGGGGGGCAAAATTTGTGTTTGGTCCTGAATTTTTAAGAGTTAGCACCAGCTAAGTCTGGGTCATTGGTAAGTATAAAAAATATATAAATTACTATAAATTTTTAAATTTTTCACTCGCCCAACCGCTCATGAAGAATAAAACTTTAAGGTCCATACTCATGAGATAATTCTAGATACTGACTAAAATAGAGTATTTTTTCTTTTTATTGTATGCTACGGGACATTTTATTGCACAATATTCAGCTCAATTCGATGTCAAATACCTATGTTTCAAAATAATAACAAAGATCAGCTGGTCGTTCCTTCAAGGTAACGTGATGCGGCGCAGTGTGATGCCATTTAGGAAGCTACTGGGGATATTCCTGGATATTCATCAAGTCGATGGATATCGAGAAATATCTTTTAGATAATTTGTGATAATTCGCAGCCTAGCATATAATTAATAGCTATTATTATAAAAATAAGGTTGATATTTGATGACAAACCACAGATGATTAATTATGTCTCCCTGCGGGAACCCCGGGAACTGAAGGAGTGCCTGTTCACTCCGGTAAGCAGGCCCTGTTTTACTGGTAAAATACGACCCAGTCACCACTGCTTGGGAGGTGCAATCCCTCTTTAAAATGGGCAATATGGCTTATTAAAGCTCACCCCTGGTCTTGAGTTGATAGTCATGTTGTGGTCATGATTAGCCATTGTGCAGAAATATCTGACCTAAAACACCAATAAATAATAAATAAATAGTAATTATTAATTATGTCTATTGGAAGTGGACTTTGGAAAAAATGCAAACCTCTCAACTTGACTCCAAAATGAGTTGAGTGTTTTTTTTAGAGCATCATTAAAATATTAATTATAGATGGATTACTGATTAGATAATCTGTGGTAATGCTGAAAAAATTCGGATTGACAATTTTATAAGGTGGGTTGTAAAAAGAATTTGAATTTTACATTTGGTGAAAATTTCTTGTTAAAAGTTCACTTTTGACATTTCCTAATTTCATGTCATGTTAAATATGATACAATATGAATTTGATTGTAACTGTATGCACTGTAGCATACAAATTGTTAATACAGTCTTTGAAAAGTGCTTAAATAGTGCTTGTCCCCACTCTGAAAATTCTCAAAAATTACAATCGGCTGTTTATCATCTCAATCGAACATTGATTCATGGCCTAAACATACGCTATTTTTCAGATTACAAGATCCTATGTTTGGGTTCAATACAGTCTCTGTTTGAAGGATCCATGTATGTTTTTGTTTTGGAATGGACACCAGCATTATCTCCACCAGTGCCCTCTTCTGACATATCATCTCACCGTCGACTGTTAGAAGACAAAACGTCAGATGGACATCGGGGTTCTATACCACATGGCCAGATATTTGCTGCATTCATGGTAAGTTGTCAGTATTCAGTTAGTAAGTGGTAAAATTTCAGTGTTTTAATGAGACAAGAATTCCTGGTGAAGTCTTCAATGGCTGGAAAAAAGTCCTGAATGTTGAACAAAAGAATTAAGACACTTCAGTTCAAAATAGTATTTGTTTTTTTATATGCCCTTTTTTAAAAATGGGGTGTATTATGTTATGGCACTGCCCAGGTGTCCGACCGAGCATTAGGGCATCCGTCTGTTAACATATTTTGTTTCAGGGCCAAAACTTTAAACTGGAAAGAGATATCACAATGAAACTTACACAATATATGGACCGCCATTAGATGGTGTGCTGCATATAAAATTCAATGCCCACAGAGATCAAGGCAACAGATAGGGCTCAACATATGTAATCAGCATGCACAGCTTTTTTGTTTCTGGGACATAGCTTTAGTTAAGAAGATATCACAATAAAACTTACACAGCCTGTGGACCGACACTAGACGTGACATGTAAAAAAAATTATGACCGGCCTTCCAAGTTTAAGGTCATAGATAGAATTCAGCACATGGAGTAAGCATGCACATCAACATTTTGATGTCAGGGATATAACTTTTAAATGGAAGGAGATATCACATTGAAACTTACACAGTGTATAGCCCACCACTAGACAGAGTATCATAAATTTATGACCACTCCCTCTCCTCCCCCATCCAAGGTCAAGGTCACAGATAGAGGTCAACACATGGAATCAGCATGCCCATAAAAATTTTTTTGTGTCCCCGTCAGTCCCCATCATAACTTTTTAGTTCATATCAACTTATTCATGCCCAAATTATAACTTTTTAGTGGAAGGAGATACCACAATGACATTTAACACATGGACTCACACAGTTGATGGAGTGTCACATACAAAATTCACACTTAGCTCATTAAAGTCAAGGTCACAGATAGAGGTGAACACATAGAATCAGCATGAAAATCAACTTTTTGGTGTCTGGGCAATAGCTTTTTAGAAGGAGAGATCACAAAGAAATTTAAACCATCTTTTTAGTGTGTCATGACTGGTCGGCCAAGGTCCCAGATAGGGGTCAGCACATTGATTTATAGATCATATCAACATTTTTGTGCAAAGATCATAACTTTTTATTAATGGAAGGAGATGTCACAATGAAACCTACACAACATATGAACCAATGTAAGATGATACGCCATATACAAACTTCACAGCTAGCCTACCAAATTTAATGTCACTGATAGAGGTTAACAAATGGATTCAGCATGCACAGAAACTTTTTCACATCTTGGTCATGAAGTAGAATTCACACAACACTATATGGTGTTACATTTACAAAATTATTTTTCGATCATCCAAGGTCCTGATCACATTAGAAATGAAAAGATGGATTCAGCATACACATTAACTTTTTCATGTTGTTAATGGGGAGAGATATAATGAAACTCGCACAACATATGCATCACTATCAGGCAGTTTGTCAAATACAAAATTCATGATGGAACCACCAAGGTCAAGGTCATTGATGGAGTCAGCACATAAAATCCCCATACACATTCACACATCCAGGGCCTCTCCTAAAGTGATATATATAATGGGCATATGATGCCCTGCAGACATCACTTTTGTTATTAAATGTAAATACGAAATAGAATAAATGAAATGCATTCTTTAAATATTGAGGTCACAATAAATCTTCAATTGTGTACTTTTTGAGATGCAGTAAATATCAATCATGGAATATTGACTTCAAAAGTTTAATTTGAACAAAGCTAATACCATTCCAGTTGTAAAAAGCTGAAAATTTTATTCTCTCACAGGCCTGGACTTTTGAAAAATCTAGGGGAGCTACTATGGCTCCCCAAAACCAGTGCCAGGAGAGCTATTCTATACTTAAGTCCATTATCAGTAAGGGAATTGAAGGTTTAAGGAGAGCTATTACAGCTCTTAAGGAGAGCAATTATGGCCCTCCTTAAATTGATTTTGCAGGTGCCATGGAGGGCGGGAGCTATAGCTCTCCTCAAAAGACCAGGCCTGCTCCCGATTGGTAGATTTCAATAGGATTTAGGCCTTATCTGTTGGAATTTTGTTCAATTTAAAAACCTTCAGATTGAAAACCAGTTATTTTTTAAAAATTACTTGAGCAAGTTGGAATTTCAAGGTTCAAATACTTTCACTGATAAATGTCTGACCAGGGGGAAGGATATGGTTTACGGAGTATATGATAGAGTTATCTGACAGGCCAGGGAAATTTTGTTCCCCCTTTCCAAATTTAGCCCAAAGATGCCATTAAAGAGTCCTTTGAACAAGCATATATCTTTCAAATAGGAATTCCTTTTTTAAACCTTTCTCCTCCATACTGCTTCCCAAAAACAATCAGCAAGACAAATTTTCCCCTTCAGCCATACGGTGTGGGCTGGGATGGCCACGGAACAACTATTCCACTTGCACTCATGTTCATGTATATTTAACTTGTAGAGGGCTGTAAGCTCCTATTTGAATTGTAGTCGAAAGTGCAGGTTCTGCAACATAGAGGCTTCACATTCTGAAAATGTTCTTCATATTATCTTTGAAGTGGTTATTTAATTTGTTTTGATTTGCCTTGTTATGCACCTGACCTATCTAGTGAAGCCCACTGTCCATCCATCTGTCTGTCAGTTTGTCCACCCATCCATCCATCGGTCTGTCCATCCATCCATCCATCCATCCATCCATCCATCCATCCATCCATCCATCCATCCATCCATCCATCCATCCATCCATCCATCCATCTGTCTCCATCTGTCTGTACAAATGTTTTGTATTGTGTAATTTCAAAGCCATTGGTTGGATTTAGACCTCCTGTTGTATGCTGATAGACCAGCATGGGGAGTGGGGGGGGGGGGGGGGGTGGGATATGCACAAGGAACAGGTTCCATCCAATAATTATTCCCAGAGTTATGGCCCCTTTTCACTTTTTGGACAGAAATTGAAGAAAAATATTTCTGTTTTCACTCTTTCTCCCACAATACCTTTAAGGCTACTTGGAACATGCCTACGGGTTGGGCAGTGCTCCACACTTTGCACAGCCCTTATTACAATTTTTATGAGAGAGCCCACAAGCACTCTCTGACAAACTGTAACAAGGCAAAGATAAGTAGACAAATTAAGATGACCCAAAATAATTTAACACTCTACCAGTTAAACCTTTCAACAAAGGAATTGTCATGTTTCATCTCCTTCAGAGCTTATATTTCGACGAGAATCCATTCATGCAAAGATTCATGTAACAAAGCCAATGAGAATCAATGTAGATTCTCGCTACACCTCTGCTAGGATTTGCATGAAAAGAATTGAGTCAGTTTAACCTTTTACCTAACATAGCAACAGCAAATTAACCAGTACAGAACTAACATGACCTCAAATATCCTGACACTTTGTCAATAAAATTGTACAAATATGGGACACTCATAGCAGGTATGGATTCTCCCAACCATTTTTGCAAGAATCCAAATGGATTCTCCCAAATATAGATGATAAGAAAGCTAGATTGTTGTTCTAGATAGGATACTTACATGTATAGGATATACACCCTTATGATTGGAGCGCTTCCTTCCAATGAATGGTATCTATTCCATACACTTGTCACTCTTAGAACAGTTCCACATGTAGCTTTACTTCATGACATCTGTCCATTAAAACTACTTTCTATAGAATTACAGTAGTTATAGTCTCTTCTTTAGTAGATTAGTTCCTTCTTCCTATTAGTTATTTTAGCTAGTCTGGGCTGGTGGTGATAGTGGCTAAATGTTAACAATTTTAAGTAACTTCTATACTTAGAATACCTATCACTTGCCCAGACGGGAACTACCCACCCATGAGTTGTAGAATTATACCTCCCCATTAGGATCAGTGTTTACAGGTGTTCAGAAAAGAATGGAGTCTCAGCAGGAAGGACTGTACTGCTGGGCCTTCTGCGCTTGTGTGGATAGTCATCTATGGAAGACCATATAGAATTTGTTTTTTCAGTGGAATTAATCAGATTCAGTGGATTTTATATAATTTCTGAGTTTTGAGGGGCAAAATTAAGCTTTTGGTCTGATGATTCATCAGTTTAATGAGATAGCTTATCTGGGATAATCTGGGCCAGTAGTATGTATGATAAAGACAGAAATTACTTGATATTTTTAATTTTTCTTATGTCCTCTCATGAGATAATTTTCAGTATTCATCAAAAGACACTAGACACTAGGGATGCAATGGTGTGGATGCTCACGATGTGATGCGAATCACAATTTTTTCCTCACGATGCGATGTGCATCACAATACAAATAAAACCACAGATTATTTTGAGTGAGTAGAATCCAGGATGTCCAGGATATTGCAACATAAACACAACTCTCTCTCTCTCATTCTCTCTCTCACCTCTCTCCTCTCACTTTCTCGCTCTCTCTCTAGAAAGACAGGCTGAGTGACTTACAGACAGAGAGAGAGAGAGTGAGAGAGAGAGAGTTTGCATAATATTTACCAGGCTCTTCTCAGAGTTCGAAATTCCAAGGCATTCAAGAGGAGAAGTTCAGTTACTTTTTCAGACCTATCTAAAAATCTTTTAGTTTTGGTATTCAATATTACTACATGAGTAGGGCTGCAAACGATGCTTGGAATCGTTCAGTTGGATGAATTGTGAATTGAATTGTCAGCAATGAATCGTGATGCATTGAAAACTCAATGCATCGTTGCACCCCAACTACACACATTCTACAGACTACCTGATAGTCCATGAACAGCAGACTGACAATACAAGTGAATGTTTACACATTCAGATTCATCTTCAGAATGGAGGTGAAGGTGAGGTTTGAGGACACCTGAACACACTGCTCACCATTCCTTATAATTTGCACCTATAAAATATAATTTCAGAAGAGTTTTAGTAATTTAAAATTCAACAAAATACATGTGAATAATTAACTTCATGAAGTTTTGATCAGTGAAAATACAGAAGAAAACATGAAGCCAAAAATTTACTGTCCAAACTTGAACATCAATAAGATTGGTTTACTGAAAAAGAGAAAAAAATTTTTTCATAAAGGTTTTGGGTGCATAGTTACTCATTAAAAAAAATGGCTGCTAATATTTTTAGACTGTACCAATGACCCAGACATAGCTGGTGCTAATTCTCAAAAATCTAGGGCCAAACACAAATTTTGCCTCCCAATCCCCAAAATTTGCATCCAAAATCGAAAAAATCATGTCCTAAATGGTCCTCCATACCTTTCCTCCACTGCGCATGCGCAGTGTCAAGGAGGTCTCGAAATTGGCGCCAATTATCATTCTTTGTTTGGCCCTTCATCAGTTCACATCTGACTGATATTTGTGCTTGTAAATCTCAGTTTAAATGATGCCAGACACATAAATATTAGAGAAATGGTGGATCTAAAGAGGAAATAGAAGGAGGAGAGGAAAAATGAGTGGCAGGAAATAATCAGGACTGTAACTTAAAATTTTTTTACGAAATTATGTTATGTTGCCTAATTTCGAGGCATGGGCCTGTTGTTGTCATTCTTGCTATGAGTTACACTGCTTGTTCAGTGTTTCCTCTCTCCCTTTCCCTTAAGTCCCCCCTTGCTATTCTCCCATGCTTTTGGCATATTTTTTGTAATATTATTACTAAAATGTCTTGGGAGTTTTAGCTGGGTAGCAGAATGAATTCCGTTCTTTTCCCCATGTTTACGTCCTCACCCATGGGTGTTTAGGCGTAGTGTTCTGCATCTACCATCTGATGTTCTGCAGTTTCTTCCCTGGAAGTCTCTGTTTTGCATCAGATAGTGTGTTATTGGTAACTGATTTTGAGCCATGTTTTTCAGTGCCTGGAGTCATGTTTCTGGTGTTTATACACTTCTTGTTTACATTGACAACGGTTTCTGTTGAGAGGGATTTTCTTGTCTTTGTATTAGCTTAATCATAACAAGATACATTATTATTATACGTAAGTGTTGCATTAATTTTTTTGTAATATTTTAAAAAATTTTGTCCACACTTAGGCTTTTTGGGATCCATTGGGGCTCAACGTTACTTTCAGAAACTTGGGCTTTTCTGAAAAAATATTTTTTCAAAAAATTTTTTTGATTTCAATTATTTTTTTTATGTTAATGGATCATGTTATTATGTATCTTTGTTTTCAGGGGTTGGTGCGAGTACTAGGACTTTTTGTGTTCCATTCACAATGAAAGGATATTGTTCAAATTGTAATAAGAGGAAATCTTCCTCTGACTTTCATAATCATTGTATTAATTGTAGTCAGTGTACTCACACTAACTCCTGTTCAGTATGTGT
This sequence comes from Pictodentalium vernedei, assembly GCA_031216915.1. Lineage (NCBI taxonomy): Eukaryota > Metazoa > Mollusca > Scaphopoda > Dentaliida > Dentaliidae > Pictodentalium > Pictodentalium vernedei. The sequence goes on along the minus strand of CM062296.1, from coordinate 435,190,245 downwards.
CAATTGGGATGACAAACATTGGAAACGTGTGTCACGGTATGTTGTTAGCGGGGAAAAGTCCATGCTGGTCCTTTCTCCGCAGGGTCACTCTAGTTTATCAATCTCTGTTTCAGAGGAACAAGAACAGGGTGATGTTTCCGTGATGTCTTCCAAAAGTGTGCCTCCGTCGTCACAGTTAAATGAAGAGCTAGCGGCAAAAGTGCTCATGGAAATACGTCAATTGCCTAAGAGGTCCCTAGTAGGATCGACGGCATTGGCGTCCGCTAGCTCGCCCGGTGTAGCGACCATTCATCAAATGGCTCGGCAGCCGGGTTTGTCCGTTGCGGTCCAGGAAGGAGAATTGGGTTATGCGAGCACTATAATAAGACAAAGTGCACACCCAGTGACGACGGATCAGAGGAGAGAATGGAGGAAGCCTATTAGTCCGGTTCCTAGCTCGATCAGGGATTCCACGGCGACCAGGTCACGCCATCCAGTAGCCAGGGACACGAGGCTTGTAGATTCCGGACGTTCATATAAAAGAAGTATGCAGGAGTCAGCGTACACGGAGCTTCCAGCGGCAAAGCAACGTAAGACCGCTACTCCACAGGCCTCAGTGACGGACGTGCTATCCCAAATAGCACAACTTATTGCAGCATCCCAGCAAACGATAGAATCTCTGTCGGATCAGGAATTATCCGACGACGCAGGGTCGGTACACTCCGCCGAAGCATCGGGTACGGACGACCGAGAACTTCATAGGGTCCGACAGGATGGCGAAAGGGATTCGGAGGATTTGGAGCTTTCCCTTTCAGAACAACATAAAGCTGCCGTAGATTTTATCCGGCATTATCTTCCAGAGGTTGTTCCGTCGGACCAGAATGCTGCGATGCCGGATAAGACACTGATAGCGTCATTGGACACAGAATTGTTTGACCGGTTCAGGGACATCGTCCCTGAGTTTCCGACACAGTCCAATAAGGTCACAAGAATATTCGAATTATTGAATGACGCTATTTATAAGCTTGCTACCAAAACGGGCAAGTCTGGTTTCTTATCCGCAAATGCCCTAAATCTGCCTTACATCAATTCAAGGAATAAATTCGAAACGGCAGGACAGGGCATACCGAGAGTTTCTCTGCATCTAGACGACGAGGCTGAAGACTTGGAATTGTCTATAGCTTCGTCTATGTCAATTCCAACCACGACGTTGGAAACAACAATAATGTCTAACAGAGTTAACTTAGACGCTTTATCATACGCAGATCACCTTACTAAGGCGTTATCATTACGTCTTCAAGGGAAAGAATTCCAGGATATACAATCCTCATTAAGACTTCTTTCAAGGGTAGTAGCTTATTCCACGTATAACTCCGCCCTTTCAGTGGCAAACCTGGAGTTGGTTAGATGTGATGCAGCCCTAGCTACATCCACGCGCGTAGATGGTAAGGTGAAGAACTCTCTCAGAGTCGCCTCGGTCTCCGGAGAGCTTCTCTTCGACAGCAAGCTTTCAGCAATCTATGATAAGATAACTAAGAAAGCTTCGGATTCTCTGCTTTTCAAATCCACTTCCAAGAAGCCGGATACAGCAGAAAAGAGTAAGACAGGCACTTCTGGGACAAGTACGCCCAAGAGAAGTTCCTATAGAGGTTCCTATGCGTCCTCTAGGTCTTATTCTAGAGACCGTCAAGGCAGCGACTCTCGTGGGGGACGTTCTTCTGGCTGAGATTACCGGTCAGACGTCCCTAGGTCGACGGGGCGAGGTGCGGGTTGCGGAGGACATAGTTTCTCCTTCCGCAAGCCTCGCAGGTCCAGGAGGTGATGGTTTGAACCTCTATCGTGTTCCGGTAGGCGGAAGATTATCGAGTTTTATAAACGATTGGGCGTCAATTACGGATGACCCCTGGGTTTCGAGGGGTAATTTCGGAAGGACTAAGAATATCCTTCAAACGAAAGCCTCCATGAACTCGAAGTCCAAAATGGACTCAGCTTCCATCAAATCCGCAGAAATGAGACGCTCTTTTATCAGAAGTACAGTCTCTTCTGAAGAAGAACGCGGTAGAGGTCGTAGAAGACCAGGAATCACCGGGTTTCTACAGCCATCTGTTTCTGGTTCCGAAACCAGATGCCTCGTTCCGTCCAGTCATAGATCTGAGCTGGATAAACAAGCTGATCGTCGCTCCGAAGCTCTATATGGAGACAATTCGATCAGTCAGAGTGAGTATTCGGGTGAACGACTATGCTACAAGCATAGATCTCAAGGATGCGTACTTTCACGTCATGGTACATCCGACATTCAGAAAGTATCTACGCTTCGCAGTTGTATATCAGTTCCGAGCGATGTGCTTCGGTTTGAACCTAGCGCCCTGGGCTTTCACTCGAATAATGAATTCGGTAATGATATATTTCCGAGCTCATTCGTCTGCGGTAACGTCGGCCTACCTGGACGACATTCTTCAGAGGTACGGCAACGAGTTAACGCTTCAGAACGATGTGCAGAATCTGCTTCTATTACTCCATCGTCTCGGTTTTATAATAAACGAGGAGAAGTCGGATCTGGTGCCGTCCAAGTCATTCACTCATCTGGGAATGAGCTTCGAGACGCACAACAAGCTCGTTCGTCTGCCGTTAACCAGAGCGAAATTAATCAGTTGTTACGCTCGCTATTGTCTTCACTCAGACAAAGTCACAGCGAGAGAGTTCATGAGACTGATAGGTCTGTGCGGAGCCGCTGCGGATCTCATTCCGATGGGGCGGTTACGCACTTGTCCTCTCCAAATTTTCTTGACTCAGAATTGGAGTGTAAAGATTCATTCGCTCGATATAGACGTTCTCCTGTCAAATCAAGTGAAACAAGAGATTCAGACTTGGGCAAACATTCAGTGGTTGACTCAGGGAGTCCCACTGCAGTTGCCGGATCCGAGTTTTACGATTATGACGGATGCCAGTCAAACAGGTTGGGGTGCAACATTGATCCCAACGGATTCGAAGTGCCAGGGTCTTTGGGATCCGCAGTTTCTAGGCAAGCACATAAACATCAAGAAAATGATATCAATTTGGCTTGCACTACGTCATTGGATGAACATTATTCAGAAAGCACATGTCCAAATCCTGTCCGACAATACAACAGTAGTAACGTATATTCGGAACCAGGGAGGCACTCATTCCGTTCCGTTATTCAATTTAACGGAAAGAATCCTTCTGTTTGTTCTAGAACACCAAGTTCTACTTTCGGTCCGTCATATTCTGGATCGTCTGAATGTATTAGCAGACTCCCTTTCACGGAAGGGTCGCTTGTTGCCGTCAGAATGGACTCTCAACAAACAGGTATTCAATCAGATTTGCTACCAATGGGAGCAGCCAATGATAGTCTTATTTGCAACACAACTCAACAATCAGTTGCAGACGTATGTGTCTCCATGTCCGGATCCCCGAGCATATGCAGTAGACGCTCTATCGATCTCGTGGGACGGAATGATAGGATATGCGTATCCTCCAGCGCCGTTGATTCAGCAGATATTGCTAAAGATAAAACAATCTCAATGCAAAATTCTGTTGGTAGCATCTCTGTCTCCACAGAGACCGTGGATAAATCTACTCAGGTGTCTGCTGTGGGACTTACCGCGAAAACTTCCTCCACGAGAGGATCTTCTTTCGCAGGGGAAATCGCGTCAACTACATCACAACCCGCAAGGTCTCAACCTTCACATATTTCTGTTGTGCGGTCCTTCTTGCATGGCAAGCATTTTACAGGACGAGCAGTGGACGCAATTTCTAACTGTAGGAGGACCTCCTCTTCGCTAAACTATGCAGCTAAGTGGAAGGTCTTTTGTCGTTAGTGTAGGGATCATTCTGTTGATATTTTTGATCCCTCCATTCCAGACATTGCAAACTTTCTAGTATACTTGTTTGACGAGATCAAACTGCAGCCTATTACTATTAAAGGTTATAGGTCTATGTTATCTGATACCTATGCACACCATGATAGTTTACAAATTGGATCTAATGTCTTGTTATCTAAATTAGTTAGAAACTTCTCGATAAATAGACCTAGAACCCTTAGATTAATTCTTAAATGGAATTTAGCTTGGGTTCTTCTTAAACTAAAAGAAAAGCCATTTGAGCTTCTTGAGACAGTAGATTTCAAATTCTTGTCTTATAAGACAGCATTTCTCTTAGCTTTCTCTTCTGCTAGAAGAGGCAGTGAGCTTCATGCACTATCTTTGGACGATTTTCACTATCGTAGTGTCGGGAGCACTATTACCTTTACTACTAATGTTGGATTTTTGGCTAAGAATCAGGCTCCTAATAAATATCCGGAACCTATTGTTATTAAGGCCCTTCCGTCTTCAGACGGGCATAGGCCTTTACTCTGTCCGGTTAGAGCTTTACGTATTTATAAACGAAGATCTCAGTTTATCAGAAAGGGACGAAAACGCTTCTTTCTGTCTCTGATGCCTAATAGAAAGGACATTACTGTCCATTCTATTGCTAGATGGATTAAATTAACTATCCGTACTGCTTATGATAATCTATCTTCAACTCAGCAGTCTGTGCTTAAGATTTCGGCTCATGAAGTAAGAGCTCTTTCTACATCTTGGGCTTACGCAAATATTTTTGCTATTACAGATTTAATGAAGGCTGCATATTGGTCTCAGCCATCCACATTCACGAATTTTTATCTCAGAAATATTGAATCCATTTCTGGAGACCTGCATTGTTTAGGTCCATTATCTGTTGCTCAGAATGTCGTCCACTAAACAGTTGCAACTATAGTTATGCAGGCTTTCTGTTCCGGCAGTGACTCCGTCCTGCTGCCCTCTTCGCTCTGGGCTATTTTACCCAGGGCAAGGGGAAGGGGTGGGGGGAGGGTGAGTCAGTAATTCTGAGTCGTTACTGGGATGGTTTTAAAGTGTAAAGTTAATGTTTAAAATTCATTCATGTCATATTTTTAAAGTGTAGCTCGGTGTGAAGCATTTGTATATGTCACGTGTCAAACGGGCATTAATATACAATCCTCGGACACTTTTAAAGAGTATAAAGAGTCTCAATTCTCTGGACTGACTTTATTTATTGGCTTACTTTAAAAATATTTAGTATAAAGGGTTATACTGGATGTTAATAGAGAACATGAATGTTATTATGCTCAATTATGGAGGGTGTTGTGTCTTTCTAATTTATCATAAATAAGAAAGATACATGTAAAGCCTAATACTCCTTTTCTCCTCGAGGGGATGACTCTATTATATATAGTTGAGCTTATTGGATTTTCCTCTATGTCCTAGGCCCTCCAGCCTTTTTACTATTCAGCTATGTCTGGGTCATTGGTACAGTATAAAAATGTTAAAAAATTTATAGTAATTTATATATTTTTTATACTTACCAATGACCCAGACGGGGATGGCCCTCCCAGGAGTTGAGAACTCATACCTCCCCGCTAAGTACTTAGCGCTGACCAGGCACTGCTTGTAAGAATGATAATTGGTGCCAATTTCGAGACCTCCTTGACACTGCGCATGCGCAGTGGAGGAAAGGTATGGAGGACCATTTAGGACATGATTTTTTCGGTTTTGGATGCAAATTTTGAGGATTGGGGAGCAAAATTTGTGTTCGGCCCTAGATTTTTGAGAATTAGCACCAGCTATGTCTGGGTCATTGGTAAGTATAAAAAATATACAAATTACTATAAATTTTTTAACTTTCCTACCTTTAGCAGGCATTATTTCTTTCCAAGGGTGCCTTTTTTTCCTAAGGGCATTAAAAAATGGAACTGCATTTTCCTGCATTACCTTTTTTTGCATGGACAATAGTACATACTTTGAAGTGTTTTTTTTTGTATTTCTTTTGCTTTGTTTAAAGTGATATCAGGTGAGTAACTTGGACTCACTTGAGCATGTTCATCCTTTAATATTTAGAAGAAATGTTTTCAGGTATTTTCTATCTCCAGGTTTCCATAATGATAGGCTCTTCATTGTTTAGATTGCTATGTAAATACTCAACACCAGAATCTTTTATGAGGTACGTATGATGTCACATGCTTGTTTTGTTATTCTGAGGTTTAGGTCTAGCACAAAGTAAATATATTCTACCATTGTTTTTATTTTTACACTGTAAACCAATGGCCCAGAAGACTAGCTGGTGTTTAACTCAAAGTTATAAAGGGCCAAACACAAATTTTGAACCCCCCCCAACCCCCAAAATTTGCTTGCAAAACCGAAAATTAAAAGTCCTATCTGGCCTTTCATACATTTACTCTCCGTGCATGCGCAGCCTTCAGGAAGTGACCGGAATTGGCACCAAAATCATTCTTTGTTTGACCCTAAAAGTCATCAACAATGAAATGACATCTGTGCTTTAAAATCTCCTTTTTTGAGGATGCCAGACACAAATCAGTGCAAGAATTGGTGGATACAAGGCTGTTATTGGATGAAGGAAGTGTTCAACGGTGGTTTTGGACATTCAGGGCTGTAACTTTATAATATTTATAAAATTATTTTATGTTTTCCAATTTCGGGACATATGCCTAACGTCATCATTTTTAAAAATGATTATTCCTCTGTGTGATAAATATTCCTTCCCTATCCTTCCAAAAACCCTTCCTGCTAAACTCTTAAGCTTTTTGGCTGTTTTTTATTGAAATTTTTTATTAAATTTCTTGGGAGTTTAACATTTATTACAGAATATTATTCTGTTTCTTCCCCAGTGTTACGTCCTCACCCTAGCAGTGTTACGCCGTTTAGTCTTGCATCTTCTATCCAATGTATCATTATATCTTTGTGTGAAGATCTAGCTTTGCATTTGATAGCATTTCAATAGGTTCTGATTTTGGGCCTTTTTGTGTGCCTGATGTCTTGTTTACATTGACATTGTTCACATTATCAGAGTCCTCATATTTAGGTAGTTTCTTATATTCTGTTACTGTAATGTACTGTAGAATACATGGATCATTATTCTGGTAGTGTAGCTCATAAAATTTTGGATTTTGTCCACTCTTAGGTTCTATCGGGATGTCCTTGGGCTTTTCATGTTCCCTTTGGGAACTTGGGCGTTTTTCAAAATTTTTTTTTGTTTACAAAAAATATTTTGAATTTAATTATGATTGTTATTATTCATGTATCTCAGTTATATATATATATTGTTGTGGAGTTTGGAGGACTGATATCGACTTTAGTTGATACACTCCTGCGGACTCTTGTCATTCTTGTGTTGCACTGGGATGACTGATGTTGGAGTCGGGTGTCGCGGTACGTTGTGTGCGGTGAGGTTCTGAGGATCAGAGCCTCTTACCTCGTTTTAATTCATTCTGTCAGTTTCTATTTCAGAGGAACATGAACATGGTGATGATATTCTGACACACATCCAAGTGTGCTACCTTCGTCGGGCTCAGTAGAGCATATAGAACTAGCTGCAGTGCTCATTATTGCAAGAGTTAGGACCTTTGGGTAAAGGTTTTAATCTCTTGCAAGCAGCTAGCTTGACCGGTGAAGCGGTACTCCGTCCGTGGGTGCCATGATACCACGAGAGGATCTTTTTTATCAGGGGAAGATTTTGTTCATCACGTCCTTCTCCGCCCATAGTGGCATAATTGAGTCTGTTTGACGTGAGGGAACCATTGCGGTTCCTATATTATTTTATGACTAAGACAAGAACGATTAAGTAATGCGGGTGAGGAGGGTTCGATATGACTTTGAATCTCCCCCCACACACACACACACCGCAAATGTGTTTAGAGGTGATTACCAGGCAAGATGTAGTTTTCTTACCGCAAGCCTTGTATAAGTTTAAATACATACATGCATTTCTTCACTTTTCGATTGGCGGCTGGATCGTGTTCTATGCGACCTCATGGGCACATCCACTTTTTAGTTGGATTGGTTTCCTGTGATTATTCGTCTATATGTCATATACAAGCGCATATTTCATCATAATTAAATTGCTAGTCTTTGGGTACCTCAGAGGCTGCATAACCAGTTAACTGGTATTCAGATGATTACAGGCAGGATTTTAATGCTCATGTGTATAATAATTATTAGACTGACGCTTTATTGTATATTATGGACCTTTGAAATTATGAATTATTTTGGGGGCGGTCCATGTCGGAGCCTGTTAATCATACCTATTTCCATTTCTGTCCGTGGGTGCCATGATACCGGGTAAGTCCGTCGCGGTCTAAGAGGTGGATTGGGTAGAGCGAGCACTATAATATAAATAGCTCACCCAGCGACGACGGAAATAGGGAGGAAGCCTGCAAGTTCTGATACTTGGCGAGGTCTGATAGACCGTGAGTGGGAGAGGCCCCCTCTCTAATATAGCAATGTCTGGGGTCAGATGTTGTTTTGAGAAACTTGCATGATACGGAGCATATGTCTGCCCGCCACTTGGGATGCTCCGTCTAGTCTGCAGCAGGGGTCGGCTTCAGTCATGGCTTCCTCCGCTACGTTATTTAAGCACACACGACTGCATCCTAGCTACCCGACTCTTCGGATATCCAGCCTGCTGCATGAAGAAGGAACCACTCTTCGCCCGTGAAGTCGGACCATCCGGTAGCTAGGGAGACGAGGCCTTGATCATCGGAACACTCGGAGAAAGGATCCATTTCCGACACACCGTCCCAGGAGCAGCATGCGGCTAAGGAATGGAAATCTGCTGCTCCTCAGGCCTCGATGACGGAATTGCTGTCACAGATTGCGCAGCTAATCGCAGCATCCCAGCAAGTGAAGATGCAGCCTCCCTCAGACTCCGAATTTGAGCTGTCGGACGGTGCTGGGTCGGTCCAGTCATCTGTTCACGCAGATGCAATGGACCGAGATTCGCAACTGATTTTCTTGGATGGTAAAAGGGGTAAGGAAGAGGATTACCCTTCCCTTTCGGAACAGTACATGGTTGCGATGGCTTTCATCCATCATACTACCCTGCTTTTGTTACGCTGAATCAGAATGCTGCGACGACAAGAGAGAAACCGCTGGCGTCGTTAAGCGCAGACTTATCCGTACATTGTAGGAAGCCCTTTCTTTTCTGGTTCAGTTTATGCAGGTGTCGCAGGCCTTCAGCCATATAGACAATACCGTATTTATCCTCTTGAGTGCGAGGAAGAAGGCGGTTTCTTATCTTCATCTTCTGTATACATACCGTTTTTTGGACCACGTTCATTTAAAAACGGTCGGGGAAAATGTTCAGAGAGTTCTTCTGCGTTTGGATGAGCAGGCCAGGGATCTAGAGGTATCCTTACCTGTATCATTCACTATTTGCTCAGATGCAATTGAGATGGCAATTTCTTCAAATAGAGCAAATTTGGACGTTATGTCTTATGCAGATCACCTTACAAGAGCTGTGGCGCAACATCTCAGGAGAAAGGAATTTTGAGAACGTTCGTACCTCTCTTAAGAGTTCTTTCCAGGGCAGTTATGTATATCACGTATAACTCCGCCCTAGCAGTGGCTAATCTGGAGTTAATCAGACGTGATGCTGCCCTCGCGTCGTCATCACTGATAAGATGACAAGGTGAAAAGCTCTCTCCGAGTCGCTCCGATTTCCAGACATTTTATTTTCGACGACTAGCTTTCGTTAGTCTATGAACAGGCTACTAAGAAAGCATCTAGTGCTCTGCTTTTGAAGTCGGCGTATCAACGACCCGCTTCAGCAGACAAGAGTAAAGGAGGGCGTTCCAGACAAAAATCGTCAAAAGGAAACTCCTCACGAGGGTACAAGAAACCCTCTTATAATTACTCTGGAGGTCGTCAGTATAGCGACTCGAAAAAGGGGCATAGGTCTGATCGGGACTATAGGTCAGATGCCCCTAGGCCGACGAGACGTTTTTTTGCGGGGAGGACGTGGTTCCTCCTCCCGTAAGCCTCACAAGTCATACAGATGATGGTTTAGACCTCTATTACTGACCAGTTGGTACAAGATTATCAAGCTCCACAAAAAACTGGATAACAATCGTGGAAGATCAGTGGGTGAGAAGTGTAGTCTTGGACGGCTTATGGCTATCGTTCCGAGTAAAACCCCACTAACAAGTTGTCCGCGTGGGACAAATCTTCCATTACATTCTTGCATAAGAGAGTTTCTCCTACTGGAGGTATAAGCTCTCTTATCAAGGAAGCAATGCAGGTCATGGAGAATCAGGATTCTCAAGATTTTTACAATCACCTGTTCCTCATACCATAGCCAGACGGCTCGTTCTGACCGGTAATAGACTTGAGCTGGATAACAAGTTTATCATGGCTCCAAAAGTTTATTTATGGAAATCATTCAGTCGGTAAAAGCGAGCGTTCGAGTGATCGACTATGTGGCAAGCATAGATCTAGGGATCAGTACTTTCATGTCCCAGTACATTCGGCATTCTAAAAGTACCTGCGGTCCGCCGTTCAAGGGAAGGTGTACCCGTTCAGAACAACATCCTTTGGTCTGAATCTGGTCCCCTGGGCGTTTCGCTTGAATAATGAACTTGGTAATGTCTTACTTACGTGCTCATTTGTCTGCGGTACCGTCGGCTTACTTGGATGACCTTCTACAGGGATACGGCAACAGAATTATTCTTCAGAACGATGTTCAGAGTCTGCTTCTATTACTCTGACATCTCGGTTTCATTGTAAACGAAAAAAAGTCGGATCTAGCTCCGTACAAGTCGTCTATTCACTTGGGATTGAGCTTTGAGACTCACAACAATCTGCTTCATCTGCCGTTACCCAGAGCGAAATTAGTCAGTTGTTATGCTCGCTTTTGTCTTCACTCAGACGCATTAATAGTGAGGGAATTCATGCGCCTGTTGGAGTTGTGCAGAGCGGCTGTGGACCTCATTCCGATGGGCCGTCTGCGCACACGTACCCTCCAGATATTCTTTACTCAGAACTGGAGTGTGAAGATGCTTTCACTTGAACCAGTATTGTTTTAAAGGACCTAGTAAAACAAGGGTTCAATTGGGCAGATATTCAGTGGTTACCTCAGGGAGTTACGCTGCAACTGCCAGATCTGGCTTTCACGATTATGACGGATGGACGACCATGTTCAATTTGGTCGGACAACTCAACAGTAGTAGCATACTTCGGGAACCAGGGCAGCACCCATTCATTTCTGTTATTCCAACTAACGGAGAAGATTTTCCTAATATGTCATGATCAAGAATCATCATGTTCATCTTTTATCAGTCATATACCGGGTCGTCTGAACATACCAGTAGACTCGCTCTTGGAAAAGTCGCCTGTTGCAGTTGGAATGGATGCTCAACAAGCGAGTATTTGAACAGTTTTGCTACCAAGGGATCGCCCCATGACAGATCCTTTTGCGACGCTTCGGAACAATCAGTTACCGTCGTTTGTATCACCATGCCCAGGCCATTGAGCGCATGCAGTAGATGCTCTGCCGAACTCATGGGGATGGATGATAGGATACGCATATCGTCCAATTCATTTGATTCAGTAGATTACGTTTAAGATCAAACAGTCTCGTTGTGAATCCTACTAGTAGCACCCCTGTCGTCACAGAAACCTTGGATCAGTCTTCTCAAGTGTCTGTTTTGGGACGTTCCCCGGAAGCTTCCTCCACGAGAGGACCTTTTTTATCAGGGGAAGATTTTGTTCATCACGTCCTTCTCCGCCCATAGTAGCATAATGGAGTCTGTTAGACATGAGGGAACCATTGCGGTTCCTATATTATTTTATGACTAAGACAAGAACGATTAAGTAATGCGGGTGAGGAGGGTTCGATATGACTTTGAATCTCCCCCCACACACACACACACCGCAAATGTGTTTAGAGGTGATTACCGGGCAAGATGTAGTTTTCTTCCCGCAAGCCTTGTATAAGTTTAAATACATACATGCATTTCTTCACTTTTCGATTGGCGGCTGGATCGTGTTCTATGCGACCTCATGGGCACATCCACTTTTTAGTTGGATTGGTTTCCTGTGATTATTCGTCTATATGTCATATACAAGCGCATATTTCATCATAATTAAATTGCTAGTCTTTGGGTACCTCAGAGGCTGCATAACCAGTTAACTGGTATTCAGATGATTACAGGCAGGATTTTAATTCTCATGTGCATAATAATTATTAGACTGACGCTTTATTGTATATTATGGACCTTTGAAATTATGAATTATTTTGGGGGCGGTCCGTGTCGGAGCCTGTTAATCATACCTATTTCCATTTCTAGATCCAGGTTTCTATTAATGTCCGTACTCATCTCATATATTCCCACGCTTATAGTGTCATAGCTATCAGATAGTACACGTCGGGGAGTGTTGTTACTGGAATTTATTGTACACCTGAAGGGGTCGCCTGTGGGTTACCTCGGAAGTGTGTTTACTCTCCAGAGATCGTTCATTGTGATTCGATTGGACATGTGTATGTTATACATTATATCACTGGTTTTTGATATATCTGCATACGCCGTCTGCGGTGTACGTTATATAGCGGTCAATATTAATTATTGAGATCGCCGCTATAGCCTTAACTTCTGAAGTGGCATTAAGCACCATTTATTAATAATAAATTAATACCTGAGTGCCTGTTCGACGAATATTTATATTGTTTTTAGCTCACCTAAGCATTTCTAGGGGTGGTCAGATTCAGATTTGTTCAAATCGAGTCCTTAGGTTAATATTTGGGCTCCCTATGGGAATTTTAACTTAGTGCAATACGAGGATTATTCTTTAAAAATCTTCTTCTTCGGATCCACTGGTCAGAATCTTTTCATATTTGGTATACAACATCTCTAGGGGGGGTCAGATTGAAGTTTGTTCAAATCGAGTCCCTGGGATCATATTTGGGCTCCCTATGGAAGCCCAAATTTTAACTTGGTGCAATATGACGATTATTCTTTAAAAATCTTCTTCTTCAGATCCACCAGCTAGAATTCTTTCATATTTGGTATACAACATCTCTAGGGGGCTCAGATTCAAGATTGTTCAAATTGAGTCCCTGGGTTCATATTTGGGCTCCCTATCGGAGCCCAAATTTGAACTTAGTGCAATATGACGATTATTCTTTAAAAATCTTCTTCATATCCACCAGTCAGAATTTTTCCATATTTGGTATACAATTTCTCTAGGGGGGGTCAGATTCAAGTTTGTTCAAATTGAGTCCCTGGGTTGATATTTTGGGCTCTCTATGGGAGCCCAAATTTTAACTTGGTGCAATATGAGGATTATTCTTTAAAAATCTTCTTCTTCAGATCCAACAGGCAGAATTCTTTCATATTTGGTATACAACATCTCTAGGGGGGTCAGATTCAAGTTTGCTCAAATCGGGTCCATGAGTTAATATTTGGGCTCCCTATGGGAGCCCAAATTTTAACTTGGTGCAATATGAGGATTATTCTTTAAAAATCTTCTTCTTCAGATCCACCAGGTATAATTCTTTCATATTTGGTATACAACATCTCTGGGGGGGGGGGGGGGGGGGGGGGGGGGGGGGGGGAGGGGGGGGGTCAGAAGCATGTTTGTTCAAATCGAGTCCCTGGGTTGATATTTGGGCTCCCTATGGGAGCGCGAATTTTAACTTAGTGCAATATGAGGATTATTCTTTAAAAATCTTTACATTATTGACTTCTCACGAACTACTGGACCAAATTCAACAAAATTTGCTATGCATGTTCCCTATCACATGTCAATTTGTTCAAATGAGGTTGCCAAGCCCACAGGGGTACCACAGGGGGCATAACTCTGATAGCACTCTAAATTTCTTTCCAAAATTAAAAAAAAATCTTTTTCTTCAGATCCACTGTGCCGAATTCTTTCATATTTGGTATATAACATTTCTAGTGGGTTCAGATTCAGATTTGTTTAACTCGAGTCCCTGGGTTAATATTTGGGCTCCCTGTGGGAGCCCGAATTTTAACTTAGTGCCGTATGAGGATTATTCTTTAAAAATCTTCATGTCCAAAAATGGCATAAAAAATGTAGGGGTTAGGTCCATGGGGGTTAGGTTGTAGAATTTTAGATTGAAATGGGGTGTTTTTGGACACAGGAATTCAATTTTTTTTTTACCATGGGCCAAACCATCGTTGACCCTTAACCGCCCCCATATCAGACAGATTTATTTCCCTCTGGTGGAAACCCTGATTATTGTTACCTAGGTTAACTAGCTCAAAATTTAGGGCCGCAAAATTCTGAAATGTGAAGGCCTAGAAAGTTTTTTCTGCGCACCCCATACCCCATCACAACTCCACCGCTAGTTAGAAATTCAAGAGGTCTCACCCCCTATTAAAATGACTCTAAACCAGGCTGACATGTGCGAGTTTGACACACCCCCCCCCCCGGACGAAAAATTTCACGCGAGCGTTCGCGTGTCGGTTACGCAAAATGTAAAACACGCGAACGGTTGATGGGTTAAAGGAAATCGGGCCGCTACATTGAGAAATGCACCTAGGTCCCTTTCTGACATGCAAAATGTTCTTGGAAGTGTTTACATGTACTGTAGACGGAACGGAAATTTTACCTTTCGATGAAAATTGAAATGCAGTTTCTCGGAAATGAATTGTAAAAGAAGAGTAGAATAAGGGAGATAACTACTCTTATCATTCTGACTGAAAATTGAAATGCAGTTTCTTGGAAATGAATTGTAAAAAAAGAGTAGAATAAGGGAGATAACTACTCTTATCATTCTGACTTGTCCGTGTTTAACTTTCAAACGAGTACAGACACTACAACCATTTTGCCATCTGCTTCAGGGGCTCTCGATTTCACTGAAATCGAGCAATACCTATCGGCTTCAAAACGGAAAGTATATTTTTATAATTTCATGGTTACAAATTAAATCGGTTTAACTTTTATATAATTTGAACCCCCCTCGTAACCCACGCCTACATTCCCAGGAAGCCTAACACCCGAATAAAATTATATTTGAAACACTGTTTTCATAGATTTTAACTGGTGACAAAAAGTTGCAAAATGGTTAGCCAAGAATTTTTGCGAAACCGAACGATCGGTTAGCCAAACCGAAATCACGGGAACGGTCAATTGGTTAAGGTAATTTTTGAAATTTTTCGCCCTTCTCTCAGGCTTTACTCAACCACGCTTCACCTTTACCTGATTTGCTCCGTGTCTAATCAATTCATCAAAGTGTATCTACTTAATTAAAAAAAATCAGCTGGTAGAACTTTGAATTCCCAGTTTTTCTGGAAACAAACTTCGTTTTTCAAATTGCATAGTAATGCATACTACCCGGACACCACAGGTACTACTGTTGATAAGTATAGATGCTAGAAGTACTGTGGGTTCATAATCTTTACTCCAAATTATTGTTATTGCCCAAACGAGCGTTTTTAGAAATAATAATCACCACAAAATCCCACAACATTGGCAACTGGTGGATGTGGATAGCTCCTCCCTAGATTGAACCCCTAACCGTCACCCCCAAGCCCTACCCCACCCTACCAAACGCATACACTCTCATTTTTTCTTTACAGTATTTCAAGACAATTTGAGAAAACAGTGGGTGATATGATAAAACAGTGGGCCTGTGTGTGTGAATGGTGGGAGGTTAAGGTTGAGTATTAAGAGTGTGGGGGTGGGGGTGCTGTAGGAAACCATATACGGGACAGCATAAGGTCTTGCAAAGTTTCAGTCAGTGAGTCTCTAGGTAAAACCTGGAAGTCCACTGCCTGAAATTTGACTTGTTGGCTTTTTTTTAGTTTGACAAGCAGCTCTATAAACGCCAAATGTCTGTCTGTCTGTCCATCTGTCCATCTGTGACACTTCACAGGCCTATAACTTTCCATCAATTGATCCAATTTTGATGAAACTTACCTGGAACATTGATCCCCCTAGGGCATTCGAGATGTCAAGTTTTGAGGTCATGGGGTCAAGTGTCATGGCCGTAAGTGGCCATTTTGTTTTCCTATGTAATTCCAGCAAAAACAGTGGTTTCCAGACGTTATCTCGAGTTTCACTTAACTGATCTCGATGAAGTTCAAGGTATTAAGCGATGTACCCAAGGGAACGTCCCTATTGATTTTGGGGGCGATTCATCAAAATTCCTGCCCTTGGCGGCCATTTTGTTGTCCAATTTCGCGCACAAATGGAGGTTTCTGACCAATAACTTGAGTTTGACTTTACTGATCTGATTGAAGTTCACAGGTATTAAACAATGTACCCAAGGGAAGGTCCCTATTGATTTTGGGGGCGATTCGTCAAAATTCCTGCCCTTGGTGGCCATTTTGTTTTCCAAGTTCGCACGCAAATGGAGGTTTCCGACCAATATCTTGAGTTTGACTTTACCGATCTGCTTCAAGTTCACAGGTATTAAGTGATGTACCCAAGGGAAGGTCCCTATTGATTTTGGGTGCGATTTCGTCAAAATTCCTGCCCTTGGCAGCCATTCTGTTGTTCAATTTCGCGCTCAAATGGAGGTTTCCCGACCAATATCTCGGGTTTGACTTTACCAGTCTGCTTCAAGTTCAAAGGTATTAAGCAATGTACCCAAGGGAAGGTTCCTATTGATTTTGGGGGCGATTCGTGAAAATTCCTGCCGTTGGCGGCCATTTTATTGTCCAATTTCACGCGCAAATGGAGGTTTCCGACCAATATCTTGACTTTGACTTTATCGATCTGCTTGAAGTTCACAGGTATTAAGCGTTGTACCCAAGGAAGGAAAATACACAGAGTTTACCCATGTCACCATCTACGCTATACCCCTGCAGTACTTGTTGGGCATCGCAGCTCTGAACTGCATCACACTTCTGATAGCCACCCTTGGCATTGCACTTATTTCTTCTACATTTGTTGGTCATAGGTATGCCCACATTAGGCGGTACACCCCATGGGGGTATGCAGCGGACGACAGTCCAGCTCTTGTTTTTTTTGCTGAAAATTTTCTTACAAACCGTCTAAGGAAGATGTTTGTTATTTTTGTTTCTGTACAAACTGTTCTTGAACCGAACGTGATTGCTCAAGCCTCAAGGTTCAAGCCTCTAAGGAAGATGTTTCTGTACAAACTGTTCTTGAACCGAAGATGTTTCTGTACAAACTGTTCTTGAACCGAACGTGATTGCTCAAGCCTCAAGGTTCAAGCCTCTAAGGAAGATGTTTGTTATTTTTGTTTCTGTACAAACTGTTCTTGAACCGAACGTGATTGCTCAAGCCTCACATGTACATCATCTACGTCTACAGATGTGAACATTTGAATTAATCCGCCCAGGCATGTTGTTTTGTTTTGCCACCATGCTCAATAAAAAAAAAAATCATTTTGAAATATGAAAAGTTGTATTATTTGATTTTTTATTTTTGTTTATTCCCTCCCATTGGGAACCCCTGGAAATGAAGCAGTACTTATTTACGGAGATAAACAAGTTCTGTGTTTGACTAGGAAAATAGGACTTGCAACACTTAATAATGTTCTGATCGGGGTGTATAAGATACATAATTATGACTAACTCTCTATTCACGTTTTCTTAAGTTTGGTATCAAATCAAGCCATGACTGCTATTAGCAGCCATGACTTGATTTCATACCAAACTCCAGAAAATGCGATGCATATTGTGAACATAAGTGGAAATGTTAATCATTTATTTTGTGATCTGACCAGCAACATTCAGCTGGTGTTTGCCGATTTTTTTTTAGAGAGAATCACACCAGATTCGCAAGATAAGACAAATTTTAGGCCCTGGACTTGGTCACTAATGCCTTAAGTGGAACTACTCTAAAATGGGCAGCAAAGATGTCCAGTTAAAACTAGAAGTCCTGTCATGAATTGTGTGCAAATGTGTTGATCTGCATGCTTTTCTTTTGTAATATGGTTATCAAATTCTGTACATAATTATAGCCTTAGCACAAGCCGTATTTCGGCAAGAGGACCTCTGTGTAACCTGAAGGTCCAATGGCTGAAAGTGCTTGTGCTTGCTATGGATAAATAGGAGACTCTACTGTGGTTTGGTTGCCATTCGATAAGGAAATTGCACGAAATTCCAACATGCAATTAAGGCTAGATAAGCACACAGTTCATGACAGGACTTGTACTTTGAACTGTAAACAATTGGCTGAACTTGACCTTACACCTTTGTTGTAGTTTCAATGAACCATACATGTAGCTGCAAAAAAGTACTTAAACACCAATAAATAAATAAATCAATTCCCAATTTCCCACTCCTTATTTCCCCACCATTGCTGCAA
This sequence comes from Pictodentalium vernedei, assembly GCA_031216915.1. Classification (NCBI taxonomy): domain Eukaryota; kingdom Metazoa; phylum Mollusca; class Scaphopoda; order Dentaliida; family Dentaliidae; genus Pictodentalium; species Pictodentalium vernedei. The sequence goes on along the minus strand of CM062296.1, from coordinate 435,172,153 downwards.
GATACATGTATACTAGAGTAGTCATACCCCTCCTGCACATCCCTGCATACTGGACGCAAAATTTCAAGTGGCAAATTTTCCCCATAATGAATCTTTGAATTGAACCAATTTGATCTTGTTTGACAGCTCATTAAGGTATGTCAAACAACGTTGAATTGCTTCACTTTCTAAATACATCATGGGAAAAACTAGTGATAAGATGATTAATCAGTATACTATTAGGCGTAGGCTGATATATGGACATCAGTTCAGAAGGGTTGGTATACATTAGCCAATGCCATTTGTAAAAACGAAAAGTTTAACATTTTCATATCACTACGCCTCGAATTTTTGAGCTTACAGAAATTCTCATGCGAGTTCAGCAGGGCTATAATATGAATCGAATCGAGTGGGCTTTTGAATTACATTTTGTTGTTTTCATGTTGCAGTTGTTGTCATAAACTTTTACCACCTGGAACTGTGCGTTATATATAAATTTACATTCACCATCACTTGATGCAAACTGTGTTTGAACAGTCTTTCAGCTTTTCATTAAGCCAGTTGACAACCTTGTAACACAAACGCACCATTTAAGCATGTTACGTTACAATGTGTTTTTCTCCTACAGGAGTCAACCAAATGATCAATGTCAGTGATTCATGTTCAACCATTGAGAATGTACAAACATATGGTTCAACGTCGAGCGAGGTCAGTAGCTGGATGGGTGACCATTTCAGCGACTAATTCGCGCTCCCGCGTTGTGTCCTTGGGCAAGGCACTTAACCCCAATTGCCCACATGGGGGCACGATAACGCTGTGTTCTAAGGCATACTGCATGTTGATGGTGCTCATGTCTTCATCCACTCTACATGTAACACTCCCTGTGCCGCGATGCAGAGTTCAGCATTACAGTGTTGGAGAGCTGACAGCTGCTTGTATTTGCTCAGTGGTTCTCTCCGGGTACTCCAGCTTCCTCCACCCGTAAAACTGTCACCAACACGAAATGACCCTGGCTGTTAATGTGTCGTTGAACCTCAATAAATGGTTGTCAGATTGATGTTATATTCGCCAGAGGAGATAATCCAAATGACAAAACCATTTCTTCTAACAGTGCAAAGTCTCATTTACACTGTCGCACTTAACAACTGAGGTCGCTTTGAAATTTATACAAACAATTATTAATGATTTTCGTTAATTTTAAATACTTAATTCTCATCATCCAACAGAACTTAACAAGTGCCAAATATAAGCCCAAGTGGCAATGACAAGTTAACGTCGAACATGTATAGGGCTAATACGTTGTCTGACTGACAGCAATAGTCAGCCATTTGCAGCCATATAGTTTCCAAATCAAATCTACCCAAAGGCAAAAATAAGCTTGTGTGTGTGTGTGTGTGCTGGAGTGGAGTGCCTACTACATGTATCTGCCAACAGTTTATAGCTTAGGGGTGATCAATTCTCAAATTAGCCATTGAAAGAGATACGGCAAACTTGTATGTGTGTGGGAGGGCAAGGGGATGAGTGGAGGAGGTAGACTTCACAACATTGCTGTATTGCCGTACATTAAATGCCATGTTTCAGAATTGAATTAATTGCCTGCACTTAACTTTATCTCCATGTTGTGTCACAATTAGCCATTGTGCACAAACACATGACATTAAACACCAACTAATAAATAGTTGAATCTCAAAATATCCAATCCTTCGATTTTAGCGTGCGCTGGCGCACACAGTTCGCAGGTGAATGCCGATAGTAGCTTGTTATGTTCGGCGCATGCTGCCGTTCAGAAAGTAGCGCTTGCAAATAAAAGATTCCCAGTTGCAGTTGGGAATGGTTAACATGTCATTTAATCAGTCACTTATCAGTTCCAATTTGTGTGCAGCCTCTGTCGGCATCCTTTGAAGATGAACGTATGCATACAGACAGTCGGGACATAATCACATTGTTCACAGACATAAAAGAGAATAAGACACTGTGTTTTCCAATATCATTGAACTGCGTGCAGTAAACTGCAATATGCATGGTCATTGTGTGACATCACTCATGATCACCCTAGCCAATCCTATTTATTGTTTTAATCACAGACTTCTCTGCCAGTTTCATTTATTAATTTACTCATGGCCGTTCAGTGACCCATTTCATTCTGGAAGTTTCCACAGGACACGTTTTTCAATCTAATCAATTTATTTTTGTTCAGGAATCGAACAGTTATGTGCATTCTACAGTATCTTTAATTTAGAAATCAACTAAATGTATCTGGATTGTGGTGAATTTTATTGTTTCCTGGAATATTTCAGAATGATCATTCAGCATTTCTGAGAATTCCGAATAGTTGAAGTTGACATTGTGACATTTTTGTGGTATGTGTTCCAGTTTGGGACACATAACCACGAAAACATCACAATGTGTACAACAGTCAACTTCGTCGCGTGACTGACTGGATATGACTTGCAATGTACATCACTACATGTACACCACACGAGGAAGATGCCAGAGAAGGCTGAATAAACTACACCAGTTCATGCATGCTTACGTAGGACATCGGGACCCAGTGAGTTCAGAGTATTATATTTTAATTAAATTGTCTGCCGATTGCTAAGGCTGCACAGTATTTGATTTTTCAATACCGAGTACGGTAATAAAATAAAATACCGCAGTATGTCTAAATACCGTTATCATCATCGGCTTTACATTTTCGGGACAGCTGGCCAGGTAAAATTTGATTACAGGTGTCTGGAAACACGTTCTAAAGAGATATATCACACCTACTTCGAAATACCCCCTCTCACATACATGTAGATACTATACACATGTATTTTAAATATATAAGAGGGGGTATTTTAAGGTATAAGGGTGATATCACTTTAGATCAAGTTTCCAGACGCCTGTGCTTCGATGAAGAACGAATGAACATTGTTTTTTCAACGAGCATTTTTCAGAGAATGTATTTTTTTTAACTAATTGGCTGTTATGAATTTCACTCGAGCAAAGTGTTTTTAAAACTTTAAGTTGGAAGGCCAGTTCCTTTTAAAAGTAATCTACAGAGCCTGGTTGTTTTGGATGTAGCCACCCTAATTGGCTGGAAACATTTCTTCTTATTGAAACCTCTGGTGCCATTGGAGAGCGAGATCACCCCCCTTCTAAATAGTAAACCCCCTTCACCAAAACCAGCAAACATGACTGGAGGGAGGGAGGAGTGGGGTCATCTCTATTCTGAAATTCTGCATTAACAGTAATATGTGTAGAATGTGATTGGGGGCAGGGGGTGGGGGGGGGGGGGTGCTCAATTCTGAAATTTGGCATTGACAGTAAAATGCCAAAATTGTGTGGTTATTCCCCTGTGGAGGGGAAACATCACAATTTTGCCATGTTACTATCGATGCTGTGTTTCAGAGCTTGCGTTTTAGAATCATGACCAGGCTGATTGATAGGCCCGATAAATGGGGCCACTAGGCCTGATTTGTACTGTTCAGAGGTGATTTTTCATATTACATATATTGGAAACCAGCCTTGAGCCAGTCCAACTGATCAGTCTTTTGAGAATTTGGTTGGGGTTGGGGGGGGGGGGGGGGCGGAGCTTATTACCAGGCTAGGGCCTGGTGAAAATGCAAGCCCTGGTGTTTGAAGATTGAGTTAATTTGCATCAAATCCCTCATTGGTGTGATGTCGCCGGTTTTAGGTAAGTGCTTCTGAATGGAAGTTTATGGAACAGGCGTCAGAATATCACTCTTTACTCAAGAGAAAGCAGCACAGATAAGATGTCACAGGTTGAGTATACTAATGAAACTCAAGGAAAAGAAAATCAAAATTATGTTTAATTTTCACCCCGGCATAACATAGCACTACAGGATTAGCATTTGGCCTTCTCGTCAGTGGAAGTTTCAATGGTAAAGAAATCCCATATCTTACTGTATTTTGGTGGTAATTTTTAGACTTTCTGCCAAAGCTGCAATGTCGTGATTCATGAACGTATTTATTTGTAATGTTGATTGAATCTTAGACAAAATTTGCAGAAGAGATTTACTATAGAAGGGGTGGTATCCAGGGTTAACCCTTTACCCAAATCTAGCAGTACTAATGCATTATTCACACAAATCTCCATTCAAATTTTATGACCCCCTCATTGGAACACACACATTCAGCTCATTCCAACAACGGTCATATGCCATGTTTTCGAGACAAAACAATAAAAATTTTAGTTATTCATGAAATTTGTAGGCAACTGTTGTCTGTTATTCACATTGCTTCATGAAATTTCAGTACATTTAGAAGTTACCTCAGTAATCAAGGGTTAATTCCCCTTAATTAAATGTCACCTCTAAAAAACAACCACTTTGCATACCTTACCTTTTTACCAGCATAACTGCCAAAACTTGTCAGCATTCTTCGCAAAAGTCGCTATTCAAATTTTAATTTTTGTCTCTAAAACATACATGTACTTATCGCTTGTAAATACCCCATTGGAATGAGCTTTTTGAGCGCATTCCAATGAGAGGTCGCACACCATGCTTTTTGAGACAAAAAAGCAATTTTTTAGTTATTCCAGAATTTCATACGTAAAACACCGCTTTATGACTTCACATTGGAATGAGCTCTCTAAGCTTGTTCCAATCAACATTCACGCACTATGTCTTTGACACAAAAAATAAAATTTTCCACCTATTCAGGAATTTTGTTTGCAGGAACACTCTTACCCACCCCCCCCCCCCCCTCCACACACACAAACACAGACACACACACCTAAAAAATCGTCAGCAAAAAAACTGAGTTACTTCAATTTTTAAATGCATTATAGGAACAACTTGCCTAATAAAATTTAAATACATTTGCATCATTCTGTGTCAAGAACAAACCATTTACCATATCTTTACGCAAAACTCTCCAGCATCATTCACAAAAAAACACCATCATATATTCACATTTTTGTCTCAAAAATATACCTTATCTTCCCATACCCCTATTGGAATAAGCTGTTTGAGCTTGTTCCAATGATGATAAAAAAACCCAATATTTTGGAAAATTTTTGTTCTCTTGCATGCAAATATATACATGTAGCACATGGAAGATATCCACAGTTGGAGAGAGATGTCCAAGGCTATCTCTTCTGACTCTGTAATCTTAACTATTTGAGCACTGGGAGCCACTGTCATATTGGCTTTAAGAAAACGTATTTGCCAGGCTATAGTCTTCACATTCCTTGCTTGTGCTTCATGCTAAACCAGTTTGTCTGCAGAGATAAATTTGCTTTATTAAAAATCATTGGAGAGTGGCTGTTGGCACACGCCAATGATTTTAAATAAAACAAATTTTAGGTAACTAATGTTGACCTTCAAAGAAAATCTATCACTCAACCAGTTAATGTTGATGAGGCATGACATGGTGAAAGTGACCTAAAATACTTATGAGAGCCACTTTGTCAGGTGAATGATTAAGGCCACGTGGGGCCTCTTGTTTGGTACCGCTTTTACTGATTCCAGAGCGCTCCCCTCTTTCTTTTTGAAGATTCCTTCAAAAGAAAAGGTGGGGAGGGGGGGGGGATTTTTTACCCCCCCTCTGCCTTGATAGGTGTGTAACTATGAGGGAAGCTGTTTTGTCTGTAATTATATCCTGCATACAGCTGGAGTTTTATTGTGTATGGCGTATGTTTGTGGGGGGGGGGGGGGGGGGGGGAGATAATCTCTCATTCTCAAATACACCATCCTAATTTTTGGGGCTTAGTCCGGGCTAACCTTAAAAATTGGGAACTTGTTACATCCAATTAGCATAGTCTTCATGCTAAGTATACGGAATTACTTGAACTGGGCTCCTTTTCTATGATATGTCTTCTCTGTTACTGTATAGAGAAACATACATTTAATTCCTAATAATTTTAATTTCCTTTCACCTTGGATTACAGGATTAGAACTATGTTGATCTACTAATTCTGAAGTCCTAGGCCCTCCACCTTTTTGCGATTCAGCTAGTCTGGGACATTGGTTTATAGTGTAAAAATATTATAAATTTACAGTAATTTGTATATTTTTATACTTAACAATGGCCAAGACGGAGTTGGCCCTCCCATGAGTGGGCACTCATACCTCCCCGCTGAATTTTTATGTAGTACTCTCTTTTACAAAGAATGATGTTGCTGCCAATTCCGGTCACTTCCTGTCGTCTGTGCATGCGCTGAGTGTAAATGTATGGAAGGCCAGATTGGACTTTTAATTTTCAATTTTGCAAGCAAATTTTGGGGATTGGGGAGGGGTTCAAAATTTGTGTTTTGTCCCTTAATAACTTTGAGTTAAGCACCAGCTAGTCTGGGCCGTTGGTAAGTATAAAAATATACAAATTACTGTAAATTTAAAATTTTCCATTGACAACGCAAAATTTCATCACAAGAATTAACCTTTTCCAGCATGCTTTCTGTTCTGACTCTTCCAATAGGAAGTTGCAGTTATGCCTCTAGTTATGAAGTTATACCTCGTGGGGGATTATATACTGGAGAGCTACATACATTATTCGTTATGTCGTTTGTCCATCCAGCATGATTGCTTTAACTTTGCCACCATTTGATGGATGTTGGGGGTTTTGCAATTACCAGTAGTTGATAAGTTGACTTACCGTCGACTATCTTGGTAGTCAACAGTTTTTATTTTTAGTTGATTATTGTCCTTTTTAAAAGTATTTAAATTAATTCTGCATAATGCAGTGAATAAAGTTTGAACAACTGCTAATTTTTAGTATGGCATAGCTGAGCATTGGTTTAATCTTTAATTCGAACTTTAATCACTTTTTTCTTCCCAAAACAGGTGCCCCAATTGCAGACTTTAGATAATTTGCAAGTTACCTTCAGAATGTCTCGGCAGTTGTTTCTAGGTGAGTCTTGCCTGCCTTCCTATATAGGCAGGCAAGACTTGTCTAGAAACAACAGCAAAGTCACAGTAAGTGGACTTTCAAAAATGTAGCAAAAATGTTTAAAAATCTCCAGGCCCTTGCGGGTCAAATACAACCTGTGCTCAGTTGTTCAGTACTGAAGAGTACCATTAAAGTCATAAATAAATGGTAGTCCATGTGTATAATTCATAGTTTCACAAATTATTACAGAGTTAACAGAATCTGTGGTTGCGTACACTCCAATAACCCAGTTGAAATAACGTGAACATGAAAAAGTCGTCTTACATGCAAATCATGCCATTCTACAAAATATCAGAAACAGCATGGACTAGAGGGATATAAATAGAATCTGTACCAAAGTCACTGATAGTTGGCAGAACATTCTTATTGAGCTCAGGAATTCTTTTTTGGTAATGAGAAGTTTTTTGCAAATCATTTTTTGCTCACCTGACTGAAAATCAGGGTGAGCTATTGGGATCGTTCACCATCCATGATCTGTCCATCATTGTTTGTCATCGGTCTGTCGTCCCTGAACAAGGTGTTCGTGTCTTCTCCTCCAAAACTGCTGGACCAATTACAAGTAAATTTGAGGTGATTGTTTGTTCTGACATCCTAATCACATTTTGTTTTTGTTCAAATCAACTTTTCTAGCCCCATAGGGAGGGGTTTGGGAAAAATACTCCCAAATTTTGAAAAACTACTCTTCTCATGAACATGTAGATACAGTGACTTGATATTTGGTACTAAGCTTCCTTTTGAGGTGCAGAATCAAATTTGATCAAACAAAGTCCATGGAGTAATATTGGCCTTTGTAATGGGAGTTGCAAGATTTTTGGCTCTGCTCGTAATTTATATTTTCTGAATCGATGAGCTGATTTGAACCAAATTTGATAAGTGTTATTACTGAGTCATAGGTTCTTGATTCATGCAAATAAATTTTCCCACACTGCCATGGAAAACCCAGGAGCTAAGAATAGAAATTTTATACTACAACCAATGGCCCAGACTTAGCTGGTGCAAACTCGATAAAATTCAGGGCCAAACACAAATTTTGAATCCCCCCCCCCATCCCCAAAATTTGCATACAAAACCGAAAAATTCAAGTCCTATCTGGTCCTCCATACCTTTAGTTACTGCACATGCATGGTAACCAGGAAGGTACTGGAATTGGCACCAAGCATCATTCTTTGTTCGGCCCTATGTCAGTAAACAATGAGCTGACATCTGTGTTTTAAATCTCCTTTTTTGAGGATGCCAGATACAAATCAATGAAAGAATTGGTGGATTCAAGGCTATAAATGGATGATGGAAGTCAACAACGGTGGTTTGAGATATTCAGGGCTGTAACTTGACAATAATTATAAAAATTATTTCATGTTTCCCATTTTCAGGACATGTGCCTGACGTCATCATTGTTGCTAATGATTTACCTACTGTTTGTTAACTGCTCCTTCCCTATCCTTCCTTGAACCCTCCTGTTAAACTCCTAATTATAAGCCTTTTTGGCTGTTTTTATTGAAATTTTTTATTCATTTTCTTGGGAGTGTGTTACAGAATGTTTATTCTGCTTATCCCCATGGTCACGTCCTCACCCAAGGAGTGTTGGGTTGTTTTGGTCTTGCATCTTCTATCCAATGTATCGTTTTTTCTTCATATGAAGACCTAGCTTTGCATCTGGTAGCATTTAAATCGGTTACTGACTTTGGGCCTTTTTGTGTACCTGTTGTCTTGTTTCTGTTTTTTTCTATTGACGTTGTTTACATTTGGCAACGCCCTTAACATGTAGTATATAGTATTATAATACTTCAGAATTATTGTAGGATACATTGATTATGATTCCTGTAGTGTAGCTCAACAAAAAAATTGGTGTTTGTCCACACTTAGGCTCTATCGGGATGCCCTTGGGCTCATGATGTTCCCTTTGGGAACTTAGGCATTTTCAAAAAAGTTTTTTTTTCAAACTGCTTTTTATAATTGTTTCGAAATTAATTTGATTGCTCTTATCATGTATTTTTAATTATGAAAAGCTTACTGCTCTAAGTGCAAGGCGGGGAAGTCTACCTCGGATTTACATGCTTGTTGTCTTGCCTGTACTCGATGCACTCCTACAGATTCTTGTCCTACTTGTGTACATTGGGATGCCAGACGTTGGAGACAGGTTTCGCAGTACGTCGGCAGCGGTGAAGTTCCGATGCCGGAGCTGTCACCGCAGGATAATTCACGTTTTTCAGTTTCTTTTTCAGAAGAACAAGAACATGGTGATGGTATTGCAGCACCCATTCAAAGTGTGCTGCTGTCATTGTGCTCTGATGAGCAAACAGAACTGGCTTCTAAGGTGCTCCTGAATATTAAACAAGGAATAAGGCCCTTTATTTCAGCAGCCAGTTCGACCAGTGAAGTGGCCAACCCGACAGTGCGAGCCGTAACACCAGGTAAGGTTGAGGGAAGTGTAGAATCGGGTAGAGCAAGCACCTCAAAAACTACAGCTCAACCGGTGATGACGGCAAAAGGGAAGAAGCCTACAAGTTTCTCTTTGGGAAATTCGGCAAGGTGTGATACATCGCGAGCCGGAGAGCCTTCTCTAACCCAGCAACATTTGAGTCCAAATGTTGTTTTGAGAAACTTCACTGAGTCGGAGCTAATGTCCACACTCACTGCTCGGAGGTACAGGCTCTCCTATCAAAGAAAGCAATAGAGGTCGTCAAGAATCAAAATTCTCCAGGTTTTTACAGTCACCTGTTTCTCGTACTGAAGCCAGACAGCTCGTTCTGACCGGTAATAGACTTGAGGTGGATAAACAAGTTGATCATAGCTCCAAAGTTCTGTATGGAAACCATTCAGTTTGTAAGAGCGAGCATTCGAGTGGACGACTATGTGGCAAGCATAGATCTAAAGGATGCGTACTTTCATGTCCTGGTACATCCTGCATTCAGAAAGTTCCTGTGTTTTGCCGTGCAAGGAGAGGTTTATCAGTTCAGAGCGATGTGTTTCAGTCTGATCCTGGCTCCTTGGGCTTTCACTCGAATAATGAACTCAGTAATGTCATACTTCCAAGCTCATTCGGCAGTGGTAACATCAGCTTACTTGGACTACATTCTTCAGAGATATGGCGACAGAATTAGAATGATTTTCTGAGTCAGCTTCAGTTGTTACGACGCCTCGGTTTCATAGTAAACGAGAAAAAGTTGGATCTAGCTCCGTCCAAGTCCTTCATTCACTTGGGAATGAGCTTCGAGACTCACAACAATCTGGTTCGTCTGAAATTAGTCAGTTGTTATGCTCGCTTTTGTCTAAAGCTCTCCTGCAGTGACTGCGAGGGTGTTTATGAGACTGATGATGCTGTGTGGAGTGGCTGCAGATCTTATTCCGATGGGCCATCTGTGCACGCGTTCCCTCCAGATTTTCTTTACTCAGACCTGGAGTGTGAAGACGCATTCGCCCGAAACCTAGATTGTTTTAACCGTCCTAGTGAAACAAAAGGTTCAGATTTGGGCGGATCTCCCGTGGCTGACTCAGGGAGTTCCGCTTCAACTGCCAGATCCAGTCTTCAAGATTATGACGGATGCAAGTCTGATGGGCTGGGGTGCATCCCTAAGTCCTGCGGACTTGAAGTGTCAGGGTCTTTGGGACCCTCGGTTCCTAGAGAAGCACATAAACATCTAGGAGATGATGTCTATCTGGCTAGCACTACAACATTGGATTGCTCAAGTAGCGAACGTCCATATTCAGATTCTGTCGGACAACTTGACAGTAGTGGCTTATCTCAGGAACCAGGGAGGCACTCACTCGATTCCAATATGCGAATTAACGGAGAGGATTCTCCTATTCATTCTGAATCATCACGTTCATCTCTCAGTCCATCATATACCGGGGCATCTGAATGTATTAGCAGACTCGCTCTCTCGGAAAGGTCGCCTGTTGCCATCAGAGTGGACTCTCAACAAGCGAATATTCAGGCAGATTTGCTACCAGTGGAATCATCCCATGATAGATCTTTTTGCGACACACCTGAACAATCAGTTACCGACGTTCATGTCGCCATGTCCAGATCTTCGAGCATACGCAGCAGACGCTCTGTCGATTTCATTAGATGGGATGATAGGATATTCTGTTAAAGACCAAACAGTCTGATTGCAAAATCCTGCTAGTAGCACCTCTGTCGTCACAGAAACCTCGGATCAATCTTCTCAGGTGTCTGTTATGGGACATTCCCTGGAAGCTTCCTCCATGAGAGGACCTTCTTTATCAGGGGAAGTCACGCGCAAAGCATCACAAGATAGGAGGGCCTCCTCTTTGTTGAATTATGCAGCGAAGTGGAGGGTTTTCTTCCATTAGTGTAGGGGTCAGTCGATATACATATATGATCCATCCATACCACATATTGCCAATTTCCTCGTCCACTTGTTTGACGATCTCAAACTGCAGCCTGTCACTATTAAGGGCTATAGGTCTATGTTATCAGATACTTACGCTCATCATGATAACTTGGCTATTGGATCAGATACTTCTTTATCCAAGCTAGTTATAAATTTCTCTATCAATAGACCTAGAACCCTCAGATTAATTCCTAAGGGTGATTTGGCTTGGGTTCTGTTGAAGCTCAAAGAAGCCCCTTCTGAGCTGTTAGACATCGTAGAGTTCAAATTCTTGACCTATAAAACAGCGTTTCTCTTAGCCTTTGCATGTGCTAGAAGAGTCAATGAACTTCATGCATTGTTTGTTGATGAATCTCATTACCGTAGCATGGGTAATACCATTACCCTCACTACGGAAGTGGGATTTTTGGCTAAGAATCAGATTTCGGATAAGCACCGGAGCCTATTGTCATTAAGGCTTTACCGCCCTCGGATAACCGTAGACCTTTGCGGTGTCCAGTCAGAGCAATACACATTTATAAACGTCGATCAGATTTTATTAGAAAGGGAAGAGAACGTTTCTTTCTTTCTTTGATTCCTAACAGAAAAGATATTTCTGTTCATTCTGTTGCTAGATAGATTCAGTTAGCAATACCCATTGCCTACGAAAATCTATCTTCGGATCAACGTTGTGTTGAGCTTATTCTAACAGTATAGCCATTACTGATCTCATGAAAGCTGCGTACTGGACCCAGCCCTCTTCATTTACCAAGTTTTACCTGAGAAATTTAGAGTCCATCCCTGGTGACCCTAGATCTTTGGGTCCTCTTTCTGTTGCTCAGAATGTCGTCCATTAATGTTACATGTATAAGGTCTTTAGGCAGTCTGCTCCAACACTGATGCTGTTCTGCTGCCCTCTTCGTTCTGTGGAATTTTACCTCAGAACAAGGGGAAAGTGGGGGGTGGGGGATGTTTTTTCTTTATGATTATCTGGCTTTATAGTGAAAAGCAAGGGTATACCTCCTCCAGTGTCAGTAGTCCTGCGTCGGTGCTGGGGTGGTTTTAATGTGTAGCTCGGTGTGAAGCAATAATTATGTCTCATTTATGTACTGTTTTTAAAGTGTAGCTCACTGTGAAGCATTTGTATATGTTACGTGTCAAACGAGCGTTAATATACAATCCTCGGACACTTGTAAATGAATATAAAGAGTCTCATTCTCTGGTCTGTCTTTATATATTGCCTTCCCTTCACTGAATTAGCATTATGGGTTATGCTGGCATTAAATGGAGAATTATATATCATGTAATACTCAATTACATTGTTGGTGTTATGCCTTTCTCTTTTCTCATAAAAGAGACAGACATATATAATTCCTATCTTCCCCTATTCTCCTGTAGGAGCTATCCTTTTCTGAAGTAATTGAGAGATTGGATTTTCCTTTAAGTCTCAGGCCCTCCAGCCTTTTTACAGTTCAGCTAGTCTGGGCCATTGGTTGTCATTTAAAATATGATAAATTTTAAGTAATCAATTACGGATTGGTAATATGTCTTTCCTTTTTTGTATAAACAAGAAAGATATATGTAAATCCTGTTTCTCCTTTTCTCCTTGAGGGGATAATTCTGTTTATATGTAATTGAGCCTATTGGATTTTCCTTTATGTCCTAGGCCCTCCAGCCTTTTTTCTATTCAGCTAAGTCTGGGTCATTGGTACAGTATAAAAATATGAAAAAATTTATAGTAATTTATATATTTTTTATACTTACCAATGGCCCAGATGGTTATGGCCCTCCCATGAGTGGGCACTCATACCTCCCCGCTGTTTATAACATTTAACAGGCATCTGTAGAAAGAATTATGGATGGCGCCAATTTCGGTAGCTTCTTGGATACTGCGCATGCGCAGATCTCAAAAGTATGGGGGACCATCTAGGACTTAATTTTTTTGGTTTTGCATGCAAATTTGGGGGATTCGGGGGGCAAAATTTGTGTTTGGCCCTGGATTAATTTGAGTAAGCACCAGCTGGTCTGGGCCATTGGTAAGTATAAAAAATATACAAATTACTTAAAATTTATCATTTTCCAACTGCATGGAACAAAGAGCTGTTATTTGGTATGATGCATCCTTAGAACCAGTGGAATGGAATGGTAAAAAAAAATGCCTTCAGTTGTGTCATAGTGTATTGTATAGGGAATCGAAAAAATGCTGAGTCAGCATATTTTCAAAAATTTGAAAAATCTTCATCTCCAGAACCACTGATAAGAATCTTTTGATATTTGGTATACATCATCCATAAGGGGTAAGATACCAGTTTGTTGAAAGTAAGCCAATCGGTTCATATTTGGGCTCAATACAGGAGCCCTAATTTTAACTTGATGCAGTATGAGAAGTACTCTTTGAAGATTCTTCACCTTCAGAACTACCTGTCAGAATCTTTTAATATTTAGTGTACAACATTGTTACAGGGGTCAGTCTCACGTTTGTTCAAATCAAGTCCTCCAGTTAATATTTGGGCTCCCTATTGAGGCCTGAATTTTAACTTGGTGTAATATGAGGAAAAAACTTTAAAAATCTTCTTCTTCAGATCCACTAGTCAGAAGCTTTTGATATTTGGTATTCAGCATCCTTAGGGAGGTCAGATCTAAGTTTGTTCAAAACAAGTCCTTGTATGAATACTTGGGCTTCCTATGGGGACCCAAATTTTAACTTAGTCCAAAAATTATAACTTAGTCCAGTATGAGGAATAATCTTTAGAACTCTTTTTCACAGAACCACTAGTCAGAATCTTTTGGTATATGGTACATAGACTCCTTACGAGGATTAAATTCAAATTTGTCCAAATCAAGCCCACCGGTTAATAATTGGGCTCCCTATGGGAGCCTGAATTTTAACTTTGTGTGATATGAGGAATTTTAAAAATCTTCTTCCTCAGATCCATAAGTCAGAATCTTTTGATGTTTGGTGTACACTTAGAGAAGTCAGATCTAAGTTTGTTCAAATGAATCCCTGAGTTAATGTTTTGGCTCCCAGTTGGAGGCTGAATTTAACATAGTTCAATATGAGGAATAATCTTTAAAACTCTTTTTCTCCAGAACCACTGGGCAGAATCTTTTAATATATGTTATACAGAATCTTTGCAGGGGTCAGATTCAAGTTTGTTCAAAACAAGCTCATTGGTTAATAATTGGGCTCTCTATTAAAGCCCCAATTTCAACTTAGTGCAATATGGGAAATAATATTTAAAAATCTTCAGATCCACCAGTCAGCATCTTTTGATGTTTGATATACAGCAACCTTACAGGGGCCAGATTGAAGGTTTTACAAATCAAGTCCCTTGATAAATATTTGAGCTCCTTGCTGGAGACCAAATTTGAACTTGGTGCATTATGAGGAATTTTCTTTAAAAATATTCTTCTCACTGACCCCCCCAATCAGTATCTTTAATATATGGTATAAACCATCCTTAGGGGTACCAGATACAAGTTTGTAAAAATCAAAACCATGAGTTAATATTGGGCTCTCTAATTAGTCCAATATGAGGAATAATCTTTGAAAATCCACTTCTTCAGATCCAGTGGTCTGAATCCTGATTGTAGAAGGGAGGGGGCAGTGGTGGGGTGTTTAGTCAGTTCAAGTTTGTTCAAGTTAAGTTCCAGGATTGATATTTGGGCTCCCTAATATCCATTACTGGAATTCTGGGCATTATTGGTGTGGAAGCATCTTAATACCAGAAAAAATCATCTTACTGGGCAACAGAGTTATGAACAGTTACTTGACTTCATTCCTCTGTAGTGTTTTCTGGTCATAGATGGTAATTAAATTCTTCTTTAAACAATTTTGTCAGGTAAGTGCCTCAGGCCCCATGGAGCCTCTTGTTAGATTTTTGATCGTCGTGGTGGGAATTTTGTTTCACATATTGTAATGTCAAACCAATGAAATGTATGTAAAATATTTTTTCAGTGTAACACATCCAAATTCGATTTCCATGAAAAGCTTGGTATATGATGACTTCTAAGTAGGGTTCATGGAACTTGTGTATGATGACTTGCAAGTAGACATGTGCATATTTCAAACGGCAACACTTTTTGCCAAACTTATTTCCCCTGGAACTTAGATTTAACTCCTTGCATGCCTCTGGTGGATATTTCTGCCCAGAACAGGATTTCTCTTGCACTGAAATAAGTATAATTTGGGCATATTTAATCAAATCTTACCTGTGTAAACTGTATGATGTATTTTTATACAACAACCAATGACCCAGACTAACTGGTGCTAACTAAAAAATTAATCCAGGGCCAAACACAAATTTTGCCCCCCAATCCCCAAAATTTGCATGCTTAACCGAAAATTCAATGTTCTATCTGGTCCTCCATACTTTCTAGATCTGCGCATGTGCAGTATCCAGGAAGACACCGAAATTGGCGCCAACCATCATTCTTTGTTTGGCCCTTAAGTCAGCAACAATGAACTGACATCTGTGTTTTTAAATCTCATTTTTGAGGATGCCAGACACAAATCAATGGTGAAATTGACGGATCCAAGGACATAATTGGATGATGGATGTGAACAATGGTGGCCAGGAACGTTCAGGGCTGTAACTTTATAATTTTTATCAAAATTATTTCATGTCTCCCAATTTCGGGACATGGGCCTGACGTCATCATTCTTGATAATGATTTTTCCACTGTTAAGTGTTCCTTCCCTATCCTTCCTCGAAGCCCTCCTGTTAAACTCCCAAGCTTTTTGGCTTATTTTTATTGAAATTTTATATAAAATTTCTTGGGAGTTTGACGTTTATTACAGAATGTTTATTCTGTATATCCCCAGGGTTACGTCCTCACCCTAGGGGTGTTTGGGTCATGCATCTTCTGTCCAAAGTATTGTTTTTTCTTCATATGAAGATCTTGCTTTACATCGGGTAGCTTTAAAATCTGTTACTGACTTCAAGCCTTTTTTATTCAGTGCCTGGGGTCTTGTTTCTGGTTTTTCCTTTGATGTTGTTTACATTGACAACATCCTATAAATATATGTAGTTTCAACTTATTATTACTGTTGGATTGTTATAAGATACATGTTATAATATTCCTGTAGTGTAGCAATTATTTTTGGAATTTTGTCCACACTTAGGCTCTATCGGGATATCCTTGGGCTCATCTTGTTCTCTTTGGGAACTTGGGCTTTTGTCAAAATTTTTTCGAAACTTTTTTTTAAATTAATTTTTCGATTTGTATTTTGAATATTATGTATCTTTATCATATATTTATTGTGGAGTTGGTGGGAGTACTATCGACTTTGTTTGATTAATTATGAAAGCTTATTGTTCGAAATGCAAGGCGAGGAAATCTTCCTCAGTTTTACATACTTGTTGCCTTGCTTGTAGTCGATGTACTCCCGCTAATTCTTGTCCTACATGTGGTGATTGGAATGACAAATGTTGGACATGGGTGTCATGGTATGTTGTTAGCAGTGAGCGGCCAATACCGGTCCTCTCGCTGCAAAGTCAATCAAGTTTCTCAGTTTCTTTTTCAGAGGAACAAGAACATGGTGATGGTTATGTGACACCTTCCAAAAGTGTTCTACCGTCGTCGCGCTCTGATGAGCAAACAGAGCTAGCTGCCAAAGTGCTCATGAATGTTAGGCAGGGGACAAAGCTACTAACTGGTTTTTTTCTTGTCCCTTGTCTGCAGCTAGCTCGACCGGCAAAGCGGTTACTCCACCTGTCGGTACCGTGACTCTGGGTACGTCTGTTGAGGTCTTAAAAAGTGGATTGGGTAGAGTGAGCACTTTAAAACATAAACATGCTCACCCAGCGATGACAGAACAAGGGAAGTAGCCAGCAAGTGTTGTGGGAAGCTCGGTGAGATCTGAAAGGACCGCGAGCGAGAGAGGTCCCTCTCTATCCCAGCAACATCTGGGGCCAAATGTTGTGATATAGAGCTTGTGTGAGTCGGAGCATACGTCCACACCTGCCGTTCAGGATGCTCCATATAGATTGCAGCCGGCCTCGGCTACAGTTACGGCTTCTTCCACTTCATCTACTAAGCACACATGAACGCAAGCTAGCTACCTGACTTCGGATATCCAGCCTGCTACGTAAAGAAGGGACCACTCTTCGCCGGTGAAGTCTGACCATCTGACGAGGCCTCGTTTATCAGGACGTTCAGAGAAAAGAGCCATCTCTGACACACCGTCCCAGGAGCAGCAAGCAGTGAAGAAACAGAAGACTGCTGCTCCTCAGGCCTCGGTGGCAGATTTGCTGTCGCAGATAGCGCCGCTGATTGCAGCATCCCAGCAAGTGCAAGAGCAGCCTTCTTAGACTCGGAACATGAGCTGTCCGACGGTGCTGGGTCGGTCCCAGTCGTCTGTTCATGCAGATGCAAGGAACCGAGATTCACGACTGATTCTCTCGGATGGTGAAAAGGATATGGAAGAAGATTACCCTTCCCTTTCAGAACAACACATGGTTGCGATGGATTTCATCCATCAATACTACCCTGAATTTGACAGCCTTTTGTGCAGCTGTCGTTTCGGGGTCGCCCGATTCGACCACGTCTGGTGAGAATTGCTCCCCCTCCGTGGGGATGTGCAGCTCCTCCCACACCAGCCGGGGGTGGGGAACGCTGTCGTTTCGTGGCTTCCCGACTCAACCATGTCTGATGAGAGTTATTCCCCTTCCGTGGGGAATGTGCAGTTTTTTACCGTGGTGGATACTGCGGGAGCTGTTGGATTTCTGGTGAAGAGATGCCTGGTTCCGGGACTATGCGCTCTCTCCAGTCGACATCTGAGGCTGTCACGAGGGTTGTGACTCCTCCTTTGGAGGCCGAGCTTGATGGCTCTCTCTGCTTTTCCGCCAGTTCCAACAGCTCCCACCATATCTGCTGCGACTGCTGTTCCGTCTACAACGTCATTTGGCACCGTTTTTAGCCGGCCTCGGCTTATCCCTGCAAGGGTCTGCAGGGATGTCTGTAGTGTGGTTGTGGGGTATCGGCCTCAGCCTTCCCCGTCTTCAACTCGGCGAAGTCGGAAGGGGCTGCCGACTGAACCCCTACTGTGTCCTCTCAGTCGTTGAGCACAGTAGTTTTATACCTGCAGTGGTCTGCTGCGGTGTCTGGTAGTGTAGACATGGGGGTATCAGCCTCAGCCTTCCCTGACTTCAACTCGGCGAAGTTGGAAGTGGCTGCCGGCTGGACCCTCTGCTCTGGTCTCTGCGCCGTCAAGCACCACAGTTGTGTTATTAGATTCGGATGTTCTTAGTGGGGACACTATGAACTCCGTGGCATTTCCGTCCACTTATTCTGGCCACACGACCAGTTTTGGGGGACCAACGTCTTTTGTGCAGCCTGGACCTTCTGCCACGCAGAGGTCTGTGGTGACTCTCATGAGTTCCCGCTATGTTGATACTCGGGGTGTGTCGTACCTCTATACACGTCTGCCTTCAGACGTTTCGGCTGCCGCTCATCGTCCCACATCGGGTGTTTTGGAGGATCGTGACCCTTCGCTGGTTAAAAGGGTCAGAGGTGAAGCCACTTTGCCGGTTCGTTCCCCTGTTGAACCGGCCAGTACGGGCAGTGAGCTTAGGGAGGCCCTTTCCTTACTCACTCAGGTCCTGTCGAAGAGCCTTCCCGTTGCTTCCAGTGAGGCAGCGAGTGGTTTCCAGGCGCCCCTATGGCGGCGCCGCCCAGGATTGGAAACAGGCCACTTTCTGATCCCCCTGGTGTTCCGACACAATGGGAGGCATCGGCTGGTTTGCCCACGATGGGCTGTGTGTCTTCTGACTCAGGGGAAGAGTCAGACATGCTTGATGTCGAGGGCCAGCAGTCTTCGGACTTGGGGGCACCTCTTGATTTTGTGTTTGGGTTCCTTCTGGATCTCAAACCATCAAACCAGCCGACAGTGTCAGCCAGGCCGCGATCATCGGTCGCGCGCCAACAGCCTATGGAGCATTTTCAGCCTTGGACTCTAGCTGAGTTCCAAGGCTATGAAGGCGCCGTTCTTCATCAGGGTTGACACCTTTTTGCCTCCGGTGCGTTATCGTTACTACGATTTTGCCAATCTGTCAGTCTGCCAGACTTTGACAGTTTTGGATCAGGTCTCCAATTCCCTCGGGCTTTCCAAGCCCAAGTCTGCCGTCATTCCAATGACGACTCTGGAGTCCATGTTGGGCTTATCGAGAGAGATGCTTGGTATGCTTTCTCTCTCAGATCACATCGTCTCAGCTTTAGCTGCTTATCTGCCTCCAGATAAGTTTGACGAGGTACAGGCTCCTTTGTGTGTGCTGTCGAAGGCGCTCATGCATCTTACTCACACGCATGCCTGTAACACGCCTAATCTGGAATTAGTTCGGAGGGACTCTGTGCTGGACACAGGCCATTCCCTTTGTGAGGAGCAGCGCGCTACTCTTCGATCTGCTTCTTTGGCAGGTCCGCAACTTTTCCATGGTTCCGTGTCGATGGTCCGGGATAACGTCCTACGTCATTCCAAAGATCAGCTGCTGTTTCTTCAGCTTGATCAGGCTTCTAGGGAAGGCAGGGGCCATTCCAAGCCTAACAAGTACACTTCTGCTTCCTCTGCGAAGCACAAGACTGATCCTTCTGCAACCGCTTCTACTTCTTACTGCAGGGGTAAGGGTAAGCGTCGGCAGACTAGAGGGAAGTATCAGGATTCTTCATTCAGTTGAGGAGGTGGTTTCTCCTCTCGCGGGCCTCGTCGGGGCTCAAAATGAAGGTCCTCACCTCGACTCGTTCCAGGTTGGAGGAAGAATAGCAGAGCTTGCAGACCGTTGGGCCACCATCACATCCGATCCTTGGGTGTTGATGTTGTTCGGTCCGGGCTGCGAATATCCTTCCGACGACACCCCAATCTGACCAAGGTGCCTCTTCCAACCACAGTTCCTTCAGACGTTTTACGTCGGGAACTTTTGTCCACGGAGATAGACAATCTCCTGACAAAGGGGGCGATCGCGGTCGTCAAGAACATTCAATCAGTGGGGTTCTATTCCCGCCTGTTCTTGGTGCCAAAGAAGGACGGCCGACTCTGACCGGTTATAGATCTGAGTATCCTGAACCAGTCTATCATTGCTCCCAAGTTCAGCATGGAGACTTTCAGGTCGGTCTGCCTTTCAATTCACCAGGGAGATTTCGCTTCCAGCTTCGACCTGCGAGACGCTTACTTTCACGTTCTGATTCATCGGGCATCACGGAAGTATCTTAGGTTCGCTTTTCTGGGGCGAGTTTACCAGTTCAAGGCTATGCCTTTCGGCCTCAACCTGGCTCCTTGGGCCTTCACCTGACTGATGTTGCATGTGATAGCTTTCCATCGCACACAATCCAGGGTGACTACTTCGGCATATCTGGTCGATATCCTCCAGAGGCATTCCAATGCTGCCTTACTGGAGTCGGATGTCGCCACTCTGTTGAGCTTGCTCATGTCACTTGGATTCAGAGTCAACGAGGAGAGGTCGGAACTGGTCCCTTCTCAGTCGTTTTGTCATCTGGGGATGGCTTTCCGCACCCAATTCAATTTGGTGGCGGTTCCCCAGGCCAAGGCTGTGGTTCTCTCAGCTTTTGCTCTGACTCTGTCCCAGTCCACATCCGCGACTGCATGGAGTATTCTCCGGCTGATCTGTCTCTGCGGTTCGGTGACAGATCTCATTCCTCTAGGTCAGCTGCATGTGCATCAGACCCCTCCAACACTTTCTGCTCAGTTGTTGGAGGCCGAATGTTAATTCTCTGGATCTGGTGCTTCAGTTACCAGATTCTCTTATCCTCACCTTCTCCACTGGACGAATGTTCAGTGGATCACGCAGGGTGTCCTGTTGGACTCACCCACGTCCGATCGCGTTCTGACGGCAGATGTCAGCGATCTCGGATGGGGTGCGACGTTGGATCCTCTAGATCCTCTAGGTCTTTCCCTTCACAGGATGTGGGACCAGGATCGGGCATCTCTACACATCAGCCAGCAGAGCTTCTTGCTCTTCTTCTGAGTTTCAGGCAGTGGATCCTTCACCTGTCGAATCGTCAGGTCGTTCTGGCGGGTTCCATCAATCTCTTTGCAGCTCATTGGAACCATCAGGTGGACACTTTCGTGTCCCCGTGTCCAGATGCTCTGGCTTTCGCCGTGGACGCTCTGGCCCTCCTTTGGGACGGTCTTGTCGGCTACGCCTTCCTGCCAGTTCCGATTCCGCCTCAGGTTCTCTCCCAGATATGAACCTGCAGTCGAATCTTTTCGATCACACCCATCTCCTCGGTGGGTGTGGGTCAATCTGCTCCACTCTCTGTTAGCGGTGGTTCCGGCATGTCTCTCTCTACATCGCGACTTTCTTTGCCAAAGTCGCCGAGGAGGTTTCAAGTTGACCCGACTTCATTGTGCCTTGGCACATGTCTTTTATCAGGTTCTGTCTCCTCCGTAGTGGTTTTTTGAGACACGCAGTGGAGTTACTTTTCTTCTTCAAGGAGGCACTCACTCCACTGGTTTAGCCTCTGTGGCTAAGTGGATGGTTCTTCTGTCGATGGTGTGCGATCACTCTGTTGCTTCTGTCACTCCTTCGATCACGCCGCTTGCAGAGTTTCTGGTTTATGTTTGTTTCTGGGGGTCTCCAGCAATGGGTACAAGTCCATGCTTCGGAGACCTTTTTCATATGTGGTACCACATTGTTTCGACACTCATCCTTGCCTCTCCAAGCTGGTTCAGCTCTTTTCCTTGAAAAGGCCTAGGACTTTGCAGTTTACTCCAAGATGGTCGCTTTCTTGGGTGCTGCTCTGCTTGGGGGTGGGGGGGCGTTCGCGCCTTTATCCTGGATGACTATGCGTTTTCTCACATGCCAGATCTCTCCTGCATCCATTTTTCGATGGATTTGTCTTGCTATTCGTGCAGCTTCCTCTCGTCTAGCTACTGGTAATTGTATTACCAATTGTTTTTTCTGCCACGAGGTGCGTGCATTGTCTTCCTCTTTTAATAACTTTGTCATGTTGTCGGATGTCGGATGTTATACTGGCAGCCTACTGGAGAAATGCTGCATTCTCCTTTTATCTACAACAGTTGCATGAGCTGATAGAGGACCTTGGTCTTTGGGGTCCTCTTTCTTCGGCTCAGGCTGTTGTCTATCCCAGCCTTTCAGCTTTTTTCAGGTTCAGTTCCAGCTCGGTGCTGTTACTGCCCTTTCTGTCTGTGCGTCGCACTTCACCATACGCCTCATCTTTCATTGTCTTTTCTAATGTTTGTGATGCTATGGTTTGATAGGCCTAGGGATCTCTTCCTCTGTCCACGGTCCCAGTGCTATTGAGTTATGTGTGGGTTGGTTATGTGATTCCCTCCATCATTTTGTCTATTCAGCCTGTAGTAAACAATTGAGGTAGGTTGATAAGAAATATAAATTTTATAGTAAATTTCCTTTCTTATTATACCTACCAAAATTGTTTACATGGAGGCCCTCCCGTCTTCTTATTCGGGTAAGAATCCTTCCTCCCGCTGATCACATAACTCCTGTGTTGTTCGGAATCAAAAGAATGACGAATTGACGCATTGCGCACTCTTTTACGGAAGTCGTGGATTTGTACTATGGAAGAGCGTCCCATACTCGATGTGCGCCGATGGCGCTTGACCCAGTTTTGGCTAATTTTTTCGTGGTGTTTTTACACCACTTTTCTTTCCCAAATCTTGGGAATGATTAAAATAGAGAGTATTTTATCCGAGTTAGGTTCTTCCACTGAAGTGCAAGCCTGTAGTAAACAATTTCGGTAGGTATAATAAGAAAGGAAATTTACTATAAAATTTATACATTTAATCTCTCGAGTACGAGGAAAAAAGGCGGTTTCTTAACTTCATCATTTTTAAACATACCGTTTGTTGGACCACGTTCATTTAAAACAGTCAGGTAAGATGTTCAGAGAGTTCCTCTGCGTTTGGATGAGCAGGCCGAGGATCTAGAGGTATCCTTACCTGTATCATTCACAATTCGCTCAGACGCAATTGAGACGACAATTTCTTCAAATAGAGCGAATTTGGACACTATGTTTTATGCAGATCACCTTACAAGAGCTATGGCGCAACGTCTCGATGGAAAGGAATTTGAGGGCGTTCGTACCTCTCTTAGAGATCTTTCCAGTGCAATTATGTGTACCACGTATAACTCCGCCCTAACAGTGGCTAATTTGGAGTTAATCAGAAATGATGGTGCCCTTGCGTCGTCATTACTGATAGATGACAAGGTGAAAAACTCTCTCCGAGTCGCTCCGGTCTCTGGACATACTATATTCGACGACAAGCTTTCATTAGTCTATGACCAGGCTACTAAGAAAGCGTCTAATGCTCTGCTTTTAAAGTCGGCGTCTCATCGACCCGCTGCAGCAGACAAACGTAAAGGAGGATGTTCCAGACAGAAACCGTCAAAAGGGGACTCCTCATGAGAGTATAGGAAACCCTCTTATTCTTACTCTGTAGGTCGTCAGTATAGCGACTCGGGAAAGGGGCGGAGGTTTGATCGGGACTATCGGTCAGATGCCCCTAGGCCTATGGGACAAGGTTCTTCGCAGGGAGGACGTGGTTTCTCCTCCCGTAAGCCTCACAGGTCGTACACGTGATGGTCAAGACCTTTGTTGCTTTCCAATTGGCGGAAGGTTATCAAAGCGAAAAACTGAATAACAATCACGGAAGACCAGAGGGTGAGAAGTGTAGTCTCGGACGGCCTATGGCTATCATTCTGAGCAAAACCCCCACTAACAAGATGTCCACGTTGGACAAATCTTCTGTCAGATCCTTGCAGCAAAAGAGAGTCTCTCCTCGCGGAGGTACAAGCTCTCTTATCAAAGGAAGCAATAGAGGATGTCGAGAATCAAAATTCCCAAGGTTTCTACAGTCACCTGTTCCTCGCACCGAAGCCAGACAGCTCGTTCCAACCGGTTATAGACCTGAGCTGGATAAACAAGCTCATTGTGGCTCCAAAATTCTATATGGAGACCATTCGGTCGGTAAGGTCGAGCGTTCGAGTGAACGACTATGCAGCAAGCATAGATCTAAAGGATGCATACTTTCATGTCCTGGTACATCCGGCATTCAGAAAGTACCTACGGTTCACCATACAAGGGAAGGTGTATCAGTTCAAGGTATTGGACTTTGGTCTGAACCTGGCTCCCTGGGCATTCACTCGAATAATGAACTCGGTAATGTCACACTTCCGAGCTCATTCATCTGCGGTAACATCGGCTAACTACGACATTCTACAGAGATACGGCAACAGAATTATTCTTCAGAACGATGTTCAGAGTCTGCTTCTATTACTCCGACGTCTTGGTTTCATCGTAAACAAGAAGTCGGATCTAGCTCCGTCCAAGTCGTTCATTCAGTTGGGAATGAGCTTCAAGACCTGCAACAATCTGGTTCATCTGCTGTTACCCAGAGTGAAATTTGTCAGTTGTTATACTTGCTTTTGTATACACTCAGATGCATTAACAGCGAGGGAATTCATGCAACTATTGGGGCTGTGCTGAGCGGCTGCGGATCTTATTCTGATGGGTCACCTGTGCATGCGTCCCCTCCAGATATTCTTTACTCAGAACTGGAGTGTGAAGACGCATTCGCTCGAGACCAGTATTGTTTTAACGGACCTGATAAAACAAAGGGTTCAGATTTGGGCAGATATTCAGTGGTTAACTCGGGGAGTTCCACTGTAACTGCCGGATCCGGCTTTCACGATTATGACGGATGCGAGTCAGACGGATTGGGGCACGTCCCTAAGTCCCTAAGACTTGAAGTGTCAGGGTCTTTGGGACTCTCGGTTCCTGGAGAAACACATAAACATCAAGGAGATGATGTCGATATGGCTAGCGCTACAACATTGGATTCACATAATAGCAGACGCTCATGTTCAGATTTTGTCGGACAACTTCACAGTGGTAGCATACATCAGGAACCAGGGCGGCACTCATTCGATTCCGTTATGTGAACTAACAGAGAAGATTCTTCTATACGTCATGAATCATCATGTTCAGCTTTCTGTCCATCATATACTGTGTCATCTGAACGTAATAGCAGACTCGCTCTCTCGGTAAGGTCACCTGTTGCCATCGGAGTGGATGCTCTACAAGCGAGTATTCAGGCAGATTTGCTACCAGTGGGATTGCCCAATAATAGATCTGTTTGCAACGCACCTGAACAATCTGTTACTGACTTTCATGTCGCCATGTCCAGACCATCGAGCGTATGCAGTAGACGCTCTGTCGATCTCATGGGATGGAATGATAGGATATTCATATCCTCCAACTCCGTTAATTCAGCAGATTCTGTTAAAGATCAAACAGTCTCATTGCAAAATTCTACTAGTAGCACCTCTGTCGTCACAGAAACTGTGGATCAATCTTCTCTGGTGTTTGTTATGGGACGTTCCCGGAAGCTTCCTCCACGAGAGGACCTTCTTTATCAGGGGAAGTCACGCGCACTGCATCACAAGACAGAAGGTCTCAACCTTCATATATTTCTGTTGTGTGGTCCTTCTTGCACGGAAAACAGTTTACAGGACGAGCAGTGGACGCAATTTCTAACTGCAGGAGGTCCTCCTCTTTGTTGAGCTAAGCAGCGAAGTGGAAGGTTTTCTTCCGTTGGTGTCAGGATCAGTCGATAGACGATTATGATCTGTCCATACCAAATATTGCCAATTTCCTGGTCTACTACTTTGATGTTCTCAAACTGCAGCCTGTCACTATTAAGGGCTATAGGTCTATGTTATCAGACACTTACGCTCATCACAATAACTTGGCTATTGGATCAAATACTTCATTGTCCAAGCTGGGTACAAATTTCTCTATCAATAGACCTAGAACCCTCAGATTAATTCCTAAGTGGAATTTGACTTGGGTTCTGTTGAAGCTTAAAGAAGCTCTGTTTGAGTCGTTGGATGTTGTAGAGTTCAAATTCTTGACCTATAAATCATCATTTCTCTTAGCCTTTGCATCTGCTAGAAGAGTTAGTGAACTTCATGCTTTATCAGTTGATGATTCTCACTACCGTAGTGTGGGTAATACCATTACCCTAACTATGAAAGTGGGATTTCTGGATAAGAATCGGACACCATATAAACAGCCTGAGCCTACTACCATTAAGGCTCTGCCATCCTCGGACAACCGAAGACCTCTGCTGTGTCCAGTCAGGGCAATGTGCATAAATAAACGTCGATCAGATTTTATAAGAAAAGGGAGAAAAGGTTTCTTTCTTTCCTTGATTCCTAACAGAAAAGATATTTCTGTTCATTCAGTTGCTAGATGGATTCAGCTTGCAATACGCATTGGCTATGAAAATCTATCTTCGAATCAACGTTCTGTAAATAAGATATCAGCGCATGAAGTTAGAGCGCTGTCCACTTCTTGGGTTATTCTAACAGTATAGCCATTACTGATCTTTTGAAGGCTGCATACTTGACACAACCCTCTACATTTACCAAGTTTTACCTGAGAAATTTAGAGGCCATCTCCAGTGACTTTAGATCTTTAGATCCTCTTTCTGTTGCTCAGAATGTTGTCCGTTAATGATTACATCTATAGTTATTTAGGCAGCCCGTTCCAGCAGTGACGCGGTTCCACTGCCCTTTTCTTTCTGCAGCCTCATACCTCAGAACAAGGGGAAGGAGTGGTGGGTGGGGGGGGGGGCAGTTTTTTCCATTATGATCATCTGAATTTATAGTGAAAAGCACGAGAAGAACTCCTCCGGTGTCAGTAGTCCCAAGTCGGTGTTGGGATGGTTTTAATGTGTAGCTCAGTGTGAAGCAATAACTGTATCTCATTTATGTACTGTTTTTAAAGTGTGTCTCACTCTGCAGCATTTGTATATGTCACATATCAAATGGGCGTTAATATACAATCCTCGGACACTTTTAAATGAGTATAAAGAGTCTCATTCTCTGGACTATCTTTATATTTTGGCTTTCCTTCACCAAATTAGCATAATTGGTTATGCTGCCATTAAATGGAGAATTATATATTATGTAATACTCATTTACATTGTTGGTGTTATTTCTTTCTTGTTTCTTGTAAAGGAGAAAGACATATATAATTCCTTTTTTCTCCTATTCTCCTGTAGGCGATATCCTTTACTGAAGTGATTGAGAGATTGGATTTTCCTTTATGTCCTAGGCCCTCCAGCCTCTTTATGATTCAGCTAATCTGGGCCATTGGTTGTTGTATAAAAATATTATAAATTCTAAGTAATTTGTATATTTTTTATGCTTACCAATGGCTCAGACGGGTATGGCCCTCCCATGAGTGGGCATTCATACCTCCCCGCCGTTTACAACATTTAACAGGCAATTATAGAAAGAATGATGGTTGGCGCCAATTTCGGTGTCTTCCTGGATACTGCGCATGCGCAGATCTGAAAAGTATGGAGGACCAGATAGGACATTGAATTTTCGGTTTTGCATGCAAATTTTGGGGATTGGGGGGCAAAATTTGTCTTTGGCCCTAGATTAATTTTTGAGTTAGCACCAGCTAGTCTGGGCCATTGATAAGTATAAAAAATATACAAATTACTTAGAATTTATAATTTTTCACCAATGATTCCTGGAGTTAAATTTAGATGAATTTTTCATCAAATGAAGTCATGGCTGCTTCACAGCAGCCATGACTATATTCGATGAAAAATATTTAAAAAATAGCAAGTTAAAAGTTAATTTAGATTTATGTTTGAAATGTTTGGGTGCGAAAGTGATCCTACCTTTCTGAGTTGATTTCGATAAAACTTCTCAGACATGCCCACAAGGAAGTGAACATCACCATATTCCAAAATTCAAAGTTCCACATTCAGAGGTGTATTCTGGGAAGCCAACATTGGAAGTATTAATCACCTTCATTGTTAGCTCTAGTTTGTTTGGTTGTGACAATGTATGTAATTAAAAAAATGATCATGTTGTAAGGAGGCTTCAAGGCTTTTCTTTTAACCCTTTACCCAACATAACGACCAAAGCCAGCCAGCGCTATTCTCAAAAATCACCAATTAATATTTTTATACTGTAACCAATGACCCAGACTTAGCTGGTGCTAACCCAAAAATATCTAGGGCCAAACACAAATTTTGCCCCCCAATCCCCAAAATTTGCATGCAAAACCAAAAATTAGAAGTCCTATCTAGCCCTCCATACATTTTACCCTCTGTGCATGCGCAGACGCCAGGAAGTCATTGAATCTGGCGCCAATAAAATCATTCTTGGTTTGGCCCTTGTCAGTTAACAACAAACTGATCTTTGTGCTTTTAAATCTCAATTAATAATGATGCCAGACACAAATCGATGGTTAAATTGGTGGATCCAAGGACAACTGGATGAAGGAAGGAAGAAACAGTGGCTTGAAACGTTCAGGGCTGTAATTTTATAATATTTCATGCCGTGTACAGTCCATTTAAAACCCGAGTTCGTCACACCCCGTGAGCACACTGTAATTAAGGGGTATGAGACCCGACTATCGAGGCTAATTATAGACCACTGGAAAATACGTACATCAAAGCGCCACCCCGACATGCCGAATAGCGACTGGCGATTGATAATTCTCCTCCGGGATATAGTTCTGTTAATGGCCGCACTTGAGAAGCACTCATCAACAACTAATTAAAAATTACATAAAATTAGCAGCCCACCACCAGGGAGGTTCCAATCATTTTTCATTTGTACCAATCACGGTATATTGTATGTAAATCTGATTCTAATTGGGCGGATTGATATTGTTGTGAAAACAAAACCTTCGGACACTGCGTTGGTCGATCCACCAATAGATTTGTCTACCGATTTTGGACGGAGAAAGCCGACAGTGCTTGCGATTAGCATAAATTAGAAGTTATCCATCGTTAATCTGAATATTCTTGTGACTCGTATTGATGGAAGAGTAAACTTTTTTACACCGGGAAAATGAGGATTGGAGACAGAGTGCAGGCAGTTGACGAGCTCGGGCGTTGGGAGGATGGTCGTCTTGTGAATATACGAAGCGATGGAATTTTTGAGGTACATTTCACTGGATGGTCCAATGAATTTAACAGAGAAGTTGATGAAAGCGAAATTCGAAGTCCAGTAAATTATGCGGACATTGAAAGGAAAAGTAAGTTTATTTCTCTTTTATTATGTCAATTATGTGAATTTGGGCAATGGGAATTCTTGTCCTCGGACGCCTGGACGCTTGAGTAATTCAGTGAAAAGCTTCGGCTCCTGGAGGTTTCATTAATATTGGTGGCGTTTACTGAGAAATAACAACGACGAATTTACATTATGATTTATTAAAGAGGGGAAGATATATTTTTATAATTTAATTTATAGACATACCGTTACATGAATGTGAAAATAATAATGACAGATGGTCCTACATAGTCCATTTTGGATATATATACTCATGCCCCCCCCCCCCCCCGCCCCACGAAAAAACACATACGAATTTTACCAGTAAAGATTGATAATTGACATATAACCTCTGAAAATGTTAGTGGTACATTTGTCGATTCTGACCATTTACTGGTGAAATTCGCGAACAGCGCGCTTTTCGATAGGGGGGGGGGGGGGGGTGTAATGAATGAACGAACTTTTAATTTTTGCATGTAGTTTTCACAGTTGAAGGCCATGCGCACCTGCATAACATATTTCAAATAGCCTTCATCATTCAGATGTACTCCGTCGCTACTGAACAGTTTGGCATTTTCAATTTTCCGCATTCCTCTCAATGACCAAAAATGTACGTCTGGGTGGTCCAGATACAATTCTGCTAATTTATTATTTATTTCGTCGGCCACTCTGTTGTATTCTTGGGCCGTCATGTATCTTGGTCGAAATCTGAATAAAATGTTTCCTACTATAACTGTTTTCACTCCCTTTCTCAATAAATGTTGCACGACATAATTCACTCCATCCACAATTTCCTCAGAAGAACTTCTAGGGTTTATGTCATTTCCCCCAATTTGTAGAAAAACTTTGTTGGGTCCAAACTTCACACAGTTTCGAATTTCATTTCCCTTTAGGAGTGAAGATGTAGTTGCTCCACCTCTTCCGAAATATCCGATTTCATACTTCTCTTGGTTTAATTTTTTATTCCAAATTCCGGTCTTTCTGTCCTTCAGCTTTCCAGCACACAATTTTTGGTGTAAATTTGCTACGTAGCTGTGACCCAACATGGCAACTTTTTCCATTCTTTGATAGTACGGTACCGAACTTCTACAAAATAAACGAGCGTTGTACTTTGAGCTTTAAAAATGACGATTGAGGAAAGAATGATGACTCTGGTAGTAGTAAGAAGGTATTGTAAGATGACTCTGCCGGGGTTTGACGTTCTTTTAAACCCTATTGTAACAAAAACAACGTGTTTGTTTGCCACAACTTGAGACTGTCACCACTCACTGGTTAACAGTTCTCTGCTTATAATATCATGAAATAACAATTGAAATGGTGATTTTTAAAACATTGCTTCTTTGATCATCGTTATTAGTAATCGACCTTATTGTTTATTTTGTTATGAACTTTGTTCGACAGAAATCGATTATTGATTGATTGTCCATCTACTGACTTGAAGAATAACGTTCCGTTGTAGATATTAACACCGTTTCCAAACATTTGCTTGAAAACGGTATTAGTATCTACACAGAAACGTCGCTTCATTGTAATAAAGAAGTTGTATACCCAAAAAAGAGAGTGGAGGTGGGAAAAAGGTTTTTTTGGTAGTTACTAGTTTATTATTTTTTTCCAACTTGAAAACGGTGGCGTTTCAAGTGTTTTTCATGCTTCCATCAAGTAATTTTTATCTTTAATCTGAGATTCATTTGTTACCATTGTTCCAAGCTTAAAGAATCATTGCTTCTCCCTATACCCTTTTGTTTTCGGCTATTGAGTGACATGTGATTAGGGTATTGAACAGTAGCGATAGTCCATTAATTACATAATCTGTCGGCTTCCGAGTCAGGATTATTGCACCTTGTCTGATGGTTTCAGTGTCGGGCGTACTGAGGTGTGAAGAAGTGTTGTTTTTATTGCATTTACATTGTCTTGTTTCAGATTTAGCTGACAAAAGAAAAAAAACATCTTACACCAAGCGTACAGTCCTGGCAGCAAGAAGCCTTGTGGCCGGAGATGAAGTCTCCTTTACTGATGGAGGTACAGTCAAATATGGGTCAGCTGTGAAAATTGACAAATACGCCAAGGAAGTCCTAGTCGATATTGATGGAATAACAAAATCAGTTCCATTCCGAGAAATTATACCAAAAGGTAAATAGTAGAATAGATCTATGCAGTGCACATGTATAGTACAGATTCTGGTATTATTATTATTATTATTATTATTATTATTATTATTATTATTATTATTATTATTATTATTTTTATTTATCTCTATATACTCAGGAATTTAGTATTTAGTCTAATGTGTCGTGCTAGAAAGAGCTCCACGAGCTCTGTCAAGCACGACACACTATAATAAAGCAGTTGGATGCAATAGCGGAATAAATGCATCTGAAAGGCACTTAATGTGGGGAAATTATCATTTATTCATTTACAGTACAGTCGTTGTGAACGGATCATATTCCACGCGTGGACGTTTTATCCACGGAGACGATACAGAGATAATGAGCTGGGGCACCAAGCACATTTTCCATTGATGAAGCACTGGGTTCACCAAGTTGAACCCAGTGCTCCATCAATGGAAATTTTGCTTGTGCCCTAGTGCATTATCTGTGAATCGTCTCCGTGGAAAAAATATCCACGCGTGGAATGTGACCCGTCCACAACGGCCGTACTGTATCCATCAGTGTTTAGCGACACTTAAACAGGCAGGGTCATATCGTGTCACAGACTTAACTTCTGTGATCTTACAAGAACCGGTTTCTTGTACACCTTGCAATCAACTAAATCAGCCAGTCCTTCCTGTGCGTAATTTTTTTTTAATAATTAAAGCCTAAACGTTTTTTTCTTATTTAGGTGGATGTGAAGAAAGCATCAAAAAGAAGAAAGTGCTTAACAGCCAGAAAAAGAGCACATCCGTACAGCAAATAGAGACTCGGACAGCCACATCACAAACCGTCACTACTGTGGATCACACAACACATATTTCGCCAGGACTGCGGTTACCTTTATTTTGGAATGGGGAGTTATTTGAAATTGGGCAAACGGCAGAAATTCGTGATTCTGGAAACATCATCATAGTAATTTCGGATATCATTGTGCTTGACGACAAAGTTAAACCGGTGGTTAAAGGTTTTCTTGTGGTGAGTGGAAAAGTGTCTTGTGATGTCGCGATTTCTGTCAACATCGAACGAATCAAAAGTAAGAAGGAAGTTTTAGACAAAGAAGGGGGCAAATTTAGTAAAACGTTACGGGAGGAGAGCTTCAAGTTGCACTCAGATGAAACTGTGAAGATCATTCGGAGATGTCTTCTGCAACACAATTTAAAAAAGGAGATAGAAAGTGCATTAAAAAGTAGACTGTTCAACAGAAAATTCTCTCTCGGAGTAGTGGATTGTACTGAGCTGTATTTCTTATTCCCTGGACTTACTCTGACAAAAGGCACAGCTGGTTATGAATACAAAGACAACTCTTTGTGTCAGTTGGACCAAACGCTCGGAGATCGCTGGGATATTTTTATTGCCAGCGAAAAGGTTACATTTGTTACGCAGGTAAAAGTAAAAATTACAAGGGACTATAACATTACTGGCATAATTCGAACTGCACTATTTAAAGGTTCTGTTGAGAGTGTATCAGGAAATGACTACAGGGAAAATGTGGTGAATTTTATTGAAATCGGAAGTGATGAGGAAGAGTTGTCTGTAGAAGACCAGGTGTGTCATTGAGTTGCAACTGTCTGTGACTTTAAATATGCATTCCTATTGATGTTGAATATGGGAATACATATTTAAAGAGCTCTTATTCTCTGAATGCAATGCCCACAACGATAGCTCGCTATACTCTATGTCAAGTTTTACTCTAGTTGCAGAAGCAGTTTTAATAGTGGGGGAGGGGGGGGGGGGCTATACTCGAAAATCCCCATTCAAATTTTTTTTTAGTTTTCATTTTTCGGCTTCCAAAACATAGGTTATGACCTCTCATTGGAACGAGCGCTTCATAACCTATGTTTTGGAAGCCAAAAAATGAAAATTTAAAAAAAATTGAATGGGGATTTTCCAGTATAGCACTGGCCGGTTTTGGCAGTTTCGTTAGGTAAAGGTTAAAAATAAATAATAATAAAAATTCAAACTTAGTTGTGTGTTCTCGCTTGACGTTGATCACACATTTACTTCTTTGTATATAAAATGTATTATATTTATATGCTTCTACATGTAGATGCATTCGCGAATAAACATAAAACTTAGTTGTGGGTTCTCGCTTGACGTTGAACATACGTTCTTGTATATAGAATGTACATATCATATTTGTTCAGTGCTATACAACATGTGTGCTACCGTTGTAACGTGCTATAAAATCTCAATTGTGCTAAAACCTTTTTCTACTGTGCTAAAAATTGTGCGTTGCCACTTTGGAGAAAACTTGATGATACACTGTTAAAAAATTCCGTAGTTTTTACGGGACTTTTTACTGGTCTCCCTGCTGCCAGCGCTTTTTGCAGTAATTTTCACGGAACTTTTGTTAACACTATAAAATGTAAACATACACATCACTTTGAAATAATTATACAGTATCCCCACCCTTGCCGCTATTCCACTGGAGGTGTAAGAAAATAATAATGTGGAATTTAGTTACAGAAATAATTGAATTAGTGGGCTGTCTGTGTGATATGCACTCTTAATTGGCTGATGTTTGCTTATATTTCATGGTCAGTTATAAGTTAACTGTATTTTGTTATTATAAATTTATTTTATTTTTTTAAAAATTATTGGAGAGTGCCTATAGGCACTCTCCAATAATTTTTAATAAAATAAATTTATAAGAACTATTTTTTTATATCCAAAAATCTTAAGCAGTTCAACAGTTAACAAAAGTTCCCTCAAAAGGTGCTGGCAGCAGGGAGACCAGCAAAATGTGCCGCAAACACTACAGAATTTTTTAACAGTGTAGAGAGAGAGAGAGAGAGAGAGAGAGAGAGACTGACTGTTAGCGTGGGATTGCATTTAGAGAAACTTCAATCCTCTGTCCCATAGTTCCATGATAGTTTGATTACAAATGTATCCAGTTCCTCATTTTCGCAATGGTATTACATGTGAACAACATAGGCACGGATTTAGCTGTGCTATTGACACACTCATAGAATTATTTTATTATGGAGTATTCAGACATATCTCCGAAAAGGAGAAACTCAGATTATCAAATGGAGAGAACTTACTCTCAAAAATAGTAGAGTGTTGTAAACTAAGGGAATTCTATGGCACGGCAGCATGTAACTTGCGGGATCCTGTCTGGGATTGGTGTTGTAATAATTGTGCAGAATATTTCAGCCCGAAAGGTAGGAAAGATGCGGAAATTTTACAAGCTTTTTATGGTATGGTCGCTAATAAATCTGCGACAAATTTTCAAGTTGGTGCTGAAATCACAAACAGCTGTCTTGTTTGTAACACTGAAACTTATTCAGAAGTCTCTTTACCTACTATTTGTCTGACACAAAGTATCAATACGTTGACAAAGGGGGTGATTGAAAGTTCTCTGGACATGTGTATTGAGAGGGCAGTCTTTTATCGACAGAAAAACTGTTCCAACTGTCTTAGTAATGAAATATTGCCACACGCCGAAATAAGTATGCCAGACTTTATTTTTGTAGAGTTGGGCCTACTAAATTTTAGAAATTGCCAAATTCCTCCAGTGCACATTAAAGAAGATATCGCAATAAGGGGACACATGTACGAATTAACTGCCGCGGTGCAGACAGAACCAGAACACTTTGTGTGCATAGCAAAATTTGAGAATCACTTCCATGTCATTGATGGTCTCAAACCACAAGCACAAAAATTTAAAACATTTCGCGAAGCTGTTTTTCGTGGCAATTATTCCTCAACGGAAACCGATTTTTGTCTCACAACTTTGCATTTTGGTATTCAACTGTTGCTTCTTAGAAAAAAGAAAGTTGTGGAACCACAGTTGAATACAACATACACTGTTCTGAGATCTCCTAAAGTAGATTGTAAAGCCGCCTCACATTCAGGGCCTGAACTACAATGTGGCACATTTTCTCAGACGATTCGGGTCGCAAATGTTGAAGTTAAAACTGAAATAATTCATGGCCATACTTACCTTGCTACATCAGATTTGTTTCAGGCAATGGGGATTTCGGACAGCATAAGCAAAAATGGATATAAATTTATTGACCAAAAATTAGCACGTGGTAATATTTCTCTGAATGATGCCTTTATATTTGGACATAGAAAACAGCGTCTGTTGATCAGGGCTGATGTTTTACCCTTCATCCTTGATGAGCGATATGTCAAAAGCCACGATCAGCGGGCAAAAAATAGGAAGTACCTTAAGGATTTGAAGACAATATTGAGCGATCCCAAATGTGAAACGCCAACGAGTGCAACCCATTTCTTAGACAAAAATAAAATGGATAAAAACAGCAGCAAAAAATTGAGTCGGTTAGAACTAACGGCTAATGGGACAGTGAATCTTGCAGGTGTCGATGTTTTGTACATAATACAGAATGAAACAATTTTTCTGCAATGCAAAAAAGCTCTCGAATTAATAGGTTTACACAAAAGAGTAACTAAAAATGGTTACAAGTTTATAGACGCCCAGTTGGGAGAAGGGAATGGGTTTCAAGTTAGTAAACATTTTTTGGTAAGAGGGAAAAGCCGAGAATTCATTAGTTTGGTGTCGTTTTTTAAGCTGCTTGATGCAAAAATGTTTCCTAAATTACATTCCGACCTTCTGGAAGTTTTTCCATCTGGAGTGACAGTAAAGGCCCCCGGCAAGTGTCATAATGTAAATCAGGAAACACCAATAAAAGATAATAATCAGACCAATCGGAGAAAATCTACTAAACGTAAGCTAGAGTTTGCAGTTGAGGACGAGCAAAAAGGGCGAGCCAGAAAAATTGGGGGTGTTGCTTCAAAGTCAAAGAAACACGGGAGCCCAATCTGTGCTGTAATTGACAAATGTTCTCAGGCAAAGATTAAGCTCAACAAAGCCCAGCAAAACAACATTACGCCAGAATTTATTGCTGGATTGCTCGAGTCTGTTCCACTGAAGGGAAAAATTAGTTTACTTGAAGAAATTGTAAGAAAAGAGGCGCCAAGATTTTTTGAAATTACTTCCCAGAATATAATTCATCTGGAAGAAAACTTCAGTGGAACTAGACTAATGGACAAATTTCGCAAACTATTACCTGGCATAATGCCGTCGCAAAGAAGCGAACGTCAAGTGAAAAAGGAATACGAAAAAGAGTTTAACGCCATTTTGCTTCCGACGCGAACGGCAACTGGTTGGAAAATTAATCTTGATCGGCTGTTAGAAATACTCAGTTTTAAATTTCCGTTTTATAAAAAAAATGAAGAAATTAATATGAGGCTGTATGGGGATGGGAGGGAGATCGGTGGGCGTTCAAGCACTTTTATTGCAATCAGTCCCATCGACAATAACCTATTTTTACATGGGCAACTTTTTCAAACACCAAAATTGGTATATCCTATCGCCATTTTCTACAAAAGTGATTCACGGGACAATCTAGAAGAAAACATAGGGTACTTGAATGAAACTATAGAAAAAAATCAAACCAGGGGACATAATTTTTTCTTAAGTGGGGATGAAATGTTTCTTGAAGGTGTCTTGGATGGGGAAAATAAGCTGGGTCCGACGACTGAATCTGGGTGGAATATCTATATGGATATGAAGAGAGAACACAAAAAGGAAGTGGACAAAAAAACGGGTTTCAGAACAAGGCTCTCACTAAAAATCGAACGAAGCCACCCAGAATCGCTTTTGAAAGCCATTCCGTTAGAAAAAGTCATTTTTTGTCTGTTACATGGATTAGCTCGCGTCGTCGAAAAATTCTTAAACTTAGAAATTGAACATATTATTTCGGAGGGGCAGCTAATGTCACAGAAAGGTGAGGATGGGGAATCATTTAAGACTGAAAAATTTTTAAATCTTGAGAACAACATAAACAAAAGAGGGGTACGTCAGGGAAATTTTAAAATACATTTTACGAGAGATGGAAAACCCGAACCCGTAAAACTGAATAAGGATCACGCATTCGTCGTGATAGCCCCATCCGCCGAAGTTTGCCCAGACATAAAATATTCTGTCGAGCCCGTTCTAAAAAACGTGACGCGGGAAAGACGGGTGAATAAAAAAATACCTGACCAGATTAGGATGGAGTTAAAATTGCAAGAGAATTACACTGATTTCACTTTGACTAAGGATATTTGGACAAATTTTTATCAAATGATACTGATTTTAAAGAAAGACCCTGATCCCGTCTTGCTTGAGGGCAGACCAGAGGGGTCACTGCTGTCTACGGACTATTCATGGGGCTACACCACGCTCGATAAAGAAAAGTATTTGTACCATGCCGAATGCTTTTACCAACTGTTCTGTTTGCGATATTCTTATAACGAGTTAACACCATACATGATGAAATTCATTGATGTTGCCCCAAAACTAATGGAATGCTCACCATTCAGCATGGCCAGGTTTCAGTCAGAAGCAGGCGAACACGCCAATTACGAACATGCCTGTTTCTTCTACAACCATACAACCCGCACAGGCGGACGTCAAAAAGCAGACCCGACAATTAAACTGTTTCAAAATATGTGGAAACGATTGTCATTTGAAATAAATAACTCCACAATAAGTAACACTGTAGCCGTGAGCACGTCCTTCCAAAAATACTGTGAACAACACGTAGCTGCGGCTACTATTCAAAAATGTTTCAAAAGATATCTCTTTTCAAAACGTCTTGTCCCACAAACTAAAAAACAAAGCGTCCCTTCCCAGGAAATAGAAATGGGTAATAATTTTTTGAACGGCAAATATGTGCTATGTGGAGCAATTCCGAAATATGGATCCAAAAAAATGGATCACGCGGCCATGAAAGAAAAAATAATGCAGCATGGGGGGCGGGTTGCAAACAATGTACCCCTTAGTGGGAAAGGAATGTCCACAAAAATATATACTGTGTTGACAACCGAAGCAGTATTGAAAGGGAAAAAAATACCTCAGCCAATCCGTCGAGCCCTTCGAAGAGGCTTCCCTGTACTTTCTTTTAAATTTATACATGACTGCATATCAGAAAATAAATTACTACAAGTAGAAAATTACAAACTTGAAATACCGTCTAATATATCGGCCATCAAAGATATTCCTCTCCAAAAGAAATATTTCAGTAAAACGGGTAAAATGATAAGTTTTTTGAAGCACAATAGAAGAAAAAGAAATAAAAAAAATGGTGACTCTTTAAAATTATCATCTCCTGGACGTAACAGCTCTCTATTTTATGTTTTCCAAAGGAGGAAAGAACTTACTAAAAATGGCCCCCGATTAAACTTTAAAGGAACGCAGGAACTTTTTGTCAATTTACACAAGGAATGGAAAAATCTATCTCCTACTAAAAAAGAACAGTACCAACAAAAATGGAAAAATGAATCTGTAAAGAAAAAAGAAGAATTTTTGAAAAAAATTAAACAAAAATATGAGATTGCCGAATATAATAAAATACAATCTCCGAAGTATAAAAAATTCATAAAGAAAACACCCCAAAAAACTCCTGTTAAAATATCTTGCTTCTAGAATGGTCGTTTAATTGTTGATTATTCTTCATTTAATGCAGAAATATATAACTTTAAAACACCAATAAATGAATACACGTCATGTAATTACATGTAGTTGATTGCTTCCCGTTTATTTATTTATTAGTGTTGAAGGCCATATATTTCTGTACATAAGGTAATCATTCCCGTTTATTCATTTATTAGTGTTCAAGGCGATATATTTCTGTACATAAGGTAATCATGACTGCAACACGAATTCCCCGTAGGTATGCCAAGAAGTGAAACAGTGCTTGTTTACTGTGGTATACAAACACCAGTTTTACTGGCAAAACAGGTCCTGGTAGCCAATGTCTGGAGTAGAAGTCCTCTAAAAGGGTCAACGTGGTATAAATGATTGGCCAAACATGGATTTATATCTGTGTTGCGTTCATGATTAGCCTGCTTGTGCAGAAATATACGGCCTCAAACACCAGTAAATAAATACCTGAATAGATACAGTACGGCCTGTAATAAAGTGTACCCTTGGGCAACAATAGCGCGTTAATAACGCCAGAATATCCTCTCATTATAAAGAGGAATAAATAAAGTAACGTTATGGCGTTATTATGTTGTAGATAGCGAGTTAGTAGCGCAATCAACTTTCCACTTATTATAGGCGGTACTGTATGAAAAATAAATTTAATGTAGTTAAATGATCACTTTCCCGTGGTTTTATTTATTTATTTATTTATTTATTTATTTATTTTGAACATCTGTATTGTCATATTTTATTCATTATTTAAAAGGTTGTAAATAATTCGTGTACAGTGTAAATATATTGATCCATCATAAATAAATGCATAGTTCATGCAGATTTTCTTTTATCATTTTTACCCAGTCATAGTTATGCTGTGAAAATCCAACCAAAGAAACTCTCACTCATTGTTATTGTTTTGATAATCACTCTGGTAACAGAAAGTAGTTCCAGCAATGTAAACACTGGAGATTGATTCTATTAATAGGAGACCTATTATGTAATCAACACCAGCTGTACAGGGATTAAGTTTAAATGGGATGTACACGACATGTATTAAAATTAGTTCATGTTCCCTATTTTCGGGACATGAGCCTAACGTTATCACTGATTGATTATGATCTATCCACTGTTTATTTAGTATTCCTTCCCTGCCTTCCCTTGATCCCCCCAGTTAAGCTCCCAAGCTTTTTGGCTTGTTTTAATAAAAAAAATTTATAAAATTTATTGGGAGTTTTTTGTTTTATACAGAAGATTATTCTGTACATCCCCAGGGTTACATCCTCATCCTTAGGGTGTTTGGGCATTTGGTCATGCATCTTACATCCAATGTATCGTTTTTCTTCTCAGGAAGATCTTACTTTACATCGGATAGTCTTGTTTCTGTTACTGACTTCGGGCCGTGTTGCCTGGGGTCTTGATTCCGGTGTTTTGTTTACATTACATTACTCTAGGTAGTTTCCTATTTTTGTTTAGGAACAACAGTTGTAAGTAACATTAAATATTCTGATAGTGTGGTAGTTAATTTTACACAGATTTTATAATTTTGACCACACTTCGGCTTTTTTGGGCTCATCGTTTCCTTTGGGAACTTGGGCTCTTTTATTAGGAAAATTTTTATTTTATTTTTGAAAGAGTTTTTCTTTTGGATATATTTATTTCATTGATTATATTTTAATGTTATATTATATGTTGATTTGGTGGTGGTGCAATGACATATATTAGTATTTAGGTAATTATTTTTATCTAATAGTATGGCAAAAATTGGAAACCTTTCCTTTATTTACTTGGTCGTTGTAATGAGTTTACTTGATGTACTACCACTAATTCTACTCCATGTGTCAGATTTGATAATCTGAATGACGGGCGTCATGGTTTGTGTTAGGCGAGTGGACACTATCGGTTCTATTGCGGCAAGGGGACTCAGCTGGTCCTCTCGTCAAAATGTCACTATATTTTTTTAGTTTCTATTTACAGAGGAACAAGAACATGGTGTGGCTTTGTGATGCGATCAGGGAGTGTGCTGCCGTCATCGCAAATCAATGAAGAGCTAGCGGCAAAAGTGCTCAAGGAATTAGACAAGTGCCTAGATCCTTAGTAGGATTGACGACCTTGTCGCCAGCTAGCTCAACTGGCAGATCTCACTTGTATGTGGGTGATGTGATGCCGGGTATGTCCGTAGCGGTTGAGAAGAGGAATAAGGGTGTAGCGAGCACTATAAACATACGAACATGCTCACCCGGCGACAATGGAAAGGAGGAAGCACGGGAAGGAGGAAGTAGACAAATTCTGAGGTATGCTCGTCCAGGTCTTCCGTGATCGCGAGCAAAAGAGAGGCCTCTCTCTCTTATAACAACATTTGGGGTTAGAGGTTGTTGGTAGGAACTTGTGTCGGTCAGACAAGTTCTGAGGTATGCTCGTCCAGGTCTTCCGTGATCGCAAGCAAGAGAGAGGCCCCTCTCTCTAAAAACAACAGGAACTTGTGTCAGTTGGAACTTACGTCCACGGGATGCTCCTCCCATAGACTGCCAGTCTTATAGCTTCCTCTATGTTTGAAAAGCACACACGACTGCACAAGTCCGTTGTTGCCAGTTACCTCGGCCGGTGAAGTAGTTACTTAGGCCTCTGAGAACTGTGACACCGGGTGTATACGATCCGGGCCAGGAGATCATATAGGATGGAGCGAACAATATGATATGCAATTATGCTCACCCAGCGACGACGGGAGGAGGAAACCAGCGGAGGAGGCCTCTCTCTCTTATAACAACATTTGGGGTTAGAGGTTGTTGGTAGGAACTTGTGTCGGTCAGACAAGTTCTGAGGTATGCTCTTCCAGGTCATCCAGGACCGCGAGCAAGAGAGAGGCCTCTCTCTCTTACAGCATCATCTGGGGACAGATGTTGTTGGTAGGAACTTGCATCATTCGGAGTATACGTCCATGCCTCCTGTCTGGGACGTTCCATCTAATAGGCAGCCGGGGTCGGCTAGTCTTATGGTTTCCTCTACATTACGGACAAAGTGATCTTTATATTGCACAGGGCTTTAAAACCCGATGAGTGATTTCAGTTCCTTGTCGCTGGTGAAACGGTTAAGATTGGATACTAGGACCGTGACTCCGGATGTGTCGCATATGCATTGTATTTAGAGCTAGTGGAAAAGTGCTCAATGATTTTAGACAAGGGCTAGGCTTCAAAAGAGGTTTACATCCCTTGTCTACAGCTAGCTCAACCGGCAGATCTCACTCGTATGTGGGTGATGTGATGCCGGGTATGTCTGTGCGGTCGAGAGAGAATAAGGGTGTAGCGAGCACTGTTTAATCAAATCATGCTCACCCATTGTTGATGGAAGGAAGAAGACAGCAAGTTCTGAGCAACGCTCATCCAGGTCTCTCCGGACCGTGAGCAAGAGGGAGACCCCTCTCTCTCTTTCAACAACATCTGGAGCCGGGTGTTGTTGGTAGGAACTTGCGTCAGCCAGAGCTTACATACATAGCTATTGTCCGGTACACTTAGTTCAATTCTTAGCCGGGGACGGCTACAGTTTTGCTTCTTTAGCATCTACCTAGCACTCCCGACCGCACCTTGGCTAAGTGACTCAAGATTTCCAGTCTGCATTGTCAAAAGGTCCATCTTTTGTGAAGAAAGTCGCCCCATCTAGTAGCCAAGGAGATGAGGCTTCATTCATCGGGTCATTCACAATAATAACTATATTATTGGACTCCCTGTACTAGGAGCAGCCGGCGAAGAGGCTATTCATGACCGCTGCTCCTCAGGCCTTTGTAACGGACTTGCTGTCGCAGTTGCGCAGATAATCTCAGTATTCCTGCTAAGGCAGAAGCACTCAAAGTCATTCTCAAATCTTGAGCTGTTGCATGGTGCTTATTTGGTCCAGTCACCTGCCTGTTTAGATGCTGGTGACTGTGATTCTAACTAATTTGAATGTATGATGGAAAGGATAACTTTTCCTTCCAGAACAACTCTTGGATGATATAGATACCATACATTATCATTTCCTTGAACTTGTTCCAGTGATTCAAAATGCTGCCAGCAATTATGAGAAACCGCTGGCGTAGTTGGACGCTGACTTCATCCGAGTAAAGAGCAGGGTAATAAGATCTCTTTCTGGTTAAGTCTACACAGGTGTCACAGGTCTTCGATTGTGTAGACGACACCATATTTAACTTCCTGCGGGAAAATGTAATTCGGTTTCTTATCTTCTTCCTCTGTATTTTTAATTGTTTGTGATTGTTCACATACTTTTAAAAGCAACAGGGGAAGATGTGGAGAGTTCCTCTGCGTTGATTGAGCCGGCTAAGATCATAGTTTTAGCCTTACCTTCATCATTTAGCAGTTCGCTCGGACGTAATTGAGAAGATAATTTCTTAATTAGTCAGAGCGAATTTAGTCTCATGGTCTTATGTACTTTAATATTAAGTACTGTGATGCATCGTCTATATGGAAAGGAATTTTGTGGTCGTTTGTACCTTTTACAATTCTTTCCAGACCTAGTACTTATATCTCGGTCTTAACTAATGTTAAGTGGGAGTTATTCTGATGCAACGAAGCCTTGTGTCTCCATCTTTGCATTTGACTAGGTGGAAAACTTGCCATAGGTCGCTTTAGTCTTCCAACTCTAGTCTTTATGATGAGAATCAATTCTCGACTCTTTAAGTTGGGGTCTAATGAACCAACACCAGCAGAAAGAGTATGAGAGGTTGTCCTAGACTCAGATCGTCTATAAGGACTCATAGCAAAGGTATAGGCACACCTAAGTCTTTGATGGTAAGCTTTCATTATTGTAGGATTAAACTACAAGAAAGCATCTATTCTCGACTCTTTAAGTTGGGGTCTAATCGACCACAGCCAACAGAAGAGTTGGAGAGTTTGTCCTAGACTCAATTCGCTTATAAGGGCTCATAGCGAAGGTATAGGTATCTCTCCTATATATATTTCTTTAAGATTGTCTATACAGCCACTTGGATAGGGGTTTCTTGTCAGACTGAGCTACTGATCAGACTCCCCTGAGCCGGTGGTTCGAGGCTCTTATAGAACTCGGTCTGGCCGATTTTGACTGAAAGTGGATAATTAGGTTATTTATGATCATCTTTCAGTCAAAAAGCGAACGTTCAGCAATTATAGCGAGTATAGTTCTTTAGATCACTTGTTTTGTGAACTAGATAATGTCTCATGGGATTTATGATAGGATACACGTATCCTGCTGTTCAATTGGCTGGTTCATCTTTTGTTTCACAGAGCGAATTAACCAGGTGTTTGGCTCGCTTTTATCTGTTATCTGACGCATTAACTGCGATAGTTTTATGGAGTGGTAGACGTTTTTCCCTCTTGACCTGTTTTGTTTTAGAGAATCTTTTAACATAAGGTCAAGTTTGGGCATATATTATGGTTTTCTCAATTATTTCGGACGTGAGTTCATATATTGCGTTACAATCCTGAGTCCGAGGGTCTCTCTATGCAGGGATCGT
The DNA here is from genome assembly GCA_031216915.1 of Pictodentalium vernedei. Lineage (NCBI taxonomy): Eukaryota > Metazoa > Mollusca > Scaphopoda > Dentaliida > Dentaliidae > Pictodentalium > Pictodentalium vernedei. Next base: position 435,127,802 of record CM062296.1, on the reverse strand, counting down.
GGGACCCTCGGGTATTGGAAATCACATATTCAATGATGTCTCATTGTTTACGATTGCATCATCAAATTTTTTTCTGTTCATGTATTTGTAAACGCACATCAGAGTTTATCAGAAGAGAAGTAACGCTTCTTTTGTCACTATTTTTCAATAGAAGGGACGTTTATGTTCATTCTATTGTTAAATAAGTCAGTTAGCTATTCGTACTGCTTGGGTTATTTATCTTCCAGTTAGCAGTCAGTGCTTAAGATTTCAGTGCATAAGTAAGCACTGGCTATATCTTGCACTTATTCTAACCGTTAGGCTATTACATGATCTTATGTGGGATCTCTTCAGGATAGTTAAGTTTTCGGCACATGGGAATAATAGTTTCCATTATTTGTGTTGCTAATATAAGGCTTTTGAGCGCATACATTGACGCTCAGCCCGTTTTCATGGGAATGAATGATAGTATATGTGTATTCTTCAATTCATTTGTTTCTATTGATTTCATTGAGGTTATGGGGTCTGCTATTGAGCATTCGCCAGAAGCTTCCCCATGAAAGGGTTTTCTTCTTTAAGGGAAGTTTTATTCTGCACGTCATTTTCCGCTCTCAGTAGCATTATGGTGTATTTCTGACGTGAAAGAGCTTTATAGTCACTATATTATTGCTGGCTGCACCAGCAATGATTAAGTAATGTGGGTGAGGAGGTTTCGACATATATTCGAATTCCCCCCCCCCCCCCCCCCCCCCCCCACCCCCCACACACACACTCACACTGTCGCGTATATATATTTTAATACACACATACTATGTGGCTGGTTCGTGTTGGAGGGCACCCTCATAGGCATATATGCAGTTCTGTTGCATTTGTTTCCGGTATTTAATTTCTGATTTCTAATATAAAGGCACTTATTTTATCATCAGAATGGCCGCTATTTGAGCTCATAGGTTACGGCATAGCCATTTAGTGGTTTTAGATGATTAATAGGCTGGATTTTTATGCACTCACGCAATGTGTGATTACGCTATCTCTTTGGTGGACCTTGAAATTATATATACTCTCCCAAAAAAGAAAGTGTGCATGCTAAAAAATAACACTAAAAAAAGATATATATCATTTTCATTCATGGAAATTTTATTCAATCACAGATGAATCAATTTGTGATCAACACGAGAAATTTCATTATGGTACGACGAATACTCTTGGTGCCATGGAGAGTCAAAGACACTAAGGGTCAAACACAAAAGTCACACACTCAATATCTGGTATAACCTCCGTCTGCATCGACAACTGCTGTGCATCTACGCCTCATGGAAGGGAACAAGTGAGCATGGAAGTGGGTTAGGGTAGGGTTAGGTAGGGATAGGGTTAGGTTAGGTAGGGTTAGGTTAGGGTAGGGTTAGGTTAGGTTAGGCTAACCCTAACCCTAACCCTACCCTACACCACTGCAGTCGAGCACGACGATGACATAACGTCAAAATCGGACGAATTGCAGGTCTTCGAGGACGTAAGCCGTATTCTCTCAGCCGGTTGATTACTGTTTGAGGATGTATCCGTCTCAGGTTAGGGATGTTCCTGGCTGTCGTCGTTGCCGTTTGTTGCTGGTTCTGGAGATGGACGACACGGATATACCGATCTTGTGCAGGGGTGATAACTCGGGGTCTCCCGGAGCGGGGTCGGTCTCGAACGTCATCATGTTGTGCATGTCGATGGACTAGCCTGTCTACAGTGTTACGGTGGCAGTTCAAATGCTGGGCAACCTCTCTGTGTGTTCTGCCAGCTCGAATCATACCCAGGGCAAGGAGACGTTGATTCATTGTCAATCTTGGCATGCTAATGTGGAGTCGTTTTAACAGCAGCGCAAGTTTGAATGTGAATGATAGGAAGGCCTTACTTTAGTGTTTAAATACCCATGGATTCATACTGCTGCATGAATTTTCAGACTCTCCACGTGCAAAACATGCCTTTTCACAAACGTGCAGCACGTCATTTAACGTTAATGCAATTTCAATGGGGAAAGCTGTTTTTGTGTTCAATATAACTTATTCATGAACAGGTTAACACTCTTTACACCTACGAAATTATTTTTTTGGAGTTTGATTAATTTCTGCAATGCACATTTTCTTTTTTGGGTGAGTATATTTCAAGGGCGGTCTGTGTTGGAGCCGGTTAATCATACCTACCTCCATTTCTAGATCCTGGTCTCTATTTTGTCGGTTCTTAAATCGCATATTCTCAAGTGTTATAGTTGTAGATACCAAATAGTACACGTTGGATAGTGTTTTTACCTGATTAATATTACAGAGGCCTCCTGTAAATGATCTTGAAGCGTGTTTTCTCTGCAGAGATTGTTCATCGTATCCCGCTTTTGTATGTATATGTTATATTTGATTTCTCATTGATTTCGTCGTACATGTATACGGCGTCTGCAGTGGATATTTTGTAGCGGATTATGTTATTTAGAAAAATCGTCGCTATAGCCTTGGCTTTTGAAGTGGCATTAAACACCATTTATTATTCATGAATTAATTTTTTGTTTGAGTGCCTGATCGATATTTATTTATATCGTTTCTGGTTTCTGCTTATTGATTCCAGAGCTCTCCCCTCTTTCTTTTGAAGATATGTTAAAAAAAAGGGGGGGGGGGGACATTTTGTCCTCTTCTCCACCTTATGAGGTATGTAACTTTTGAAGAAGCTGTCTTGTCCATACTATGTTCGGCGATCAGCTGCAGTATTATTGTGTGGCGTAGGTTTATGGGAAATTTTCTCTCATTCTCAGTATGCCATAATAATTTTTAGGGCCTAGTCCAGACTAGTCTCTAAAATTGTTTATTTGTTATATTGTAATTAACATGATTTTATGCTTAGATTTAGGATTTACATAACTGGGATCCATATTAGGTTATGTCTCTTCTATTATGGTATTAAGAGACATACATGTAAATTCTAATTTCTTCATCATGGATTGAAGGATTTGATCTATGTTACTATTTCGGAAGTTCTAGGCCCTCCACCTTTTTACGATTCAGTTAAGTCTGGGTCATTGGTTACAGTATAAAAATATGAAAAAATTTATAGTAATTTATATATTTTTTATACTTACCAATAATGACCCAGACGGGAATGGCCCTCCCATGAGTGGGCAGTACTGGGCACTCATACCTCCCCGCTGAATTATTATAATCTTTTTTCTACAAAGAATGATTTTATTGGCGCCAGATTCGGTGACTTCCTGGCATCTGCGCGGAGGGTAAAATGTATGGAGGGCCAGATAGGACTTCTAATTTTCGGTTTTGCATGCAAATTTTGGGGATTGAGGGGCAAAATTTGTGTTTGGCCCTAGATATTTTTGGGTTAGCACCAGCTAAGTCTGGGTCATTGGTAAGTATAAAAAATATATAAATTACTATAAATTTTTTCATTTTCATTATTTCTTTCATTTTTTCCTCAAAAACATAAATTATGACCCCTCGTTGAGCTCGTTCCAACGAGGGGTCATAACTTTTGTTTTTGAGACAAAAATTGAAAAAAAATACTTAAGAATGTTTTTGCTACTGTCGTCTGCTGTTCATGTTAGGTAAAGGGTTTAATGAAGTTTAACACTTTGGATAAAGTGGTTTCACACAATGAAATTAAGCCAAAAGAAAACAAAAAACTTTCTCCCTTTTTCAATTTTTTTTTATAAACCTGCCTAATGTATACAGCCTAAATATTTTTTTTCAATTTTTTGAAGGGAAGCTTATAATTCCGAGATAAGAAATTTTGCTAATTTCAGCTTGTTGTTGCTCAGAGTGCTGAAAATTTATTTTCCAGAAATTCATTTGAAGATGGCATGTAAAGTCATTTACCAATCTGACTATTGTGTCTTTTATTTTTCAAGGAAGAAAGTTTTTACAAAAATATAAGAATTTCTGTTAACTTCAGCACTTTTAGTTATAAATATAAACTACACTCATCACTAATAATCCGACTTTGCCAACTCTGTAAACTTAGTGTTGTATCATTTTCTCTCTTCATTAACAAACCACTTATTTCTTTTCAGACCTGTCTTGTTGGTAGCATCATTTTCATTACTATTGCCAATATTATTTCCAGGGGTAAGTTTAGTTTTATAGTCTTTCCTGAAAAAGAAGTTTCAATGGTGATTATCAACTTTATTTATCTATTTATCACTTGTACTTGCCTATTTCTCACCTAGTTTCAATTTTCTGTCAAGCTCCTTGCCACTGGCATATCTTTAAATTTTGGTGTGAATATGTACAAAACAAATGTTGTAACTTGCCAAAAGAAAATACAGCAATTTACTTCTTCGTAGATGCTATGTCATTTAGAAGCGAGGCAGCTATTTGGTTTTATAGGGTTCCATCCCCTTAAAAAAATTGGTAGAGTGGAACCGTGTTAATTGAATAGCTGCTTTGCCAGTGAAATTTATCCAGTTAACAGAAGAATTAAATTAACAGGGATCTGGTCAATATTGTAGAGATAAAATAGATTAAATGCGTGTATTGGTTGTTGTGAGGCCAAATAGACCTATAAACAAGGAGAATTTAAGTGGTTAACTTAAGGCACCACAAAGTAGATCTTCTGTTTCTCAGGCCATTTTTTGTAAAGTTACATGTGGGCAGGTGGTTTTTTATTTTATTTTTTAATTATTTCTTTGCCATCAGAAGTTTATATTCTTGGTTTGATTTATGTTTTAGGCCTCATGATCTCCAGAATAGCATGGGTGGTGATGTATTCCATCCCTTGAGTGCAAAAAGGCTTTGCAATGCTAAATCATTGCAAAGCCTTGTTGCACTCAAGGGACAAATTTATTAATTTTATTAACTTGGGTAAAATATCAGACATAAACCAGTTAAACAGATTTTTTACTTTTTTTTTAGGCCTAATTCTCATTCTTGTTCAGAAAAAAAGTTATGAGAATCATCACAAGAATCAGATAGATTCTCTTGTTTCTTGCTCAATTCTTCCCTAAGGCTGCAAAGTACCTGTAAATTAACATTCATCAAAGTCTAAGTTCGAACAACCATACAAAGCAAGTACATGTAGTGAAAAAAGCCAATTCCACCTGAATCTTCAGTCCTTTAAACCTTTTTGCTTAACACATTTTACTTTTTTCAGCAAACATATTTTTTGTTTTGGGCTAGTTTTAAATGCCTGCATGTGTATATCAGAAATCATGCATCTAGAGATGTTCTTCATAACGCTACATGTGGATTGCTCATTTTATTCAGGCCAATGAGATATAGCTGTGGCCAGGAAATGTGATAATCATTTCAGTTATGTTGGTTCCATTTTACAATCTTGCAAAGAATTTTTAAAGGCCTGAGTCTTTCCACAGAGGTATTTTTACCAGTGTCTTTGGAAAGCAATGAGCTTTGCAACAAGACGTTGGTAAGACCACAGATAGAACTCTTCAGCATATGGGACCCCCCACTGCATTACTAACATCAGTAACCTATAAATGGTGCAGAGTGTGCAGCCAGATTTTGACTGTAATTACCATCATAACTGTTGTAAAACAACCATACTTAATTAAAGCTACAAATCATTCAAGAGTGCAGAGCAGTCAGCAAAGCCATCATGATGTTCCACGTTGCAAATGAATTAGTAGACAAACCAATGGCTCTCCTAATTCCAATGGCAATCACTGTGCACGGACATAGCCCAAGATTTGCTGTGCTCAACACAAGGACAGGGAATCTGTACCAACACTTCTTACCTGATGAGATAACACTCTTGAAGGATCCAACATCATGTTCAGCAGATCCTTTGACAACTGAAAGATTTGCTTTGGACAAGGCTCCTTTAGAAGAGACTTTTAGCTGAACGTAACTTCACATTTACATATGGATTTGTTTGACATAATGTGTCAGGTACAGAAATATGCCTGATGGTGTCTGATGGAGAAGATAACTGTACTAGGAAAGTGGTTAAATAAATAAATAAATAAATAAATAAATAAATAAATAAAATATCAGAGTCATGCTCTTGTTTCTTAGGCTATATCTCGAGTCGTGATATGGTCTTAGAAACAAGAGCGAGACTCTGATTCAACATTTTGTTCATAAACATAATGATGAGAATAGACATAAGAACTGAACACCTGAAGTGGTGTGAATTATACAGTTAGACCAAACAGGTCTGATCATATAATTGTTGTGACCGGGTTAGGAGTCAACATAACTCGGGGCATCCAGGTTGTCATGCTTTCACATTTTTCCTTGTCAACTCACCCCAATATTTGCTGGGCTTGTTGACCTGCAGAATCAATATTAACTGGTTCAGGGCTAGATTATTTTTGGTGATGGAATTTGTAATACAAAATTTGTTTTCTTACAAATTATTGGAGTGTGCCTATAGGCACTCTCCAATAATTTGTAATAAAACAAATTCATATAAAATTATTATATTTTTATACTGTACCAATGACCCAGACTTAGCTGGTGCTAACTCTAACAAAACCAGGGCCAAACACAAATTTTGCCCCCCAATCCCCAAAATTTGCATCCAAAACAAAAAGAAATCATGTCCTAAAGGACCTCCATACTACGCCTCTACTGCGCATGCGCAGTGACGCAGACGTCCCGAAATTGGCGCCAATTATCATTCTCTGTTTGGCCCTTCATCAGTCAACATCTCACTGATCTTTGTGCTTGTAAATCTCAGTTTAAAGGATGCTAGACACGTAATTCTTGGAGAAAATGTGATTCTAAGGAGGATAGAAGGAGGAGAGGAAAAAGAAGTGACAAAAAATAATCAGGGCTGTACTTAAAATTTTTTGATGAAATTATGTTAAGTTGCCTATTTTCGAGGCATGGGCCTCTTGTTGTCATTCTTGCTAATTGTTGCACTGCTTATTCAGTGTTTCCTCTCCCCTAGCCTTCTAAAGTCCCCCCTTGCAATTCTCCCATGCTTTTGGCATATTTTTGAGAAATTTCATTTCTAAAATTTCCTGGGAGAGTTGCTTGGTTACAGAATGTTTTCTGTTATTTTCCCCAAGGTTATGTTTTCACCCATGGGTGTATAACGTTTGTGTTCTGCATCTTCCATCTGATGTTCTACAGATTCTCCCCTGGGAGTCTCTGTTTTGCATCAGATAGAGTGTAATTGATGACTGATTCCGGGCCAGTTTTTTCAGTGCCTGGAGTCATGTTTTCTGGTGTTTTTACACTGTTTGTTTTCATTGGCAACAGCCTTTTTTGAGGGGGGCTGTTTGCCTTTGCTGTAGTTTATCTCACTATAAGATACATTTGTATTATCCGAAAGTGTCTCATTAATTATTTAATATAAATTTAAAATTTTTGACCACACTTTGCCATCGGATCCATCGGGGCTCAACGTTACTTTTCAGCAACTTGGGCTTCGCTGAAAAAATATTTTTTCAAAATTATTTTGTTTTGCAATTGTTTTTTCATTTATTAATGGATCATGTTATTATGTATCTTTGTGTCAGGGGTTTTTGCGAGTAACTAGGACTTATTGTTGTTCTTTCACAATGAAGGGACGTTGTTCAAATTGTAATAGGAAGAAATCTTCCTCTGACTTTCATGATCATTGTATTAATTGTAGTCAGTGTTCTCGCATTAATCCCTGTCCTATATGTGAACATTGGGATGAGAAACATTGGAAACGTGTGTCACGATATGTTGTTTCTGGAGAAAGAGCGATTCCGGCTCTTTCTCCGCAAGGTCACTCTACTCTCTCAGTTTCTATTTCAGAGGAACCAGAACAGGGTGATGTTTCCATGTTATCTTCTTCAAGTGTGCGTCCGTCGTCACAAATGAATTCAGAGCTAGCGGCAAAAGTGCTCATGGAGATTAGACAAATGTCGTCCACTAGCTCACCCGGTGTAGCGTCCATTCACCGAATGGTTCGGCAGCCGGGTTCATCCGATGCGGTCCAAAAGGAAATGTTGGGTGATGCGAGCACTATAAACATAATAGATGCACACCCAGTGACGGCGGATAGTAAGCGAGAACGGAGGAAGCCTTTGAGTCCGGTTCCTAGCTCGTCCAGGTCCAGCCGGGCCGCGAGCGAGAGAGGCCCCTCTCTCGTACAACAACATCTGGGACCAGATGTTGTGGTACAAAATGTGTCTTTAGCGGAGCATACGTCCGTCGCTCGGGACGCTCCGTTGTATAAGCAGTCCGCAGAGACTGTTAAGGCTTCCTCTTCTCGTCAGCGCACACGACCGCACCTTGGCTGCATGACCGCCGATATATTACCAGCTTCGCCGATCAAGGATTCTTCGGCGACCAGGTCACACCATCCGGCAGCCAGGGATTCGAGACCGATGGACTCCGGACGTTCGCATAGGAAAAGTATGCGGGAGCCATCTGATGCGGAGCTGCCCTCGGCGAAGCAGCGAAAGACTGCGCCTCCGCAGGTCTCGACGCCGGACATTCTTGTGCAGATAGCACAGCTTATCGCAGCATCCCAGCAACCGACACAAACGGTGTCGGATCGAGAATTATCCGACGGCGCTGGGTCGGTACGCTCCGCCGAAGCATCGGGGGCGGACGACCGGGAACATCATGAGGTCCGACCGGATGGTGAAAGGGATACGGATGACTTGGAGTTATCCCTTTCGGAACAACATAAAGCTGCCGTGGACTTCATCCGGCACTTTCTCCCTCAAGTTGTTCCATCGGGCCAGACTGCTGCGCTTCCGGACAAGAGAATTATAGCGTCATTGGACTCTGAATTTTTTGAGCGGTTCAGAGACATCGCTCCCGAGTTTCCGTTGCAGTCCAATAATGTTGCAAGAACATTTGAATTATTGAACGACGCTATATTTAAACTTGCTTCCAGGACGGGGAAAGCAGGTTTCTTGTCCGCTAATACTCTCAACCTGCCTTTCATTAATGCAAGGAATAAATTCGATACGGCAGGACAGGATATCCCGAGAGTTCCTCTGCGTATGGACGACGAGGCGGAAGACTTAGAGCTATCATTACCGTCGTCAGCTTCTATTCCAACCGCGGTGTTGGAAACAGCTATTGCGTCTAACAGAGCCAATTTAGATGCCTTATCTTACGCAGATCACCTTACTAAGGCGTTATCACTGCGCCTTCAGGGGAAAGAGTTTCAGGATATACAATCCTCTTTAAGACTTCTTTCAAGGGCAGTAGCTTATTCCACGTGTAACTCCGCCCTTTCAGTGGCAAATCTGGAGTTGGTTAGACGTGACGCAGCCCTAGCTACATCCACATTAGTGGATTCTAAGGTGAAGAACTCTCTTAGAGTCGCTTCGGTCTCAGGAGAACTTCTCTTTGACGGCAAGCTTTCCGCTATTTATGATAAAATTACAAAGAAAGCTAAGGATTCTCTGTTGTTCAAATCTGCTCCTAAGAAGTCGGATACAGCAGACACGAATAAGACAGGCACTTCTGGGTCTAATGCGCCCAAGAGAGGTTCCTATAGAGGTTCCGGTGCGTCCTCTTGGTCTTATTCGAGAGACCGTCAGGATAGCGACTCTCGTTCGGGACGTCCTTCAGGCCGGGACAATCGGTCGGACGCCCCGAGGTCGACGGGGCGAGGTGCGGGTCGTGGAAGACGTGGTTTCTCCTACCGCAGGCCTCGCAGGTCCAGGAGGTGATGGCTTAAACCTCTATCGTGTTCCGGTTGGCGGAAGGTTGTCGAGCTTTTCACAAGAATGGGCGTCGATTACGGACGACCCTTGGGTGAGAGGAGTGACTTCGGAAGGTCTAAAGATATCCTTCAAACGAAACCCTCCATTAACTCGAAGTCCAAAGTGGACTCATCTTCCGTCAAATCCGCAGAAAAGAGACGCTCTGTTATCAGAGGTGCAGTCTCTTTTAATGAAGAACGCGGTAGAGGTCGTAGAAAACCAGGAATCTCCGGGATTCTACAGCCATCTGTTTCTGGTTCCGAAACCAGACGGCTCGTTCTGTCCAGTCATAGATTTGAGCTGGATAAACAAGCTGATCGTCGCTCCGAAGTTTTATATGGAGACGATTCGATCGGTCAGAGCGAGTATTCGGGTGAACGATTATGCAACGAGCATAGATCTCAAAGATGCGTACTTTCTCGTCATGGTACATCCGACATTCCGAAAGTATCTACGCTTCGCAGTCCTAGGAGTGGTGTATCAATTCCGGGCGATGTGCTTCGGATTGAATCTAGCACCCTGGGCTTTCACTCGGGTAATGAACTCGGTAATGATCTACTTCCGAGCTCATTCGTCTGCGGTAACGTCGGCCTACCTGGACGACATTCTTCAGAGGTACGGCAACGAGTTAACGCTTCAGAACGATGTTCAGAATCTTCTTCTATTGCTCCGACGTCTTGGTTTTATAGTAAACGAGGAGAAGTCGGATCTGGTGCCGTCCAAGTCATTCACTCATCTGGGAATGAGCTTCGAGACGCACAACAATCTCGTTCGTCTGCCGTTAACCAGAGCGAAATTAGTCAGTTGTTACGCTCGCTATTGTCTGCACGCAGACAAAGTCACGGCGAGAGAATTTATGAGACTGATAGGTCTGTGCGGAGCCGCCGCGGATCTCATTCCGATGGGGCGGTTACGCACACGTCCTCTTCAAATTTTCCTGACTCAGAATTGGAGTGTGAAAATTCATTCGCTCGATGTAGACGTTCTCTTGTCAGATCAAGTGAAACAAGAGATTCAGACTTGGGCAAACATTCAGTGGTTAACTCAGGGAGTTCCGCTGCAGTTGCCGGATCCGAGTTTTACCGTTATGACGGATGCCAGTCAAACAGGTTGGGGTGCATCATTAATCCCAACGGATTCGAGATGCCAGGGTCTTTGGGATCCGCAATTCCTGTGCAAGCACATAAACATCAAGGAAATGATGTCAATTTGGCTTGCGTTACGTCACTGGATGGACATTATTCACGATGCTCATGTCCAAATCCTATCCGACAATACGACAGTAGTGGCGTATATACGGAATCAGGGAGGCACTCATTCAGTTCCGTTGTTCAATCTAACGGAAAGAATCCTTCTGTTTGCGTTAGAACATCACGTTCTTCTTTCGGTCCGTCACATACCGGGTCGTCTGAATGTGCTAGCAGACTCCCTTTCACGAAAGGGTCGCTTGTTGCCGTCGGAGTGGACTCTCAACAAACAAGTATTCAATCAGATTTGCTACCAATGGGAACGGCCAATGATAGACTTATTTGCGACACATCTCAACAATCAGTTGCAGACGTATGTGTCTCCGTGTCCGGATCCAAGAGCATTTGCAGTAGACGCTCTGTCGATCCCTTGGGACGGAATGATAGGATATGCGTATCCTCCAGCGCCGTTAATTCAACAAGTATTGCTAAAGATAAAACAATCTCAATGCAAGATTCTGTTGGTAGCATCTCTGTCGCCACAAAGACCGTGGATAAATCTACTCAGGTGTCTGTTGTGGGACCTACCGCGGAAGCTTCCTCCACGGGAGGATCTTCTTTCGCAGGGGAAATCGCGCCAACTCCATCACAACCCGCAAGGTCTCAACCTTCACGTTTTTCCGTTGTGCGGTCCTTCTTGCATGGCAAGCACTTTACAGGACGAGCAGTGGACGCGATTTCTAACTGTAGGAGGACCTCCTCTTCGCTAAACTATGCGGCTAAGTGGAAGGTTTTTCGTCGTTGGTGTAGGGATCATTCTGTAGATATATTCGATCCCTCTATACCAGACATTGCAAACTTTCTAGTATACTTGTTTGACGAAATCAAACTGCAGCCTGTTACTATAAAGGGTTATAGATCTATGTTATCTGATACCTATGCACATCATGATAGTTTACAAATTGGATCTAATGTCTCTTTATCGAAGTTGGTTAGAAACTTTTCGATAAATAGACCCAGAACTCTTAGATTAATTCCTAAGTGGAATTTAGCTTGGGTTCTTCTTAAATTGAAGGAAAAGCCATTTGAACCTCTTGGGACAGTAGATTTCAAATTCTTATCTTATAAGACAGCTTTTCTCTTAGCTTTCTCTTCTGCTAGAAGAGTCAGTGAGCTTCATGCACTATCGGTGGATGATTCTCATTATCGTAGTGTTGGGAATACTATCACCTTCACTACTAACGTGGGTTTTTTAGCTAAGAATCAGGCTCCTAATAAATATCCGGAACCTATTGTTATTAAGGCTCTTCCGTCTTCAGACGGGCGTAGGCCTTTACTCTGTCCTGTTAGAGCATTACGTATCTATAAACAGAGATCTCAGTTTATCAGAAAGGGACGGAAACGTTTCTTTCTGTCTTTGATGCCTAATAGAAAGGATATTTCAGTCCATTCTATTGCTAGATGGATTCAGTTAACTATCTGTACTGCTTATGAAGATTTATCTTCTTCTCAGCAGTCTGTGCTTAAGATTTCTGCTCATGAAGTAAGAGCTCTTTCTACTTCCTGGGCTTATGCTAATAGTGTTGCTATTACAGATTTAATGAAGGCTGCTTATTGGTCTCAGCCATCCACATTTACGAATTTTTATCTCAGAAATATTGAGTCCATTTCTGGAGACCTGCATTGTTTAGGTCCGTTATCTGTTGCTCAGAATGTCGTCCACTAAACAGTTGCAACTATAGTTATGCAGGCTTTCTGTTCCGGCAGTGACTCCGTCCGGCTGCCCTCTTCGCTCTGGGCTATTTGACCCAGGGCAAGGGGAAGGGGGGGGGGGGGGGGCGGGTGTTCCCTTAGGTCACCTGCTTTATAGTGAAAAGCAAGGGAATGCCTCCTCCAAGTCAGTATTTCTGAGTCGCTTCCGGGATGGTTTTAAAGTGTAATATTAATGTTTAAATTCATTCATGTCTTATTTTTAAAGTGTAGCTCGGTGTGAAACATTTGTATATGTCAAGTGTGAAACGGGCTTTAATATACAATACTCGGACACTTTTAAATGACTATAAAGAGTCTCAATTCTCTGGACTACTTTATTTATTGGCTTGCTTTAAAAATAATTAGTATAAGGGTTATACTGGATGTTAATAGAGAACATGAATGTTATTGTGCTCAGTTATTAAGGGTAGTGTATCTTTCTAATTTAATATTAAATAAGAAAGATACATGTAAAGCCTAATACTCCTTTTCTCCTTAAGGGGTTACCTCTTTACTATATAGTTGAGCTTATTGGATATTTTTATACTGTACCAATGACCCAGACATAGCTGGTGCTAACTCTTAAAATATAGGGCCAAACACAAATTTTGCCCCCCAATCCCCAAAATTTGCATCTAAAACTAAAGAAAACATGTCCTGAAAGGCCCTCCACACTTCGCCCCTACTGCGCATGCGCAGTGTCAAGGACGTTCCGAAATTGGCGCCATTTATCATTCTAAGTTTGGCCCTTCATCAGTTAACATCTGACTGATCTTTGTGCTTTTAAATCTCAGTTTAAATGATGCCAGACACATAAATATTAGTGAAATGGTGATTCTAAGGAGGATAGAAAAGGAGGAGAGGAAAAGAATGTGTGACAGAATATTATCAGGGCTGTAACTTAAAATTTTTTAATGAAATTATGTTAAGTTACCTATTTTCAAGGCAGCAGCCATTTTGTTGTCATTCTGATTATTTAGTTACACTGTTTTTTCAAGTGTTTTTCCTCTCTCCCTGTCCTTTAAGTTCCCCCTTGCTATTCTCCCATGCTTTGGCATAGTTTCTGTAATTATTATTACTAAAATTTCTTGGGAGTTTTAGCTGAATAACAGAATGAATTCTGTTCTTTCCCCATGTTTACGTCTTCACCTACGGGTGGTTAGGCGTTGTGTTCTGCATCTACCATCTGATGTTCTGCAGTTTCTTCCCTGGAAGCCTCTGTTTTGCATCAGATGGTGTATTTTTGGTAACTGATTTCGGGCCTGGGTGCCTGGAGTCTTATTTTAGTGTTTTTACACTCATTGTTTACATTTACAACAGCCCTCTGTGTGAGGGGGGGATTTCTAAATAATAATATCTTTATGTTATTTTAATCATAACTAGATACATTATTATTGTTCGTAAGTGTTGAATAATTGTTTAAAATATTTTTAAAATTTTTGTCCACACTTAGGCTTGGGATCCATTGGGGCTCAACGTTACTTTTCAGAAACTTGGGCTGTTCTGAAAAAATATTTTTTTCAAAATATTTTGATTTCAATTATTTTTTCTATATTAATGGATCATATTATTATTATGTATTTTGATTGCCAGGGGTTAGTGCGAGTACCAGGACTTGTTTTCTTTTCACATTGAAAGGATATTGATCAATTGTTTTAAGAGGAAGTCTTCCTCTGACCTTATTATCATTCTATATGTGGTCAGTGTACTCGCATTAACTCCTGTTCTGTATCGTATGATTTCGATGACAATATGGGAAGCGTATGTCACGGTATGTTGTTGGGGATTTGGACACTCCGGTCCTTTCCCCGCAGGGTCACTCTACTTTATCAATTTCTATTTTCAGACGATCAAGATTAGGGTGATGTATCTGTGATGTCTTCCAACAGTGTGCCTCCGTCGTCACAATTAATGAAGGGCTAGCGGAAAAGTGCTCATGTAATACGCCAATTGCCTAAGAGGACCCTAGTAGGTTCGACGGCCTTTGACGTCCGCTAGCTCGCCCGGTGTAGTGTCCATTCACCGAATGGTTCGGCAGCCGGGTTCGTCCGTTGCGGTCTAGAAGGAATTTTGGGGTGATGCGAGCACTATAAAATTAACTTAATGCACACCCAGTGACGGCGGATCGGAGGGAGAACGGAGGAAGCCTTTTAGTCCGGTTCATAGCTCGTTCCGGTCCATCCGGACGGCAAGCGAGAGAGGCCCCTCTCTCGTTCAACAACATCTGGCCCCAGATGTTGTGGTACAATGTGTCGTTAGCGGAGCATACGTCCGTCGCTCGGGACGCTCCGTTGTATAGGCAGTCCGCTGAGACTGCTAAGGCTTCCTCTTCTCGTCAGCGCACACGACCGCACCTTGGCTGCGTGACCGCCGATATATTACCAGCTTCGCCGATCAAGGATTCTTCGGCGACCAGGTCACACCATCCGGCAGCCAGGGATTCGAGACCGATGGACTCCGGACGTTCGCATAGGAAAAGTATGCGGGAGCCATCTGATGCGGAGCTGCCCTCGGCGAAGCAGCGATAGACTGCGCCTCCGCAGGTCTCGACGCCGGACATTCTTGTGCACATAGCACAGCTTATCGCAGCATCCCAGCAGCCGACAGAAACGGTGTCGGATCGAGAATTATCCGACAGCGCTGGGTCGGTAGCCGGGGACTCGAGGCCTGCAGACTCCGGACGTTCGCATAGGAAGTGTGCGGGAGTCAACGTACACGGAGCTTCCAGCGGCAATGCATCGTAAGTCCGCTACTGCACAGGCCTCGGGAACGGACGTGCTTTCCTTAATAGCACAGTTTATCGCAGCATCCCAGCATCAACTGAATCTGTCGCATATATTTTATCCGACGATGCTGGGTCGGGACGCTCCGCGGAAGCGGGTACGGACGTCCGAAAGTTTCATCCGGTCCGACGGGATACCGAAAGGGATTCGGTGGATTTCAAGCTTTCCCTTTCGGATCAACATATGCTGCGATGCCGGATAAGAAACTGATAGCGTCGGTGGACTTAGTAATTTTTTGGTTCGGTTCAGGGACATCGTCCCTCAGTTCCGACATAGTCCAATAATGTCACACAAACTTTCGAATTATTGAACGACGCTATATATATTATTATTTTATGCTTGCTATCCAAGCATTTCTGGTTTCTTGTTCGAAGAGTTATGGAGATGTCTTTCAAAAGTGTGCCTCTGTCGTCATAGTTAATGAGGAGTTAGCGGCAATAAGTGCTCATGGAATATGTCTATCGCTTACGGAGCGACATTCGCTAGCTCACCCGGTGTAGCGTACATTCATCGAATGGTTCGGCTGCCGGGTTCGTCCGTTGCGGTCTAGGAAGGAGATTTGGGTGATGCGAGCACTTTAATTACTTTAGTACTCACCCAGTGACGGCAGATTGAGGACAGATCAGAGGAAGCCAACAACATAGGGGACCGCATGTTGTGGTTCAGATATTTTACATTCGGAGCATATGTCCGTTGCTCGGGACGCTCCGTTATATTGACAGTCCGAGAGACTGTCTTTAATGCTTCCTCATCCTCACAGCAGGGCACACGACCGCACATTGGCTACGTGACCTCGAGTATCCGATCAGTTTCGGCATTTAGTGATTCCACAGCGAATAGGTCGCGCCATCCGGTAGCCAAGGGACACGAGGCCTATAAACTCCGTTCGCTCGCATATTGGAAGTATGCACGGGGTAACGATCTCGGAGCTTCCTGCGGCAATGCATCGTAAGTCCGCTGCTCCTCAGGCCTCAGTGACGGACGTGCTATCCGAGTTAGCACAGTTGTTTCGCAGCATCCCAGCAATTGACGGTTTCTCGGTCGAATCAGGAATTATCCGACGGCGCTGGGTCGGTGCGGTCCGCGGTTGCATCAATCTACGGACGACCGAACGCTTTATAGGGTCCGACAGGATGGCGAAAGGGATTCGAAAGATTTCGAGTTTTCCCTTTAGTAGTATCGGAAGATGCCTTTCATATCTTCTGGCATTTCTTCCAGTGATTATTTTTCGGACTTCATTGCTGCGATCTTGGATAAGAGACTTATAGCGTCATTGGACTCGGATTTTTCGATCGGTACAGGGACTTTGTCCCTGACTTACCGACGCAGTCCAATATTGTCATTACAACATGTGTTTTATTTTTCGACGCTATATATTTATATATATATACAAGCCTGCTACTAAGCATGATAGTTTAGTTTCTTGTCCGCGTGGCTCATTTCTGCCATTTTATCTTTTTTACATATAGTTTATTTTGGCAGAGCAGGGCATACCGAGAGTTCATATGCATCTAGACGGTGTGATTAAAGACTGCATATATTCTTTTTCGCCGTTTATGTCTTTTCCAATTTCAATGTTGGGAACGACATTATGTATAGTAGACTTAACTTAGACGCTTTATTATACGTAATCCGCCTTACTGAGGCGTTATCATTACGTCTTCAAGAAAAGATTTACGGGATATTATTCTCAATGTAATTTCTTTTGAGGGCAGTAGTTTGTTCACGTATAACTCCGCCCTTCAGTGGCTGATTGGAGTTGGTTAGACGTGATGCAGCCCTAGCTACATCCACGCGTGGATAGTAGGTTAAGAACTCTCTCAGAGTCGCTTCGTTCTCGGAGGAGCTTCTCTTCGACGGCAACTTTCCGGCAATCCATGAATTGCTTGATTTATACATTCTCTTGTCTATCTAGTGTTACAAGAGATTCAGACTGGGGCAAACATTCGGTGGTTGACTCAGAGAGTGCCGCCGCAGTTGCCGGACCCGAGTGTGGCTGTTATGACGGTTGCCAGTCAAACAGATTGGGATATATACTGATCCCTACGGATTCGAAGTGCCAGGGTCTTTGGGTTCCGCAGTCTTTTAGCTATCAGTTTAACTTCCGCGGAATAATGTTTTTTAGGCTTGCTTTATGTCATTGCATGAACATTATTCAGAAACGCATGCCCAAATTCCTGTCCTTTAATTCGACAGTAGTGGCGTATCTCCGGAACCAGGGAGGCACTCTTTCGTTTCCGTTATTCAATTTAATGGAAAGAATCCGTCTGTTGGTTATAGTACACCAAGTTCAGTTTTGATCCGTCATATTCTGGGTCGTCTGATTGTTTTATCGCACTCCCGTTCTCTTACGGGTCGCTTGTTGCTGTCAGAATGGACTCTCAACAAACAAGTATTCAATCAGATTTGCTATCTATGGGAGCGCCCAATGATGTTTTATTTATGACACAGCTTGCTAATCATTTTGCAGACGTATGTGTTGGCTTGTCCAGATCTCTGAGCTAATACTGTTAACGCTCTATTGATCTATAGGACGGAATGATAGGATACGCGTATCCTCCGGCGCTGTTGTTTTAGCAGGTATTGCTAAGATAAACAACCACAATACATTTCTGTTGATAGCATCTCTATCTTCACAGAGATCATGAGTAATTTACTCTCTTGTCTACTGTGGATCTTAACGTGAAATCTTCCTCTATGTGAGGATCTTTTTTCACTGGGTAAATCGTGTCATCTTTATCACAACCAGCAAGGTCGCAACCTTCATGTATTCCGTTGTGTGGTCCGTATTGCATTGTAAGCACTGTACTGGACGAGCTTTGGACGCGATTTCTTACTATAGGAGATCCTCTTCTTCGCTATTCTATGCGACTAAAGTGGAGGCTCTTCCGTCATGGTGTAGGGATCATTATGTTCATATGGTTGATCCCTCCATACTACTCATTGCTATTTTTTAGTATACTTGTTTCACAAGATCTACTGCAGCCTGTTGTTATTTAGGTTATAGGTTTATGTTACCTCATACCTATGCACTCTACGATAGTTTACAATTGAGTCTTTTGTCTCTTTATCTAAGTCAGTCAGTAACTTTTTGATAAATAGACTTAGAATCTTTGGATTAAATTCCTATACGGATTTTAACTTCAGGTTCTTATTTAGCTAAGTAATCATTTGAACCTCTGGAAACAGTAGTTTTCAAATTCTGACCTTTTAGACAGTAATTCTGTTGATTTCTCTTTTACTGTAGAGTCAGTGAGTTTCATGCACTATCGATGGATGATTTTCACTTTCATAGTTTCGGAATCAATACTTCCGTTACTATTTAGGTTGGATTGTTGCATAAGAGTTAGGCTCCTATTATCCGGAACCTATTATTTTAAGGCCCTTCCGTCTTCGTATGGGCATAGGCCTTTACTCTTTCCGGGTACAGTTTATGTATTTATAAACAGATATCTGTTTATTACAAGGGCGTAAGCTTCTTCTGTCTTTGATGTCTAGTAGAAGGACGTTACGCTCCATTTTATTGTTAATGGATTCTATTAACTAGCGTACTGCTTATGGTATATCATTGGCTTAGCAGTTGTGCTTAAGATTTCGGCTCATGAAGTAAGAGTTCTTCTACTTCTTGGGCTTACATTAATAGTGTTGCTATTATAGATTTTTGAAGGCTGCTCATTGCACTCAGCCATCCATTCATGAATTTTATCTCAGAAATATCGAGTCCATTTCTGGAGGCCTCTATTGTTAGGTCTATTATCTACTGCTCAGAATGTCATTCACTTAACAGTTGCTACTATAGCTAGGTAGGCTGTCTGTTTCGGCAGTGTCTCCGTTCGGCTGCCCTCTTCGCTCTGGGCTATTTGACCCAGGGCAAGAAAAAGGGGGGGGGGAGGGTGTTCCCTTGGGTCACCTGTTTTTACTATGAAAACAAGGGGATACCTCCTCCGGAGTTAGTAATTCTGAGCTGTTATTGGGATGGTTGTTTAGTGAGAAGTTTAAGTTATAAAATTCATTCAAGTCTTAGTTTTTAAAGTATAGCTTTTGAATATTGCATATGTCAACGGACATGATTATGCAATTCTCACACACTTTTAGGAGTATAAGAGTCTCTATTCTCTAGACTTACTTTATTATTGGCTTACTTTAAAAATTATTAGTATAAGGATTATTGGATATTAATAGAGTACATGGATGTATGAAGCTCAATTTTTGGAAGGTGTTGTATCTTTCTAATTTATCATAAATAAGAAAGATACATGTAAGGCCTATTTCTTCTTTTCCCTACAGGGGATGACTCTATTTTATTTTATTGAGCGTATTCCATTTTGCTCTATGTCCTTGGCCCTCCAGCCTTTTTACTATTCAGCTATGTCTGGGTCATTGGTACAGTATAAAAATGTTAAAAAATTTATAGTAATTTATATATTTTTTATACTTACCAATGACCCAGACGGGGATGGCCCTCCCAGGAGTTGGGAACTCTTGCCTCCCCGCTGAGTACATAGCGCTTACCAGGCACTGGTTATTAGAATGATAAATGGCGCCAATTTCGGAACGTCCTTGACACTGCGCATGCGCAGTAGGGGCGAAGTGTGGAGGGCCTTTCAGGACATGTTTTCTTTAGTTTTAGATGCAAATTTTGGGGATTGGGGGGCAAAATTTGTGTTTGGCCCTATATTTTAAGAGTTAGCACCAGCTATGTCTGGGTCATTGGTAAGTATAAAAAATATATAAATTACTATAAATTTTTTAACTTTCCTCTATGTCCTAGGCCCTCCAGCCTGTTTACTATTCAGCTAAGTCTGGGTCATTGGTACAGTATAAAAATGTTAAAAAATTTATAGTAATTTATATATTTTTTATACTTACCAATGACCCAGACGGGGATGGCCCTCCCTGGAGTTGGGAACTCTTGCCTCCCCGCTGAGTACATAGCGCTGACCAGGCACTGCCAGTAAGAATGATAATTGGCGCCAATTTCGGGACGTCTGCGTCACTGCGCATGCGCAGTAGAGGCGTAGTATGGAGGTCCTTTAAGACATGATTTCTTTTTGTTTTGGATGCAAATTTTGGGGATTGGGGGGCAAAATTTGTGTTTGGCCCTGGTTTTGTTAGAGTTAGCACCAGCTAAGTCTGGGTCATTGGTAAGTATAAAAAATATATAAATTACTATAAATTTTTTAACTTTCATTAGACTGAATATGAAACATGAGCAAGGAAACTATTGGCTTTTTGCTCAGGTACCCTCATTTCTGAAAGCCCTCCTAGTGGCTTCTAGCACTCAACCAGTTAAGTCAGCCCTTTAAATTTATTTATTTTGGGCACACCCTTTTGCCCTAATTTAGGCACATTAAAACTAGAAGTAACAGCCTTATCCTGTTATGTTTTATTGCCATGCCTTTCTTTGTGTTTCTTTGACCATATTATGATGGACGTTATTCTCAAATTTAGAAGTGGCAGAGAGAATTTATATATTTTTCTTCATGTCTTCACACCTTATCAAATTTGGGAACATGTGTAAACATTGTGAAGTTGGGGTAATCTAAAGGCCTGAGTTAAGTAAACTCATTTCAGATGATTTCAGTCATTAATAAGGCTGTTACATATTGGTTCGTCCCACTATGTGAGTTTCCAAGATGGTGTATTGAAGTTGAGACCTTGTCTCTATCGATGAGTCCCTTATGTCGAGTTAATTTATTACACATCCATTAAACTTTAAACGCTTGTATTTAACGGAATCGCTGCTGTGACATAAATGTTTCTGTATTCAACTGGTGATGTACAAGGTGGACCTTTTTTCCCAGCACCGTTTATACTAGTTCCTTTCCCGTTGAGTCATTAGTTACACTTCGAAAAGTTTCCAAATTTTGTTATACAATTATCGATCGTCTGTCACATAGACGAAAATGAAAACTGGATGTCCAAAGCAAAATAAAGTCGGTTGACAAAAAAATTAACCAAAAATGAGATAATATTTAAAAAACAATCATTTCCAACATCAGCATTAACCCAGTCCCATAGCAATCTCGATTGTGGATCCCGTTCTATCTAAATTGGTCAACTTTATTTCGGTAAATCTTCGGACATCCTGACATGCTTTGAACTTCTTTTAAAAAAGTTTCTCCCAGCTGTTTTGCAAATCTGCCCAAATTTGTACTTATATTTTTACTAACAGTAATAGCCACCAAATGGTTAGGTGTGAGTGGACCAGCCAAAGAGAAACAGCAACAACAAACACACCCAACAGAAAAGATAACGAATGTAATTTAGCCTGGTTCCCAAAAGGTTGTTTTGATATTTTATCGATCCTTTTGATCAGTACAGCTTCAAATGAAACAAACAGACTCTTCACCTTTGGGTTTAAACATCAGAATTAAAATTTGTTCATTTAAATGAATTTTAATGCATGGGATGTGTAATAAACACAGAATGCATAATGCTCTCATGAAATTTGACTACACCATTCCACCGAGTTATGTAATACACCCACCGATTCAAACCCACATCACATTCTGTCTATATATGACCCAGAGGCGAGGTCAGGACTTCAATACACCATCTCGGAAACCCACATAGTGGTAATAAACAATTTATCTTACAATATTCCTCTCTTTCTTGACTTGTTCACATGAAGGGATTGGGTTACAGTTTTTAACAATGTCTGTTTTGACAAGCATCCATCATCTATGAAATGTTTTTTTTTGAATGAAGATCATGATGTTATGGATTGCATTCTTTCACTGTGCATGATGTAATCCCCTTTCAATGTTCTACTTGTAATATAACCACTGAAGTTTTATTTTTCATGTATAAAGTATGATGTGCCTATATAAAATATGACATGCATATTTGTATTTTGTGTAAACGTTGTTGAGGGAAATATGTTCGTGTTGTAAGTGTAAAAGAAATCTCAAACTAAAAAAAATAAAACCCTCCCATTCTCACTTATTTCAAGAGAAAATTGCTGGAGAATAAATTAATATTTTTATACTGTACCAATGACCCAGACATAGCTGGTGCTAACTCTTAAAATATAGGGCCAAACACAAATTTTGCCCCCCAATCCCCAAAATTTGCATCTAAAACCAAAGAAAACATGTCCTGAATGGCCCTCCACACTTCACCTCTACTGCGCATGCGCAGTGTCAAGGACGTTCCGAAATTGGCGCCATTAATCATTCTAAGTTTGGCCCTTCATCAGTTAACATCTGACTGATCTTTGTGCTTGTAAATCTCAGTTTAAATGATGCCAGACACATAAATATTAGTGAAATGGTGATTCTAAGGAGGATAGAGAAGGAGGAGAGGAAAAATGTGTGACAGAATATTATCAGGGCTGTAACTTAAAATTTTTTAATGAAATTATGTTAAGTTACCTATTTTCGAGGCAGCAGCCATTTTGTTGTCATTCTGATTATTTAGTTACACTGATTTTTCAGTGTTTTCCTCTCTCCCTGTCCTTTAAGTACCCCCTTGCTATTCTCCCATGCTTTTGGCATAGTTTTTGTAATTATTATTACTAAATTTTCTTGGGAGTTTTAGCTGAATAACAGAATGAATTCTGTTCTTTTCCCCATGTTTACGTCTTCACCTACGGGTGGTTAGGCGTTGTGTTCTGCATCTACCATCTGATGTTCTGCAGTTTCTTCCCTGGAAGTCTCTGTTTTGCATCAGATAGTGTATTTTTGGTAACTGATTCCGGGCCTGTGTGCCTGGAGTCTTATTTTAGTCTTTTTACATTCATTGTTTACATTTACAACAGCCCTCTGGGTGAGGGGGGGATTTCTGGAAAATAATATCTTGATGTTATTTTAATCATAACTAGATACATTATTATTGTTCGTAAGTGTTGAATAAATTGTTTAAAATATTTTTAAAATTTTTGTCCACACTTAGGCTTGGGATCCATTGGGGCTCAACGTTACTTTTCAGAAACTTGGGCTGTTCTGAAAAAATATTTTTTCAAAATATTTTGATTTCAATTATTTTTTCTATATTAATGGATCATATTATTATTATGTATTTTGATTGCCAGGGGTTAGTGCGAGTACCGGGACTTGTTTTCTTTTCACATTGAAAGGATATTGATCAATTGTAATAAGAGGAAGTCTTCCTCTGACTTTTATAATCATTCTATATGTGGTCAGTGTACTCGCATTAACTCCTGTTCTGTATCTTATGATTTCGATGACAATATGTGAAGCGTATGTCACGGTATGTTAGTGGGGAATTGGACACTCCGGTCCTTTCCCTGCAGGGTCACTCTACTTTATCAATTTCTATTTCAGACGATCAAGATTAGGGTGATGTATCTGTGATGTCTTCCAACAGTGTGCCTCCGTCGTCACAATTAATGAAGGGCTAGCGGAAAAGTGCTCATGTAAATACGCCAATTGCCTAAGAGGACCCTAGTAGGTTCGACGGCCTTTGACGTCCGCTAGCTCGCCCGGTGTAGCGTCCATTCATCGAATGGTTCGGCAGCCGGGTTCGTCCGTTGCGGTCTAGAAGGAATTTTGGGGTGATGCGAGCACTATAAATCAACCAATGCACACCCAGTGACGGCGGATCAGAGGGAGAACGGAGGAAGCCTTTTAGTCTGGTTCATAGCTCGTTCTGGTCCATCCGGACGGCGAGCGAGAGAGGCCCCTCTCTCGTACAACAACATCTGGCCCCAGATGTTGTGGTACAAAATGTTTCGCATTCGGAGCATACGTCCATCGCTCGGGACGCTCCGACATATAGTCAGTCCGGAGTAGACTGTCAATAAGGCTTCCTCATTCTCATGGTAGCGCACACGACCGCTCTTGGCTATGTGACCTCGGATATCCAGTTAGCTTTGCCAGTCAGAGAATCATCGGCGACCAGGTCACACCATCCGGTAGCCAGGGACACGAGGCCTGCAGACTCCGGACGTTCGCATAGGAAGTGTGCGAGAATCAACGTACACGGAGCTTCCGGCGGCAATGCATCGTAAGACCGCTACTGCACAGGCCTCGGGAACGGACGTGCTTTCCTAAATAGCACAGTTTATCGCAGCATCCCAGCATCAACTGAATCTGTCGCATATTTTTTATCCGACGATGCTGGGTCGGGACGCTCCGCGGAAGCGGGTACGGACGTCCGAAAATTTCATCCGGTCCGACGGGATACCGAAAGGGATTTAGAGGATTTCGAGCTTTCCCTTTCGGAACAACATATGCTGTTGTGTATGTCATCTGACTTGGTCTTCTACAGCTTCTTTCGTCGGACCAGAATGCTGCGATGCCGGATAAGAAACTGATAGCGTCGGTGGACTTAGAAATTTTTTGGTTCGGTTCAGGGACATCGTCCCTCAGTTCCGACATAGTCCAATAATGTCACACAAACTTTCGAATTATTGAACGACGCTATATATATTATTATTATATGCTTGCTTTTACCAAGCATTTCTGGTTTCTTGTTCGCAAAGTTACGGAGATGTCTTTCAAAAGTGTGCCTCTGTCATCATAGTTAATGAAGAGCTAGCGGCAATAAGTGCTCATGGAATATGTCTATCGCCTAAGAGATCCCACCCGGTGTAGCATGCATTCATCGAATGGTTCGGCTGCCGGGTTCGTCCGTTGCGGTCTAGGAAGGAGATTTGGGTGATGCGAGCACTTTAATTACTTTAGTACTCACCCAGTGACGGAAGATTGAGGACAGATCGGAGGAAGCCTGTTAGTCCGGTTCCTGGCTTGTCCAGGTCCGTCCGGGCTGTGAGCGAGAGAGGTCCCTCTCTCGTCCAACAACATAGGGGACCGCATGTTGTGGTTTAGATATTTTACATTCGGAGCATATGTCTGTCGGTTGGGACGCTCCGTTATATTGACAGTCCGAGAGACTGTCGATAATGCTTCCTCATCCTTACAGCAGGGCACACGACCGCACATTGGCTACGTGACCTCGAGTATCCGATCAGTTTCGTCATTCAGTGATTCCACGGCGAATAGGTCGCGCCATCCGGTAGCCAAGGGACACGAGGCCTATACACTCCGTTCGCTCGCATATTGGTAGTATGCACGGGGTAACGATCACGGAGCTTCCAGCGGCAATGCATTGTAGGACCGCTTCTCCTCAGGCCTCAGTGACGGACGTGCTATCCGAGTTAGCACAGTTGTTTCGCAGCATCCCAGCAATCGACAGTTTCTTGGTCGAATCAGGAATTATCCGACGGCGCTGGGTCGGTGCGGTCTGCGGTTGCATCAGGTACGGACGACCGAATGCTTTATAGGGTCCGACAGGATGGCGAAAGGGATTCGAAAGATTTCGAGTTTTCCCTTTCGTAGTATCGGAAGCTGCCATTCATATCTTCTGGCATTATCTTCCAGTGATTGTTAATTTCGGACTACATTGCTGCGATGTTGGATAAGAGACTTATAGCGTCATTGGGCACGGAATTTTGGATCGGTTCAGGGACATTGTCCCTGACTTACCGACGCAGTCCAATAATTTCATTACAACATGTGTTTTATTTTTCGACGCTATATATGCATACAAGCCTGCTACCAAGCATGATAGTTTAGTTTCTTGTCCGCATTGCTCATTTCTGCCGTTTTATCATTTATACGTATAGTTTATTTTGGCAGAGCAGGGCATACCGAGAGTTCATATGCGTCTAGACGGCGTGGTTAAAGACTGGAAATATTCTTTTTCGCCGTCTATGTCTTTTCCAACCTCAATGTTGGAAACGACAATGATGTCTAGTAGACTTAACTTAGACGCTTTATCATACGTAATCCATCTTACTGAGGTGTTATCATTACGTCTTCAAGAAAAGATTTACGGGATATTATTCTCAATGTGATTTCCTTTGAGGGCAGTAGTTTGTTCACGTATAACTCCGCCCTTCAGTGGCTGATTGGAGTTAGTTAGACGTGACACAGCCCTAGCTACATCCACGCGCGTGGATAGTAAGGTTAAGAACTCTCTCAGAGTCGCTTCGTTCTCGGAGAAGCTTCTCTTCGACGGCAACTTTTCAGCAATCCATGAATTGCTCGATTTACACGTTCTCTTGTCTATCTAGTGTTACAAGAGATTCAGACTGGGGCAAACATTCGGTGGTTGACTCAGAGAGTGCCACTGCAGTTGCCGGACCCGAGTGTTGCAGTTATGACGGTTGCCAGTCAAACAGATTGGGATATAATATTGATCCCAATGGATTCGAAGTGCCAGGGTCTTTGGGTTCCGCAGTCTCTAAGCAACCAATTATCTTCCGCGGAATAATGTTTTTTAGGCTTGCTTTATGTCATTGCATGAACATTATTCAGAAACGCATGTTCAAATCCTGTCCGTTAATTCGACAGTAGTGGCGTATCTCCGGAACCAGGGAAGCACTCATTCGTTTCCATTATTCAATTTAATGGAAAGAATCCGTCTGTTGGTTATAGTACACCAAGTTCTGTTTCGGTCCGTCATATTCTGGGTCGTCTGATTGTTTTACCGGACTCCCGTTCACTTAGGGGTCGCTTGTTGCCGTCAGAATGGACTCTCAACAAACAAGTATTCAATCAGATTTGCTATCTATGGGAGCGCCCAATGATGATTTATTTACGACACAGCTTGCTAATCAATTGCAGACGTATGTGTTGGCTTGTCCGGATCTCTGAGCTAATGTTGTTAACGCTCTATTGATCTAATAGGACGGAATGATAGGATACGCGTATCCTCCTGCGCTGTTGTTTCGGCAGGTATTGCTAAGATAAACAACCAAATACATTTCTGTTGATAGCATCTCTATCTTCACAGAGACCGTGGGTAATTTACTCCGTTGTCTACTGTGGGACTTAACGTGAAATCCTCCTCAATGAGAGGATCTTTTTTCGCTGGGTAAATCGTGTCATCTTTATCACAACCCGCAAGATCGCAACCTTCACGTATTCCGTTGTGTGGTCCGTATTGCATTGTAAGCATTGTACTGGACATGCTTTGGACGCGATTTCTTACTATAGGAGATCCTCTTCTTCGCTATTCTATGCGGCTAAAGTGGAGGCTCTTCCGTCGTTGGTGTAGGGATCATTATGTTCATATTGTTGATCCCTCCATACTACTCATTGCAACTTTTTAGTATACTTGTTTGACAAGATCTACTGCAGCCTGTTATTATTAAGGTTATAGGTTTATGTTACCTCATACCTATGCACTCTAGGATAGTTTACAATTGAGTCTTATGTCTCTTTATCTAAGTCAGTTAGTAACTTTTTGATAAATAGACTTAGAATCTTTAGATTAAATTCCTATATGGAATTTAACTTCGGTTCTTATTTAGCTAAGTAATCATTTGAGCCTCTGGAAACAGTAGTTTTCAAATTCTGACCTTTTAGACAGTGATTCTGTTGGTTCTCTTTTACTGAAGAGTCAGTGAGTTTCATGCACTATCGATGGATGATTTTCACTTTCGTAGTTTCGGAATCACTATTTCCTTTACTATTTAGGTTGAATTTTTGCATTAGAGTTAGGCTACTAATATCCGGAACCTATTGTTATTAAGGTCCTTTCGTCTTCGTACGGGCATAGGCCTTTACTCTCTACAGTTAGAGTTTATGTATTTATAAACAGATATCTGTTTATTACTTCGGGCGTAAGCTTCTTCTGTCTTTGATGCCCAATAGAAGGACGTTACGCTCCATTCTATTGCTAATGGATTCTATTAACTATCGGTACTGCTTATGGTATATCATTGACTCAGCAGTTGTGCTTAGGATTTCGGCTCATGAAGTAAGAGTTCTTCTACATCTTGGGCTTACATTAATAGTGTCGCTATTATAGATTTTTGAAGGCTGCACATTGAGCTCAGCCATCCACATTCATGAATTTTTATCTCAGAAATATCGAGTCCATTTCTGGAGGCCTCTATTGTTAGGTCTATTATCTACTGCTCAGAATGTCATTCACTTAACAGTTGCTACTATAGCTAGGTAGGCTGTCTGTTTCGGCAGTGACTCCGTTCTGCTGCCCTCTTCGCTCTGGGCTATTTGACCCAGGGCAAGAAAAAGGGGGGGGGGGGGGAGGGTGTTCCCTTGGGTCACCTGTTTTACTATGAAAACAAGGGGATACCTCCTCCGGAGTTAGTAATTCTGAGCTGTTATTGGGATGGTTGTTTAGTGAGAAGTTTATGTTCTAAAATTCATTCAAGTCTTAGTTTTTAAAGTATAGCTTTTGAATATTGCATGTGTCAACGGACATGATTATGCAATCCTCAGATACTTTTAAGGAGTATAAGAGTCTCTATTCTCTAGACTTAATTTATTTATTGGCTTACTGTAAAAATTATTAGTATAAGGATTATGTTGGATATTAATAGAGTACATGGATGTATGATGCTCAATTTTGGAGGGTGTTGTATCTTTCTAATTTATCATAAATAAGAAAGATACATGTAAGGCCTATTACTTCTTTTTCCCTAGAGGGGATGACTCTGTTTTATATTATTGAGCGTATTCCATCTTGCTCTATGTCCTTGGCCCTCCAGCCTTTTTACTATTCAGCTATGTCTGGGTCATTGGTACAGTATAAAAATGTTAAAAAATTTATAGTAATTTCTATATTTTTTATACTTACCAATGACCCAGACGGGGATGGCCCTCCCAGGAGTTGGGAACTCTTGCCTCCCCGCTGAGTACATAGCGCTTACCAGGCACTGGTTATTAGAATGATTAATGGCGCCAATTTCGGAACGTCCTTGACACTGCGCATGCGCAGTAGAAGTGAAGTGTGGAGGGCCATTCAGGACATGTTTTCTTTGGTTTTAGATGCAAATTTTGGGGATTGGGGGGCAAAATTTGTGTTTGGCCCTATATTTTAAGAGTTAGCACCAGCTATGTCTGGGTCATTGGTAAGTATAAAAAATATAGAAATTACTATAAATTTTTTAACTTTTTTTGTGGTCTTATTTTCTGTTGTTTTCCTTTCAGAATCAGCTGATCATATTTTGTGGTTTTCTCATTTTTGAAGCATGTGTTGGTATATTCTGGCCATCTTTAGGTACAATGAGAGGGAAATATGTTCCTGAAGAAAGTAAGTTATATGCCATGTTACAAAAACAGCATTGTGGCAGAAATAGCCAAGGATCTTCAAGATTCTTTCCAGATTCTTATAAGATTATCTCACTGCTGGAGGAATACAGTGGGGCTCACTTTATTATATATCCTTTAATTGAATAACCCTGTTAATTGTATAATTTACAAACTCCAAACCATTACCATGCCTTCTGTACAAACTTTATCTGTTAATTGCATAGAGTTGTAAAATCCGGTTAAGTGGGTAAAAAATGTTGTAATCTGTCGATGAATTACTCCAACATTCACTGAATTCCCCACATTTTTTCCCCTCAATGCAACCAATGCAGGCATTTAGTATATTATATCTTGTTTCACAAACTGAATGAGCTCTGTCAAACAAGACATAACAGATTAAATGCTCATTTAAGGAAGGGAATTGACCCTATACCTATTAATTGTATACTCCTCTTAATTGGATATTTTTGTACTGTACCAATGACCCAGACTTAGCTGGTGCTAACTCTTAAATTCTAGATCCAAACACAAATTTTGCCCTCCCAATCCCCAAAATTTGCATCAAAATCAAAAAAATAGATGTCCTATGTGGTCCTCCATACTTTTGTCCACTGCGCATGCGCAGTGTCCAGGAAATAACGAAATTGGAGCCAAATCCTCATTCTTTGTTTGGCCCTTCAATCAGTAACATCTCACTGATATCTGTGCTTATAATCTCAGTTAAAATGATGCCAGACACAAAATCATGAAAGAAATGGTGGATCTAAGGATGAAATAAGAGGATGAGAGGAAGAAACAGTGGAAGGATGTGTTCAGGGCTGTAGCTTATAATTTTTATGAAAAATTATTTCATGTTCCCTAATTTCGGGGCATAGGCCTGATGTTGACATTCTTGTTATGAAATTTCCACGGTTTGTTCAGAGTTTCCCCTCTCCCTTTCCTTTATACACCCCTTGCTATTCTCCCATGCTTTTGGCATAATTTTTGTAATTTTTTTACTGAAATTTCTTGGGAGTTTTGGCTTGGTAACAGAATGTTTATTCTGTTTTTCCCCATGGTTACGTCCTCACCCTAGGGTGGTTAGGTGTTTCGATCATGCATCTACCATCCGATGTACTGCAGTTTCTTCTCAGGAAGCCTCTGGTTTGCATCGGGTAGTGTTAAAATTGGTTACTGATTTCGGGCCTTATTTTCAGTGCATGGAGTCTTGTTTCCAGTTTTTATTCACTTTTGTTTATGTTGACAACGGTTACTTCTGACAGTGATTCCTTGTCTTCTATTAGTTTTACTCATAGCCAGATACATTAATATTGTCTGTAAGTGTAACATTAATTTTTTAAACATGTTTTAAAAATTTTTGTCCACACTTAGGCTTTTTTGTGATCCATTTGGGTTCATCGTTCCCATTGGGAACTTGGACTCATCTTGAAATTTTTTCGGAAAAAATTTTTTCTTTTGAATTAATTTTCGAAATGTTTGTAATGGATTATTATTATTATGTATCTTTGTTTTCATAGGTTGGTGCGAGGACGATGACGGTTTAATATTTTTTTCAAAATGAAAGAATATTGTTCAATTGTAAATCTAGGAAGGCTTCCTCTGATTCTCATGTTCATTGTATTTGTTATAGTCTGTGTACTTGCACTAATTCTTGGTCATTGTGTGCCAATTCAGATGACAACTGTTGGAGACGTGTGTCACGGTATATTGTTAGTGGTGAGAGGTCCATGCCAGTCCTCTCTCCACAGGGTCACTCTAGTTTTTAGCTCACCTGACTGAAAGTCAGGGTGAGCTTTTCTGATCACTTTTCGTCCGTCGTCCGTCGTCCGTCGTCCGGCGTGAAGGTGGTGTTTGGGTCTTTTTCTTCCAAACCACTGGCCGCATGTTAATGAAATTTCATGTGAGTAGGGGTTATATAGCGGCATTTTGATTTTTGAGCAAATTAGGTTTCGGCTCATATTGAGCAGAGGGGTGGGGCAAAAATGCTCCAATTCTTAAAAAATCTTCTTCTCAAGAACCAGCAATAGCAGAGACTTGATATTTGGTATGCAGCTTCCTTTTGAGGTGTAGACTCAAGTTTGTTCAAGAGAAGTTTGTAGGTCTATACTTGGCGATGTTATGGGAGGAGCAAAAATTTTGGCCCCACCCCAAATTTCTATTTTTTAAACCGAGAGGCCAATTTGAACCAAATTTTATGTGAGGGCTTATTGAGTCATAAGTACCTAATTTATGCAGAAATTTTTTTTCCTGTAGCCCCGTGGGAACCACAGGAGCTAAAAATAGAAAAAAATTAAAACGCCTATATCTCAAAAACTGCATGGCAGTGAGAATTTTTATTTGGTGTGAAGCTTTCTTGGGACCAACAGAAAGGATTGGTAAAAAAAAATTGCTATCGGTTTTATCATAGGGTACTTTTTCGGGACTCTGAAAAAGTGCTGAGTCAGTATTTTTTAACACAGTAGGCAATGGGAAAAAAATAAAGAATTGTTTTCTTCCAAACCACTGCTCTAAAAGCTTTCATATTTTACATATAACATCTTTGGAACATTGATTCACATATTTGTAGAAATCAAATTCCTCGGTCCATATTTGGGTTCCCTATGGGAACCCAAATGTTCAAATTAGTGCAATATGAGGGATATATTTTAAAAATCTTCTTCTTCGGATCCACAAATCAGAATCTTTTGATATTTGCTATGCATCATCCTTAGGGGGGTGAGATTGATGTTTGTTCAAGCCAAGTCCCTGAGTTCATATTTGGACTCCCTTTGGGAACCCAAATTGTAACTTAGTGCAATACGAGGTATATTCTTTTAAAATCTTCTTCTTCGCATCCACCGGTCAGAATCTTTTGATATTTGGTATACAGTATGCTTAGGGAGGTGAGATTCAAGTTTGTTCAAGTCAAGTCCTTCGGCTCATATTTGGTCTCCCTGTGGGAGCCCAAATTATAACTTAGTTCAATATGAGGAATATTCTTTAAAAAAAATTTTTTTTTCAGATCCACCAGTCAAAATGTTTTGATATTTGATGTACAGCATTCTTAGGGGCTGAGAGTGAAGTTTGGTAAAGCCAAGTACCTGGGTTCATATTTGGGCTCACTGTGGGAGCCCAAATTATACCAAAATTTTTATTTTCCAAACCAAAAAGTCGATTTGAACCAAATTTGATATGAGGGCTTATTGGGTCATAAGTACCTAATTTATGCCGAAAATTGTTTACCCTGAGCAATATTCTTTAAAAAAATTTTTTTTTTCAGATCCACCAGTCAAAATCTTTTGATATTTGATGTACAGCATTCGTAGGGGGGGGGGGGGGGGGGGGGGGGGGGGGGGGGGGGGGGGTGGGCTGAGAGTGAAGTTTGTTAAAGCCAAGTCCCTTGGTTCATATTTGGGCTCACTGTAGAAGCCCAAATTATACCAAAATTTTTATTTTCCAAACCAAGAGGTCGATTTGAACCAAATTTGATATGAGGGCTTATTGGGTCACAAATACCTAATTTATGCCATAAATTGTTTTCCTGTCCCCCACGGCAACTACAGGAGCTGAAAAAATTTTTTTTTTTTGAATGCCCATATTTACAGAACTACATGGCACTGAGAATTTTTATACAATGTGAAGCTTCCTTAGGGCCGGGAGAAAGGAATGGTGAAAAAAATGCCATTGGTTTTATCATAAGTACTTTTCCAGGACTAAAAGTGCCGAGTCATCATTTTTTAACACTGTAGGTAATGGGAATAACGTTGAATAATCTTCTTCTCCCAAACCACTGCTTCAGAAGCTTTTGTTTTTGGGTTCCCTATGGGAGCCCAATGTATAACTTAATTCAGTATGAGAAATATTCTTAAAAAATCTTTTTTTTCTGATACTCCTCTCAGAATCTTTTGATATTTGATTTTTAGTTTTCTTAGAAGCGGCAAATTGAAATTTGTTCAAGTTCTGGTTTATTGATAAAATTGGGCCCAGTAACCAATTCCTGCGTTGAAAGCCCTGTAAAGTGGGCAGTAATAGGCATAAACGATTGACCAAACCTGATATTATAATTATGCCTCTGTAATGATGTAGCCTTAGAAAGTGACCTTAAATTCCAATAAATAAATAGATAAATTATTGAGTACCCAATATGGGGATCTAACATATGAACACTCTGGGTTACTAAGTAGAGAAAACACTTCTATGTTGAAAAACTGATAATAACCACAAGGCAGAATCCCTTGCTATTTTGGTGATATGACTCGGCCAGTATCAGGTGAGCGCCCTCAGGCCCCGTGGGGCCTCTTGTTTCAGTCTCTTTTTCAGAGGAACAAGAACAGGGTGATGTTTCTGTGATGTCTTCAAAAGTGTGCTTCCGTCGTCGCAATAATGAGCTAGCTGCAAAGTGCTCAAAGGAATGCGGCAAGTGCCTAAGAGGTCCCACATAGGATCGATGGTCACTTGTCACCCGCTAGCTCCCCCAGTGAAGCAATCATTCATAAAATGGTTGTGACGCCGGGTTCGTCCGTTGCGGTCCAGGAGAGGAGAAGGTGTGTTGCGAGCACTATAATCTCGGATCACGCACACCCAGAGACGACGGATCGGAGGATGGAATGGAGGAAGCCAGTCAGTCCGGTAGCTAGCTCATCCAGGTCTACCCAGACCGCGAGCGAGAGAGGCTCCCTCTCTCTTACAACAACATCTGGGCCCAGATGTTGTTGTATGTAACGTTCGTTAGTCGGAGCATACGTCCACTCCTCCTGCTCGGGACACTCGGTCGCATAGACAGTCCAACGTGGCTTGTCTATTGGCTTCCTCATCCTCACGTCAGCACACATGACTGCACCTTGGCTATGTGACCGCAGATATCCAGCCTGCTTCGCCGACCAGGGAGTCCACGTCGACCAGGTCATGCCATCCCCTAGCCAAGGACACGAGGCCTTTCTAGTCGGGACGTTCGCATATGAGAAGTATGCAGGAATTAACGGCCCAGGAGCTTCCAGCGGCTAAATTACGTAAGACCGCGGCTCCACAGGCCTCCGTGACGGACTTGCCATCACAGATAACTCAATTCATCGCAGCAACCCAGCAGCCATCAGAAACTTTTTCAGTAAAGAAATTGTCTGAGGAAGCTGGGTGGGTTCGCTCCCCTGCAGAATCAGAAAGGGACGACCGAGATTCTTATGTGGTCCAGGCGGATTGTAAAAGGGAATCAGCGCAGCTGAAATTTTTCCTTTCCGAACATCTTAAGGTGGCTGTAGATTTCAACCGGCAACACCTTTTAGAAGTTGTTTCTCTGGACCAAAATGCTGCGTTACCTGATAAGAAAATGAATGCGTCACTGGACACAGATTTATTCGGCCGGAATAGGGACATTGAGCCTGACTTTCCGACCCAGTCCAGAAATGTCACGGACATTTGTACTTCTTAATGACGCTATATTTAAGCTAGCCTTTAAGACTTGCAAATCAGGTTTCTTATCGTCTCATGCTCTACAGCTGCCTTTCATCAATCATAGAAATAGATTTGAAACGGCAGGACAGGGCATGCCGAGAGTTCCTCTACGTTTAGACGACCAGGCAGACGACTTAGAATTGTCATTGCTGGCGTCTATGTCGATTTATCCAGTATGCTGGTGACGACTATCTTGTCTAACAGAAACATCAGTTTAGACACATTATCTTACGCAGATCACCTTACCAGAGCGTTATCATTACGTCTCGAAGGAAAGAATTCCAGGATGTTCAAAACTTCCTTGAGAGTTCTTTCAAGGGCCATAACATTTTCTACATATAACTCCGCCCTTTCAGTGGCAATATGGAGTTAGTCAGACATGATGCTGACCTGGCTACATCCACAAGAGTGGATAGTAAAGTGAAAAACTCACTTCCAGTTGCTCTGGCCTCAGGAGAGCTTCTCTTCAACGGTAAGCTTTCTACAATCTATAATCAGATTACTACGAAAGCTTCAGATTCTCTGCTTTTAAATCCGCTTTGAAAAAGTCGGACTCAGCAGGGAGGAGTAAGGCAGGCACTTCGGGGGCAAATACGTCCAAAGGAAGTTCCTATAGAGGGTCTAAGAAAGCCTCTACGTCTTACTCCGGAGACCGTCAGAGTAGCGACTCAGATAGGGGTCGTAATGCTGGCCGAGATAACCGGTCAGATGCCCCTAGGTCGACTGGGTGAGGTGCAGGTTGTGGAGGATGTGGTTTCTCCTCCCGCAACCCTTGCAGGGCCAGGAGGTGATGGTCTAAACCTCTATTGCGTTCCAGTGAGCGGAAGGCTGTTGAGATTCTTAACCAATTGGTTGTCAATTACGTACGACCCATGGGTGCAAGGGGTTATTTCCGAAGGTCTACATCTGTCCTTCAAGGAAAAACCTCCATTAACTCGAAGTCCATGCTGGTCTCAGCTTCCGTTAAACGTTCGGAAGAGAGATTCGCTTCTATCAGATGTTCAATCTCTTCTGGACAAGAATGCTATAGACATCGTAGAAAACAAGGAATCTTCAGTTTTCTACAGTCACCTGTTCCTGGTTCCAAGACCAGACGGCTCGTTTTGTCCAGTTATAGATCTGAGCTGGATAAACAAGCTGATCATGGCTCCAAAATTTTATATGGAGACCATCCGTTCGGTCAGAGCGAGCATTCGAGTGAACGATTATGCTGTGAGCATAGATCTCAAGGATGTGTACTTTCATGTCATGGTACGTCTGGCGTTTAGAAAGTACCTTCGCTTCGCTGTCCCAGGAGTTGTTTTCAGTTCCAAGCAATGATGCTCTGGTCTGAATCTAGCGCCCTGGGCCTTCACTCGAATAATGATCTCGGTAATGACTCATTTCCGAGCTCATTCGTCTGTGGTAACGGCAGCCTACTTGGACGACATTCTTCAGAGTTATGGCAGCAAGTTAACGCTTCAGAACGATGTTCAGAGTCTGCTTCAATTGCTCCGACGTCTCGGTTTCATAGTAAACGAAAAGAAGTCGGATCTAGTGACGTCCAAGTCATTCACCCACGTGGGAATGAGCTTAGAGACGCACAACAATCTCGTTCATCTGCCGTTAACCAGATCAATATTAGTCAGTCGCTCGCTTTTGTCTTCACTCAGATGTAGTAACAGCAAGAGAATTCATGAGACTGACAGGTTTGTGCGGAGCCTCTGCTGATCTTATTCCGATGGGGCGGCTACGCACTCGTCCACTCCAGATATTTTTACTCAGAATTGGAGTGTGAAGACAAACATCATCTTGTCAAATCATGTGAAATATGAGATTCAGACTTGGGCAGATATTCAATGGTTAACTCAGGGAGTACCACTGCAACTGCCGGATTTTTATGATATCGATGGATGCGAGTCAAACAGGTTGGGGCGCAACTTTGAGCCCATCAGATTCGAGGTGCCAGGGTCTTTGGGATCCGCAGTTCCTAAACAAGCACATAAACATCAAAAGATGATGTCAGTTGCCTTGCGCTAAGTCAGTGGATGAACATCATTCAGAATTTGCATGTTCAATTTCTGTCCGACAATTCGACAGTAGTAGCGTATATTCGGAACAAGGGAGGCACTCATTCCATTCTGTTGTTCAATCTAACGGAAAGAATCCTTCGGTTTGTCCTAGAGCATCAAGTTCTTCTATTGGTCTGTCATATTCCGGGTCGTCTGAACATTCTAGCGGACTCCCTTTCTCGGAAAGGTCGTATGTTGCTGTCAGAATGGACTCTCAACAAACGAGTATTCTATCAGATTTGCTACCTATGGGATCATCCTATGATAAACTTATTTGCGACGCATCTCAACAATCAGTTGCAAATGTATGTGTCGTCATGCCCAGATCCTCAAGCGTTTGCAGTAGACGCCCTCTCGATCTCTTGGGACAGAATGATAGGATACGCGTATCCACCAGCTCCATTGATTCAGCTGATATTGCTAAAATCAAGCAATCTCAATGTAAGATCCTATTGGTAGCATCTCTATCAACCCAGAGACCATGGATAAATCTACTCAGGTGTCGGGTGTGGGATATTCCGCGGAAGCTTCCTCCATGGGAGGACCTTCTGTCGCAGGGGAAATCATGCACACGGTATCACAACCCGCTTGGTCTCAACCTTCACGTATTTCCTTTGTGCAGTCCTTCTTGCTCGGCAAGCATTTTACAGGACGAGCAATGGATGCAATTTCTAACTGTAGGAGGACCTCCTCTTAGCTAAATTATGCTGCTAAGTGGAAGGTTTTCTTTCAGTGGTGTAGAGATCATTCTGTTGATTTTATGATCTCTCCATTCCAGACATTGCTAATTGTTTGGTCTACTTGTTTGACGAGATCAAACTGCAGCCACATAATATTAAGGGTTATAAGTCTATGCTATCTGATACCTATCCTCATCATGATAGCTTACAGATTGGATCTAATGTCTCTTTATCTAAGTTAGCGTAAAACTTTTCGATAAATTCCTCAGTGGAATTTAGCTTGGGTTCTTCTGAAGCTAAAAGAAGAGACATTTGAACCTCTTGATACAGTGGATTTCCAATACTTATCTTTTTAGACAGCTTTTCTCTTAGCCTTCTCTTCTACTAGAAGAGTTAGCTTCATGCACTATCTGTTGATGATTCTCGCTATCGTAGTTTTGGTAATACTATTACATTGACTACTAATGTTGGATTTTTGGCTAACAATCAGGCTCCTAATAAGTACCCTGAACCTATTTTTTAGGCTCTTCCGTCTCCAGACGGTCATAGGTCTTTGCTTTGTCCAGTCAGAGCTATGGGTATTTACAACGTAGATCTGAGTTTATCAGAAAGGAACGTAAGCGTTTCTTTCTGTCTTTGCTGCCCAAAAGAAAGGACATTACGGTCCATTCTATTGCAAGGTGGATTCAATTAACTATCCGTACTGCTTATGATAAATTATCTTCAACTCGGCAGTCTGTGCTTAAGATTTAGGCGCATGAAGTAATAGCGCTGTCTACATCTTGGGCTTATGCTAATAGTGTTGCTATTACCGATTTGATGAAGGCTGCATATCGGTCTCAGCCTTCCACGTTCACGAATGTTTATCTTAGAAATATTGAGTCCATTTCTGGCGACCTACATTGTTTAGGTCCATTATCTGTTGCTCAGAATGTCGTTCTTAAACAGTTGCAACTATAGTTATGCAGGCTTTCTGTTCCGGTAGTGACTCTGTCCTGCTGTCCTCTTCGTTCTGGGGTATTTGACCCAGGGCAAGGGGAAGGGGGGGGGATGGTGTTCCCTTATATCACCTGCTTCATAGTGAAAAGCAAAGGAATACCTCCTCTGGAGTCAGTAATTCTGAGTCCGTGCTGGGATGGTTTTAAAGTGTAAAGCTAATGTCTTTCTCATTTATGTAATAATTTTAAAGTGTAGCTCGGTGTGAAGCATTTGTATATGTCACGTGTCATACGAGCACTAATATACAATCCTCGGACACTTTTAAAAGAGTATAAAGAGTCTCATTCTCTGGACTATCTTTATTTATTGGCTTTCCTTTAAAAAGATTAGTATAATGGGTTATACTGGATGTTAATAGAGATCATTGATGTTATTGTGCTCAATTACAGAACGGTATTGTGTCTTTCTTTTTTGGTATAAACAAGAAAGATACATGTAAAGCCTGTTCTCCTCTTCTCCTGGAGGGCATAATTCTGTTTACTTGTAATTGAGTCTATTGGATTTTCCTTTATGTCCTAGGTCCTCCAGCCTTTTTTCTATTCAGCTAAGTCTGGGTCATTGGTACAGTATAAAAATGTTAAAAAATTTATAGTAATTTATATATTTTTTATACTTACCAATGACCCAGATGGGGATGGCCCTCCCATGAGTTGGGAACTCATACCTCCTCGCTGATTACATAATGCTTACCAGGCACTGGTTGTAAGAATGAGGATTTGGCTCCAATTTAGTTACTTACTGGACACTGCAAATGCACAGTGGACAAAAGTATGGAGGACCACATAGGACATCTATTTTTTGGATTTCGATACATTGATAAGTATAAAAAATATAAAAATTACTATAATTTTTTTAACATTTTTCTCCAGCAAAGGGTTTATTAATTTAACAGGGTTCTTCTGTACTTATGTTTAGAAATTTTAAAAGTCCTTTATTTTTGAGTCAGAATTCAGAGAGTCAGAATAAAATAATACAGACCTCTTCCAGGCACATGAAAGCAGTTGAAAATCAGACTTTCTTGAGAAAGTTATGGAATATCCTTGAAAATATATTTAATAAAGATTGCCTAAGAAATTATTTTGATTTAAACATAATGTGAAGCACATCCACAGAATATGAAGCCTTAGTGTTGTTGCAACTGTACTGTACGATAAAGCCCAACCAAATAAGTGCATTCAGAACTCAACCAGTTAACCCAATAGTTCTTGCTGTCACAGTGTTGATAGAAAATACTTTCCGCAACCAAAGAAATTATTTATTTACAAAAATGAAGCATCACTAGATCTAGAAATGGATATGGTAACATATGTAGATTCTATTGACATTATACTTTCCTGGCCTTAGTCTGATACTAGTCATTTGATACAAAATTAGAAAACCACTCTCCGATTCTATGGTCAGGATTTGAAACTGCACTGTATCTTTCTATGCGAACCCTGAAAAATGGTGCAGTGTTTATTTATTTTGATAAATAAGTCCTACTCTACTTGTAGAATAGGACCCTGTATCCAATGCTTGGGGTTGAGTCCTCTAATAGGTTTAAACAGTTGGCTAAATTTTAAGTAACCCTCTTCCCGGTTAATATCAAAATTTTAAGATCAACATGCTTCCTGTAATACAGCTAGAAAGTTCACCCATTCAGTTTTTGACAGAGCTCATTGAGCAGCAATACTAAATCATGTGCCCATCCTCATTGGAATGAGCTTGTTCCATTAGGGGCCATGTGATATGGTTTGTTGAAGTATTTTGAAAGATATATTTTTTTCAACTGCTGAATTTGTAAATTTTGTGGGGAGATGTGTACGATTCATTATGTAAAGAGTTAAAGGGCTGTAGATTTTTGTACACATCTGCAGTGTGCATCCTGTGAGTTGGCAGTTGTTTCTAGGCAACTGCTTATTATGGCACCTTTTTGCAGCAGTCAAACTTGGATCTTTAAGGGTGAAGGGTTAACAGTGATAATACTTGAACAGAATAAGTACTTACTTTTATCTAGTTTATACTGACAAGTTTGTTTTTACATTTTCAGTTAGAGCAACAACCATGAACTTCTTTCGAGTGCCTTTAAATATGATAGTTGTTTCCATCCTTTTGCAGGTATGTTGCATTTTACAGGAATATTTATTGTATCTGCGAGAAAGCTGTTGTTATCTGTTACCATTTATCAACTTTATGTAATCATATTTTCTAAAATTGGTTAGCCAGTTGTCATGAAAAAGAAAATAGGTTTAAAGTATTTAGTATTTATATTTACACCATGGGTTCAAAGTATTAACATTGTAGAACTTGAGGTCTGGGAAAAGGGATACTTTAGTAAGCTTGATTGCGGAAAACATCTGACCAATAATTATCACTGGGCAAACTGTAAAAATATTAAGATCATCTTGAATTTAGGTTTGTACAAAGAGGTGGCTGGAGCCAGATTTGGCCTTTTTTTCTGCTGAGTTAGAGCTCAGCATGCATGTTTGTTCAAACACCTGAAAATCTCGGTATCAAGGATGATATTGTATGTGGAGACCTTACCGTATTGTTACACCTCTAATGTTGTAAGACACTCAGGTGTTTTCACACTCCATGCATACTCTTGATATTAACCAAACAATCGTGAAGATGTCATTCAAATAAATTTGTTCCTGCACATTTTATTGTGATGTATCATATCCAGTCTTAAAAACCATAACAGTACCTCTCTCAGACATTCTAGCCACATGGCACTCATCATCTTCGGTGAACTATAGTTACATGAAAAAAATGAATGTTTCAAATTGCAGGGCCCTTGTAAGGCATGATTTTTAAAACTGAAATTTTTAGCCCTTGTAAGTGCTTGAAAACTTGAAAAAAAAGTTGAAAGTGTTTCCAAAAATATATTGCCAATTTCTTGACTCTTTTTGGTCAGAGTGGATGTTTTTAAGATTGCAGCATGTCAGCCAATGTGATAACTTCTTCCATTGCAGATGTTTGATGACATGAAATCTGTTACCACAGTTTAACAACTTTCACAACTTCAAACCTCAACCAAAACCCTCGTATGAAAACAAGAAACATGTTATCAACTTTTCAGTCATGGCACTCCAATGTGGGAACCGTGAGAAGTTGAGTAGTGCTTGTTTACTGTAGTAAACATGCTATTATTTCCTTAAAATAGGCATCGGTAATCATGGCTTAGAATGCAAGTCCTTTAAAATGGGCAGCATAGGTATAAACAGTTGGCTCAATTGATTTCATGACTGTGTTGCGGTCATAATTAGAGCTGTTTGGTTGTGAAATTTTGTCTCTGGCTCAGCTCTGTGTCAGTTGAGATAAAAGAGACGAGTCTCGGTTTTGATGTCGGTCTTTATGTCGGCAGTATACAGGACAAGCAACATTCCCTAATAGTGTCAAACCCCCTCCCCCTCCACAATCGTATGCTTCTTTTTGTGTTTGAGTGCATTTGATATGCAAATGGCAATGGTAACTGTCAATCTCTCAGTGTCTCCTCCCCATGCATATGATGTCACACTCGTATTTGATTCCTGTCATACTTTTCAGTCAAATACTGATAAACACTCATGCTCCGAACATCTGAATAGGAATTACAACCTGGTCATTTTCAACAGCAAATTTTGCCCTCTCATTGACTTTTAAGGAGCTAAGTCAACAGAGCAAAGTGTCAACTGTGTAAACATTGGGCAGTTTAGCACAAATTATATACAGAATGGAATCAAACCACAACCTCGACTCATTGGATACTGAGACT
Organism: Pictodentalium vernedei; assembly: GCA_031216915.1. Classification (NCBI taxonomy): domain Eukaryota; kingdom Metazoa; phylum Mollusca; class Scaphopoda; order Dentaliida; family Dentaliidae; genus Pictodentalium; species Pictodentalium vernedei. Next base: position 435,085,541 of record CM062296.1, on the reverse strand, counting down.
ACTGGACCTATACCAGTATACTTTATTGCAGGCAGGTGGGATTTGGCAAAATCCTGTACTCACCTTCAGTCTGCTTTTGAAAGCTGTCTTCAGTTCCAAACACATAAGTTCTGAATAGTGCATAATCAATACGATGCCTCGATTCTATATCATGTTTCCATATTCTGTCATAATTATCTTCTTACTTAGCTTACATGTGGCGTATTTGTCTTTTTAACTATGTTTTTCAAAGTGTATCAACACATGACTTTTATCATCCTTTCCTGCATGTTATATTTCATGAGTTGGTAGGTAAAACTTTGTTGCCTATGACTGAGAATTTGTTGTGAATACAAAAACCAAATGTATGCTTTTTTGAGACATGCACTGTTGTGATATTTGTGTATTTTTCAACAACCGATGCTGAGTAGATTTTTCGGTTAACTGGACATCTCTAATCATAATGTAACCAAAGATGCTGAAAATGACTAAACATCAATAAATAAGTAAATAGGTTGCACTTGTTTTTGGTCAATAATAACTAAAATATGGTGTAAATATTCAATTTGTATTACCACAAAAAATTTACACATCATCAACAAATTCATTTTTCACATTTTCACAGTTACAGATGTGAAAGCATCATCTTTAAAATATATTGGCGATTGTGAGGCATTGGAAAATTGAAAACTGTTGAGAAACTTTGTTTTGTTGAACATTGTTTATTTTATTGCAACAATTCCACCCTCAACCTCCTCAACCTCCACCACCCCCACTCTTCCTGAGGGCAGATGGTGAGGCATTTGTTTTAGCTCACCTGACTTTCAGTTAGCTTAAGTGATCACTTTCTGTCAATCGTCCATCAGCCATACATCTGTACATCCATCCATCCGGTCATCTATCCTTCGGTCATTCGTCCAGCATGAACTTTACATTATCGACTTCTCCTCATAAATAAAATTTGCCGAATTGAACCAAATTTGATATACATGTTCCTTATCATATATCAGTTCAAGTTTGTTCAAATAAAGTTATGTTATCACTATAATAGATTACTACTATCGCTGCCTTTCTCTTTCTCATTTAAATACGGATCTCTTTCTAATAATCAAGTATAGATAGTATTTAAAACAAACAATTTGAATATAACTCTTAAATTAGTTTGCTTCATGTTCAAAAGGTGTTTGCAAAAATAGAGCGTACTCTTCAAATACTGGGTGCTTATTTTCAAATCTTTATTGATGCAATGCTGCTTTGCAATCCTTTGACTCCCAGGTCCTTTTTGGCAGACCTCAAATACTTTTCCTTCTATCACCCAAGGCACTCATTCTCCAGCTCGCATGCACACTCTCTCTCCCCTCTCTTTTTCTCTCTTCAGAAATAAACATATTATATATCGGCATATATCACATCAGCCATAAAACCCAATATTAATGTATGCGATTGGTTTGGACATCCTCCCGTGTCGTTATATATAGGTGTATAATTATGTATGTACATACGCATGCACATGTGCCTGTGGAAACATGTACTGTTGAAGGCAATTTTATATCTATTTTTTCAACATCTTCCCCCGAAAAATAGCTTACGATCACTGCTTAAGGCACGAGTTCAATGAATAACCGTAATCTTTTTTCTTTTTTGGTTCGATACCTTTAAATAGATAATGACAATCCGACACTTATAAAAGCCTCTGAACAAAGAATATGGTGCGGTCGTTGCGTGCATTGCCCCTGGCACTCTGGGAATGTTTAGCAACGTTTTTTTTTACTCGTTTCTGGATTTTGCTAGGTGTCCGATTCTTTCAGGTTAGGCATTGTAATGGAACACGGACAAGAAATTAAATGGAGCCCAATGCCCAAACCAATTTACCTTATAATGAGTCAGTTGAAAGCGATTTCCAACGTGAAATTCGTAATCTCCAAACATAATTGATTGCTGCCATCGATGGTTTGTGTTACAGTTACCGCAAAGTTTTCAGCTGAGTCAGCCTTGTCTTTCTAATTTACAGCTGAACTAAATGTTTGGGTTTTGTGTCGAACCAGACTTCAGTGGGATAGTATCTTCCATAATTATTTTTTTAGAACTTCTCAATTTGTTAACATGCACGTAATTAATCAGGGGTGGGAGCAATTAGAAAACAAGTTTGTGATTGCACAGCTGTAAAATGTTTCTGTTAATTCCATTGTTAATGTTATTCGTTTTTCAAAAATTTGTTAGTAATAATTTTTTCAGATTTTTAGGTCTTTCCATGAACTGCTCTGTTCAAATAAGTAAGCTTAGAAATTGAGAAGTGACTGATTCACAACATAGTAGCTGCACATATAATAACTTATCCATAATTTATTAGCCCGACTGTTTACAGTGAGGGCTATAGTCATGACTTTTGTCCGTCTGTCTATCTCTCCATCTGTTAACATTTAGAGTTTTTGTTAAAGTTTGTTTGTGGTTAAAGTTTTTTACTGAAGTTTCAAGTGTTTTTTTTTCCTGTTTAGTCATGAGTTTCATCTGGCCGTCTGTTAACATTTGAAGCTTTGGTTAAAGTTTGTGGTTAAAGTTTTTTAGTCAACCTTAAAGTTTTTGGGTTTTTTTTCTTCTAAATTAATATTACTATTGCTTGTATCATTCTCATTATGTTTTTTTTTTTTAGCCCGACTGTTTACAGTGAGGGCTATAGTCATGGCTTTTGTCCGTCCGTCCGTCCATCCATTTGTCCGTTTGTCCGTCTGTTAACATTTAGAGTTTGGGTTAAAGTTTGTGGTTAAAGTTTTTTACTGAAGGTTCAAGTGGTTTTTTTTTCCTGTTTAGTCATGACTTTCTTCTGTCTGTCTGTTAACATTTGGAGTTTTGGTTAAAGTTTTTTAGTCAACCTTAAGTTTTTGGTTTTTTTTCTCTTTTAAATTGATATTACTATTGATTGTATCATTCTCATTTTGTTTTTATTTTTTTTATGTTTCATGTTATTTAACCCTTTTTTGTATGGCAATTTAACTTACAACTTCCAGGTTAAAGTTTTTTTTTTTTGGGGGGGGGGGGGGGGGGGGCATTTTAAAATTACACCTTTAATTCTTCAAACAGTTTAGTGGAATGTCACTGTTTCTTATTTGGGACAATGTCGTCAAAAATGCATTTTTACAGTTTTGCTTAAAGTTTGTGGTTAAAAACCCAAACAACCCCCACCTCCCCCGGGGCCAATTAGGCACTTTTTTTTTCTTTTGTCAAAAGTTGAAAAATTTATAGTAATTTTTATATTTTTAGCTCAACTTTGGCGAAGCCAAATTTGAGCTTATGCCATGGCCTGTCATCCGTCTGTCCATCTGGCCGTCAACAATTGGATACGGCTTGGGCTAGAAGCCGTATTTATGAACCGATCTTTACGAAACTTCTTGGGTACCTTTGTTATGACCGTGGGACGAGAACGAGTGTTTTTGGGTTTGGTCCAAAATTCAATATGGCTGCCAACCGCCATTTTGTACCGACGATGCAGAAATCTGTTTTTTGTACAGAACTTCCATATGAAAGCTATGATTTGAATAATTTTTTGTATGAATGTTTAGTACCATGGGGTACATCACATATAATACGGGGTTTTTTCTTGTGCGTAAATTATGCAAATTAGACTAACTTTGATGTTTTTGGGTGTTACTTTCAGCACTGTAAGTGCAAATGCCAATACGGCTCGGGCTAGAGGCCGTATTTATGAACCGATCTTTACGAAATTCCTTGGGTACCTTTGTTATCACCGTGGGACGAGAACGAATGTTTTTGGGTCCGGTCCGAAATTCAAGATGGCCGATGGCAGCCATTTTGTACAAAATTTGGTGCAATCAGATTTTTGCACAGAACTTCCATATGAAAGCGCTGATTTGAATAATTTTTTGTGTGAATGTTTAGTACCATGGGATACATCACATATAATACGGGTTTTTTTCTCGTGCAGAAATTATGCAAATTAGATGAACTTTGATTTTTTCAGTGCTACTTACACACAGTAAGTACACATGTCAATGCGGCTCAGGCTAGAGTCTGTATTTATGAACCGATCTTCACGAAACGTCTTGGGTACCTTTGTTATCACCTTGGGACAAGAACGAGTGTTTCTGGGTGCGGTCCAAAATTCAAGATGGCTGCCAGTGGCCATTTTGTACCGAAATTAGGTCTAATCAGTTTTTTGTACACAACTTCTATATATGGCTCAGGCTAGAGGCCGTATTTATGAACCGATCTTTACAAAACTTCTTGGGTACCTTTGTTATCACCGTGGGATGAGAACAAGTGTTTTTGGGTGTGGTCCAAAATTCAAGATGTCCACCAGCAGCCATTTTGTACCAAAATTAGTGCAATCAGTCTTTTGTACAGAACTTCTGTATGAAAGTTCTGATTTGAATATATTTTTGTATGAATGTTTAGTAACATGGAATACATCACATATAGTACAGGTTTTTTTCTCGTGCAGAAATTATGCAAATTAGATGAACTTTGATTTATTCAGTGCTACTTATACACTGTAAGTGCACATGTCAATACGGCTCGGGCTAGAGGCTGTATTTATGAACCGATCTTCACAAAACTTCTTGGGTACCTTTGTTATCTCCTTGGGACGAGAACGAGTGTTTTTGGGTGCAGTCCAGAATTCAAGATGGCTGCCAGTGGCCATTTTGTACCGAAATTAGGTCCAATCAGTTTTTTGTCACAACTTCTACACAGCTCATATTTGTGAACTGATCTTCACGAAACTTCTTGGATACCTTTCTTTTCACCTTGGGACAGGAATGAGTGTGTTTTGGGGTGCCTTTGTTATCACTGTGCTATGAGAACAAATATTTTGGGGTTCAGTCAGACCCACTCTGGGACTCAAAGATTTCTTTTCTAGTTTAGCATCTGACTGTCACCCACCTTTACAATACTTTACCTATACATTTGTTACAGGCAACGGTCAGTATTTATGTACAGACCGTTACAATACTTTTGAAGAAAATGGAGGGTGTACTGGATTACATGCGTGTGTGCATCTGTCTGTCTGTGCATCCATCTGTGCATGCATGTGTGAGTCCGTCCAAGAATATAACTTTCATAACTTAAGTAAATTATTATTTTCTATAATATTTGTTGGTCATAGGTATGCCCACACTAGTTATTTTTTTTTATTACTTGTTCACTTAGAAATTGTGTCCGTCCAAGCCAAATTTTGTCTGTTCAGACCGTGAACACTGCTTATGGTATAGGCTTTAAAAAAAGGATTCAACGATATTTCTCACATTCTCCTTTTTAGAGTTATCCCCCTTTTTTGACTTAGAAATTGTAGGAAATAGACATTATTTGTCTGTTCAGCCTGTATCTCAGGTATGGGTTATCGGATTTCAGTGAAATATGGCATGCAGTTTGCCTATGACAAAGGCTTCTGCCTCATTGCATAAAACTTCCAAACACCAAACAATTTACCATACCTTTTGACTTAGAAATTGTTGGAAATTGTTGAAAACTTTCGAAGAAAATGAGGGGGGGGGGGTGGGTATACTGGATTGTGTCCATCCATCTGTCCATCCGTCTGTCAGTCCGTACGAGAATATTCATAAATAATATTTGTTGGTCATAGGTATGCCCACACTTGGCGGTACACCACGTGGGGTATGCACTGGATGACAGTCCAGCTCTTGTTCAGGACAGAAATGTTGATCTGTTAAATCGACCAATAAAGTCTCCTGAGCCTTTTATTTTAAGTTTTTAGAACTGCACACAGCACCCCCTATTCAAACGCAGAATAAATGGAATGAGGTTTTAGATGTAAATCTGCACTCTGATGACTGGAATTGTATATATAAAATCCCATTTACAATTACAGATGATACGTATCTACAAAGTTTGCATTTCAAAATAGTCCATAGAATTCTATATATGTATTCAAAACTTTATAAATGCAAACTCTCTGAAACGGAACTATGCACTTTTTGTTGCAATACAAAGGAAACAATACTTCTCCTGTTTTTTGGATCTTCTGTTGTGAAAGCAGTTCTTCTAAATTTTTCGGAACATTTGAGGAACACGTGTGATGTTGAGTTTCCTTTAACTCCAGAATATGTTATTTTAAGCTACAAAAATACCCATGTCCTTTCAAATAACACAACAGACTTCTATATGTTTATCAACAAACAGTTCATTTATTTTTTTTTTTTTTTTTTTTTTTATTTGGGTTTAACGACACATTAACAGCCAGGGTCATATCATGTCGGTGACAGTTTTACTGGTGGAGGAAGCCGGAGCACCCAGAGAGAACCACCGAGCAACGACGAGCAGCTGTCAGCTCCCCAACATCGTAACTTTGAACTCTGCACCGCGGCACAGGCAGGGTTAGATTGGTTGAAGACATGTGCACCATCGACGTGCAGTACGCCTTAGTACACAGCGTCATCGTGCCCCCATGTAAGCAAGAGGGGTGAAGTGTCTTGCCCAAGGACACAACGCGGTTGCCGCATGTGGGATTCAGTTCATTTATTCCTGCAAAATGAAAAAGAGTCCACCTTCCTACAAAGGATTTATTGAACAATTAAAAAATTACAGATATCTTGAACTCATATCCAAATATTAATACTCGAAAAAAACGTACAAAAGAAACAAACTTAAGATGGGATACAATCAGTTCTCTGCTAACTGGTTAACCCTTTACCCAACGTAACGGCCAAAACCGGCCAGCGCTATTCTCAAAAATTGCCAATTAATTTTCATTATTTTTTCATTTTTTTGTTTCAAAAACAAAGGTTATGACCCCTCGTTGGAACGAGCTCGACGAGCTCGTTCCAAAGAGGGGTCATAACCTATGTTTTTGAGACAAAAAATGAAAAAAAATAGTTATTCAAGACTTTTTGTTTGCAAGTGTCGTCTGCTTTTCATGTTAGGTAAAGGGTTAACCGCTTTATATCTTCTGTGGATCAAGTCACCTTGACCCTTTGCCTAACAAAATGTTTTTGAAAATATAATGATGTCTGCTAAAAAATGTCAAATTATTTTATTTATTTATTTATTTATTTACTTATTTTATTTTTTTTATTCTTCCTTCTGGGGTGCACTTCCCCTTGGTGAAGCTAACACGACATGATTGTTTCCATTTGGGGTGGGGGGGGTTGGGAGAGGGGGATTGAAAGGAATCATGAAACTATTGAGTGGTTTGCACATAGCCTTTACGTTAGGCAAAGGGTTAAGGCATCTCCTGTAATTTTAGGTTAATTCTTTTCGATTAGACATTAAGGTGAAAAGTAAATGTGTGCAATTCACTAGTTGATGTATAGAATGGCTTGGTCAGTGCATTTCTGGTCGTGTTAACTGGTTGAGGGCTAGATTATTTTGGTGGTCTGAACTTGGTATTCAAAATCTGTTTTATGGAAAGTTATTGGAGAGTGGTTTCCACAGGCACTCACCAGTAAATTTGTAATAAAGCAGATTTATATAAACAAAATATTATTTGCGTTTGACTGACTATGAAACATAAGCAAGGGAAATGCTGGCTTTTGCTCCAGTACTTTCTTGTTTTTGTGAAAGCCCTGATAGCAGTTTCTAGTGATCAACCAGTTAAATGAGGTCTCCCTCCACAAAAAATCAGATAACCAATTTACAGCAGTCATTACAGACATCGTTACATGGTCGCAACTCCACCATTCCTAAAATTGGGGGCGGAATTGAGAGGTTGCAACCATGGAGTTTATACCCAACGACAAAAATGCACCACTGTAATCATATATTTGTACTTGTATGCTTATATGATATGCGTTTAGGACCCGGAATCGCTAGCAAAACACACATGGCAGTATCTTGCAACACCATACTTCAGACACCCCCTTCTCTATAGTGCAGCTACAATGGAAACCCCATATCACTACACAGGAATAACTAACTTTGCTATATTTTTATACTGTACCAATGACCCAGGCTTAGCTGGTGCTAACTCTAATATTCTAGGGCCAAACACAAATTTTGCCCCCCCCCCCCCCCCCCAATCCCCCAAATTTGCATCAAAATCCAAAAATAAGATGTCCTGTGTGGTCCTCCATACTTTTATCCACTGTGCATGCACAGTAGTCAAGGAAGGCTGAAATTGGAGCCAAATCCTCATTCTTTGTTTGGCCCTTCAATCAGTAACATCACACTGATATCTGTGCTTAAAATCTCAGTTTAAATGATGCCAGACACATAATCATGAGAGAAATGGTGGACCTAAGGATGAAATAAAAGGATGAGAGGAAGAAACAGTGGAAGGATGTGTTCAGGGCTGTAACTTATAATATTTTTATACTGTACCAATGACCCAGACTTAGCTGGTGCTAACTCTAAAATATTTAGAGCCAAACGCAAATTTTACCCCCCAATCCCCCAAATTTGCATCTAAAACTGAAAAATACATGTCCTATATGGTCCTCCATACGTTAACTCAACTGCGCCTGCGCAGTGTCAGGGAGGCCTCGAAGCTGCCGCCAAAAGTCATTCTTTGTTTGGCCTTCAATACAGTTACACTTCACTATTATTTGTGCTTGTAAATCTCAGTTTTAAACATGCCAGACGCATATTTATGAGAGAAATGGTGGTTATATGGTGGAAATAGAAGGTGGAGAGGAGAAAACAGTGGAAACAAATGTTCAGGGCTGTAACTTATAATTATTTTACGAAATTGTTACATGTTACCTATTTTCATGGCATGACCTTATTGTGGTCATTCTTGCTATGAATATTCCATTGTTTAATCAGTGTTTCCTCTCTCACTTTCCTGTATTCCCCCCTAGCTATTCTCTCATGCTTTTGGCTTATTTTTTGTAATGTTTATTACTAAAATTTCTTGGGAGTTTTGGCTTGGAAACAGAATTATTTTCTGTTTTTTCCCCATGTTTACATCCTCACTCTAGGGGTGTTTAGGCGTTTTGATCTGCATCTACCATCTGATGTTCTACAGTTTCTTCTCTGGAAGTCTCTGTTTTGCATCAGATAGTGTTTAAATTGGTAACTGATATTGGGCCATGTTTGTTTCAGTGCCTGGAGTCATGTTTCCAGTTTGTGGACACTTTTGCTTATGTTGACAACTGTTACTTCTGACAATGATTACTTGTCTTCTGCTTAATTTAGTACATAGCAAGATACTTCAATATTGTAAGTGTTACATTAATTTTTCAAAATGATTAAAAAATTTTGTCCACACTTAGGCTTCTTTGGGCTCAGGGTTCCCATTGGGGACTTGGGCTCTTCTGAAAATTTTTTCAAAAATTTTTTTTTTTTTTTAAATTATTTTCTTTTGAATGTTATAATGAATTATAATATATTATGTATATTTATTTCAAGAGTTAGTGCGAGTAATATGATCGTGTATATTTTTTCTGGTTGAAAAAATATTCTTCAATCGTAATGCGAGGATATCTTCCTCTAATTCACAAGTTCATTGTGTTTCTTATAGTCGATGTAGTCGCATTAATTCTTGCTCTGTGTGTGTTGATTGATATGACAATGTTGGAGACGTGTGTCACGGTATTTTGTTGCAGTGAGAGGTCCTTTATGGTCCTCACTCCGTAAGGTCACTATATATTATCAGTTTCTTTTTCAGAACTCAGAGTGATGTTTCCGTGATGTCTTCAATAAGTGTGTCTCTGTCGTTGCAATATTAGGGCTAGCAGGAAGTGCTCAAGGTATTACGACACTTGCTGGGAGTTAGCTAGTTCTATCGAAGGCATTGTCGCCCGCTAGTCCGCCCGGTGTCGCAACCATTCACCAGGAAAGAATGGCTAAGCACCCGGGTTAGTCCGTTGCTGTCCAGGGAAGCAGATTGGGTGATGCAAGCACTATAAAACTTCAGATGTGCACACCCAGCAATGACGGATCCGAGGATAGTACGGAGGAAGCCTGTCAGTCCGATAGCTAGCTTGTCCAGGTTCCCCAGACCGCGAGCGAGAGAGGCCCCCTCTCTCTTGCATCAACATCTGCAACGCGTTGTTGTTGTATGTTCTTCGCTTAGTCGGAGCTTACGTCCACTCCTCCTGCTCGGGACGCTCTGTCGCATGACAGTCCTACGCGGCTGTTATATTGGCTTCCTCATCCTCGTCAACACACACGACCACACCTTGGCTATGTGACCACAGATTTCCAGGGGACGTTCGCATATTATATAAATGCAGGATTGAACGTCCCTGGTGCTCCTGCTTCGCTGACCAAGGAATACACATCGACCAGGTCACTCCATCTGCTAGCCAAGGATACGAGACCTTTCCTGCTGGGACGTTCGCATATTATATAAATGCAGGAATGAACGTCCCGGGAGCTTCCAGCAGATATTCACGTAGGACCGTGGCTCCACAGGTCTCATAGGGTAACATGAACTAGGTATTGTTACCGTGATGTCTTCGTAAGTGTGCTTCCATTGTCACAGTCAAATGAAGAGTTAGCGGCAAAGTGCTCATGTATATACGTCGGTTGCCTGGAGTTCCCTAGTAGGATCGATGGCGTTGACGTCCGCTAGCTCGCCCGGTGTCGCGACCATTCACCGAAGGGCTCAGCACCCGGGTTCGTCTGTTGCGGTCCAGGAAGGAGATTTGGGTGATGCGAGCACTATAAAATACAATGTGCACACCTGGTTACGACGGATACGAGGATGGTACGGAGGAAGCCTATTAGTCCAGTTCCTAGCTCGTCCAGGTCCATCCGGGCTGCGAGCGAGAGAGGTCCCTCTCTCGTATTACAACATCTGAGCCCAGATGTTGTGGTACTAAACGTTCTTCAGTCGGAGTAGATGTCCACCGTTCGGGACGCTCTGTTATATAGACAGTCCGGACAGACTGCTCTTTCGGCTTCCTTATCCTCACGGCAGCACACGCAACCGCACCTTGGCTACGTGACCTGTGATATTCAATCATTATCGCCGTTCAGGGATTCTGCGGCGACCAGGTCACGCCATCCACTAGCCAAGGATACGAGGCCTTCATTCTCCGGACATTCGCATATTAGAGGTATGCAGGAGTGAACGTCCAAGGAGCTTCCAGCGGCTAAATCCTATAAGACTGCAGCTCCACAGGCCTCTGTTATGGACATGCTATCGCAGATAGCACAAATTATCGCGGCATCCCAGCAACCGACAGTAACTCTGTCGGATAAGGAATTATCCGAAGAAGCTGGGTTGATATGATCCGCTGCAGGTTCAGGCACGGACGACCAAGAATTTCAAGTGGTCCGTCAGGATGGTGAAAGGGATACGGATGAGTTGTATTTTCCCTTTTTGGAACAACCTAATTGCCGTAGAGTGCATCCGGCATTATCATCGGACTTTGTTCCTCCGGACCAAAATGCTGCGTTGCCGGATAAGAGACGGATAGCGCCACTGGACACAGAATTCTTAATCGGTTTAGGGACATCATTCCTCAGTTTCCGACATAGTCCAGATATGTTTCACAGACATTTGATCTGTTGAATGACGCTATATTTATATAACTTGCTACCTAAATGGGCAGGTCAGGTTTCTTATCGGCAATATGCTCTACATCTGCCTTTCATCAATTCATCGAATTTTTTGAAACAGCAGGACAGAGCATTCTGAGAGTTCTCTGCGTCTAGACGACCAGGTCAGGAACTAGTATTGTTTATCTGTCGTCTATGTCAATTCCAACCATGATGTTGGAAATAACAATATTGTCTAGCAGGGACAGCTTAGACACATTATCATACGCAGATCACCTTACCAGAACGTTATCATTACATCTCAAAGCAAAAAGAATTCTAGGATGTACAACCTCCTTAAGAGTTCTTTCAAGGGCCTCACGTAAACTCTGTCCTTTAGTGGCATTATGGAGTTGTTTGGACGTGACGTAGCCCTGGCTACATCCACGCGTGTAGATGTTATCATTATGTCTCAAAGCAAAAAGAATTCTAGGATGTACAACCTCCTTAAGAGTTCTTTCAAGGGCCTCATGTAAACTCCTCCTTTAGTGGCATTATGGAGTTGTTTGGACATGATGTGGCCCTGGCTACATCCACGTGTGTAGATAGTAAGGTGAAAAACTCTCTCAGAGTCGCTCCGGTCTCCGGAGAGTTTTCTTCGGCGGCAAGCTTTCCGCAGTTTATGATCAATTAACTAAGAAACCTTTAGACTCTCTACTATTTAAATTCGCTTCCATATAGTCGGATTCAGCAGAGAAGAGTAGGACAGGCACTTCTGGGACGAATACGTCCAACAGAAGTTCCTATAGAGGTTCCCATGCGTCCTCTAGGTCTTATTCTAGAGACCGTCAGAGTAGCGACTCAGATAGGGGCCGTAATTCCGGTCCGGCGCCCCTAGATCGACGAGACAAGGTGCGGGCCGTAGAGGACATGGCTTCTCCTTCCGCTAGCCTCGCAGGACCAGGAGGTAATGGTTTTATCCTCTATCGTGTATTACTGAGCGGAAGTCGATCGAGTTTCTCAGTTATTTGAGATTAGATTACGGACGTACCTTGGATTCAAGGGGTGTTTTCGGAAGGACTATATTGTTCCTCAAACGAAATCTTCTGTTAACTCGGAGTCTAAGATGGACTCCGCTTCCGTCCGTCAGTAGAATAGAGGCTCGCTTCCATCAGAAGTCCAGTCTCTTCTGGAATGATCGCGATAGAGATCGTAGAAATCCAGGATTTTTAAGGTTTCTACAACCATCCGTTTCTGGTTCCAAAACCAGACGGCTTGTTCCGTCCACTCATAGTCTGAGCTGGATAACAAGCTGATCGTGGCTCTAAGTTTCAATATGGAGTCCATCCGATCGGTCAGAGTGAGTATTCGGGTGTACGACTATGCTACATGCATAGATTTCTAGTTACATACTTTCACGTCATGGTACATCAGGCGTTCAGAAAGTATCTTTGCTTCTTTATCATAGGAATTGTGTTTCAGCACCGACCAATGTGTTCCGGTCTGAATCTAGTTCTGCGCTTTCACTCGAATAACGAACTCACTCGGTAATGACTCATCGTCGGCCTTCCTGAATGACATTCTTCAGAGGTACGGCAACGAGTTAACGCATCAGAACGATGTGCAGATTCTGCTTCTTTTGATCCGATGTCTCGGTTTCATAAGTAAATGAGGAGAAGTCGGATCTAGTTTCTTCCGAGTCATTTACCCACCGGGGGATGAGCTTCGGGACGGATAACATTCTCGTTCGTCTGCCGTTAACCAGGGCGAAATTAATCAGTCGTTATGCTCGCTGTTGTCTTCGCTCAGACAAGGTCTCAGCGAGAGGCCTCATGTGACTGATACGTTGTGCGGATCTGCCGTGATTTTATTCCAATGGGGCAGTTACGCATTTGTCCTCTCCAAATTTCTTTTAATTCAGAATTGGAGGGTGAAGTTTCTTTCGCTCGATTCGGACATCTTGTCAAATCAAGTGAATAAGAGATTCAGACTTGAGCAAGTCTTCAGTCCTTAACTCAAGTAGTTACCCTGCAATTGCTAGATCCGAGTTTTCAGTTTTGACGGATGCCAGTCAAATAGATTGGGTAGTTTCATTGAACCCGACAGATTAAAGTGCCAGAGTCTTTTTTTCCGTAGTTCCTTATCAAGCCCACAAACATCAAGATTGATGTCATTTTGGCTTGCGCTACGTTATTGGAGGAATGTTATTCAAAATGTTCATATGCTAATTCTGTCCAACAACTCGACGGTATTAGTGTATTTTTGGAATTATGGAGGCTCTCATTCCATCCTGTTATTTATGTTAACGGATTGAATCTTTCGGTTGATACTAGAACATCAAGTTCTCTTATTGGTCTGTCATATTCCGGGTCGTCTGAACATATTCGCGGACTCCCTTCACGGAGAGGCCATTTGTTGCCACCAGAATGGACTTCCAACAAACGAGTATTCAATCAGATTGCTACCAAGGAGAGCGGCCAATGATCGACTTATTTGCGACGTATCTCAACAATCAGTTGCAGACATATCTGTCAAAGTTTTTCGATCTTCAAGCGTTTGCAGTAAAGGCTCTATCGCTCTTGTGAGATGGAATAATAAGATATACGTATCTTCCAGTGCCGTTGATTCAACAGATATTGCTCAAATATAATTTTTTCAACGCAAATTCTGTTGGTAGCTTCTCTAGCTCCACAAAGACTGAGAATTAATTTACTCAGGCATCTGTTGTGGGACATGCAGTGGAAGCTTCCTCCACATTTCGGTCATTCTATGGTCAGATGGATTCAATCTACTGTCAGTTCTGCTTATGATTATATCTTCATTGAGCAGTCTGTGCTTTAGTTTTAAGCTCATGAAGTAAGAGTTCTTCTACATCATGGGCTTAGACTAATTATGTTGCTATTACAGATCTATTGAGGGCTGCATATTAGTCTTAGCCCTCCATTTTCACATTTTTGTATCTGAGAATATTGAGTCCTTTCTGCAGATCTACATTGTTTAGGTCCGTTATTTTTTTTACTCAGAATGTCGTCTACTAAACAGTGGCAACTATATGTGTATAGGCCTTCGGTTCCGTCATTGACTCTGTCCTGCTGCCCTCTTTGCTCTGGAGTATTTCATCCAGGGCAAGGGGAAGGGAGGGGGGGGGGTGGTTCCCTTAGGTCACCTGCTTTATTGTGTAAAGCAAGGAAATACCTCCCTTAGAGTCAGTAATTCCGAGTCGGTTCCGAGAGGATTTTAAGGGTAAAGCCTATGTTTACTCATCTGTGTAATATTTTTTAAAGTGTTGATTGGTGTGAAGTATCTGTATATATCACGTGATTAATTGGGTGTTAATATACAATCCTCGAACACTTTTAAATGAGTATATTGAGTCTCATTTCTCTACACTCCTGTATTTATTGGCTTTCCTTTTAAAAATATTAGTATAAAGCGTTATACTAAATGTTTATAGAGATCGTTGATATTATTGTGCTCAATTACAGAATGGTGTTGTGTCTTTCTTTTTTGATACAAATAAGAAAGTTACATGTAGCCTATCTCTCCTTTTCTCATTGAGGGGATAGGTCTGTTATAGGTAATTGAGTCTATTGGATTTTCCTTATGTCCTAGGCCCTCCAACCTTTTTACTATTCAGCTAAGTCTGGGTCATTGGTACAGTATAAAAATGTTAAAAAATTTATAGTAATTTATATATTTTTTATACTTACCAATGACCCAGATGGGGATGGCCCTCCCAGGAGTTGGGAACTCTTGCCTCCCCGCTGTGTACATAATGGTTACCAGGCACTGGTTGTAAGAATGACTTTCGGTGGCAGTTTCGAGACCTCCTTGACACTGCGCATGCAGTGGAGCAGTGGAGTAAAAGTATGGAGGACCATGTAGGACATGTATTTTTCGGTTTTAGATGCAAATTTTGGGGATTGGGGGGTAAAATTTGCGTTTGGCCCTAAATATTTTAGAGTTAGCACCAGCTAAGTCTGGGTCATTGGTAAGTATAAAAAATATATAAATTGCTATAAAGTTTTTAACTTTTATGAAAAATTTTTTCATGTTCCCTAATTTCGGGGCATGGGCCTGATATTTTCATTCTTGCTATGAAATTTCCATTGTTTGTTCAGTGTTTCCTCTCTCCCTTTCCTTAATACCCCCCTTGCTATTCTCCCATGCTTTTGGCATTATTTTTGTAATTATTTTACAATGAAATTTCTTGGGAGTTTTGGCTTGGTAACAGAATAATTATTATGTTTTTCCTCATGGTTATGTCCTCACCCTAGGGTGGTTAGGTGTTTCAGTCATGCATCTACCATCCGATGTACTGCAGTTTCTTCTCAGGTAGCCTCTGTTTTACATCGGATAGTGTTAAAATTGGTTACTGATTTCGGGCCATATTTTCAGAGCCTGGAGTCTTGTTTCCAGTTTGATTCACTTTTGTTTACATTGACAACGGTTACTTCAGACAGTGATTCCTTGTCATCTATTAAGTTCTGCTCATAGCCAGATACATAATATTGTCCGTAAGTGTAACATTAATTTTTAGACATGATTTAAAATTTTTGTCCACACTTAGGCTTTTTGGGGATCCATTTGGGCTCATCATTCCCATAGGGAACATGGGCTCAACTTGGAAATTTTTTTGAAAATTTTTTCTTTCGAATTATTTTTTGAAATGTTTGTAATGGATTATATTATTATCATGTATCTTATTTTCAAGGGTTAGTGCGAGTACGTTGACTGTTTAACTTTTTTCATAATGAAAGAAGTTTGTTCAAATTGTAATTCAAGGAAGTCTTCCTCTGATTCTCATGTTCAGTGTATTAATTGTAGTCAGTGTACTTGCACTAATTCTTGCTCTGTGTGTGCCAATTGGAATGACAAACGTTGGAGACTAGTGTCACGGTATATTGTTAGTGATCAGAGGTCCATGCCGGCCCTCTCACCACAGGGTCACGAATACATTGTAAATGTATTGAATACGAATACTTTGAAATTTTATGAATACGAATACACAAATTTCAAATGTATTTGAATACGAATACGAATACTTTACAATGTATTCATGAATACAAATATGAATACTTGAATACTTTTCAAAATTATTTCTTATAAATGGATGATAATTTGATCATTCTTATTGGGATTAAGGGTATAAGGGATTATAGGTGAAGAATTAGTTTTTCAGAGGATGGATCTTTTAATCCTTTAGAATCCAGTCAACAGACATAAGTTGGTATTAATGACAAACAAAAGAAATAAAATCAAATATCTATTTATTTAGAAAGTAATTAGCAAAATGTACACAGTACTCATCCAATATTTTGTTGTTTAGTGCATACACAGTAAACATGTTTTCCAATTTAAAAAAAAAAATGGAAAAATAAAATCATTAAATAGGGAACTGTGAGAAATTAACACAATTTTGGGGGGGATTTTTTAAAGGTTTTTTCTTCTAAACTGCATTTTATGACCTCCAATAATGTCTATTAATTGTGGCTAATTGTGGCTTTTTTGCTTCATGTCTTTTATTAATATTTAAATATATATTAGTAGAGTCGCTTAGTGCTTAAACCATTACTTGGTGGACAAAAGCACCAAATTTGGCACAGAGTTAGATATTAGCCTACTTGTTATTTTTTTTTCCCGTTTTGGAACACCCCCACTCATAATTTGCTGAATATTTTACAGCAAAGCGATAGCTCATCATAACTAATAGAGAATTTCGACACTCAGGGTTATATTCGGTAGTCATTTTGGGCGAAAATAATTGAAAAAGGGGAAAAAATGAGAGAAAACTGGAATCCGAACCCATCCCCTAGTCACTATATGCAACGTCCATATATTGGATTTCACATGACACTAAACTGAAAGTACTTTGAAATTCTTGAAAAAAAGTTTGTTTCTCTGAACTTGTTAAACGTTAAACAGCCTATCAAAAGTTAGCGAAATTTGGAATTTACTTCCATGTGGCGTTTCACTAATACAGGGCTATTGTGTTCAAGTGTATACTTAATAATTCAGACGCATTTTATTTGAATCTGTATCGTTCTAAAGAGAATCTAAATAAAATGAACCAAACGAATAACCGAAAATACATTGTGAATCAATATTTTGACAGAGTATTTAAGGCAACCACGTTACGCCGTCTGTTATTGGGCGGGGGGGGGGGGGGCAGGGGGGGGAGTCAGAGCTTTACGTATCAGTAAACGATCGTAAGATTCTCTAGGTGTGATCACACTTTTAAATGGCCATAACATCATATCGTTTCTGATGATAACAAAATTTGTTCCTCCTCAAATTCAGAAATAAAAACACGCGCATTATGAAAGTTTTAGAAATAGGTATGTGGGTCGGGCTGCACCACCCCCACTACCCGAGTCTTGGACATATCGATTTTTTTCAGACAGTTTCATATTTTTTGTCTGGCAAGTTTGGGTTGCCCACCAAAATTATAAAAACTGCCTGAAAAAGCGATACACGATGCAACTGTAGACATTTGTCTTCACGAAAAAAGGATTCAAACAACCCAAAAACTAGCTTTTTCTTGAATCGAGTGTCGGATGTGGCGGGGGGAGGGGTGCCGTAGAATAAGTCTCAGGCCATAATATTTGTCAACATTTTTCTGGTGATACCCCTCGAACCCCACAAGTGGAGAGGAGGCAGCACATTTCCTGGCACCCACCTCGTCATTACGTACCTTTATGGTGCCCGCAAAATCTTCCAGCCCCATCCGGAAACAATTGTCCCGTACACCTGTGGTAATAGATGTTCATATAAACTAACTAGTATGTAATTTATAAACAGAGTTCACAAAATTAGATCTGAGCCGAAGATTACCAAAGCTCAAATCTGGATTGGTGGACTACGTTTATAAATTTCATATTAAATAGTTGTTACTATTTTTGATCATTTGCATATACTCGTGTAAACGAAGCAAATGGGTCGAGTTGCAGGGAAAGACTAATTAATTACGCGGTCGAGGCACATTGTGGAATATAACATGGAGATTTTACACGTATTGGCAATGCTTTTAATGTCATGCCTTAACAGCAAGACAACGCCTTATTTCTGAAAATTGACTTTCTCATCACCGACATCAAGTAATAACGTCAAGCCAGATAATCGTATACCTAATTGCGGAAGTGCGGAGGTTCCAAAATGCTGCTGTTAATGTTTAAAATCAGTTTGTTGTTTATTACAATTTATTAGAGAAGCCGAAGCAAGTAGTACTCTCTAATAAATTGTAATAAAACAAACATCCCCTAATTTATATTAATACGGAGTGCAATTGTTTAAGACTTCTGACACATGCAGCGGCACAAGTCAGTGCACTGGAGATTGGCTTTTGCACAACTGCAACTTTTGCAGCCACGTTGAGATTTGCAACCACATTTGATAAATTCTTTGCAAACATCAGCGGCTTCAGATATAGACATCCATATTGGTTTAAACTGTGTTTCACACAAACACCACCCCCAATTTTCTGGTCCAGGAATATTAGGCTGACACTGAAGGCAGGTTGTCCAGATACCACTCTGATACACCACTCTTTTAACGTGCTGAAGAAGAGCATCTTGGGTTGGTGGTATTGTTTCAAGTTTGCAACCTCTGTGTGCAAAAAGTTCCCTCCTCACTTCATTTACCTTCGAAGATGCGCTTGTTTTGTCGTACATGACAATTACAAATCTTTCTAAAGTATGGAAACATGGCATTATGTCTGTTATTTCCGTAAACGGATTTCTCTGTATATATAAAAGTACATCTGTTACCTGTGTGTAGTATTTCCAAGCTTGCCATGCAGTTGTTTTACCTTTTGTAAAGAAGAATGAAGTTGTGTCGCAACCTGTGAAAGCGTGAAAGACAGGAAGAGCTGATGCATTATGTTCCCCAAGTTGTTGAGCCATACTGTTGATGTGGTAATGACGGAAAGATTTTCCGACACCAAATGCTACCCACAATTCAAGATCTGGGTACTGACGAAGAAGGGTAAAGAACTGTCCTATCAATATGACGATAATGTCGGTATCTACTGTGCGGACAACAATTTTGTTTGCTTGATTTGTTAGTGCATGTTGGATATGAGTTACTACTCTAGTGTCTGCTTCCTCGTGGGCACAGTCATCCATAGCCTCACCAGAACCAAGTGCAATGACAGACTTGTCGTTTGTAATGTACATGTTTTTACCATCTGGAAAGGTGTGATTTTCAACATGGTGTGATAAAAAATCAAACAGCTCTTTCTTATTGATAGAATTGAGAAGAAAGTCTTTCCAGTTTCTTGGTATCTTCGTGTTCCGTGAAACTTTTGTTCGAATCCCACTCCCTCTTTTTTCTCTTGTTCCATTTTTTATGCTACCAGATAGATATCTGTCCCAAACTACATCAACTCGTTTAGTTTCATTTAATTCTTTTTGGAGGAAACACACAAATACCTGTTCAGCATAATCTTCAAATGTAGCATAACCAGATGCTGGTAGGGTATGAATAAGTGCAGCGCCATCAAATATTTTGCAATCAAATGATTCAGGCGTTTCGGGTTGGTTTTCATTTCCAATACAGCCAAGCAACTTTGATTTTGACCCCTGACGAAGTGTTCCAAAATCTGAAATGGATGGTGGATATGCGTGGTTTTCATGTGAAAAAAAAGTATCAGGATTGCCGTCACGTTTGAGATTTGCAGTGTACATTCTACCAAAAAGACTTGCGTCTTGGCGAATAGCTGCTAGCCGAGAACTTCCCTTGTTTGGTTTTGGTGACCTCAGAAGAGATAAATAATTCTTCTTGATAGCAACAGAGATTGATCGTGTTCTGTCCTCAATAACTTCTTTTTTGAAGTTTTCATATTGTTTTTTGCCAATGATTTCTAGATTGTTGACAGTTGTGACGACTGATGGCTCAGCACATGATCGCGTATTAAGAATAAGTAGTTCTGGACATACGTCTTCAAATGGGTTGCCATACTCTTTTATAGTTTTAGTGAGTTCCTGCACTTGTTGTCTAAGCAATTTTTGAGTTGAATACCCTTCTTCGTGATGTTTGCAGTCAGTATCATCTTCCAGAATATACTGGTTTTCAAATTCATTTAGAAGTCGCGTTTGCTCTGGGCCTGCAATCATCCATCTCTGCATGGCAACTGGGTCTTCTGTTAGCCCTATTATTCCACCACTGCCCTTTACCTTCTTGTTTTCTTGTTCGTGAGGGGAGCGCGGTGGCTCAGTTGGTAGAGGTGCAGGCTGCAAGCCGAGAGGTCCTTGGTTCGAATCCCACCTGCGGCAACCGCGTTGTGTCCTTGGGCAAGACACTTCATCTCCATTGCCGGCATGGGGGCACGATGACGCCGTGTACTAAGGCGTACTGCACGTCGATGGTACGCATGTCTTCAACCAATCTAACCCTGCCTGTGCTGCAATGCGGAGTTTCGATGTTGGGGAGCTGGCAGCTGCTCGTCGTTGCTCGGTGGTTCTCTCCGGGTACTCCGGCTTCCTCCACCCGTAAAACTGTCACGGTCATGATTAGCCATTGTGCATAAATATGTGACCTTAAACATCAATAAATAATAAATAATAATTCTTGTTCGTGAACTTGGTCGATGGGGAGTTTTGAAAATTTGTGTCTTGTTTTCTGAACTACCCAGAATCTCATCATTTCAGATTTGACAGTTGATGGAAGAGATTTCATGTCACGTATGTGAATGCTAACCCAGCGGCTGTAGTTATAGTGATCTAGCAAAAAGAACAGAAACATCAGAGACTCCAAACACCCAATGTAAACTGTTAAATCACCCTCTCGTTGTGCACAAATAAATGCGAGTATTAACACCTGTATCTTCAGCACAAGATCCCATAATTGAAAAGTTGGACTTTTATCTTTCATTTTGAGTCGCCAACTTTCAAAGTTATCATTTACCTTGCTGGTCACACTGCTTTTGGAGTAAGCTTCTCTTTGAAGTATTGATAGTGTAATTGCAGTTACTTGATGTGCATGTCGGGTGCGGGTAATATGTGAAGCACTCAGAAAAGATTCTGTTGTCCCGCTTGTCGCAATGTTGGCCTCCACCAAAGCGTCCGTCCAACCTGAGTGATCAATTAAGTCTCCAAGAGCATTCCATAATCCTTTCTCCAAATGAAGCCCACCGAACATAATGATGAATTTATTCTCTCCATAGATGTCTGGCATTGACCACTGGATAAACTTACAAAGTGCAAAAATTGGGCAGTCACAAGCAAGAACGGGTACCTGTCCAGGATTCAGGAAATCTGTTATTAACTTTATTATCTTGAAAGCATGTTTTATCATTGCAGGAGAGTCGGCTCTTTCGTGAAATAGTGGCAATAAGGCGATTATGGCCGGGACATTAACGGCCGTAGGTTGCTTGGAAGCGTGATAACTCGACCACGACACGGGGGCATCATTCTCTAATGAGTCGGTTTCAATTATTTCCATAGCACGTTTTAGCCACAAACGCTCTTTATCTATAGCACTTTCTAGGTGTCCATTGGATGATATTGTCGACACTTCTGGTACCGAAATCGCAGATGTGTGTAGCGAGGTAGAAGGAACGTCTGAATACGATTCTGGAAGAGGTTGCAATACATTTCTTTTTTCATATTCAAACTTTGGAGCATTTCTCTGTAATCCAGGGTTTTCATTTGTCTAATGCTGAATTATGCTTATACCGGTGCCATGGAATGAACCCTGTGCTGTTGTGGATGATGGATTATGATCAATATTGTCCATAGCACCAACTGTAAACAAGTCCTTTTTTAGATTTGAAGGACATATAATATTGTCGACAGCAAATTGTTTGCTTATTGTTGCGGCTAATGAATTTTCAATCTGAAGAACTCTGTCATACGTGATAGAAATTCCCAGTGCTGCAAAATGATCAATCAACTTTTTACTTCTAGTATGTGTATGAATTTTCATACCAACATAAACTGGAAGAGGTGGCTCCCGATCAAGGGGATGGCGTTGAAAGGCGGATTCTCCTTTTCCCCTTTTCTTGCTGTTAAAGCTGAGCAACTGAGATACGGCCAAACACTGCTGTGAATAACTACCATTCTCCTTTGTATTAGAGCCATACATGATCATGGATACCAAAAGTTTTATGCTTGAAACTACGCTATTTTCCTGACAGTGTTTTGAGAACTTTCCATCAAATCTTCTTTCTCGGTCGTTAATTATTTCTCTTCTGCAAATATGAGCCGCTTTTGCTAGTATGATGGTGTCTTCTTCACAGTCTCGATGTTTAATATATTCCTTTAACATCTCTCGTATACCGTATGGGAAAATTAGAACGGCACAGCGTCCATCGAAATGTTCTTCCAAGCCCATGTCTGCAAAATAATCAATTATTTTTTCTTTTAGTCGAGTTTTGTTTATGGAAACATGCACACCAAGTTCAGTAAGATGGCTTACATACATCCCATGAAGTTCTGGTAATTTATGGTGATAAATACCATCATCCAGTGAAGATTCTATGTGAAGCACCAGTTCAGCAAAAGCTATTGCTTTAGATTTTTCATTATCGTCAGTACCTTTCGGAATTTTATGGCGAATGAATGAGCGATATTGATTTCTGTATCGTGTCAAACAAAGTAAATGGTATTTTGCTTCATCTGCAATTAAGTCAATGCCAGATATTTTTGCCAGAATATTGAAATCTTGCATATCTTCTGCCATCTCTCGCAATGAAGCATCTGCGGAAAAAGTTGTGAAATCGTGCAGTTTGTAAATTCGCCCCTTTCCACAAAAAATACACATCTCGTCGTTTCGCTTTTCTGTTGACAGTCTTTTTGACTTCCTTTCTACTGGTTCATTGTTGTCATTGTACTCTCTGTCCTGTTTCCGTTTTCTTTCTTTTACTCTTTCCAATTTACATCTATTGAATTTTTGATGACAAGACTTGTGCCATGATGCTCTATTTTTTGCAAAGGCGTCAGTATTCCACTGTTCTCCAAATGTGATATCAACAGGCAAAGCATTCAGAGTTTCGAATTCGTTCACATGTGCTAAAAAGTCAGAATAAACTCTGGTAGCATCGTGGTACTTACGATCGGAAGGACACACTAAACGTTCTGTTGTTTGCTTGCCACAAATAATACAAACTGTCCAATCCCGTCCCATGCTTATCTGTGTCGAGCCTGAAAACAAAGAAGAAATTAGCGTAAATGAATGCCTTCTGGCAATACGCCTTACGCCCTCCCTTCCCTGACACTTCCTTTCTTATTCTAAAATTGCAAAGATACGCTGAGTACAGTTTCACCACATAAAATCGGTCCAAAGAAGAAACGTATTTTCCCACAACTCATTAAAAACACACGCACACCCTCCCCCCTCCCCCACACACTTAAATTCCAACACTCTCCCCACACAACCCCAGTATAGTCGTATGGGCGCGTTTTTTAAGGGAGGGGGGGGGGGGGACTGGGAGACTTTTTCCCGAAAATTAAGTGAGCCGCGACTCAACATTGCCCGGAAAAAATATGAAATTGCTCGAAGAATTCAATTTTTAACATGAAATCGCCAGAAAAACTTAATTTTTCACAATCGGGGGGGGGGGAGGGGGGGGGCTGCAGCCTCCAACCCACCACGGCCCATGCACCTATGACCCTCACACCACACCACACACAGACACATTCCATTAATATACACACCCCCTCCCTCACACACCCATCTTCCCCTTATCCCTAACACACACACACACACCCACCCACACACACATACACCTGTTTGTCTACTAATCTTTATGAGGTACATCTAAGAACTCATGTGTATGTGTGTCTGTCCGTGGTGGTTTTTGAGGTAAATCGAGGTAAATCGTAAGCTTACACACCCACAAACAGTGTTATGTGAACTAACCGAGGTTCGTTACACACACATAGGCTTCCTACTATTGAACCGGGGTACATCCCATACTTCACCATAGTTTTTAACACCAACTCCTGCTTAACTTACCGGGGTTAACTTACCGAGGTAATGGGAAAAAATACCTCGGTTTTTTCACAAACCTCGGTATATTGGGATCCAGAACTACGAGTTACCTCAAAAAGCATACTTGACAGACACACACACACACCAACCCTAACTCTCTCACACACGCTGACCCACACCGACCCTCACACACACACCAACCCTCACCTACTCCCCCACCCTTATTAGACGATATAAGAAACAAGATCGACTTTTCGTTTTCGACGGGATTTCAAACAAACAACAAGTTGTTGTTGGAGGGGGGGGGGGGGGCTTATCTGATTTAATACATAAACTATACACATCATGATTCAACCAAATCTATTGAAAGATTTGTCAAATTTGAATAGTCTGATACCTTATTATACTCTGCTAATGTGATACATAAATGTATCACACTTTGGAGAAGTTGTCGTTGAAGTAACAATTCCCACAAAAAACAACGCATATAGCAGTAAGCGATAAATTATCTATCTTCATATTGCTGACGAATTTCTACGGCAGTGCATCGTTTATAGGCCTAAGCTTCTTACACATACTGACAGTAAACCTCAATTCATAAGTGTATTGTGCATAATAAAAAAATAAACACCTTAATTATCGAATCGCATGAGTTGGAGTTAAAGCGTTTGGTACGTCCGGCCTTCCGTACATTTTGCTTTTCGCGACGTTTAACCAGGTCACACAGTTACCATTGTATTGTGTTGTGTCCTATGTTAGCCAGATACCCGCTTCGGCGCTTCAATTAAAAGAAAAAAACTAATTTTTCATTTATGTTCCAAAGTGTATTCAGAAAATACTTTTTTTTAATTTATTTATTTATTTTTGATTGCATCTGTTTTTAAACTTCTGGGGAATAATGCATACTACTTTGAATAACAAAATGCGCAGACGACGTACTGTTGCACTTAGCAGCTAGCGTAAATGTTTTCGATATTCAGCAACATTAAATTTTATCAGTTTTTTTAGCTGCAAATGACAACATCCACTGGACAATCACAATTTGAATTGACCGCACTCACCTTTATAATTTCAAATTTTACATATTTTATATTTGCGTCAATATTATTCACAAACAATCTGGCGAACAAAGTGTTTATTTTTTTAATGTGTCATATGGCGGCCAGCGAGTACCATAATTTAACACTCACCTTTCAAAGTTACCATTTTCTTTCTTTGTACCTTCTTGAGATCAGGTTTTCAGGAACTTGGAAAAAAGATTCGCGTGGTCTTTAAAACATCTTCAGTTTACCAAGCCTCTTGCTTTTACTCCATTTGCATTGAACTCTTCAATCATTAAACCACGCCATAACACCCCTACCCCCACGCTCCACCCTTCCAATATTAACCACCACCACTCAAACACTTAAAAGCATCTGCTTTCGTCTTTTTGTGTGGATGGCATATTGGAGGATTTTAGTTTACTCCGCTCTCCGTGAAATGGATACAAGCATACGAGTGGTGTAGGCATGTGTGAACCAACATATCAGGATGGATTCCAATTTTCTCTCATTTTTTTAATTTTTTGATCATTTTATCCCACAAAAATGCTACCGAATCAACTAGGATTTCCGATTATTTATTTGGAATAAGTAGGCTGTCTCTTGTGAGAATTACATTATTCAGAAAATGGGTCACTTGTGTGTGTTAATTGGGATTTGGAAGCAGATTCCAATTTCCTCTCGTTTTTTCACTTTTTTTAAACATATTTTCACCCAAAATGACAGGTGACCGAATCCATGGTGCCAAATATAGATTTTTAGATATAACATATCACCTGTTACCAATCACAATCACCTACTTTAATTTATATTAGTGTTGTGCATGTAAACACAGAGATAGAAGGCGATTCCAAATTTCTCTACTTTTTCATCAAAATTCCGTTTTTTAGCCCCAAAACTGTGTTCCGAGCATCAAAATTTTTGGAGCTTGAAAAATTATTGAGGAGTAGGTCCGTATCTACCAATGTGCCAAATTTGGTGCTTTTGTCTACCGTGTAACGTTTTTTCGATTTTTTCTCCTTAAGCGACTCTACTATATTGCTGGTGAGAAAAAAAAAACTGGCCAGTGCTATTCACAAAAATCAATTAAGCAATTACTGCACTATTGGAAAAATGTTGTAATTCAAGCACAATAATTTTACAGATCTATCATTCTACACCTTATTTGGTTTTGTCCCATAAGTTACACATCCCATTTGTCACACAATCCAAATGTGTCATTAGTCACACAGTTTTGAAGTTAATAAAAGAGTGTTAGCAACCTGTTACCCCTCGACAGATAATGCTGTGTTATTACGTGAGAAGCAATCAATTGAAGTTTACTT
Source organism: Pictodentalium vernedei (assembly GCA_031216915.1). Classification (NCBI taxonomy): domain Eukaryota; kingdom Metazoa; phylum Mollusca; class Scaphopoda; order Dentaliida; family Dentaliidae; genus Pictodentalium; species Pictodentalium vernedei. The sequence goes on along the minus strand of CM062296.1, from coordinate 435,058,870 downwards.
TACTGTAATCATCAATTAGTTTTATTAGTTTTATTTTTTTTCAAGTATTCAAAACTCATACCTTGTTCACTCTGTACAAACACTATCACCTGAATGGCTTTTTGATTTGATTTGATTTGATTTGATTACATAAAACAAATGTTATGTTTTTTTTTTATTGTTAATAAACATTTGAAGTTTTATTTGATTTGTTGTTTTTAGCCTAAACATTTTTTTTGGAAGTGGCTTCTATGTTGAATAAACATAATGCATATTCCCTATTTAAGGAGTAAATTTTGGATTCTCCACAGTAAATTTTCCTCACTTACCGTTCTCCACAGTAAACATGGCAGCTCTTCAGAAAGTAGAATACATTTTATCACAACGTGGCACACAACAAGTTTTATTTGAAGGTTACATCTACAACAATCATGTCACTAGGAAGTTTTGTCAGCACTGGACATGTGCTGTAAAATCATGCAAAGGTCGATGCACAACTGTTGATGAATTCATCAGAAACACCACAGAACACAACGAATATAGGACAAAACCCCCTCTGACAAAACACCCTCAAACAAAACCCCCTCAGGACAAAACACCCTCGGACAAAACCCCCTCACTTTTACTGACAAAATGGACAAAACCCCCTCACTTGAGAAAAAAATGATGATGAAAAAAATGAGGTGATAAATGTTGAAGTGAATAAATAAAAAGAATATTTATCCCATCGGATTTTATTTTGACGTGTGTATTTCTTAGTATACATGTAGCCATCAAGCACAAGTTTCAGACCACCTTTGTGGTTTTTGATAATCTCCATAATATAGCACTAATTGACAATATTTTGAATACTGAGAAAGCATCACAAAACTGGCATATTTATAACATTATGACAGAGAATGTTGTTCTAAAACTTTGTCATGCCAGTGTAATAAAACAACATAAATGGTTATTGAAGTCAGCAAAATTAAAAAATTGAAAGTGCAGATAGCTTGCAAAATGGTTTTACTAAAACAACAAAGCTATACTTCAAAGAAGTAATGGAACAGAAGACACAAGCTAGTATCCCAGCAATTTGAGCAAAATTGAAAAATGAAAGTGCAGATAGCTTGCAAAACGGTATTACTAAAACAACAAAGCTATACATCAAAGAAATAATGGAACAGAAGACACAAGCTAGTATCCCAGTACTTTGGAGATTTGTTGTTATAACAACAACAACAGCCATCTGTACTTTTAATGGTTAAGTACAGATGATTTGCAAAATGGTGTTACTGAAACACAAGACACAAGTTAGTATATATATAATGTCTGAGGGGGGAATCCCGGACATTTGCCCCGAGGATATTTGCCCCGCATCACTTTTTAAAGAAAACGGACATTTGCCCTGATCAGCTAATTACATAGTGGACATTTGCCCCGATCAGCTAATTACATAGTGGACATTTGCCCCGCTATAAAAATTCTCTCCTGGACATTTGCCCCGATAAAATTTTGTCGTTTAGAAAGTAAAATTAATTTTTTCCCCCAGATTTCCCCCCAGATTTCTGGACGATTCGGACCATGCTTATGGACGATATGGCAATAGAAAAACAACGCTTAAGGAGATTAAACTGACTTTTATTCAAGCCAAAATTTTACAACAACAAAAAAAACGAAGTGAAGCACATATATAAATAGCACAATTCATTGAAACAGCCTACACGCGAATCCTCAAGTCAAGATTAATTTTGAGAAACTGCCTGTTCAAAAATATTTTGAGGGTTTATTGTATAACCACTTTCCAGACATTTGTCAGACGAATGTTTGGATAGTGGTTATACAATTTATTTATGTTATTTAAAAGTAACATATAATAACATTTAAATATCTATCAGAATGTACCGTAACATTTAAGCACAATATTCTAGTAACATGGTCCGAAAACAGAACATTTCAAAGAATTCATTCAACATTCAACATTTCAGTTAACAAATATTAGAATCTAATGCAATGGCCAATGTCTTTTAGAAAGGCGTGGGTGTCTTTCTCACCAGTTGAAATTTGTGTACATAGTGTCTTAAGTTTTTTTTGCAACTTCAAAGTCTCTCGTCGAACTCGTTTTGTCGGTGGCTCTAGAACTGTGATTCTACGAATATCAGTCAGTGCAGATAGATGATCCTTTTGAATGCATGATATGGAGTGCCATACACCTGGGTTGTCATGTCCCACAAGATGACTGTATCCATTGTTCCACGATTCACACTCATTGTTCGTTCTTGAACGGTTGTTCATTGTGGCTTCATGAACACTCCAAATGGTTGGGGGGAAGCGTGGGTTGTTGGAAGATTTCAGCGTCAATTTACCATCCTTCATGCTGACTTTTGTTGGCCCACTGACATATGTGTTGTCGAAATAGTCAATAACCTCATGAAGACAATCATGTGCACTAAATCTTACTATGGCCATACCCTCTTTGAGCTTGTCGACAGGAAGAAATGCTAGTCCATCTAGCATTCCAACTGAATGTTTAACAGCATCGTTGTCTTTGTATTCAACACTGAGTCCACAACTCTGAATTTTTCTCCATGTATTTTGGCACAGGTGATAAAAACATCCCTGAATGCGAACTGAAAGACCGAACATTGTCCGTATGGAGTTGTGAATAGCTGTTTCATAATCACAGCTGATAGTCGATGGATTCGGATAAAGATCTAATGACTGACACTCATTCATTATTGCAGCAAACATCTCGTCGTAGCAAATTTGCTCTTTTGATGGAAGGAATGCATAAACACATGTGACTGTCGATCCATCCTTCTTTGCACGTATGACAAACAACTGTTGGAAAACTTTTGGGGCTGCACCAAACGTTCCATCCAGGAACCACTCATCTGAATCACACAAAAATGTAAGACTATCAATTGTACCAAAAACTAGCACTCTTTTGTTATTAGAGCCATCATCTTTGTAATTGTCATAGAAAAGAAAAGGAAGATTGTCGACACCACCAGTTGTTGTGTACTCTTCGGGGATGCATTGGAGGTCGGCGAGTTGTTTTGGCTCTTTGGGAGCTGTGCCCCTTTTGTACCTTCTAACAGCATGTTTCACAGTCTCTGTTGACCCGGCAGCTACTCGAACATCAACAGGGTACTCGGATAATTTGTCCTTCACTATTTGAACAGTCTTTCCACGATTGCAAGATACTGAATCTTTTATTGATTGGCGAGCTTTCAATGCTTCAATGGCTGTTTGATCTTGGGAATGATTATGCACGGTCGAAGTAATAACTTTCGTTTTATTCAAATCAGTCAACAAACTACCATTGCATTTTGTTGTTCTTCGGGAAGAACATTCCCAACGAATACTGTCCTTGTTTGTTCTTTTCAAAGTATATGAATATCCCTCTAAACACAACTTTTCACCACCACGTGTAGTACGTATAAACTCCATATTGAATGTGATATGCATTTGCCATCCATATTCCCTTTATATACAAAAAAGCAGCAAAGCAGCCGACTTTGTTTATCCAACAACTCCAACATGAGCATCACTCATGACCACTGAATACATTTGATCAATTGTTTTCAAGTCAGTAAATACACTTATGATATTCACTGATTGTTTTCAAGTCATTAAAAACACTCATTGATATATTAACTGCTTGTTTTCATTGACAATTCATAGACAATCAATCACCACTGAATAATTTTGACTCATTGTTTTCGAGTCAGTGAAAACACTCATTGATATATTGGCTTTCGAGTCAGTGAAAACACTCATTGATATATTGGCCGCTTGTTTTCATAGACCTTGTTGACGGGAAAATACTGTACCCGGGAAAATGAGATCGGGGCAAATATCCGCCTAAGAAAAAAGAGATCGGGGCAAATATCCGCCTAAGAAAAAAGAGATCGGGGCAAATATCCGCTTTTGTATCGGGGCAAATGTCCGCGGGGCAAATCTCCGTATCCTCTGAGGGGGTTTTGTCCTGAGGGTTTTTTTCCCTGAGGGGTTTTTGTCCTACGATGCAAAAAATGAGGGGGTTTTGTCCTGTTACCGAACACAACCACCCACCAGAAAATATAACAATTACTAAATTTGTCAGCAATATGAGAAAAAGAGCAAGAGAAGAAATAGCTCCCCTGTCAATGATTTACAATGATGAAATTGGACATCATTTTACAACAACTGGGCCACGGACAAACAATAATTTAGAAGGCTTTCACGACAGAATAAACAGGTCTATACCTCATCATTATCCCAATATCTATAGATTTGTTCAAACAATAAAGAAATTAGAAGTAGATGAAAGAGCAAAAATTTTACAATTGCAAATGGGTGCAGCCCCTCCTCAAAGGAAACGCGTGTATAAAGAGATGGACAACAGATTGATAATACTGAAAGAACAGCTGTTGAGACATGAGAATTTGAAAGATTCCATTTCATTATTATTTTCATTTATTTTATTTTTCATTGTATGTTTTCTCTATTTATTTATCTGCATTTTGTGTATCATTGTGTAATATTATTATGTGTAGTCCAAATATTCTATTAGGTTTTAATTTGTTGTATAGTGTATTTGAAAAATTTCATTTCATTATTATTTTCTTCATTTATTTATCTGCCATGTTGCATATTTATTAGCAATAAACATCAAAACCCATTTAATTTGTTGTTTTTTTTTTTAAATCCCCTGATGATGAAAATGGTCACTGAATGAAATTAATTCAGAACAGACCATTAACACCAATAATAGGTGTGCAAGGGTGATGTTTATATAGTCATTTAGTATTTATTTATTTATTTATTGGTGTTTAAGGTCACATACTTATGCACAATGGCTAATCGTGACCGTGACAGTTTTACGGGTGGAGGAAGCCGGAGTACCCGGAGAGAACCACCGAGCAACGACGAGCAGCTGTCAGCTCTCCAACATCGTAACTCTGAACTCTGCACCGCAGCACAGGCAGGGTTAGATTGGTTGAAGACATGCGCACCATCGACGTGCAGTACGCCTCAGTACACAGCGTCATCGTGCCCCCATGTAGGCAATCGGGGTGAAGTGTCTTGCCCAAGGACACAACGCGGTTGCCGCAGGTGGGATTCGAACCGAGGACCTCTCGGCCTGCAGCCTGCACCTCTACCAACTGAGCCACCGCGCCCCCATATAGTCATTTAGACTGTGTGACAAATGGTATGTGTAACTTATGGGATGGTACCCCTTATGTCTACTATTACTGTAGAAAAATATTAGATTAGTATTAATTGGATAATGGAGCTTTGATCAATTAGTCTTTTATCTAACCATTGTCTTCATCATGAATCCATATCACTCCTGGCCATCTGCTAAGAAACATTTCTTTGAAGGTCAAGACAAACAAGCTGCTATTTGAAACAGCCATTAAAGTGAATTAGCCTGTTGCTGTTAAAAGGCACTTCAACAGTATTAGTTTAATTCTTTACTACTTTCTAATAGAGATAATCACAATATTTTTTTTACAAATACTATATACATGTGTATTAAAAACAAAGTATTCAAAAAGTATTCATGAATACACCTCAAATTTGACTATATTCGAATACGAATACAAATACTTTAAAATTGCATGAATACTGAATACATTCAAATACTTGAAAAAATGTATTGAATACCGAATACGAATATCCCAACCCTGTAGTCTATTGGCTTCCTCATCCTCACGGCAGCACACACAACCGCAACTTGGCTATGTGACTTCTGATATCCAGCCTGCTTCACCGATTCCACGTCGATCAGGTCACGCCATCCAGTAGCCACGGACACGAGGCCTTACCAGTCGGGACGTTTGCATAAAAGAAGTAATGTCCCAGGAGCTCCCAGTGGCTAAATCACGTAAGACCACGGCTCCACAGGCCTCCATGACGGACTTGCTATCACAGATAGCTTAACTCATTGCAGCATCCCAGCAGCCATCAGAAACTTTTTCGAAACAGGAATTGTCTGAGGAAGCTGGGTCGGTTCGCTCCCCTGCAGAGTCAGAAAGGGACGACTGAGAATCTCATATGGTCCAGTCGGATGGCGAAAGGGAATCAGCGGAGCTGGAATTTTCCCTTTCTGAACAACATAAGGTGGCCGTAGATTTCATCCGGCAACACCTTCCAGAAGTTGTTCCTCCAGACCAAAATGCTGCATTACCGGATAAGAGACTGATAGCGTCACTGGACACAGACTTTTTTGGCCGGATTAGGGACACTGTTCCTGAGTTTCTGACCCAGTTCAGTAATGTCACACGGACATTTGAACTTTTGAATGACGCTATATTCAAGCTAGCCTCTAAGACTGGAAAATCCGGTTTCTTATCGCCTAGTGCTATACAGCTGCCTTTCATCAATGCGAGACATAGATTTGAAACGGCAGGACAAGGCGTGCCGGGAGTTCCTCTGCGTTTGGCCGACCAGGCTGAAGACCTGGAATTGTCATTGCCGGCGTCCATGTCTATTAACTCCAGTATACTGGAGACGACAATCTCGTCGAATAGAATTAATTTAGATGCATTATCTTGCGCAGAGCACCTAACCAGAGCGTTATCATTACGTCTTGAAGGGAAAGAATTCCAGGATGTTCAAACTTCCTTAAGAATTCTTTCGAGGGCTATAGCATATTCTACGTATAACTCCGACCTTTCAGTGGCTAATCTGGAGTTGGTCAGACGTGATGCTGCCCTGGCTGCACCCACTAGAGTGGACAGTAAGGTGAAAAACTCTCTTCGAGTCGCTCCGGTCTCCGGAGAGCTTCTCTTCGACGGAAAGCTTTCTATTATCTATGATCAGATTACTAAGAAAGCTTCGGACTCTCTGCTTTTTAAATCCGCTTCTAAAAATTCTGACTCAGCCAAGAAGAGTAAGGCAGGTACTTCGGGGGCGTTTACGTCCAAGGGAAGTTCCTATAGAGGATCTAAGAAAGCCTCTATGTCATACTCTAGAGACCGTCAGAGTAGCGACTCAGGCAGGGACCGTTATACTGGCCGAGATAACCGGTCAGACGCCCCTAGGTCGACGGGATGAGGTGCGGGTCGTATAGGACATGGTTTCTCCTCCCACAGGCCTCGCAGGTCCAGGAGGTGATGGTTTAAACCTCTATTGCGTTCCAGTCGGCGGAAGGCTGTCGAGATTCTTAACCAATTGGTTGTCAATTACGGATGACCCATGGGTGCAAGGGGTGATTTCCGAAGGCCTAAAACTGTGAAAAACCTCCGTTAACTTGGACTCAGCTTCCGTCAAATGTTCAGAAGAGAGAATCGCTTCTATCAGAAGTTCAATCTCTTCTGGGCAAGAATGCTATAGATGTTGTAGAAAACCAGGAATCTCCAGGTTTCTACAGTCACCTGTTTCTGGTTCCAAAACCAGATGGCTCGTTTCGTCCAATCATAGATCTGAGCTGGATAAACAAGCTGATCATGGCTCCAAAATTTTATATGGAGACCATCCGATCGGTCAGAGCGAGCATTGAAGTGAACGATTATGCTGTGAGCATAGATCTCAAAGATGCGTACTTTCATGTCATGGTACATCCAGCATTCAGAAAGTATCTTCGCTTCGCTGTCCTAGGAGTCGTTTATTAAGTTCCGAGAGATGTGCTTCGATCTGAATCTAGCGCCCTGGGCATTCACTCGAATAATGAACTCGGTAATGACTCATTTCCAAGCTCATTCGTCTGTAGTAACGTCAGCCTACCTAGACGACATTTTTCAGAGGTACGGCAACGAGTTAACGCTTCAAAACGATGTTCAGAGTCTGCTTCAACTGCTCCGATGTCTCGGTTTCATAGTAAACGCAAAGAAGTTGGATCTAGTGCCGTCCAAGTCATTCACCCACCTGGGAATGAGCTTCGAGACGCACAACAATCTCGTTTGTCTGCCGTTAACCAGAGCGAAATTAGTCAGTTGTTACGCTCGCTTTTGTCTTTACTCAGATGTAGTAACAGAGAGAGAATTCATGAGACTGACAGGTTTGTGTGAAGCCGCTGCAGATCTTATTCCAATGGGGCGGCTTCGCACTCGTCCACTCCAGATATTTTTTACTCAGAATTGGAGTGTGAAGACTCATTCGCTCGAAATGAACATCGTCTTGTGAAATCAAGTGAAACAAGAGATTCAGACTTGGTCAGATATTCAGTGGTTAACTCAAGGAGTACCACTGCAACTGCCAGATCCGAGTTTTACGAAAATGACGGATGCGAGTCAAACAGGTTGGGGCGCAACTCTGAGCCCAACAGATTCCAAGTGCCAGGGTCTTTAGGATCTGCAGTTCCTAAACAAGAACATAAACATCAAAGAGATGATGTCAATATGGCTTGCGCTACGTCAGTGGATGAACATTCTTCAGAATTCGCATGTTCAAATTCTGTCCGACAATTCGACAGTAGTAGCATATATTCGGAACCAGGGAGGCACTCATTCCATTCCATTATTCAATTTAACAGAAAGGATCCTTCTGTTTGTCCTAGAGCACCAAGTTCTCCTATCGGTCCGTCATATACCGGGTCATCTGAACATTCTAGCAGACTCCCTTTCTTGGAAAGTTCGCTTGTTGCCGTCAGAATGGACTCTCAACAAACGAATATTCAATCAGATTTGCTACCAATGGGATCGTCCTATGATAGACTTGTTTGAGATGCATCTCAACAATCAATTGCAGACGTATGTGTCGCCATGCCCAGATCCTCGAGCATTTGCAGTAGACGCCCTCTCGATCTCTTGGGACAGAATGATAGGATACGCGTATCCTCCAGCTCCGTTGATTCAGCAGATATTGCTAAAAATCAAGCAATCTCACTGCAAGATTCTGTTGGTAGCATCTCTGTCACCCCAGAGACCATGGATAAATCTACTCAGGTGTCTGTTGTGGGACATTCTGCAGAAGCTTCCTCCACAGGAGGACCTTCTTTCGCAGGGGAAATCGTGCACACTGCATCACAACCCGCAAGGTCTCAACCTTCACGTATTTCCGTTGTGCGGTCCTTGTTGCACGGCAAACATTTTACAGGATGAGCAGTGGACGCAATTTCTAACTGTAGGAGGAGCTCCTCTTCACTAAATTATGCTGCTAAGTGGAAGGTTTTCTATAGGTGGGGTAGGGATCATTCTATTGATATTTATGATCTCTCCATTCCAGACATTGCTAATTTTCTGGTCAACTTGTTTGACGAGATCAAACTGCAGCCATTAACCATTAAGGGTTATAGGCCTATGCTATCGGATACCTATGCTCATCATGATAGGTTACAGATTGGATCTAATGTCTCTTTATCTAGTGAAAAACTTTTCGATAAATAGACCTAGAACTCTTAGGTTAATTCCTAAGTGGAATTTAGCTTGGGTTCTTCTGAAGCTAAAAGATGCGCCATTTGAGCCCCTTGATACAGTGGACTTCAAATTTTTATCTTATATGACAGCTTTTCTCTTAGCCGTCTCTTCTGCCAGAAGAGTTAGTGAGCTTCATGCACTATCGGTCGATGATTCTCACTATCGTAGTGTTGGTAATACTATTACTTTAACTACTAATGTTGGATTTTTGGCTAAGAATCAGGCTCCTAATAAGTATCCTGAACCTATTGTTGTTAAGACTCTTCCGGCTTCAGGCGGTCATAGGCCTTTGCTCTGCCCAGTTAGAGCCATGCGCATTTACAAACATAGATCTGAGTTTATCAGAAAGGGATGTAAGCATTTCTTTCTGTCTCTGCTGCCTAACAGAAAGGACATTACAGTCCATTGGGTATGCGACAAAATCCCCCCCCCCCCCCTGACAAAATCCCCCCAGACATTAGCCCCCCTGACAAAATCCCCCCCACAAAATCCCCCCCGAGATACGACAAAATCTCCCCCCCCCCCATGATAAAAAACAAAGAAAAGTAATTTTCACTTTAGCTTTTTTATTCCTTTCACCAACAACAAGAGAAAAAATATCATAATACAAACAAAAACAATAAAAAAAATGCATCTCCAAATAGCACGTTACATTTAAATCACTGACAAATGTTCACAAAATTTATATTTTATATTTTTTGTAGTGTGTTGCAAGTTGCAAGTTTGTCGGCATTAAGAAAATCAGGTCCTTCAAAATCAGTGACGACTCTATCAGGATCACATGGAAACCCTATTTCAATACATCTGTCTACCACAGCTTGCAGCATTTCCTCATATAACGGCTGTGTTTTGTGTGACAAAAACCCATATACACATGTCACTGCACTATCACCAAGTGACACCCTTATAATATACAACTGTTTAAAAATATTTGGAGCCATGGAAAAATTTCCATCCATAAACCAAATTTTTGATCGGGCCAAAAGACGCAAACAGTCATCACTGGCAAACACTACAGCTCTGATTGTCGACTGAGCACAACTGTCATGTATGAGGAATTGGCGAGGTTCATCTCCACCTGTTGCTTTCCATCTTTCATCAATTTCCAATTCTGCTAATGAAGCTGGTTCTTTTGGTTGATGTTTTCTTTGTTTTTTCTGTATGTCTCTAGTGATGGACTTCTGATTGCCTAACCGTAATCTCGCTTCTTATGATATATTTTACATGGCTGAAGTGATGATTTGTTTTGGCTTCTCCAATGACTGGCTGGTCCCTTCTTTCATCTCTTGCCTGCATTTAGCCACTGCAACATTATCTGCACTGTAGTTATGATTGTGTATTCCACTACAGATTGGATTTTGCATCTCTAAATCTGTTTTGACTGTTGCATTACAGCAATCTGATTTTCTTCTTACGCGTTCCCAGCGAATACATGTTTTGTGTGTTTTTTTCTCGACATAAAAATTGTTATCAAGACAAAGTTTTATCTTGCCTTTATTAATCGTCAATACTTCCATTGTGGATAAAATTATGGTTTGACTTGAAATTTACTTATTATATAGAAATGTTTGCATTGTATCTGTTAATTGTTTTTAAAACACAAGCTTTCTCAAAACCTTGTGTCTTAACCAAAAAAAAAAAAAAAAAAACAATTATAGATCAATTGAGCTGCACAGCTTACCATGAAATATTAAAAAGAATATCCATGTTATTGCTGTCAAAACAATACACTTAAATCAAAGGTAATTATAATTCTTGAATATGCGGATACTGTTTGGGACAATTGTTCTGTAACCCAAGTGACGGAATTGGAAAAAATACAGATTGCAGCGGCAAGGATTACTACGGGGGCAACTGTTAGTGCTAGTAAGGCCTCACTTTATTTAGAAACAAGATGGGACCCATTACAAGAAAGACGTCGCAAACACAAGTTGATTCAGTTCTTTAAAATGCACCATCACATGGTACCTCCACACATCTCCAGTAAAGTCCCTCCACTTGTCTCTTTGACCAATCCACTACTCAGCCTCCGATCAAGTCAAAACCATTGTGTTCCCTACAGTCGGACCGAACTGTACAAGTCTTCATTCATCCCCAGCATTACTGACCAATGGAATAACCTGCCCCTGCCTGTTCGTGAGAACTCGTCATTGATTAATTTTAAAACTTTCCTGAACGATGGTAATCAACGACCTCCAAAGTTCTATAGTAATGCGAAATCTCGCACAGCCCAAATATACCATTGTAGACTACGACTGGGGTGTAGTAACCTCAATTCACACTTATTTGATAATCATTTATTACCAAACCCCACATGCCAGTGTGGCGAGCGAGAGACTACTGATCACTTTCTCTTGCATTGTCCTATTTTCACAGACGCTCGTAATTATACAATTAACCTACTTCCTTTTGGGGCGGACGTATCTACACTTCTTTTTGGTTCGGAATTCTTGAACAATGAAGACAACCGTCTTATCTTTGAAGTGGTACACGATTTTATATTATCAAGTAAGCGATTCCAATGATTAATTTGTATCTTCGTATTAAACCGGTCAAAATATTAAAATTGTTATGAATATGGTTACCAAACTAGTTGAACAGAACGATTAAAGACCTCACCACCACTCAACTCTCATTGCAGCTCAGCGCCACTCGGACTGTATTCACGGTTTGTACATATAATCTTCTGCGAAACGATTCGAATGAAGTTACTTATGTTATTCCTGTGTAGTAAATGCACCATGTATTCAAGCTGACTAGCCTGTAGTCTCAATATTCTAACACATCGTCTTCCGGTGGTCCCTGCCCCTGCCTCACGCGATGGCCAAGATTGGGTGGTCCTATTAACAAATACTCCACGTAATCAAAATTTACTTCCTTTACAATTTGTATATGTCACGTGTCATACAAGCGCTAATATACAATCCACGGACACTTTTAAATGAGTATAAAGAGTCTCATTCTCTGGACTATCTTTATTTATTGGCTTTCCTTTAAAAAGATTAGTATAATGGGTAATACTGGATGTTAATAGAGAACATTGATGTTATTGTGCTCAATTACGGAATGGTATTGTGTCTTTCTTTTTTGGTACAAACAAGAAAGATACATGTAAAACCTGTTCTCCTCTTCTCCTTGAGGGGATAATTCTGTTTATGTGTAATTCAGTCTATTGGATTTTCCTTTATGTCCTAGGCCCTCCAGCCTTTTTTCTATTCAGCTAAGTCTGGGTCATTGGTACAGTATAAAAATGTTAAAAAATTTATAGTAATTTATATATTTTTTAATCTTACCAATGACCCAGATGGGGATGGCCCTCCCATGAGTTGGAAACTCATACCTCCCCACTTATTACATAACACTTACCAGGCTCTGGTTGTAAGAATGAGAATTTGGCTCCAATTTCGGACTTCCTTGACTACAGGGGAAGTGGATAAAAGTATGGAGGACCACATAGGACATCTAATTTTTGGATTTTGATGCAAATTTTGGGGATTGGGGGGTGGGGGGGGGCAAAATTTGTGTTTGGCCCTAGAATATTAGAGTTAGCACCAGCTAAGTCAGGGTCATTGGTAAGTATAAAAAATATATGTAAATTACTATAAATTTTTTAACTTTTGTGATATATAAAATAAATTTCTGTGAATTGTATAGATAGAAAAATGTACTTTTGCTTGTAAATAAGAACCAAAGATCTGAATAAAAAAATATAAAAAAAAGAAAAAAAGTTGCCACAGCACACAGGGGGGACTGTAAGAGGCATTTCTTTGAAAGCACCCATAAATTGTTTTTCAGAATTAAAAAAAATCTTCTACAACATCTCTAGGGGGATCAGATTCAAGTTTGTTCAAATCAAGTCCCTGGGTTAATATTTGGGCTTCCTATGGGAGCCTGATTTTTAACTTTCTTTTCTTTAAAAATCCTCTTTAGATCCACTAGTCAGAATGCTTTCATATTTGGTATACAACATCCCTGGGTTAATATTTGGGCTCTCTATTGGTGTCCAAAGTTCAACTTAGTGCAATATGAGGGAATTTCTTTCAAAATCTTCTTCAGATCCACCAGTCAGAATCCTTTCATATTTGATGTACAACATCTCTGGGGGAGTCAGATTCACGTTTGTTCAATTCGAGTCCCTGGTTTAATATTTGGGCTCTAGGGTTGGGGGTGGTCATGGGGGAGGAAGAGAGGGCAGGTTAAGTTGAAGGTTGTTCGAATCCATTCCTTAGGGTTTTTCCATAAAATATGCCTATCAAACTGCAGTGACATAACAACTCTTGGAAGTGTGGCTGTGCTTCTCTACAGCTGATAGAATTGGAAGCAGTCAGGAAGAGCTTTGATAATAATCATTTGACATGGACACCAGAGTTATGAATAATTTCATGACTTCATTCCTCTGTAGTGAACCATGACTAACTGAATGTGACCCAAAATACTTCTTTGAACCACTTTGTAGGTGTGTGATTAAGGCCCCATGGGGCCTCTTGTTTTATATGTGACAATAAGTATTCCAGAACACTAGTTGTATATTTGGTGTGCAGACAGAGGTCACTGGGGGTGTCGGTCAGAGCCGGGTTGGTGGGGCCACCGATGGCGATATTGGGCTTGAAGTTTGTAAACAGTGTTCTATGATGTATGGGGACTGTCGCTCGATGGGATATGGAGAGGTATGTGCAAACTGTCAGGAAATCCTCCGCCTACTTGAGACAATTGTTAAGTTTGAGGGGGAGATTGCTGAGCTGAAGGGAAAACTTGGTAGGGCGGGGCTGTCTGGAGTTACGCCTGTGAAAGTGGCTTTCCGAGAAGGATGGAAGGTTGTCGGTGGTTCCAAGAGGAAACATGGGGGTAGAACCTTTGATGTGAATGAGGTAGGTGATGAGGTGGGGGCTGCTAGAAAAGTACGTAGGACAGATGAGGGGGGCCCAGGCCGGAGCAATGCTGTAAAGCGTTTGGCTTGGACTACCAAAAGTGGTAGGAAAGGGGGGCCAGAGAAGCAGGTAGATAGGGGTGTAAAGTCCAAAGGCAGTGGGGAGTGCAGCACCAGAAACAGATTTGATGTGCTCGATTCGGAAGAGACAGAGGAGGAGATGGAGGTAGTTGCAACAGATAGTAGCTTGGGGTCTAGGCCAGGAAAAAGGAGGAGGGATCCGGGGGAAGACCAGGGGAGTAGTCCAGGTAGCTCAGGGCCTGGAAAGAGACCGAGGCACAAGGATAGGAGTAATCCTAGGTCAAAGATACCGATACCGATATTGAGTCCGAGTGGGGCTGTTGGAGAGGAAGAGGACGCTGTAAACAATAGGAGACTAGAGGAGATAAATAGGGCGAGGTCCAAAAGTAAGTTGGTGGTTGCGGGAAGTAGCATAGTTCGGGGGATCGACAAGGTTGTCTGTGGTCCGGACAGTAAAAATAGAACAGTTCTGTGCTTTCCGGGGGCTAAAGTGGAGGACCTGAGGGATAGAGTGGACGGTATTGTAGCTGGGTCGGGGCCTGATCCGGTAGTGGTATTACATGTGGGGTCCAATAACATCAGGGAGAGGAAATCAGTTCGTTTGGTGGACACATACAAGGACCTAATTAGTAAGCTACTTAGCAGGAATGCTCGGATCATCGTTTCAGGGGTGCTCCCCGTTATGGGTGGTGGGAATGAGAGGAACTCGCGGATTATGGCACTAAACGAGGAGCTGGAAGAGCACTGCAAAGACTTGGGAGTACATTTCATTGACCACTGGGATTCATTCTGGGGACAAGGAGAGTTGTATGGGCGAGACGGATTGCATTTAAGTAGGATGGGTACAGACCTGTTGGGCCAAAAAATCTTACAGGTGGCTGGGCCTTTTTTGGAGAAAAGGGGGGTAGGGGACCACAGCCGGTAACCCAGAGTGGCACAAATGCTGGGAACATGGGAAGAACAACAAACATGCACAATACAGGGACATACCAGGGTTTTAATAATGTGCCAGTGATGACAAAAAAACAAAGATTCATTAAGTTTGGGTACTGCAACATCCAGGGTCTGCACAAGAAAGTAAGCGAAATATCAACAATGATGGACGAAGGAGACTTCGATATAATGGGTCTAAGTGAGACGTGGATACGACGGGATGAGCGGGTTGATCAGATGAAGGGTTGCGTGTGGATAGGAGCTGGGCGAACTGAGGGTCAGAAACGGGGTGGGGGTGTTGGCATCTACGCTAAAGAGGAATTACAGCCCTCATTGATTACAGATCTCACAGAAGCAAGGACTCAGATTCCAGTATCCAACGAAATAGTCTGGGCAAAAATCAAGTTAGGAAACAGGAGTGTTGCCGTTGGTGTTGTATACTTAGCAGTGGAGGGAAGTAAGCCCGAGTGGAATGATTCAATATATACAACTCTTAGATCGAATATCACAGAGCTTGGGAGCAGAGGGTTCAGTATTGTCCTAATGGGGGACTTCAATGGGCACATCGGGGATAAGGAGGAGGGCATACAGGGAGGTGATAGGAAAATTAACACGAATGGGAGGAAGATGTTGGACCTATCAAAAGAGCTTGGTTTAAAGATCCTGAACAGGGATGCGAAATGTAAGGGTAAATGGACCTGGGAGAGGAACGATAAGAAAACAATAATTGATTATATACTCACTGACATTAGCGTATGGAGGGAGGTTATAGATGTAGAAATAGATGACGAGGGAAAAAATGACTTGGGTAGTGATCACAACCTGATAACAGTTAAGATTATGGGCAAAAAGACGAATAGAGACAGAAATACCTTCAAGGAAGTTTGGGGACTAAAACAAGGAGCCGACTGGAAGCAGTTTCGGGAAAAACTAAAACCAAATCTTGAATGTATACCTAGGGATGCAAATGTCCAGAGTATTTCAGATGGCATAGTAAATAGCCTAACAGAGGCAGGGAAGGAGTGTATAGGAAGGGTGAGGGTCCCAACGAGAGAGCTTGGATACAGGGTTAACGAGGGACTGAAAAAGGCTATAAAAGAAAGGAAGGTAAAATGCGCTGCTTACAGAAGAAGTAGGAAGCTTAAAGGGGTGGATAACAATGACACGAGACTAATGAAAGGAGAATATGAACTGGCACGGAAAAAGGTGAATGAGATAAAGAATAATAATAGGAAGGAGCGCAATTGCAGTCTTGCCAGAACAATAAAGAAAACGGGGGGTTCGAGCTCAAACGTATTTTGGAACTGGGTAAATAAACGGGGGAAAAGTAGTGTGCAGAGTATCAAAGTGGATGGGGAAAGTACAGAAGATAAAGGCCGTATCGCTTCAGAGTTAGTCAAGCACTGGGAAAAGATAAACGATAGGCGATGGGGCAGTGGGTCCCCACCAAAAAGAAATACACTGGTGGAGGAGAACCTATCCAATCGTGTATGTAGCGAAATAACGGCAGAAGAAGTGCGGAACGTGGTCTCGAAATTAAAAAATGGTAAAGCGGGAGGGACTGATGAAATTCCGAACGAATTCCTCAAAAATGGAGGGGAGGCACTTATTGAAGTCCTGACAAACCTTTTCAACCTGGCTCTGCGAAAGCAAGAGGTCCCCAGAGAGTGGAGGGAAAGTAAGGTGTCGTTCATACACAAAAAGGGGGATAAGGAAGTTCTAGATAACTATAGGGGGATATCAGTTAGTAGTAACATCGGAAAAGTATTCTGTAAGGTCATATACGGTAGACTAGAGGAAGTTATTGAAGAGAAAGGTTTTTTAGGAGAAATTCAAAATGGTTTCAGGAAAGGACGAAGAGTCACTGATCACCTATTTACACTCACCCAACTGATAGAATCAACAAAGGCTGAAAAGAAAAAGATGTTTCTGGCATTTCTAGATGTGAAAAAAGCGTACGACCGAGTGTGGAGGGAAGGTATGTGGCGAAAGCTCGAGGGCATCGGACTGGGGGGTGACTTTGTGGGAATCATGAAAGCACTGTATACAGATGTGCAAAGCCAACTCAGTCTAGGGAGTATCACTACAAAACGAGTCCCTATGGATATAGGCCTCAAGCAGGGGTGTATCTTTTCACCGATTTTGTTTGCATTGTATGTTAAAGATTTAGGGGACGAACTAATTCAGAGTGCGGAGGGGGTAAATGTTGGAGACATAAAGATACCAGGCTTATTCTTTGCGGACGACATGGTGTTAATATCTAGAACTGAACAGGGGCTAGAGAAACTGCTGGAAATTGTTGGTAGATATGGGAACACTTGGCGGCTCGAACTAAATGAAAATAAAAGCAAGGTAATACCCGTTGGACGCAAGGTAGATATGACGAAGAGATGGAGAGTGGGGGAGTTCTCAATCCCCGAAGGGGAAAGCAAACAAATCACTGTAGGAGAAACGGGAGAGTATGAGTATCTAGGGGTAAGCATAAATATAACGGGAAGAGGGGTGTACAGAAATTACTCAGCCAAACTGATTCTGAAGGGGAAAAGAATTCTGAACCAACTAAAACTTTTAGGGAAAAATAGTTTCAACAAGGTCTTTGTGGGGAAAACACTGTGGGAGAGGGTGGGTTTACCAAGTATAACGTATGGCACGGACGTGATTCCATTAAACCAAACCGTTATTAAGAAGTTGGAAAATACTCAAAATGATGCCGGCAGATGGATAACAGGGTCGAGTAATGCTGCAGCTTTGGAAGCAGTAAGGGGGGAGCTTGGGTGGATGAAAATCAAGGACAGGGTAGATTTGGGAAAACTGTGTTACTTTAACTACTTGAGAAACCTGCCTGACAACCGGTGGTGCAAATTGATGCTCGATACCATTTGGAATTCTAATATAGAAACGGGGTGGTCAAAACATGTGAGGGAACTAATGGACAATTACTCTATAGAGGTCACAAACATAGAAGTAGGAATGAAAGAAGGCAAAAGGTTTGTCAAAGAGAGAGTCATGGAAGATTGCAATCGAAACGGGGGGGGGGGGGGGGGGGGGGGGGGGGGGGGGGGTTAGCGTGAAAAGATCACTGCAGGGGTTACAATATAAAGAAAAGCCAGCTTTTGAGAAGTACCTAGATGGCACCTTTGGAGGGTCACTGCTGTTCAAACTGAGATCAAGATCACTGGAGCTTCGGGGAAAAATTGGGAGAGATGGGGAAAAGGGATGCCAAATGTGCCACTCTGGAGTAGTGGAGACCCTGGAACATTTTCTCTTGGAATGCCCACAGTATATACCTCATAGAATAAAATTTACTGGAAGAATAATGCAGAAGTGGGGTGAAGAAACAAAGGATAGATGGCTGAAGGGGGACACGAGGGAGAGGGTAGGAATGCTTATTGAAGAAATTGAAAAAGAGGAAGTGAGGGACACTATTAAGCAGTTTATATCTGAATGCTGGGAGGAGAGGAGGGGAAGAGGGGGTGGGGTGCAGGGGGAATGATGGCCTTCTCTTATGAGGACCGCAACAAATCAGCGGCTGGCCAAAGAGTTATTATTATTATTATATAGAGATCCGTGGTTTTTGTCCACTTAAATGATCATTTAGCCTAACACTGATACTTGGGCAGCTCTCTTTGAGAGCTTACCAGGTATCAGAGTCAGGTGCAGGAATTATTGGAATAAAACTTTTAAAATTGTTCACCCGGTATGTATAGAAACACCAGAAATGGTTAATTAGTTCAGTGTTGTCAGTTGGAAGAGTATATATTCATTACTTGAGGGAAGACCAATCAATATTTTCAATATGCAGACTTGGGGCTGCACATTGAAAATCTTGATTGGTATACAACACAAATTCATAAAGTCACTGAGCAACTATCTACTTTATGAAGTCAGGTTATGTCACACTTGCCCCCCTCCCCCCCCCCCCACTCCTCCTGATGACGAGTGGTGAGATACTTTTCTATATATGATCAATAAGCATTCCAGCAGACTAGTTGTATATAGAGATCAGGTGCAGGCATTATTGCTGTGGAATAGAAACTTTAAAACTGTTCACTGGTACGTACAGAAACACCATAGATGGTTAATCTTTAACTTTTGAACCCTAATGGTATTGTGATGACCGAGTGGTCAATCGTTGGTTGTATGCGACCCGGGCTAGAATTAACAATGTTACACTAACACTGGACGTCAGGATGACACCAGCTGGCGGTATACCAGAATTTTTTTCTTTTTGGCTTGGCTCATATGTTTTTAGACACATGGACAGATGGTAGGTTAGGACAATTTAATAGAAGAGGGATGTTTTGATGATATGTTTTAATTTTTTAACACAAGGAGTTGTGTTTACAACAATTATATACTTTGTAATTGATTGGCAAACATTGACATGTTTTACAAGTAGATTCTTAGCAAAACAACATAAAATAATGAAACTGTGACTATTGATGTTGGCGTATATATATTAGTCTACCTCCTCAATTTCCAAGTATTGAGGGTCGAAAGGGGCTTGTCCCCCATACCGTCCCTGCGCGCATTTGGCACACGAAACCATGTCCTTTCCAGGTATTTTTTTGGAATGCAATATGGAGATAATTAGGAACAATAAAGGGGGAGTTAAACTCTGTTATGACGGATATCTGTATACCAAAAAGTCTACTGGTGTGAACAGGATACAGTGGGAATGTTCCCAAAGAAGAATGCACCTGTGTAAGGCAGCACTATACACTACATTAGATGTAAGTAATATTTTCAAATGTTCAAATTTCTGTCACAAATAGGTACTTACCTTGAGAGAGAAGGAGAAAGAAAGAGAGAAAGGGAGAGAGACTGTGTGTAGTGTGTATAGGGGGTGGGGCGACTAACACAAGACACCAGCTTAGCTGCGGTCCGTAGCTTGAACACTGTGTAGGGGGACCATTTCTTTTGAATAATTTATGGGTGTGTATCATTCTATATGCAGTGAAGAGTAAATCACTGTTGATAGAGGTAGGTGGAGGTGGTTAATTGGAATTTCTATTTTTGTTAATGATATCTAGTAGATTTTGTATCTTTATTCGTTCATTAGTGCTTAGTGTCACTACATCAACTAGGGTTATAGCACGGTGTTATGAATTGGGAGGTATGGTGGTGTTTTTTTATAGATGTTGTGCTGGTATTTATTGTATTGGGAGTGAGAGATTGTTGTAAATGATAAGTAGCTGTATTATGTTCTAGACATTGCATACGCATTCAGCTGTAAAGCATTAGAAATGTATATTTCGTCTGATAGAGCTCCCCCCCCTCTCTCTCTCTCTCTTTCTCTTTCTTTCTCTCAAGTGAGAGGGAGAGAAAGAGAGCAAGAAAGAGGGAGACAGCATTGGTGAGTGAGATATTGTTGTAAATGATAAGTAGCTGTGGACATTTACAGCTGTTAACCCCCTGCACATTGATGACAAAATATCTAAATTTCAGGCAGAAAAAAATTCCCATAATGCAACTAGAAATTTAACCAATTCAATCTCATTTGACAGAGCTCATTGAGCTCTGTCAAACGAGATTGAATTGGTTAAATTTCAAGTTGCATTATGGGAAAAACAGCTTCCTGAAATTTTGGTATTTTGACATCAGAGTGAAGGGGGTTAAGCTTCACAAATTCAGAAATTAATATTTTGTCTGACAGAGCTCTTGGAGCTCTGTGAGACAAAATATAAATTTCTGTATTCTGCAATCAGCAACTCCTTGTGTTCAAAAATTAAAACATATCATCAAAACATCCCTCTTCTATTAAATTGTCCTAACCTACCATCTGTCCATGTGTCAAAACATATGAGCCAAGCCGAAAAGAATGGTTTCGCACGCCGAAGGCGTGCAGGGACGATATGGGGGACAAGCCCCTTTCGACCCTCAGTGACTGTAGATGATATGAGCCAAGCCAAATTTCATTGCAGCTTTTATATGAATTATGGTCAAAACATCCCTCTGCTATTAAATTGTCCTAAACTACATATTAGCCAAGCCAAATTTTATTTCAGTTTTACATGAATTAAGATCGAAATTAATGGAAAATATGTCAAAAGATGATAGATTTAATAAAAATAAAAATGAAAAAAATAACTTCTTATAACTTATTATTTAATTTTGTGCTTTAAAAATAATAATATATGTTTAGATACAATTTTTTGTTTATTTGCCCCTGTTGACTCCTATTGGTCAGCAAACTGTAAAAGTGTTAACCAAAGGAAATAATTTTTTTTCAACCAGGGCTTTTCTCCACCCACTAAAAAAAGGAACCAGGGCTTTTCTCCTTTGTTGCAAAAATGACCAGGGTTTTTCTCCTTAGGGCTTTTCTCCACCAGAGCTTTTCTCCGTCATTCTTTTATCATACTGAAAACAATACATACGTGTACTTTCAGTTTGAATTGACTTATAAGGGTAAATAAATTATCAAAGTAGCAGGTAGAAAGCGTATTCACACTATTACCTATTACAGATGGAAGTCTATTGAAAAAGGGTCAATTTTGTGTATGTTATATAGTTCAACATTATTCAGGCTATTTTTCTAATAAATAATTCCAATCAAGTGTTATATGTTTTTCTTATAATTTACCCTACTTTACTACAACTAATAAAATAACAAGAACTGCAAGTGTATTCACACTTTATTCTTGTTAAAGATTTAATGCCAATTTGTATAAATTACACAACAAAGTATTGCTACGGTATTCACCATATCTTAAACGACGAGCTTATAGTTATGTATCTTGTTTAACTTAACAAGAATTTGTGTATTCACACATTATTCTGGTTAAAGGGTTAACACTATTTAGTTTAAATTATACCACAGAGAATTGCTATGGTATTCACCAAGCAATATTACTTTAAACAGTGAGTTTGTAGTTATATATCTATTAGCTTAACAAGAATGTGTTTCACAGGGCACTGAAATAATGTGGAGTATTCACTCAGAATTTCAGATTCCCAACTTAAAATAGAAATCTTTATGAAATTGTACAAATTGATACTGTTAATTTATGCCATTAATTAACTTAGAATAGTTGAACTTGAATTTTAAAGGAATGAGTAAAGAAACCCAACTGGAGTTCCAATGTTATTCCTATTCAGGAATAAACACTAGAGTTACTAATGTACATCTTAAGCCTACCGATTCCAAAATGCGAATGATTAAAAGTAACGAAAATTCCCGGACACTAACGGGACAATGCATGCATGAATGGGGCAACACACTTGCGAATGGGGTTATGACAAAATCTTAATGATTTACAACAGATTTCAATGATTTACAAAGAGGACTGGCAGTCAGTAACAAATTTTAATGGGGTGATGGCCAGCGCAGTGCGCAAATGCATTGAAACTAAAGTCAATTCAAACTTCACAAAAATCACCTTTTCAATTTAGAATTGTGTTGGAGTATAATTTTGGAGCTTTGTTTTATATATTTGTTTTGGAAACTTACTCAAGTAATTAAATAATTTCAGATTTTCTGGACTTGCAATTCTTCAATTTACCAGACGTAAAATATTGACAAGAGACTGTGACCTGGCGACTTTTGACATTGTGAACTGAGGGGATTTGCAATATCAATGACGTCACGCAATAGTACACATGTATAAGAAAAACAGCATATCGAGAAAACAATTCTACAATTAATAAATCTAATTTTTCGACCATCTTCTTGTACAATATCATCGTGACACTTCACGGAATGTATTTAAGGTGAACAGGGAATATGATACTTTTGAATGAATTACTGAAAACAGCCTAAAACATGATTTTAAATTACATAGAACAAAGTTGTTCAACTTGACCAAATTTGAATTTGGGATTTCCCTCAATGTGTTAATCACTACACTTAACAGTAAATACGCTCCGTGAATTAACATCGATCACCATATACAATCTGAAAATATAAACTAAAACAATATTATGCTGAAAGAAAGATTTGAGGTTAGTACAGGTGAAACTGGGCAAATTGTATCGACATTCATTCCCACTCAAACGGTAAGTAAAACTAAGGGGATCGTTTCCAGAATCTTAACTGTACAACAAGTGTACAAAACTTGGCTTTAAAAGTTTGAGAGTTTTCACTTTAGGTTTTGGGTAAAAATACAGTTACAGGCAGCTATTGCCATCACCAATATGACTGTCACTATCACCACCGAGAACCCAGTAGAAATAGCAACAATAATATTAACAATAATAATAGGCTAAGCCTAAGGTTTTACAGTATCCTCCACGCCAGTTCAGTGTCCTCAGTTGGAAGAGTATATATTCGTTACTTGGAAGAAGAGCAATTAATATTTTCAGTGTTCTGCCTTGGGGCTGTCCATTGAAAATCTTGATCGGTCTAAACACAAATTCACTGAGCAAGTATCTACTTTATGAAGTCAGGTTATGTGACAGTCCTGGCTGGAAAAGCTGCTTTCGGGTTCATGGGGACGAAGCGCCTAAATCTGACCTTGATCACTTTTTACTGCAGCAGAATAAGGGCCCCAACATGTAGTTTCTAGGTTAACTCACAAGTTACATTCTAAGTACCTTGCCTGTTGTTTTTAGGCAACAGGATCATCCAGGTGTATACTGTCAAAGTGTAGTAAAAATGTATAAAAATCTCTAGGCCCTTAACCCTTTACTCAGTGTAACGGCCAAAACCGGCCAGTGCTATTCTAAAAATTTGCCAGTTAATTTTCATTATTTTTAAGAGTGAAAAGAATTTTTGACAAAGTTCCAGGAAAATGCTTCAAAAGATTTGAGAAAAGTCGCTGAGTGTCCTGGATGATTTTCTTGTGTCTGGTGTATGAACCTCGCAATCACTTTCAGCATTCAAAATAATATCAGCACAATAAATTTGAAAAGTTTCTCATCAATTAAATATTGTCCTTCTTGACCAATAAAATTAATAAGATGATTGAGAGAGAATAGGTTTTTGACAGAAACCTATATATTCAAGCATACTAACCTTTTTATATTTCTTTCTTTTGCAGAATCTTAGCATGCATGTGATATTTATGTCATGTTTTGTATTTTTGCTCCTGAGCGCATTCTTTCAGCAGTGGTTACATTTGTAAGTACATTATGTTCAAGATAATTTTTATTTTACATATTTATATTTGTATCTTTAAAATCTTTCTCAAGGACACAAAGCAAGTTGGGCTCAGATCAGATTTAAACTTATGGCATTTCATTTAGATATTTGATGCACTCTGTGATGTAAAATGTCACCCCAGTGACACAAAGCAAGTGGGGCTCAACTCAAATTTAAACTTGATTGAAAGGGAGGTGTCAGGAACAAAGGCATGCTTGCAGACAATTGTGGGAGTTTGTTGCATGCTGTTGGACCAAAGAGTTACATTGCCCAGAGGTCACGGTGGCTCAGTGGTAATGGAATTGGACTTCAAACCAAAAGGTCCACAGTTTGATTCCCGCCACGGGTAACTGCATTGTGTCCTTAGGCAAGGCACTTCATCCCAATTGCCCATGTGAGGGCATGGTGACGCTGTTTACTAAGGCATACTGCACGTCGATGGTGCCTTTGTCTTCAATCTGTGCTAACCCTGCTTGTGTGGAGTTAGTATTTTGGGGAGTCTGGCAGTTGCTCCCATGACTCGGTGGTTCTCTTCAGGTACTCCAGCTTCCTCCACCCGTAAAACTGTCCAACACATGGTGATCCTGGCTGTCAAAAGTGTCATTAAACCCCAATCAATAAATAAATAAGTTACATTGTCCATGTTTTGTTTGGTGGTTGTACATTGACCACTGTGGATGGGATCTTCAGTGGGCCCTACAAACTGTGCTGGGTGGATTGGTCCCCACCCTCACTTGAGGAATAAATGGCCATAATCTGCTGTACACAATGTGTGTCATTAAATTGCTGTGTTTGTAAAGAGTTCAGTCCAAATTAATTATGGGCAAAGTTTTTGCTTATTGTATCGAATAAGTGTTGATAATGCTGTAATAGGCACTTTCGCTTTCCAACAAATACGTTCAGCCCATATTTTGGTGTATTGTATAAGTCTTGTGCATATGGCTGTGATGGAAGACCAAGGCTAAATGACTTGGATACCCATTTCCTCCATCCACTCCTGTACCTCACTAATTAATAGGCTCATCAGTGACAGCATGCAGCATTGTTGTTGCTAAGTGCTTTCCAATTAATAGGTTCAGTTCATTGTGTCATTTTTAGCTCAACTTGATGAAGTCAAGCTGAGCTGTTGCTGTCACTTCTCATCCGTTGGCGTATGTATATACATACGTACAGGTCAAATTTATTATCGGATCTCTTTGAAACTTGGTATGCTTGTTTGGAGTGACCTCTAGATGGTAGCAGCTATCGATTTTCATCCATTTCTGACAAAAAATGTTGCCACTGGCAGCGACCTTTGAACTTAGTTTAGTCAGTCCTCAATATTTCCCTTTGGCACACCCTACAGGGCACATTTATGATAGGATTGCTTTGAACCTGGTATGCTTGTTTGTGATGACCCCTGCATGGGTGCTATCAATTTTCTTCCATTTTCGTCGAAAAATGTTGCCACTGGCAACAGCCTTTGAACTTAGTTTAGTCAGGCATCAATATATTCCTTTGGCACGTCCTACAGGGAACATTTATGATCAGGTCGCTTTGAAACTTGGTATGCTTGTTTGGGGTGATGTCAAGATGGGTGCTATTGATTTTCTTCTATTTCCATCAAACAGTGTTGCCGCTGGCAGTGATTATTGATCTTAGTTTAGTCAGGCCTCAATATTTCCCTTTGGCACACCCAACAGGGCACATTTATGATCAGATGGCTTTGAAACCTGGTATGAATGTTTGGGGTGACCTCTAGATTGGAGCTGTCGATTTTCTTCCATTCCCGTCATAAATAGTTGCCGTTGGCAATCACCTTTGATGAACTTAGTGCAGTTATGCATCAGTATTTCTCTTGGGCACACCCTGCAGGGCACATTTATTTATGATTGGATCATTTTGAAAGTTGGTGTGCTTGTTTGTTGTGACCTCTAGATGGGAGCTATCAATTTTCTTCTATTTCCATAAAAAATATTTGAACTTGGTTTAGTCAGGCATCACTATTCCCTTTGGCACACCCTACAGGGCACATTTATGCTTGGATCGTTTTGAAACGTGGTATCCTTGTTTGGGGTTATCTCCAGATGGGAACTATCGATTTTCTTCCATTTCCATAAAGAAAAACATCGTTGGCAACAACCTTCAAACTTAATTCATTCAGACATCAATATATTCCTCTGGCATGTCGTTCAGGACACCTTTATAATCAGATTGCTTTGAAACTTGGCATGCATGTTCTGGGTGACCTCTAGATGGAAGCTATAGATTGTCTTCCATTTGCATAAAAAAATTATTGTCGTTAACACCAGCTTTTGAACTTAGTGCATTTGTGCAGCAGCTTATCCCTTTTGCACTCTCTCCAGGGCATATTTATGAATTTCCATAAAAAATAAAAAATAGCAATGGCCTTCAAACTTATGTATTTGTACATTAACATCTTCCTTTGGCACACCTCAGAGGGTGCATTCATTATCAGGTTGTTTTGAAACTTGGTATGCTTATTCAGGGTGACCAAGATAGGAGCTGTCAATTTGTTTTCCATTTTCATCAAAAACTGTTGTTGTTAGCAACAGCCTTTGAATTTATTGCATTTGTGCATCAACACCCTTCTTTGACATGGCCTACAGGGTACTTTTATCATAAGATTGTTTCTGAACTTGGTGTGCTCATTAGGCGAGACCTCTAGGTAAGAGCTGTCGAGAAGCATTCATTTCTGTGAAAAAAGTTGCCGTTAACAATGACCTTTAAATTTACTGTATTTGTGTATCAATATTCTTCCTTTAACCAGCCTTACAGTTTACATTTAAAAATGCATGGATTGCGCTGACATTGTGCACAATGTTGTTATGTTGAAGTTTCACCAAATAACATTGAAACCAGTGATCTTCAGTTTTGCCATTTCACTTATAACTTACCTTAACTTAAAATTCAGGTTTATCAAGTTAAGCTACAGTGTCATTAACACTTTCATTGTATTGATTTCAGTGAGTTAGTAAAATGTAGTGCAATATGAGAAAAATTCTCTAAAAATATTCTTCTTCAGATCCACTAGACAGAATCGTTGGGGTTCAGATTCAAATTTCTTCAAATCAAGCCTCTGGGGTCATATTAGAATTCTGTATGAGAGCCCAAATTTTAATTTAGTGCAATATGAGAAATATTCTTTGGAAATCTTCAAATTCACCCGTGAGAATCTTTTGATATTTGGTACACAGCATCCTCAGGAGGGTCAGATTCAAGTTTCTACAAATCAAAAACCTGGATTCATATTTGGATTCCCTGTGGGAGCCAGAATTTGAACTTCGTGAAATATGAGAGAAATTCTTAAAATATCTTCTTCAGATCGACTAGTCAGAATCTTTTGATATTTGGTATATACAGCATCATGGAGGTGGATGGGTGTGGTGGGGGTTAGTGCAGATGCATTTCTGATTCAAGCTTATTTAAATCAAGTGCCTGGGTTTATATTTGTGTTCTGTAGTGTTAACTGACCATAGATGCAGAATGTAACCTTGAATCTTCCTTTAAACAGTTTTAGGTGAGCGATTAAGACCCATTGGGGCCTCTTGTGTTTTTTATTGTGACAATCAGCTTGTTACAGCTGTAACTCAAGCCTGGCCTGCAGTATTGGGGATAATTGGTTCTCTAATGCATTAACTGAGTTCTGTTTAATATTTTGCTTTACTGAGTAATAGCCTTGCATTGGTGTGGCTTGTTGTTGTCCGGTCAAAAAATGAAAGCACCTGTTGTATGGTTCGTGGCATTTTGTGTAGTTGTCTCCTAATCGGCTTTCGGTGAATGTGTAGACTGCTGGTATAATCATGTTGGAAAATTAGTATGAGACATGGGTTCTGTGGTTATACAGGTTATACTATGTGTTGGGTTGGCTGATATTGGTGTAGTTTTATCATGTGTTGAAAACTCTATAGTTGTATGATGCCGTAAAACTTTTTTCAAGCCACGAACAGTGGTTGTGGATGATACATCTCACTAAGTTATACAGAAGTTACTTTGTGGTGGAGGATTTATAATCATAGAACACAGACTTGGTGATTGCATTTCGTTTTTGGAACTTTTGGGTAGCTGATCCTGTATACGGTAATACCAGTGAACTATTTTCTGGAGTATGGAGAGGAGGACTTGTGCTTGTCTTGGAAATGATGTTGAATGGACAACAAGATTTGTAGGACAGGCCTATTGTGAGAAGAATTCTGTAATATTTCCAATTTAAATACAAATATAAATGCAGGAATGGTAGCATAAAATAAACATTGCTCACCAGTAGGCCGATTGGCATGATATAATGCGATACTAAATGGGTAATTGTAAGAATTGTATTGGCTGTGTTGAAACAATGATTCAATCGCAATGACCTATGGAGAAATACATGACGCAGCTTGGAAAGAAATTGAGGTAATTCCTGATATGTGATCTGTTAAAACTGACAGATGTCCGCTCACTCAAATGTGTAGCCCTGCAGAACTGGAACTGTGTGGGATTTTTATAAGTTTTGTAAATCAGTTTCAGTTTTTTAACCCTTCACCTAACAGATCGACCACATCTTCCCGCATAATTTACAAATTGAGTAGGTGAACAAAAATCATTTTTCAGAAAATTCAATAAACCCATATAATATGACCCCTCATTGGAATGAGCCAGAATACTTAAAATAACATATTTTGATATCGTGTGTGTGGTACAGTGCTAAAAAGAAAGAAAACTGAAACTGCTGACATCGCTGAAAATGATATTTCTTATCAACCTACTCACAATTGTTTACTACAGGCTTGCACTACAGTGGAAGTCCCTAACTCGGATAAAATACTCTCTATTTTTGTCTTTCCCAAGCAAGTTGGGAAAGAAAAGTGGTGCAAAAGCACCAATAAAAATAAGCCAAAACTGGGTCAAGTGCAACCGGCGCAGACCCAGTACGGGACGCTCTCTCCCAAGTACAACTCCACGACTTCCGTTGCCAGTGCGCATATACCGTCTCTAAAGACTCATTCTTTTTAAAATCCGCTTCGTGTCGAGATGTTTTTGCACGCTTATCAGTGTTCCACCAGCTCGATGTTTGATGATTCCTGATTCATTATACCACAGTGTATCCTTTGTATTCTCAGGAACAGTGTTTTATATATTCTCTTTTCTATTATATGTCCATAATGTATATTTATTTGCTCTCTCTCGAGTCGCGCGCGAATTTCGCGTGCCATGCGGTTCGGACTTAGATTTTTTCACAATTATTGTTAATGTTTTTTTTGCAAAATTTTCTAATTGTTTTAGAGTTAGGTGTCAGCGGGGTACCACTCCTGCAGTGTTTCTTCTTTCTTTTGAGAGTAGTCTTCCTGTTGGGTGGTTCCCGGTCGACCTTCTGGGGTCTTTGTTTCTGTCACCTTTCTCTCTTCTTTGGGGGTGTTCTGTTTTCTCATCTCACCTTCTCTGCTCCTCTCACCTCTGTCATGCCCAGGACAATTTCATGTGGGCAATGTCTGCTGCCAAAGCATGTGGACGATGTACATTCGTCTTGTTCCTCCTGTAATGGGTGTTCGGCCGAGCGGCCGTGTGGTGTCTGTGGAACATGGTCTTCCACCTTCTGGGCGTCAGTAAACCATGTCGTTCGTTCTCGTGGCCGTTCCTCCCGCTCCCGCGGGAAAGGAGAACGTGGTCGTTCGGGGCCTCCCGAGCCGACTTTGTCTGGTGAGAGTTATTCCTCCTCCGTGGGGGATGTGCAGTCTTTTCCTGTGGTGGATACTGCGGGAGCCGTTGAGTGTTCTGGTGTAGAGATGCCTGGTTCCGGGACTACGGTCCCCCTCCTGTCGACATCTGAGGCTGTCACTAGGGTTGTGACTCCTCCTTCGGAGCCGAGCCGATGTGCTCTCTCCACTATTTCACCAGCCTCAACGACTCTCGACGTATCTACTACTGCTGCCGGCCCGTCTGCTTCGTTATCTGTTTCAGCCGGCCTCGGCTTTTCGCTGCAGGGGACTGCAGGACTGTCCGATACTGTAGACGTGGGATATCGGCCTCAGCCTTCCCTGACTTCAACTCGGCGAAGTCGGAAGGGGCTGCCGGCCGAGCCCATCACTGTGGTCTCTTCGCCGTCGAGCACCACAGTTGTGTCTTTGGATTCGGATGTTCGTAGTGGAAACACTATGAACTCTGTGGCGTTTCCGTCTACTCACTCTGGTCACACGACCAGTTTTGGGGGACCAACGCCTTTTGTGCAGCCTGGACCTTCTGCCCCGCAGAGGTCCGCGGTGACTCTCATGAGTTCTCGCAATATTGATCCTCGGGGTGCATCATCCCCCTATACACGTCTGCCTTCAGATGTTTCGGCTGCCGCCCGTCGTCCCACGTCGGGTGTTTTGGAGGATCGTGACCCTTCGCTGGTTAAGAGGGTCAGAGGTGAAGCCACTTTGCCGGTTCGCTCCCCTGTCGAACCGGTCGGTACAGGCAGTGAGCTTAGGGAGGCCCTCTCCTTACTCACTCAGGTTCTTTCTAAGAGCCTTCCTGTTGCTTCCAGCGAGGCTATGGGTGGTTTCCAGGCTCCTCCTATGGCGCCACCTCCCGGGATTGGAAACAGGCTGGTTTCCGATTCCTCTGGTGTCCCGACACCATGGGAGGCGTCAGCTGGTTTGCCCACGATGGGCTATGTGTCTTCTGACTCTGGGGAGGAGTCCGACATGCTTGAGGTCGAGGGCCAGCAGTCTTCGGACTTGGGGGCGGCTCTTGACTTTGTGTTTGGGTTTCTGCCTGAGCTCAAACCTGCTAACCAGCCGACAGTGTCAGCCTGGCCGCGATCATCGGTCGCGCGCCAACAGCCTATGGAGCAACCTGCTTCTGGGCGCCTTCGACCGTGCCAGTCGGTACAGGTGGTTGAGGCTTTTTCAGCATTGGATGCCAAGCTGAATTCCAAGGCTTTGAAGACTTCGTTCTTCACCAGGGTTGACACCTTTTTGCCTCCTGTGCGTTATCGTTCCTACGATTCCGCCAATCCGTCAGTCTGCCAGGCTTTGACGGTTCTGGATCAGGACTCCACTTCCCTCGGGCTTTCCAAGCCCAAGTCTGCCGTCATTCCAATGACGACTCTGGATTCCACGTTGGGCTTATCTGGAGAGATGCTTGGCATGCTTTCTCTCTCAGATCACGTCGTCTCAGCTTTGGCTGCTTATCTGCCTCCAGATAAGTTTGACGAGGTACAGGCTCCTTTGCGTGTGCTGTCCAAGGCGCTTATGCACCTTACTCACACGCATGCCTGTAACACGGCCAATTTGGAATTAGTTCGAAGGGACGCTGTGCTGGACACAGGACGATCCCTTCCCGAGGAGCAGCGTGCTACTCTTCGATCTGCTTCTTTGGCAGGTCCGCAACTTTTCCATGGTTCCGTGTCGACGGTCCGGGATGACGTCCTACGTCATTCCAAAGATCAGCTGCTGTTTCGTCAGCTTGATCAGCCTTCTCAGGGAGGCAAGGGTCGTTCCAAGCCTAACAAGTACCCTTCTGCTTCCTCTGTGAAGCAAAAGGCTGGTCCTTCTGCCGCCTCTACTTCTTACTCACGGGGTAAAGGTAGGGGTCGGCAGAATCGAGGGAAGTCTCAGGATTCTTCATTTAGCAGAGGAGGTGGTTTCTCCTCTCGCGGGCCTCGTCGGGGCTCGAAATGAAGGTCCTCACCTCACCTCGTCCCAGGTTGGAGGAAGGATAGCAGAGTTCGCAGACCATTGGACCACCATCACATCCGATCCATGAGTGTTAGATGTTGTTCGGTCCGGGCTGCGCATATCCTTCCGACGGCACCCCACTCTGTCAAGGGTGCCTCTTCCAACCACAGTTCCTTCAGACGTTTTACGTCGGGAACTTTTGTCCACGGAGATTGCCAATCTCCTGGCAAAGGGGGCGATCGAGGTCGTCAAGAACGTTCAGTCAGTGGGTTTCTATTCCCGCCTGTTCTTGGTGCCGAAGAAGGACAGCCGACTCCGACCGGTTATCGATCTGAGTATCCTGAACCAGTCTATCATTGCTCCCAAGTTCAGCATGGAGACTTTCAGGTCGGTCCGCCAATCAATTCACCAGGGAGATTTCGCAGCCAGCATCGACCTGCGACACGCTTACTTCCACGTTCCGATGCATCGGGCGTCACGGAAGTATCTCAGGTTCGCTTTTCTGGGGCGAGTTTACCAGTTCAAGGCCATGCCTTTCGGCCTCAACCTGGCTCCTTGGGCGTTCACCAGACTGATGTCGCATGTGATAGCGTTCCATCGCACACAGTCCAGGGTGACTACTTCGGCATATCTGGACGATATCCTCCAGAGGCATTCCAATGCTGCCTTACTGGAATCGGATGTCGCCACTCTGTTGAGCTTGCTCACGTTGCTAGGATTCAGAGTCAACGAGGAGAAGTCGGACCTGGTCCCTTCTCAGTCATTTTGTCATCTGGGGATGTCTTTCCAAACCAAATTCAATTTGGTGGCTGTTCCCCAGGCCAAGGCTGTGATTCTCTCAGCTTTTGCTCTGACTCTGTCCCAGTCCAGGTCCGCGACCGCTCGGAGTTTTCTCCGGCTGATCGGTCTCTGCGGTTCGGTGACGGATCTCATTCCTCTAGGTCGGCTGCGTGTCAGACCTCTCCAACACTTTCTGCTCAGTCGTTGGAGACCGAATGTAGATTCTCTGGATCAGGTGCTTCCGTTTCCGGACTCTCTGTATCCTCACCTTCTTCCCTGGACAGATGTTCAGTGGATTACGCAGGGTGTTCCGCTGGACTTACCCACGTCCGATCGCGTTCTGACGGCAGATGCCAGCGATCTCGGATGGGGTGCGACGATGGATCCTCTCGGTCTTTCCCTACACGGGATGTGGGACCAGGATCAAGCAGCTCTACACATCAACCAGAAGGAGCTTCTTGCTCTTCTTCTGAGTTTCAGGCAGTGGATCCCTCACCTGTCGAATCGCCAGGTCCTTCTACTATCCGACAATTCGACAGTGGTTGCTTACATTCGGAACCAGGGCGGCACGCACTCGCTTCCGATGTACGAGTTAGCTCGGGATCTTTTACTGCTCGCTCAGGATGTTCACGCCGGAGTGGTTGTTCGTCACATTCCCGGTCGTCTGAACGTCCTAGCCGACTCCCTGTCCCGACATGGCAGGGTTATTTCCACCGAGTGGATGCTTCACAGGGCAGTGTTCCAGTCGCTTTGCGATCTCTGGGGACGTCCCCACATCGACCTCTTTGCGACTCGTTGGAACCATCAGGTGGACACTTTCGTGTCCCCGTGTCCAGATCCTCTGGCTTTTGCCGTGGACGCTCTGTCACTCGATTGGAACGGTCTAGTCGGCTACGCCTTCCCGCCGGTTCCGATTCTTCCTCAGGTTCTCGCCAAAATTCAAACCTGCAGTTGTCGAATCATTCTGATCGCTCCCCTGTCGCCTCAGCGGGTGTGGATCAATCAGCTCCGCTCGCTGATGGCGGCGGTTCCGGCACGTCTCCCGCTACGTCGCGACCTTCTTTGTCAAGGTCGCCCGAGGAGGTTTCACGTCGACCCGACTTCATTGTGCCTTCACGCATATCTTTTGTCAGGTCCTGTCTCCTCCGTAGAGGTTTTTCGAGACGAGCAGTGGAGTGCATTTCTTCTTCAAGGAGGCACTCCACTGGTTTGGCTTATGCAGCTAAATGGAAGGTCTTCTGTCGATGGTGTGCTGATCACTCTGTTGATTATGCCAATCCTTCGATTTCACAGATTGCGGAGTTTCTGGTATATCTGTTTGATTCTCGGAGTCTCCAGCCTGTTACCATCAAAGGTTACAGGTCTATGCTTTCAGAGACTTTTTCTTATGTGGGGAAGTGTCGTATCGGCACTAATCCTTACCTCTCCAAGCTTGTTCGGCACTTTACTTTGAAAAGGCCTCGGACTTTGCAGCTTACTCCATGATGGAATCTTTCGTGGGTGCTGCTTTGCTTGGGGGGGGGGGGGGGGGGGGGCGCCGTTCGAACCTTTATCCCAGGTGGATATGCAATTTCTCACATATAAGATGGCTTTTCTGATGGCATTTGCTTTGGCCAGATGGGTTAGTGAGCTTCACGCCCTCTCGGTTGACCCAGCCTTTTTTAGGAGCTCTCCCAACAGTGTTACTTTTACCACTGATTGCTCCTTTTTGGCTAAGAATCAGTTACCAGATACTACTCCTCCTCCTATCTGTATCAGGGCTCTTCCCTCTGTTGAGGGTACTCGCCCTTTGCTCTGTCCGGTCCGTGCTATTCGCATTTATCTTGATCGGACACGCTTCATACGGAAGGGCAGAAAACGTTTTTTTCTGTCTCTCATTCCGGGTCGACAGAAGATCTCTCCTCAATCCATTTCTCGATGGATTTGTCTTGCTATTCGTACGGCTTATAGTCGTTTAGCAACTGGCGATTGTATTACCAATCTTATTTCTGCCCACGAGGTGCGGGCACTGTCTACCTCTTGGGCTTATTCTAACTCTGTCAAGTTGTCGGATGTTATGCAGGCAGCCTACTGGAGAAATGCTTCTACTTTCTCCACCTTTTATTTACGCCAGTTGCAGGAGCAGTCGGAGGACCTTTTTGCCCTGGGTCCTCTTTCTTCTGCTCAGGCTGTTGTCTGCCATAGCCATTAGGCTTCTTGAAGGTCAGTTTCAGCCTTGTGCTGTTACTGCCCTTTTTCTGTCTGTGTGTCACACAGGCTCATATGTCTCTTTTCATTGTCCTTTACCAATGATTGCGACATTATGGTTGATAAGCCTCGGGACCTCTTCCTTCTACTTCACGGTTCCAGTGCACTAGGGTTATGTGGGGGTTGGTTATGCGATTCCCTCCAGCCTTTTGTCTATTCAGCCTGTAGTAAACAATTGTGAGTAGGTTGATAAGAAATCTAAATTTTATAGTAAATTTCCTTTCTTATTATACCTACCACAATTGTTTACATGGAGGCCCTCCCGTCTTCTTTACGGGTAAAGAATCTTTCCTCCCCGCTGATCTCATAACTCTAACGTTTCGGATTCAAAAAGAATGAGTCTTTAGAGACGGTATATGCGCACTGGCAACGGAAGTCGTGGAGTTGTACTTGGGAGAGAGCGTCCCGTACTGGGTCTGCGCCGGTTGCAGTCGACCCAGTTTTGGCTTATTTTTATTGGTGCTTTTCCACCACTTTTCTTTCCCAACTTGCTTGGGAAAGACAAAAATAGAGAGTATTTTATCCGAGTTAGGGACTTCCACTGTAGTGCAAGCCTGTAGTAAACAATTGTGGTAGGTATAATAAGAAAGGAAATTTACTATAAAATTTAGATTTTCACAAAAAAGTAACTGTTTTAACCTGTATAATCAATGCATTCAGTGAATTCAGAGTATGTGTCATTTGACATATGTGTATATGTGTCTCCATCATTAAGTTTGGATATGTATAAATTTAATAATACTAACCAACTTCTTTAACTGGATGTTTGTTTGTAGCACAAATGTAAAAATTATTGATGCACATCATTTTAATCTACTGATTACATGTGACAGTCACTGATTGATAAATTTCATATATGATAGCATGAAACTCAGATCAGACTTATTTTTTCAACTGAATTCAGTTAAATTAAAGCAATAATTGGTCCTTGTCTTCTGAGAGACTTTATTACCTCTGTTATTGCACAACAAACTACCAGTAGGTGGATTACAAAGATTGCCCCAACATCATTGTGACCTTTGTTGAAAAGGATAACCATCATTCCTTTATTAAACTTTGTTTTTCAGAGTAGCAGGAGATCTGTCAGACAAGATCTAATGGCTTTTATGACTTATATTTCAACTTAGTTTAGGTGGAGAGTCACACCCAGTGCGTTACAGATGAATGAATGAATTTGAAATCAGATAACAGGTGGTGAATGTCGATAATACCATGACTGATGTGTGTATTCAAGCATTCTAGACACACCTTGCATGGAATCTAAATTATGCGTAAAAATGTAAGAACACATCTGATTGGATTTTATGTGTCTGAGTGACGTTATGACATGAATGAAATGTTTCAACACAAAAGAATCCAGCCAGAATGTTTTCTCTAAAAATATTAGCTTTATTCACTTTATTCAAGTTTAATTATGGTATCAATACAGAACACAACTCGAGCTGACTATGGGGAACAGGAATCAACAACCCTTGGTGAAGTGTTTTCTGTATTTCATGTGTGCATTCGGCACACAGGTTATACAAGAAAAGCCCCACGGGTCATTAATTCCAGTCCTCCGTACCCTCACTGCATTCTGTCTCAATACCTTATTTGTGGAATATGCTCTGTCATTGTAGGATTCTTTGAAAGTTTTCTCAGCCATGTTATGGTTCAATTCATTTTGTTTTGCTCCAACTGGACTTTTCTTTAAATTAATAGGATAGTGCTCAGATGCCCTTCTGAAACCAGACCTTCACAGATGATATGAGTTTTCAGATAATTTATAAAGCAAGGTTTTAGATTTTCCTTAATGTTCGTAAGTAGATATTCTTTGCAATCATCATTAAGTATCATCAGTATTCATGCAAAGGATTTAAAGAAAGCTAAGAAAATTTCTTATTTCTTATGATCTTCTGCTCACTTAGTCCCCCCCCCCCCACCCCCCTCCAACAAACAAAAAGATTTGGGTTCTCAGGCAATCCCTTATTAAAATTAAAGCCCCCTGTTAAAACGTTTTTATTGTGTCTTCAATATTAGTATGTATTTGTAAGAATTTAAAATTTTACTGCTCTTTATTGGTGTATATTTATTTGCAAATGTTTTCATCATCGCATGATTTAAGTAAAATACAGTGCTTATTTATTATATATGTTTTTGTAAACATTCAGATTGCTCACTGGGCTTTTCCTGAAGATTTGTAAACATCCAGATGCTCACTTTTTTTCTGAAGTGCAAGTACTGCAACTTTAGGCTTCATATTCTGTGGATGTGCTTCATAATATTATCTGTGAAGTGAAATTTATTTAGCCTTTACGGATTTTAGCTTGTTACAATTTAGGTGGAGAGTGCCTTAGGCAGTCTCACAAAAATTTTAACAAGTCAAGAACACGTGAACCAAGTTTTCCAACCAAAATCAATTTAGCACTCCACAAAGAAAAGTAGTAAAAATAAAAATCTCCCTCTGATTTGAAAAATTAATTTCTCAAGAATCAAATATGTTTTCTTTATTTGGCAAATTTGGTATATGTAGCTTTGATTTGATGGACTTTTAACCCTCTCAGGGTTCCCATAGGCCATGAATTACTAAAAAGTCCTTAAAGGACCTGGAAAATGCTTGAATTTCTCCATGTTCCTTGTAAACTTTGGGAAAAGGAGTTATCCTTGAGCTTTCGCAAATTTTTGTGTTACATCTGCAGTGCATTTTGTGAACTGTGATTTCATTGAGCTTTGGCTAAATTGGCTGTTTTCATTACAAATGCTTTGAATATTACTGGTGTCTGTTCAAGATTACAGCACATAATTGTACTGTTTAAGCAAGTGAGAAGGAAACAATGGGAACGAATTGCTTACTGGAAATTCAAAGCTGTTTCTTGTTTGAAGTGAAAATAAATGTAAATTACTATCTGCAAATACAGTGGAGCCCACTTAATTGGATATCTTTTAACTGAATAACCCTGTTAATTGAATATAATTTCCCAACACAAACCATTTACCATACCTGCAGTACAAATTTGACCTGTTAACTGAATATAGGTTAAAGAGTAAACTCCTGTTAATTGAATGAAAAATTACCCTGACTCTCCCCAGTTTTTCTTTGTCTATAGTCCTATTTGACCTCAGTACATCCAACACAGGCATTTCATCTATTATATATGGTTTGACAGAGCTCATGTCAAACATGATATAATAGAATAAATGCTAAGATTATCTCTAGAATACAGAAAAGTGACACAATTCCTGTCAATTGAATACTCCTGTTAATTGAATAATTCATTGGCAAAGTGGCTATTCAATTATCAGGGTTCCACTGTAACAATAAAAATCTCTGCGAATGCCTGGAAAGTGTAAATCCAAAGATCTGTAGTTTATTTTCACCGATATAAGTTTCGTTATCGAACTTTTATCATTCAAAGATTCACAGGGTATAAACCGTATAAACCTTTAGCCGGAAGTGGAGATAAGCAAGACGAGAGATTTCTATATTTTTATACTGTACCAATGACCCAGACATAGCTGGTGCTAACTCTTAAAATATAGGGCCAAACACAAATTTTGCCCCCCAATCCCCAAAATTTGCATCTAAAACTAAAGAAAACATGTCCTGAAAGGCCCTCCACACTTCGCCCCTACTGCGCATGCGCAGTGTCAAGGACGTTCCGAAATTGGCGCCATTTATCATTCTAAGTTTGGCCCTTCATCAGTTAACATCTGACTGATCTTTGTGCTTTTAAATCTCAGTTTAAATGATGCCAGACACATAAATATTAGTGAAATGGTGATTCTAAGGAGGATAGAAAAGGAGGAGAGGAAAAGAATGTGTGACAGAATATTATCAGGGCTGTAACTTAAAATTTTTTAATGAAATTATGTTAAGTTACCTATTTTCAAGGCAGCAGCCATTTTGTTGTCATTCTGATTATTTAGTTACACTGTTTTTTCAAGTGTTTTTCCTCTCTCCCTGTCCTTTAAGTTCCCCCTTGCTATTCTCCCATGCTTTGGCATAGTTTCTGTAATTATTATTACTAAAATTTCTTGGGAGTTTTAGCTGAATAACAGAATGAATTCTG
This sequence comes from Pictodentalium vernedei, assembly GCA_031216915.1. NCBI lineage: Eukaryota > Metazoa > Mollusca > Scaphopoda > Dentaliida > Dentaliidae > Pictodentalium > Pictodentalium vernedei. Next base: position 435,019,889 of record CM062296.1, on the reverse strand, counting down.
TTCTTTCCCCATGTTTACGTCTTCACCTACGGGTGGTTAGGCGTTGTGTTCTGCATCTACCATCTGATGTTCTGCAGTTTCTTCCCTGGAAGCCTCTGTTTTGCATCAGATGGTGTATTTTTGGTAACTGATTTCGGGCCTGGGTGCCTGGAGTCTTATTTTAGTGTTTTTACACTCATTGTTTACATTTACAACAGCCCTCTGTGTGAGGGGGGGATTTCTAAATAATAATATCTTTATGTTATTTTAATCATAACTAGATACATTATTATTGTTCGTAAGTGTTGAATAAATTGTTTAAAATATTTTTAAAATTTTTGTCCACACTTAGGCTTGGGATCCATTGGGGCTCAACGTTACTTTTCAGAAACTTGGGCTGTTCTGAAAAAATATTTTTTTCAAAATATTTTGATTTCAATTATTTTTTCTATATTAATGGATCATATTATTATTATGTATTTTGATTGCCAGGGGTTAGTGCGAGTACCAGGACTTGTTTTCTTTTCACATTGAAAGGATATTGATCAATTGTTTTAAGAGGAAGTCTTCCTCTGACCTTATTATCATTCTATATGTGGTCAGTGTACTCGCATTAACTCCTGTTCTGTATCGTATGATTTCGATGACAATATGGGAAGCGTATGTCACGGTATGTTGTTGGGGATTTGGACACTCCGGTCCTTTCCCCGCAGGGTCACTCTACTTTATCAATTTCTATTTTCAGACGATCAAGATTAGGGTGATGTATCTGTGATGTCTTCCAACAGTGTGCCTCCGTCGTCACAATTAATGAAGGGCTAGCGGAAAAGTGCTCATGTAATACGCCAATTGCCTAAGAGGACCCTAGTAGGTTCGACGGCCTTTGACGTCCGCTAGCTCGCCCGGTGTAGCGTCCATTCACCGAATGGTTCGGCAGCCGGGTTCGTCCGTTGCGGTCTAGAAGGAATTTTGGGGTGATGCGAGCACTATAAAATTAACTTAATGCACACCCAGTGACGGCGGATCGGAGGGAGAACGGAGGAAGCCTTTTAGTCCGGTTCATAGCTCGTTCCGGTCCATCCGGACGGCAAGCGAGAGAGGCCCCTCTCTCGTTCAACAACATCTGGCCCCAGATGTTGTGGTACAATGTGTCGTTAGCGGAGCATACGTCCGTCGCTCGGGACGCTCCGTTGTATAGGCAGTCCGCTGAGACTGCTAAGGCTTCCTCTTCTCGTCAGCGCACACGACCGCACCTTGGCTGCGTGACCGCCGATATATTACCAGCTTCGCCGATCAAGGATTCTTCGGCGACCAGGTCACACCATCCGGCAGCCAGGGATTCGAGACCGATGGACTCCGGACGTTCGCATAGGAAAAGTATGCGGGAGCCATCTGATGCGGAGCTGCCCTCGGCGAAGCAGCGATAGACTGCGCCTCCGCAGGTCTCGACGCCGGACATTCTTGTGCACATAGCACAGCTTATCGCAGCATCCCAGCAGCCGACAGAAACGGTGTCGGATCGAGAATTATCCGACAGCGCTGGGTCGGTAGCCGGGGACTCGAGGCCTGCAGACTCCGGACGTTCGCATAGGAAGTGTGCGGGAGTCAACGTACACGGAGCTTCCAGCGGCAATGCATCGTAAGTCCGCTACTGCACAGGCCTCGGGAACGGACGTGCTTTCCTTAATAGCACAGTTTATCGCAGCATCCCAGCATCAACTGAATCTGTCGCATATATTTTATCCGACGATGCTGGGTCGGGACGCTCCGCGGAAGCGGGTACGGACGTCCGAAAGTTTCATCCGGTCCGACGGGATACCGAAAGGGATTCGGTGGATTTCAAGCTTTCCCTTTCGGATCAACATATGCTGCGATGCCGGATAAGAAACTGATAGCGTCGGTGGACTTAGTAATTTTTTGGTTCGGTTCAGGGACATCGTCCCTCAGTTCCGACATAGTCCAATAATGTCACACAAACTTTCGAATTATTGAACGACGCTATATATATTATTATTTTATGCTTGCTATCCAAGCATTTCTGGTTTCTTGTTCGAAGAGTTATGGAGATGTCTTTCAAAAGTGTGCCTCTGTCGTCATAGTTAATGAGGAGTTAGCGGCAATAAGTGCTCATGGAATATGTCTATCGCTTACGGAGCGACATTCGCTAGCTCACCCGGTGTAGCGTACATTCATCGAATGGTTCGGCTGCCGGGTTCGTCCGTTGCGGTCTAGGAAGGAGATTTGGGTGATGCGAGCACTTTAATTACTTTAGTACTCACCCAGTGACGGCAGATTGAGGACAGATCGGAGGAAGCCAACAACATAGGGGACCGCATGTTGTGGTTCAGATATTTTACATTCGGAGCATATGTCCGTTGCTCGGGACGCTCCGTTATATTGACAGTCCGAGAGACTGTCTTTAATGCTTCCTCATCCTCACAGCAGGGCACACGACCGCACATTGGCTACGTGACCTCGAGTATCCGATCAGTTTCGGCATTTAGTGATTCCACAGCGAATAGGTCGCGCCATCCGGTAGCCAAGGGACACGAGGCCTATAAACTCCGTTCGCTCGCATATTGGAAGTATGCACGGGGTAACGATCTCGGAGCTTCCTGCGGCAATGCATCGTAAGTCCGCTGCTCCTCAGGCCTCAGTGACGGACGTGCTATCCGAGTTAGCACAGTTGTTTCGCAGCATCCCAGCAATTGACGGTTTCTCGGTCGAATCAGGAATTATCCGACGGCGCTGGGTCGGTGCGGTCCGCGGTTGCATCAATCTACGGACGACCGAACGCTTTATAGGGTCCGACAGGATGGCGAAAGGGATTCGAAAGATTTCGAGTTTTCCCTTTAGTAGTATCGGAAGATGCCTTTCATATCTTCTGGCATTTCTTCCAGTGATTATTTTTCGGACTTCATTGCTGCGATCTTGGATAAGAGACTTATAGCGTCATTGGACTCGGATTTTTCGATCGGTACAGGGACTTTGTCCCTGACTTACCGACGCAGTCCAATATTGTCATTACAACATGTGTTTTATTTTTCGACGCTATATATTTATATATATATACAAGCCTGCTACTAAGCATGATAGTTTAGTTTCTTGTCCGCGTGGCTCATTTCTGCCATTTTATCTTTTTTACATATAGTTTATTTTGGCAGAGCAGGGCATACCGAGAGTTCATATGCGTCTAGACGGTGTGATTAAAGACTGCATATATTCTTTTTCGCCGTTTATGTCTTTTCCAATTTCAATGTTGGGAACGACATTATGTATAGTAGACTTAACTTAGACGCTTTATTATACGTAATCCGCCTTACTGAGGCGTTATCATTACGTCTTCAAGAAAAGATTTACGGGATATTATTCTCAATGTAATTTCTTTTGAGGGCAGTAGTTTGTTCACGTATAACTCCGCCCTTCAGTGGCTGATTGGAGTTGGTTAGACGTGATGCAGCCCTAGCTACATCCACGCGTGGATAGTAGGTTAAGAACTCTCTCAGAGTCGCTTCGTTCTCGGAGGAGCTTCTCTTCGACGGCAACTTTCCGGCAATCCATGAATTGCTTGATTTATACATTCTCTTGTCTATCTAGTGTTACAAGAGATTCAGACTGGGGCAAACATTCGGTGGTTGACTCAGAGAGTGCCGCCGCAGTTGCCGGACCCGAGTGTGGCTGTTATGACGGTTGCCAGTCAAACAGATTGGGATATATACTGATCCCTACGGATTCGAAGTGCCAGGGTCTTTGGGTTCCGCAGTCTTTTAGCTATCAGTTTAACTTCCGCGGAATAATGTTTTTTAGGCTTGCTTTATGTCATTGCATGAACATTATTCAGAAACGCATGCCCAAATTCCTGTCCTTTAATTCGACAGTAGTGGCGTATCTCCGGAACCAGGGAGGCACTCTTTCGTTTCCGTTATTCAATTTAATGGAAAGAATCCGTCTGTTGGTTATAGTACACCAAGTTCAGTTTTGATCCGTCATATTCTGGGTCGTCTGATTGTTTTATCGCACTCCCGTTCTCTTACGGGTCGCTTGTTGCTGTCAGAATGGACTCTCAACAAACAAGTATTCAATCAGATTTGCTATCTATGGGAGCGCCCAATGATGTTTTATTTATGACACAGCTTGCTAATCATTTTGCAGACGTATGTGTTGGCTTGTCCAGATCTCTGAGCTAATACTGTTAACGCTCTATTGATCTATAGGACGGAATGATAGGATACGCGTATCCTCCGGCGCTGTTGTTTTAGCAGGTATTGCTAAGATAAACAACCACAATACATTTCTGTTGATAGCATCTCTATCTTCACAGAGATCATGAGTAATTTACTCTCTTGTCTACTGTGGATCTTAACGTGAAATCTTCCTCTATGTGAGGATCTTTTTTCACTGGGTAAATCGTGTCATCTTTATCACAACCAGCAAGGTCGCAACCTTCATGTATTCCGTTGTGTGGTCCGTATTGCATTGTAAGCACTGTACTGGACGAGCTTTGGACGCGATTTCTTACTATAGGAGATCCTCTTCTTCGCTATTCTATGCGACTAAAGTGGAGGCTCTTCCGTCGTGGTGTAGGGATCATTATGTTCATATGGTTGATCCCTCCATACTACTCATTGCTATTTTTTAGTATACTTGTTTCACAAGATCTACTGCAGCCTGTTGTTATTTAGGTTATAGGTTTATGTTACCTCATACCTATGCACTCTACGATAGTTTACAATTGAGTCTTTTGTCTCTTTATCTAAGTCAGTCAGTAACTTTTTGATAAATAGACTTAGAATCTTTGGATTAAATTCCTATACGGATTTTAACTTCAGGTTCTTATTTAGCTAAGTAATCATTTGAACCTCTGGAAACAGTAGTTTTCAAATTCTGACCTTTTAGACAGTAATTCTGTTGATTTCTCTTTTACTGTAGAGTCAGTGAGTTTCATGCACTATCGATGGATGATTTTCACTTTCATAGTTTCGGAATCAATACTTCCGTTACTATTTAGGTTGGATTGTTGCATAAGAGTTAGGCTCCTATTATCCGGAACCTATTATTTTAAGGCCCTTCCGTCTTCGTATGGGCATAGGCCTTTACTCTTTCCGGGTACAGTTTATGTATTTATAAACAGATATCTGTTTATTACAAGGGCGTAAGCTTCTTCTGTCTTTGATGTCTAGTAGAAGGACGTTACGCTCCATTTTATTGTTAATGGATTCTATTAACTAGCGTACTGCTTATGGTATATCATTGGCTTAGCAGTTGTGCTTAAGATTTCGGCTCATGAAGTAAGAGTTCTTCTACTTCTTGGGCTTACATTAATAGTGTTGCTATTATAGATTTTTGAAGGCTGCTCATTGCACTCAGCCATCCATTCATGAATTTTATCTCAGAAATATCGAGTCCATTTCTGGAGGCCTCTATTGTTAGGTCTATTATCTACTGCTCAGAATGTCATTCACTTAACAGTTGCTACTATAGCTAGGTAGGCTGTCTGTTTCGGCAGTGTCTCCGTTCGGCTGCCCTCTTCGCTCTGGGCTATTTGACCCAGGGCAAGAAAAAGGGGGGGGGGAGGGTGTTCCCTTGGGTCACCTGTTTTTACTATGAAAACAAGGGGATACCTCCTCCGGAGTTAGTAATTCTGAGCTGTTATTGGGATGGTTGTTTAGTGAGAAGTTTAAGTTATAAAATTCATTCAAGTCTTAGTTTTTAAAGTATAGCTTTTGAATATTGCATATGTCAACGGACATGATTATGCAATTCTCACACACTTTTAGGAGTATAAGAGTCTCTATTCTCTAGACTTACTTTATTATTGTCTTACTTTAAAAATTATTAGTATAAGGATTATTGGATATTAATAGAGTACATGGATGTATGAAGCTCAATTTTTGGAAGGTGTTGTATCTTTCTAATTTATCATAAATAAGAAAGATACATGTAAGGCCTATTTCTTCTTTTCCCTACAGGGGATGACTCTATTTTATTTTATTGAGCGTATTCCATTTTGCTCTATGTCCTTGGCCCTCCAGCCTTTTTACTATTCAGCTATGTCTGGGTCATTGGTACAGTATAAAAATGTTAAAAAATTTATAGTAATTTATATATTTTTTATACTTACCAATGACCCAGACGGGGATGGCCCTCCCAGGAGTTGGGAACTCTTGCCTCCCCGCTGAGTACATAGCGCTTACCAGGCACTGGTTATTAGAATGATAAATGGCGCCAATTTCGGAACGTCCTTGACACTGCGCATGCGCAGTAGGGGCGAAGTGTGGAGGGCCTTTCAGGACATGTTTTCTTTAGTTTTAGATGCAAATTTTGGGGATTGGGGGGCAAAATTTGTGTTTGGCCCTATATTTTAAGAGTTAGCACCAGCTATGTCTAGGTCATTGGTAAGTATAAAAAATATATAAATTACTATAAATTTTTTAACTTTTATCTCAAAGTTTCAGTCGCAGCGTATCAAAGATCACCGAAAATAAGATTTTTTTAATAAAAGGAATGACCGAAGAATGCAAAATCAGTAATTATGTTATATAAAACAATATTTAACATTGAAACGACACAGCTTAATGGAAAAATCGACTCTTGTAGTATGAAAAAACACCCGCTGAACATCTCAGAAAATGAATTTCTCGGGCAAATTTCTCCTTCAAATATCATTTTTCACATGTTCGCACAAATGTGACATGTTAAAATCATAGATCGACAGATTCGGCATTCAGTTCCACACCAGAAACTATCAACCATAACAACGAAGGAGGTTCGGTGCTACTGAAACTGTTCAAAATATAATGTCACCTTATCGATTTTTTTATACGCCCAGTTGGTAAAATCGTAGATCGGGAGTTGGTGATAATTATACGTCCAGTTGAGATTATTCGATTTCCCATATGATCGTACCAATGCCCATATTTGTGCATGTTCTAAGGTCTAATCAGTTAACAAACCATATGAACAGACTCGAATGCACAACGTTGACGTCACACCTTTCAACTGAAACACTACTGACTGAACCACCGAACTTGCAACCACGGGGGAGGGGGTGAGAGGACCGCTCCTCCCCCTGAAGAACTTTCACCCCCCACCCGAAAGATTTCAGACCATGTTTTTCAATCGGCATTCATTTTTTTAATTTACCTATGCATTAGGGTAAATTAGTTCAGTTACAACTGTAACACTTCATTTTGCCTTGGCTCTAATTCCTTCACACCTGTAATTAACATATCCATAATCACTTGTCTATGAAGGTAATCCCATTGTTATTAGTGAGCTGTTTATTCATCACACATACATTCACACAGCTTTGTCGGGGAATCATTTTTCCAATTGGGGGTATTTCGGGTTTGTTTCATTCTTTTTAAGGGCCTATATCAGTAATGGAATTTTGTTTATTTTGAAATTCTCACCTCTCGTATTCCTTAAATTCAGATTAAATATACACAAATTATACATCAAAATGAAGGTTGGGACGTATAGAACACGAAACACATATGTAATCAACTCGTTGAGTCGATTGTAGGCACCACTGGTTCCTGGAAGTCTGCTACTGTATTCGCACCAGAACTGATAATAAAATAATATTTCATCAGAACAACTTGTGGCCAAATGTCCTTCATATATCCAAGAACAAAGCTAGGCATTCAAAACACTTTCGAATACAGCGATAGGTCTGCATTTTGGAAAAGGACAACACTGTCTGCATTTTTTATTGAAGATGGTTTCCATGCTCGACAGACATGCGCAAATCACTCGTTACCACGAATTTCCGTCAAAAAACAAAATCGTAATTCTAAGAAATTTCAACAGCTATCATGATACCTTGCATTGAATATGGCAACTGTGCAATCTCTATCTAATAACAGTATACTGGATGAAGGCGATTTTTCATTATTTGATTTTAGACGGCGTTGTTTTTACATGCTTTTTCTGTCCGATGACTTCGCAGGAAATCGAAAGTATACTCATACGTAAACAAAAGCAAAGGCGTTGGATTTTTCCCCAATGCAGCTCTGTCGCCGTGTTTTAAAGAATTTTTGTCCCCTAGCTTTGTTCTTGGATATGTAACGCACATTTGGCCACAAGTTGTTTTCGTGAAATATTATTAAATTATCAGTTCTGGTGCGAATACGGCAGTAGACTTCCAGGAACCAGTGGTGCCTACAGTCGACTCTATGAGTTGATTACACATGTGTTTCGTGTTCTATACATCCCAACCTCCATTTTGATGTACATTTTGTGTATATTTAATTTGAATTGAAGGAATATCGGAGGTGAGAATATTCAAAATAAACAAAAGTCCACATTGCATTACTAATATAGGCCCTTAATGACCTTTTTAAAAAAAATTTGTTTACCGTTTTTGACCGTGGTCGTTTTTACTTCATAACGATCATTTAGTGTGTCTGTGTTTTACGGTTTTGCCTGGCTTTTTTTTAATTATTTTTTTCTATTTATTTTATTTTATGTTGTTGAAGTGTGTGTTTGTGGGGGGGGGGGGGAGGGGCAGTCGAATGGGAAGAAAATGTTTTCTCTTCAGATAATGGCGTGTTATAACAATATGCCAATCCTCTGTTAATTGAAACCAGTTTGCCTTACAGCATGCTGAGCTAGCAGTTTATTCGACAATAATCCCTAACCCGACCCCCACCTCACTCTCTCGCGCTCTCTCATTTTCACTCTCATTTTGGCAAGTCTTTTGTGTCCAATAACTGTCGAACAAACATCAAATGGGCTATTTTTTAGTATTCTCTTCGAAGAAACTGCACCAATAAGTATCTGGCTTTTAACGATTCCATTTTTAGAGAAATTAGCGAAACACTATGGAATCCTACATGAAGTATACCATACCTATACTTTTGTAAATATTCAGTGTTGTTCTTTGAGAACTTATTTTATCTGAAATAAATACTGTTTAAACTAAAGTATTTTTAGATAAGACGTGACGTCACATGGGATTCCCTCGATATCTCGCCAATGTCGTGTTGAAACCAAACAGATCCAGGGTCGAAAACAAGCTTTATACTCACCAAGCGAACCCTACCATGTGACAAAGGCAAAAAGATGAAAAAAATTGAATAATTCGCACCTTACATAAGTATTTTATAGATTTTCATCTTATTTTCACTTAATTTACATACGACTTCACGGAAACAGTTTCGAAACAAGACTTCAGTTACCAGTTTTCTTTTTGAAACTTGAATGCCAAACAACATTCTACATGATGTAGGATAAGCACAGTTAGGTCAACAGTAGCTGAAATTAAATTACGTTGTTGTCAATAGCAGTTCAAAGCAGGGTCAAGTTGTCAAAAATACAAAGCGATCATTTCTTTCAAATTAATAGATCACATTTATTGTCCGACGATAGCCTTCAATACTATTCACATTCTCATTTCCATTTCACTCCTGCTGAAGAACAAAACACCTCTCGGATCCAAATGCTCCCGGGGACGTTTCTGGGTAGTTCAGACTCGGTGTGTGTCACAGTGAGATCCTCAAATTTCCAAACTTTCATTTCAAATTGATACCATAAAAAAGTTTCCGACATTTGATGATTGGTTTTGAGAAAGAATTTTCTTTATAGATTTATGTACAAATTACATTATAGCGTGCTCAAAAGCAGTCCGAAGGGCTGCTTTGAAGCAAGCCTAATAGACAACGTGTACGTGAAATTGGAAAAACCAAGGAATGCTATGCCATCCAATCTGAACCAGAAACCGGAAGTAAAAACATGGGGAACCCCAGCTCTCATTTTCAGAAGCGAACAAATCGATCGACGGCCCCTAAAAAGCGAACGGTGAAATGCAAGATTTATCCTTAGATCATTCCATGCAGACTGTGAATAATTTATTGAACATGCTTTTCAAAATTAAAGTTTTTCCAAACAAACTCAACTGTCGTTTGCTTTGCTGACTAAATGACAGAAATTGTCGAAAAGCTAAATGTTCCCGTATATGCACATTGGATTTCATCGTCTGCTGGCTGGCTGTTGGGATCCCGCTGTTGTTCAATTTGCGGAGTGTTCTGTCACGTGATTTATCTGTTTTGCATTTGCAAGTGCAAAACGCTGTTCACTTCAAACCAACACTGCGTGTTATTGGAATTATAACAAAGTTACCAAATGAAAAGCATCAACAACACGTCCGTTTGTTGTAACTTAAAAGTATGCACAGGTCGGATTGTGGCAAAGGTCGTTTTCATTCAGTTATTACGAACCTAAGATGTCGAAGTGACATACTGTCTGACAAACGTCCACGAATTACCATTTCCAAAACAAAAGTTCCGTTCCACAATTTATGCACTCCAGCGAAACAAAAACAATAAATTTTCGACAATACGTTTCGAGGCCAATTTTATATTGTAGGTCTGATATGTTTTTAGGGGGAAATAAATCTACAAGACAGCATGTACATGCATTAGTTCACAACGCAAAATGTTTTGTCGGACGACCCCTTAAACACTGTTTTAAATTTTAAGTTTATGTCATTATAATTTGAAAAACACTGTGAGTTGCGCGCGCTTCTTGGTTTTACCAAAGTTCATATTATTCTCTTGATATTTGGCCTTTTCTCCATAATTATGAGTAAACTTTGTAATTGGCCTAACAAAAGACTTCTTGTGGTACATGATACTGCTATATTGTGCGGGGCCATCGAGAGGGAGGGGGGGGATAGTAACCCTGGCGCCTGGCATTATTGGGGGCCCGCCGATTCCCGTAATTTCCTGAAGGCGGGATACCCGTGCATGCGGCCCCTTCACTGCACGTCACATTTAGACGAGCAGTGAAGGACTCTCACGTAAGAGAATCCTGCCTTAAGGCAATTAGAGAAAATCGGCGGGCCCCGGTGTTCCAAATTGACACTATTTGTGTGCATTTACGGAAGCGCAATCTTGATGTATCGCTAGCTTACGCAGTTACAAACTTGGAACATTATCAACATTTTAGTTCTGCGCGAAAAAGAACTAGTGGGTCATACTATAAAGAATAAATGTATTTCAACCAAGAATCACTAGTTCTATATTTGCTTAGAACTAAATGTTTCCAACTTTTGAAATTTGAACCATAAAATTTCTAACTTTAAAAAATCAGGGTCTTCATTTGGGGGGGGGGGGGCGGGTAACCCCCCCCCCCCCCCCCCCTCGGAACGTCCCTAAGTGCTCTTCGTCTTTGCTGGCAAAGAGTAGTCTCTTGCGTAACCTATTTGCTTTCATCTAGGTGAAAGGTAGTGGAATGCACAGGAAACTAGGCAAAGAGGTCATCCCGCACTTTAATAGCACAGCCAAACGGAACGCACACCTGGCACGCGTCACTAGCCAAATCGGCTTCAGAGTGACAAGAACCGATCTTGTCGGTTTCTGAGAATTTCGCCCAAACAGGCCGCCAACAAAGTTATCCAAACTGCTCTCCAGTTTCCTTCTTAACCCTTTTTGAAAAAATAATTTTGTACGCCATGTGTCCTGGTCATATCTTGATACACCCAAACCGGCCTCTCGACTCAGCAATTTCATTCAAACCCAGACTGGCTATTACATTATTCTATAAAATACACCTGCAACTAATATATTTTAATTTTACTGATATATTTTTCCAGTTTGTCATGCCTGTAAACTGAAATTATTTACTCTCATTCAAGAACGTAACCAGGGGGGGGGGGGGGGGGGCGGTCACATCCCCTCACCCCAAGTTGAAATGTGGGTGACAAGTTGAAAAGAGTGGTGGATAAGTTCGCTGGTCACTCATGCCAGAAGTCGCGGGATCGCGAATCCCGGGCTGAGAAAAGATATGGACGTATCTGAACCCTCTCTGGCAGCATCAGTTGCGGGGTTGATGATGTCACGGCGTGTCGTCCTATTGGGTGGGGAAGTAAATGGCTGTCCTCTGTACGGAGAGAGACAGACTCCACACAGGCTAAAGATCCAGTCGTAGAACACAACAAATTGGAATTCTCTGCTCCTTTCGTTATCAGGCTCGCTTCTAAATTTATTCGTTTGGTTATTTTCTTCGTTTGCATTTTGTTTTACACTGACCTCTAACATGCAATTTTAAAAATGTAGTTTACATGTATACCATATTTTTTCTTTTTTTATAGTAATACGATAACACACTGGAAAGGCGTTCATTTGAATCAGTTCCACATATTTATTTTTAAAATAGAGTATAGTTGATTATTCAGGAGCGAAGGAAGGTAAAAATATTGGGGGTGAGGTGGGGGTGGGGCTATCAGAGCTAATCCCAAGTGGACCACCATGTATGCTCACCGTGTGCTACACAGCAGCATCCGAGCCGCACATTGGTTAGGTGGTGGTGGTGTGTGTGTGGGGGTGGGGGGGGGGGGGCTGAAGCTTGGTAACAAAGTTAATCTGGAACTGGGTCACATCATTTTTGTTGAACGAAAAATAGAATTGAATTAGGCCTCATCAGTTACTTATAATTATACTTACTTACTAAACATTTGCGGGAACACAACTAAAAATTGGGTAAGTTAGCTATAGTTGCAGAAAGGTGCCCTTAAACTACAGTAAATAAGTTCAGCATGAATGTTTCTTTGGGGTCTGCTAGATATTTGGTCTGCCTGTTGCAGTCCATTGAAATTTAGGGACCCACAAAAGTTAAAAACTCAACAAATTGTTATCATGTAAAGAAGCAAAGCACAAGAGGCTTTTTATATACAGCAGTGAGTTTATGTTATACCTTTTGTAGTTCACTGAAATTTACAGACCCGATGATTTAAGAACTTAACAAATTGGTGCTTGAGCCTAAAAATTCATAAAATTATAATTACGTGCCATCTATACTGCCATATGCGTACGGGAATTTTTATTTTCTGAGTGGGGTGGGGGAGGATGTGGAGCTCAGGTCCACTTCATCCGAAAGAATCCTGAGTGCCCGAAAAAATCCTGACTGCCCCCCCCAAATATTATTTCACCCCCAAAACGTGTTTTGGAACAAATTGTGTCTGAAAGAGTCAACTTACAGTAAATAATGCGGTCCAACTTGATCTGACATTGTTGCGCTATGCCATAAAACCAGTCTCATCTTCATATAGTTCACCGCCTATTGTTAGATTCTCTAATGCAGTAAAATGGGCTATTTCTCTGCGTTGAAGAAGGTAACCTGTGGTTCGCTTATTCAACGCAATGCAATGTTGCATTCAACCCGGCTTGTGCGCGTATAGGCCGATCTTGCTTTCGGAACTTACAGGCTCCAAATTTACCAGATTCTCACATCGAAAGGGTCACCTGACAAGCATAAAAAATGTATACGACTCATCAACTGAAGATACGAGCGTATACAACTGGGCGTATAAAAAAATCGATAAGGTGACATTATATTTTGAACAGTTTTAGTAGCACCGAACCTCCTTCGTTGTTATGGTTGATAGTTTCTGGTGTGGAACTGAACGCCGAATCTGTCGATCTATGATTTTAACATGTTACATTTGTGCGAACATGTAAAAAACGATATTTGAAGGAGAAATTTGCCCGAGAAATTCATTTTCCGAGATGATCAGCAGAAGTTTTTTCATACTACAAGAGTCGATTTTTTCATTAAGTTGTGTCGTTTCATTGTTAAATATTGTTTTATATAACATACTTACTGATTTTGCATTCCTCGGTCATTCCTTTTATTAAAAAAATCTTGTTTTCGGTGATCTTGGATTCGCTGCGACTGAAACTTTGAGATAAAAATAGAAATCTCTCGCCTCGCTTATCTCCACTTCCGGCTAAAGGTTTATACGGTTTATACCCTGTGAGATTAGTCACTAACTAAAGAGCTGTCTTAATTTGCCAAACTAGTTTTGAACTTAGTTGTTCTTCATTAGTGGCATAAAGTCAACAGTCACTATTGCTCACTCTTTTTTATACTCTCCCATGTGATCTCAAGTTGACTGGGGTCATTGAGGTCATGACCCTGTCAAGGTCATGGCTTACCTTGTGGGGAGAGGGGGGAGTGTGTAAGAGAATTTAATCTGTAGTATGGACAGGTCATTGAGTCATGAACCAGTCATGGTTGTGTACTCCAACCAAGCTGGGGGTGCAGGTTGCCTTTATCCAGAGGATGTGGGGAGTGAGTATGTATATGTGGGTGGGGGGGGGGGGGGGGGGGATAGGAGGATACAGATGCTATTTCTCCAATGTAGATACTTATCTATAGTTCATTCATCATGTCATCCATCAAAAATTACCCTTTACAGAACAGAATGGCCACAGTCATTGTTGTTCACAGAAATCGTGAATCTAATTGGACTGTTTTTTTTTTAAACTTAATACCCTAAAACATAGTGCTTTACTCCTCACTGGTATGAACATGGTGAGACCATTCCAATAATGGCTCATAAGTTTATTTGTTAGAAGGAAAATGAAAATCTCTGCTTATTCAAGAATTTTTTTTAACAAATGTCTTCTGTTCATCACAAATTAAATGAATCACAACCTATTCCAATACAGAAATAATCAATTTATACAGTGGATATTTCTTAATTGCATATAACATGCAAACACCAAATCACTCGCCATGCCTTTGCCACAGTTTTGAAAATTTGACCTGTTAAATGCATATGCAGTTTTGCCCTTATGATTTGATATCTTTTCACTGAATAATCCTTTTTATTAAACTACATCATCTATTTGGTTTAAAATTGCATTTTGTCACATAATTTCATAAACTTGATCACTTCAGTCGATATAAGTCAAGATTGATGACCCGTTTCTTGTTGCAAGCGGCAAATTTTTCGTCGCTCTCTCATTGGTCAAAATGCAAAATGTTAACACTATTTTTCAGGAATTTCTACTCTAAAAATAGACCTTCAAAATGTTTTTTAAATTTCCTGCACTTGAAGCGTGGTGATGTCATAGCCACCCTTCAAATATAGTAACCAGTTTGGAAATTTCACCAGTGACCAAAATACTGATAACAGAAGTAAATAAAGGCAAATTAAATAATGACTAGAGTACAAGGAAATGAAATATATTAACTTTTTTCATGAAAAAAATTATTTTTTGAGTTTGATGACAGGGTTATCTCCCAAAACTTCTACAGCCAAAACTTCTACAACCCAGAACTTCTACACTGTGATTGATCAGTTAATTGTTCACACCTATTTTTGCAATGGAACAAACCAAACAGTGATTAGGAGATCCCCTAAAATAACTGCTCATCTTAATAATAAAATTTGATGAGTTGTATGTGTATTTAGTAACAACAAATCACAAAATAATATTAAATAAAGTGAATTTTAGTCAGTGAATATAATTGTGATGAGTTTAAAAAATGGTATATAATGAAGTATCTCTTCATTTCATGTCATCAAAAATATCAGAATGGCTGGTTTGAGAAAAGTAGAGTTCGTTATGTCACAGAAAGGAACTTCCCAAGTACTCCTAGATGGATATTTGTATAACAAGAATGTTGCTAGAAAGACATGCATCCATTGGAAGTGTGTATTGTCTACATGTAAAGGACGTTGCACAACTGTGGGAGATATTTTTAAAAATGTAACTGAACATTCACAGGGCCCAGAAGACAACAACCGAGTCAGATTCGTGAGTTCTGTGAGAAAGAGAGCCAGAGACGAAACTACACAGATGCACACTATGTACAACACGGAGGTAGCAGGACAAAACCCGAATGAAGTTCACCAGCTTCCTTCATTTCCATCAATAAGTAGTGCCTTATAAAGACATAGGCGGAAGACTATACCCACTTTATCACAAACCAGGTCAGAGGTCAATCTTGATGGACACTGGACAATGACATTATATGGACGACCATTTCTTCTTTTCACAGATGGTGAGGATGACAAAATTCTGCCTTTTTCCACCACTGAATACCTTGAGTCACTTCAGTCAGCTGAAACCATATATATGGATGGAACATTCACATCTTCTCCTGATCTTTGGAATCAAGTTTACATTATACATGCACGTACTGGTTCAACCACATATCCACTTGTATTTGCTCTGCTACCAGATCGACAGGCAACAACATATGAAAGACTTTTCAGCCGGCTCAAGATGGAAATACAACAAAGACTAAATTGTTCTTTAACCCCAAGCTGTGCACAAACTGACTTTGAACTTGCAGCGATACGTGCAGTTGAGAGAGAATTTCCCAGTGCCGAAATAAAAGGGTGTTTTTTTCCACTATTGTCAAGCCATTTGGAGGAAGACACAACAGCTTGGGCTAGCTGTCCAATACAAAGAGGACACTGAGGTACAAAAATGGGTCCGTACGGCTGCTGGTCTAGCACTCTTTCCCGAAAATACTATACAAGACACTTGAGTTGATGTCATGAGCTCTACACCAGAGGTCTCAAGAGCTACAGACTTCAATGACTACATAGTGACTACCTGGGTTGACGATGATGCAAGGTACCCAATCTACATGTGGAATCATAACCTCACAACTGGACCATGAACTAACAACAATCTAGAAGGGTTTCATAACCGACTGAACAGGACATTACCTCACTGTCATCCCAACATTTACCGTTTTATTGAAGTCATAAAAAAGTAGAAAATCCAGACAGAGCAAAAATTGGACAATTAGATTTTGGTGCAGCCCCACCAAGCAGAAAACGTGTCTACACAGAAACGGAAAATCGTTTAGGTCATTTGAGGGAGCAGGTAAATAGAGGACAAAAGACAAACTTAGAATTTTTAGATGCTGTAGGTCATCTTCTGAGATTAGGTTGGGTTGACCCTTTACCTAAACCTAAAAAAACTAAAAACAAAGCTACTTCTATTTATTATGAACTACTTGTATTTAATTTTGTATCAAAATTCAAAACAACTCAAAATTTATATGCGCCTTATCATAAAATTAATAATAAACAACCCATTTTTCACATACTGTGTTTTTATTTAATTGGACAATCCCATTCACAAGTTAAGGTAACATGCACAATATTAATCATGCCTTGGACCCTGAAATGTGTTGTTTTAGACTGTAGAAGTTTTGGCTGTAGAAGTTTTGGGAGGTTACCGATGACAGACAAGCTTCCAATGGCATAAGTAACGAAATGCAAAAATCATGAATAGATCGGTAATTCCAATGACAGGATTTCAAATAAATTTCTTCGAACTGCAGACTCAGAGAAAGCACATTTTATAATTTCATCCATGATGTGTTACAAATGCTCCAAGTTAGTGCACAAAAAGAAATAGAATTTCATTTGAAAATACCATATTGGAAATCAGCCACATAACGGTTTGTAATTGTGAACTTAGGCAAAATATCGTGTTCATAAATCTCTGCAGAAATGGTCACACTCTTCTAAAATCTTCAAGATGCTGGAATTGAAAACATTCAATAAATTGCAGAGGGGAAAGTTGCATTCGCAATGCCATTAATGCGAGATAAAGTCAGAATTGCAGGACAACTCTTCAATTTCCTTATGTAGGGATGCCATTTTTAGAAATGGATCACTATGCCTCTGTTTCAAGATATTTTAATTTGGTTGTTGTCAATATGTAAAATATAAAACTGGATAAACAAGTTTCAAAACAAAAATATATCCACACAAAAATTAATGGGATTCGTCATATTTTTTTTTGTACAAAAATATCATTTCATCGAAGGCTGAACTATATTAATCACAACCGCCAGTTTCCATTTCCATGTTTATCTGCTACCCAAAAGATTTCAAAATAAGAGAACAACAATGTTTTTAGCTGTCCATCTGCAGTGAAATTTGGGAACATCATAAGATTAACTTTCTTTGCTATTATATTCAGTGTCAAATTTTGTCTGTACTGTTCTTATTGCTTAAGCCTTGTAATATGAAATCACTACTAGAGTGGAACCCTTTTAATTGAATAGCCACTTTGCCAATGAAAATTATCCAATTAACAAGGTTATTCAATTAAAAGGGATTGTGTTACTTTCCCGTATTCTATAGATAAACTTAGCATTTATTCTATTATATCTTGTTTGACAGAGCTCTATGAGCTCTGTCAAACAAGGTATAATAGATTAAATGCTTGTATTGGATGTACAGAGTCCAAATTGGTCTATAAACAAAGGAAAACTGGGGAGCGTCAGGGTAATTTCTTGACAGGTTACAAGAGTTTTTATTCAATTAGCAAGAGTTTACTCTGTAACCTATATTCAATTAATAGGTCAAATTTGTACTGGAGGTATGTTAAATGGTTTTGGGTTGGGAAATTATATTCAATTAGCAGGGATATGCAATTAAGAAATATTCAATTAAGTGGGATCCACTGTACTGAAATCACATCTCAACATTGCATCCACCACATCAGCATTCCCTCGTGGTTACAACCTTTAGATTACTGTGATGAGGCCGGAAAGCTTATGAAATCACAGATAAATGAACTCATTAACCAAAATAATCATGGTTTAATTCACACCCTTCATTGACTGCCTATCAGATAGGATTCAGTCAACAAATAAGCTATTATTGTTGTAAAATCAGCCAGTTCTGTTAACAGTCCACCTTCCCAGAAACATACTACACGAAGACGATAGTTTCAAAACAAATTATGCAAAGTAAAACAGAGCATGAACAATCACACACTCTAAACCAAATCGGTTGGTGACAGACATGTTAACCCCCAGAATATTTTTTCAGGGAACCTGAGGGTGATTTTCAGGGAAATGGGATGGATTTCGGGGAATAGTTCATGCGGGGACAAAATAAAAGAAAAAACTTGTGAATTTTCAGCTCATGGACCACTATTAACACCAGGTTATATCCAGAACTAGTTGTCAACTATGCTGATGCATGTATGCTATGTTAAAAAATCATAAAATAACTGTTTTGACCCCCCCCCCCCCCCCCCCCCCCCCAGGATCCTCTTCTTCATGAGCCCCCCTCCCCACCACCAGCCACCCACACTGTCCCACAGAGCACCTCCACCTGTGGTTTGCTCTTATCAAAGTCTACTTAGCTAATAATTTCCCAAGTCTGGAAATGTTAACAGGAAAAGATGTCCTAATGTTCAGTTACTTCAAGAACATTAGTACTTAGAAAGTATCTTTATCAAACTTCATGCATGTGGAACGTTTGTGCCCTACACAAAACTTTTCTTTTCATCATTGAAGCTTTTTTTTTTAATTCCATTCCGTATTTTCTGGGTACAGACGGCCAACAGTTAACATTTCTGTAGTCAGCACAACCGAATAAATGTAGTGTTAGAAAATAAGTCCATTGTGTTTAAATATGCAGTCAATTTTTCAGCATCCTAAGCGACTTTAACCTACTTTTAAACTGTGCTAAATAGTTGTTATTTATGTTTTGATGTTGAAAAAGGGATGAGAATTAAAGCTATTGTATGAAGGAATGAATAAATATATATTATTTAATTCCTTTTCATATATTTTAATTTCCAAAAACTGCATTTAAATGAAGGTGGAGTTTTCAATTTTTTGAAAGTAAGTCACCTATTTTCACTTCGACACTCGCACATTGATCACGAATCTCCGAAGAAAAACCCAGAAATAAACATGAACACAGTTGAAATATATATCATAAAATACCCTTTTCTTAAATAAATTTAACTGAAATCCATATTTTACTGCTTTGTGAGTTTTTACCAGAGTTTGAAATGCATGTGATTTGACTCTGAACGTTTTTCATAAGTTACAACGGGAATGAAGTATTTGTTGTTTTCCTGGATTTTTGGTCCAAAACTGATTCCCGTCCGGGAGGCCGGGAACTACACTGAAATTCCGGGATTTTCCCGGGCATTCCGGGAGAGTTAACATGTCTGGTTGGTGAATATAATTTTTTTTAAGGTGGGATTGTTAATATTGATGGTTTCTCCAATCTTTGTTGCCATAGTTTACTTTATTTGAGAATTTAAATGGCTGTTGTCATAACTAAATATCAGAAATTACCCACAAATGGCCACATGATACCAAATAAATAAATAACGATAGTTTTTTTCCTTAGTTTATCAATGAAATCATTTTTTTGAATCTGCCAAGAATATTAAACCATCTTCAACAGAATTATGAGGTACAATTACCACAAAATATTCACACTGCACGTTCTTCATTTTTCATTCATGAAGTCACTTGTGCCTCCATACCTGTTGCTCTGAACTGTATGGAGTTGACTCCTGTTGAACTTCTTCAAAACAAAAATAAAACAAAATGGCAGCATTTGGGAACTGTAGATACCATGGATTGGCATTAGTCTTACTTCTCATTCGTCTCATGACTGACAAAAAAGATTTCTCCAAGTCTGAACTAGAAGGATTGCAATATACAACCATTCAGTTATTTCAAGATAGTTTATTGCCCCAATTTTGGTCTCTTACTTGTGCCAGAGCAGACTTTCAGACTGTGATCACAACCACACAACAACAGTTCCATAGCAAATTTCATTTTCCGCATGTTCTATGTTTCTTTCCAATCTTTTTGGTACATAATTTACTGAGGTTATTTCTTTCTTGCCATTTTCGGACTTTGAAGAAAATTTCATGAAATTTGACCAAAGTTAGGTTGGATGACCCTTAATGATAATGATTCAAGTTTGCTCGAAGAAATTTATTTTTCTAAGGTCATATTTCAACTTGTTCCATTTTCTAGCTCAACTTGACATACGTACATCCACAATTTCCTTTGGCACACTGCACAGGTAGCATTTATGATCGGATCACTTTGAAACTAGGTGGCCTCTAGATGGGAGCTATCATTTTTCTTCCATTTCTGTCTAAGAAATGTTGCCTTTGGGAATCGACCTTTGAACTTAGTTATGCATCAATATTTCCCTTTGGCACACCCTACAGGGCACATTTATCATTGGATCAAAGTGAAACTTGGTATGCTTGTTTGGGGGTGACATCTTGATGGGAGTTATAGATTTTCGACCATTTCTATGAAAAAATGTCGTTAGCAACTACTTTTGACTTTAGTTTAGCTATGCATCAATATTTCCCATTGGCAGGGCCAACAGGGCACATTTATGATTGGATCATTTGAAATTTGGCATGCTTATTTTGGGTGACCTCTAGATGGTAGCTATTGATTTTCATTCATTTCCGTCAAAAAAACATTGCTGTTGGTATTTGACCTTTGAACTTAGTACCATTATGGATCAATATTTCACTTTGGTACACCCTACAGGGCACATTTATTGATCAGATCACTTTGAAACTTGGTACGCTTGTTTGGGGTGACCTCTAGATTGGAGCTATCGATTTTCTTCTATTTCCTTCAAAAAATGTTGCCATTGGCAATGACTTTTGAACTTAGTTTAGTTGTGCATCAATATATTCCTTTGGCACTTGGTATGCTTGTTTGGGCTGACCTCTAGATGGGAGCTTTTGATATTATTCCATTTCCATCGAGAAACATTTCAGTTAACAACGACATTCAGCTTATCTGTTTGGGCATTGACAATTTCCTTTGGCACATGGCATAGGTCACATTTGTCCTCGAATCACTTTGAAATTTGGTATGCTTATTTGGGGTGACCTCTTGATGGTAGCTATCAATTTTCTTCCATTTTCATAAAAAAAAGTCGCCGTTAGCAAGTGCATTTGTGCATTAGCATTTTCTTTTGGCATGCCCTACAAGGTACATTCATGAATGGATCACTTTGAAACTTGGTATGTTTTTTGGGTTGACCTTCAGATGGGAGCTTCTTTCAATCCTGTCAAAAAAGTTGCTGTTAGCAATGACCTTCAACTTTCCCCTTTTGTGGATTGACAGTTTCCTTTGGCACACTGCACAGATTACATTTATGATCCGATTGCTTTGAAACTTGGTGCGCTAGTTTGGAGCAACCTTTAGATGCAAGCTATTGATTTTTGTTCATTTCTGTTAAGAAAATTGCTGTTACCCATTATCTTTGAACTTTCCCATTTTTGCCTCAACAAAACTTGGTGTGCTTGTTTTGGGTGACTTCTAGATGAGAGGTATTGATTGTCTTCCATTTCCATCAACAAATGTTGCCGTTAGCAATTGACCTTCAATTTTGCCATTTTGTGTGTTGACAATTTCCTTTGGAACACTGCACAGCTCATGTTTACGATTTCAATCGCTTTGAAACATGGTGTTCTTGTTTGGTGTGACCTTTAGATTGGAGCTTTTGATTTTTAGCGCAACTTGACAACGTCAAGTATGGGCTACTCGGATTGGTAGTAATCTGTCATCTGTCCATATGTCTATCCGTCTGTCCATATGTCCATCCACAATTCCTTTAGCACACTCTGCAGTCCACAGCTGTCACCTGATCAGTTCCAAATTTCATATGTGGCTTTGCGGCAATGTCTTGATGGGAGCTATCAATTTTTTTCGAATTTTGTTGAAAAACATGGCTGTCAGTGGCCATCTTGGATTTGGATATAAATTGTCCAACAATTCCTTTAGCACACCCTACAGGTCGCAGCCCTCACCCGATCTGTCCCAAATTGTATATGTAGCTTTGGGGCAATGTCTAGATAGGAGCTATTGATTTTTGTGAAAACACATGGCCACCAGCAGCCATCTTAGGTTTGGCCTATAAATTGTCAACAATTCCATTAGCACACCCTACAGCCTGCATCTCTAATCCAATCTTTTTCAAATTTCATATGTAGCTTTGGTGTGATGTCTAGATGGTGGCTTTCAGATTTTTCTGAATTTTGTTGAAAAACATGGCTGGCAGTGGCCATCTTGGATTTGGCATATAAATTTTCAACAATTCCATTAGCAGACCCTACAGGCTGCTCCTCTTACCAGGGTTTGTACGGGTCATGAAATCCTGGAAAAGTCAAGGAATTTTGAAAGAAAATTCAAGGGCCTTGAAAAGTTTTGTAAAATGGGCTGGAAGGGTTAAAGTTTTGGAAAAGTCATGGAATTTGTAACCAGGTTTAAAAGGGATTGAATTTGTGTAATTGTTACGCGTGGCTTTGCACAAAAATTATGCAAAAAATGAAGCTTTTGTGTTTGGGTGTGAACTAACCTTGTTTTGGAATTTTTTTGAAAAGTTTTGGAAATATCATGGAAAAGTCATGGAATTTGATTCTCTGAAAAGTGTATGAACCCTGTCTTAACTGATCTTTTTCAAATGTTATATGTAACTTTGGTATGATGTCTGGATGGGAGTTATCAAATTTTTCTGCATTCCATTGAAAAAGATAGCTGCCACCGGCCATCTTGGATATGATATATAAATTGTCAAGAATTCCATTAGTTCCCCCATCAGGCCCCATCCCTCACCAGATTTCATTTGTAGCTTTTGTGTGTTGTCTTTTCTGTAGAAACTTGAGTGAGTGACATGGCATTATTGGAACTTGATATTTAGTTCAGTACCTTCTTGGACAAGTTGAGCAGCAGTGTCATTGACACTTTCATCTCTCATTTCTCTCGAAAACATTGTCCATTGGCAGTGACCTTTGAACTCATTGCTTTTGCACATCACAGCATTTTCCTTTGGCAAGCCCTGCTGGGCGAATTTATGAATGGGTCAGTTTGAAACTTGGTATGCATGTTTGAGCTAACTTCTAGATGTGAGCTATGAATTTTCTTCTAAAACCCTTGCCGTCAGTAATGACTATTAAAATTAGTGCATTTGTGCATCAACATATTGTTTTGGCGTTCCCTACAGGGCACATGTATGAATGGACTGCTTTGAAACTTGATTCATGGTCATCAAAAAAAACACCAAAGCAACGGCCTTTGAGCTTGGTTCATTTGTGCACCAACATATTCATTTGGCACTCTCTATAGGGTACATTTATGAATAGGTAGCTTTGAAACTCAGTGTGCATGTTCGGGGTGACCTCCAGATGGGAGCTATTGATTTTTCCATCAAAAACATTGTTGTTAGCACCAACCTTTGAACTTAGTCAGGGAG
This sequence comes from Pictodentalium vernedei, assembly GCA_031216915.1. Taxonomy (NCBI): domain Eukaryota; kingdom Metazoa; phylum Mollusca; class Scaphopoda; order Dentaliida; family Dentaliidae; genus Pictodentalium; species Pictodentalium vernedei. The sequence goes on along the minus strand of CM062296.1, from coordinate 434,996,095 downwards.
ATTGAATGAAGGGGAGCGGTCACTCCCATTATGCTCTGTTGTTATGAGAAAGTTTCTGGCGGCTGGCGGCAGAATAGCTCCAAAATAACACTGAGCCTATGGGGAAAATTCAACATTTTCATAGAAAACAAAAGTTTTTACAAAGATTCAGTACAAAAAATAAAAATCACACCCATTATGCAATAAATCGTGCAGAATGTAAGTACTAGAGTCGAATGTATCTTCTTTAGTTTGTATGTTTAAGCCAATAAACATGGATAAAAATGATACATATTCCCTAAATTTGTGTATATTTCTTGCACTTTACCACACTGAGCACGATTTTGCAATTACGTATGGTTAAGCAAGGTTGTGTCTTTCAATAAATACTTGCAAACTTATAAGATTTTTTTTATCAAACTTTATTAATATTCTTTAAGTTTTGATGCGCTTCTTAATATAATTAATTCTGTAATCTATTCTGATCTATTTGCTAATAATTTTGCGATTATTTATTGTTAAGCACTGGTGGTGCCACACAATGAATAATTGCCAAATTATAGGATTTTAATGTAACTGAATATACCATAAGTTTTGATGCATTTCTTAATAAAATTATTTCTTATAAATCTTAATACTTATAATATATTTGCTAATAATTTTGCTATTATTCATTGTTAAGTGCCAGTGGCACCTTTCAGTGAATAATTGCAAAGTTATAAATTTTTTTAGTTCAAACAATATTTATTGTAAAAATGAAAAATGGCTGGTAGTAACATATACATATATACAATTTATCAAATTTACATGAACAATAGAAGGTATTGTACTTTTGTATAGTTAACTGTAATAACAGGATTCGACATCAAACCTATGGCCTATGTAAGTCATCTTCTAAACATGTAAAGTTACAACATTATAATGTATGGTTTAGAGTGATACAATAGAGGTACATGTATTTTCAAACTGGTTAAAGAGATGGAGAAAAAAAAGACATCAATTCAAAATTTTCTCCCAGTTGACAATTTTCCTAAAATTCCTGCGGACGACTTGGGTAAATTGCAGCTGACAATTTGGTTAGTGGACGATATGGGTGTAATTCATCAAAACAAATATGCATTAAATTCCTAACCTCCAGGAATTTGATTATATGATCTCCAGTTTGTCATTCACGTTTCTGTAATTTTTATTTACTCCAGAAGTTTATTATATGTATTGATTTGACAAACTATTAGCTGCTCATCTCATGTTGTTATGCTGGGGCGGTTTATGGAAAAAATCCTCTTTCATCTGAAAAGATCTGCAGCAGATTAAGAAAAAGGATATGAATCAAATTGGTTCTACTACTCAGAAATTAGTTTCAATCTCATAAGACAAACCTGATATAGAGAAATTAAAATATCGATTCTCAAGAGCTGTATACCACCTGTGACTAACGAATGTAGGAAAAAAACCCTCACGGAAAAAAACCCTCAAGAAAAAACCCCTCAATAAAAAAACCCTCACCTTTTTTGCATGGGTAGGATAAAAACCCTCAAATGAAAAAAAAAATATTTTTATACTGTACCAATGACCCAGACATAGCTGGTGCTAACTCTTAAAATATAGGGCCAAACACAAATTTTGCCCCCCAATCCCCAAAATTTGCATCTAAAACTAAAGAAAACATGTCCTGAGAGGCCCTCCACACTTCGTCCCCACTGCGCATGCGCAGTGTCAAGGACGTTCCGAAATTGGCGCCATTTATCATTCTAAGTTTGGCCCTTCATCAGTTAACATCTGACTGATCTTTGTGCTTTTAAATCTCAGTTTAAATGATGCCAGACACATAAATATTAGTGAAATGGTGATTCTAAGGAGGATAGAAAAGGAGGAGAGGAAAAGAATGTGTGACAGAATATTATCAGGGCTGTAACTTAAAATTTTTTAATGAAATTATGTTAAGTTACCTATTTTCAAGGCAGCAGCCATTTTGTTGTCATTCTGATTATTTAGTTACACTGTTTTTTCAAGTGTTTTTCCTCTCTCCCTGTCCTTTAAGTTCCCCCTTGCTATTCTCCCATGCTTTTGGCATAATTTCTGTAATTATTATTACTAAAATTTCTTGGGAGTTTTAGCTGAATAACAGAATGAATTCTGTTCTTTCCCCATTTTTACGTCTTCACCTACGGGTGGTTAGGCGTTGTGTTCTGCATCTACCATCTGATGTTCTGCAGTTTCTTCCCTGGAAGTCTCTGTTTTGCATCAGATGGTGTATTTTTGGTAACTGATTTCGGGCCTGGGTGCCTGGAGTCTTATTTTAGTGTTTTTACACTCATTGTTTACATTTACAACAGCCCTCTGTGTGAGGGGGGGATTTCTAAATAATAATATCTTTATGTTATTTTAATCATAACTAGATACATTATTATTGTTCGTAAGTGTTGAATAAATTGTTTAAAATATTTTTAAAATTTTTGTCCACACTTAGGCTTGGGATCCATTGGGGCTCAACGTTACTTTTCAGAAACTTGGGCTGTTCTGAAAAAATATTTTTTCAAAATATTTTGATTTCAATTATTTTTTCTATATTAATGGATCATATTATTATTATGTATTTTGATTGCCAGGGGTTAGTGCGAGTACCAGGACTTGTTTTCTTTTCACATTGAAAGGATATTGATCAATTGTTTTAAGAGGAAGTCTTCCTCTGACCTTATTATCATTCTATATGTGGTCAGTGTACTCGCATTAACTCCTGTTCTGTATCGTATGATTTCGATGACAATATGGGAAGCGTAAGTCACGGTATGTTGTTGGGGATTTGGACACTCCGGTCCTTTCCCCGCAGGGTCACTCTACTTTATCAATTTCTATTTCAGACGATCAAGATTAGGGTGATGTATCTGTGATGTCTTCCAACAGTGTGCCTCCGTCGTCACAATTAATGAAGGGCTAGCGGAAAAGTGCTCATGTAATACGCCAATTGCCTAAGAGGACCCTAGTAGGTTCGACGGCCTTTGACGTCCGCTAGCTCGCCCGGTGTAGCGTCCATTCACCGAATGGTTCGGCAGCCGGGTTCGTCCGTTGCGGTCTAGAAGGAATTTTGGGGTGATGCGAGCACTATAAAATTAACTTAATGCACACCCAGTGACGGCGGATCGGAGGGAGAACGGAGGAAGCCTTTTAGTCCGGTTCATAGCTCATTCCGGTCCATCCGGACGGCAAGCGAGAGAGGCCCCTCTCTCGTTCAACAACATCTGGCCCCAGATGTTGTGGTACAAATGTGTCGTTAGCGGAGCATACGTCCGTCGCTCGGGACGCTCCGTTGTATAGGCAGTCCGCTGTGACTGCTAAGGCTTCCTCTTCTCGTCAGCGCACACGACCGCACCTTGGCTGCGTGACCGCCGATATATTACCAGCTTCGCCGATCAAGGATTCTTCGGCGACCAGGTCACACCATCAGGCAGCCAGGGATTCGAGACCGATGGACTCCGGACGTTCGCATAGGAAAAGTATGCGGGAGCCATCTGATGCGGAGCTGCCCTCGGCGAAGCAGCGATAGACTGCGCCTCCGCAGGTCTCGACGCCGGACATTCTTGTGCACATAGCACAGCTTATCGCAGCATCCCGGCAGCCGACAGAAACGGTGTCGGATCGAGAATTATCCGACAGCGCTGGGTCGATAGCCGGGGACTCGAGGCCTGCAGACTCCGGACGTTCGCATAGGAAGTGTGCGGGAGTCAACGTACACGGAGCTTCCAGCGGCAATGCATCGTAAGTCCGCTACTGCACAGGCCTCGGGAACGGACGTGCTTTCCTTAATAGCACAGTTTATCGCAGCATCCCAGCATCAACTGAATCTGTCGCATATATTTTATCCGACGATGCTGGGTCGGGACGCTCCGCGGAAGCGGGTACGGACGTCCGAAAGTTTCATCCGGTCCGACGGGATACCGAAAGGGATTCGGTGGATTTCAAGCTTTCCCTTTCGGAACAACATATGCTGCGATGCCGGATAAGAAACTGATAGCGTCGGTGGACTTAGAAATTTTTGGTTCGGTTCAGGGACATCGTCCCTCAGTTCCGACATAGTCCAATAATGTCACACAACTTTTGAATTATTGAACGACGCTATATATATTATTATTTTATGCTTGCTATCCAAGCATTTCTGGTTTCTTGTTCGAAGAGTTATGGAGATGTCTTTCAAAAGTGTGCCTCTGTCGTCATAGTTAATGAAGAGTTAGCGGCAATAAGTGCTCATGGAATATGTCTATCGCTTACGGAGTGACATTCGCTAGCTCACCCGGTGTAGCGTACATTCATCGAATGGTTCGGCTGCCGGGTTCGTCCGTTGCGGTCTAGGAAGGAGATTTGGGTGATGCGAGCACTTTAATTACTTTAGTACTCACCCAGTGACGGCAGATTGAGGACAGATCGGAGGAAGCCAACAACATAGGGGACCGCATGTTGTGGTTCAGATATTTTACATTCGGAGCATATGTCCGTTGCTCGGGACGCTCCGTTATATTGACAGTCCGAGAGACTGTCTTTAATGCTTCCTCATCCTCACAGCAGGGCACACGACCGCACATTGGCTACGTGACCTCGAGTATCCGATCAGTTTCGGCATTCAGTGATTCCACAGCGAATAGGTCGCGCCATCCGGTAGCCAAGGGACACGAGGCCTATACACTCCGTTCGCTCGCATATTGGAAGTATGCACGGGGTAACGATCTCGGAGCTTCCTGCGGCAATGCATCGTAAGACCGCTGCTCCTCAGGCCTCAGTGACGGACGTGCTATCCGAGTTAGCACAGTTGTTTCGCAGCATCCCAGCAATTGACGGTTTCTCGGTTGAATCAGGAATTATCCGACGGCGCTGGGTCGGTGCGGTCCGCGGTTGCATCAAGCTACGGACGACCGAACGCTTTATAGGGTCCGACAGGATGGCGAAAGGGATTCGAAAGATTTCGAGTTTTCCCTTTAGTAGTATCGGAAGATGCCTTTCATATCTTCTGGCATTTCTTCCAGTGATTATTTTTCGGACTTCATTGCTGCGATCTTGGATAAGAGACTTATAGCGTCATTGGACTCGGAATTTTCGATCGGTACAGGGACTTTGTCCCTGACTTACCGACGCAGTCCAATATTGTCATTACAACATGTGTTTTAATTTTCGACGCTATATATTTATATATATACAAGCCTGCTACTAAGCATGATAGTTTAGTTTCTTGTCCGCGTGGCTCATTTCTGCCATTTTATCTTTTTTACATATAGTTTATTTTGGCAGAGCAGGGCATACCGAGAGTTCATATGCGTCTAGACGGTGTGATTAAAGACTGCATATATTCTTTTTCGCCGTTTATGTCTTTTCCAATTTCAATGTTGGGAACGACATTATGTATAGTAGACTTAACTTAGACGCTTTATTATACGTAATCCGCCTTACTGAGGCGTTATCATTACGTCTTCAAGAAAAGATTTACGGGATATTATTCTCAATGTAATTTCTTTTGAGGGCAGTAGTTTGTTCACGTATAACTCCGCCCTTCAGTGGCTGATTGGAGTTGGTTAGACGTGATGCAGCCCTAGCTACATCCACGCGTGGATAGTAGGTTAAGAACTCTCTCAGAGTCGCTTCGTTCTCGGAGGAGCTTCTCTTCGACGGCAACTTTCCGGCAATCCATGAATTGCTTGATTTATACATTCTCTTGTCTATCTAGTGTTACAAGAGATTCAGACTGGGGCAAACATTCGGTGGTTGACTCAGAGAGTGCCGCCGCAGTTGCCGGACCCGAGTGTGGCTGTTATGACGGTTGCCAGTCAAACAGATTGGGATATATACTGATCCCTACGGATTCGAAGTGCCAGGGTCTTTGGGTTCCGCAGTCTTTTAGCTATCAGTTTAACTTCCGCGGAATAATGTTTTTTAGGCTTGCTTTATGTCATTGCATGAACATTATTCAGAAACGCATGCCCAAATTCCTGTCCTTTAATTCGACAGTAGTGGCGTATCTCCGGAACCAGGGAGGCACTCTTTCGTTTCCGTTATTCAATTTAATGGAAAGAATCCGTCTGTTGGTTATAGTACACCAAGTTCAGTTTTGGTCCGTCATATTCTGGGTCGTCTGATTGTTTTTATCGCACTCCCGTTCTCTTACGGGTCGCTTGTTGCTGTCAGAATGGACTCTCAACAAACAAGTATTCAATCAGATTTGCTATCTATGGGAGCGCCCAATGATGTTTTATTTATGACACAGCTTGCTAATCAATTGCAGATGTATGTGTTGGCTTGTCCAGATCTCTGAGCTAATACTGTTAACGCTCTATTGATCTATAGGACGGAATGATAGGATACGCGTATCCTCCGGCGCTGTTGTTTTAGCAGGTATTGCTAAGATAAACAACCACAATACATTTCTGTTGATAGCATCTCTATCTTCACAGAGATCATGAGTAATTTACTCTCTTGTCTACTGTGGATCTTAACGTGAAATCTTCCTCTATGTGAGGATCTTTTTTCACTGGGTAAATCGTGTCATCTTTATCACAACCAGCAAGGTCGCAACCTTCATGTATTCCGTTGTGTGGTCCGTATTGCATTGTAAGCACTGTACTGGACGAGCTTTGGACGCGATTTCTTACTATAGGAGATCCTCTTCTTCGCTATTCTATGCGACTAAAGTGGAGGCTCTTCCGTCGTGGTGTAGGGATCATTATGTTCATATGGTTGATCCCTCCATACTACTCATTGCTATTTTTTAGTATACTTGTTTCACAAGATCTACTGCAGCCTGTTGTTATTTAGGTTATAGGTTTATGTTACCTCATACCTATGCACTCTACGATAGTTTACAATTGAGTCTTTTGTCTCTTTATCTAAGTCAGTTAGTAACTTTTTGATAAATAGACTTAGAATCTTTAGATTAAATTCCTATACGGATTTTAACTTCGGTTCTTATTTAGCTAAGTAATCATTTGAACCTCTGGAAACAGTAGTTTTCAAATTCTGACCTTTTAGACAGTAATTCTGTTGGTTCTCTTTTACTGTAGAGTCAGTGAGTTTCATGCACTATCAATGGATGATTTTCACTTTCATAGTTTCGGAATCAATACTTCCGTTACTATTTAGGTTGGATTGTTGCATAAGAGTTAGGCTCCTATTATCCGGAACCTATTATTTTAAGGTCCTTCCGTCTTCGTATGGGCATAGGCCTTTACTCTTTCCGGGTACAGTTTATAAACAGATATCTGTTTATTACAAGGGCGTAAGCTTCTTCTGTCTTTGATGTCTAGTAGAAGGACGTTACGCTCCATTTTATTGTTAATGGATTCTATTAACTAGCGTACTGCTTATGGTATATCATTGGCTTAGCAGTTGTGCTTAAGATTTCGGCTCATGAAGTAAGAGTTCTTCTACTTCTTGGGCTTACATTAATAGTGTTGCTATTATAGATTTTTGAAGGCTGCTCATTGCGCTCAGCCATCCACATTCATGAATTTTATCTCAGAAATATCGAGTCCATTTCTGGAGGCCTCTATTGTTAGGTCTATTATCTACTGCTCAGAATGTCATTCACTTAACAGTTGCTACTATAGCTAGGTAGGCTGTCTGTTTCGGCAGTGTCTCCGTTCGGCTGCCCTCTTCGCTCTGGGCTATTTGACCCAGGGCAAGAAAAAGGGGGGGGGGGGAGGGTGTTCCCTTGGGTCACCTGTTTTTACTATGAAAACAAGGGGATACCTCCTCCGGAGTTAGTATTCTGAGCTGTTATTGGGATGGTTGTTTAGTGAGAAGTTTAAGTTTATAAAATTCATTCAAGTCTTAGTTTTTAAAGTATAGCTTTTGAATATTGCATATGTCAACGGACATGATTATGCAATTCTCACACACTTTTAGGAGTATAAGAGTCTCTATTCTCTAGACTTACTTTATTATTGGCTTACTTTAAAAATTATTAGTATAAGGATTATTGGATATTAATAGAGTACATGGATGTATGAAGCTCAATTTTTGGAAGGTGTTGTATCTTTCTAATTTATCATAAATAAGAAAGATACATGTAAGGCCTATTACTTCTTTTCCCTACAGGGGATGACTCTATTTTATTTTATTGAGCGTATTCCATTTTGCTCTATGTCCTTGGCCCTCCAGCCTTTTTACTATTCAGCTATGTCTGGGTCATTGGTACAGTATAAAAATGTTAAAAAATTTATAGTAATTTATATATTTTTTATACTTACCAATGACCCAGACGGGGATGGCCCTCCCAGGAGTTGGGAACTCTTGCCTCCCCGCTGAGTACATAGCGCTTACCAGGCACTGGTTATTAGAATGATAAATGGCGCCAATTTCGGAACGTCCTTGACACTGCGCATGCGCAGTGGGGACGAAGTGTGGAGGGCCTCTCAGGACATGTTTTCTTTAGTTTTAGATGCAAATTTTGGGGATTGGGGGGCAAAATTTGTGTTTGGCCCTATATTTTAAGAGTTAGCACCAGCTATGTCTGGGTCATTGGTAAGTATAAAAAATATATAAATTACTATAAATTTTTTAACTTTTGTTCATTGTTCAAATCAGAAAAAAAATAAATAAAATTAATACTTTTTATTCACTATTTTTGAACTGTAAATCCACTTTTCCCCTCCTCTCCCCCAACATTCAGATATTAACTATTTAATGATTGCCCAAACTTTCTCTTATATATTTCCTCCATTCTCCCCCAACATTCAGATATTAACTATTTAATGATTGCCATAACTTTCTGTTTGTGATTTCTTTTGTTAAGCCCCAACACTCTGGTGTCAACTCTAATTATCTCTCCTTGTGTTAGCAAGAATCCCACAATTTATATCTTTGCTGACGTATGATTTAAAATATGAAATTTATATGACTTCAATGGTATAAATTGTTGCTTTCTTGACTGCATGAGGGGAAATAATTAGGGTTGGTAATTTGAACATCAGAGTGCGAGGGGAGAGGGAAAGAGACCAACAAAATAAAAAATTAATTCAACTTACCTCCAAATCAGTTGATGCTTTTCCATTACATGCTAATGACCCACGACTGCTGCACTCCCAATAAATTTTGGATTTTAATGTACGCTTTTTTGTATAAAGAAATCCTTCAAATGCTAATTTCTGACCACCCTTATTATTTGTAATAAGCTCCATTGTTGTTCAATAATGACTGAATAAAATTATTAAAGCATCATTTATACAGAGATTGCAAGGCTGTTGTTTTAATATCAAAGAGAACTTCCTTCTGTAAAAGTGGACTTGTTATCTTTTGAAAACAATGCATCAGAAACAATGAACATAAACAAACAAATAAAAGTTGAAACAAATCAGCGCAGGGCATTGTTTTCACAACAATTGCTCACAGATGGAACAAACTGAATCTACCCCAGCCCAAAATGAATGTTGAAGAAAAACCATGATTTTTTTTTTCATTTGAGGGGTTTTTTCCTACCCATGCAAAAAAAGTGAGGGGTTTTTACTTGAGGGTTTTTTTCTTGAGGGTTTTTTTCCGTGAGGGTTTTTTTCCGTGAGGGGTTTTTTCCGCACACCGTAAAATTTAGTAAAATCAAAAATGAATAAAACATTTGTTTGCGTAAACTTTACAGAGATTACAGTATCTCACACTGAAACATGCCATTAACATGGTGCATACATGCCATTTACATTGTGCATAAAGTTCACATATATATGACGTGAACTCAAAAGAGCATACCACCTTCTGCTGCTGTGAATGCTCTATACTGAAGATTTTGAACAAAAGAACCTAATACTACACAGATGAATATGTTTTGCCCAGTTACTGATCCATAATGATTCTCAGATGAGCAAAACCAGCCAAATATGACTCATTCATCCCTGATTCTCCCTCATGATCCTCAACAATGTAGACACTAATTCTGTCTCAGATTTTTGCACTTCCCCTCTCAGTCTTCCATTTACACAGGGCTGGAAATGAACAAAATTGATGGGTGCAGTTTTAAGCTCCTGTGATGTTAGTATTAGAATTTTCAAGGGAATACTGTCACAAAACACCAGAAACCGTAACCCTTTGAACTCTAGTGGTATCTTCCATGCCAGTTCAATGACAGCAATTAGAAGAGTCCATATTCATTATTTGGGGTAGACCAATCAATATTTTCAACATGCAACCTCGGGGCTGCACGTTGAAAATAGTGATTGCTCTACTCCACACATTTACTGAAGAGCCATACTATTTAATGACGTTATCATGATCCTGGCCAGAAAAACGGCCGATCGGGTTCAAGGGGCTAAATGTATAAGGAACTGCTGAATCAGTTCTCCCGATGTCGGTATTCGAATCTATGGCATGCCTGTCTTTTATCAGGTCCTGTCTCTGGCGTAGAGGTTTTTTGAGGCGAACAGTGGAGTGCATTTCTGCATCACCACAACATTCCACTAGCATGACTTATGCTGCTAAGTGGAAAGTTTTCTGTTGCTGGTGTGCAGTTCAACATGTGGATTACTGAAATCCGTCGATCGCTCAAATTGCAGATTTTTTGGTATATCTTTTTGATTTCAAGAGCCTCCAGCCTATTATTATTAAGGGCTATAGGTCTATGCTGTCAGAAACTCTCTCTTATGGGGGAAAGCAGTGCATCGGTCGTAATCTCTTTCTTTCCAAATTGATTTGGCACTTTTCTCTGAAGAGGCCTCGAGTTTTGCATCTTACACCCAAATGGAACTTGGCATGGGTGTTGCATTGTTTGGAGGGGACACCATTCGAGCCTCTATCCGAGACTGATATGCGTTTTCTCACATATAAGACTGCTTTCCTTCTGGCGTTTGCTTCTGCCAGATGTGTCAGTGAGCTTCATCCACTTTCTGTTGATTCAGCTTTCTTCAGTGTAACTTTCACCACTGATTGCCCTTTTTTGGCCAAGAATCAACTTCCTGATTCGGTGTCTCCTCTCATGTGCAATTGAGCACTTCCTTCTGTCAATGGCCGGAGGCCTCTCCTTTGTCTTGTTCGTGCGATCAAAACTTATATTAATCACAAATAGTTCATCAGGAGGGGTTGGAAGAGATTCTTTCTGTCTCTCATTCCTGGAAGGTAGTCTATCTCTTCCCATTCTATTTCCAGGTGGTTATGTCTCCCAATCAAGCTCGCTTATTCCAGTTTGTCTTCTCTGGATCTTGTTTTGAACTGATTTAATGCTCAAGAGGTTCTACATCCTGGGCGTTCTCCAAGTCTGTTTTGCTCAGGGACGTTATGAATGCGACTTACTGGAGGAATGCTTCTACTTTCTCCTCCTTTTATCTCCGCCACGTACATCAGCAATCTGAGGAGCTTTTTTTCTTCAGTCCCTCTAGTTGTTGCTCAGGCTGTTGTGCATCCTCATTAAATATGTATTTTCAGGTTTATGCATTTTTATCCCTCAGCCTTGTTGTTTTCATGTGCTTCATGCTTTTCAACACTATGGTTTTGTGTTTCAGCTTCTTTTCTTTCAGCGACTTCCCACTCTTTATCCTTTACAGGTTTTGCTGTCGTTCCCTGCCCTCCTTGCGTTTCTTTCAGCTGCACTTTGATGGAATTGGTTATGTGATTTACCTCCTCCTATTGTTTATTCAACCAATTGTAAACAGTTGTGAGTAGGTTGAAAAGAAATTAAAAATTTTTTGTAAATTTTGTTTCTTAACATACCTACCACAATTGTTTATTGGAGGCCCAACCTCCTAGGGGACATCTTTGATATCGTTTCCTCCCTGCTAAATCACAAGACTTCTCATTGGCAGAAATTCAGAATTAACGTCATAGTTGTAGCGAATGCTCTTGGTAAATGCAAGAGGTGTGCAGGGAGAGTACCTGTAATGTCGAGTGTTGGTCTCGCTCAATCCTTTTTCAATCTCGTTATAGTGCTTTTGCACTCTTCTACATTTCAAAAAAAAACATTGCTACTAGCAGTGACCTTCAAACTTAGTGCATTTGTGCATTAACATATTCCTTTAGCACACCTCAGAGGGCGCATTTATTATCTGATTGTTTTGAAATGTGGTATGCTTATTCAGGGTGACCTAGATAGGAGCTATCAATTTTCTTTTCATTTCCATCAAAAACTGTTACTGTAAGCAACGACGACCTTTGAATTTAGTGCATTTGTGCACCCTTATTCCTCCATATGGCCCGCAGGATAATTTTAGAACTTGGTATGCTCATTAGGCAAGCCTCTAGATAAGATCAGTTTTCATTTCTGCGAAAAAGTTGCCATTTACAAAGACCTTTAAACTTACTGCATTTGTGTATCAACATTCTTCCTTTATCCAGCCCTACAGTTTACATTTAAAAATGCTTGGATTACTCTGATGTTGTGCACACCAGATGATGTTAGGTTGAAGTTTCACCAAATAACTAACACTGGAACCAATGATCTTCAATATGCCATTTCACTTATAACTTACCAAGTTTAAGTTTATCAAGTTGGTTTACATTTGAGTCCAAAAGTTCCCTTTTGACTATACTTTAAAAATAAAAATTGGTGCACGATGGAACCTAAGAGTGACAATTCGCTGCAAAATCAAAAGACCGTAAGTGGAATAAATAGATCAACTGTATAGTGTGTGAAATATATTCTACTCCTAGAATTAAGAATCATACTTAACACTTCAGATCCTCTAAAGTGATTCAGAATTCTATTTGGAGGATAAGACCTAAAAAAGTTGAAAATATGTTTCACAGGTCCTCCCACATTGTCTTTTTGGCTGCCGCTTGCTCTTCTTTATAACCAATGCAAATTAAAAAAAATAAAAATTAAATGATTAATGTCTGATATCTTACCCAAGTTAAAAAAATTGGTAAATTTGTCCCTTAAGTGATTTTGTCTCAAGGGACGAAATCCCCACGGGAACCCCGGGAAGTGAAGCAGTGCCTGTTCACGGCGGTAAACAGGCTCTGTTTTACTGGTAAAATAGGACCCAGTCACCAATGCTTGGGAGGTGCAAACCCTCTCTAAAATGGGCAACATGGCTTATTAACGCTCATCCCTGGTCTTGATTTAATAGTCATGTTGTGGTCATGATTAGCCATTGTGCAAAAATATGTGACCTTAATGGCCAATAAATAAATCAAGGTACGAAATACACCACCACCCATGCTATTCCATAAATTATGAGGCCTAAAACATAAACTAAGAACATGAACTTTTGATGGCTAAAGCATTCAAAGCCTTCTTGCTCTCATGCTGTTCTGTAGATTATGAGGCCTAAAACATAAAACAAACCAAGAACATGAACTTTAAAAAATGGACTGAGAAACAGGATTCTACTTTGTGGGGCTTAAATTTAATATTTTTTCTACACCACTCATATATTCTAATTAACCCTTTTGTTTAACTCGATGATAAACCTGGAAAGAAATGTTTATCAATTTTATTTTTCTACACTTACAGGTTATGTCAAGGTTTTGTATCTCAAGAACCCAAAATGATTCAAGAAGAGGAAAAGGTTGACCTCATCTCTTTAGAGAAGGGAAAGAATGAGAGTATTGTGTAGAAATTCATTGTCATTTATTTTAATATTTTTATGGTTCCGTCTGACACAAGTTGTTGGTGACTGTCGAATGTGTCGTAGACACAAAAAAAAATAAATATGGTTATGTGATGTACACTTGTGGGATAAACATTTTTATATTATCAGTGATATTCAATTACCATACTGACCCAAGAATAAGCCCGGGGATGTTTGAAGCAAAAGAGGGAAAAAGTATATTGTGGGCTTATTTTCGAGATATCAAGACTGCAGGAGAATTCGGGTGCAAATCTGACACAAAAGTTAGGTGACTCAGTTAATCTCATTACAAAGATGCATTAATTCTTTACCTGACAATTCAGACACATACACCCACATAATTTACAAATCAAACTGGTGAAAAAAAGTATATCAAAACAATTTCAACAAAACCATATCATGTGACCCCTCACTGACACTATTTCATTGAGCTTGTTCCAGTGAGGGGTTACATGAATGAATGAATGAATGTTTATTTGCAATATACGTAATGCTTACATGTACAAAGTAATCGTAATACAAGATTAAATATAATTAAATGAATGTGGATGTATAAAAACAATTATTCAATTCGTTACATATATTGCATGGAGATGGCATAGCCTAATTGGCTGTCCTGCCAAATCCACCAGACAGGCTATAACATTTATCGCAGACTGCAGTTTGTATTGGTTGGTGACGTATAGAAGACCTTCAATCCAGTTTGCTGTTAAGGTTGACTTACTCGCTCTCTCGTTATTAGCATCCACAAGATGTTGATTTGATTCTTATAACTGTTGAATATGGGTTCAATGGATAGTGGATGGCTAGTGGATAAATGTCAGTTTCACTATCGCAACTTCAATTTGGTTTTGAGACAAAATTGAATTTTAACGCTTTTTTTGTGATATGATATCCACCAATGAACAGTATTCTACAGTTCATTGATAGATATTATATCACAAAATATGTCACTGTGTTACTCAAGAACAATACATGACACACAAACATTATCCAAATTTCTAAATTTTTAAGAGTCTATAAGGTAATATTGAATTATAATGCCGTCAGTTCATGGTAATTCTTTTGTGAAGTGAACAAGATGTCAAGTCAAACGAGAGTCCGGCAAGCGAGAATCGGCTAATGGACCCTTAACATGGTATGTAACGAAATGGTGGTGGGAAATAAACTTGTTATTACGTGCGGGTTAATGATGTGCGGGTTAATGATCCCCCTCCCTCTTTAAGGACTCACAAAGCCATCTCTAAGTGCTACACTGAAATAAATACTATATCCGCCACACATCCCTGTCCCAGCATTACAGTGAACTATGTTCCACTGGGACACAGCACCCTATAAGACTCGGCCAACGATGTGTGACAATTCCACTTTCACGCATGGTATATTGTTCAATAGCCTTCCACAAATCAATTGCATTCTTGGCAATAGGGATTGTTGCAACACACTGATGGTAAATATATACTAATGAATTTTTCAACCAATGTTTTCCGAAACAGTGATCTATTGTATATATTACGATTATCAGCGTCCAAATCGTTCCATAGTTTTGGAAATCGATTAGATGGTAGTGTATCCAGAGATCTGTTTCTAGTTTTCCCTATCTTCAATAGTACCGTCTGTCTAGTTGTTATGCCACCGTTATGTACGTTACAAGAAAAGTAATTCTGAAAAGATGATGGTAGTCTATCGAAGTACCAATCATGAACAAATAATAGTGCATGGAATTGGTACAGGTCGGGCAATTTAAGAATTTTGTCTTTCAAAAAGAGTGGATCAGTGTGACAATTATATTTTCCGTTGTTTATAATTCTAATAGCTCGTTTTTGCATTAGAAATAAACTATTCATATTTTTAGAATGACCCCAAATTTGTAACCCATAAATGAGATGGCTATGGACAAGAGAATAATACAAGCAAAGTAGATCGCGGCGTGGTAAGAACTTTTTGGCCCTATTCATTGCATAATTGGCTCTGGCGATTTTTTAGCAAAGCATCGATACGTGGCTTTTGTAAGATAGCCTTTCATCAATATTTATTCCAAGGAACTTGACTGAACTGCAGGTTTCAGAGTCGGTTACGAGGGTAATTCAAGTGTGATTGATAAGGATATGTCTGTTTGGAACATCATCTCGTTTTGGGGGGTTAATTAATACATACTTGGTTTTGTTGGCGTTTAGCAGGAGGTGGTTAGCTGAGCACCACATGTTCACATTTTTAAGTTCTTTATTTACATTGCGGTATAGAGAGTCAATGCAACTGTCCGATTTATAAACGGTAGTATCGTCGGCAAACGATAATACGTTTAAATTTGTTGAATTTGCAATATCATTTATATAGATAAGAAATAAGAGTGTCCCTAAAACCGATCCCTGTGGAACACTGACTGTAACTGGTACTTGAGAAGAGTGTGTGTTCTGATATACCACATACTGGGACCTACCAGAAAGATAATTGGCAAACCATTGATTTGCTGTCCCCCTAATCCCATAAAAATTTAGTTTGTTGAGAAGAATTGAGTGGTCAATAGTGTCGAATGCTTTAGATAAATCTAAAAACACAGCTAGAGTACTATTTTTGGTAATTTTGTTGTTTTCGTCGGCTATATGCCGGAGGATTTGAAGGATGGGGTGAATCATACTATGTCGCTTTCTAAAACCGTATTGGTGCAGGTATAATATATTTTTATCGACGAGGTAACTGTATACTGTATAGTCATGTTAACATTATTTTCTCCCAAGATTTTTTAGAAGGTTGGGAGAATGCTAATTGGGCGATAGTTATTAAACGAGTTGGTGTTACCCGATTTAAACAGAGGTATTATTTTCTGCGATTTTCATTCCATCTGGGACTATACCCTTTTCGAAGGAGAAGTTGATAATGTATGTCAGTGAGGGAGCTATTTCTGAAATGCTTGATTATATTTGTTGACAGGCCGTTGAAATCATTTAGTTGAATTTTTAAACATTTTAAAAAAAAATAATTAATTTCATTTTGTAAGGGGTTCCTTTTCATTGTAACAACGTGCCAGCATTGTTGTCGTCTTTGTTGTCAGTGTAAAGTCAGGGCCTGGACTTATTGACAAGAACAGGACTCTGAAACTGAAAAATTGGTAGGTAGGCTTATTTTCGATTGTGGGTTCATTCCCGGTTCAATATGGTAATCAAATATTATTGCAACTTAATGTTGTGTGGGTTGTATTAAGGGTTTGCTTAGGTCATTGTTAATAAATTCTTTGTTTCACATCAATATTCGGTTCTGATGGACAGATCCAAAATGTGCTAATTATTAACTTTTAATTATCCGTAGGCAAGACTCCACACATGTCATACAATTTCTAAATTAATCTTAGTAACAAATGAACCAGTACTTTCAACTTAGGTTTTTCAAAATCCCAAATTCGAAAATTGTATCAAATTCTTTTGCCACATTAGTCCAAACATGAACCTGGATGACATAAAATAATTTTTTGGTGTGGTACATCTGTTCAGCCAGAATTCAAACTTTTTAGAAATTCTTCAGCTACATTTGTCCAAACTTGAATACTGAGACTATAAATTAATTTTTGAGTGTCGTACATCCTTTGTATAGATAAAATTATTTTATGGCCTAAGGGTCCACATTTTAACCCTTTACCTAACATAATGGCCAAAAGGGGGCAGCGCTATTCACATTAAATGCCCATTCTTTTTTCATTATTTTTTCATTTTTTGCGTCAAAAACATAGCTTATGACCCTGCATTGGAACGAGCTTGTTGAGCTCATTGCAATGCAGGGTCATAAACTATGTTTTGGCTGCAAAAAATTAAAAAAATTAGTTATTCAATAATTTTGTTTGCAAGTGGTGTCTGCTTTTCATATTCGGTAAAGGGTTAACCCTTTACCCAACGAATCGCCCGCATCCGCCCACGTAATATGCAGATTCAGCAGCTGAAAAAATATTATTTTTCGAAAAATTTTAACAAAACCATATCATGTGACCCCTCTTTGGAACGAGCTCGTTGAGCTCGTTTCAATGAGGGGTCACATGATATGGTTTTGTTGAAGTTTTTAAAAAAAAATTAAAAAACGATATTTAAATTAATAAATTTTGATATCGTCTGCATTGGGTAAAGGGTTAATTAATATTTCATTTCTGTTCAGATCAATGCTTATAAGCAGTACTTATAAACACAACCATGTCCTTCACATGAAGATGTATCCATCCATGCAGTGGGATGCCAGCAAGTAGACCAATGTTTGTTCACTGCAGTAAAACAAGTTCTGCTTTATAGCTAAAATAGGACTCAGAACCAATGCAAGGGGTGGAAGTCCTCTGAAGTGGGCAGCAAAGGTATAAACAGTTGGTTAAACTTGACTTCATACCTATGTTGCACTAATACTAGACGTTGAAAGTGACCATAAGCACCAATATTTTTTTACGAGCATGCAATGTTTAAATGTACTCTGACACTTAGTACAAAATAGTGAAATCTTCAAAACAGTTCTAAATGAAACATCAGGGTTGGTTGATGCCATTGATAGTCAGTCATAGTTTCTTAGATACTTTTATGATCAGAAGCGTGCCATGGTCCATGATTAAGTAAAATGCAAAATTATTTTATGCCTGCAGTAAATGTGCATGATTGATTTACCCAACCTAACACGCAGAAAGGGTCAATGTTACTCGCAAAAATATTCATTAAATTTTCATTATTTTTTCTTCTTTTTTTGTTGTCTCAGTAACATAGCTAGCTTAAGGTCCCTCATTGGAATGAGCTCATTCCATTGAGGGGTTATAAGCTATGTTTTTGATGAAAAAAATAGTTTTAAGAATTTTGTAAGTGTTGTCTGTTTGCCTTTCATGTAAGGTAAAGGGTTTAACAGAAGCCCCAAATGGTTGATCATATTGTTAGTGCTGATGATAGTCCATCCTGTAAAAATTTAATAAATCTATTTTAATAACAATTATTTGTTATGGAAATCTCATGATTCACATCATCACATATTGATAATAAATTGATTTTTCGTACTTACTGAATAGTATGACTCATTCCAAACACGAGTGATTTTCATACAGTTGTAGCGCTACTTTTAATCTTCTGTTACCATGAGAAAATAACAGAAAAATCAGGAAAACTTATTGAATTTTACATTCTATCATAATTTACCAAACCCATAATTGCAATACAAGGAACCCAATTAATTGGGGATTTCTCAATGTGGAATAAGTCTGTTAATTACTTATCATTTACCTTACATTCAGGATAAATTTTACCTCTTTATTGCATATAGGGTTTAGAGTAAAGCTCTGTAATTGAATAAAAATATTGTGGACCGTTGAAGAAATACTCTGACTGAATTCCCCAAGTTTATCGACATATTCCACAATTGTTTTCATTCAGCTAAAACAAGTTTATTTTATAACCTCTATGCAATTAACAGATAATATTTGAACCAAAGGATATGGTAAATGGTTCTGTGTTTGGAAATTATAGTCAATTAACAGGGTTATTCAATTCAGAGATATCCAATTAAGTAGGCTTCACCATACCTGCACTTGACACTGATCCGTGGGAAGCTCTCAGGGAGCTTCTCAAGAATCCGATGAGGAGCATGTATTATTGTTTTGGAGTATAAGAGCTGGTAACTGGAATGTATAGAAACACCGGAGATTAAAACAATTTTTGGGAAGGTTTTTGAAAGTGCTTGAAGATTCCCTACAGAAATCATTGAAAGTTCAGGATTGTTTTGTTCTCTTGTGGTGTGTATGAACCTTTGTTTGAAGTTACTGCATATGTCATTGGTGGGATCATGGTGGCTCAATGCTTGAGCCTTGGACATCTCAGCAAAAGGAGGTCATATGTTTGATCCGTATATTAACCATCTCATCGCATTGTGTAGTTGGACAAGACATAGTCCCAGTTGCCCAATTAGTAGAGCCCTGCGAAGCTCAAGAGTCAATTTGCTTGTGAATCTTAAGTAGATATTCGGTCCGATTCAAAATCAGCTGTCTGATTCATTTCCTCTCATATCATTTTTATAGGAATATAACTTTGTACCAGTCATCTTCATTGTCTCACAAAACATATAGTTTTGAAGAAATCGTACATAAATAATGTTGAAATAAAAGATTGACTGTAACTTCTGATACATTAACATTAATAACATCGTCACTGATGCCACTAGCCATGCTAATTCCAGTATCACTAGTCCCTACCACTGTTAAAGATAAATTTAAGATTTCCAAGCAATGTCGTTGATGAACTATCACCCTTATAGGGTAATATTCCAACTACATCATCAAGTCATTTGATGAGAGCATGCCTTGATGATGTAGTTGGATTATACTATCAATCAGGTCTTGCGCCATCACAGTTGGGACAAATCAGGTTTATAGTACCCCAACCTCTATTGGTCATCTTCAGGATGTCACCGATTCGATTTGAGTTTCGATTTGATTTTGAATAAGAGATGTGATTCGCAGGGCTCTACCAATTAGGAGCATGATGGTTTTCATACCACCAACTGATGCTAGCCTGTTTGTGTGGGATTATGTTAGTAATAAGACAGAACACAATGAGAGTTGGCTATGGGAGTCTGGATTCAATGACCTGAGTTTGAATTTTTCTTGCATTTCACTCATGGCAAGGTGTGCATGAAGTACAGGATAAACATCAACAAGGGCTGTTGAGTCCTGTTGTATGTTCTCTTCCCGAGTTGTGTTCTGTATTTATGCCACAATTAAACTTGAATTAACCCTTCACCTAACATGAAAAGCAGATGACACTTGCAAACAAAATTCTTGAATAACTAATTTTTTTCATTTTTTTTCTCAAAAACATAGGTTATGACCCCTCGTTGGAACAAGCTCAATGAGCTTGTTCCAAAGAGGGGTCATAACCTATGTTTTTGGGACAAAAAATTAATGAAAATTAATTGGCGATTTTTGTGAATAGTGCTGGCCAGTTTTAACCGTTACATTGGGAAAGGGTTAAGTGAACCAAGCCGATGTTTTTAAAGAGTATAATTTATCTTCCACTGTATATTTACTTTCTTGCTTGACACCATTTTGGGTTGAAGCATTTCATTCATATTATAACATTTTGCAGACACATAACATCCAATCAGATGCATACTCACATGACATTCTCATAACATCCAATCAGATTCATTCGTTCATGACATTCTCATAACATCCAATCAGATGCATTCTTACATGATATTCTTATGCATAATTCAGATTCTGCAAATGGTCACCCAGAACATTTCCCAATGTCCATATATAGAATATACCCAAAGTAGCTTGGTGTACCAAATGTTCACCACGAGTTATGAAGTGGTGTTAACCGCAAGCCTTTGGCGCACAGTTAACACCACTTCACCACAAGTGGTGAACATTTGGTACACCAAGCTACTTTGGGTATATTTTATTTATACCAATACCATCAGATAAATAAGAGTTTAAATTTAAATAAATCAATATTCACATGTGCTAATTTGTTTTTGTTTACATGAGCACCAGTTGGCAGTACTTCCACTGGCAATTTTATTGCCGAAACGAAAAAGAAAATGAAACGCACAAATTACCAGGCCTTTTTCATTTTAATAACATACTATTTCGAGTTATGGATGCTTTATTAACATGAGACAATGTATGTTTGTTAAATTTTGGTATCTTATGAGGTAAACTTATTTAAAAACATAATAAATAATTGCTGGTTCCATTTCACTCTTCACAAGGCGACGAGTGATAAATTTAGACAAGTTTGCATTCAAAGCAAGGTCACCAAAGGTCATCGGGAGCATGGTGGCTCAGTGGTAGAATAGAATTTACCCATAGTAGCTTGGCATACCAAATGTTCACCACGAGCGGTGAAATGGTGTTAACATATGCATAGCAGTCGTCGTATAAGTCGAAGATTCAGACAGTTACTTGCCAGTGCTCAGTAATTCTCACTGTATCTTCTTGCTTCCCTCCATAAACTATCTGCTATTATATGCCTGTAGCTGTTCAAAGTGTCATTAAAGACAATAAACAGTCATAATAGATATCCACATTTTTTTAATGTATTTAAGATTTGTAATTTGTGATAATTTAATACCTGTTGATTTTTACTGTAGATGAGTTTGGTTTTTATAAAATGTTACGCAAAACAAATGACGATTTTTAATTGAACAGAACAAAATATTCCTTTAATTTTTGTAAGATGTGTACATTGTCACTGTAATGTGTCACTATTGAAGTACATTGAGCTGAACACTGAGATGGAATACATGGAGATGTAGGAAGCATTTTGAACCAGATTTTTTTTTTTGGGTGGGGGCATGGTCAAAGAAGAGCCCCATGCACTGATATATATCATTGGTGACCCATGTGTTTTAATGGCATGATAAGAGTATAATATACGAAGCTATGTTTACGACAAATGCAACTCTGCATTGAGAAAAAAATTCACATATTTGGCTCTGTATTTAACTGCTTGAGTGCTGGAAGCCCAAACTTGGGCTTTACTCTGGATTTTCTGTGGATGTTCTTCATATACTCTACTTCATATACTGTAGTGAAATTATTTAGTATGTAAGGATTTGCCATGTTACAATTTATGGGAGAGTGTCCTTAGAACAAAATTTGCCTACCAAAAATAATTTAGCACTCTACCAGTTAATAAATTCCCTCATTGGGTCAGAACATTGAAATTTGTTAAAAGTAGAACAGAAAATGTGCACTTTTCTCAACTTTAAAGTCTGTAGAATAGACAAATCATTTGAGGAAGTCTTCGGTCAGTCTTAAGAATAAAGAGACTACTGCTCCTCCTTCCTAGCAGTTCCCAATAAGATAGCAATGGTGGATTAATAAAGATAGTGACTGACTATTTCTGGGAAAAGTTGGAGGAGCAGGAGCCATGTGTGCCCTAGGCCTCAGGTTCCTACATCCCTGAGAATACTCAATGACAAAAATACAAAACTTCTGACATATGTGGCTTATATATAGTCTCACATTGGAATTTTCTTTAGGTGAGAACTGCATGACAGTGGAGGCATTTATAAATTAGGTGGTAGAGTACAATAACTTTTTTGGTGGTATGAATTTATCATCATTCTGCATGGACTTCAAACCAAAAGGTCCAGGGTTTGATCCTGAACACTGGTAACTGTGTCGTGTCCTTAAACCTGATTGCCCAGATGGGAGGGAGGAGGTGGCACTGTGTACTAACGTGCACTGCATGTCGATGATGCACTTGCTTTCAGTCCATGCTAATCCTCCTTGTGCTGAGATATTATGTGTTTCTGAGTCTGACAGTTGCTCTCTGCTGCTCAATGGTTCTCTCTGGGTACTCTGGAGTCTTCCACCATTAAAACTGTCAGACACGAGGTGTTCCTGGCTATGGAAAATGTTGTTAAACTCCATTAAATAAATAAATAAATAAATAAATAAATAAATAAATAATCATAATTTTCCCAATTCAGAATTTATTGATCAATAATTATTTTATTATAATAATTTACTGGAGGGCACCTTTCGACAAACTGCAAAAAACAAGTTCTCTTTAACCCATTGCCATAACCATTCAATGCTGTTCACAAAAATTGCCATTCAGATTTATTTTTTTCATTTTGACTCGAAAACATAGCTTATAACCTGTTCCTTATTTGATTGAATGCAGTGACCTAATTCCATTGAGGCTTTGTTAGCTATGTTTCATTTTTTTTTGGATTTTCATGTGTTGTCTGCTATCTGTGTGGGCATAAGGACTACAATAAATAGTTCATTCAAACCCCAGGACGTAGAGCACTGCTGGATTACTGGGAAGTTCTAGTTTACTGGCTTAATGGGACCTGACAATCAATGCCTTGAGTGTGCTCTAATGTATAATACATTTCATTTTATATTTACAAAAATAAAAAATAAAATAAAAAAATGCCTATCCACATGAAATTTTCTCAAAAATGGCCTATAAACAGAAGATCTACTTTGAGGGGACTAATATCTACACTTCGAAGGAAGTAGAGCAGTGTTAGATTACTGTGATAAATCAGTTCTGTTTAACTTGCATAATAGGACTGGGCCATGATATATCCACAAATGCTGACTGTGATCTTAAACACCAATAATAAAAAAAAATCAGATCTGTCAACCAATGCCTCATGTGGAGTCCTGTATTGTGGGCATAATATGTTTCATTTTTGCATCAAAAACTTAGCATGTAATCCTCTGTTTAACTGGCATAATAGGACCTGGCCATGATTTAGCTATAGGTGTTGACTGTGACCGTAGACACCAATAATAAAAAAAACAAATAGGGCCTAGAGTGGAGTCCTCCAAAGTGAGCATAATATATTTCATTTTGGCATCAAAAACATAACACGACCTCTCATTGGAATGAGCTCAATGAGGCGTTGCTAGCTTTGTTTGGGTGGCAAAATGAAATTTTTGAGTTATTTACGGTATTTTTTTATGAAGTGTCATCTGCTATCCGAGTTAGATAAATGGTAAACAATAAATATTTCGTTCCAAGTTGAAAGTGAAGAACATTGTAAAAAATGAGAATTTTGTCATAATATCTGCCAAATTGAAACCTAGGAAGTGGAGCAGTGCTAGATTACTGTGAAGACAAGTTATGTTTTACTGGCATAATGGGACCTGACATCCACTGTCTGGAGTGGACGTAATTTGTTTCATTTTTGCATCAAAAACATAGCATGTGACCCATCATTGGTATGACCTCATTGAGCTCATTCCGATAAGGGGTTGCTAGCTATGTTTGTGTGGCACAAATGAAATTTTTAGTTATTCAAAGAACTTTTTTTTATCAAGTGTTGTCTGCTATCCATGTTAGGCAAGGGTAAACAATAAATAGTTGTTCCAAGCCTAAAAAACATATTGTAGAAAAATGAGGATTTTATCCCTTTGGAAACCCCAGGGAGTAGAGCAGTGTTAGATTACTGGGATAAATAAGTTTTAATTTGCATAATAAAACCTGGCCATGATATATCCACCAATGCTGACTGACCTTTAACACCTATAATAAAAAAACAAATAGGATCTGACAACCAATATCTCGTATGGAGTCCTCCATTGTGGACATAATACGTTTCAGTTTTGCATCAAAAACATTCTTATTGTGATGAATTGACGGTAACATGGTCTGAGGTTTGGGGCTTATGTTCAAACGAGACGTGAAGCGTCGAGGTTGAACATACGCTCCGAACTGCAAACCTAAGACCATGTTACTGTCAATTTATCACAATAATGTATATGTTCCAATAAACCCTACCCACAGCCCAAAACCTAAATCGTGAAACACGAGAGGCTTATTTACTGAACTTGTGGTCGTTAAAAGTTGCCTTGTTCAATCACAAGTTTAATAAATATACCTCTTGTGTATCCCATGACAGCAGTGAATAAATAATCAATAAATCAGATAAACTCGTTCCATCTTAGGTCAAATGATAAATTTGTTTGTAATTTAAACAACACTTCATTCGGAACACTATCTGCTACATGTGTGAAAAATCCAGAAAAATGAAGTGGCTTGCTAGTCACTCCATTGATGAAGAAACAATTACGAAACGAGCGACGTCATTTCAAATATTTCACGTTGTGACGTCAAATGGTAACATTTGCCACTGGAGCCATAAAAACAAAAGAAACTATGCCAGCTCTCATCCAATCAGAGGGTGAGGATTTTACTCTTTATTGGAACATAGCGTGTAATCCTTCATTGGAACAAGCTCATTGAGCTTGTTCCTTTGAGGGGTGGTTAGCTATGTTTGTGTGGCAAAAAAAAAAATTTTTTTAGCTTTTCAATGAATTTTTTTTATTACCAGTTTGTGTTGTCTGCTATCCATATTAGGTTAAAAGTAAACAATATATAATTTGTTTCAAGCTATTTACTGGCTTAATAGGGCCTGACAACCATTGCCTGGAGGGAAATCCTCTAAAGATGGTATAATATGTATAAATGTGAGACTTTACATGACTTTGTGCTTGTATTGTGGCCATGATATAGAAAAAGATGCTGAAAGTGCCCCTAAACACCGATAAAATTAATAAAAAGTGGCTCTAACACTTTTTAATAAATATGCGCTTCTTTCACTGAACCAGTTCAATGCCTCATTGCCAAAAGTCACCATCATGACTTTAACTCTTTGAACACTGGTGGTATATTCTTTGTTAGTTCAATAGCAGCAATTGGAAGAGTCCATATTCAAGATTTGAGGGTAGACAAAATTCATGATTGGGGTAAGATCAAATCATATTTTCATCATGCAGCCTTCGAGCTGTACTTTGAAAATATTGAATGGTTTTCAGTACACATCCACTTAATGGATAATGTTTCTGGGCCAGTGAAAAGTAAGTGCTGTCATGTTCAAAGGGTTGAGAAGTGCATGAAACTATTATAGTGGTTTTAACCCTTTACTCACCACACATGATATAAAATTTTTTATTTTTTTTTCAAGATTTCCAAAAATTTCAACAGAACTATATCATCTAACCCTTCATTGGAACAAGCTCAACAAAAGAAGCTTGTTTCAATCAGGCGTCATATGATATGGTTTGTTGGAATTTTGAGATTCATCCTATCTATTAGGACAAGGGTTAACTCAGTAATTGGTATCTTTTATCTACCTATGCACTGATGTTGAAATATCAAAATTCCATGCTTCAAATTCATCTGACATTGCATCTTGTCAGACAAAATTAAATTGGATAAATTCTTATTCGCATTAGGCCTAAAAAATTAAAAATCTGTTTCTCAGGCCCTCCTGCATGGTCATTTTGGCTGCTGCATGCTCTCTTTTTATAACCAATGTAAACTTAAAAAAATAAAAATTAAATGGTTTATGTCTGATATTTTACCCAAGTTAAAAAAAACTGATAAATTTGTCCCTTGAATTCAAGAAGGCTTTAGTATTGCAAAGCCTTCTTGCTCTCAAGGGACGAAATACACCACCACGCATGCTATTCCGTAGATTATGAGGCTTAAAACATAAACCAAGAATATGAACTTTAGATAGCAAAGAAATAATTACAGAAATAAATAATAAAATTAAAATAAAATTAAAAACTGCTTGCCTGTATGGAATTTTACAAATAATGTCCTGAGAAACAGAAGATCTACTTTGTATGGCCTTATGGGGAAAAATTACCACTGATATTTTAGTATTTTGGTATCAGTTTACAGTGAGTTAATATAAATTTGTGTTGTTACAAAATATTGAATGTGCATACATTTTGATGCAACATTCCACACTCACCCACTCACCCAGTACATGTACAAAGAGACTGATAAAATGTATTTATAAAATATAACCAGGTTTTCTTGTGATACCTGTTAATACAAACTCTTACAGTGTCATAATCAGAAGTGTATGAGTTGATGTTTGAAGATCATGTGTTGTACATAACATTGAAGAGTTGATAAATTTATATTGTTACCTTTATGTTTATGTACCAATTTTCAGAATGCTTGACATTTCATTTGAAACTGTATGCATCTGCCTTGAACATTTGTGATCCTTGTATAACTTTGATGCCTTAAGTGATTCAGATGCAAAAGCATAAAAGCAATGTAGTTTCATAATTTAATAATTATACGTTTGAGAAGTGTTTTTTTTTATATAAAGAGACATACAGGGTCCGTCACAAATGCTTTTCAAAAGCTTGTAATGGGCTATAAATAATCATGTAAACAAATGGTAACCAAAGCCTTGCTGTTTTACAGCAGGTGCAATATACAGATTTTGTATCAGGGGCCTTGGATACAATCTGTATTTGGATAATTATGGATTCAATGTACAGTTAATGTAAGATAAATCTTGTATGCACAAAAGAAAATTTGTACTTCAATAAGACGATGAGATAAACAAGCCCAATTAAATTTATTTTGAACCTTTTAACTGGTAGAGGTCTGAATTAAGTTTGATGGTTAAAGTTTTTTCACTTGACTTTGCCTTGTAATGCCCGCGACAGCTGAAGGAGGAGCTGGAGGTATCTAGTGAAGCTCTCCATCTTTCCATCCATCTGTGTGTCCGTACAAACATTTTGCATTGTAATTTCAAAGTCATCAGTCGGATTTGGATCTTGTTTGGTATGGTGATAGACCCACATGGGGGAATGGATATGCACAAGGAATGGGTCCCATCCAATAATATGTCCCAGAGATATGGCCTTTTTCACGCTTTTGACTTAGAAAATACTTTTCTGTTTTCACTCTTTCGACTTATAAAATTTTTCTGTCCCACAATACCTTTAAGGCTACTTCGAACATGCCTGTGGGTCAGGGGCAGTGGCCTATGCTTTGCATAGCCCTTGTTACAATTTATGGGAGAGTGAATCTAGGCACTCTCCCATAAATTATAACAAGGCAAATCCAAACTGACTAAATAATTTCACTTCAAAGATGATACGAAGCAAATCCACAGAATATGAAGCCTTCAGGTTGTGGCACATGCACTTCAGAATAATGCCCAATTATGGGCTTTCAGCACTACACCGGTTAACAAACACAAATAGATTCACTTACTTTATTGTAAATAATATTCTTTTGAACAAATTCCATTCAGGATCTCCGTGTTGAAAGGGTTAACATATCAAATTTTATTTCCACATTTACTACAATTAATAATTTATGCTACATTTTGTCGGTGAGCTTCTGAAGACATATCTTGAATTTTCAAACTTTTCAGGTGAGATAAAAAAACTCAATATATTTATTTATTTATTTTAGGGCTGTCACGATTTTTAGCTCAACTTGACAAAGTCAAGCTGAGCTATTGCCATCACTTCTCGTCCGTCGGCGTACGTACGTTAATACGTTAGTATGTTAGTACGTACGTCCACAATTTCCTTTGGCACACCTCACAGGTCGAATTTATGATCAGATTACTTTGAAACTTGGTATGCTTGTTTGGGGTGACCTCTAGATGGGAGCTATCGATTTTCTTCAATTTCCGTCAAAAAATGTTGCCGCGGCCAACGTTCTTAGAACTTAGTTTAGTCAAACCACAATATTTCCCTTTGGCACACCCTACAGGGCACATTTATGACTTGATTGCTTTGAAACCTGGTATGCTTATTTAGGGTGACCTCTAGATGGGAGCTATCGATTTTCTTCAATTTCAGGCAAAAAATGTTGCCACGGCCAACGTACGTAGAACTTAGTTTAGTCAGAAGACTCAATATTTCCCTTTGGCACACCCTACAGGGTACATTTATGATCGGATTGCTTTGAAACCTGGTATGCTTATTTAGGGTGACCTCTAGATGGGAGCTATCGATTTTCTTCAATTTCTGGCAAAAAATGTTGCCACGGCCAACGTACATAGAACTTAGTTTAGTCAGACCTCAATATTTCCCTTTGGCACACCCTACAGGGCCCATTTATGATCAGATTGCTTTGAAACCCGGTATGCTTGTTTGGGGAGACCTCTATATGGGAGCTATCGATTTTCTTCAATTTCTGTCAAAAACTGTTGCCACGGCCAACGTTCTTAGAACTTAGTTTAGTCAGAAGACTCAATATTTCCCTTTGGCACACCCTACAGGGTACATTTATGATTGGATTGCTTTGAAACCTGGCATGCGTGTTTGGGGTGACCTCTAGATGGGAGCTATCGATTTTCTTCAATTTCCGTCAAAAAATGTCGCCGCGGCCAACGTTTTTAAAACTCAGTTTAGTCAGACCACAATATTTCCCTTTGGCACACCCTACAGGGCACATTTATAATTTGATTGCTTTGAAACCTGATATGCTTGTTTGGGGAGACCTCTAGATGGGAGCTATCGATTTTCTTCAATTTCCGTCGAAAAATGTTGCCGCGGCCAATGTTCTTAGAACTTAGTTTAGTCAGAAGACTCAATATTTCCCTTTGGCACACCCTGCAGGGCACATTTATGATCGGATTGCTTTAAAACCTGGCATGCTTGTTTGGGGTGACCTCTAGATGGGAGCTATCGATTTTCTTCAATTTTTATCAAAAAATGTTGCCGCAGCCAACATTCTTAGAACTTAGTTTAGTCAAACCACAATATTTCCCTTTGGCTCACCCTACAGGGCACATTTATGACTAGATTGCTTTGAAACCTGGTATGCTTATTTACGGTGACCTCTAGATGGGAGCTATCGATTTTCTTCTATTTCCGTCAAAAAATGTTGCCACGGCCAACGTTCTTAGAATTTAGTCTATTCAGACCACAATATTTCCCTTTTGTACACCCTACAGGGCTTTGAAACCTGGCATGCTTGTTTGGGGAGGCCTCTAGATGGAAGCTATCGATTTTCTTCGGTTTCTGTCAAAAAAATGTTGCCACTGGCAAAAGAAAATGACATTGGTACCAATGATCTTCAATTTTGCCATTTCATTTATAACTTACCAAGTTCAAGTTTGTCAAGTTGAGCTACAGTGTCATTGACACTTTCATTTAATTTAGGAATCGATTAATCGTCGCAAATAATCGATCATAATCGATTAATCATACCTAGATGACCCCCTCTCCCTCTCGTCGATAAAAAATAAAGTTCAAGTCAGTTGACCAACCTCCGGTAAACAACGAAGACGATCCTCTTTTAGGAACATTCAAAGCTTTGATGTTCTGAACTTTTGAATCACCAGTGTAATAATCAAGACCGGTCGGCAGTTGCGAACTTCGCAACTGCCGACCGGTCTTGATTATTACACTGACGGTTCAAAAGTTCAGAACATCAAAGCTTTGATGAATGTACCTGACAGACAAATGCTTCCAACGGCTTCTTGGGGTTTAACATCGATGTTCTTAACTCTTTACCTTTAGAAACAATAGTTTTTTTCATAAAATTTTCTTTTAATTATTAAACGTCTAAAGCGGGATAAACTTTACCGATTATTCGACAACGAAAAATACTAATCGATTTCGCTGTGACCGATCAACAATCGACTAATCGATATATCGTGACAGCCCTAATTTATTTATTGGTGTTCAAGGTCACATACTTATGCACAATGGCTAATCATGACCGTGACAGTTTTATGGGTGGAGGAAGCCGGACTACCTGGAGAGAACCACCAAGCAATGACGAGCGGCTGCCAGCTTCCCAACATCATAACTCCGCACTGCAGCACAGGCATGGTTAGATTGGTTGAAGACATGCACACCATCGATGTGCAGTTCACCTTAGTACCCGGCATCATTGTGCCCCCATGTGGAAAATCAGGGTTAAGTTAAGTGCTTTGCCCAAGGACACAATGCAGGAGTCCGAATCGATTGCTCAGACGGTTACCCATCCAAGGACTAACCGGGCTCGACATTACTTAACTTCGGTGATCTGACGAGAACCAGTCACCGCAACACCACCGGGCCCCTAAAAAACTTAATAAATCCTAGCATTGGGAAAACAGAACAGAGTAACTGTAGATCCTCAAGCAGGAAAACAGTCATTGTTTCAAAGAACATGTAGAATGCAGTACAGTTGCATTCAGGAGCAAATGACTTTTAGGTAGTTACACAATATTTTGAAAGTTAACTTACCGTAAGGAAAATTATACATTTTTCAAAGGATTTTATCCTTGTCATTTTATGACCTCTTTCCATCGTGCTAGGATATGTTTGTCAAGGCTTTGCACCTGATTCATTTACTACTGCCAGGAACAACCTGACTGTCACCATTTACAAGACATGGAGTTTGGGAAATTACATTGTACAATCAGTGCTCCCATGTCTTTGAAAAATGCTTTGAAAATCCAGCATTTAGGAATTATATGTGAACATTTCGGACCAAGAAAAACACTTCGCCATGACAAATTGCTTCTGCTCTTGTATATCTTACTCAATTGAACCCTAAGATCCAGAATATGTCAAAAAGTATTTCATACCAAGATGAGAGATATGTCCTTTTGGGGGCCCACTGATGATTTGATTTTATATATAACAGTCACATCATATCAAATGAAATGAGATTTTGAACAACTTAACCCTTTACCCAGCGCAGACGATATCAAAATTTATTATTTTAAATATAATTTTTTTTAATTTTTCAAAAAATTTTAACAAAACCATATGTGACCCCTCATTGGAACGAGCTCAAGGAGCTCGTTCCAATAAGGGGTCACATGATGTGGTTTTGTTGAAATATTTTGAAAAATTAAATTTTTTCAACTGCTCAATTTGCATATTACGTGGGCGGATGCGGGCGATTTGTTAGGTAAAGGGTTAAGCTGGTGTGATTTTATATGTGGTGTTTACAACACACACCAAATAATGTTTCCAATTGTAAATCTGTCAAAAACCAATAGACCATAATCAAAGATTTAGCAATATACAACCTTTTGGATGCCCATCAGTGATTCAGATTTAAAACTAAAAACACATGATATACTATGTAATAAGATTTTTAGCTCACCTGACTGAAAGTCAGGGTGAGCTATCATGATCACTCACTGTGCATCATCCGTCCTTGTCCGTGAACATGGTGTTTGCGTTCTCTCCAAAACTGCTGAACAAATTTAAGTGAAATTTGAGATGCTTGTTTGTTATGACATCGCATTTGTTTTTGTTTAAAGCAAGTTGCCCTGCCCCTTGGTAGAGCCATGCCCAAAAATTGTGCCTAAATCTTAAAAAATCTACTTCTCATGAACCAGCAGTAGCGGTGACTTGATATTTGGTGTGCAGCTTCCTTTTGAGGTGTAGACTTGGATTTGTTCAAGGGATGTTCGTTGGTGTATATTTGCCATTGTTATGGGAGGGGCAAGAATTTTTGCCACGCCCCAAATTTCTTATTTTCCAAACCGAGAGGCCGATTTCAACTAAATTTGATATGAGGGCTTATTGGGTCATAAGTGCTTAATTTATGCCAAAAAATGTTTCCCCTTGCCCCATGTCTACTGCAGGAGCTGAAAATAGAAAACATTGAAAATGCCCATATCTCCAAAAGTACAGGGCACTGAGAATTCTTATTTGGTGTGAAGCTTCCTTAGGACCAACAGAATGGAACGGTAAAAAAAAAATTGGTATCGGTTTTATCATGGGGTACTTTTTTGGGTCTTGTCAGCATTTTTTAACACTGTGGGTAATGGGGAAAACATTTAAGACTCTACTTCTCCCAAACCGCTGCTCCAAAAGCTTTCAAATTTCACTATAACATCTTTGGAAGATTGTTTCACATGTGTATTGAAATCAAATCTCTGGGTCCATATTTGGGCTCTCTATGAGAGCCCAAATGTAATTTAAATTAGTGCAGTATGACGAATGTTCTCTAAAAATCTTCTTCTTCATCAACCAGAATCTTTTGATATATGGTATGCAGCATCCTTAGGGGGGTGAGATTCAAGTTTGTTCAAGCCAAGTCCCTGGGTTCATATTTGGGCTCACTGTAGGAGCCCAAATTATAACTTAGTTCAAAATGAGGAATTTTATTTAAAAATCTTCTTCAGATCCAGCAGTCGGAATGTTTTTTTTATTTGGTATGCAGCATCCTAAGAGGAGTGAGATTCAAGTTTGTTCAAGCCAAGTTCCTGGATTCATATTTCAGCCTGAATTATAACTTGGTTCAATATGAGGAATATTCTTCAAAAATCTTCTTCTTCACATCCACCAGTCAGAATCTTTTGATATTTGGTATACAGTATCCTTAGGGAGGTGAGATACAAGTTTGTTAAAGCCAAGTCCCTGGATTCATATTTGGGCTTCCTGTGGGAGCCCGAATTGTACCAAAATTTCTGTTTTCCGAACTGAGAAGCCAATTTGAACCAAATTTGATCCGAGGACTTATTGGGGCATAAGTACCTAATTTATGCTAAAAACATTTTCCTGTTGCCTCAGGGGAACTGCAGGATCTAAAAATAGAAAAATATTAAAATGCTCATCTCCTAAACTTTTATTTTGTGTGAAGCTTCATTAGGAATAGCAGAAAGCAATGGTCAAAAAAAAATTTCCTTCGGTTTTATCATAGGTTATTTTTTCAGGACTTTCAACAAATGCTGAGTCATTTATTAATGATGTGAGTAATGGGAAAAACATTAAAGAATCTTCTCTCCCATACCACTGCTCCAAAGGCTTTCATATTTCACATAAAACATCTTTGGAAGATTCATGCACATGTTGGTTGAAATCAAATCCTTGGGTCCATATTTGGGCTCTCTATGGGAGCCCAAGTGTTCAGATTAGTGCAATATGAGGAATATTCTTTAAAAATCTTCTTCCAATCCACCAATCGAGGAATATTCTTTAAAAATCTTCTTCCGATCCACCAGTTAGAATCTTTTGATATTTGGTATGCTGCATCCTTAGGGGGTGAGATTCATTGTTCAAGCCAAGCTCCTGGGTTCATATTTGGGCTTCCTGTGGGAGCCCGAATTAAAACTTACTTCAATATGAGGAGTATTCTTCAAAAATATTTTTCTTCAGATCCAGAAGTCAGAATCTTTTGATATTTGGTATGCAGCATACTTACGGAGATGAAATTCTCGTTTGTTCAAGCCAAGTCCCTGGGTTCATATTTGGGCTACCTATGGGAGCAGGAATTATAACTTAGTTCAATATGAGGAATATTCCTTAAAAAAAAAAAAATTTTCAGATCCACCAGTCAGAATCTTTGGATAGTTGTTATAAGCTTTTCTTAGGAGGGGCAGATGCAACTTGTTCAAATCAATTCCCTGGGTTGATATTTAGCTACCATGTCAGGTGAGCACCCTCATGTCCCCAGGGGCCTCTTGTGAGCAACTAAGGGTGAGGTAATTTTATATGTGCTGATCAAAACTTCAGTCTTGTTTGACAAAGTGCAATGAGGTGAATTTCTTAAATCCTAGTTGCATTATAAGAACTATTTGCTGCTTTGAATTCACAATTTTGAGATCGGTGCACACTCCTTAAATTTCTGAAATGTGGTTACCATGTTTTCAAAGATAAATACTCTGACAATATCAGTATATCATTAGAGGTCTTTCTTTTTCAAACTCAAATTCAATGCAAAAACTTAAAAATATTCTTCCTTGTGGGAACTACAAGAAGTGTTGCAGTGCTTGTCTACTGTGGTAAACAAGCTGTGTTTTATGGGTAAAATAGGCAGAGCCTGGGAGAGGGTGGGGGACTTGGGTAGTAACCCCGGCATCTGGAACTTTGGGGGAGCCAGCTGTGGTCCAGGAGTCCAAGATTTTTGGGTCAGGTCTCTCAAAGTTCTGACTCCTGTGCCAAGCTTTGGCCCCTGCTCCCCAAACAAAAACCAGGAAGATAAGTTGCCCATTGTATTGGAATACTAGTTGCCACTCATGTAAAGAAGGAATGGGAGTGTCCCAACGGTTGTAATTTCAGAGTGCATAATTCTTAAAATGATACCTTTATTAATCAACCTGATGCAATAAAGTTATCACTTCAAAGGTTGTGCAGTCAAAGGCTATACCTCTAGGTCACTGGATATTCACTGATGAACTTGCAACATGCTGCTAAAAAAAGTCATTTTGACAGCCCAAAAATGACATTATTTTTCACCACAAAAGACACCAAAAGACTCCATTTAATAACTGATTTTTAAATTTACTTACTATAAAATCAGTATCCCAACACTTTCAAAAGGGGGCCTGTTCAGAATTAACTCTGAAGCCTGAACTTCCTCTCCCCAACCCTGAAAATATGACCCAGTCATCAATACCCAGGATGAAAGTCCCCTAAAATGAGCTACTTTGGTGCAAATGATTGACTATATATCTATGTCAAGTTCACAATTAGCTATTGCATGGAAATATCTGACCCCAAACAACAATAAGTATATATAAAAAAATTAAAATATTACTATATTTGTTCAATCAGAATAGAATGATTCATCTCTGTTATAATTTGTACTGTTTTTGTAAGTAATGTACCTAATCAGACATATCTTAAGACATTCCAGATGTTATTCACGCATGTTAAAGATTGTTATATGTATATAAGGATAATTTATAATATAGTATAATATATTACTTAATTGAAAAAGAGAAACCTTCTTAAGATTAAATGATAAATGTTGAGCTCATTCCTGGGAGGTATCCTAAATGACATTTTCCAGTCAAAAATCTTGGAAAGTGAAGCAGTGCTCTGTTTTACTGCTAAAATAGGACCTGGTAACGAGTGCCTTGGGTGGAAGTACTCTAAAATGGGCAACATGGGTATAAACGATTGGATGGACTTGACTTTATATCCATGTTGTGGTCACGCTTATCCATCTTGCAGAAGTATGTGACCTTAAACACCAATAAATAAATAAATATATTTTGAAGAAAATCTCTCCTAACCCACTGAGTATTTTCAAAATATTTTTCATCACATTTAGTCATGGCTGCTGTGAAGCAGCCATGACCAGATTTGATGGAAAATTCTTCTAAATTTACCTCAAGAACTCCATTCAATTCACGGGGTGGGGGGGGGGGGGGGGGATTTGATTAAATGTGCCCAAATTATACTTATTTCAGTTGCAAGAGACTTTGTGTGCAGGAATATCTGCCAGCAGAATGAAAGGAGTAAAAGAAATGTTTATGCTCCTGTTTTCTTTTTCTTTTTGAAACATATTCCAACTAATAGCTTCTGTAGAATGTTCTCGAATTCTTCTTCAAGTACTCTAATGACCATACCAGTAGGTCATGTTGGAAATGCATACACATGTAGTTTCTGGGTTCTGGCACTTGATTTACGAAACTTGGCTATTTTTTTAGTGGAATGATTTGAAATTTGACATATTGGGGGCGCAGTGACGTTGCGGCAACCGGTTCTCGTCAGATCAACGAAGTTAAGCAACGTCAAGCCCGGTTAGTCCTTGGATGGTGACTGTCTGAGCGATCGATTCAATGTGTACTAAGGCAATCTGCACGTCAATGGTGCACATGTCTTCAACTGATGTAACCCTGCTTTAGAGTTAGAATGTTGAGGAGCTGACAGTTGCTCATCGATGCTCTGTGGTTCTCTCCGGGTACTCTGGCTTCCTCCACCCGCAAAACTGTCATGGTCACGATTAGCCATTGTGCATAGGTATGTGACCTTAAACACCAATAAATAAATCTTTTTATTTTTTGCTATCCCAAATCCAAACCAACTTGGCAAAGATTATCTTTGGGGAATATCCTTCTAAGTTTGTTCTTACAAGTTTTCTAAACCCCATGGGATAGAGGCAGTGCTGAAAAAAAAGACCCAAATCCTTTAAAAATCTTCCCACAAAGCACCAGTCACACCAGTTTGAGATTGGTATGCAACTTGCTTTTGTGATCAAGATTCAAGTAAGTTCAAAGAAACTTTCTAATATAATATTTGGGCTTGTCCTGGAAAGTCAAATTTTATGGCCCTGCGCCAGTTATCAATTTTCAAAACTGATTAGCTGATTTAAATCAAATTTGCTATGCAATATTGTTTAGTGACATGTACTTGATTTATTGAAAAACAAAAATGAAAAGTAGTTTTCCTGAAGATCCATGGAAATGCTGGGAGATTAAGGTGGAGAAAATATATATTTAAAGAACTGCACAAGACAGATCTATGGTATTCGGTATGAAGCTTTCTTTTCTTAGGAACAGTAGAATCAGCTGGTCAAAAAAAATGACTTTCAGTTGCAGCAGCGGGCTCCCAGTGAATACCCCCATTTAACACTGTTACTAATGGGGAAGCCATTGAACAATCTTCTTCAATACAAATACATATGAACAAGTAAATTTTATTTACTGGAGAATATGAGGTACCTCCACGAAATATATGAAGTTTTCTGATCAAGGCACCAGTACATTTCAGTAGAGCCCAAATATGGGCTTCCAGAACTCAACCAGTTTGCACTGTTGGTGAATGTGGAAAGCACTAAATGGTCATATCTCTGTGAATCTCCATGAGGATTGATTTGATATTGGGCAAGCAGTCTGCTTTAATATTTTTAAATGCCTCAAACACCACATCTTTCCTACACCAGATTGAAATTACACATGAGACACTGAGAGGTCATAGATGTAAGGTATCATTGGTATGCCACACGCCAACGTATCATGAAAGGATTAATAGTATAGATTCGAGTTTGTTTAGAGGAATTTTCTTACACAATATTTGGATTCGTTCTTGGAGAGGCAAATCTCAGGCTCTGCCCCTATTTTTAGCTTAACTTGACAAAGTCAAGATAAGCTATTGCCATCACGCGTTCGGAAGTCTGAGTCTGTGAGTCATTTTCCTTTAGCACGGGCTACACCCCGCAGTTATTGTCTGATCGTCACGAAATTTCATGTGCAGGTTTGGGGTCATGTCTAGATGAGAACGTCCCCTTTTGGTCGTGATTGATCAACCAGTATGGCTGCCCGAGCCCAAAACCTGAAAACCATTAACACAGTCTACAGGTCGTATTTATGAAGGGATTTCATTGTAACTTGATAGGATGCCTCTGTATAATGCCTAGATGAGAACTTCCCCTTTTGGGCATGATCTGTCAACCGTGATGGCTGCCCAAGCCCGAAACCAAAACACTTTCAGCACAGTCTGCAGGTCATGTTTAATTTGGAGGGATTTCATTGTAACTTGTAGGATGACTCCTTGTGATGTCTAGATGAGAAATTCCCCATTTGGGCGTGATCTGCCAACCATGACGACTGCCCGAGCCCAAAACCCGAAAACCTTTAGCACAGTCTACAGGTCATATTTATTGAGGAATTTCATTGTGACTTGGTGGGTTGACTTCATATAATGTCTAGATGAGAAAGTCCCCTTTTGGACGTGATTGGGCAACTGTGACGGCAACAGGGGCCCGAAGCCCGAAAACCTTTAGCACAGTCCACAGGTCATATTTATGAAGGGATTTCATTGTAACTTGGTAGGATGACTCCAAATAATGCCTAGATGAGAACGTCCCATTTTGATCGCGATCATTCAGCCTTTATGGGTGCCCGAGCCCCAAAACCTTTAGCATAGGCAAAAGGTCATATTTATGGAAGGATTTCATTGTAACCTGTTAGGTTGACTCCATATAATGCTTAGATGATGACATCCCCTTTTGGTCGTGATTGGTCAACTGTGATGGCTACAGGTGCCCGAAGCCCGAAAACCCTGAGCACAGTCTACAGCTCATATTTATGAAGGGATTTCATTGTAACTTCGTAGGATCACTCCAGATGATGCCCAGATGAGATTGACCCCTTTGGTTGCGATCATTCAACCATGATGGCTGCCCGAAGCCCGAAAACCTTTAGCACAGCCTGTAGGTCATATTTATGAAAGGATTTCATTGTAACTTGGTAGGTTGACTTCATATAATGTCTAGATGAGAACGTCCCCTTTTGGACACGATTGGGCAACTGTGACGGCTACAGGGGCCCGAAGCCCGAAAACCTTTAGAACAGTCTACAGGTCATAATTATGAAGGGATTTCTTTGTAGCGTGGTAGGATGACTCCAAATAATGCGAGATGAGAACGTCCCTTTTGGTCGCGATCATTCAACCTTGATGGCTGCCCGAGCCCAAAAACCTTTAGCACAGTCTATAGGTCGTATTGATGGAAGGATGTCATTGTAACTTGTTAGGTTGACTCCATATAATGCCTAGATGATGACATCTCCTTTTGGTCGTGATTGGTTAACTGTGATGGCTACAGATGCACGAAGCCCGAAAATCTTGAGCACAGTCTACA
Source organism: Pictodentalium vernedei (assembly GCA_031216915.1). Taxonomy (NCBI): domain Eukaryota; kingdom Metazoa; phylum Mollusca; class Scaphopoda; order Dentaliida; family Dentaliidae; genus Pictodentalium; species Pictodentalium vernedei. Next base: position 434,957,016 of record CM062296.1, on the reverse strand, counting down.
GGTCATATTTATGAAGGGATTTCATTGTAACTTCGTAGGATCCCCCCCCCCCCCCCCCAGATGATGCCCAGATGAGAATGTCCTCTTTTGGTTGCGATCATTCAACCATGATGGCTACGTGAGCCCAAAGCCCGAAAACCTTTAGCACAGTCTTCAGTTTATATTTATGAAGGGATTTCATTGTAACTTCGTAGGTTGACTTCATATAATGTCTAGATGAGAACAGCCCCTTGTGGGCACCATTAGGCAACTGTGACGGCTACAGGGGCCTGAGCCCGAAAACCTTTAGCACAGTCCACAGGTCATATTTATGAAGGGATTTCATTGTACCTTGGTAGGATGACTCCAAATAATGTCTAGATGAGAACGTCCCCTTTTGGTCGCGATCATTCGGCCTTGATGGCCGCCCGAGCCCAAAACCCCAAAACCTTTAGCATAGTCTATAGGTCATATTTATGGAAGGATTTCATTGTAACCTGTTAGTTTGACTCCTTATAATGCCTAGATGATGACATCCCCTTTTGGTCGTGATTGGTCAACTGTGACGGCTTCAGGGGCCCGAAGCCCGAAAACCTTGAGCACAGTCTGCAGGTCATATTTTTGAAGGGATTTCATTGTAACTTCGTAGGATCACTCCAGAAGGTGCCCAGATGGGAATGACCCCTTTTGGTTGCGATCATTCAACCATGATGGCAGCCCGAGCCCAAAGCCCAAAAACCTTTAGCACAGTCTACAGGTCATATTTATGAAGGGTTTCATTGTAACTTGGTAGGTTGACTTCATATAATGTCTAGCTGAGAACGTCCCCTTTGGACGCAATTGGGAAACTGAGGGCTACAGGGGCCCGAAGCCTGAAAACCTTTAGCACAGTCTACAGGCCATATTTATGAAGGGATTTCAATGTAACTTGAAAGGTTTTGGAATAATTGCACTGTAACTTGGTAACTTTCGTTGATATACGTTAACTGTGAGGGCCACATACATTAACTGTGACGTCATATTAACCCACCCCTCAGCTCTTTAGTACAGTGTACACCTCATATTATTTTTATCAAAAACATAGCATACAGGCAACATAAATGAACATATTCCCAATTATCACAATTCTTGTCCTATTTCATAATCCTTTCATAAACATTTCACATTATCCTTTTCATCAAACACAACACACAAGTTAAGCTACAGTGTCATTCTGTGGAATTTCGCTTGGTATCCGACATCTTAACCGTATCACAAAACATATAGCTGAGAAATAAATTGTACATAAATAATTTTGAAAATAAGGACCGAGTATATTTTCCACTATATTTATATAAAAAAGAATCTGTACCCATGTCACCATCTATGCTAATTCCAGTTTCACCAGTCACTACGACTGCTGAATGCAAATTTAAAGTACTCAAGCGATATCGACGACGAGTTCATGGTTGCTGGCGTCTAGCCCCGTGTAGTGCCTAGTAGAGAATTCTCGCACCCGTGTCTATTTTTTTAACAAAAATCCTTACAGGGTAATATTCCAACTACATCATCAAGGCATGCCTTCGACGAAGGCATGCTTTGATGAGGTAGTTGGAATATTTTTTATCAGTCGACGCTTCAAGACGCCTGCATTCGAATCGAAAATATGTGATTCGCAGGGCCCACCTTAAAAACCAATGAATAATAATAAATAAATGGTATTATCAGGTGGTATTCTTTTTTTTTCATTTGTTTTTTTTTAAAACTAAAGATTGAAATATACCGAGATGTGCAGATCTTATGAATTTTATTATATTTGTATTGTTGTGAATTCACAAATAAATATTTTTTTGTGCAGAATATGAGGCCTCTTTCAGTGATGTCCTAGTTCGTGATTGTCAGCTAAACTGTGTCAGACTGACACAGGGTAACCATGGCTATTAAGCTATTAAAGGTGTTATTTAGACCTAAATTAAAAAACCCGAGAGTCGGGAAAGTTGTCCGCACTTTGTGTCTTGTATTACCCACACCTTGTACTTTCCTCATTGTCCAATGTCTGTTATCCCACACCTAGTGAGTTTTCCTCATCTCGTATTCAGGGTTCATTATGGTGCTTGAGTGTCCTAAAATTGAAAAAGTATTGTGTCTTCAAGGCCCTAGAAATAGTTGAAATTTGTGCATTAGCCCAGAAGTCCTTGATTTTTAAAGATGATTCAAAGTTTTAACTTCCAACAAGCCTGGAAAATAAGGCAAAAAAAAGTGTTCTGATTTTCAGGCAATCCCTCATTGAATTTGACCCCCCCCCCCCCCCCCCCCTTCTATTGGACATCTTTATTGCCTTTCAGTGTCTTCCAATATTAGTACAAACTCGGGAAGACCCGAAACTTTTTACATTTTTTTACAGTTTGTTTTTAGAGGAATGTTTTATTTTTTAAATTAAAATTGAATTTATTTGTATAAATATGCACTTTCTATATTTCTGTGTGTAAAAAGACAGCCGAAATCCTCTCCATGTTTGTCACCTTTTGCAAAATATAAATTAAAAATAAGATCCTCCCTCCCTCACTGATTTGAAGAAAAAAAATTGCCTGAGAATCAATCAATTTATTTTGTGTGGCCTAAGATAGAATTGATATGATATATGAAAGGTGAGGGCAGACACCACAGACAAGGCCGAAGCAGCCGTGGAAGCTGTTCTGAAAGAGCATGGGTAGTTTTGTCAAAGTTACATTTTAATCAATCATAGATTAGATCATTATAATATCTCTGCTCCATGTTGGATTAATTTTCGTATTATTTTGACTTTGGAATTAACTCGAGGTTTGAATTCCAATGAGTGATGTCTGTTATGTGTTTGAATCTATTGAGAAAAGACTAACCTCCAGGGATGTAGCTTGAGGGTCTTCATTGGGGTGGGTGGGGGGGGGGGGGTCAATTAGATTTCTATCTGGGATTGGGGTCCTAGCACGACATACCATAGACATGACCCGAAGGCAGCAGGTCCGTGTTGGGGGAGGGTTTGCGTGGGGGTATCTCCTCGACGGTAGGAGTTCCAGGGGCCCCCACGGGGAAAATGTTTAATTTTTGGACCTCTAAGATGTATTCTGGGGCCTCCTTCTGGCTTAAGTCTAGTCATTTTATCCACAAGAAAAATGCATTTCCGTAGTTAGGTCCATGAGTTTCCCCTAACACTGACTGACCAGGCTACACAAGGCTTATAGACTTGACAGCTATTCAGCCAATACCTACTCTTTCCAAATGACAGCAAGTCAGTTGGAAGGAAGGAACGGGTATTGACTGAATATCGGCCAGTCCATAGGTCTTGTGTAGCCTGGCAGTTAACTGGAAGGAATGGATATTGGCTGAATAGCGATCAGTCTGTAGTCCTTGTGTGGCCTGTCCATTGTAAGGAAAACGGAACTATGAATAAAAAAAAACGGACCGGTCACAGATTCGAGTATGAATTTCGGAAAATTTTGTCGGCTGATTTGAAAAGACGGAGAATTTGATCGAAAATTGGAAAAGCACTTTGCCTCACAGGTGGTCGACATGTGATAAAGATCATGAAAAATGGTATATTTGAAGGTTATTAGCTCAACTTGACAACGTCAAGTATGAGCTGTTGGAATAGCTTGTGATCCGTACGTACGTCAGTCTGTCTGTCCACAATTCATTTAGCACACCCCACAGTCCGCAGCTCTCCCCCGATCAGTCCCAAATTCCATATGTAGCTTTGGGGCAATGTCCAGATGGGAGCTATCGAATTGTTTCCGAATTTCGTTAAAAAAACATGGCAGCCAACGGCCATCTTAGATTTGGCTTATAAATTGTCTACAATTCCATTAGCACACCCTAGAGGCCGCATCTCTCATCCGATCTTTTTCAACTTTCAAATGCAGCTTTCGCGTGATGTCCAGGTGGGAGCTTTTTGTTGAAGAACATGGCTGCCAGCAGCCATCTTGGATTTTGGAAATAAACTGTCCAACAGTTCCTTTAGCACATCCTACAGACCGCGGCTCTCATCCGTTCAGTCCAAAATTTGATATGTGCCTTTGAGGCAATGTCTAGATGGGAGCTATAGAATTTTTCCAAACTTCGTGGAAAAACATGGCCGCCAGCGGCCATCTTAAATTTGGCATATAAGTTGTCAACATTCCCGTTCGCACACCATGCAGGCTGCATCTCTTAGCCGATCTTTTTCAAGTTTCATATGTAGCTTTGGTGTGATGTCCAGATGGGAGCTATCGAATATTTCTGAATTTTGTTGAAAAACATGGCCGCCAGCAGCCATATTGGATTTGAATATAAATTGTCAAATATTCTATTTGTACATCTTACAGACCGCATCTCTCACCTGATCTTTTTTGAATTTCATATATAGCTTTGGTGTGATGTCAATATGGAAGCTTTCAAATCTTTCTGAATTTTGTTATAAAATATGGCCGCCAACAGCCATCTTGGATTTGGCATACCAATTGTCAGCAATTCCGTTAGCACACCCTGCAAGCCGCATCTCTCACTCAATCTTTTTCGAATTTCATATGTAGTTTTGGTGTGATGTCTAGAGGGGAGCTGTCATTTTTTTTAAATTTCGTTGAAAAACATGGCCGCCAGTGGCCATCTTGGATTTGGCATATAAATTGTCAATTCCATTAGCAGACCCTACAAGCCACAGCTCTCACCCGATATTTTTTCAAATTTTAGATGTTACTTTAGTACGGTGTCTAGATGGAAGTGATCAGATTTTTCCGCATTCCATTGAAAAATAGGGCCATCATGGATTTGACATATAAATTGTCAACAATTCCATTAGTATCCCCAGCAGGCCCATCCGATTTTTTCAGATTTCATATGTAGCTTTGGTGTGATGTCTTTTCTGAAGAAACTTGAGTGAATGACTTGGCATTACTGAATCTTTCTGTTTCGTTCAATCGCTTCTTGGACAAGTTGAGTATTAAAAGAGGGACTAATACTTAATCATGGGAAAATACATAATTTGTCAAAAATACACCATTTTAAATGATCTTTGGCACGTGTCGAACACCTGTGCTTTGCCTTTGACCGTTTAAACTTCAGTTGTCCGTCAATTGAAATGTTGGAATCCGAAAATTGAACGGAATCTAGAGTTGGAACACAATGACTAAAGCCAGTTACAGCAAACGATCTCCGATCGCTGTCGGAAAAAGTGTGATCACGGGTTGAAAATTTAAATCGACTGGTCTGAAAAGTTGAGAACATACAGGCAGCTGATTTCTTTTAATTTCCAGCTATTGGAATTTATACCTTCAAATTTCAAACTATTGAAAATTACGATGGTTATTGGGGGCGGGTCTTGAGAACTCCGCCCCCCCCCCCCCACCCTCCACCCCATCGTCGCTTCATGCCTGCAAACGTGCAGATAGGTGAACGCCACTTTATGGGTTGTTTTTTAGTGGTTATTTAGAAAATCACAGTCTACTTTTGAGTAGTATTTGTCATTCAAATCGGATACAGCCTGCTTTTCTCGTGGTATTCTGGCTGTAATCGTAGAACAAGTGTCGTTAAGCGCATGATTGTGGGGGAAATTTGCTCACTAAAGGCGCTTGTCAAACATTTATTACTTTCAATGACGGTCACCTGCCGTTCTTCAGCTCAAAGTCGCCAGCCAGACCACTGGTTTCGAGAAAATAACATTATATACACCCAGTTACCCAAAACAACGGTGGATAAACATAACTCCAAAAACAGCAATTAACCTTTTTTGGAATATAAGATTTGTCAAGCAGTGTGTAACTGTTACCCGAAGGACTAATCAGCGATTATCTGCTTTTGCATACTATGGCCTCACAAACAACACTGTAATTACTGCATAATCATTACCAGAGTTAACACTTATGCTTTCATTTTAAACTTTTAAAATATGCTGTGGAATATTTATCCTTCAATTGAACACACCCTCCGAACATAGCCCTCTCCTATAAGAAAGTTTTAGATAACATAGCAACCACGTGCTACCATAGAAACCAAGATGGCGGCCTCCAGCATACAAAATGGACGACGGATCACCCTAACAACACGCGCTGCGCATGCGCACTAGGACCACGTAACATTATGTGGATAACGTCACAAGATGGCCACTCACACGGGCTACCATGACAGCCAAACATGACGTAACTGGGTCACGTGACATGACGTAACTTCCGGGGGCCTGCCAGTAGGGGCCACTTCATCGCTCTCCTACTACTGCGAAGAGTTTCGTTTTTAGTCCCCTACCGGCATCGCCGAAGGGGACTATAGGTTTTGCACTCTGTCCATCCGTCAGTCTGTAGGTCTGTCAGTCTGTAGGTTTGTCAGTCACACTTTAGTTTTCCGGAGTTTTTTTGGAAACGCTTCAACGGAATGATTTCATTTTTGGTAAACTACTATAGAACGACGATTTACAGATCAAGTTTGAGTTTCATGCTGATTGCATTATTCTTGTGTGAGTTACGGCCCTTGGAAATATGGGAAAAAGCACCAAAATATCAGTTTTCCGGAGTTTTTTTGGAAACGCTTCAACAGAATGATTTCATTTTTGGTAAGCAACTATAGAACGATGACTTACAGATCAAGTTTGAGTTTCATGCTGATTGCATTATTCTTGTGTGAGTTATGGCCCTTGGAAATATGGAAAAGCGCCAAAATATCAGTTTTCCGGACTTTTTTTGGAAACGCTTCAACAGGATGATTTCATTTTTGGTAACCTACCATAGAACGATGACTTGCAGATCAAGTTTGAGTTTCATGCTGATTGCCTTATTCTTGTGTGAGTTATGGCCCTTGGAAATATGGAAAAGCGCCAAAATATCAGTTTTCCGGACTTTTTCTGGAAACGCTTCAACAGAATGATTTCATTTTTGGTAACCTACTATAGAACGATGACTTACAGATCAAGTTTCATTTACACTCTGTCCATCCATCCGTCAGTCTGTCAGTCAGTCTGTCGGTCATACTTTAGTTTTCCAGACTTTTTTTTGGAAACACTTCAACAGAATGATTTCATTTTTGGTAACCTACTATAGAACGATGACTTACAGATCAAGTTTCATTTACACTCTGTCCATCCATCTGTTAGTCTGTCAGTCAGTCTGTCAGTCATACTTTAGTTTTCCGGACTTTTTTTTGGAAATGCTTCAACCGTATGATTTCATTCTTGGTAACCGACTATAGAACGATGACTTACAGATCAAGTTTGAGTTTCATGCTGATTGCATTATTCTTGTGTGAGTTATGGCCCTTGGAAATATGGAAAAGCCCCAAAATATCAGTTTTCTGGACTTTTTTTGGAAATGCTTCAGCGGAATTCATGCTGATCACATCTAAGTTATAACATTTGTATAATTATTAATGCTCATTACTCCGGTAGGGGACGTATTGCTTCAGCGATACGTGCGCTCTTGTTAACTTGGGTATATATTTGGGAACGCTCGTCATCTACTGTTAGGAAATAAAATGTCAAAAGAGTTCTGAATGCTTTGGATATACTAACCCCAAGTAGCCGCTGTATGGGATATAGGATACCAATGGACAACGTACAAGATCAGCAATTTTGTCGTCGACGTGTCTGAACATGAAGATTGAATAAGCCTATCCTTACCTGATATATTGCTATATCAGCCATGTCCGAAGCTTCATTACGTGTACAGTACCCATATGAGACTGGTCAATTAAAACCCCAGTTATTGATGCTAAATTTAGATTAGTTACGACAGCACACAGGAGGAATATGATAGGCCTCAACTCTCCAGCACACTACCCGCGCCGGACCAATTTGAACCTGCTTGGCGACAAACCGACCTTTTGTTTAGAGACAGTGATAAGAATATGAACTGCGTTTTTCGAAACTGTCTTGGGCATTCTGAGAAAAGTTTCGAAACATTGTCTAAATTTTACTCCGGGTTTGTCTGCTGTCCTGACAACAACGTTTACACAAACATCATCATTCAATAACAGGAAGTTAGTTTGTGTGGTGCTACTCACATTGAAATGCTTCTTTTCCGCCGCGACGTCAATTTCCACAATGCGTTCACTTTCTTGATTCTTTGTGCAGTCGCATGTGGCCGATTATTTTTTCCTTCCGTTCCAAGTACATCATTTTTCGTTTGTGGTCTCGTTCCATCTTTGTTCTTGACCTACATCTGTCTATTCGCCCCTCCAACAATTTATTCTGTCACAGATGTTTCATTCTTTCTTCGCCAAGACAGTGACATATTTTTGAAACTCAAACTTCCGATGATTTGTTTAACATGTTCTGGAATCGTTTCCATTTTAAGGATCGTGACAAAGCTGAGCAGTTAGTCTGCCATGATCTCTCCACCAAATGTAAAGCGTTAACTTTATAGTGTAAATTAGCTCATTAAAGGCGCTTGTCAAAATCTCCCTGCACGAATGCCAATTTCAGATAGTCTGTTAACCTTTTACTGAACGTAACGGCCAAAACCGGCCAGCGCTGTTTTCAAAAATCACCAATTAATTTGCACTATATTGTCGAGCTCGTTCCAATGAGGGGTGATAACCTATGTTTTTGAGACAAAAAATGAAAAAAAATAGTTATTCAAGAATTTTGTTTGCAAGTGTCGTCTGTTTTTCATCTTAGATAAAGGGTTAAACATTTATTAATTTCAAGGGCGGGAACCTGCCGTTCTTCAGCTCAAAGTCGGTAGCCAGACCCCTGGTTTCCAAGAAAATAATAAATATTTTTTTTCAAACAGTAACTCACAACAACGGTGGATAAACGTAACAAACAAGCAATTAAACCTTTTTGGATAACAAGATTTGTCAAGCAGCGTGTGACAGTAAGTTATCGAAAGGACTATTCAGCTTATGCAGACTGTGCCCTCACAAACAACACTGTAATTACTGTATAATCATTACAAGAATTAAAACTCGTGCTTTCATTTTATACTTTTAAAATACGCTGTGGAATATTTATCCTTCTGAAGCCACCCTATAACACAAGTGTTTTTTCAATCCAGATTAATTTCGTCGATATACTCTAGTACAGTTACACTCATTGGGAGCGCAGTGGCTCAGTGGTTAAGGAATTGAACTTCAACCCGAAAGGTCCACGGTTCTATTCCAACCAGGAGTAACTGCGTTGTGTCCTTGGGCAAGGCGCTTCTTCCCGATTGCCCACGTGGGGGAACGGCGACGCTGTAAGGCGTACTGCGCGTCGATGGTGCACATGTCTTCAACCAATGCTAATCCTGCTTGCGCGGTGTTAGAACGCTGGGGAGTCTGACAGTTGCGCGCCATTGCTCGGTGCTTTTCTCCGGGCACTCCGGCTTCCTCCACCCGTAAAACTGTCCAACACGAGGTGGCCCTGGCTGTCGAAAGTGTCTTTAAACTCCAACAAAACAAAACAAACAAAAAAGCCCAGAAAACAAGCAACATCGATTGAGATTTCTTGGTGTTGACTAATATTTGTATTCTCAGTTAGAAGTCACACTCACTCAAAACAATGTCCACAATGTAACCTTTGCTGCTGATGTGGCATTAAGCACCATAAAATAAATACTTACTCAAAGCAATATGTAAAACCTTTGGAATAGTCACATACTTGTATAAAAGGTCCCTGGAAAGGGTTTTGAAAGTTCTTGAAATAACTTCACCCCAAAGACAATGAACCCTATGTATTTCCCTCTTTGTCCATTGTTTGCCATCCTGCACCTGTTAATTTTCATGCTTTGGTGACTACCATTCACTGTTGTCTGAATAAAGTTGTAGTTGCTTAGTCGTCTCACGCAGGCTCTAACCAGACTGCCAAAAACATTTTGAAAATCATCAACGGTTCGTTCCTTTCATGAATTAGTGGCTGAAGTAATTCGATATTTGTTAAGTATTATCCGTAAGAGATGCAAAAGCTGTTCAGAGGTAGTTCCCGGAACAGAATTTGATGTTATCCATTGAGAGGTGGGGTGGAAAATTGCATGCCACCATAATTTGTTTGGCGTAAAGTATTTACCATTGTATAGTGTGTGTTTCTCTCCGGTTTTTTCGGATTCCTCCACACGGCTGTGGCGATCTAACCACTCCCCCCCCCCCCTTAGACAATCCTCCATATATTACTCCCACACTGCGGAAAAAAACCAAAATGAGTACCCTTCAGGCATTCTACCCCTGGAGAGTTCCCGCGTACAGTTACGCCATTAAAACTTTCCACTCCAATAAAGTTCCCCGGAAACTTACCATTGAGATTTCCTACCCGGATTTTTTCCCTAGTAAAGATCCCACCCGTGATATTACCCACCCAGAGACTATCCCAACTCCTGTTTATATGTGACAACGAAGGACGTACACGAGATATGACCTGAGTATTTTTGTGCCGAATAATATACTATTGTCAATGTTATATGGCTTATTCTTGTTAATATACATCTTTAAGATGGCCAAAAGTGATTGTTTGTGGAAAGAATGGTCTATTGACAAATGAAAGACAACACAATGATGAAAATATGCAGTATTTTAATGGCGCTAATTACACATATCTGTCACTAATGTTTTTGATGGAAAAATGTTCTCTCGACAAGTATAGTGCTGGAACTGTCCATGATGAAACAATACCTGTAATTACTGACAAAAAAACGTAACTTGTGATCTCCTGAACACAATAGCAGTGTCTGACGTCAGTAGCGTGTGAATCCACGACGTGCCCGGACGACAGCCTGATCCCTCCTCCTGATGCTATCAGTGAGCCTTCTGATACAGTCTAGAGGCAAATGCTGCCACTCCTCATGCAATGCAGCTTCCAAATCGGCCAAATTCTGTACATGCGTATCCCTTGCTTGCACACGAAGTCCAAGAAAGCCCCAGATGTATTCTAAGGGATTCCAATCGGGGCTCATTGCAGGCCAAGGTAGTGTTTTAATAGCGTTGTTCTGGAGGAATGTGGCCTTCCATTGTGGTCCATGAATACAGAGCGAGTAGCCAACGGGTGGTTGTCAAAATGAGAAACGACAACCGGATTGAGAATTTCCGGATGAACTGATGACCACTGAGATTCCCACGTACAGTAACCATATCAAGTTTACAATCATAAGAGAGGTATCCCCAGATCATTACTGATCCCTCACCATAAGGAACAGTAGGTATGATGTTCCTGGGCACGTAAGCAGTATTTCTATGCCTCCACACCTCATGCTACCACCTGTGACGTGAAGCAGGAACCACTCTCGTGTGACCAATGAACTCTCCTCCATGTCCTGAGATTCCAATGCTTTCGTGCCATACACCACTCCAGACTCGTCTTTGATGCTGATCGGACAGAGCTGGACGCTTGATGACCCTTCTGGACCTCATACCCAGTGCTTTGAGACGGTTTTGGACAGTTCTGTCGCACAAACGCCCGTTGGGAAGCCAAAGACGTTTCAAAACCCCACTTGTATCAAAGGGTTAACGCCTAACGAGGCGTGCCAAACTCCGAAATTTCCGAGGAAAAGCCTTTCGGGATTGTCCAGGCCCTGATCGTTCCTTAACATCGTTGGTTTGTTGATTTTTTCGGACAAGTCTGCTGATGACAGAATTACTATAGCCAATTTACCTTCCAATAGCTTTGAATGGCATGCCCGTTGCATGCATGCCAACGATTTGCCATCTTAGTGCCCCCGACAGTCTCCTCCTTGCCATGTCAACATTTACTGATAAAAGAAGTGACAAATTTTCTTGTTTAAAACCCAGATATTGCATTTGAATGATAGAAATTTGTGACATTCGTGGTTAGCATGCTTCACGTCGACGAGGGGATGTGTTTGGGGTACGTTATCAACCAGATACATCATATTTCACGAGATGAAATGTACTGCAAGACCTAGCAATCATAAAAACATAATAATCTGTAACAGCAACTTCACTGTCATGAAACATTTCAGGGGGTGCTTAACTAAGTTTCAGGTATAAAAACATATTGTTTCTTTCAATGGAGAGTGCCTGCAGACACTCTCCAGTAAACAAAAAGAATATAATATTTACGAACAAACAGCAATATATATGTAAGAGGAACCAATGTACAAATTTGATGTGTAAAGCTACTTTCGTGACTCTCCACACAACTGAGCGAAAACAAGACATGAGACAGTTAAGAAAAGCACGCTAATGTATTTTTTTTTACTTTTTTGTTCTAAACAAAAGAGTAACACACTTCACTGCACAGGACTCATCATATCAATTTAACAATGTCAATAAAATATCTGTCAATAAAATCACACAAACATAGATGTCATGGGAATGAGCGCGATGTGTTAATCTGGGCCTCCGGCGAGATATTTACACGGTACTGGTAGCTATATTTTCTAGTCAAATAAAAGGAATTCCGTAAAATCGGCGCCTATCGACGCGTGGCACCCTACAAGCACGTGCACAAGATGGCGGGTTACCAGGGTATCCAACATGCGCCGTGAGGATGAAATCGTGACGAGTGGTGGACTCCTGAGTACCCGGAGAGAAACACCAAGCAGCGGCGAGTACCTGTCAGACTCTCCATCTGACGAATCTCGCAGTAGCAAGCTTATTATATGAAGACGTTTCTGGCATAAGCATGCGACATGACTTGTTACAAGTTGCCACCGTGCGCTCCAGTTTGTAATGGAGATTAAGTTTCTTGCTCAAAGATACCAGTCGCAAACCCATACCAGGGCTGACGCCACAAAATGCGACAACGAGTTTAATGCGTTTAATGTAACAAAGTGTTGGGCAAGTTACTGAACCCACTTTTATTACAGCTCGCCATATTTGTCCTCCAAATTGAATTTTGTGACAAAAGATGGCGTCTTGCCGTCTTCTGACAGAAAGGTGATGAGCTGTAACAAAAGTGGACGATTTTGGTAACAAAAGTGGTGACCTGTAACAAAAGTGGATAGAGTAATAAAAGTCGGTGCAACAAGTAGCACCGACCTTTATTGCATGTGCGATTTTATTGATTTTTGTAACAAAAGTCGTGAGCTGTTTTTGTAACGAAAGTGGGCGATTTTGTAACAAAAGTGGTGAACTGTAACACAAGTGGGCGATTTCGGTAACAAATGTGACCTGTAACAAACGTGTTTAGAGTAACAAAAGTCGGTGCCACAGCGTGCAATTAAAAAAGCATGTCCAATTTTAGTAGGCTTTACGAGCACGGAATGCTGGACTTATTTTGCTAGTTTGGGTACCACAGGAGGTGAACAAATCGAATATCTTCATTTCAAGAGCTGCACGGCCCAAATGATAATATCCCGTATTGAACGTCTTTCAGGAAGTGGACACAAACAAGCCAAACAAATCGTGATCTGTAGCCCCAAGCTTGAACCATTTTGAAATTTCAATGCCTTAAAATTCAACAAATATAATTCAAATTTGATATCGTGTGTTTATTCTTGATATGAGTGCTCCTCGGGAAAGGAGCTCCTCCATCCAGCCGCTGGGTGAATCTTGACTATATACAAGTTCATATTCCAAGGCAAGGTTCCCGTGGGTTATAGAAAAGTTTGGCAAGTTATGGAATTGAATTAAAAAAATTATAGGCGCCTGAAAAGTCTTGAAAATGGGTAATTTAAAAATAGGTTTAGAGAAGTCTTGGAAACTGAACCCTCAGGTTGCTGGAATTTCACTTGTCTTCAACCAAATGTGATCCGCAATTTGGTCCACAATTTCCCTAAAAAAACGGCATTAAAATCACAAATCAGAGGCTCAAGTGAGCCTAAAACGCTCACCTGGTTCCAATTGTCAAAAGAGATGAGTGTATCAGTAAGTGATCAGCAGCAAGAGCAATTTTTTTGATTTGCTTTGACATAACCTAAGGCAACTTTTTTGGCCATTCATTTCTGCTGGTCCCAGGAAAGCTTCCTGGCAAGCTCTGTTCTGTGAAGTATTAAAAAAAACAACAACCGAACGAAATTTTTGTTTTGTTTTCAACTACTGTGGTTCTCTCTAGCCCCCCCCCCCACCCCCCCCCCCCCACAACAAAAATAAATAAATAAAAAAAATTTAAAAAGACAAGAAAAAACAAGTGACTCGAACAAAACTTGAATTTGACACCCCAGAGATATTACATACCACATATGAAAAGATTCTCACTGGTGGACCTGAAGAAGAAGAATTTTCAAGGACTTTTCTCATATTGCACTAAATTAAACCTTGGGCTTCAATAAAAAGCCCAAATATTAACCCAGGGACCTGGTGGTTTGAACAACCTTCAATCTAACCCTCCCAGAGGTGTTGTACACCAAATATCAAAAGAATCTGACTGCTGGATCTGAAGGAGATGATTTTAAACAACAGTTCCCCATATTGTACTAAGTAAATATTTGGGCTCCCTTGGGGAACCCAAATATTAACCTAGGAACTCGATTTGAACAAACTTGAACCTTACACCCCTAGAGATTTCACATACTAAATATGAATGGATTCTCACGAGTGGGTCTGAAAAAGAGTTTTTAAAGAAATTTTCTCATATTGCACTAAGTTAAAATTTGGGCTCCAATAAAGAGCCCAAATATTCATCCAGGGATCCCATTTGAACAAACCTGAATCTACCCCCCCCCCCCCCCCCCCGTCCCCCAGAGATGCTGCATACCAAACATCAAAAGAATCTGACTGGGGGATCCGAAGAAGATTTTTAAAGATTATTGCCCATATTGCACGAAGTTAATATTCAGGCTCCCATAGGCAGCCCAAATATTAACCCAGAGACTCGATTTGAACCAATTCAAATCTTACATCTCTAGAGATGTCACATACCAAATATGACAGGATTCTCGGTAGCAGGTCTGAAAAAGAAGATTTTTAATAAATTTTCTCATATTGCACTAAGTTAAAATTTGGGCTCCAATAAAGAGCCTAAATATTCATCCATGGATCCCATTTGAACAAATTTGAATCTAACCCCCCATGAGATGCGGCATACCAAATATCAAAAGAATCTGCCTGGTGGATCTGAAGACGAAGATTTTTAAAGAATATCCCCCATATTGCATCAAGTTAATAACCAGGCTCCCATAGGAAGCCCAAATATTAACTCAGGGACTCGATTTGAACAAATTCAAATCTTACACCTCCAAAGATGTCACATACCAAATATGAAAGGATTCTCACTAGCTTGTAAAAAAAAAGAAGATTTTTTAAAGTAATTTTCTCATATTGCACTAAGTTGAAATTTGGGCTCCAATAAAGAGCCCATATATTCATCCAGGGATCCCATTTGAACAAACTTGAATCTAACCGCCCCCCCCCCCCCCCAGATATACCGCATCCCAAATATCAAAAGAATCTGACTGGTGGATCTGAAGAAGATTTTTAAAGATTATTCCCCATATTGCACCAAGTTAATATTCGGGCTCCCATAGGAAGCCCAAATATTAACCCAGGATCTCAATTTGAGCAAACTTCAATCTGGCCCCTCTTGAGTTGTTGTATATCAAGTCTCAAAAGAATCTGATTGTTTGATCTGAAGAAGATTTTTAAAGTTTATTCCCCATAGCGCCCTAAGTTAATTATTTGGGCTCCTGTGGTGGGCCCAAATATGAACCTAGGGGCTCGATTTGAACACACTTGTATTTGACCGTCTTATGGATGCTGTATACCAAATATCAAAAGATTCTGATCAGCGGTTGTGAAGAAATATTTTTTTTCCAATTTTTGCAAATATGCTGACTTAGCATTTTTTCAAACGCCCCTACAGAACACCCTGACACAACCGGCGGCCCTTTTTTAAAATCCATTCTACTGGTCAAAAGGATGCTTCATACCAAATAACAGTTCTCTGTTCCGTGTAGTTTGGGAAATATGGGCATTTGAATTTGTTTCTATTTTTAGCCCCTGAGGTACCCACGGGGCTACGAAAAATCAATTTTCGGGCATCAATCAAGTACTTTGGACTGACTTATACTACATAATAATAATAATAATAATAATAGATATTTATATAGCGCTCATTTCACAATAATAAAAAGTTCCATGGCGCTTTACAAGAAAAATCATGGTTACATGTGACAGTACTTCTGTACTGTAGATTTGCATAGTGCTACGCGGAAATCACTCCGAGTGTGGTTTACCAAAAAGATAGGTTTTCAGTACCGATTTGAAAGCACTTGGCGCAGTCTGTCGCACTGAAATGGGTAGCTCATTGAAAAGCCTAGGTGCACTATGAGAGAAGGAGCGGCCACCATATGATACCAAGTTGCAGGTAGTCTCTTCAAGCAAGTCATGCATAGAAGACCTTAACGTGCGTTTAGGCTCATACGGAACCACTAGGTCGCTTATATAAGCCGGGGTCAGATCACAGCAGCGAGCCCTGTGTGCAAAAAGTAAGACCTTGAACTGAATCCGTGATGAAATAGGAAGCCAATGAAGATCTTTCAGGACTGGAGTTATGTGTTGGCGCCGCTTCGTCAGTGAGACAATACGGGCAGCTGTGTTCTGTATTTGTTGCAACCTTTGTATCTGCTTGCCTGGAAGCCCATACAACAATGAGTTGCAATAATCTAAGCGTGATGTGATAAATGCATGCACCAGGCACACTGCAGCCTTCTTCGTCAAAATTTTTCGAGAGCGACCCAGTTTACGGAGGTACCAGTTGGCAGACTGACATATTTTGGTAATATGATCAGCCATAGTTAGGTGTCTGTCGAAATAGACACCTAAATTCCGAACCTTAGTTGACGGATTAATCACTACATCACCAACCATGAGCCGTGGCAGAGTGTCTGGTGCGGGTCTGAATCTTGAGGAAAATACTATCAGCTCAGTTTTTTCGTCATTTAATTTAAGTTTGTTTTGTAGCATAAATGCTCTCACTTCCTTAATACAGTTTTCGAGACGCATAAACTGTGTGGCTGTATCTTCATAATCAATGGGGTTAAATTCTACATATAACTGGGAGTCGTCAGCGTAAAAGATGCACTCAATACCGTGTGAGCGAATAATGGCGCCCAGAGGCTGCATATAAAGGGTGAATAAAATTGGGCCGAGAACGGAACCCTGGGGTACCCCAAATTCAAGTGAGGCTATTTCAGATTTGTTGCCATCAACGGTAACACACTGGGTTCGGTTACTCAAATAAGATCGAAACCAATCTAGTGCTGATCCTTCTATTCCTAGCTGAGAAAGTCGTTCAAAAAGAATTTCATGGTCAATCGTGTCGAATGCGGCTGAAAGGTCAAGTAGCACCAACGCAACACCTTTTTTGTTGTCAATAGATTCCAAAACCGCATTTTGGACTGAGAGAAGGGCAGTCTCTGTTGAATAACCAGGTCTATATGCAGACTGCTTAGGGTCAAGTAAACAATTATCGTCCAAATGCGCACGCAGTTGTTGTGCAATGACTTTTTCTATAATCTTGGAGATAAAAGGAAGATTCGAGACCGGGCGATAATTTTTCAGCATTGTGGGATCAAGAGATGTTTTTTTAAGAAGTGGGGTAACAAGAGCTGTTTTCAGACTAGGCGGTAGATAGCCAGAACTCACTGAGTTGTTAACAATTTCTGTAATGCTGCCAATGAGTACGGGAAGAGATGTTTTAAGGAGTGTAGTTGGTATCGGATCCAGGTCACAAGTTTTTGATGGTGAAGACATTATGATTTTTTGAACAGTCTTCTCTGAAACCGTGTGAAAATGAGTTAGTTTTGAGGATGGGTTGACAGTTTGAAAGGGCTGGTCAGGTTGCCTATTCTCCGTATCTGCCTTATCCAAAGACTCCCTGATGTTTTTAATCTTTGTGATAAAAAACTCTGAGAACGCATTTGCGACCTCTGTTTTGGAAAGATGATCGGAGAAATTATGGGTTTCTTTGGCTTCCAGTGACTTTAGGATCTTGAAGAGCTGTTTTTGGTCAGATTCACAAGCGGAAATTTTCTCACTCAAATATTGCTTTTTTAGGTGGTTTATCAAGTTTTTAACTTTTTTACATTGTTGTTTAAACAACTCATGATGCACAGTCAACTTAGTTTTACGCCATTTCCGTTCGAGTTGATGGCGCAAACGCTTAGCCGACCGTACTGCAGAATTGATCCAGGGACGAATGGCTTTTAGAGTAAAGGTTCTTGATAAAATGGGGGCCATTTCATCAAGTACATTCCTCAACTTGACATTGTATGATTCTACTTTTGAGTTTAAATCGTTGCCTGAAGTTTTTCGCATACAATCGGTAATACACTGCATAAAACTATTGATGTCAAGATCCCTAAGTTTTCTGAATGAGACAGTTTTTTTCTGCAGAGATGCCTTCTTGATAGACAAAATACATTCAACAAGAAAGTGATCTGACAAGGATAAGTCATGAATTCTAGTTGAAGATATGATGTTGTCAGTATTCCTGGAAATAATGGGATCCAGCGTGTGACCTAAATTATGGGTCGGTTCATTTACATGCTGTTTGAGGTCCAAAGAACCAAGAAGATCCATAAATCGTTGGGTGTCTGTGTTGGTCGCCTTATCGAAGTGAAAGTTTAAGTCCCCAACTAACACTATCCGGTCAGTCTCGGAACAGATGTTGTGGAGAAAGGGATCAAATTCTTCGAAAAACATGGCACTAGTTATATGTCTTTTCTTACTGGGAAGCAGTCTGTAGACTATTAAAAGCCTGAAAAATGACTTTCCATCAGCGGATATGAGAATATCCATGTGTTCGAATGTTGAAAATACAGTTTTTGAAGTTTTAGAGGTCACCGTGAGGTTTTCTTTGAACAGAAAGCCCACCCCACCACCTCTAGACATCCGGGGTACATGCTTGAAAAGATACCCTGTTGGTGTTAAACAGCTAATTACATCATCATCGTGCTGGTGTAACCAGGTCTCTGTTATTGCGAGACAGTCTAGATCCTGATCGAGAACAAAATCGACAATAGCATCTGTCTTTTCTCTCACGGACTGAGCGTTAATTGTTCCTAAACTGAAGGATGAGTGTCCTTGTCTATAACCATTAAGGTTAACTGAGTCGGTGGAATGAGTGTCATTTAAACGCTTAGTAGTTGAAATTGCTATGAGGTTCTTCCAGTTCACACCTGTTTTACCTTTTTGTGGATGAATACCACGCGTGTTTCTAACAACTGGTATGTGTCTTTTACCACCCCCTCTTTTTCCACGGTGAGTTGGACAAAAAGGAGCTACATCTTGCAAGCTAACAATCTGTTTCCATATATTGGTGTTTAACCTGCTTGGGACTAAAACAGAAGACCTCAGTTGGAGCAATTCATATTTGCTATATACTATTGGCATAATTGGTAAGGAAAGTGTTAACAAGCAAAACACATTAACTGCTGCAGTGGCTGGCTGTGAGAATGTCAATTGTGCAATCATCCAAGATACTTCAATGGTTGAGCTTATAACAGTGCAATCAGTCACCCACAGTACAAACAATGGTTTATAAGAAAAATAATAAGGTAGTGAGTTGGTCTCAGTAACTGTCTCTATCAAGATGAACAGGAACAAAAGCCAGTATAAGGTGTGAAGAAAATCCATCATGTATGAATGAACACAGAGTCAAAAATACAGCTAATTTTTACAAAGTTTTTGTTCTTAAAATCCATATAAGTCGGCATTCCATGAACAAAACATATAAATTTAAACATAATCTGATCCAACAGAGTTTCTAGAATAATCCAATCCAAAAATATGTGCAGAAGTCACAGTAGTAATTTTGAAAAACTTGAAAAATGTCAAGAGCAGGTTTTTGTGGCTGCCAGTAAAACAGCGCTCACATATTCTAAATTTGGTTCAAATCGGTTCTTGAAATAGAAATTTTGGGCAGAGCCCAAAATGGGTATGTGCCCACAGAGAGCCCAAATACTGATCTACCAACTTCCCTTGAACAAACTTTAATCTTCAACACCCAAGAATGTTCCATACCATATATCAAGGCAATCACTCTGGTGGTTCATGAGAAGAAAATTTAAAAAAAAAATTAGGCTTTGGCATCATTGACCAGAGCCCGAAGAAGGCGGCAGCTTCATTTGAACAAAACAGAAAGGGTATACTCCAGGGATGGTTTGTGCAATATATGTTTGAATTTTGCTGAATGGCTGTGAAGGAGAAGCCAAGTTTGCAAAAGTAAAGTTAACGGACGACGGACGACAAGTGATGGCAATAGCTCACACTGACTTGCAGTCAGGTGAGCTAAAAACGAAACATCAGATTTGCAACGGGTTACGAAAAAACAGAGGTGCATATTCTCGGCGAATTAAAATGAGGCAAATTTTATTAGCTCATCTGACTGAAAGTTAGGAAGCTTAAGTGATCACTTTTTGTCCGTCGCCCGTCCGCGTGAACTTTACATTATCGACTTCTCCTCATAAACCACTGGACTAAATTGAACCAAATTTGATATACATGTTTCTTATCATATGCCAATTCAAGTTTGTTCAATAAAACTGCCACGCTCACAGGGAGGGGGGGGGGGACAAGGGGCATTACTCTATTACTCTAATAACACCCATAAATTGTTTTCCAAAATTTAAAAAATCTTTTTCTCCAGAACCATCAATTAGAATCTTCTGATATTTGGTATATAACATTTCTAGGGGGTGGGGGTGGTGGGGGGGGGGGGGGAGTGATTGGGGGAATTGTGTCTGATTCAAGTTAGTTCAAATCGAGACCCTGAGGTAATATTTGGGCTCTTTAATTTTAACTCTCGAATTTTAACTTAGTGCAATATAAGGAGATTTCTTTTAAAATCTTCTTCAGATCCACCAGTCAGAATGCTTTCATATTTGGTATACAACATCTCCGGGGGGGGGGGGGGGGGGCTGGGGGGGGGGGATTCCAGTTTGTTCAAATCGAGTCCATGGGTTTATATTTGGGATCCCTATGGAACCCCGAATTTTAACTTAGTGCAGTATGAGGGAATTTCTTTAAAAACCTTCTTCTTCAGATCCACCAGTCAGAATCCTTTCATATTTGGTATACAACATCTCTAGGTGGGTCAGTTTCAGATTTGTTCAAACTGGGTCCCTGGGTAAATATTTGGGCTCCCTATGGGAGCCCGAATATTAAGTTAGTGCAATATGAGGAATTTTTTTAAAAAACTTCTTCTTTAGGCCCACCAGTCATCATGCTTTCATATTTGGTATACAACATCTCTAGGAGGGTCAGATTCAAATTTGTTCACATCGGGTTCCTGGGTTAATATTTTGGCTTTCTGTTGGAGCCTGAATTTTAACTTAGAGCAATATGAGGAAATTTCTGAAAAAATCTTCTTTTCCAGAACCATCAATTAGAATCTTTTGATGTTTGGTATACAATATCTCTAGAGGGGTCAGATTCAAGTTTGTTCAAATCGAATCCATAGGTTGATATTTGCGCCCCCTATGGGAGCCCGAATTTTAACTTAGTACAATATGAGGAAATTTCTTTAAAAATCTTCTTCTCCAGATCCACCAGTCAAGATCCTTTCATATTTGATATACAACATCTCTAGGGGGTCAGATTCAAATAAATCGAGCCCCTAGGTTATTAATTTGGATCACCTGTGGGAACCTAAATTATAACTTTGTGCAATATGAGGGAATTTCTTTAAAAATCTTCTTCTTCAGATCCACCAGTCAGAATTCTTTCATATTTGGTATACGAAATCTCTAGGTGGGTCAAATTCACGTTTGTTCAAATCGGGTCCCTGGGTTAATATTTAGGCTCTCTATTGGAGCCCAAAGTTTAACTTAGTGCAATGTGATGACATTTCTTTAAAAATCTTCTTCTTCAGATCCACCAGTCAAATTTCTTTCATATTTGTAATATAACATCTCTAGGGGGATCCGATTCAAGTTTGTTCAGTTTGAGTCCCTGGCTTAATATTTGGGCTCTCTATATGGGGGGAAGGGCCAGGTTAGGTTCAAGTTTGTTCAAATCCATTCCTCGGTGCTTTTCCATAAAATTTGAGCTTTCATGACTTCATTCCTCTGTAGTGTTGATGAACCATGACTAAGTGAATGTGGCCCCAAATACTTCTTTGAAGCACTTTGTCAAGTGAGCGATTAAGACCCCTTGGGGCATCATGTTTGTATTAACGTCGATGTTTCGGTTGATGCGTGTATTCACTGTTACCCCCGATACAATACAGACATTGAGAAATGTGCTAGATACACTAGGCGTGGAATCTGGCCTACATCTAAGGACGTCGCGTAAGAACGCATCTGCGTCGTTACGTATCTCAGTGACGTTATGACATAAATGACATGCTTCGACACAAAACAGTGAAAAGCAAGAAAGTAAACAGTCCCACAAAGGTGATAATTTTCTTTAAAAATACCCACTTCATTCACTTAATTAAAGTTTAATCGTAATATAAATAGAGAACACAACTCCAATGAAGGACGGGGGACAGAAATCAAGGACTGTTTTTTGCGGTTTCTCTCTGTATTTCATGTGCGCCTTCGACACTCGTGAAATACAGGAAAAAATCCAATTCAGATCGTTGATTACAGTCCCCTGTACTCCATCCTCTTGTGTTCTGTCTTCTCTAGAATGAATTTTGAGTTAAACATGAAAAGTCATGAATTCAGTCTTTCAAACGCTGCAGGAAAGCATGGATACGCAGAAGTGCAAGTAGTATTCTCCTCCATGAAGAGCTTCTGTGGTGGATGGAATTTTTTTCAAGTGTTACTTTATGAAAGCCTTTCGATAAATTCTGCGTGTGAGATAGTGTGCAACAAGGCTCTATGGTGTCACCTTTCCTATTTTGTCTTGCCATGGAACTGATGGGCGGCCAACAATAGAAGACAATCGAAATGTCAGACGATTGATCTTCACGTAACATCCGGGGGTGGAGTTGGACTTGGCCGGTAACTTTGTACAGTGGCCAAATAATCTCGCACAAATGAGAGACAAATCTTGTTACCTTCCTTGCGTTAACTTCAACTAAAATGTGCCTCAACATTGAGAAAAAGGTTCACGTGGCGTGACAACAAGAACAACTCTATCTAGATGAGAATAACCTATTTGAAAGAAAGAATATCATTCACTCGTAGGACAATCAGTGGAAAGTTTGATTTCTATTTCTTGAATATCCTCCAAAAATGTAATCTGGTATATAAATGCCCCCCTTACCAAAAACACTAAATTCTAACACAAAATGCTGAAACGGGCGCAGATGCTGGTAAAATGCCAACCTTTTACATATTCATTCCTGAAATACCTAAAACCGGTTCTTGTACTCTCTCTCGATAATTCTTGGATCATGTTGCTCTCACCATGCTGTGCCGGATTTTGGACAGTGCAAGCTGGGCAGTTGCCGAGGGGCCTACACAACCAGGGGCCTCCACATATTTCATAAACAATGGAACTGTGTAGGCTGACCTGAACGACACGCACGTAACAATTAAAACCATATTGCGCGCATGTTACGACGTAAAACGCGCGCAATATGGTTTTGATTGATACGTGCGTATTGTAAATATATGTACTGTACTATATATTCTTGTTATGATTGATCTGCTTGCTTGCTTATTCCGGCTCTTTCTACTTGAAAAATAACTTTATGGATGACTGTGACTATGTCTTGTCACCTTTTAGTTTTTAGTATTTTAAGGTAGGGTGGGCCTCCACTAAAGAAGGTTGCTCATGGGCATATCTAAATCAGGCCCTGTGACCGTGCCTTTACATTCTGCATATTACGCCTTTAAAAAGATCTTCTGAGGGTGCCCCAATTAGCATGAAGAGTTATTTTTGCCAGGGAAGACCCTTGACCTTCTGGGGATACACACTCATTCCTGACTAAAATCGAAATGAAAATCTACTTTCGATAAAGTTATCGCCCTTGAAATTATTAGACGAGAGAGGATGTCCAATTAGGAGGCTAGAAATTGTCGAGAAAAACCTTTGACTTTAGTAAAATATAAAACAAAGTTTCCATTTCTTACTTTTAAGCCTGTCTCTATCACTATGGTCGATTTGAACTCTCTCTCTCTCTCTCTCTCTCTCTCTCTCTCTCTCTATCTATCTTCCCACGTCACCCTGAAACCTCGTTGTCACTCACAGCAACGCTGCGTTGTCATTCCTGTTTTACACCACCCCGGGACATCGTACAATTTTCGATACGTCGGAGAAGTGAAGAGCATGTAACCTGACCATCTGGATTTGGAGGATGTTCTGCCGTCATTACAAGCATAAAAGTCGATTTGGAAAATCAGAAAAGCCTGCTCAAACAAGCCACATATTCAGCAAAACCTCCGATCTGGTGCAGCCTATTTTTTCATTTAATGGAAAGTAACAGGTACATTTTGCGAACAGGACTTCGAGGGATTTTCACACTACTGGATAAAGGTAAATTTATATTTATTAAATGCCTTAGCCTTCGTTTGCGTTCGTCAACAAAAATACGATTTACACAGAGCATCTCGTAGTATGCTCAGCGAACCCCATGATTGCACAGAGAATCCTTTAAACGATCGACTGAACAGTGTGCTCTTTGAGCAAGTTTAGCCAATTGTTCATTCTTTTGCCGCCCATTTCAGACAATGTCTATCCCATGCGTTGGCTACCGGGTCCTATTTTAGCAGTAAAACAGAACCAGTTTACCAGACATTAAACACATACTTTCGGGGTTAGCATTTGTTGAAGAATTGTGTCTTTCCCAATAGTACAACTTAGATGGCACAGGTCACGATCGAACCTACGATCTTTCGATCTGAAATCCAGTTCACGAAACGATCCAAATCGTAATTTTCAAAGAAAAGAAATTTCTTTTCAAACAGAATACTTTATAGAGAGATCGGGACAATTATAACATAAACAGGACAGGCCAGGGAATGGGGGTGGGGTGGGGGTGGGGGGAATAAGCTATGTAATAGATTAGGATAGGCAGAAGCAAGGGATTCCGAAGGATTCCGAATTAGTAAAACAATTGTCTGATTGTTTGTGGTAATTCTCCGAAGTAACCGAGGATTTAGAAGGAATCCGAACCAGAAAAGTACTCTTTTATAGTGGAACGCGTCTATTATTGGACAAAAAAGGATTCTGGGGGGGGGGGGGGGGGGGGGTATCTGTACCAAATAAAGTGATATTAGAAGCCTTTTGGGCCATATAGCACTACGTGCTACTATTAAAATGATGATTCACAAGGAATCCGAACTAGTAAAACTTGTCAAGTTGTTTGTGGTAATTCTACCAGAATTCGAGGATTCTGCAGGAAGCCGAACCAGAAAAGCACTGTTATACAAATGAACGCGTCTGGCATTGGAAAAAAGAGGATTCTGGGAGAAACCGTCCAAATAAAGTGATTTGGGGTTGTTTTTGATGATTTGGAGGAATTGTTGGGTCTATTTGGGTAATTATGTACACTCCAATTTAGTCGAACACAACCCCGAACAGACCGCTATCCTATTAGAGAGTTTTGGGGTAACATAGCAACCACGTGCTACTATAGAAACTAAGATGGTGGCCTCCAATATACAAGATGGATGACGAAAACACGTATCACCCTAACATCACGCGCTGCGCATGTGCACAAAGAACACGCATCACTATGGTAATTACGTCACAACATGGCTGCTCACGGGGGCTACCATGACAACACAAGGATGAAAGCCACATGACATACTACTGTTACACTCCAAAATCAGTTTGGTTAAAAATAAACCTAAATGAATTGGGTTCACTCAATATGAACCCACCCAATTGGGTTCATATTCACTCAACCCAGTTGATTTAGATTGATTTTTAACCCAACTGATTTCAGAGTGTACTCGCTGCTGTTCGCCGATTTTCTCGGGATACTCCGTCTTCCTCCACACGTAATACTGTATCTCACCATATGACCCGGGTTGTTGGAACTGTCGTTAAACAATATCCAAGCACACCTTTCGATGATGACAGAGTTATATATGACAAGCATAATACAACTGTTATCCCGATATATCCTCTTTAATGTTGATATTATTTCGGTACATGCAAAATACATATTATTTCGTGACGACTAAATAGGATACTGAGGCCGATTTTGTATGTAATCTTTGATTTTCGGATGTTCAGCCGTCTTCTTCATGTTGGCAACAAGTAATGGAAATCCATCGAGTACATTTCTGTCGCTGAACGTAAAAACAGTTAACATATAATCGTAGAACACCAGATCAGCCCATGTTAACTGAAAAATAAAAATATTCTCGTCAATATTAAATTAATCATCTCTGTTTCAGTAACACCAAGGATGAATATTTCGATATTCGCTTAATATGTGGCTCCACCATGCTCTTTCCAATAAAGTGTCATTAAATAATACTAAGCATCCAATTATCTGCCTTGCCCCTAGAAGAGAAAGCCCCCACCCCCAACCCCACCCCTCTCTATCTCTCACTCATCTGTCCATCCATCACAATTTTTATACATCCACTTGTGGGGATATGTTGCCGTCACCGTGTCCGTCTGTGCGTCCGACCGCAAGTACGTCCAGAGTTCTTCTGTTCTCACTCCCCGTATATTTATGAACTGATTTCGAGTAAATTTCTTGAATATTACGACTAATAAGTGGACACGCGCATATTCCCAAATGGCCCAAATTCTAATCAACTTATATCCCCTGGAACTTGGATTTATAAGACATTTATAATTTTATATGTGGGATTCTTGTGAGTGCAACTGTAACGAAGTGCCTATGGATCTACGATCGTAGGCTTGGACAAGTGTTGTGCAGCTGATAGAACCGCGAAGCTCCATCAGCCCGCTGCGTTTCGAGTTTTTACAGACGAACCTGATACACAGGTTCCAGATAATCTTGTCGTGTATCAGAAATGATTTAACGTAACGAACAGTTCAAGCGATTATCTATAATTTTAATAAAGAACTTGTCGACTGACTGTCGTCATCTCCTGGCAATTATTTACAACAAAACTCAAAACGACAAAGTTCATACTTTAGTATATTGTGGCGGCATCCATCTCAAGTACCTCAACGAGGTAACGTGCACGTGATGAGCTAGGAGACAACATGGCTCGATCACTCAGAAAACGGTCTTTATATTCACCAATTTTCTGATGCAGTACTTAATCACGCGACTACCAGTCACGAATTTTAGGGAAAGTCCCCTGACGTGGCGGTCGCCATTTTATGGACTCTTTTTATGCAATCCACGGAACTTATACATGCAAATAGTATTCCGTCGGGTACCTGTTAACCGGCGGAACGTCCTAGTGGATTGCGTAATTTGCAACTAAGCATCACCTGATATCTGGTGGTGTTCCACCAGGTGCATGTTATGATTTGGTAACAGCTCGAACAACACCATCCCAGGAGCTACTGCGGAATGTTATTGTACTATCTATCAACAAATCCTACAATATTACTGTTTGTTGACAATATTGGCCTGCAAAGTTAAGCCTAATATTGTCAACTCAACATCTGGCGTTCACTCCTATTTGGACAAAGTACGCCTGTACTCTGATCGCCAGTTACTACAATTAAATGTAATTTAGCTTTGAATCAGTCTGTTAATAAAATTTGAGTCCACTTTACCAAATAGAAATAATTGTCACTGAAAACTATCATGACCCTACAACACTTTTAATAGGAGCCTAGAAGAGCTACGGATCTTCCATCGAGCTTGATTAACCCCTGTGGACAAACTTCGCAACACAACTTCAACATTCATGAGCCGATTTCCATGAAGCTTGTCAAAAACTCCGTCTACATTAATGAACCTATTGCAATGAAAGTTCTCAAATCCGACCACTTACAAGTGAACATGTGCAAATCTGCAAAATTTAAATCTGCGACGATTTTAATCAGGTTATCTGCTTAGAAGATTTAACCATTTACCTAACTCGAAAAGCAGACGACACTTGCAAACAAAAGTCTTGAATAACTAAATACTTTCATTTTTTGCATCAAAAACATAGCTTATGACCCCTCATTGGAACGAGCTCGTTGAGCTCGTTCCATTGAGGGGTCATAAGCTATGTTTTTGAAAAAAAAAAAAAAAGTAAAAAATTAATGAAAATTGAATGAAGATTTTTGTGAATAGGGCTGGCCGGTTTGGCCGTTACTTTGGTAAAGGGTTAACACGTACTTCTATATATTTCCATTACAATATCCTTACATTAGTAAAGATTCCGCTTTAAACACCTCAGTCCTGTTAAACTCTACATGTATAATTACTGAACTTACTGGTGTTGCTGTTTGTTCTCAGATTGCGACATGGCTGCTGCCAAGCAGACACGTTGCGGTTTATGCACTAACTGAAACCACGCGAGTGCTCAACAACATGAAATACTGATACCTAGTGAACTTATACTTCAACGCCGTCTATTATGCGCAGTCATAATATTTCGTTTGTGTACTCTAATGTCCTAATATACCCTCACGCCCAAATACCCCGTGAGTGCTCAACTAACCATGGAATATTGTTACCTAGTGAACGTATACTTCAACGCCGTCTATTATGTGCAGTCGTAATATTTCGTTTGTGTACTCTGTTTTAATATACTCCTACTGGTGTTGCTGTTTGTTCCCAAACTGTGACTTGGCTGCTGCGGAGCAGCCACATTGCAGTTTGAGCACGAATTAAAAAACCCGAGGGAGCTTAATCATATTGGCTAAGTGATAGCCGGGGCAACCTACATTTTAACGCCTCTCACTGAATTCAGACATATTATCCTGCTATCGTGTATTTATCCAATTGTATCCCTACCCACAAACATCCCTCCTCTATATTATACCCGCAATGAATATATCAGGGTTTCAAGGAATGTCTTGAGACAGAGCACAATCAAATCCTATATGAAAGATATCTTAATAGATTATAACAACTACCAACAATCAGGAAGGCATCGAGACTTGTTATTTTCAAACTCTTCATGAAAATGTTAACAAGTATAAAGCTTATAAGGCCCTTATGGATCTCAGTTGTTATAATTTGTTGGTGAGTGCTTAAGGATGATTTTCCGAGTTTGATCATTTACTGTTACATTTTAATGCCTTATTTTGTATTTATTCGTGGTATCTTACCCTGGTGTTTCTGAATACCCTACATATTTCTTCTACAACGTAAGAATATACTCTCATAAGTGATTACTAAGTTTCTCACTCCCTTAATAAAGCCAGATGAATAATTTATACAACCAACTAGTTTTGTGATTTGCTCTCAAACTATGACCTGGCTGCTGTAGAGGAGCCATGCTGCAGTTTGTGTTTGTGAACAAAGCCAAAAGTTAGAGTGCCAAAGCATGTTGGGGAAAAGTGATACCCGGGTCAACTCATCTTAATGCTCCTCATTAAGTGCAGACATTTTATCCTGTTTTCGTGTAAATAATATATGTAAATATATTCCTACCATCAAATATATCCCCATTTTACCATCCCTGCATTAGTTAAAATCAGTTTCCAACACTCCAGAATAACTACATAATTCACTGGTGTTATCGGTTGTTCACATGCTGCGACCTGGCTGCTGCAGAGCAGTCATGATGCAGTTTGAGGAGAAAATAAAAACACCAGTGTGCTAAACAAAAATGGAATACTCTCACTAAGTTCAACCTACACTGTAATGCCCTCTAATGTGTACTAAGTGTTTAACTGAAATGGAATACTCATACTAAGTTCAACCCACACAGTAATGCCCCATAATATGTGCTGACGCATTACTTTGGTTTCGTGTACTTAAATATCAAAATATGTTCTTATCCACACAACAGTACATCCCCTCTTTAGTGTAATTTTACTTCCACATACACTTCCTAGACATATCGACTTTTTATCAAACTACTGGCGTTAGTGTTTTGTTCTCAAACTGCGACATGGCTGCTGCAGTGCAGCCACGCTGCAGTTTGATCACAAGCCTACAACGTCGTGAGAGCTGGACCATAGCGATTCCATTTTCCAGTCGACTTTTTAGTATTTTTAACCCTCTATTTTCCCATCCATTTGATGATAAATGTGAATTACATTAAGTATTTAGCTATATCAATTCGGTACTTTGCAGCTTTTCAACTCAATTCCCGGTCAAACAATGCACACCCCAACAAATTGTAATACGGCATTTATGCGGATGCGTTTCCGGTTTTGATTATTTACTGTTACATTTTAATGACCTATATTTAATGACCTTTATTCTGTGCATTTATTCTATCTTGCCCTGGTGTCTCTGAATTCGCAATTCGTATGAAAATACTCTCTGCAGTGAACTTTAAGTTTCACACTCCCTTATTAACGATGAATTTAGTCATAGCCAACTGGTTTTTGTCGCTTGTTCATAGACTGAGACATGAGACAAACCCCTTGTGTGAATAACTGATTGAAAAACTGATACCCAGTTGATCCTGAATTTCAATTATCTTGCCTTCTTGTACCTTCATATCCAATTTTATCCATTGCGACTCCTTACGATATCCCTACTTTACAAAACATTTAAATCCCATATCTGTTCAATGCCGCATGTGTACTTACTAAAACTACTGGTGTCACTGTTTGTTCTCATCTCACGCTGCGGCACGGCTGCTGCCGAGCAGCCACGTTGCGGTTTATGCACAAACTGAAAACTCATCAGCGCTCAACAAAAATGGTATAAACCCAGTTAAACCAATTTTACAATGCCATCTATTATGCACAGTAATATTATTTTGTTGTGTAACCTGCTCTCGTGCATTTAATGATTTATACATTCATACCCACACGATAGTATATCCCTCGTTGTGTAAATTTACTTCCTCGTTCATCTACTAGACACATCTACGTTTTAATAAACTACTTGTGTTACCGTTTGTTTTCGGGCTGCGACATGGCTGCTGCAGTGCAGCCATGATGTAGCTTGAACACAGACCGATAACGCTGTGAGAGTTTGAAGATTCCATTCAACTTGAACTCTTGGTATTTTTCTTTTTTTTATATAAATATTTTTTTTCTCTCTCTCTCTCTTTTATCCCTCTACTTTCCCGTCCAGTTTGATGATAAATGCAAGTTACGTTAACATTGTTATTTAGCTATATAAACTCAGTATTTTGCAGCTCGTCCACTTAACTCCCGGAAAAAATAGACATATCTCCACAGCCAATAAATCAGCATATGTGCCCTTGCCCGCCCTAACCTGTCCAACTATACCCTAAGTCCCCAACCACTGGACAGCAGACCAGATCACCTGTGTTATTGAAAGCTCCCTGTTTCCTTCATTGTGCGTCAGACTCCATAATGACTAATGTTGTGTCACTTGATGAAGTTCAGAATGACGCTGCCTTTGACTTTGTTGCACAATTCAACCATGAAATCGACCGTGTTTCTGAAGATGATCCTCTCGCCCCACTTAATGCCGACGCGAACAGCTGCCAATACTACACATCAGAAGAGTTTTCCTCAAGGATTGGCACGTGTAAGAAATCCTTCGCCTTACTCAACATTAATTGCAGGAGCCTGAATGCCAATTTCGAACACCTGCAGAGTCTGCTTTGTGACCTCCAAACAACTGTAAATATTTTTGACATCATAGGTATCACTGAAACATTCAGCGTAAAAGAAACTATATCCTACGCCTTAGACGGCTATCAGCCACTTGTTTTGCGTTCTCGTCCTGCCGGTGACGACGGCAGGGGAGATGTTGGTGTCTTCGTTAAAGATTCTATTCCATTTAAAGTAAGAAACGACTTAAGTATTTTCATTCCTCATGTTTTCGAATCACTGTTCATCGAACTTACTGGAAAATCTAAAGTAATTGTAGGAATTATTTACCGACCTAACACTGCCCCAAAAGCTGGTTTGGACCTGTTCCTATCTCAACATTCAGATCTACTTGAACTAATCAATTCCGAAAAGAAGACAACTTACTTGATGGGAGACTTCAACATAGATTTATTAAATTTTAACCATCACCAAAAAACTAATCATTATCTAGAATCGCTGTTCAACACCGGATTCACACCCATGGTAACTAAACCAACAAGAGTAACAAGTCACTCGGCCACAATAATTGACCATATATTTTGTAACAAACTAAATCCAAACACCTCTTGTATAATTATTACTGATGTGAGCGATCATTTCGCCACATTCTATATCGAAAATCTCAAAACAACCCATCCTATTGACACAGACCAACCTAAGAGAATCTTCAACATAAGGAATATCAACCTATTTAAACAACTGCTATCCGAGACTGACTTCAGCCATGTGTGCCAAGAGACCAGTGCAAATGAAGCGTATGAGAAATTTATAACAATCCTAAACATAACGTTTGACCAAGCCTTCCCGTTGAGAATAATAAAGACCTCGAAAAAATACATCAAACGAGAACCATGGATGATTTCCGGCCTCTTACAATCCTCCCTGAACAAACATAAACTTCTGGAAAGAAAGTACAGATCCCCGACTAACCACAATATTACGCGATACAAAACCTATTGCCAAATTTTTAATCAGCTTAAACGTAAACAAAAAAAGAATTATTATAGTCAATTACTATTAGAAAATCAGGGTAACATTAAGAAAACATGGGAAATTCTCCGTAAAGCAATAAATAAGTCAAACCATCCTCCTTCCCTACCATCATCATTTATTGAAGATAACGTGGAGTTTAGTGACCCCCATCCACATTGCTGAGAAATTCAACAGTTACTTCACCAATATTGGAAATCGAGTAATCAACAATATGGCAAGCTTCACTCATCCATTCTCGGATTACCTAAAAAACAGTGTCTCCGATTCATTTTTCATATCACCTACAAGCATTGATGAAGTCGTATCCTCCATAAAAAGCCTTTCCACAAAAACTTCGGCTGGCCAGGACAATATTTCTCCTAAACTACTTTAAGAAATTATACACGAAATAGTCATTCCTTTAACCCATATTATAAATACGTCATTTTCGACTGGAATTGTCCCATCCAAAATGAAAATCGCAAAAGTAATACCATTTTTTAAATCTGGCGACAAACAGTCATTCGACAACTACCGTCCAATAAGTATTCTTCCCTCGTTTTCAAAAATCCTAGAGAAATTAATGCATAAAAGGTTAACAAATTTCTTAGATGACAACAACGTTATTTATAACTACCAGTTCGGATTCAGAAAGGGACATTCAACATTTCACCCAATAATGCATCTTATCAACCTTGCCATAATGAATAACAAAGCATCTAAAGACTGCACGCAATCCATGTTTTTAGATTTTTCTAAAGCCTTTGATACCATTGACCACAATATTCTCGTCAGGAAACTCGAACATTACGGCATTAGAGGTATAGCTAATTCTTGGTTTGAGGACTACCTCTCTGGGAGGTTCCAATATGTGCGATTCACGAGTGAATCCTCTGACCTACTAAATATTACTACAGGGGTGCCACAGGGTTGGTTCTGTACTTAGCCCTCTTTTATTTGTATACTCTCCCAAAAAAGAAAGTGTGCATGCTAAAAAATAACACTAAAAAAGATATATATCATTTTCATTCATGGAAATTTTATTCAATCACAGATGAATCAATTTGTGATCAACACGAGAAATTTCATTACGCTACGACAAATACTCTTGGTGCCATGGAGAGTCAAAGACACTAAGGGTCAAACACAAAAGTCACACACTCAATATCTGGTATGACCTCCGTCTGCATCAGCTACTGCTGTGCATCTACGCCTCATAGAAGCGAACAAGTTAGCATGGAAGTGTTGTGGGATGTTGTTCCATATTCTGATAAGCTGTCTTTGGAGTTCCACAAGCGTTGACGGTGCATGGGGAAGCCGGCGTAGCTGACGTTTCATTTCGTCCCATACGTGATCAATGGGTGAGATATCGGGCGAATTTGCGGGCCAGGGAAGAACATCCACTTTGTTGTTGCTGCAGATACTGTTGAACAACACGAGCTGCGTGGGGTCGGGCGTTGTCCTGCTGTAGAATGACGCCGGGCCGTGACATTGCAGAAATGGGACAACAACAGGCATAAGCACTTCATCACGATATCTGGCTGCATTAAGATTGCCATCAATAATGACCAGCTCAGTTCTGTTACGGGCAGTGATGCCACCCCACACCATGAGAGACCCTCCCCCATAACGGTTTCGCTCCACGACACATGGATCTGCGTAGCGTTCGTTTCGACGTCTGTACACTCTCTGGCGGCCATCTGATGAGGAAAGATGGAAACGACATTCATCTGTGAATAAAACACGTCGCCACCAGTGTAAGGGATGCCTGAGATGTTGTCTACACCACTGCAGTCGAGCACGACGATGACGTAACGTCAAAATCGGACGAATTGCAGGTCTTCGAGGACGTAAGCCGTATTCTCTCAGCCGGTTGATTACTATTTGAGGATGTGTCCGTCTCAGGTTAGGGATGTTCCTGGCTGTCGTCGTTGCCGTTTGTTGCCGGTTTCAGAGATGGACGACATGGATATACCGATCTTGTGCAGGGGTGGTAACTCGGGGTCTCCCGGAGCGGGGTCAGTCTCGAACGTCATCATGTTGTGCATGTCGATGGACAAGCCTGTCTACAGTGTTACGGTGGCACTTCAAATGCTGGGCAACCTTTCTGTGTGTTCTGCCAGCTCTAATCATATCCAGGGCAAGGAGACGTAGATTGATTGTCAATCTTGGCATGCTGATGTGGAGTCGTTTTAACAGCAGCGCAAGTTTAAATGTGAACGATAGGAAGGCCTTACTTTAGTATTTAAATACCCAAGGATTCACACTGCTGCATGAATTTTCAGACTCTCCACGTGCAAAACATGCCTTTTCATAAACGTGCAGCACGTCATTTTACGTTAATGCAATTTTAACGGGGAAAGGTGTTTTTGTGTTCAATATAACTTATTCATGAACAGGTTAACACTCTTTACACCTACGAAATTATTTTTTTGGTGTTTGATCAATTTCTGCAATGCACACTTTCTTTTTTGGGCGAGTATACTATTTATTAATGATATTTGTGAGTCTACTGACATGAGCATCCTATCATTCGCGGATGACACAACAGCTTATAAGTCTGGGAACGACCTCAATCTCCTGATGGAGATGGCCAACAATGAATTATCGAAAATCAACAATTGGTGTTTAGCAAATAAGTTATCGTTAAATGCTAAAAAAAACAAAAGTTATACTTCTTCACCCTCAAAACGACAACTATAAATACAACAACGCACAGCCCAAAATTTTCTTGGACAACTCAGACATAATATTTGCTGGTAATAATAGTCATGACAAATTCATAAAATTTCTGGGAATTTACCTGGACGAGAATCTTAAAGTTAATCAGCATGTATCGGCTCTCTGTACAAAACTATCCAGGGCAATTTATATTCTGAGAAGAGCCAAAAATTTTCTGCCGCTCGAGACGTTACGTTCACTTTATTTCACCCTAATTCAAAGCCATTTAATTTACGGGATCCAAATATGGGGTAACACACCAGCAAGCAAACAAATTCTGAAGTTGCAGAAAAAGGCTGTTCGTATCATAGCGAACAAAAAGTATAACTCACATACGGACCCCCTTTTCAAACGTTTGAAAATTCTCAAATTTAACGATTTGTACAAGCTACATTCACTTCTATTCATGCACGACTGGTCAGAAAACAACCTCCCTGTCAGTTTTGAAACTACATTCCAAGTGTACTCAAACCCCTCAGGCATGAATACAAGGCAATGTGGAAACCTGAAAACACATAAACCCCGCACCCAGCATCTCTTCCATATTTTTCTATTCCTAAAATGTGGAACGACCTTGATACAACGTTAAGAACCCCCAACCGCAGGTTATTCAAAAAAACATTAATTGATCAATTTCTAAACACATATAACGCCGACATCAGCTGTTCCTACCCGAGATGTCCCGACTGCCTGCTGCCTAATAGTTAGTCTCCTGAGTTGTTATCGCCTTTTTTTTCTCCTCGAGAGCTCAGGAACATACTACCTTGCCATTTACGGTTTTCCGATTATATATCACCCATGACCTTACTGGTCTACTCAGCATAAATATATTATTTCATTTATTCGGAAATACCGTCAATTAATTAATTGATTAACTGATTGATTATTTTATTACTTAATTGCCAACTACCGCCTAATAAGTAGACTCTCGGGTCGTTATCGACTTCTTTTTCTCCTCGCGAGCTCAGGAACATGTTCCCCTCCAATTTACGATTTACGGTTTTCCGATTATACATTACCCATTACATTACCTTACTGGTCTACTTGCAAAAATATATTGTTATTATTTCATTTATTCAGAAACACGGTCAGTTTATTAATTGATTAACTGATTAATTAGTTGAGTGCCCAATTGTTCAATTGACTGATTAACCAATTACTCGATTACTCATTCAATGCGCCAAATCAAAATAACAAATGATAGAACATTCTGGAGTTTGATTCATGACGAAGAAAATTTTAACCAGTTCCAATCAACTCGATCTCAAAATAAAAGTAACAACTACTTGCTGTCCAGATATAGCTTATTTAACCTTAACATTTGCCATTCTGTTCTTTTAACTTACATTATTAGATTGTCCAGGGGATGACAGGAAGACAGTGGTAAGACTATGTCGTTCCCCACAGTATACATCTGTCTATGATTTTGTAACCTTGTTTTTTCGCCTCATGTTTGCATTTGTATGCTGTGAAATAAATTGAATTGAATTGAAATTGAATTGAAATTTCTGAGATTCTTGTATACCCTACTACTAGTGCATTTATTAACGGGTTTTAGAGATGGGCAAATATATAGAAAAGCCGAACCGATATCGTTATCATGGGGATACCGAAAAATCGAACCGAACTAATAGTTGAATAACGTAACCGTCAGAATTTTCAAATTTTCCTACATTAGCTATTTGGAAGTCCCCGTTCAGGCTTGATCGCAGTTAAAGATTCATTTTATGAAAGAAGTGACTGAGTTTCTTTTCAATTTTGTGAACCCTCAATGGACTGGGCAACTGTCCCGTAGTCCCACTAGACGACAACCTGTACATATACCAATTGTGGTAGAATGATACTACAACAACTTATTCTGTTTTCCCTGATGTGAATTCCTCTTTGGTACTGTCAACAAATCTCAGTCAGTCAGATACCGAATACCGAACCAGTACCAAGGTATACCTCCCAAAAATACCGAAACCGATACCGAACTCAAAATTTCAATACCGCCCATCTCTAATCGGGATTGACGAAACTTCTCAAATATGATCATTAATAAGCAAACACACGCATATTGAATTCTACATATTCCAGAATTTTTAATCTACAATATTTAGAATTTAGATTCAATACAGGTTTATATATGGATTTTTCTACATGCAATTCATCCGACATAAATGATTCGAATTCGGTGAAACGTTTTGTATCTGATGACGTGTAACTGCATATTTCAAAATTTTCAAACTGCGACAATTTTGACAAACTTATCTCCCCATTAAACATAGAATTCTGTGTGAAATTTGGGAAACGCAACTCCTCCTAAGTTTCTGAATTGATTTTGATAAAACTTCCCAGACATGCCGATACAGAAGTCACATCTGGCATGCCGTCATCGAAGGCATGCCTTAATGATGTCGTTGAAATATTAGTCAGTCGAAATCAATGTTAAAAAACTCAAGACCTTTTGAAAATTTACAAAAGGCCCCACGGAGCCTGAAGCGCTCATCTTGAACAGAACACAATTTAAACAGAGTCCAAGAATGAGTCTACATTAAGCAAGCCATCTGCATGGGCTACACTGTCACTCCTTGAGTCCCTCAGGAGTGACAAAAATAATCAGGGCATCATGCCTTTTCTTCAGTTGATCATAAAGTAAAATGTAGAGCTCCCCTATGAAGCCCCTTGATACAACCTATGTGGATTAATCTTAGTTACACACCTCTAGAGGGTACTCAATACAAAATTTTTAATTCTTCAGCAAAATGGCAAATTCCGGCTCTCATAGAGAGCCCAAATATTAACCCAGTCTCTTGATTTGAACACAGTTGAATCTGACTTCTCTAGAGATGTTGTGTACCGAATATGAAAGCATTCTGACTGTTGGATCTGAAGAAGAGAAACTGTAAAGAAATTTCTCCGAATTGCGCTAAGTTCAAATTTGGGCTACCATAGCGAGCCCATATATTAATCTATGGATCCGATTTGAACAAACTTGAATCTGACCCCCCCTTAAATGTTGTATACCAAATGTGAAAGCATTCTGACGAGTGGATATGAAGAAGAAGATTTTTGAAGAAATTCCCTCATATTGTACTAAGTTAAATTTCATGTTCCCATATGGATCCCAAATATTAACCTAGGCACTCGAACTGAACAATCTGGAATCTGCCCGATGAAAGCATTCCGACTGTAGGATCTGAAGAAGAAGATTTTTAAAGAAATTTCCTCATATTGCACTAAGTAAAAATTTGGGTTACCATAGTGAGCCCAAATATATACCTAGGGATCTGATTTGAACAAACCCCCTTAGAGATGTTGCATACCAAATATCAAATCATTCTGACTGGTGGATCTGAAGAAAAAGATTTTTTAAAATTACCCTCCATATTGAACAAAGATAAAATTTGGGCTTCCGTAGGAAGCCCAAATATTAACGTAGGGACTTGGGTTGAACAATCTTGAATCTGACCATCATAACAATGATGTATACCAAACATTAAAAGATTCTGACTGGTGGTTCTGAAGAAAAAGTTTTTTAAAGAATATTCCCCATATTACCCTATGTTAAAAATTTGGGCTCCTGTATTGAGCCCAAATATGAACCAATGGGCTTTATTTCAACAAACTTGTATCTGACCCCCCTAAGAATGCTGTATACCAAATATAAAAAGATTCTGATGATTGGTTCTGGAGAAAACATTTCTTTTAATTTTTGCAAATATGCTGACTCAGCATTTTTTCGATACCCATTACAGAATACCCTAACATAACCGATGGCAATCGTTTTTTACCATTCAATTCTACTGGTCCTAATGGAAACTTCATACCAAATAGCAGCTCTCTGTTCCGTGTGGTTTTGGGAAATATGGGCGTTTGAAAATATTTCTATTTTTAGCTCTCAGGGTTCCCATGGGGATGCGGGATTTGTTTTGTTTTTGCGTGGGTCAAGTACTTATGACCCAATAATACCACAAACTAAATTTGGTGTCATACCGGACTATCGGTTCAGAAAATAGAAATTTTGGGCGGGACCAAAAATCTTACCCCTCCAGTTACAAAGCCAAATATTACTTCACGAACTTCGTTTGAACAAACTTGATTCTACACCTCATATGGAAGCTCCATAGCAAATATCAAGTCATTGTACACACTGGTTCTTGAGAAGAAGATTTTAAAAATATTTTGGAGCATTTTTCCCCCACTCCCTCCCTATGGGGTTGGGCATATTGAGTTGAACAAAAATGAAATGCCCCTCTGGGACCATCACTCACACAAACTTTCACTTGAATCGGCCCAGTGGCTTTGGAGGAGAAGACCAAAACTTCGTAGAAGACCAAAACATGGTGTTGACGGACGACAGACGGGGAGCGATGAGATTAGCTCAGCTTGACTTTGTCAAGATGAGCTAAAAAGTGAATAAATAAAATATACATGTGTTAGTTGTGACATGACTTCTTATTCGTTTAACACGTACTGTGCAGGACCCCAACAATCTGATACAGTTTCTACAGACCTCCATTTGTATGACCGACTGTGTGTGTGATACAAGTCCAGCCTTTAAAAAAACCCACATATAATTATTACTGGCTAGAGAGAACTGATATCTTAGACTTCAATCTGGGCGAAAATGTCCCGACTTGATTATACACCCCCACTCCCATAGCTGCGCCCCTGAAAGAGCCATGGCTGCCATCCAAGGCAGTCGACCTAATGGAATTATGAAATTCTCATACTCATCATACTAAGTTATCCTGCTAAATTTCAATAAAATTGATCGAATGCAACCTGTGTGGTGTGCTGAAGAAATCCAAGATGGCTTACATGGGGGCATGTGCTGAGGGCGGTTAATCATGTCTGAAGTATGACAGTATCATTTACTCATCACAAATGTTATCCGGCCAAAGTTAAAAAGAAAAAGATGTATAAATTGCAACCTGTTGGGTAAACTAAGAAATCCAAGATTACTGCCACGGCAGCAATCGTGCCCGGCTACCCGTGATTGACACGGGACATTCTCATCTGCTCATCATATCAGTAATTCTGTCTAGTTCCAAACGATGATGCATAAATGCGACGTGTATGGCGTACTTGAGAAATCCAAGCTGGCCGCCAGGCTGCCAATATAGGCGACCACCGTTACCAAAATAGGACGTTCTCATCCACCCATCATACTAAGGCACACTGCCAAAAATTAAAAACAAGGATGCCTATCGTGATCATAATATAACAATAACATGATTTTGGAGGGCATTATGGTTCATTAGCGGCCCTGCAGCAATTATGAACAGTCCGAGGGTTTATTAAAGGCCCGAGACGAAGTCGAGGGCCGTTAATAAACCCAAGGACTGTTCATCATCACTGCAGGGCCGCTAATGAATCATGATGCCTGACAACAATCATGTTATTACTATTATTACCACTCCCTGTTACAGCTAACCGCACGAGAGAATTGCTGGAAGGAATAATCACCAAAGTCGGTTCGATATTTCTGTTTCGATCGTGCGTTCGACTTCAGTTCAGAAATACAAAGGGTCGTCATCCGAATGAGCACTGTGAAATTACCTACTTATTCCTTTTTCCTTATTCGACATTCGAAAAAAAGGAAAATTGTTCAAACAAACTATGGTGTAGGGTGGCACAGAAAAAGACAAATTTAATGACACCTTGACCTTCCCTGTGGAACCCCTAAAAGGGGCTGAACTTGACCCCTAAATGTGACAAACTTGCCAAATTCCCCTATAATGGAGAATTTTTGCCAAACAAAGTGTGGTGTAGGGTGGCACAGAACAAGACAAATTTTCGGACACCTTGACCTTCCCTGTGGGACCCCTAAAAGGGGCTGAACTTGACCCCTAAAAGTGACAAAGTTGCAAAATTCCCCTAATCCATTTGATCATGGAATCTAAAAATAGCCGGGCCGCGTGCCGCTAATGGCTATTTATACCATTATCGCCCGCGGCCCGGCTCTGTCGAATGATGTCACTGAAATTATGGAGTTTTAACGGCCCTCCAGAATCATGTTAATCGACAAGTAACTTATAGATCGAGTGGTAATAATGGGATATCATCTAGAACTGAACTTGAACTTCACTTTAAATTCAGGTTTTCCAGAGTACCAAATTTGGCACTCCATATGTCATCTTAGGACTAGCAAAATCAAGGTACGACAGAATACCAAACGACATTTGGTATTCCAGAATACCAAAAGTATTGATTCTCCAGAGTACCAAGATTGGTACCATAAGATATCAAAACATTTTAAGCACTCCAGAATACCAAAAGATAGTGGTTGCCAGAATACCAAATATATTGATTGGGTTCTTGTGTTATCTAGAATACCAAATATAAAGGTTCCCTTAAGAAGCAGTGCTAAAACTGGGGAACTCCAGAATATCAAGCCTTGTGTTTTGGGGAAAATAAAATAAAGATTTCTGCTCAGCTGAAAACAAAGCTTCTTCTAAGGTGATCCTCACAGAATTAAATGCTATGCGACTGAGCTGACCCCTCTTCATTTCATGAGCATACATTAATGCCAGCATACATAAATGCGTATACATAAATGCGACCTACCTTACTCGGTTAGTTATTGTACTGGTTAGGTATGAATAAATTGGAGAAATAACCTTTAAAAACAACCACCAATTCATCCAAACCGATCCTTTGGAGCCATTCGGCAATCATATCTTTTGGCCACATTTCTACAGTGACAGACGACATTTTGAGATGGCGCTCGAATCAGGGACTGCAATTCTTGCACTTAATGATAAAATGACACTTTGAAACTCGGTCCGCAAATTACAAGGGGAGGTTCTTAAAAGTCAACGTTACATGTGTTCCAGGAGCCCGCGTATTCCAGAATACCTATGGAGAATCTGGATTCTTCTGAGTGTTGTATAAGAGATTTGGTGTTCATTGAAAAAGAGCTGCAGGATGTGTGACCTGGGCTGATCGAAATTGTAGACAGTGTTCTGAAGATAACCAAATTGGCTGCCGAGAGGGCCGTTAACAAAACAGGACGCTCTGATGTTCTCAATATTCTGAGTGAACATGCCAGATTTCAAGACAATTGATGGATAAATATGCGATGGTACTGAAACCATTCAAGATGGCTGCTATGGCAGCCCTTATGGGAGGCCGACCGCGACCATAATAAGGCATTTTTGTCCAGTGATGAACCTGAACGTGCATATGGAATTTGGTGCTGATCGGAAAAGAACTGCGGACTGTAGCCCGGTCTGAACGAATTGTGGACTGGCGGGTAGACTAACAAACTCACCGACGACCAGACGCGGGATTGTCATAGTATATGTTGACTTAAAGTTAAGTTAAGCAATAATGAAGCAGATGAAAAGATATAATCGGATTAGACGTGCACATGGCATGTCGAAGATACATATCGTGCTGAATAATGACTTATTCATTTTGACAAGCTTCCATAAATCTTGCCATAAACAAAATTCACTCGGAGGAATATAACACCTACATCAGGTCCTACGAAGTAACCAGAATCACCTCCATATTTTTTCAGCAGGCTCTCCAGATATTTCAATGTCACTGGCAGGAATTCATCTTTGAAGCTCTTTTTTAATTTTTCCTGAAAACAGAAAAAATATGGAGAAATTTTATTAAAATACAGGTTTATATGATACTATCAATTAAATTGTGTCATGTGAGGAAATAATCTTTTGAACATGCCGAACTAAAATTAGGCAAACTCTCTTTCAGTACATGCACATGCTATTATACCTAGCAGATCGACCCAACCCAGGACGGATAACCCCACTCATGCGATGGAAACTTTTTAGTTGCATTACATGTCTACCTGGGAACTGACGGAATCATGAAGTTACAGAATCAGACGCCCCACCCATACCCCTAGCCATTTATATAATAAATTTTTCAAAAGTTGATGGTTTACTATGTTTCGGAAATTAACAAGTGACATAATTCATCTTCATGTGCCAAACGAATGCCTAAGCGAAAATAATAGACCTGAAACGTATTTGTAGAATAATGTACAAGTTGGGTGCAAATTGATTTTCAAGAGAAAAAAAAAGCAGCCAACCGACAAATACAAAGATGTGGCAAATATCGGACTAATTTTTAAATAAGTTACAGAAAAACAGACATTTTTTTTATTTTCGCCTGAAATTACAATAATAAATTTGACAGACGATTTCTACCGAATAGCATTCAGATCCGCAATCCTGTCAAAAATCAGTAACTGTGACTGAGAAACACGAGAGTATTCGTTTTTAAACCGTTACCTAACGCGAAAAACAGACGACACTTGCAAACGAATTTTTTTCTTCAGTTTTTGCGTAAAAAACATAGCTTATGACACCTCATTAGAACGAGCTCAACGAGCTCGTTCCAATGAGTGGTTATAGGCTATGTTACTGCGACAAAAAAAAAAAATGAAAAAAATAATGAAAATTGAATTGTAAACATTTTTGTGAATAGCACTGGCCGGTTTTGACCGTTACGTTGAGTAAAAGGTTAACGTATTTTACATGCGCCAATGTCAAGGGGTGGGGGTGGGGGTGAGGTATAATGACGAAGTTTGTTTGGTCGGTAGTCACCAAACAAAGACGCAATACAACCGACGGGGTGTTTTCTGAAGCTTTATATCGCCCCTTCAGTGGACCAAGGTGCCATCGACAATTCTTTAGCAATGCAGGTGGCACCTTGTTCGTATCAGGGGACGATATATATATATAATTCCAATACCATTGCGTCACTTTACAATTTACGATACGTTGTACACTCTTGATCTTAACTCATAACCAGCCAGAGTCAAGTGTCCTTTTTGATATCCCTGCCCCTTGTCTTCGGATGCTTCTGCATGGGATGAGTACAGGGGCGTCGCTAAGGGGAGTTTAGGGATTAACAATTTTTCCAGTCAGGAATGGAGTCTAAGATCCAGGGGTAACTGCGTTGTGTCCTTGGGCAAGGCACTTCATCCCGATTGCCCACGTGGGGACAGGGTAGCGTTGTGTACTACGGCTTACTGCACGTCGATGGTGCACTTGTCTTCAACCAATGGTAACCCTGCTTATGTGGAGCTAGTACGTTCGGGAGTATGGCAGTTGCTCGCCATTGCTCGGTGGTTCTCTCCAGGTACTCCGGGTTATTCCACCCGTAAAACTGTCCATCACGAGGTGACCCTGGCTGTCGAAAGTGTTAAACTCCAAAAAAT
Source organism: Pictodentalium vernedei (assembly GCA_031216915.1). Classification (NCBI taxonomy): domain Eukaryota; kingdom Metazoa; phylum Mollusca; class Scaphopoda; order Dentaliida; family Dentaliidae; genus Pictodentalium; species Pictodentalium vernedei. The sequence continues at coordinate 434,912,849 of CM062296.1, read as the reverse complement.
AAATAAAAAGATTAATATTCCAGCTACAACATCAAGACTTTCCTTCGACGAAGGCGTGCCCTGATGATGCAGTTGGAATATTGGTCAGTCGGGACTTGAGCCATGACTGTCGGGACAAATCATGCTTACCCCCAGTGCAATCTGTCATCTTTCTGACGCCTATGAAGGGGTGAAGTATCAACCGCGCGGTCAACTGTTGCTTTTCTCTCACGTAAAACGAACCAGAGATGCAGTTGCCTCTCATGTTCCACCCTTCGACTTAATTGCAACGCCGTTTTCTGAACCTGATCCATCTTTTTTAATATTGAACTTCATGCTATTTCGAACATCCAAAGTAAATGTTTACAAAGATAAACGGGTCCAATCAGTTTCCTGCGAAGAGAACAGCAAATAGCATAGAAACCTGATTAAGTTTCAGATCAAATTCTGGCATCATGGAATCTGTTGGGATGTACCTTACGAGTAATGTATTTTTTATTTTTAAAATAATTTTTCAGCCTTTCCCCTGTTTAATTGATTTAATGCAGTTGGACTTGCTAAAATGTAAGTGTCATTCGGGTTATTATGTTATATACACATGGGCTGGAGCGTTTCGATTTGTTTAGCACTTAAAGCTGACTAGGTTGCACTTTTGTAAGTAAATAAAATATGTTTAAATTTGAAAGCTCTCATAGAAATTTGTTCAAACAGAATACTTGATTAAATTGCTAACAAGATTGCATCTCGGCGCCACATACGGGATAAAATAGAAACGCGTGTTTTTACTGCATGCACATTACGTGCAAATATATATATATATATTTTTGAGAAGCGCAAGACTCAGCATTTATTGGTGTTTAAGATCACATACTTATGCACAATGGCTAATTGTGACCGTGACAGTTTTACTGGTGGAGGAAGCCGGAGAAAACCACCGAGCATCGACGTGCAACTGTCAACTCCTCAACATTCTAACTCTGTTCAAGCTCCGCCCAAGCAGGGTTACAGCGGTTGAAGACATGTGCACCTTTGACGTAAAGTACGCCTTAGTACACGGCGTCATAGTGTCCCATATAGGCAACCGGGATAAAGTGCCTTAATTGCCGAAGGACACAACGCGGGTCGTCCCGGACGGGGATCGAACTCGGGACCTCTAGAACAGAAGTCCAACAGACTACCACTGAGCCACCGTGCTCCCCCAGGACTCAGCATAAGCGTATATATATATACACGTTTATCCAGCACTAGGTCGGATCTGACCCACATTATCTAAGGGTAATGTAAGACTGTGTACATTTAACAGGAGTGAATTCAAATTCTGTTCTGAATACTCCTGAATTAGATCGTAAGTTGACAATTAACCTTCTTCAAAAGCAAACATTAACAATTCAATGACTGGCGGATGTTTTCGAGCTTTTTCCGGTGGAAGGTGTGAATGCTTTCTTGGTTTGGAGTGGGAGAAGCACTGCCTCCTCAATAGAGAAACACATTTTGTGGATGTGGACAGGGACGCTCTTTTCCCTTTGTTCTGGCAACAAGACGATAGTTTGCTACGGACTTGCCCCCTTTTACCGAAGAATAGCCAAACCTCTACACAGGGTGTGAATATTTTCTTGGTATATGGAGAGAGTGTGTGTGTGTGGGGGGGGGGGGGGGGGGGCACTCCCCTTTAACACAAAAACACTGTTTGTGGTATTAGAACTGTGTCTTTGTGCTGGGAAGGAGGTGGTAGTTTGGCAAGGACTCGCCCCTGTTTACGTATGAAATAGTCAATCCTCTGTACATCGAGGTCGAAATATCAAATATCCGGTTGTAAGTTTTTCCCATCTTGCATCCAGGAAATTAACAAATTCAGAGTTGTTTGACAGGGCTCATTGAGCTCTGTCAAACAAGACTGAACTGGTTAAATTCCTGGTTGCAATATTGGAAAAAATTGCTGCTTGAAATTCTGGTATTTTGTAATCAGTATGCATAGGGTTAAATCCTTTTTTAATTCCCATTAACCCTTTACCCAACGCAGACGATATCAATTTTTTTTATTTTAAATATCATTTTTTTAAATTTAAAAAAAAAAATCAACAAAACTATATCAAGTGACCCATCTTTGGAAGGGTCACATGATATGGTTTTGTAGACATTTTTTGAAAAATAATATTTTTTTCAGCTGCTGAATTTGCATATTACGCGGCGGATGTGGCCGATTCGTTGGATAAAGGGTTAAACCTTTACCAGAACATGAATAGAAGGCGTTATCTGCTCAAAACTTGAATGATTAAAACGTTTAAAATTTTGACTTACAAGATAGCTTATGACCTCTCATTGGAACCTGCTTAACAAGATCGTTTCAGTGAGGATTCTGCGCTGGGTATTTTAGACGAAATGTGAAAAAGAAATGATAAAGTTTGATTAGCGAGTTTAGTTTAGTTTATTTAGCAGCATGTATTCAGAATACATAAATTTGACATATAATAATAATAAAGGAAACATTTGATAAATTAAAAGACAAGGAAACATTTAAACACATGGTCTGTATACCACTGGGGGAAGTTATAGCTAGATTGGCTTTCTTCTCGACTTCCCCTGAAAACAATAATACAAGAACGTTATGAAGGTCGTGTTAGTTGGATGGTAAGCAGCGAACATGGGGTTGTGTCTGCATTGCAGGTTGTTACAGTGTGTAAATGATCTTTTGTCTCTGCCGAATGTAACAGTACAAGAAAGTTCAAAACAGAGAGTCACAATTGGGTGGAGGAGTAGTGCATAGTCGTACGGGACAATGGATCGGGACGAGTCCTTTTGGGTAACTTACTGAGAATCAATGTAAAACTTGTTGAGAAGGGTTGAAGCGAGTTTCCCGCCCGAGTCGCCTTTTCAATATGCGGAAAAGAAAACAAGAAATAACAAAAAGTGTGGCAGTATACTATATCGTACCATACCATGTAATATAATGTCACGACCTACTTACTCTGCCATAGTGTGTTAAATTTTGTCAATTGTAAACTAGAAGAGAATAGGATTTAGTTACACTACACCATGATATGCTATGCCACACTATACTGTTTGATGCCAAATAGTACAGCATTCCATACTGTACCATTTGACATGACGATCTACTTTTTCGTGCTTTGCAGTAGCTTATCACGTAAGACTCTGCTCAACAATACCACAATTAGGCACAATTTGCAGAACATTCAACGTTTATGGCCATTGCGTAAGATTCAGGGTTAAAATGAAGAATAAGTCCTTCGCTGTTGTAGTTCGTAGTTTCTGTTTTATTATATCTCCAGGGAGCCCGGTGGCTCATTGGTTAGAGCATTGAACTTCCATCCGAGCGGCCCATGGTTCAATCTTGACCAGAGGTAACTACGTTGTGTCCTTGAGCAATGCACTTAACTCCTTGAAAGCTGCTGACGTATATTCCTGGCAAGGACAGTTTTTGTCTTGCCACTAAAATAAGAATCATTTGGACATTTTTAATCAGATTTCCCCCTTGTAAATTAAATGGATTTTTGACCAAAGATTTCTAAAGTTAAATTTAGGTTAATGTTTCATCAAATCTAGTCATGGTTTGCTTCATAGCAGCCATGACCAGATTTGATGAAATATATCTTAAAATACACTGCGTGTTAAGAGGTAATCCCAACTGCCCTCGTGAGGCACGGTGGCGCTGTGTATTAGGGCATACTGCACGTCGATGGGGATCTGGTTTTCAACCAATGGTAAACATGCTTGTGCGGAGTTAGTACGTTATAGAGTCTGATAGCTGTTCGGCCCTGGTCGGTGGTTCTCACCGGATAATCCGGCTTCCTCCCCCGACATTGTCTGATACGAGGTGGCACTGGCTGTCGAAATTTTCATTAAACTCCAATAAATAAATGAATATATAAATTATATCTCTAAAATGTCATCAGCCATGTGTGATCTTTGAACTTGCGGACATGTTTCAATGTACAAGTAATTTGAATCAAGCCTTACATTTCTGTTCTTGTCTTTTTCGTCGTAAATATCACACATAAACTTGTAAATGTCACGACAGATATCCGTAATGACGTCTGCGTGGAACTGCTCCATTGCATCTCTCCCAGCCAGTCCTAGAAGTACACAAGTAGAGAGAGATATCAGCACCCTCTCTCAAAGAGAAATATAAATGAGAAAATATACTGTATAGTAGACTGATAATGTTTGAATTTCAGGAAAATTTTGCTAAGTGGGCGTTTTTTAACTGGTTGAGGCCTTGTTTATTTTCGGTGGCCTGAACTTGATGTTCAAAAAATTGATTTATTACAAATTTGTATAAACAAAATATTATTTGCAACCTACTGAATATGAATCACGAGAGGAGTGTGTCTCGGGCTTTTCACCCCTCTTCTGGATGACCTCAGTGGATTACCTCGGAAGTGACGTCATGTCACGTTACCCAGTAACGCCATGTTGTGTTGTCATGGTAACCCGAGTGAACGGCCATCTTGTGACGTCATTACCACGGTGATGCGGGTGTAAGTGCGCATGCACAACGCGTGCTGATAGGGTGATGCGTGTTTCCGTTATCCATTTTGTATACTGGAGGCCGCCATCTTGGTTACTATGGCAGCACGTGGTTGCTATGTGACCCAAATGCCTACAATAGGACCGGGATATGTTCGGAAGGTATGTTCCTTTGTACATGAATAGTTTCCCGGATCGTAGAATTACCACAAACAACCCGACAAGTTGTACTAGTTCGAATTCTTTCAGAATCCTCTGCTTCTATCTATGATATGGTTTTCGTCTACCCGACCCTGTTCGTTTATTCTGGAGTATACACAAGTAGAGTAGAAAAAGTTTTGTTACTATATTTAGCTTTTCTGGTCAGTTCTGGTTGGTTCTGACCCTATCCCGAGTACTCTTGTTCTTGTTTCATTTATCTAGATCATCCAATCAGTTCACTTTATCATCACGACCGATGGAATCCTGTTTTGAGAATCCCGACCAGGATGGCTCAACTCCTCCTAACTAATATTCCATCTACAGCACCAAGACAAGTCTTGATGATGTAGGCGGAATATTAGTCGGTCGGGATTATACAAAAATCATCCACAGTTCTTGGCAATTTAATTTATTAGTAAACATGTAGTAGTCGTGACATAACTTCTTATTCAATTTACACGTAATGTACCGGGTGTTAAGAGTTAGGAGGTAAAAAGACGGAGGCATAAAGGAAGTGTCACCCTGTACATAGGGAGACCAAATATGTAGTTAAGGGACTTGATTTGAACATACTCGAAACTCCCCCCCCCCCCTCCCCCCCCCCCCCCCACACACACACATACACACCCACAAGGGCGCTGAATACCAAATATGAAAAAGTTTACCTGGTGGATCTGTGTCGTGCAGTTTGGGAAATATGGGCATCTGAAAAGTTCTCACGGGGGCGTGAACATAATTTTTTTCGGCAAACATCAAATTCATGTCTATACTATTGTAGTCCAATTCAGTCTACGGGCCAAAAAAAACCCCAAAGGCCCAAGGGAGCCTAAAACGCTCGCCTGGCTCAAATTGTCAAAAGAGATGAGTGTATCAGTAAGTGATCAGCAGTAAGAGCAATTGTTTGATTTGCTATGCCACAACCAAAGGCAACGTTTTTGACCATTCATTTCTGCTGGTCCTAGGAAAGCTTCCCAGCAAGCACTGTTCTGTGGAATTAAAAAACAACAAGCGAACGAAATTTTTGTCTTGTTTTCAACTACTGTGGTTCTCTCTAGCCCCACCCCCCCCCCCCCCCAAAAAAAAAGAAAATTAAAAAAAAACAAGAAAAAACTAGCGACTCGATTTGAACAAACTTGAATTTGACACCCCAAGAGATGTTACGTACCAAATATGAAAGGAAGCTCACTGGTGGACCTGAAGAAGAAGAATTTTCAAGAAATGTTCTCATATTGCACTGAGTTGAACTTTGGGCTTCAATAAAAAGCCCAAATATTAACCCAGGGACCTGATTTGAACAACCTTCAAGCTAACCCTCCCAGAGTTGTTGTACACCAAATATCAAAAGAATCTGACTGCTGGATCTGAAGGAGATGATTTTAAACGATAATTCCCCATATTGCACTAAGTAAATATTTGGGCTCCCCTGGAAAACCCAAATATTAACCCAGGAACTCGATTTGAACAAATTCGAATCTTACACCTCTACAGTGTCACATACTAAATATGAAAGGATTCTCACTAATGGGTCTGAAAAATAAGATTTTTAAAGAAATGTTCTCATATTGCACTAAGTAAAAAATTCGAGCTCCAATAAAGAGCCCAAATATTCATCCAAGGTTCCCTTTTGAAAAAAAACTTGAATCTAACCTCCCTAGAGATGCTGCATACCAAATATTAAAAGAATCTGACTGGTGAATCTGAAGAAGAAGATTTTTAAAGGATATCCCCCATTTTGCACCAAGTTAATAATCGGACTGCCATAGGAAGTCCAAAATATTAACCCAGGGACTCGATTTGAACAGATTCAAATCTTACACCCCCAGAGATGTCACATACCAAATATGAAAGGATTCTCACTAGTTTGTAAGAAAAAGAAGATTTTTTAAAGAAATTTTCTCATATTGCACTAAGTTAAACTTTGGGCTCCTATAAAGAGCCCAAATATTCATCCAGGGATCCCATTTGAACAAACCTGAATCTAACCACCTATAGGTGCTGCATACTAAAAGAATCTGACTGGTGAACTGACCCCCTAACTAATTGTTACGGTCTATATTTAGCAATTTCTTTAAATGACACCTCCAACTGTATGATTTTAAATAATAAAATTAAAGAGGATCAAGATGTTTCTACACTGACCAATCAGAGCGAAGTTAATCCACCAATCAAATGTGTATATTCTCATTGTGTTTCTTTTCCATTGACTTCTATACTAATTTTCTAAATTTTCCAACTTTAACCTATAATCCTATAGGAAACAAACACAAACGCCCACCGAGAATGAAAATATCGATGAAAAAACGCGGTGACGTCGTGGCGTTTTCAAAAACGTCCGTGACGTAGATATAAATTCCGGAGAAGAGTAACGTCGCATCATTCCATTTCGATCCTTCGAACTGAACACATCGCTAGAGAGTTTTCTCTTGCTATTTGTTTTCGCAAAAAAATTATGAAGATGGAGTCTGATGCTGCTACAGCCGTTACCAGGACTGATGTTTATGCCTGTGAAGGGTGTGGGAAGACCTTTACGGACCGCTGCAACCGGAACCGCCATGTGTGCACCAAGCACAGGGAAGAGAAGACCCACGACTGCACCAACTGCAACAAGACCTTTACTAGGAAAGAAGATTTGGTAAACCATCTGATCAAATGTTTGGAGACCTACACATGTATGGAATGCGGCCAGGAGTTTAACCAACTACTCCATTTTAACCGACACCAGAGCTTCGCCCACCGACCACTTCCTGTACCAGGTAAAAGGAAGACCGATGACCCGAAGAGAGGACCAACCAAACAACCACGGACCACGACGATCACCCGTAATGATGTTGACCCGATTGATTTTGACAAGAATATGATGCCCGAAGAAGAGACGGATTAAATTTTGAAAGTATACGAAGATAACTGGAGTTCTCGCCATATAATGAACAGAAGAGTCCAGGACCAGTATAACTACCGAATCAACGATGTGAACCTGAAGATGATGAATGATGAATTGACGACTACCGTATTTTTGCCACAACAGCTAAGATTTAAAATTAATCTTAGTTTTGGTTTTATCCTGAGACACAATGAAACGAAAGAATTGAAGTATTACCATCCATCACAAAACAACGCCCGGGTACTTGATGTTCCACAACTAGTATGCTGCCAAGAAGACTTTGAAGAATTCCTAGATGATGTCATGGAAGAAGATATCCTGGAAGGGGCCAAGTTAAAACGACCCAACACCAAATGGCTTGTGGAGAGAGATACCAACGTCACCTTTTTATGCGAATAAGCTGAAAGACCACCCAATTGGAATTGTAGAAGAACTTCCTGATTATATTCTCCAGAACAAAGCAGTAAATGCTTTGGTGAAAGACAAAGCTCACTATTTTTATTATGATGACAACCTGTGTATTTTCCGATGGTTCCAAAACAGACAATTTGAACAATACAACAGATGCTATGTACAACAGATATACAAAGAAGCCAAAGAATGAATTCCGTGGAGTAACTTTAGCCGAATTACCCGACTTGGAGAAATGTTTTGAAGTAAACATTCAAGTTTATGAACTTGTCAAGAATGATGATGACCAAATTGTTGCCAAATTAGTACAGAGATCTCATAGAAAGTTTGAGAATACCATGTATGTGAACGTTTACAAGAACCATTTTAGCCACATCATCGACATAGACCAATACAGCAAGTCCTTTGAATGCCGCAAATGCGGCAAATTATGGAAGACCTCCTGAGCAATAAACCGTCACGAGAAATGATGTACAGATGAAGTGAAGTACCAGTATGTTGGCGGTGTATACCATCCATCCCAATTCGTATTTGATCTGTTAGAAGATGAAGGTATAGAAGTGCCTGAAGAGAAGTTTTATCCATACCGTGCAACCTTTGATTTTGAAAGTTACTTTGTCAAATCCAGTCTACCTGTCGACAGTGATAAACTGATATGGGAAGCCGAACACCGACCATTGAGCGTGAGTGTATGTAGTAATGTTCCGGAATACCAAGAACCGAAGTGTTTTATTACTAATGGAAATTCTCAAGAACTTGTTGAAGAAATGATGACATACCTCACAGATATTTCATCTCATTGCCACCAACTTATGCAGACCTATCATGCTTGGACCTTATTTAAACTCAGACAAAAAATTGATGAAACGCTGGAAGCGGAAGCTAGAGCTACTGGAGAAGATACATCCAAGATGCACCCTTTACAAAAGTTGGAAAAAAAATTTTCAAGGCTACTTGCAAGAAATGCCCGTCATCTGATTCAACTCTGGAAAATATGATATGAATGTTGTCAAGCGTGAACTAATGACATACCTGAAGAGACAGAATCCACTCAGGTTTGCAGTGAAGAAATCTAATAACTACATGTGCATCTCGACAGAATCTTTCAAGTTTGTTGATATTTGCAACTACCTCGCTCCAGGATTCAGTTATGAAAAGTTTTTGAAAGCATTTGGCTGTTCCGTGACGAAGGGATTTTTACCATATGAATGGATCGACAGCTTGGACAAATTAGATCAAGACCACCTACCAGACCATGAAGCCTTCTTCAGTTCTCTCAAGAAAGAAAACATCCAATGAAGAAAACCAGATGGAAAAACCATTCCTTGAAGCAGTTGACAAGCAGTTTGCTTTCTATCAAGAACGCCACGTCGATATGTTTAAAGATGGTATAAGTGTTCCGGGCTTACGTTGAAATACCTGTTTCAGACCATGAATGATGACACTTACTTCACATTATTTAACCAAAAAAAAACAAAGACCTGCATCACTTGGTGAAAGATAATATCGTTGGTGGACCTTCAATTATCTTCAACCGATACCACGAGAAAGATGTTACCCGAATCAGAGAAACAAAATATGGCAAAGAAGCAAAACCACGTGGAAGTATTATAGGCTTTGATGCGAATGCATTATATCTTTGGTGCCTAATGCAAGAGATGCCAACGGGCTGGAGTATTAGACGTCGTGAAGAAAACCAGTTAAACCAGGCGGCTGATAAAAGTATCGATGACATCATAATAGAACTGAAGCATCCGGAGTTCCGCATAATGGTAAACAAAGAATCCGATGTGGAGTGGCAGATTCAACTTGTTGAGTTCGACTTCATATAAAGTTTCATCTAATGGATTCAACGCTCTGAAGGACATGTCATTTACAGCTTTGGTGACTTCTTCATTATTGCAATAGCACACACGTCGAGGCTTCTCTTTGTTGGTAACGGTTTTGCCATATCCAGAATTTCCAAACAGTTTCATGGTGTCGGCAACGATCGACTTGTCAGGGTCAACATCTCCTTGTCTTCTTGCTTCAGATACTTCATCTCCAAATTTTTCAAAACATCTTCTTGGTTTATATTGGATAACTTGATAGACGTGATCAACTTCAATACCATGCTGGAGGTACCACTGCAGCAAAGGGGTTGCAAAACAACATTTTTTTCTGCTACATAGCTTCCAATCAAACTTCTACGGGGTTTCTTCATCATTCCATTCTTTTCAGCAAAGGACTTCATATGTTCCCCAATATCATCTATGGAAATATCTGTATTCTTGAAGATAGGTGTCGTCTCTTCAAAGTACTCTCTCAGGTGATCTGGTACATGTATATCACATTCAACCAAACCAAACAGTTCACCGGACTTCACTTTCTTCAGTACTTCTTCATCTGTCATTGCACCATCTATTTTGTCTGAAAAGTTCTCTTTCAGGAAGGCTTTGAGTGTGGCATCGGTCTTCTTCATCTCTCTCCACTCACACTCCCAGATTTCAACAAGTTTATAGCCCAAATCGGTGATGTACTTTGCATTGGTACGAGTGTCTTGTAGCAGTTCTTTCATGGATTTATCTCTGACTTCATTATGGATGATAGGAAGGCCATTCTTATCTTTCATGCAGGTATGTCCGTGCCAGAAGCAGCCATGGAATTGGATACAGTCTGTGTCTCTTTTCACCAACCATCAACAGGCAACTGTCTTCGACCAATCATTTTTTCAGCTCCGTTAAACTGATGTCTGATGTGGATGTCATCTCTCATCGATAAAAACTCTAACCATTGTTCAGCCATTTTACCATATTCATAGGATGTTCTGGTTTAAACTGGTTTTCTTCACGACGTCTAATACTCCAACCCGTTGGCATCTCTTGCATTAGGCACCAAAGATATGATGCATTCGCATCAAAGCCTATAATACTACCACGTGGTTTTGCTTCTTTGCCATATTTAGTTTCTCTGATTCGGGTAACATCTTTCTCGTGGTATCGGTTGAAGATAATTGAAGGTCCACCAACGACATTATCTTTCACTAAGTGATGCAGGTCTTTGTTTTTCTGGTTAAATAATGTGAAGTAAGTGTCATCACTCATGGTCAGAAACAGGTATTTCAACGTAGGGCCCGGGACACTGATACCATCTTTAAACATATCGATGTGGCGCTCTTAATAGAAATCAAACTGCTTGTCAATTGCTTCAAGGAATGGTTTTACATCTCGGTTATTATACCAGATCAGAAAATCACGGAAAGCTGTCATCTCCAGGTCGTTCCATACATGCTGGCAGTACTGGTATTCTTCATTGCATATGTTTTCTTTCTTGAGAGAACTGAAGAAGGCTTCATGGTCTGGTAGGTGGTCTTGATCTAATTTGTCCAAGCTGTCGATCCATTCATATGGTAAAAATCCCTTCGTCACGGAACAGCCAAATGCTTTCAAAAACTTTTCATAACTGAATCCTGGAGCGAGGTAGTTGCAAATATCAACAAACTTGAAAGATTCTGTCGAGATGCACATGTAGTTATTAGATTTCTTCACTGCAAACTTGAGTGGATTCTGTCTCTTCAGGTATGTCATCAGTTCACGCTTGACAACATTCATATCATATTTTCCTGAGTTGAATCCGATGACGGTCATCTCTTGCAAGTGGTCTTGAAATTTCTTCTCCAACTTTTGTAAAGGATGCATCTTGGATGTATCTTCTCCAGTAGCTCTGGCTTCCACTTCCAGCGTTTCATCAATTTTTGTCTGAGTTTAAATAAGATCCAAGCATGGTAGGTCTGCATAAGTTGGTAGCAATGAGATGAAATATCTGTGAGGTATGTCATCGTTTCTTCAACAAATTCTTGAGAATTTCCATTAGTAATAAAACACTTCGGTTCTTGGTATTCCGGAACATTACTACATACACTCACGCTCAGTGGTCGGTGTTCGGCTTCCCATATCAGTTTATCACTGTCGACAGGTAGACTGGATTTGACAAAGTAACTTTCAAAATCAAAGGTTGCACGGTATGGATAAAACTTCTTCTCTTCAGGCACTTCTATACCTTCATCTTCTAACAGATCAAGTACGGACTGGGATGGATGGTATACACCGCCAACATACTGGTACTTCACTTCATCTGTACATGTCTCGTGACAGTTTATTGCCCATGAGGTCTTCCATAATTTGCCGCATTTGCGGCATTCAAAGGATTTGCAGTATTGGTCTATATCGATGATGTAGCTAAAATGGTTCTTGTACACGTTCACATACATGGTATCCTCAAACTTTCTATGAGATCTCTGTATTAATTTGGCAACAATTTGATCATCATCATTCTTGACAAGTTCATATACTTGAATGTTTACTTCAGAACATTTCTCCATGTCTGGTAATTCGGCTAAAGTTGCTCCACGGAATTCATTCTTTGGCTTCTTTGTATATTTGCTGTACATGGCATCTGTTATATTGTTCAAATTGTCTGTTGTGGAACCACTCCATAAAGCTAAACATCGGAAAATACACAGGTTGTCATCATAATAAATATAGTGAGCTTTGTATTTCACCAAAGCATTTACAGCTTTGTTCTGGAGAATATAATCAGGAAGTTCTTCTACCATTCCAATTGGGTGGTCTTTCAGCTTATTCACATAAAAGGTGACGTTGGTAACTCTCCCCACAAGCCATTTGGTGTTGGATCGTTTTAACTTGGCTCCTTCCAGGATATCTTCTTCCATGCTATCATCTAGGAATTCTTCAAAGTCTTCTTGGCAGCATACTAGTCGTGGAACATCAAGTACCCGGGCGTTGTTTTGTGATGGATGGTAATACTTCAATTCTTTCGTTTCATTGTGTCTCAGGATAAAACCAAAACTAAGATTAATTTTAAATCTTAGCTGTTGTGGCAGAAATACGGTAGTCATCAATTCATCATTCATCATCTTCAGGTTCACATCGTTGATCCGGTAGTTATACTGGTCCTGGACTCTTCTGTTCATCATATGGCGAGTTCTAATAGAACTCCAGTTATCTTCGTATATGTTCAAAATTTCATCGGTCTCTTCTTCGTGCATCTTATTCTTGTCAAAATCAATCGGGTCAACATCATAACGGGTGATTGTCGTGGTCCGTGGTTGGTCCTCTCTTCGGTTCATCGGTCTTCCTTTTACCTGGTACCGGAAGTGGTCGGTGGGCGACGCTCTGGTGTCGGTTAAAATGGAGTAGTTGTTTAAACTTCTGGCCGCATTCCATACATGTGTAGGTCTCCAAACATTTGTTCAGATGGTTTACCAAATCTTCTTTCCTAGTCAAGGTCTTGTTGCAGTTGGTGCAGTCGTGGGTCTTCTTCTCTCCCCTGTGCTTGGTGCGAACATGGCGGTTCCGGTTGCAGCGGTCCGTAAAGATCTTCCCACACTCTTCACAGGCATAAACATCAGTCCTGGTAACGGCAGTAGCAGCATCAGACTCCATCTTCATAAACTTTTTGCGAAGGCAAAATTGCTATAGAAAACTCTCTAGCGATGTGTTCAGTTCGAAGTACTGAAACAGAATGACGCGACGTTACTCTTCTCCGGAATTTATATCTACGTGATGGACGTTTTTGAAAACGTCACGACGTCACAGCGTTTTTTCATCGATATTTTCATTCTCGGTGGGCGTTTGTGTTTGTTTCCTATAGGATTATAGGTTAAAGTTGGAAAATTTAGAAAATTAGTATAGAAGACAATGGAAAAGAAACACAATGAGAATACACACATTTGATTAGTGGATTAACTTCGCTCTGATTGGTCAGTGTAGAAACATCTTGATCCTCATTAATTTTATTATTTAAAATCATATAGTTGGAGGTGTCATTTAAAGAAATTGCTAAATATAGACCGTAACAATTAGTTAGGGGGTCGGTTAAAGATGTTACTAAAAATAGAGCGTAGGAATTTATAAAAATATAGTTCCAAGTAGAAGCAGAGGATTCTGGGTAAATTTGTCCTATAGCAGTACGTGCTACTCTTATACAATTTATTGGGAAAAAAACGTCATGGGATCCAAAAAGGGATTCTGGGAAAATCGGAACCAGAACATTACTCCACTTCAATCGAACACCCCCCCGGTACTCTCTCGTTACTATAGCATTACGTGCTACTATTATAAGCCAAAAGTCTTGCGATCCTAAATAGGATTCTGAAATAATTCGAAATAGTACAACTTGTCGGGTTGTTTGTGGTAATTCGTGATCCTCCGATTCAATCGGACGCACCCCCTGGGGGCCCCTCGGTACTATAACAGTACGTGCTAAGCCGATAAAATGAGAAATCCGTATCAAATAAAGTCATTTTTGGTGATTTGGGGTGGATTTTGCTGATTTGGAGAGATTGTCGGGTTGTTTGTGGTAATTTGATTTACACCTATTCAATCGAACATACCCTCCGAACATACCCCTGTCTTGTTGTAGGTCCTTAGGTAACATAGCAACCACGTGCTACCATAGAAATCAAGATGGCGGCCCCCAAAATGAACGACGGAAACACGAAACACCCTAACAACACGTGCTGCGCATGCGCACTAACATCACGTATCACATGGGGATGACGTCACAACATGGCCGCTCACGCGGGTTACCATGACAACACAACATGCCGGTCACGTGACATGCCGGTACTTTCGAGGTCCGGCCTCAAAACCACATTACATACTACTCTGGTGGATCTGAGGAAGATTTTTAAAGCTTATTCCCCATATCGCCCTAAGTTAATTATTTAGGTTCCTGTGAAGAGCCTAAATATGAACCGAGGGGCTCGATTTGAACACACTTGTATTTGACCGTCTTAGGGATGCTGTATACCAAATATCAAAAGATTCTGATCAGCGGTTCTGAAGAATTCTTTTTTTGCAATTTTTGCAAATATGCTGACTCAGCATTTTTTCAAACGCTCCTACAGAACACCCTTTTTAATCCATTCTAATGGTCAAAAGGATGCTTCATACCGAATAGCAGTTCTCTGTTCTGTGCAGTTTGGGAAATATGGGCATTTGAATTGTTTTCTATTTTTAGCCCCTGGGGTACTTCGGGCATCAATCAAATACTTAGGACCCACTTAAACTACATGTCGAATTTTGTTCAAATCGGCCCATCGGTTCTTGAAATAGAAATTTTTGGCAGATCCCAAAATGGGTATGTGCCCAAAGAGGGCGCAAATATTGATCTACCAACTTTCCTTTAAACTTCAACACCAAAGGAGTGTTCCATACATGTACCATATATCAAGGCAGTCTCTCTGGTGGTTCATGGGAAGAAGATTTTTAAAGATTTTTAGGCTTTGGCATCATTGACCAGAGCCTGAAGAAGGCAGCCGCTTCATTTGAACAAAACAGAAAGGGTATACTTCAGGGATGGTTTGTGCAATACATGTTTGAATTTGGTTGAATGGCTGTGAAGAAGAAGCCAAGTTTGCAAAAGTTAACGGACGACGGACACGGACGACAGACGACGGACGACGACGCCAAGTGATGGCAATTGCTCACACTGACTTGCAGTCAGGTGAGCTAAAAAAGAATCAACTCTTAGTAGTCGAATTCAGTCTACAGGTAAAAGGAGTCCACTGCTAGTGGTGGTGAAAGTTAAGTATAATAGTAATATGAAACGGAACCCGTAGCAGTAGTACTGCAGTGATGAATACACATTAGTAGTAGTGGGCAATAAGCATAGCATTGGTAGGTCCCAACAGCAGTAGGGGTTACAGATAGCACTTAGTTACTTAGCAAATAGTAGGTTAGTAGTGGGGTAGAAGGCAGAAGTAGAAGTAAAAGCTACTAGAAGGTTTGTAGTGTGAAAGAGAACGGAGAAGCAGGGGTAGAAGGCATGACCAATATCCTCCAAAAGGTACCCAACAATAGTCCCCCACCAGTCCCGACTAGACCCCAAAGTCCCCCAAATCACCATTGTCGTCAATCCCCCAATACAGAGATGAGTCGTGTGTGGAGTCACTCGTTTGATTAATTACTCAATAGCTTAGTTACTTGATGAGATTCCAGTCGTTCGACTGATCGATAGCTCATTATGGGAACTTGGAATAGGTTTGATAAAGTCATTAGAGCAAGTAGATTGTATTCTTGTATTCGACTGCTTGTAGTAGTAAAAACCAAGATATAGACAAAACGCGATGTGTGTTTGAATCTGTGGATGTTTTACATTACGAGTTGAAATGGCGTAGTCATATTTGAAATATGACTGCACCATTCCAACGAGTTATGTAAAACACACACAGATTCAAACACACATCGCGTTCTGTATTTATTACACATCCCCATGCATTAAATACACTTAAATAAACAATTTTTAATCCCGACGATTAAACCCAAAGATGAAGAGTACGTTATTTTTGTTTGAAGCGGTATTGATCAAATAGATCGATAAAAAATCAAAACAACCTTTTGGGACCAAGTCTAAATTACATTCGTTATCTTTTCTCTTGGGCATGTTTCGATATGTGTCCATTCACGTCTACCATTTGGTGGCTATTACTCTGATAGTAAAAATATAAGTAAAAATTTGGGCGAATTTGCAAAACAGCTGGGAGAAACTTTTTTAAAGAAGTTCGAAGCATGTCTGAAGATTTACCGAAATAATTTTGATCAATTTAGATATAACGAGATCCGAAGACGACACGGCCATCGAACAGGATTAATGTTGTGGTGGGAAATGATCGTTTTTGAAATATTATCTTATTTTTGGTTAACTTAGTTTTCTGTGAAGCGACTTTATTTTGCTTTGGTGTTTTAATTTTCACACTATGCGACAGACGATCGATAATTGTATAACGAAATTTGGAAACTTACCGAAGGGTTTAAAGTTCAATTGATGTGTAATAAAATAGTGGTATGAACAGGGAGCCGTTGTGGTAGTAGTGCAACGAGAGGTACTGAGAGTTAGGGAGAGCCAACAAACTTTCAGTAGTGCTACAAGTCAAAAGTAATCGTACAAAACTGGAAGGGTGGTGTAAGAATATAGTAATGGTAAATACAATAGAGGCTGATAGTACGACATATGGTGGTAGTCGTGATACAAACCATCAGTAGATGGAGGCTCTATTATTAGGTAATATTGTAGATAGCTGAAGTCGTGGCAGAGGCCGTTGTGTGGTTTATAAGACAGGGACTGAATAAGGTTCGGACTTATAACTCTTCTCAGATAGTTATCTTCAAAAAAGTATCTGCCAAAGGTGTCCTAAAATAGTCACTACCAGTCTCCGCTTATTCCCAAATCACCACTGCCTTGAGTCCCCCCCAAAAAACGAGATGAGGATAAGAGTCGTGTGTGGAGACACTCGTTCCAGTAATTACTCGATAGAGCATTTGCTCGATAGAATTCGAGTCGTTCGAGCATTGACTTTTCCAGTCACTACTCGACAATCATGGAATTCGAGTCGCCCGAACGATACCTGCCATTCACTACTCGATTGGCACTTGTCCTAACATTAGGTGTTACCTTTTCCAGTCCTAGAATAATATAAACTATTAGGTAGATTAGTAGTACAAAAGGCTAAGAGGAGACCAACAGGGGTACCACCCATACTATACTACCGATCTGAAGTACCAAGCCGTACCTCGCAATACCACATGGCCTGACATTACGTACTACCTATACCAGTCCTGAGATAACATAAAGCATTAGCTGAATTAGTGGATTGGTAGTACTTATGGCTAACAGTAGATCAACATGGGTACAGACGGTACACTATATACTACCGTTATAAACTACCAACTATTACCTCGCAATACCGCATGGCCTAGCTTTAAGGTCTACCTATAACAACTCTCGATGGTTAAATGCATTTGATGGGTTAGTTGTACCAAGGACAAAAAGTGGCCCAACAGGGGAACATATCATATACCATGTACTACCACACTACTCGAGCATGCATTTCTCCCACCCCTACCCCCACAATACAGCTTGGCCTAGCATTACGTCCTACCCCTGCACCAATTAGGGCAGTATAAGGCTTTGGATGGACTAATAGTATTACGGGATAACATTGACCTTCATGGGTACAGACCGCACATCCTATACTATCACACTAGACAACCATGCATTACCCCACCCACCACACAATACCACCCGGCCTAGCATTCCATGTTACCTATACCATACTTGGGATAATATAAAGCATTGGGCGTTTTAGTAGTACCAAGGGCTAACAGGGCACCTGCGGGGGGTATATAGCGCCCATACTCTACTACCATATCAGTCCAGTACGAGAAGCCCGACGTACTGTGACCCGAGCAACGTAATGTCGGATTGTACAGTGAGACAACAAAAGCGGTCAACGTTTCTATGACGTCGAGTGCGCATCATGGCGCCACAACGTCATTAGCAACGTCAACAGTTTCGCTTGGCAAACTTTCAAGAAGAAACCCACCTTCCTCATCAATTTCCCATTTCATACCCATACGATATAATATACCCAAAGCCATATACATTATAAGTTATCTCGGGCAACATCCAAGGTATATGGGGATTTAACACCAGGTTGTCGATTGCACACCATGGTTGAAAAAGAGGCACCAGCTATTAAATCCCCATGTATCCTGGATGTTTCCAGAGATAAGGATTTTGTCCCAGCTCTTTCCATGGAAATCATGCGTGTTTCAATAAATACCATAAACTATCCCAAATGTAGCCTCGAGTGATAAAGCTGAAATACTGCACTGAGCCCCAAATTCGGAAGCAATCGCTATTATCGGATTGATGCGAACAACGCGTACATGCCACAAAGTAGCGACAAAATAGACCGGTATTCTTCTGTCGATTTTCTCATCCGTAAGTGAAGAAATTTGGAGAATGAATGTTTTTCTCCTGAATTCATATTTACTTCCAAGAAATCAGTTTAATTCAACACACACTGATGTTATGAAAAGACGAACAAAAACAAATGCCATCACGCCATTCACGGGGCAGAAAATAGATTGAGTCTATTTATGCAACTAAGCCACGTGGCTAGAGGGAAAGTTTGTTAATTATGAGGGTTTGAATCGGTGTATGTTCAGCGTTCTGATGTCCATCGTATATTCTTATTGCCATGGAATAAACTTTGCAGTATTTTAGATAAAGATATATAAAGATAATCTTATTTTACCACAAGAGTAGGTATAATAGGCCGATTCCATATCACTTGTACACGTTTTTGTACATGTACACGTACATCGATGTACACCTCCATAGGATTTAGTGTTAAAATCGTGTACAAGTACACAAAATGTCGTTTTTTGGTGATACAGAATCGGCCATTGTTTTACATCGCACTTTTAACGTTCAAAATACACGTTGGCGAACGCGTACATTCGACACGTCGCTCAAGAGTGAACAAAATGTATTAAATTTTAAGAAAATATGATTAAAAATTTGTTCTCTACGTTCCCATCGCGGATTAGACCATCGATCCATCGTTGGTGAACGCGAGCAAAAAACGTTTTGCCGTTTCTGTATCAGCATCAAAAAGTGGTTTACCGATTCTGTATCACCTAAGTAGGTATAAGTAGGTATACATTCACCAACGGGTATTTGAATGGTTAAAGTGCGATCCGATCAGGGAAATTCATTTGCCGACTCCAGATCAAAAAATTGACCTCTGTACGGTACATGGAAAAAAGGTGATGTCGAATCAGCAAAACCACTGCCACGTTCCCGATCGCGTTTGGGACGTATAGGGTGTGATTTGATCGGTGAAAAAAACCAAACGATTTGCCGATTCATTTCTTGACTTTTGTGAGCGGTGAATCGTGATAGAATCGGTGGGAAATAAAAAAAAGTGATTGATATATATATAGGAGAGAAAAAAAATATAAATAAATACTTATTTAAAAAAATAAAATATATCAAATCGAATAGATAATAAAAAATACGTAAATCATGAGCGCTTCCCAGACTATTAGAGCAAGGTTTCTTTTAAAAATGCTGATGAGAGCCTACGCATTCTGTGTGAACGAACAACTAAGTCGCCTCTTGTTAGAATGATGCGTCGGATGTCGGGATCACCTAGACTTCGATCACAAGAATCATTCGTGTCTGACGATGGAAAGGGAAGATATGGTCGTCAAGTATTTTGAACCAGCGTTCAAACGTGTTCAAATCGACGAAGTGATCGCCTTTTGGAAGAGATTACTCTTCTGTAAGGATCGAGACAAGCCCACAGTTTCGGAAGAACTGAAATTGGCGCGTAGAAGTCTGACTTTAGAAGACAAGGGATGCATTATGAAATTATTGTTCAATGAAGCATACGTCTAAGTTTTTCTCATTGATATAAAATAAGGGAGAATAGAAAATAAAAAATAAATACACACATAAATTTTTTATCTAATATTAGAAAGAAAAAAAACACAAAAAATGAGAACCAGAAATAAATTGTATCCGACGTTAGATGACAACGAGGACGAGAAGCCGAACGGCGTTTTGCCGACAGCACCATCGCTAGAAGAAAAAGAAAGAGGAGAGAGGTATCGCATCGATCAAATCAGTAGAATCCAACCGTATCTAACTCGAGAGAGAGATTCTCGCCGTTCTCTCAAGAAGAAGTATTCGTGTTTCCTGAAATTCGTCAATGCGGTCGACACGACACTCATCACGATTTCCATGGGTTTACACACGGCCGGCATCGGATTGTTGTCGACCGCGGTCGGCATTCCGATCGTGTTGACCGTAGAAGGAGTGGCTCTCGCCGCCGGATTGTTTAGCACGCTCGGAAACTTTTTGAGTAGGAAATTATATCTGAAGGCGAGGAAACACGACAAGATTCGCGTCTTGGCCGACTCCAAGATCGACACGATATCCGAAATGATCTCGATGTTGTTGAAAGATGGTAGGATATCGGACGGAGAATACTTCATGATATTGGGCGAGAAAACGAAATACGAAGCCATGAAAGAAGCCGTGAGAATCAAGACTCGTCAGATCATCAAGAAAGAGATGAAGGATTCTCTCGTGGAAAAAGGGAGGAAAGAGGCCAGTGAGGAATTCAGTAGGATGATAGAACTCAAGAGCAGCGATTAAAAAAAAAAATATATATATAATAAGAACAGAATTTTTAAAAAAGAAATATTAAATTTATATATAAAATAAAAACAAAATTAATTTAAACAACTCTCAAAAAAATGTATTGCGTAATGTGTAAGAGAGTTACCGAGACGAGTAATTCTCGAGAAGTATGAACTAAAAACGACAGATAGATGCTTCGCGGAATTTGCGACGTGTGTGGTTCTATCAAGACTCAATTCATCAAAATAAAAGAACACGAGCAAAGGTAAAGGCATCGTGAATAAAATGATCAATAATCTACCTTTCGAAATGCATCTGCCTGGTCACAGTTTCACGGGACCTGGAACGAAATTGAACAAGAGACTCAACGCCGATCTGACTCCTAAATCTTGGAGCAAACTTGTGAAAAGGGTGGACGCGGCCACGTATGATCACGATCTGTGCTACGCCAGACATCCTGACACCAAGACTCACAATGATGTCTGCGATAAAAACATGTTTGGGAAATTGAGAGGCATATCGAATCTGACCAGGAGAGAGAAGATAGAACGTTCGCTGGTCGGCAATCTGATCGGTGCGAAACGTCGATTCGGATGGGGCATTAAAAAAAAAGCGCATCTGAAAAGAAGAAGAAATGATTATTGACGAGCGATTTGGCCGAGGAGTTACACAAACCCACCGTGTGTAAATTTCTAAAGAGAAGGGTGTTCGTGAAGGGTTTGGATGATATTTGGTCTGCCGACTTGGTTTTCGAGGTGGAACGAGGGTGTCAAATATCTATTGATGGACATCGACGTGTTTTCCAAATACGGTTGGATCAGAGCTTTGAAGAATAAATCGGGACCTTGCGTCGCCGAGGCTCTGAAGAGCGTGTTCGACTCATCTTCTCGAAAACTGAACAAATTGTTGGTGGATAAGGGAAAGGAATTCTACAACAAGCACGTTCATCAATTGGTCGACTTCTACTCGATCGAAAATGAAGAGAAAGCCAGCGTGGTGGAACGTTGGAATCGAACGATGAAGGAAAAGATGCATAGATACTTCACTGTGAATTCGACCAAGAAATACATATCGGCTCTGAACGGTCTGGTCAAAGATTACAACAACACGCAACACAGATCGATCAAGATGACACCCACGGAAGCTAGCGATCCTCGAAACGAAAAACGGGTCTACGCGAATCTATATCCTGTGAGATCTAAGATCAGTTGCCGTCGGCGATCGAGTGAGAATCTACGCTTATAAGAAGCACTTTGACTTATACTCCTCGATGGACCTCGGAAATCTTCGTGATAATCAAAATATTTCACACCGATCCGGTGACTTACGAAATCGAAGCTTTGGATGGAGAAGAGATCATTGGAAAGTTTTACGAACAACAATTACAGAAGACAAAGTTTTGATAAAGAAAAACAAATTTCTTTTATTTACTCTCTTTAACATTTTCTTGTTTACACACATATATATATAGGAGAGAAAAATAATAATAAAAAATAATTAAAACTATTTTTAGATAAAAAAAAAAAAGCAAGCTAATTAATAAACAAAAAAACCAAAAACCCTTTAAATATGGCAAATATACAGATATAGCGCAAAGCATAGTGAAAGATGAAAGTATTCAAGAATATGAGGTTCACGAATACGAACCGGTAACTGGAACGAGTTTGAACAATGCGAGAGAGATAAGAATCAATGTCGAAACTCAAGATCTATTTGTCCATCCTAGCGAGAGTTACATCGTGATGCAGGGACGTCTCATCAAGGAAGATGGGAGCGACTACGCCGACGACGACACGGTTACTCTAGCCAATAATGGAATCATGCATCTATTCAGTAATATAAAATACATGCTATCCGGACAAGAGATAGAATCTGTGTTTCATCCCGGTCCCGATGTTCGGACTCTTGACGTATCCTGATGATTTTTCGAAATCCAGAGGACTTAATCAGTTGTGGATGAAAGACACCATCGGCCCTGCTAGCGCCGGCGCCGCCACCGCGATATTCGACTACGTCGTCAAGACGTCCAGACCTAAAGGAACGTTTTCGTTCAGGATAACGTGCCGGCCTCCTCGGCCCACACGGTGATCAATTTTCTAGCATATTTGAGTCTTTCCACCACCAAAATCAGGGTGCAGGCGTCCGTCATGTTCACGGGATCCGGTAGATTCGTGAGCGCGTGTCCGCCCATGTCTAGTTTACCTTCCATGATGTTGCCCTTTCTCCAGACTGAGTTGTCATCCACGTACTTCCTTCTGACCGCGCTGGAATCGAATTCTGGATCGTGATTGAGTCCGAATAAATTCTCACCGTTCATGTTGATACCCCTTCATGGTTTTGCCAGATTGTTTGTTCAGGTAGAGATCGTCCACTTGGGATTCTACATATTCTTGTGATCGTATCACAGCAGAATCTACGTAGCCCTTCTTGACTGCAGTTGAGTCCACATCCGTGTCGTCGACCTTCGACAGATTCAATATCTTGTTGAATCCCGCATTCAGATCCGATTTCATTTCTTGTCCATCAGACGTTCTCTGTTCCAGATCTACATAGTGTTTGGTCGCCACGTCCTTGGGATTCGTGGGAGTGGCCACGTTCGTTATCTTGTTAGAATTGGCGTTCAATTCCGAGTGCATCGTTTTCTGAACGTATCTATTTCTTAGGTGTTCGCTGAATCGCGTGTGAGAGTCGTCCGCTGGTCGGCAATCTGATCGGTGCGAAACGTCGATTCGGATGGGGCATTAAAAAAAAAGCGCATCTGAAAAGAAGAAGAAATGATTATTGACGAGCGATTTGGCCGAGGAGTTACACAAACCCACCATGCGTAAATTTCTAAAGAGAAGGGTGTTCATGAAGGGTTTGGATGATATTTGGTCTGCCGACTTGGTTTTCGAGGTGGAACGAGGGTGTCAAATATCTATTGACGGTCATCGACGTGTTTTCCAAATACGGTTGGATCAGAGCTTTGAAGAATAAATCGGGACCTTGCGTCGCCGAGGCTCTGAAGAGCGTGTTCGACTCATCTTCTCGAAAACTGAACAAATTGTTGGTGGATAAGGGAAAGGAATTCTACAACAAGCACGTTCATCAATTGGTCGACTTCTACTCGATCGAAAATGAAGAGAAAGCCAGCGTGGTGGAACGTTGGAATCGAACGATGAAGGAAAAGATGCATAGATACTTCACTGTGAATTCGACCAAGAAATACATATCGGCTCTGAACGGTCTGGTCAAAGATTACAACAACACGCGACACAGATCGATCAAGATGACACCCACGGAAGCTAGCGATCCTCGAAACGAAAAACGGGTCTACGCGAATCTATATCCTGAGAGATCTAAGATCAGGAAGAAGTCTAGAACGCCAAAATTTGCCGTCGGCGATCGAGTGAGAATCTACGCTTATAAGAAGCACTTTGACTTATACTCCTCGATGGACCTCGGAAATCTTCATGATAATCAAAATATTTCACACCGATCCGGTGACTTACAAAATCGAAGCTTTGGATGGAGAAGAGATCATTGGAAAGTTTTACGAACAACAATTACAGAAGACAAAGTTTTGATAAAGAAAAACAAATTTCTTTTATTTACTCTCTTTAACATTTTCTTGTTTACACACATATATATATAGGAGAGAAAAATAATAATAAAAAATAATTAAAACTATTTTTAGATTAAAAAAAAAAGCAAGCTAACTAATAAACAAAAAAAACAAAGACCCTTTAAATATGGCAAATATACTAGATATAGCGCAAAGCATAGTGAAAGATGAAAGTATTCAAGAATATGAGGTTCACGAATATGAACCGGTAACCGGAACGAGTTTGAACAATGCGAGAGAGATAAGAATCAATGTCGAAACTCAAGATCTATTTGTCCATCCTAGCGAGAGTTACATCGTGGTGCAGGGACGTCTCATCAAGGAAGATGGGAGCGACTACGCCGACGACGACACGGTTACTCTAGCCAATAATGGAATCATGCATCTATTCAGTAATATAAAATACATGCTATCCGGACAAGAGATAGAATCTGTGTTTCATCCCGGTCCCGATGTTCGGACTCTTGACGTATCCTGATGATTTTTCGAAATCCAGAGGACTTAATCAGTTGTGGATGAAAGACACCATCGGCCCTGCTAGCGCCGGCGCCGCCACCGCGATATTCGACTACGTCGTCAAGACGTCCAGACCTAAAGGAACGTTTTCGTTCAGGATAACGTGCCGGCCTCCTCGGCCCACACGGTGATCAATTTTCTAGCATATTTGAGTCTTTCCACCACCGAAATCAGGGTGCAGGCGTCCGTCATGTTCACGGGATCCGGTAGATTCGTGAGCGCGTGTCCGCCCATGTCTAGTTTACCTTCCATGATGTTGCCCTTTCTCCAGACTGAGTTGTCATCCACGTACTTCCTTCTGACCGTGCTGGAATCGAATTCGGGATCGTGATTGAGTCCGAATAAATTCTCACCGTTCATGTTGATACCCCTTCATGGTTTCGCCAGATTGTTTGTTCAGGTAGAGATCGTCCACTTGGGATTCTACATATTCTTGTGATCGTATCACAGCAGAATCTACGTAGCCCTTCTTGACTGCAGTTGAGTCCGCATACGTGTCGTCGACCTTCGACAGATTCAATATCTTGTTGAATCCCGCATTCAGATCCGATTTCATTTCTTATCCATCAGACTTTCTCTGTTCCAGATCTACGTAGTGTTTGGTCGCCACGTCCTTGGGATTCGTGGGAGTGGCCACGTTCGTTATCTTGTTAGAATTGGCGTTCAATTCCGAGTGCATCATTTTCTGAATGTATCTATTTCTCAGGTGTTCGCTGAATCGCGTGTGAGAGTTGTCCGCATATTTCTTTTGTCGCGGCATCGGTGGGATCTATGGGATTTGCGACGTTCACCAAATGTTTAGATTTCAGATCGAGATCGTCGGTCATGGCTTTATCCATGTAATTATCTAGCATGATTCATTCGAAATCCGCGTTCCCCCTGTCGACGTATTTTTTAGTTGCAGCATCTGTGAGATCTATCTGCTCGGGAAGATTGTAGAGCTTCTTATCGTTCATGTTCAAAGGTTCCTCTCGAGGTTCGTATCTCCGAACGTAACGTTCGTCCAAGTTGGCAACGTCGTAACCATCATCGACTTCGAGCGTCTTCCTCTTCTTTTTGGGTCGACTTTCGTCGACACTTCTACCAAATTTATCGACTGGCATGTTGTTTTGAGATTTTTGTTTTAAAAAATATATTTCAAATGCAGTTTATTAAAAAATGAATTATTTCACTTATTTTATTTTTCGTTTTTATTTGATTAAATTTTTTTAAATTCACTTATTTTATTTTTCGTTTTTATTTGATTAAATTTTTTTAAATAATTCTTTTACCCTTATATACTATAAAAATGTAAATCATTGAGAATGTCTTGAAACTGATCTCCTTCAGACCATCTCTTGAGAACGTAGAGACATAAGTGACCGCAAAACACTTGATCTGGTGATTGCACGCATTCTGTGTTGTAACGAACCATCGATGTGTTGAAATAGTTCTTTATTTCTTTCGGCGGTGAGATTCCGTAGCTGTCGAAATAATAATTCTTCTTCTTCCCGTTCTTGAACCATGCCACCCAGTGAGTGCCTTCACCCGATAAATCGTCTAGATTTAAAATTCCGCATTCCGATTGTCGAGGTCTTCTCTTCGGCAAGGCATCTCTAGAAAACACACCTAGAAAATCTTTGATTTTCAAATCCTTCGCCACATTTGACAGATCGATGTTGGATAGGGGTTCATTAGGTAAGACGACACCTTCTACGGATATCTCTATTTTCTTATTCATAAATGTGTATATTTTTTTTAAAAATTTATTTATTTTATTATAATTCACTAAAATGACATTATTTTTTTATTTTTCTTTTTAAACTAACTCTATTGACTTCCATAATCTTGAATCCATCTAATTCCTCGACTTTCATAATCTTGAATCCGTCTAATTCCTCTTGATTTTCTGGAATCCTCTCATCCACAATCATATCTGTGTAACCGGACACGGTACAGGGTAGGCTAAATGTCCCACAGAAACTCCCAAACCCTCTTACCGTTGGTTAACCCACTCAAGTTCGTTTGTTCTTGAACTATGGCTGATGAGAGGACACACATCAAAATATGGAACAACACAGGAATAACAGTGATATTCTATTTTAATTGAGATTCATATTGAAGGAGTATGACGGTTTCAATTTGATGATTCGATGTACCACTCTGGGCCAATTCAATACAAAATCAGCTGTTTGTGCGTCATCAAGTGACCTCCCCTTTCTTTTATAAAATAGGAGAAGGCATAGGGTGACGCACAGACATCCTCAGCAAACCTTACATGAGGCCCTATAAGTGTCAACAAAACAGAAAACAAACGGACGAATGGACAGGTATTCAATCCAATAGTTTAGTCAAATCGAAACTCTGATAAATAATATCTCAGACTGTAATGAATTTCATGTTTGCATAAGTGGGCAATTTTGTGTTGTTCATTCACCAAGAAAACAGATGTTAAATGGTTTTGACCTAGGTTGGACCTCTCCACTCACATCCTAACAATTCAGTTTTAAACTAGCCAAAATAAAAATAATAATCTTCTAAAACCACCCAGCCCCCAATATACCCAAGGGCGAGAGACTAAAAGTCCTTAGGAAGTAGATCGAACCTGAAGGTTCTTAAGTCACAACCTAAGTGATTTGAATGCGCCGCGACATGGCTTTTATACACAGTAAGGGGAGACAATTCAAGAATTATCCTCCCTGACAAAATCCAACCAATAAAATAGCTAGCATGAATAGCAGTACCGCACAACAGAACACCGCCTGCAAACCAGGCTCTGATTGGTCCTGTTAAAAAATACAGACCAATCAGAGTCCAGCTTGCAAAAGACATTCGGCTGTGACAGCAAAATGGTGGACAATTCAAGCCAACACCGAAAATGGGAAACAGGCCCGTTTAACCTAAAAACTTACCAAATAGGGCCAAATTAACAAGGACTTCCATATAAAACTGATTATAGATAAAGACTAACAACTAATTCAGGGTAAATTATTTTCTTACGACACACCTATAGGGTAAGTAATATCCGCACATCGAATCACCCAAACCAAATCCGTCACACTCCTCCCCTCTTACAATAAAATTTACAATTTAAAAAAAAAAATACAAAAAAAAATGTTCAGGCATTCCAGAGGGGACATCTCTTCTTCTCTACCACTCCATCTGCGTCGATGACAATTCGAACGTCTCTAGCATCTACATCGTCTCTTGACAAATCATGGCTAGCGATCGCTGTGTCTTCCCGCCTCCTCTTTGCTGCCTCCACTCTCTCAACCCTTCGCACCATCAGTCGTGGACACCGAAATCCTTCTGGATCTACATATTTGGAATTTAGTTTCTCCATGGAGGTTACAGTATCCATTAATAATTCAATTTGGCTATCCTCCATATGATGCTTCTTTCGAAGATGCCTCCTGACCTCAGTCTTCTTCACGTCTACCATACTACAATTATCAACTGGACAACCCCACAATCTGACGGTTCCAATATGGAACCTTTGAAAGTGAGCCCTATATGCTGATAATACCCTAAAATGGTGAGGCCCACACTTGTCAACTGGACACGTCATCCCACCATCTGGCCACTCCATCTCCAAGTCTTTATCCAATTCCCCTAACTCTTTACAAGAGACCGATATTTCCAATTCATCCATTCTAAAACAAAACAGCCGATAAGTACCTTCATTCCCTTCAATGCTGCCGACGTTCTAGTCTCCAGAGTTATATTTAATTTCAATGATAATTTTTATTTTATTTTATTTACTGCTAACACAATAACAAGTATACAGTAATATTTCTGTGTATAACACATTCTTTAGCCTAATGGATCTAACGGTGCCAGCACCACAGACCAACCAAAGATCACTCAACCGTAACCAGATATCCTACATCCTTACGGCATCCTTACACAGAATCAAAAGTTTTATTTAAAATTTTGTATTCAAACCAAGCATACCATCCAAGAAATATTTCATCTACGGAATTACCATAATTGTAATTGCTCTCAATGAATGCTCTCTGGTATTACCATGCCAAGTTGAATTTAATTGGGGCAGGGCAGTTTTGGACCCTCTAATTTTTTCTTAAATTCATCATCAACTACGGAGTTGTATAATACAACTGCTCTCATTGATGAGCTTTAAAAGACCATACACTGCCAAAATATTAGTTGAAATAACCCATAGAGTAAGAAAACTCAGCAGACATTTGAAAAGAATAAAAACGAAACATTTTATAAACTACTCTTCCAGGAACCTTTCAGTCTCGAGCACCTTGTTTGCTCTTTTTAATTATTAAAATACGTATCACCGTCAAAAAAAATGTTTTAAATAACGTATTTACAAGACTTCTGCCTCAAGGTGAATAAACAACGGGTTTCCTAACAGGACGCCCACAGCGAGTTCTTTTAATTTCAGGCACATCATTGATAGGAGGGAGAGTAAATGACGAATAATCATCCTCGTCTGATAATTCTAATTCTATCTCATCTGTTACAGGTTCTACTGCAATATCCACATCCTCTGAGGAGGTAATTTCCCAATTTATAGGTGGCAACAGCCCTTCATAAATTTTCAAGTGATCTACATGAATCACAACCATCCTACTTTCTGGATTACGTTTTAATTCATAAGTGACATCAGTACTTTTCCGTATAACTTTATATGGACCAATCCACCCCATGCCCAATTTCATACTAGCTGTCGGAGGGTACCACCTCCAAACAAAATCACCAGACTCAAACTGCCTGGGTTTTAACCCTCGATCATAATATTTCTTTTGTTTACTTGCTGCACGTTTGACATTTTCATGTACATGGTCAAACGTATCATTCAAGATACTTCTTAACCATTCAACATACTCAACAGGGCAAGCATATGAAGGTGATTGTGGTGGATTCCCCAAAATTAAATCAAGTGGTAATAACACTTCATGTCCAAACATAAGAAGATTTGGTGAACTTCCTGTGCTTTCATGAATTGTTGAACGATATGCCAAAAGGACAAAGGGCAAATTATCATCCCAGTTATCTCTATTTTTGTTTGCATAAATAGCCAACATCTGTTGCAAAGTTCGATTATACCGCTAGACCAAACCATCAGACTGTGGTCTGTATGGAGTAGTCCTGGTTTTGTCAATACCTAATTTTTTACACAAGACAGAAAATAACTCGGATTCAAATTCCCTCCCCTGATCTGAGTGGAGTTGTTTTGGAACCCCAAAACGGCAGATAAATTCATTCACCAGCTTATCCGCTACAGTCAGAGCAGTATGATTTGGGACTGCATAAGCTTCGGCCCATTTGGTGAAATAATCACACAAAACAATTATATATTCATTTCCATCCGGTGTGATGGGCAAGGGGCCAACTATATCCACAGCTACGCGATCTAATGGTGCACCTACAATGGATTGACACAAGGCTGACTTTCCACATCCAGGTCCAGGCTTAGCTCTTGCACATTCATTACATTGTCTACACCAACGTCTAATATCTGTGGACATACCTGGCCAGTATACCCTTTTCTTTATTGACTGCAATGTTCTGTCCCTACCTAAATGACCAGATGTCCTATCTTTATGTAACTGATCAAATACTTTAGCTCTTATTTCCTGGGGTGCTACAAGCAAACAAGTCTGTGTTTTCTCAGAATTTTTCCACTTAAAATACAAACAATTATCTATTATTTCCAAAGATTCCCACATACCCCACAAAGTTTTTATTGCTGCAGAAGAATCTCTGACAATATGACGAGAGGGTTTACTGATATACTCTCCTTTTAATTTTATTATTTGTTTTAAAGAAGAGTCATTATTTTGCCAATTCATTATTTCTTGGTGCAACCACGCTTCTACCCAATTAGGTGTCAGAATTGTCTCCTCTGGGGGCATCTGAGACACAAAAGAGTCGTAAACCGACGAATCTCCATCATCAGACAAATCTTCTATAGGAGAATCCTCACTCAACACCCTAACAGGAGCTGTCAGTTTTTGTGCCGATTCATCTTTAGAATCTTTGCAATCTAGCTGCTCCTTTGATTTTAACTTTCTTGAGTGATGAACCCTACTATTTTTAGAATGACATTCAGGGCAATCTTGACGTTTACAATAGCTTGGAGGCCGTTTAGACAAACTATCAGCATTTGTATGTAAATTACCCTTTCTATATTCTATTTTAAAATCATATGTTTCCAAAATAGAAAGCCACCTAGCTAACATCCCTTCCGGGTTTTTAAAATTTTTAAGCCACTTCAGTGAGGCATGATCAGTCCTCACTGTAAAATGTCTACCCCACAGGAAATGCCTAAACTGCCTGACAAAAATAATAACGGCCAGCAATTCTCTGTAAGTGGTACAATATCTAGCCTGATGTTTGTTTAATGTCCTACTTGCATAAGCAATAACCTTTTCTTGCCCATTCTGCACTTGAGACAAAACAGCACCGATACCATTTAAACTTGCATCAGTGTCCAAAATAAACTCTGAAGAAGTATCTGGATAAGCCAGTATAGGAGAACAGGTCAGTAATTCTTTTAAATTTTCAAAAGCCACTTGACAATCAAATGTCCAACAAAATTTCTTCCCTTTTCTTGTTAATTGGGTAAGAGGGCTAGCTACCATTGAAAAATCATGAATAAACCTTCTATAATATCCGGCTAAACCGAGAAAACTTCGAACTTCTGTCACATTATTCGGTACAGGCCAATCTTCAACACATCTGATTTTATCGGGATCACACTGGATCCCTTTATCAGATACCAAGTGCCCCAAAAATAATACCTGATTTTGAAATAATGTACATTTCGAAGGTTTCAATGTCAAATTTGCTTTCCTCAATCGTTCAAACACCAGTAGAAGATTCTGGAGGGCTTCATTGAAGGTGGTACCGAACACAATAATATCATCGAGATAGCACAAACATTTCTCCCACCTCAACCCTCTTAAAACCAGTTCTATAAGCCTTTCATAGCAACTTGCGGCATTACAGAGCCCAAAACTCATGACCTTAAATTGAAATAGTCCCATATGTGTAGCGAATGCAGTTTTGGACCTATCTTTTTCCTCCATTTCACATTGCCAATATCCAGATACAAGATCCAGGGTACTAAACCACTTTGAACCTGATAATGCATCGAGTGATTCGTCAATTTTCGGGAGAGGGTATACATCCTTCTCAGTCACTGAGTTAAGGCGCCTGTAATCAACACAGAATCTCCAAGTCTTGTCTTTCTTTGCAACTAAGAGTAAAGGAGAAGACCAGGGGCTTTCACTGGGCTCTATAATATCATTTGCAAGCATATTTGCAACTTCATTCTCGACTATTGCCTTCTGAGCAAACGGCAACCTGCGAGGTGGAATTTTAATAGGCTTAGAGTTTCCAGTATTAATACTATGCTTGACCAATTTTGTCCTCCCCATTTTCCCTTCAGGGGACTTGAACACATCCTGAAATTCAATTAAAAATTGGCACAGCTCACGCTTTTGTTCTTCATTCAGTTTTTCCGAAGACCTCTGATACAGAGAAGTTAAAAACTCAGGAAGCTTTAGGGACAAATTTTCAAAACACCCTTGACTTGAATGCACCACTTCAGCTGTCTGTAAACTTGCAACAGTAGTATGCTTTCTAACACAAACTGGCTTATCAGTTATATTCATGACTGTAAACAGAACTTTTTCAGGGTTTACTAGTGACCTTGCTACTAAAAGACCTTTTCGGTTCAAAAATTTGAAAGGTTCTAACAAATTATTTGCACTCTGATCTCTCAGTCCATCCACATATCCCCTTACTACAACTTCCGTATCAGCAGGAACTACTATATTTTTAGCCAATTTTACTCTTGCACAAACAGGGGCTAAATCTCTCTTTAACTTCACAGTTTTCCCGGCTACCTGTAGTAAGCCTTTGGAAATTCTAATTGTTGCATCATTCTGCTCCAGATAATCTACGCCCAATATACCATTGAGATCACCTAAATCTGTAACAACAAATTCTTGATCAAAGGGAATTCCATCAAGAAAAAACTGAAGCTCAATTTTTCCATAAACATTCAAATTACCACCATTAGCAGTTACCAACGAAACATCTGTGTCAATCAACTCTGCCATACTACCACCCGAGCGCAAATACAAATCCCTAGACAACAGACTATACACAGAACCAGTATCGACAAGAAACCAAAATTCCTGATCCTTCAGAGCAACAGGAGCATAAATGCATGATTTGCCAACTGTATTAAGTTTAACTACTGACCCATTTTTCAAAGTTTCCACCTGGGTTACACTTAGGGTCTCTGGTGCAACCCATTTTAGTTTCCCTTTTGGTATTGTTTATTGTTAACTGATGAATCTGTCTTTGATTTATTAGGGCAATTATAAGACAGGTGGCCCAACTGATGACAGATATAACACTCGATTGAAGAAAGATTAGGTGGGCGTTTCCTCCCTCTTCTGTTACTATTAAATTTAACCATTTGATCAACACAATCTTTCATGAGGCCCACGAGCTTTATAAGCTCTTCAGAGCCCTGATTTTGACCTTCAGTGGAAATCATACTTGAACCAGCTACAATAGGGTCTTTCACTATACCCACCAAGTCTTCACTCATGTCATATTTGGGCTTATTTAGCATAAACTGTGGGCCCTGTACTGCTTCAAACTCAGTTGCCAAAGAAATGGCTTCATCTAAAGTTTTAGGATGATGAAAAATTATGTGCTCCCGAATGGTAGATATCCCAAAACCAGTTATAAATTGTTCAGTCACATTAATTTCCCTATCAGTATATGTCATATCAGGAAATGCAAGACAACCTAACCTACGTAATGCATATCCATAATCAGAAGGAGATTCATTCTTCAAACGTTTCCTAGAACGAAATTCACACCTATGAGCTGTAAGGAGTTCTAATGGATTAAACCGCTTTTCTAAAATTAATTTCAGGGTTTTATAATCCTTCCTTTGCCCTTCTGTTAAATCTCCTAATAATTTTTGAGCCTCCCCTCTTTAACACATTATTAACTGTTGCCCCTTCTCCCGATAATTCCATTTATTCCAGTCAGAAACTTGCTCAAAATGAACTAAAAAGTCTTTCAGCTCCGTGCTTTTCCCATCAAATTTGTCAGGCTCTTTTTCTTTTCTAACAGGGTGATCCATCCACGAGGACACAGATCCCCTGGGTGAATTATCACGACTCCTCGAATCCAAAGTGTCATGCCTAAAACTAGATGTTTGATTTGGCCTTCTTCTATCTAAATCCCTTTTACGGGCAAGAGAGGCAATCTGGTTATCATATTCTTGTTGACACCGCTAATAGTTTAACGTAAGAGCACGAAATTGAGTCTCAATTTCTTCTATTTCAAAGTCAACACTTTTCCCTTTTAATTTTGTTCCACCCACTGGGGTCTTAACATCCGTATTGAATGAATACTCTCCTCCCGTAGCCATGGTTTCTATTCAAGAACCCTGCTCGCAGTGCCAAAAATGTAACCGGACACGGTACAGGGTTGCTAAATGTCCCACAGAAACTCCCAAACCCTCTTACCGTTGGTTAACCCACTCAAGTTCGTTTGTTCTTGAAATATGGCTGATGAGAAGACACACATCAAAATATGGAACAACACAGGAATAACAGTGATATTCTATTTTAATTGAGATTCATATTGAAGGAGTATGACGGTTTCAATTTGATGATTCGATGTACCACTCTGGGCCAATTCAATACAAAATCAGCTGTTTGTGCGTCATCAAGTGACCTCCCCTTTCTTTTATAAAATAGGAGAAGGCACAGACATCCTCAGCAAACCTTACATGAGGCCCTATAAGTGTCAACAAAACAGAAAACAAACGGACGAATGGACAGGTATTCAATCCAATAGTTTAGTCAAATCGAAACTCTGATAAATAATATCTCAGACTGTAATGAATTTCATGTTTGCATAAGTGGGCAATTTTGTGTTGTTCATTCACCATGAAAACAGATGTTAAATGGTTTTGACCTAGGTTGGACCTCTCCACTCACATCCTAACAATTTAGTTTTAAACTAGCCAATATAAAAATAATAATCTTCTAAAACCACCCAGCACCCAATATACCCAAGGGCGAGAGACTAAAAGTCCTTAGGAAGTAGATCGAACCTGAAGGTTCTTAAGTCACAACCTAAGTGATTTGAATGCGCCACGACATGGCTTTTATACACAGTAAGGGGAGACAATTCAAGAATTATCCTCCCTGACAAAATCCAACCAATAAAATAGCTAGCACGAATAGCAGTACCGCACAACAGAACACCGCCTGCAAACCAGGCTCTGATTGGTCCTGTTAAAAAATACAGACCAATCAGAGTCCAGCTTGCAAAAGACATTCGGCTGTGACAGCAAAACGGTGGACAATTCAAGCCAACACCGAAAATGGGAAACAGGCCCGTTTAACCTAAAAACTTACCAAATAGGGCCAAATTAACAAGGACTTCCATATAAAACTGATTATAGATAAAGACTAACAACTAATTCAGGGTAAATTATTTTCTTACGACACACCTATAGGGTAAGTAATATCCGTACATCGAATCACCCAAACCAAATCCGTCACATCTGAAATCCTATCATCTAAAATTAGATCCAAAGTCGAATGTCCGCGTGCCAAAGTGCTTATTTTATCGTCTAACATGAATCTCTTATCATTGTCGGCCATCAGCGAAATCTTGTTGACTATTTCGGTATACGAAGTCGTGATTTTCGCTTCGAATCGATTTCATAGTCTTATACACTAGACCACTTCCTAACAGACAATCTTTATACTCTTGGAAAGAGATGTTTTTCTTCACCACACATGCTTTAACCCCTTTGCACTTCTTGATCTCTTCATCTTCTAGATGATAAGCATACAGTTTGGGTCTCAAGCCCACGAATTCGAGGATTTGTTTACCGCCGCTCTCATCCTTAAATTTACCTAACACCTTCTTGTTGTCGTTCGATTGAATGTTGGACAGGTGATCGATGGGATAATTGCTCATGTCGAACCACACGGCCATGTCCGGAGATATATCTCGGTAGACATCTTTCGTCTCTATCTCGTAAACTAAACTGTCCATGTTGGTGGACAGTAGTTTGGCTTTATCACCAAATTTTCGTTTGATGTAATCGTAGTGAAACTCGTACATCAATTGCTTGCTGATATGTAAGATGATCGGCCCGAGATAATACGGTTTGTCGAACTTCAAGTGCGTCTTTTGCATGTGACCGGCCACTAGATTTTCATCGAATATGGTTCAGTGTTTGTAATTGGGTTTCGCCACTAATTTTTCAGCTCTTTTCTCAGACGTGACGAGTCGAACGTTGGTTCTCTTCCTGATGTTTTCCATCGATTTACCGCACACGCAGTTGTTCATGAGTTTGAAGAAATCTTTTTCGAAATTGTTCTCGGCTCGAATTCTGAGATTTGTGTTGAGATGGATGTATTTTTTCATCCAAGGCTCTTCATCGAATCGAATGACGTGATGTATGTTGACTAATTTCATCCCGTAATCGACGTATTGTTTCAAATTCTCACTGTAGACGACGTAGTTACGTTTGTTAGATAAATTGGGAATGAGTTTTTCCTCGTCTCCTTTGTTCGGTTCCATTCGTTCGGGAGCCAGCAGATAATCGTTGTGTAGATCGTGTAATTCTTCTGGATAGTTCAAATCGACTTCTAAAATGCAAGGATAGTCTCTCCATTTTTGCATCTCTTCCTGTTCCGTTACCCATTCGAAATTTCCAATTGGTAAAGGATGACTCATAGCCCAACCATACAGATTATTAGCGTCCCAATACTGTATGTATTTATTCGATCGTTTCGAATCGAAACCTTCTTTCATGTAGCGATTGTTAGCTTCAGACTATCTGTGGGAGATCATCAAGACGCCACCTCTCGCAGCCCTTTCAAACATGAGCAACATGTTCACGTCGGATAATAATTCCAATTGGACTTCGGTGGTCTTCAACAGAGTGTCCCACGCCAGACCGGGTGCGGTGAAATACCAAGTCAGATCCAGATCGTAATTTCGACGACAAACATCTCAAAAATTTTTGAACACGTCTACCAAGAGTAGAACGTCAGTCTTTAGATAGAGATCGTGATAATCTCTAATGGTTTTCATATCAAATGATTTCCACACATTCTTAGCATGTTCGTAATTCTCGTCGGAATTGTTGGATTCATATAATTTCGAATAAAAATCTTCTTTCACAGGTAGTGCGGTGTCGGCGAATCTCTTTAGATCGTTCATGTAATCGTAAGGATAGACTCCTTTCCTCAACATGACGTCTACTCGTTCTCCAAAATGTTTGCTCGTGATTTTAAATTTATCCTTGCTCATGTTATCGACTAATTTTTCCAGAGCGGTCGACATGAATTTAAAACTGTTGATGAAACGTATGCTTCTATGAATGAATTTCGTTTTTTCTTTCGACGTCTCTCCGTTGATTACTCTTTTCTTCTCCATGAGCTTCCATGTCGTGAAGGAAATGTATCTTTCTTCACTGTTCACGATGCAATTTAATTCTTCATGGGAGGTGCCGAGATTTTTCACGAACAGATGACTGTCGTAACCCGAGAGATTGTGAAATATCACTGGATAGAAAACGGCATCTCAATATTTTAAATTACACTTGCTGTGAGCCGGACCGCGATACAGACCCATGTAATGATCATGGTCTCTGACCTTCTTATTTTCCTCTGAATTCTCGTCGAACGATTGTCTACATATGTGACATTCGGTGGCTCTGTTATTTTCGTCCTGCTGCTCTCGCGTGATGATCATTTTCGCCGGAGTTTTGAATTTATCGTATAACATTTGAATTTTCGATTCTAACTCTTCCACGAATCTTTGAGCCACGTCGCCGTCTTCGCACTGTTTCGTGTAGGTGAAGGGACCCATGTTGTGTTGCGAGTCGAAAGCACATTTCACGTAAATGCAATAGCCCGAAGGTATGTGTTTTTAATATCTTCCGACGTAACTTTGAAGAGTGTTAGGTTTTGTGGTGAAACATTCGAAATCGGCGTACACAACGAATGGTAACCTTCTATTGCAATTTTCAAACTTCACGATGGTGTTGAGTTTGGGCATTTCAATGGCGACACCTTGATTTTCATTGCAATATTCCTGATGTTTCACTAACGATTTTTCGCTCTGAAACATGTTCATGCAGTTGCAACATAAACATATCTTATGTTCATGTTTATTATTTTGTCTTGACAGAAATCGGCTCGGAATTTTAACCCAACAGTAATGACGATTGTCACCATTCGAAATCAATAATAAAATAATCATTTTTTCTCTTTCGAGATACGAAATCTGTCTGAGAGGATAGATCATTCGTTTTTCATCGTCATATCCCAAGACGTTCACCGCTACGGTGGGATTTTGAGCCTCGAAATGTTTGATGTGTTTTAACTCTGTTGGAAAAGTCACTCCAGTCCATTCGAGATTTTTAGAAGTCTCCTCGTAACGAGAAACTCTATCGGGATTCATTTTGACAGGGTATAAAGTGGAGGTGACTGCCCATTTAAAACACTGATCATCTTTATTTCTCATGTTGATCACAGCATTTTTTAGCTAAGAAATACAGTAATTCCATGTAGGAAGACCCTTTCAACGAATCGTTTTCAGTTATATGAATTTCAAGTTTCAACACCTCATCGAACATCCAATTACTACCTTCATGTTGATAATTCGCGAGAGATGTCAACATCTTGTCTTTCATCTTTTCGAAAACGTCTGATAAATCTGAACCTCGAAATATGGGTTCGACGTTAGATCTGAAATATGCATTTTTCACGATGCTCTTGCCAGACTTCACATTGATTTTATTCGTCACGCAATGGAGTATCATCTTAATTTTTCGTCCTACATTCATGTGTTTGCGAAACAAATCCAATATTTTTTTCTTCACCCATTCCATGAATAATTTCACTTTGATTTTCTTGAATGAGGGAACCACGTCGAAAGTTTTAAAAACGCCTTTGATTGCACTCTCCCATTCTACAGGCTTCGATTGGAATAGTTCCGTGACGAGTCGTGCTACATATTCTTCTCCTTTCCCTTTGTTGATTGCTTGTCAAATTTCACTCGATATATCTCATTTGTCTAGAATCTGAAGTACATCACTCGTTTTCATTTTAGTTTTTTTTTCTTTTCTTTTGAAACTTGAAGCTCTTCAATGCCTTTTCGTTTAGTTGTCTTCTTATTTTTCACAATCGAAACGTTTTGGGTTTTTTTCGACGTCAGCATTTCGATTCCTTTTACTATCTTTTTCTTCTTCTCATTTTTCACAACTGATGCATTTTTTGACGTCGTTGCTATCGACATTTCGTTTGCCTTTCCATCATTTCGCAAATATTCCTGTATGACTTCAATTTTTTTTGATTTAGTTCTATGATTTCTGAAATGTGGAATTTTTAATAGTTTACAAATCTCGTTTAACTGAGGTACGGATTTTTAAATTTTCCATTTTTTTATTTGTTTGCTCCATTTGTAAGAATATTTTTTTTTTCGAATTTTGTATTTAAATAATTTGTTAAAAAAGTGTGGTATTTTTTACTCTTTATATCTATAAAAAAGTTTTTTTTTTAATTTTAATTTTTGTTTAATGTGAAATTTTTTTTTTTTTTTATGAAATTAATCTATTTTTATGTTCCTTAACGTGAAAAAAAATTGAATTAATACGAGAAAAAAGGATGTTAAAATTTAACTTTTTATTTATATATAAAGAGAAAAAAACTTTTACAACAAAAATTTTTACATAAAAGAAAATTAAAAATTAAAAAAAAAACTTTTTTTATATATATAAAGAGTAAAAAAAAAAAAAAATTTTTTAACAAATTATTATTTAAATACAAAATTTAAAATATATATTATTTGCAAGAATTCATAAAACAAAAAAACAAATAATCGATCATGACAGCATCACCTAAAAGATGCGAATTGAAATTGAAAATAGTCGAAACGTGTAAAAAATTCAGTTTTAAAATCTATAGATTACAATGACACGATTCCATCAAATTGAACGAGGTTGAGACGAAGGGCTTAGAGCACTACTATGACAGATATAACATGCCTTTGAAATTGGACAAAGCCATGCTTGATTTGTTTTATGACTATGAAAGCGATCTGCAGAATATCATCGTCGCCAAAGACAGAGAATTCGAAAAGGACGATTTGTCGTTATTCTATGGAAGTTACATATATCCAAAAATCACACTCGAACTCATGGACAAATCAGGTGGTGAGAGCGCGTTCACCGATGTAAAAAAAATTAAAAAAGTAAAGATAAACATTCAACACATTTTCGAAAAAGGCGAAAACACAAGTGTCAACATGCTAATAACGGACTTGGAAATATAAACAATAGAGAGATTGATTTTTAGCGAAGAAGAAGGAAAAAAAAGTAATGAGATCTAGAGAGGTTGATCATCTCTAGATCTCATTACTTTTTTTGTTTTTTTTAATTTTTTTGTTGTTTTCCTTCTTCACTATTGCCCATATATTATAATAACGTTTCCTTTTTTCTCAAATTTCAGCGTCGATTCTTCTTTTCTTTTTTTTTTTTTTGTTATATGCTACATTTTTATAAGAACACATTTGTTTATCCGAATCATAATTATGAACGAATGTTGTGCATCTCTCGGTAACACTCGCATCATTACCATTCTCTTCAGAAGAAGGTAACGGTGGAAAATGTATCATTCTTTTAAATTTCAACTGCATATCCCGATCTTTATTTAACTCTTTTATCAGTTCTTTCCTAAGATATTCATCATTAGTGTCTAATCGTTTTTTTCACATCTTTTTTGCACTCTATCTCGCGATATTCATCATTATCGTCTAATTGTTTTTCCACCTTTTTATCCATTTTATATTATTTTTTATGCATTCTATGATTTATATTTTTATATTTTATATAATTATATAATTTTTTTTACATTATAATAACATATTCAAAATCGGTATATTCTTAAATGGCGAATTCTCACCAAACAACAAACCCTTGCTCAACGTTCCTTCCACTCTTCCGATAGAGACCATTTCCACTCAAAGAGTTGTCACCTCTAACGGGTTCTAGATACAATCCTTTACTGTTGTCGTCTACGTGGATGCGACACACGGCTCCTCCCTTCTTCAAAAACAGTCCGCTGCCACCCATTAATTTCTCAACTGCCGAACTCACGAGTCCCGTGAGAGCTCCCACGCTGAGAGTCTTTCCGAGAAAGGGTAATGCTTTTGCAGCAAAGTGTAATGCTTTTGTGGCGATTCCTGCCAATAGCGGTAGGAAACCGCCTTTCATTCTCAAATTGTATCTCAACTGAGTGGGACTCAATCTCACCGTCAACCCTCTTCCATCACGAATCGCTTTCTCCATCCTTTTGATTTGACTTCTGGTCCAGGCAATCGAATCCTGACCACCACTCGTCAGATCTTCGTGAGTGAATTTGAATCTCACCGCCTCGCCTTGAGTTGTTAACGCTCTCTTAAGTTTCTTCCTCTGTCCTGCAGATATGTTCACGTTTTTAACCACATATTGTGTGATAATTCTTTTTTTAAAATATATTTTCTTCAATTTTTTGTTTTTGTTTTAATGATAATTATATATATTAAATAATTTTTTAAAATTAATATTGCGTTTATTTTTGTTATTTATATATATATACACAATATTTTTTTTTTTTTTGCTTTTATATTTCTCTTATGTGAAATCGTATCATCACCCTCTCTCCGCGAAGATCTAACAGTTCACCATTTTGATCCGTCAATGTGGTTTTGAGACTATACAACGTGTCTAAAATCACTGGTAGATAAACTAAATTTCGAGGTTGTTCCACTATCTTATAACCCGGCGACACATTTGGAAAGAAGGAATAGATCGTCGGTTGAGCGGTACCATTCACGTAGCTTCCAGCAATCACATCCACGTTCACCAGAATGCTATTGACTGCGAGAATGTCGACCATATTTTCAGATGCCGCGTGACCTCGATACATATTTCAATCGAATCCCAGCATCTTGCCTATAGAATCGTCTGTATTGAAATCCACTCAAAAATTATCTTCCAAATCCAACATCATCTGTAAGGTATTAGGATTGGGAGCGAGTCTGATCTTGTTGCTTCCCTTTCCATCCGTCTTCGTTCGCGTTTGAATGTAATTGTTCAAATCGTCTATGTCATAACTTCCTTTGGGAATTCGAATCTCCAACCAATTCACTCCGTCGGAATACTTGAATGAGTTATTCTTTTCGGTGACGTTGGGAAAGGAATAATAAGTCTCCAGATTCACCAACGCCATCTCGTATCTTTTCTCTCTATTCAATTCGATGGGAGGTTCGAATTTCGTCGTGAATCGAGTCAAATCACCACTCACCATGATTTGAATGGATTGTTTTGCAGCCGTATTCCCGGCTATCCGTTCTAACAATTCTCCTTGTTCGAACATTATATTTAATTTTATTTCTTTTATTTTTTCAAAAACTAATTATTTGAAGATTTATTATTTTCTAATTTTTTTTTATTTTCACGCTCTATCTTATTATCATCAGAAACATAAAACTTGTCGAATCCGCACCGATATTTTCCGTGATTAAATTCGCTAGTCAAATTGATAACGACAAAATTGTAAAGTCCTCCATCCCAAACCCTCTTACAGAATCTCCTGAATTCCGCTGCGCTCATGTCGTTTGCGACGTGATCGCTGTAGATGTGATTGAGATTCTTGAGATCTTGGCGAAAGAGACATAGAAAATTAGCGTTCTCCCTTATCGTCTGTCTGGGCAATCGAAAATAATTCTGCGACAGGTAGAAACAGTCCACATTGCTGTGACGACCCCTAACATAATACGATTCACATCGGTTCTGTCTCTCCAAAACCAGATCGTCGAAAATCATGAGGTTCTTATCTTCTGATTCTCTAGGATTTGGAACGTCGCTAGCATTCTCATAAAATTGACACTCGACGTTCGAAGATACATTTCTCTTCATCAATTCCATCGCCACACCGTCCAAAATGGTCGAAAGAGAAGCTTAACTTTTGTCGAATTCTTCCTACTGTCAAAGATTCTTTCTATGACGTCCTTGGGCAATCTACGATCCATGCACTCTCGAAGCAATCTGTATTTGGGTTGAAACAAGCTCTTGCCAAACACAAACAATCTGTCATAATCCAACCAGTCGGGTCGCGACAACAGATTCATCAACAGATTGGTCTTTCCACAATTCGATATTCCCACTATCAAGCCTCTTATGCTTTTAGGAAAGAACTCATTATTCAACCTCTTGGTCACAGCGTCGTTCCAAGACATATCTTTAATGTTCATCTTTGTTTTATTTATTTTTTTTTTGTTATTATAGATTTTTTCAAACACAATTTTTTATGTTTTTTCAAACTCAGTTTTTAATATTAATATTTATTTATATTACACCGTCGCGAGTTCTCTTCAATCCAGATTCACTCGTCATTTTGGCTAAATCTTATATGGGTACCACAGCATCCTTAAAATCTTTCCAACTTTTCGGCGTTGGCTCTAACGTAGCTCGCTTCACCGGTGGACTGATCAACTTGTCGATCAACGTGTCGGCTGCCCCCTTACCAGCCACAGAAGCTATCCTACCACTGGCTTCGGAAGCGGCTTTCTTACCAGCATCCAAAGCCATCTTCTTACCGACCTCAAACACAGTCGATGCGAGTTTTCTACCCACATCACCCGTGAATGCTCGCATTATAGAATCGATGATGCCAGAACCGCCTTGAACGTAAGTTCTAACGTATCCCCTGTTCTTTATCACCAACATATTTTATTTTATAATATATATTTTGTTTTCACTGGTAAATCGTTTGTTGTTTAAATACTTTTTATTATTCTAGTGTAAAATTTACTGTTTTTATTTTATATATTTTTGTTTGTTTCTTTGTTTCTCTCTACTTATTATATATATCAATCCTTCAATTCATTCATCAGCCTTTTATAATGGTTTTTATTCAAAACCTTCTGTCTTAACAATTCATCGCATATGCTAACTATTTCATTATCTAATCCTGTGTTCCCAGCGCGTCTACTTGCCATCAACAATCTCAATCTCTGAAACAGAGCGTCAGAATCGCTCGGAAGAAAAGTGGTTTTCACCCCTTTACCAGTCACCGATTCGACGAACTTCTTATGCGAATTCCATATAGGTTTCACCACTTTTGTCCACTTGTAACCTCTGCTGGCTTTAGGTCTTGTCTCTCTGTCATCGTTATTTCTCTTCATGGCGTTGGTCTGAACCAGAATGTCGTCGTAATTGTTGTAATCCTGTTCCGTGTAATCACTAGGCTTGTCGTAAAGGAGCAATTTGTGCAGTCCGGAAGTTAATTCGTACCTATTCGAAACGATGGTTAATTCATCATCATCTATATCCACTTCTGTGTCGCCCACAAAAGTTCTACCGTCCGCATCCTTATAAAATC
This sequence comes from Pictodentalium vernedei, assembly GCA_031216915.1. Taxonomy (NCBI): domain Eukaryota; kingdom Metazoa; phylum Mollusca; class Scaphopoda; order Dentaliida; family Dentaliidae; genus Pictodentalium; species Pictodentalium vernedei. The sequence goes on along the minus strand of CM062296.1, from coordinate 434,868,325 downwards.
CATACAACAGATCTCTCTTACCACCATCCTCGGACAACGCGACGCTATCAGTGGTGATAGTCGAAGCTCTATCATCGCTCTCACTCACGTCGGTTTCGATTCTCATGGGAACGTAATCCGGTGTAGATTGAAACGAATACTGGTTTGTAAAACTACCAGGCAACGAACCCATTCTCAAAGAACTTTCTTTTAAGGGCCTCAGTTCGTCAACGATCTCCTTCTTGCTTTGCTCTTGAACCTCCGTCACGGGTTTAAATATTTTTGTGGTCTCGCGTTTGAGTTCGATCTCTCCAAGACGTCTGCTTCTGTCAGCCGATTGAATGCTCTTTTTGACACGTTCATGTTCATTTAAAAGTTGATCTCGGCGTTTAGCATCCATCTGTAAAAACTTTTTTTTTTCGTTTTTAAATTATTAATATTTCCTTTGAGTATGCTAATGTGCGTTATTTATTATTTTCAAAATTAAATGTATAATTATTTTTATGTTTTAAGTAAATAAAAATCATCTGTTTTTAATATAATAACTAAAACCAGTTAAGGAAAAACATTTATAAAATAAACCTTTAAATGCGTTTTGCCCTCAAACGTGTTAAAGATCACATCAACAGTTATTTCCGACAATGAGAAACTTAGAGTTAGTCTCAAATAAACATCTATAAATACAACGTTTTTAAAGTGTTAAATCATACAGGTAGTTATTTTACTCACACTTGAAGTCATTCTCAAAATAATACTCCATGAATATCTTGTAATATTTTGGGTTAAAACCGCGTTAGTACTCGCACGTTGAACAATGCTATTTCTTCAAAATTTTTACATGGAAATCGTTTCAGTCAAAAAAACAAGAGTTGAAAAAATCTTTTAAAAAAATTCTCTGGCGAGAATTTTTTTGCAAAAAAAAATATATGGGAAAAAATAATACTCCATGAATATCTTGTAATATTTTGGGTTAAAACCGCGTTAGTACTCGCACGTTGAACAACGCTATTTCTTCAAAATTTTTACATGGAAATTGTTTCAGTCAAAAAAACAAGAGTTAAAAAAATCTTTTAAAAAAATTCTCTAGCGAGAATTTTTTTGCAAAAAAAAATATATGGGAAAAAATAATACTCCATGAATATCTTGTAATATTTTGGATTAAAACCGCGTTAGTACTCACACGTTAAACAACGCTATTTCTTCAAAATTTTTACATGGAAATCGTTTCAGTCAAAAAAACAAGAGTTGAAAAAATCTTTTAAAAAAATTCTCTGGCGAGAATTTTTTTGCAAAAAAAAATATATGGGAAAAAATAATACTCCATGAATATCTTGTAATATTTTGGGTTAAAACCGCGTTAGTACTCGCATGTTGAACAACGCTATTTCTTCAAAATTTTTACATGGAAATTGTTTCAGTCAAAAAAACAAGAGCTGAAAAAATCTTTTAAAAAAATTCAGTGATTTTGCCGATTCGACATCACCTTTTTTCCATGTACCGTACAGAGGTCGATTTTTTTATCTGGAATCGGCAAATGGGTTTCCCCGATCGGATCACACTTTAACCATTCAAATACCCGTTGGTGAACGTATACCTACTTATACCTACTTAGGTGATACAGAATCGGCAAACCACTTTTTGATGCTGATACAGAATCGGCAAAACGTTTTTTGCTCGCGTTCTCCAACGATGGATCGATGGTCTAATCCGCGATGGGAACGTAGAGAACAAATTTTTAATCATATTTTCTTTAAATTTCATACATTTTTTTCACTCTTGAGCGACGTGTCGAATGTACGCATTCGCCAACGGGTATTTTGAACGTTAAAAGTGCGATGTAAAACGATGGCCGATTCTGTATCACCAAAAAAAACGACATTTTGTGTACTTGTACACGATTTTAACACTAAATCCTATGGAGGTGTACATCGATGTATGTGTACATGTACAAAATCGTGTACAAGTGATATGGAATCGGCCTATTATACCTACTCACAAGGACCCTTGTGAGTAACACGGTAACAACGTAATAAATGTATAAACATAAACAATGACTTAATTTTTGACAATGGGGGAAATGAGAGACATAAATTACTGAGAAAAGAAGAAATTAAACTAGAGGCTCTAAAGAGTCTGTAATCGCTCACCTGGACTACATATAAAAATGTGATTTCTCATAGGCTTTCCATGGTAACTATGAGCTGCAATTGTGGCCATGTTTACAACATTACATCAACATTACATGAGGATCATTGGTAGAAAGCGTTCCAGTCCTCAATCATACGAAGTTTCAAAACATTTTACTTTGTAGGTTCAGAGGGGAAGATTTTTGCAAAATCCACCAATCAGAATCAGAGAATGTCTCTGGTGGCCATATATTTTCCAACCAACGGGAACAAAAAGAGGCCACTTCACGTCGGCTCAGTCGTTCCAGAGAAGAAGATGAAAACGTGATTTCCCATAGGGTTTTTATAATAAATATAAGCCGCAATTGTGGCCATGTTTGTAACACGACCAATATTAAATGATGATCATTGGTAGAGGGTTTCCAAATCATCAACCATGCAAAGTTTCAAAACATTTGGCCCTGTGATTTTAGAGGAGAAGATTTTTCAAAATCCACCAATCAGAATCAAAAATGCTTCTGACAGCCATGTTTTTCGATGCACAATAACAAAAATGAGGAGCATTTGTAGACGACCTTCCATAGACCATCCCTGCCAGGTTTGGTTCACGTCGGTCCAGTAGTTCCAGAGAAGAAGATGAAAAGGTGATTTCCCATAGGGTTTCTATAGTAAGCCGAAATTGCGGTCATGTTTACAACCCAATCAACATTAAATGAGGATCGTTGGTAGAGGGGGTCCCAGTCATCATTTATGTGAAGTATCAAAACATTTGGTCTGGCAGTTTCAGAGGAGAAGATTTTTGAAAATCCACCAATCAGAATCAAAGAATGTCTCTGGCGGCCATGTTTTTCAACCCACGGGAACAAAATGAGGATCTTTTGTAGAGGACATCCCAAACACCATTTCTGCCAAGTTTGGTTCACATCGGCTCAGTAGTCCCAGAGAAGAAGAGGACAATGCGATTTCCTGTAGTGTTTCTATAGTAACTATAAGCCGCAATTGCGGCCATGTTTGCAGCCCGATCAACATTAAATGAGGATCGTTGGTAGAGGGGGCCCCACTCATCAACCATGCAAAGTTTCAAAACATTTGACCCTGTGATTTCAGAGAAGAAGATTATTCAAAATCCACCAATCAGAATCAAAGAATGCCTCTGGCGGCCATGTTTTGAAACTCATGGGAACAAAATGAGGATCGTTTGTAGATGACTTCCCATAGACTATTCCTGCCATGTTTGGTTCACGTCGTCTCAGTAGTTCCAGAGAAGAAGATGAAAATGTGATTTCCCATAGCGTTTCTATAGTAACTGTAAGCCGCAATTGCGGCCATGTTTGTAACCCTATCAGTATTAAATGAGGATCGTTGGTAGAGGGGTCCCAGTCATCATTTATGTAAAATTTCAAAACATTTGGCCTGGCGGTTTCAGAGGAGAATATTTTTGAACATCCACCAACCAGAATCAAAGAATGACTCTGGAAGCCATGTTTTTCATCCGACGGGAACAAAATGAGGATCGTTTGTTGAGGACCTCTCATAGACCATTCCTGCCAAGTTTGGTTCACACCGGCTCAGCAGTTACAGAGAAGAAGGTGAAAATGTGAAAAGTTTACGTACGACGGACGCCAAGTGATGAGAAAAGCTCACATGGCCTTTTAGGCCAGGTGAGCTAAAAATGGAATTTACATTCTCCCCATGAATGTAGGGCCTATTTCAGTATTTCCATAGTTTTGGTGATAATATGACCACAGCATAACTGTTAAGTCAAGTACTGCTAATCGTTTATAACTGTGCTGCCAACTTCAGAGGAGGATTTTCACCCAAATGAAAGTTTCCAGATCTCTATTTAACCAAAGATTGTTTTTGTTTTGTTTGGTTTTTTACAATAAGGTATTTTTCTGCACCTGAAATTATCTTGTATGAAATTTCACAGGAGTTTAAGTGCAGAAATGTTTTCAATTGACGTGAGTCAAATAAACACTTGTGCTGGTTACTCAGAGCCGAAAAATTTGTAAACCTTTGATTTATTTGACCACATCACTGTTGTCGTGCTATGCTACACATACTTATTATTAGGATATTCTATTAGACAAGTATCACATAGCTTACATATTCGCATGACTCTATGCGTTCTTCTGTTTGGCATGTGCCTATCCATCTCCATTCTAAGACTATGAGCACTAATTCTGAGTTAACATATAACTTTTCTGGAATCAAAATCATTCAGTTTCAAATATAGCTCGTTTTGAAATGATCTTTTATGTGTAAAGTAGGAATCTAATTTTTGCCTTTAGCATTTGAGAGATGATTTTCGAATCGAGTGCCACGCGTTCACGCATATTTTATAGAAGTTTCTATCAATAATTTCCAGGACTTGCTCCAGAGTAAGATTAATGATAGCTTCTTCCTTGATTATTATCACTATTCACAAAAATCACCATTCAATTTTCATTATTTTTTTCATTTTTGTCTCAAAGACATAGATTATGACCCCTCATTGGAACGAGCTCATTGAACTCGTTCCAATGAGGGGCATAAGCTATGTTTTTGACGTAAAAAATGCGTTATTCAAGAATTTTATTTGCAAGTTTTTGTCTTTCGTGTTAGGTAGAGGGTTAATATTGAGATTACTGTGGTATACCAAACAGTAATACTATTTTTATGATCTCCAGTGTGCACAATTTCAAAAATGACTCTGACCGACTGACCGTTCACGTGAATTGGAGATGGCTAACTGAGCGCTCGGCTATGTGAAAAATTTTGGGGAAACTGCCTTTTTTATCATTAACAGGTATTCATATATTGCATGGAATTGAACTATATGTAGCCGCACACGGCAAGAGTCTAAAAATCTATCAAGGCACAAGAAAGACTGCTTAACTGGAAGAGTGCTAGAAGCCCATAATTGGGCTTTATTCTGAACTGCAAATACCTAAAGTTAAAGGCTTCATATTCTGTGGATGCTCTTCATATTATCTTGTGAGTAAAATTCCTTCATCTCCATTGATGTGCATTGTTACAATTTATCGGAGAGTTCCTATAAGCACTCTCCCATGAATTGTAACAAGACAAAAATGTGTGAACAAATCTTGACATTGAGAAAAAATTTAGCACTGTACTAGTTAAGTGACTCAGACTTTAACATTCAAGATGCAACTTTTGGCTAACCGGTCATCCGTTCGCGTAGATTTAAATTTGCGTAACCACCACGCGAACGAAACGAGCGGTCTCGTCAAATTTTGCACACTGGATCTCGAATAGAGCAAAATGCATCATATAATAAAGGGCGGCCATTATGATATAGCCTGTATAAATGTGAAATTAGCTATTTTACTGTTTGGGTGTATAATGGAAATCGTCCAACCTCTGATAACCCTGCTACGTGGGAGCTCTTTGCATTCAAGTAAATATCTGCCGAAGCGAATATGCGAGCGATCAGCAATGTTATCAGCATAGATCGTGCTAAATGTGTTAATATTTTAGACGTGTAGGACTGTATGTTGTGTGTCATATTCATGTTTGTAGGTGGATTATTGTTATTTAAAACGATGCTGTCAAACTCAAAACCTGCGCCGGGGGAGGAAGGCGGTGGTGACATTGTGACATTGCAATTCGTATATCACTCGAGTGATTTTTCAGACTCGTCTGAGACGAGTCTGCAAAACCACTCGAGTGATATACTCGAATTTGAAGCCGAAGTATTATCCGGCGCTTGTGAAAATTAGAAAAGCTAGGTGCACTTAAAGGTAACCATCAGAAACCCCAGAAAAGGTATCAGTCATTGAATCTGAAGACACTTTTTTACGGCTTGTTATATTGCCAAACAATGTCTGTAGAGTGTGGGGTAGTGCAGGTGGAACTGGAAATTATGGAATAGAACATTCACGTAACTCTGCTCTTGCAATTTGTGATCACGTATTTTTAATTGCAGTGCGAATATTAGTTGGAGATAGCTGATGATGATGATGATAATGATGATGATGATGACTTTATTCAGCAGTATACATTACAATAATTGAAGAAAAAAGACAATAAATATAAACGAACGAACAGGAAAATACATGATATGTACGAAACATTTAAATGGGCTGTCTGCATACTGCTAGGAGAAGTCAAAGCCCAAATGGCTGTCTTCCGGACTTTCCCTTGAAGTAAAATTATGATGAAAAGAAAAACGGTTGTGCATGCTGATTTGGTGAGCTGTTACAGTGCCGTAGACAATTGAATTGAATTCGAGGCTAATTTAGGGTGCAATGCAAAGCCAGGACCAGCTTAACAATTCTAATGGAAGTTTCGCCAGTCGAAGCGAGCTAGTCGAGGTCAAAGGTTATTCTTAGCACCTGGATGTTACTCGTGCAACAAACGAGCAACAACAAGACGAGCTCTTATTACCTGCATGTTTTAGAATGCCCGGCGTCATTGCTATTTGTTTCGATAACTTTAGCCAATCAGAAGACGCGTTCCATGCTAATAAAGGGGCAAACATGTATAACTCACTATACTATAGTATACATGGAGTCCGTATACCATATGCTGGACCAGTTGGGTGGGGCTTAAGACACGTCTCACATCGGATCCTGGAAAAACCTTCGGTTTCTGTGGGAATTTAACACTAGCGGCTCCGGCAAAGCTCCGGGTAATAGAGGTCGAAAACCTACTGCTATACTACACATAGCTTATGCTCCCTTATTGGAACGCGTTCCTAGGGCTCGTTCCAATTGAGGGGTGGGGCGGAGGAGGGACATCGCCGGTCCTTATTCGACAGAAATGCACTAGTGGAAAAAACTTTACTTTCCGAGAACTGAAATTGAGAAACTCTCGAGTATTCATTTCTAACTTACTTTATGTAGGCCATTTGCAGATAGCACCTTGTTTCACTCAAGGGACGATATACAATATCAATACTATTGAGTGTCACATTACGATTTGTGATACGTTGTATCCTCTCGATCTTAACCCTTTTCCTAACATGAAAAACAGACGTCACTTGCAAAAATAATTCTTCAATAACTAATTTTTTAAATTTTTTGTCTCAAAAACATAGGTTATGACACCTTGTTGGAACGAGCTCGACGCGCACGTTCCAACGAGGGGTCATAACCTATGTTTTTGAGACAAAAAAATGAAAAAATAATGATAATTAATTGGCGATTCTTGTGAATAGCGCTGGCCGGTTTTGGCCGTTACGTTGGGTAAAGGGTTAACTCATACCCAGCGTAGAATGCCCTGTTTGATACCCCTGTCCCCTTGCCCTTGAAAGGTTTCGTTGCCCTTTGGTGAGGGGAGGGGTGTGTGTGTGTGTGTGTGTGTGGGGGGGGTCATAACCCATGGTTTCAGGCCAAAATTAAAATGTTTTGCTATTCAAAAACATTTTTTGAAAGTGACGTCATTTTGATAAAGGGCGAAGCGATGAACTGCTGCGCCAGATACCGATTTACTAATTTACATACCGTACTGTCTGGCCAAATGCCTCGTAATTGCAAAGTGTTGGGGGTACGTTTCACCTTTAATCTCCATTACTGGAAGCTGACCCATAGGAAATGCTGTAATGAGACAAAAATATTATAAAATTTGAAAGATTCTTTCCATTTTACACTTCGCTACACGAATTAACTGAAAGACATAAAGCAGAGTCTGAGGCCTAAACGCATTGACTTAAATCATAGGCGCCGCCACAGTACGGTACACACTAGAAGCGTCTGTCTGAAAAGGCTTAAAGTATCAGGAATGAACTATAGAGAAAGAGAATTTATGGAGGTTTATTTTCAGGAGTAAAATATTTTTAAACAAATCAGAAATGGATTTTCGTTAATAGTATTTACAGATATTCATACTGGAATCAGAACAATTTTTTATAAGAAACCAGAAAAGGCATATATGTGACCAGCATTCAAAGGGTTCGATACACGAATCAGAAATGGCCATTTTTGACTCTGCCCACTAATTTGAATGATAAAATACGTTCATAAACTTTAGAAATGCATTAAGGTGTAACAAAATGCATTTCCCAGTCTTTCTGAATAATATGCACTTGATGACACTGGTGACCTCTTTCAGGCGGACCCTAGGTGACCTCCATGACCTTGACCCATATTTTGAATCTCCATCAACTGTCGACTCATTTGGTGTTAGTTCCAGATCCATTCATCATACCACGATTGAGATATGAGCGTGACCCGCTTTCAAAATTTTTGGCCACGCCCACTTTTTTAACTATAAAAATGCATGTATGGACCTCAGGAATGCTTTGGGGGCTCAAAAGAAAAAGTGATTTCCAGCAATTAGGAAAAATTCACTCAATGACCCTTAGGTAACCTCCGTGACCTTGACCCATATTTTGCGTCTCCATTGATTGTCGACTCATTTGGTGTTGGTCCCAGGTCCATACATCATACCACGCCTGAGATATGGGCGTGACCCACTTTAAAAAATTTCGCCCACGCCCACTTTTTCAACGTAAAAATGCATGTATGAACCTCAGGAATGCTTTAGGGGCTCAAAAAATTGGATTTCCAGCAATTATAAAAAATGCACTCAATGACCCCTAGGTGACCTCTGTAATCTTGACCCATAATTTGAATCTCCATCAAGTGTTGACTCATTTGGTGTTGGTCCCAGGGCCATTCATCATTCCACGCCTTAGATATGGGCGTGACCCACTTTCAAAAATTTTGGCCACGCCCTTTTTTTTAACGTGAAAATGCATGTATTTTTGTCAGGAATGCTTTGGGGGTGTCAGAAAATGTGATTTCCAGCAATTATGAAAAATGCATTCAATGACCCCTAGGTGATCTCCGTGACCTTGCCTCATATTTTGAATCTCCATCAAGTGTTGGCTCATTTGGTGTTGGCCCCAGGTCCATACGTCATACCACGCCTGAGATATGGGCGTGACCCACTTTCAAAAATGTTGGCCACACCCACTTTTTTACGTCAAAATGTATGTGTGTATGTCAGGAATACTTTAGGAGGTCAAAAAATGTGATTTCCAACAATTATGAAAATGCACTTAAAACCCCTAGGTGACCTCCGTGACCTTGACCCATATTTTGACTCTCCACTCAGTGTCGAGTCATTTGGTGTTGATCCCAGGTTCATACGTCATACCATGCCTGAGATATGGTCGTGACCCACTTTAAAAAATTTTGGCCACGTCCAATTTTTTTTTTAATGTAAAAATGCATGTGTGTACGTCAGGAATGCTTTATGGGGTCAAAAAATGTGATTTCCAGCAATTATGAAAAATGCACTCCATGACCCCTAAGTGACCTCCGTGACCTTGTCCCATATTTTGAATCTCCATCGAGTGTCGACTCGTTTGGGGTTGGTCCCAGATCCATACGTCATACCACGCATGAGATATGGGCTTGACCCACTTTCAAAAATTTTGGCCACGCCCACTTTTTAAATGTAATAAGGCATGTTGTACGTCAGGAATGCTTTAGGGGGTAAAAAATGTGATTTCCAGCAATTATCAAAAATGCACTCAATGACCCCAAGATGACCCCCGTGACCTTAACCCATATTTTGAATCTCCATCAAGTATTGACTCATTTGGTGTTGGTCCCAGGTCCATTCATCATACCACGCCTTAGATATGGGCGTGACCCACTTTCAAAAATTTTGGCTACGCCCACTTTTTTAACTTGAAAATGCATGTGTTTTTGTCAGGAATGCCTTGGGGGTGTCAAAAAATGTGATTTCCAGCAATTATGAAAAACGCACTCAATGACCCCTAGGTGACCTCCATGACCTTGACCCATATTTTGAATCTCCATCAAGTGTCGACTCATTTGGTGTTGTTCCCAGGTCCATACATCATACCACGTCTGAGATATGAGCGTGACACACTTTTAAAAATTTGGTCACGCCCACTTTTTTTAATGTTAAAAATGCATGTATGTACGTCAGGAATACGTTAAGGGGTCAAAAAATTGTGATTTCCAGCAATTATGAAAAATGCACTGAATGACCCCTAGGTGACCTCTGAGACCTTGACCCATATTTTGAATCTCCACTGAGTGTCGACTCCTTTGGTGTTGATCCCAGGTTCATGAAACATACCACACCTGAGATATGGGCGTGACCCACTTTCAAAAAATTTGACCACGCCCACCTTTTTAATGTAAAAAATGCATGTGTGTATGTCAGAAATGCTTTAGGGGGTCAAAAAATGTGATTTCCAGCAATTATAAAAAATGCACTCAATGACCCCTAAGTGACCTCCGTGACCCATATTTTGAATCTCCATCGAATGTCAACTCATTCGGAGTTGGTCTCAGATCCATACGTCATACCACACATGAGATATGGGCGTGACCCACTTTCAAAAAATTTGCCCACGCCCACTTTTTTAACGTAAAAATGCATGTGTGTACGTCAGGAATGCTTTAGGGGGTCAAAAAATGTGATTTCTAGCAATTATGAAATATGCACTCAATGACCCCAAGGTGACCCCCGTGACCTTGACCCATATTTTGAATCTCCATCGAGTGTCGACTCATTTGGTGTTGTTCCCAGTTCCATACGTCATACCACGCCTGAGATATGGGCATGACCCACTTTCAAATATTTTGGACACGCCCACTTTTTTACGTCAAAATGCATGTGTGTGCATCGGGAATACTTTAGTGGGTTAAAAATGTGGTTTCCAGCAATTATGAAAAATGCACTAGGTGACTTACGTGACCTTGACCCATATTGTGGTACCAGACGTTCTCCAGTAGGCAGCCCCAATGTTCTTCAGGCGCCTTGGGAAATGACTTCAATCTCTTTGTTTATTTGGCGCACTTATACTGAGGAATTCGAACTGTTCACTTCGACATTCGATACTTTCGACTAACCTGCTTTGCAGAGACCTGAATCTTCAGTGTAAGTGACATTATCATGTAGGAAAATCACTACATTTGGCGTCGCCGACAGGATAAATTTCGGGGATACCCTAGATTTGTCTTAAATTTATTTTGAAATTGAAGTCACGAAATTTCGTGACAAATCATCGGACTTTATTCATCACTTTTGTTTCATATGTTTATAATTTTCTCAATTGTTTCCCCGATTATAGATGGAGAAGCGATGTTTTAATGCTATTTTCTTGGAAAGTGATGAAAGTCGATGAAATTTTTGGGGATTATTGTAAATTTTAATTTTGATGTTCAAATGTTTTTCTCTGTTTATAACGGCAACGTTCAGTGTAACCGGCAGGTGAGGATTAGCAAACTGGACTTCACTTCAATTTGCTCACCATGATTCAAATACACACCGATATTGCACCGTGAAATAATAATGCCTGCATTAACTATTTTCCAATCACAACGGGTATACTGGGTATTTTTTTTAATATGACTATGCCATTATACATATTTCTGGCAAAATTTAGCAACTTTTGAAAGTATCAAAATATTGTAAATTCACACATCATTCTCAGTATTTCCAAAACAGCACTGGTTACAAACATTTTTTTCTGTTTTATATTACATGCACAACAAATTAAAATTAATTCATGCACAGCAGGTTATTGTTTAACTTGCTATTGTCTATTCAGGCGATCCGTGTAGCTTGAGATCAACTCACTTATTCACTGTTATTTGGCTGGCAGTTACCTTGTACAAACATCGCCTTGATTGCCATTGTATGTTAAAATACAACTACTGCCAAATCACAATTGTGCACTTGTTGAAAAATACACTTTCTTTTATTTTCTCTTTAAACACTTTTTAAATATGGGTCGAATAAATATTCAGACCGCAGGATCAGAGGAATTCCAGAAACTGAGATGTATAAAAGAAGGAACAGTACACAAATTATTAAAAATCAGAAAACGAAAGGGATTTCTTGAACTTGATGATTTACTAGAGAAAATTAATTTAACTCTTGAGGATTGGTCTGATTTGTTGATTGAGGGTAAAATCACCATGGAAATACCAAGTCATCGGACGTCAGACAAACAATCAGTGTCGTACACGGAAAGGGGGACTCAAACTCGGAATCGGGCGGAAAAAACAATCAGCATGGAAAATAATCAATGGTATCAATCAGTAGTACTTCTTCGGGAGGAAGTGAAAGACTTGGAATCCAAGCTTGACGAAAATGAAAGACTGTGTGAAAAAAATTATTGGATGGCAGTTGAAGATACAAACGAAAAATGGGACATGTTTCTGAGCGCACATTATATTTCAAAAGATCAGCATCTGGACGAAATTCAAAACATACAGAAAGAGTGTGAGCAGCAGTTTGAAAAACTGGAAAAAGAATTTTGGTTGTACAGGATATTTCTTCAGGAGCAAACTAAACTGAGTGAGAGACTGGCAACAACACATAAGAATAGAAATCTGAAGCCACACGTACACCACTCTTCTGCATCTGAAGAGCTCACTGTCGAACAAACTCCAACAACAGATTTTCCAAACCAAAATACAGACGGCAATGAATTACCCGAGTGTATGTTGGAATTTAATACAAGGGTAGTTAAAGGAAGTAGTATGATCGGAAATCTCACTTTGGATGAAAATGAGATGATCAAAGGGGAATTTGAAAGAATGTGTGGTCTCGTTGAAGCCGCTGAATCATCGGTGTCACAATATGAACTTCAGAGGTCTGACACAAGTGGAGAGTCGTCACTCGAATCAGAAACTCGTCAGCGGAGCACTGGAAATTGTGCTCCTTGCATTCCACGTATTTACCCGGATATGACATCTCACACTCCTGACAACACAAGGAATGGTGGTAATCATTCTTCTGACAATGAGCTGGTCTCGTTCCGAAAATTAGACAGAGCTTCGGAAACACCCCTCTCTCAGCGAACAAAAGAATCTTCGGAGGAAGATGCTGCACCATTGAATAACAATTTTGGAGCGTCTAAATTAATCACCAAAAAAGAATTTGTCAGTAATGCTTCTAGTGTACGCTGTAATAATGACGATATCAATGAAATCCCTGAATCTCATATGAGGAAAAAATTCAGAAGACTGAGAAGACGAAAACGCACCAAAACAAACGAAACTTCATTTATGGGAGAGAGACTGAAACACGGATCAAAGAAATTCTCCCGTAGGCATCCGAACGGGAATAACTCGTCAAATCATGGCAAAATGCAACATAAGTGTGTCCCCATGAATGGGAAACCCAATACACAACCAGTTCTGGGGATATATAATCCAGCTGTACGAAATATATTCTATTCGCCAGCAGCTTCTAACACTCCAGTCAGTATGCGCTGTGGTGATGCACAACGGATTTCCGATGCTCTGATCCAGCCAATCAAGCAGTTACTACATTCAAACTTTGTACACCCACATACAAGACCTTCTAAAGCTTTTGGAAATTTTTATCGCTTCCGCCAACCGAATCCACCCACGTATATGTTTTCCAATGGTCACAAGTTTATGAATGGCTCCGTGCATTTGATACCTGCCTTAGTGCCGACGTCTATAATTAGACCACAGCGTCACATGACACCCAGTCCGCCTCTATTGTTCTATCTGATAAACACACCAGTATATTTTAAATAATCATTTACATGGATCATTTGTTGCACATTTGACCGGTACGCATCAATGTACAGTGTAAGTGAATCAGACTGTTCAGAAGCTGGACCATCTGCCGAGAAATTGTTACGATTTTTCTAAATTGTATATATTTAAATCATCGTTAACTGGAGGTGAGAGCTTTAGGTTAACAGTGGTTTCTTATCAAAAAGTCATTATTGTTGATTTTTCATCAGTGAAAATTGGAGGTTACAGCTTCAGATTTTCACTGCTTTCATATGAAGGAGATTTTCTGGTTTCTGAAAGAAAAACTACACTGTGTGATGTACAGCAACACCTAGTCAATTGACCATTCAGATATGTATGAATATCTACAAAAGTGTTCCAACACTAGGACACAAAAAGTCTCTTCTTTTATCTGTATATGTTCCTAAACCTCACAATGCACGTTTTGTTTATGTTTTCACATGCAATACGGCAAATATTTTATCACCGCTAATCTTGTTGCTCATAAAAGTATCCATGTAGCTCGACTTTGATTAGTTGCATAGGTATACTTAAGATTAAGCGTTTTATGTACGAGCACACTGCAACTGATGCATTACCGATTTTGGGGCTGTCTTAAGAAGTCTCAAAATCAGTGTAATTTTGCAAACTGAATGTTACTGTTGGAAGAATGGGGATCAAAGAGATAATCTTTGAAAACCACATTGTACAGATTTCAACGTGGCAGTAACTCAATTTGCAACAACGAGTACATACATTTTAATTGTAATTATAAAAATGTAAAAATGTAAATAGACTTTTAAGTCTCTTAACAATTTTAATTATTCGGCCAAAACCTTCTACACACTTGTCTCAAAACTCAACATTTACAAGTTGAAAAATTACACCATTGTGTCCAGCTTCCGCATTTTTTCAGAGTTAGCAATATAAACAGAATGTGTAATGACTGATTTTAGAATTGCTTCAAGTACATTTGTACATATTTCCATCAGTGGAGATTGGAGGTTATAGCTTTAGATCACCACTGATCTTATACCCTTTCACAATATCAGAATAAAAATGTTTCTCATTAAATGCAGCAAGTGGTGATTGGATCAACACTTGGGTTTTTTTGCCAAAGATGATTTTAGTACATTGCGAATTTTATTCTGATATATGCTGGACACAAAGGCTGGTTTTAGACTACACTTAACTGTTATTTCTTTTAAAACCCTCCTTTTTATTCTACAAAACGGGGAGGATTGTGGTACCAGACGTTCTCCAGTAGGCAGCCCCAATGTTCTTCAGGCGCCTTGGGAAATGACTTCAATCTCTTTGTTTATCTGGCGCACTTATACTGAGGAATTCGAACTGTTCACTTCGAAATTCGATACTTCCGACTAACCTGCTTTGCAGAGACCTGAATCTTCAGTGTAAGTGACATTATCATGTAGGAAAATCACTACAATATTTTGAATCTCCATTGAGTGTCGACTCATTTGGGGTTGGTCCCAGGTCCATTCATCATACCACACTTGAGATATGAGCGTGACCCACTTTTAAAAATTTGGTCACGCCCACTTTTTTTAATGTTAAAAATGCATGTGTGTACGTCAGGAATGCTTTAGGGGGTCAAAAAATTGTGATTTCCAGCAATTATGAAAAATGCACTCAATGACCCCTAGATGACCTCCGTGACCTTGACCCATATTTTGAATCTCCACTGACTGTCGACTCATTTGGTGTTGATCCCAGGTTCATAAAACATACCACACCTGAGATATGGGCGTGGCCCACTTTCAAAAATTTTGGCCATGCCCACTTTTTTAATGTAAAAAATGCATGTGTGTATGACAGAAATGCTTTAGGGGGTCAAAAAATGTGATTTCCAGCAATTATGAAATATGCACTCAATGACCCCTAAGTGACCTCCGTGACCTTGACCCATATTTTGAATCTCCATCGAATGTCGACTCATTTGGAGTTGGTCCCAGATTCATACCTCATACCACACATGAGATATGGGCGTGACCCACTTTCAAAAATTTTGGCCACGCCCACTTTTTTAACGTACAAATGCATGTGTGTACGTCAGGAATGCTTTAGGGGGTCAACAAATGTGATTTCCAGCAATTATGAAAAATACACTCAATGACCCCAAGGTGACCCCCGCGACCTCGATTTTGACCATATTTTGAATCTCCATCGAGTGTCGACTCATTTGGTGTTGGTCCTAGGTCCATATGTCATACCACTCCTGATATGGGCGTGATCCACTTTCAAAACACCCCTACAGACACCCCTGAAGAAGAAGAAGAAAAAAGAAAAAAAGAAGAAAAAGAAAAAGAAACTGTGCAAAAACAATAGTCTGTGTGTTTCACACAGACTAACAAACATAGACAAGACGAAGTTTCTGATTTTTAAGGTCAGATAAATAAGGAACATCCCAAAATTTTCAGAAGGTGGTAAAGAACTGGAATGTACCTCAAAATACACATACCTAGGGTTAACCCTTTCGGAAAATGGCGCCCTGAAACATGCACAATCCGAACTTAGTCTTAAGGGGCTCAAGGCTCTGTACAATTTACACAGCTCGTTCAAAAAGAAATGCACATCAATCGTGGTTGTCTTTTCTAAGCTGTTTGATAAACTAATTAAGCCTGTTTTATTATACGGCAGTGAAATATGGGCGACGGAGCTGAATATGAGGACAGAGATACTGCACCGTGTGAAAGGGTTCATATCAAGTTCTGCAAACTGATCTTAAATGTAGGTAAACATTCCTCCAACAACGCGGTACGCGCGGAGCTAGGTCGGTATCCAATAACATTAGATGCTTTAGTACAATTCGCAAATTATACTGGTATATTGCTTACTACTTCCCCGGGTACCATTCTAAATGATGCTTTTGTAGAAGCTAAGAAATGTAAACTCACTGACTCAATAAGTGAAAAACTTAAAGGACTTGGATTTAATAGTTTGAATGAAACTGAAATTTCCAAAAGTAAAATTAATCTTCTAAAGTCCAAACTTGAATCGGACCATATTAAATTATTTGAAGAAGATATACACAATGATAATAAGAGAATAGGAAAAAAAACAAACTGAGGACTTATCGACTATTCAAAGTAGATTATCAAATGCAACCGTATCTCATTCACACTTCGTCCATTGAAGCTAGAAACAATCTTACGCGATTACGCATCAGGAACCATAAACTGTGGATCGAACGTGGAAGGCATTTACAACCTCCTCGTCCTATCGAACAGAGAATATGTATGCGAAGCTTGTACAATGTGGGAGGTGGAATCGGAATGGCATTTCGTAATGGAATGTCCGCTTTATGCACCATTGAGAGAAAAATTATTTCGCGCAATTTTTGACGAAAAAAAAATTGACTTTCCTCTAATGGATACAATGGACACATTTAAAGTAATAATGACTAATGATAATAATCCAGTGCTATGCAATGTTATTTGTAACATGGTTCAGCTCTTCCTTCACAACAGGGACTTATCTGTAATATGATTTATGTATGTCATATGAATTAGTGTGTTTCATGATTCTGTTCATGTTGATTCTGTGTGTAACAATCTGCCTTTATTCTGGTGTATTTTCTGACTAAATCTTATCTTATCTTATCTCAATACATTTTGTCATCAAGATATAACGAAAGCATGTGGGGGTACACCTGTTGCTTAACCCTTTCAACCCGATGTGCATAAATTTCTGCGTAAAGAAAAAAAAATGATAGTGGACGAGCTGACGATAAAAGGATCAAAACATCCGAAGCGAGGCTCGGTAATAATTTAATCCAACAGCTCGACAGAGTGTCGATAACATCGTCCAATTCCGTACAGAATTAGCCTGGGGCGCGAAAGATTGGGGGTTGATATGTATCTGTAAAATTACTGGCAGCGAGCTCCGACCCCGTCAGCATAACTTGTATGGTGACATCTGTAACTGCTTGAAATGTAATCGTACAAGATACCAATGTAAGAGTGCTCAATGTGTCATATTTAGTGAAGTTAACATTTTGTCAGAGCGGTCGAACTGAATTCTTTCATTCCTGCATCTGCAAAACGCCAAAATCCACCTGGAAAGAGACACTGTACAGATTTTAATTTTGCCATACGGCAGTGTTTTAATATTGCGTATCGTCGAGACGTATTTTACAACACGAATTCTCACAACATTCTGTCGCTGCTCAAGGAAATCAACCTTTTGAATGTATTTTAAATTGTTCTTATTCTTTTAAACTCTCATCTCTTCATATCTCTTCAACAGTTTGATCTACACAGTATTCTTTAAACCAGTGGTCTCATTTTCGCAATACTCTATTAACTAATTGTTTATTCATTATGTTCTTTCCAGATTTCATCAGCTCTTTTTTATTTCATGGAAAATAATGACCTCTTCTGTAATTTATATTTTTTATCGAAAAAGCCTAAGATGCTGATGTGGCCTTAAGCACTAATAAATAATTAACCTCGAAAGATGACCTGTTCTAGAATACTCCACTTTTTGTGTAGACGAACTAATAATTTTAACCTGTAGCCGAAGGACCACAGGCTGAAGATATTAATAGGGTGTAATGGTGCTAAACTAAAAACTGGGATTTATTAGACTAAAAAATAAAAATCTGTTTCTCAGGCCTTTCCGCATGGTCCTTTTGGTTGCCGCATGCTCTCTTTATATAACCAATGTAAACCTTACAAAAATAAAAATTAAATGGTTTATGTCTGATATTTTACCCAAGTTAAAAAAATGATAAATTTTCATCTCAAAAAGCGCTCGCCCGCATGCAATTTTACAAATAATGGCCTGAGAAACAGAAGATCTACTTTGTGTGGCCTTACCGGAATAATTTTCTCTTGTGGTGTCAAGAGCTGGTTGTCGGTCCTCTTACTGCCTTTTTACAGTGGATTACCGGAAGTGGCGATCAGTGAGGGGAGAAATACTTATTTTCATCTCAGTTTACCGGAAATTTGAGTATGTGCTGTGCGGACACATTTGCCAATTGTAATCGAACTGTTCTGGTGCCCCCTGTGTGTTTCTAAACAAGAAAATGTTCTCCTTGAAAAACTGAATTCTGAAGAAAAATTTCTCTTTAGATGAGGAGGGGGGGGGGGGGAGAAACCACACCCGTACTTGCCCCCCCCCCCAAAAAAAAAAAAAAAATCATGAATCTTAAGAACTCCGCAATCCCAACAGACGATGATCGGACATTTCAACATAAGATAATAATCCCATTCAGCGTTCAAATTCACACCTGTTTGTTTTATAACAAGAAAACATTTTCGGAAATTTTAAAGAAGTCCATTATGCAAGACCCTTAGCCTATACAACTTTCAGCAGAAAGTGCTTATAACCAGCCGCTTCGTCTTCCAGGGTACGCATTCAATAAAGGAACATCTGAGTGTAAAATCGTATTTTCGTTTAAGGTGAGAATTTATGTATATATTATGTTTAACTTTTATAAAGTGTTTTAATTATAAAATAACATGATTTTGTAGGGCGTTATGGTTCATTAACGGTCTGGCAGGAATGATTAAAAGCCCATGGGACTATTAGCGGCCCGAGACGGAGTGGAGGGCCGCAAATAGGCCCAAGGGCTTTTAATCATTCCTGTAGGGCCGTTAATGAACCATAACGCCCTACAAAATCATGTTATTACTATTATTACCACATGGACTGTTAATAAATATTCAAGGGCACTAGGTAAATGTAGGTATTGCTTCCATTAAATTAAGATCAATTTCATCGAGTTCGCTAGATTGTAATATTTTCGATCCAGAAGTTCCATCAAATATCGTCTGTTTTTGTTTGACAGCTGAAGAAGTCACATGACTGATCAGCTGACAATCGTCTTGTTCACATCGAAATTAGGCGAGACATAAGCCAAGTTCAGGCGAAATTGACGAACAACTAACGATATATTATTTACAATGTATGTTACTTACCTGACGATGATCATCGGATGATTATACTCTCAAATGAAATGCTCTTTTCTCACGAAATAACGGAGAGCTCAAGGAAACAACTGAGAAACAATCAATTTAAACACGACCGTGTTAAAAATATATCGATATTTCTCGGAAGTGAAGAAGAGTTACCTCGGCGGTTTGATGCTCGAAATACTGAATGAACATTGACGTCACCGGGCCAATAATGAAAATCAATTTTATTATTGGCCCGCCGGCCCGTTGACGTCATCGGGAACAGGGCGAATACACAAAATGAACGCCCTCATTTTTAGTGATAATACCTTAAGGATTGGCCCTATAAAGTGGTAATAATATGCATTATTACCACTTTATAGGGCGCTCCTTGGGTTATTAAAATGATCTGAGGTGGACGATAAGACTCAATAACAGCCCGCAAAAATAGCGTTAACAATGAAAACGGCCTGCAATCCCAGAATTGTGGGTAATTGATGTTCCGGAAAAATGACACTAATGTACTCGAAATTTTGTTGTCCATTTATTCCAACAAAACAGATTAAACCATGATTTATTTCGGATTATTAACTTCATTTAGGATTTAAAAAAAGTGGTGGTGAGTATTGATACGATAAATAATCTCATTTTGTAAATAACTGTGTGAGCTTGTAGTTAAAGCGCTTCAGCCAAATTCCAGCAATCTTATTTTCGAGTCATCCAAATAAATTGTACTCAACTTTGAACTTTGACCTTTGTTTGTAAATAAACAGACGACAATCCGATTCTTCTATTTCTAAATCAAAAATGTCTCAAACCAGCGAGCAAGATGAAGAGGGCCTTGATAATCTAGAAATGAGTTCAAAGCCAGAAAGTACTAAGAGAGCCACTCAATGGGGTTTGAAGAAATTTAAAGAATGGCTGAATAAAAGAGAAATAAATTGTGATTTCAGAACAATATCCCCAGAAAGCTTGAATGAGATTCCCCGAAAATTCTATGGAGAAGTCAAGACTTCTCATTAAATTCAGTTGTTGAATTCATTAGTGATACTGATTAAATTCATTATTGTTCTTCAAATAATTGTTCAAGTTCATTTGCAGTGGCTTGAAATGGCATTCTTTGGTAAGTGGTAATAACAGTAATAACATATTCCTTTTGGGGCGTCATGGTACATTAACGGACCTCGAAAAATAATTAACAGCCCTCGGGACCATTAACGGCCCTCGACTTCGTCTCGGGCCTTTAAGTGGCCCTCGGGCTGTTAATCATTTTTCTAGGGCCGTTAATGAACCATAACGCCCTCAAAAGAACATGTTATTGTTATATTTTCGTTTATATTCGAAGGGCCGTATTATTTTCCTATCTTACTATTAAATATGTAGAAGTGTTAGTAATCTTAAACTTATGTTGCTCGCCATCCGTGCCCCGAACAGATTGTTCATACTCTTCAGTTAAGAGAAATTCCTCAGAAGCTAGTAATTTATATCTCGATTGAGCGAGCTCTCAGAGCTCGGTCAATCAAGATATAAATGACGAGATTTCTATCGATGTGAAAACTGTCGTGGCGAAATGTTTTTTATAGCTTGAGTTTAGAAAATAGTTTTTTTAATTATACCGAAATAGAATTCAGTAATTTATATTCCGCTTGACCGAGATCCCCGAACTTCGTCAGGCTGGATATAAATGACGAAATTCTTAGGAATAATGAAACAGTATTTCGTACCTCTCAACGGCCTTGCGAGTATGTAATCTAGGGCTGCGCGGTATTTGAAATTGAATACCGGTATCAGTATTGAAAAATATACCGCGGTATACCGGTATATCGAAATACTGTTCAGATATCTGAACATGCGTACAATAATCGGGACTTGAATCATCACAGTCGAAATGAATCAGCATGACTTCATGATGCAGTTCGAATAAAACTTTTACCCAACGCAGACGATATCAAAATATATTATTTTAAATATAAATTTATCAAATTAAAAAAAAAATTCAACAAAACCATATCATGTGACCCCTCATTGGAGAGGTCAAATGACATGGTTTTGTTGAAGTTTTTGAAAAATACTATTTTTTCAACAGCTCAATTTATATATTACCCGGGTGGATGCTGCCGATTCGTTAGGTAAATGGACATCTTGAAAATTAATCCCTGGATAAATAAATAATGACGATAAACCGACATATTTACAGTTACACCGGTATTCAATCGATACTGGTTTGAATACCGGTCTGTATCGGTTTATCGATATATCGTGCAGCCCTAATGTAATCCCCAGTGCAATACATTACATAATATAGTACTGTATATTATTTTCAATGTTTAGACGCATTCAATAAAGGAACATCTGGTAGTAAATTCATATTTTCATTTAAGGTTGATCACAACCCAAAATATGACCAAGTATTCTCGACCCGCAGAAAGGAAATATCATACTTCATTTCTGATTGTTATGTCTTCAAAATGTCGATCAAATGAAGTCTCAGTTGAGCAACATTTCTAGCTTTGCTTCACAGAAAATGAATCTTTATGAAATGTTTCTGATTTTCATGAAAAAATTAGCAAATCTCATCCCTTTGACTTTTATATCAATGGAAAGGACACCGTCCGTGTTATATTGTCGCAATGCGCACACTGTTGATCTAATGAACAGGAATATATCAGTTGGCCTCAGGAACTCAAATAGATCAATGGATGTCCTAAAGCTAAAATGACCAAATGGATACAAACCGCCAATACTATGCTGCCATACTAGACGATCTAGCATACCATACACACCACTACATAACCTACCATTTCCTTTTGCCTAAAACAACCAGGCAATAGTCAATGGCGTAAGGTGGTAAGTAGCACCAAGGGCTAACAGCACACCAACGGGAGTATCTACCATCCATACTCGACAACCATACCTGACAACCACACACCCCCAACAATAGCATATGACCTAGAATTACGTACTACCCAAGGCAACAACACGATAAGGTGTTGCCTCGGGTGGTACAGTACAAGGCGGGGTAGTTGAACTTGGGGTTAAGAGTCTGTATGCGAGTGGGAAAAAAGTATTGTCTTACAAAACCTGTTGATTTATATGACAAAAGTGGTGATGTGTACTTTTTGTCAAAATCTGTCGATTTCTATTACAAACCTGTTAACCTGATTTATGACAACCTGGCGATTTTTTCAAAAGTGGGAGTTAGGACAAAACCTGGCGATGTTTATTACAAAAGTGGGAGTTATGACAACACCTGGCGATTTTTTTTACAAAAGTGAGAGCTATGACAAAATCTGACTATTTTTTTTACAAAAGTGGAGCTATGACAAAATCTGGCGATTTTTTTACAAAAGTGGGAGCTATGACAAAACTCGTCAGTTATGACAAAAGTGTGCGTAACAGTATAGTTGTCGCATTTACTAACTGTTTTATATGACTTCATATAAGATCGACTGAAACAGATGTATAACGTCAGAAAAATATTAAACAAGCGAATGAGTCCGATATTCAGCACACTTATTCATGTGATTGTTTGCAAACCACTAGGCTATTAGGACTTTAACTACAAGATTTCCCATTTGTCGTTCTTGTGCTAGTGTGACTGGTAGAACGGAAGACAACAAAAGAACTTACAAACTTGATATAGACGCAGATCTGTGCGATGAAATATGCGAAATAACTTTTCAAATTTGGTGAAAAGTTCAAACCCCTCTCACACACGGGTAAATTAATTAGAAATCGGTTTCTCGCTCGATAACAGCCGCACGTGGACGCCCATTGAAAATAAATTATAGAAAGTGGTTTGTGCATGCGTTCGTGGCTACCATTATTTATTTTAAACCCTATGGACCTTTACCAACGTTACTGCCCAAACCGGCTCAGCGCTATTCACAAAAAATCACCACTCAATTTTCATTATTTTAAAAAATTTTTTTTTGCCTCAAAAACATAGCTTATGACCACCCATTGAAACGAACTCATAGAGCTCGTTCTAATGATGGATCATAAGCTGTGTTTTTGTCGCATACAATTAAAAAAGGAAAATTATTTAAGAATTTTGTTTGCAAGTATCGTCTGCCTTTCGTGTTAGGTAAAAGGGTTAAAAAATTATACGAGGTTGCTCACGTTTGCTCTGATATATGTCTATTTAGGCAAGTTCTCGGGGGCGATCTAACACTGCTAAATAAGTCATTCGGTCATTCGCCGGCGTCATCCAACCTACCCAATAACATAACCTATGAGTCATGATCCCTCATTTGAACGAGCTCAACGAGCATGTTCTAATGGCGGTAGGAAACTTCGATGCTTTCGAGCAAGACATTGAAAAACACCAATATTTTATTCGCAATTTTCTGTGAATAGCATTGACCGGATATGGTCTTTGAGTAAGTTAAAGAGTGAATTGGTTGGAAAATGGCATCAAGAACAACCATTCCGCTCTTATCTTAGAAACTTTTCCCCAGGGCATGCCTCTGCGCTTTCACTCCCCGATTACGTTGACGCAGTCAGCGCTAGCATTCGTGCCTTCAGTACTCAATCGCGTCCTCGTCTTTGTTTCCTGCTGTCGTCCATGATGACCTGGAGTTTTTTTTAATTAAAAAAAAAATGTATAAAGTTTTTTTGTTTTCATATATTACTCACATGATTTGAGGCCTGGCCATTCTTTCTCGTAGTCTATCTTAACATCCTCAAATGTTTGTCCTGCTGCGTGAAGAATGAGCCTGATGGGTTCTCCACGCCCCCTGAAATCCTTAAAGTATGTCACTTTGTACGACATCTTGCCTCTCTGAAAGCTTCTTCGCTTCTAAATGTTCACTGGGTCCGTTGGTTTATGAAATACGAGATATCAACGAGTTCACTGTTCCTCGTCCAGTTGAGTAAATATTACAAAATAAACACAAGAGGATTTTCGCGCAGAGCACATGCGCACAGAGAAAGAATCTCATGTTTATCTCATATTTAGTATTTATTTGTGTTTAAGGTCACATATTTTTGCACAATGACTAACCATGACCGTATGTTTATCTCATTGTGAGTCCCGAAAAGTGGATGACTGCTTGTATAAAAACTGTTTTACTTGTTAACCCCCGCATACTGATGTAGAAATTTAGAAATTTTAAGTTGCAAAATTTCCCCATAAATGTAACTAGGAATTTAAACAATTCAATCTTGTGTGACAGAGATTATCAAGCTACGTCAAACAAGATTGCATTGGTTAAATTCGAAGTTGCATTATGGGAAAAATTGCTATTTAAAATTTTGTTATTTTGATGTCAGTGTGCTAAGGGCTAAAGGGGATTTGGTATCAATTACCTTGGGTGGACTCTTCTAGGTGGGTAGCATATATGTGCACGATTGACGGAACTTCACATTGTTCGCACGTTACGGTCTTGAGAGATTTATTTATTTATTAAGGTTTAACGACACTTCAACAGCCAAGGTCACATCGTGTCTGTGACAGTTTTACGGGTGGAGGAAGCTGGAGTACCCAAAGACAACCACCAAGCAACGACGAGCAGCTGCCAGCTCCCCAACATCGTAACTCTGAACTCTGCACCGCAGCACAGGCAGGGTTAGATTGGTTGAAGACATACGCACCATCGACTTGCAGTACGCCTTAGTGCACGGCGTCATCGTGCCCCCATGTGGACAATCGGGGTAAGTGCCTTGCCCAAGGACACAACGCGGCGGGGGGGGGGGGGGGGGGGGGGGTTCGATCGCTCAGGACTGACCAGGCACGACGTTGGTTAACTTAGGTGATCTGGCGAGAACCGGTTACCGCAACGCCACCGCGCCCAGGTCTTGATAGATGCTGAAAGTTACCTTACACATTGATAAATAATAGCATTAATATTTTCTGTATCAGTATGCATAATGAAATCTCTTCATATCTGTTCATAATCTGGTCTTGTTTAATCCTTTCGACGTGGGGGCACGGTGGCGCTGTGTACTAAAGAGTACTGCACGCTGACCGTGTACTTGTCTTCAAGCAATGCAAACCTTGCTTGTGCAGAGTTCGTACGTCGAGGAGTCTGACAGTTGTTCGTCGCTGCTCGGTGGTTCTCTTCGGGTATCCCGGCTACCCCAACTCGTAAAACTGTCCAACACGAGGAGACCCTGGCTGTCGAAAGTGTCGTTAAACCCCATTAAATGTACATTTTAATCTGCATTTTATATGCAACTAATCTGTTTGCATAGTTTGAAAACGTACACGTCATCAAAGACTCATTGAGTTTTGTAATAAAATGGTTTTGACAAAAATCAGGGTCATATCCTGTTGGACAGTTTACGGGTGGGGGAAACCAGACTACCGCTGAGAGCAACCACCACACTCTTTAACCTATTAACTCGCCACAAGTAGAGTCAGCAGCGGATAACCCTTTACCTAACGAATCGGCCGCATCCGCCCGCGTAATCTGCTAATTCAGCAGTTGAAGAAATATTATTTTTCAAAAACACCAACAAAACCATATCATGTGAACCTTCATTGGAACGAGCTCGTTCCAATGAGGGGTCGCATGATATGGTTTTGTTGAAATTTTGGAAATTTTTATTATATCGTCTGCGTTGGGTAAAGGATTAAAGGCAAGTGCACTATCGACGTTCAGTGCGTCTTAGTACACGGTGCCTCCGATACGGGGTGTTAGTGCGCATGCGCAGCGCATGCTGTTTGGGTGATACGTGTTTCCGTCGTCCATTTTGTATACTGGAGGCCGCCATCTTGATTTCTATAGTAGCACGTGGTTGCTATGTTACCCAAAGGCCTACAACAAGACAGGGGTATGTTCGGAGGGTATGTTCGATTGAATCGGAGTAAAGTTTCTACAACAAGTATCCCCAATAGCCCAATACAATAGGCATACTAAAATACCCAGATGAGGCTAAGAGCAGTATGTCGAGTCACCAGAACGAGCAATTGCTCGAAAGCTCATTTGCTCGATAGGCTTCGATTCGTTCGGGCAATTACTCATGGCGCAATTACTCTCATGGCTCTTTGGCTTGTTTGGGAAAAAAGCCCTACTTACGGAATCCCTTTTAGGCCCTAGAATCCTTTTTTTCTGACATGAGTCGAAGAGTCGTTCAAAGAGTCACTCGAACGAGCAATTACTCTAAAGCTCATTTGCTCGATGGACTTCAAGTCGTTCGAGCAGTATGTCGAGTCACTCGATCGAGCAATTGCTCTAAGGCTCATTTGCTCGATGAGCTTCGAGTCGTTCGAGCAATTGCCCATGGGGCGCTTACTCTCTCGACTCTTTAGCTTATTTGGGAAAAAAACTTACTTACAGGTTCCCTTTCAGGCCCTAGAATCCTTTTTTTCTGAAATGAGTCGAAGAGTCGTATGTGCGAGTCACTCGAACGAGCAATTACTCTAAAGCTCATTTGCTCGATCTGCTTCGAGTCGTTCGAGCAGTGACTTACCAGTAATTGCTCGGTAGCTTATTGGCTTTGGGAATGATATATGCTTCTGTTATACACAAGGGAGGTAAGTCTGCACGGTTAAGTACTGGTTATGAGAAATCAAGTAATCTGATTGGTTAGTTATATAAATGATCTTCATAAATGAAACAACAATAGTACACGGAATAAGATCAGTACTAAAAAGAACAGACCAGGGCAGCTAAATAGAGTAATAATAAGGTAAACTGTTCCAACTGATAGGCTCTGCTACTCTACTGGAGTATATCTCAGAACAAAGGAACCTGGTCAGATAGACAAAAACTATTGCATATATAGATAGAAGCAGAGAATTCTGAAAGAATTCGAAATAGTAAAACTTGTCGGGTTGTTTGTGGTAATTCGCGATACTCCGATTCAATCGAACATACCCTCCGAACATACCCCTGTCTTGTTGTAGGCCTTTGGGTAACATAGCAACCACGTGCTAGCACTGCACTATAGAAAGCAAGATGGCGGCCTCCAGTATACAAAATGGACGACGGAAACACGTATCACCCTAACAACACGCGCTGCGCATGCGCACTAACATCACGTATCACTATGGGGCTGACGTCACAACATGGCCGCCCACGCTGGTTACAATGACAACACAACATGGCGCCACTAGGTCACGTGACATGACGTCACTTCCGGGGTCCTGCACCGGGGTCCTGCCAATAAGAGGTGAAACATACGAGACATTCTACTTGAGTCTTAAGTGGGACTCTGCTATATGCTAAATTACTTTATACTTATTCCTTATCCTAAAATTCAGAATATTAGCTACTTTTCCGCCGCTATTCGTCAGAAATATAATAATTTTTTCCCAGTTTTATACCAAACAGTAGCGCTCTGATAAACCAAAAAATTAGAGTTTCGTAAGAACCACTATCCGTTGGATTGTTCACCCAAAGACCTGAATAATCCCTCCACAGTACCGACTAAGTCACAGCACACATCCCAGAAGGAATGGAAATAACCTAGAAAGAGCTCACCCTGTGATCGATTATGTAATTATTATTTTTTATGGAACCTCTCTCTATTCTATAGACGTGTGTAGTTTCAGCTCGGCGGCACTAATCCCATCCAGACAAGGCCAAAGAAGAACATATATTAACACTTTGGACCCGTGAGGCCACTTTGCCGGACCAGGAACATGATACTTGATAATTTCATTAAGTTGGATGGCTGCTTAGTTAATGTGTGGGCTAAAGCAATCAATATTTTCAATGCGCAGCCCTAAAGCCGAACGTCGAAATTATTAATTGCTCTACCCCCCAAATAAATAATGAATATGGACTCTTCGAATTGCTGTCAATGGACTGATATGGAATATGTCACCCGAGTTCAAAGGGTTAAAAGGGTAAGCACGTCGCATCTATTTTTTTATTAAGAATCTTACTTTTTTAAGACATACTGAGAAAATTTTGGGGGCAATAAACTCTTATCAAATTTAAATATTTATTCATCATTACTGAACCTTTTCGTGTATTCATTAGTATACTATTCAAAAAAGTAGTGGATATTTGATAAAAGAGAGATGCATGAAGAAGTATGTTTATATTTTCAGCAAAAAGACAACTGAGGCATTGCACTGTGGCATCTGGTGAATAATTTCGGCGATAGTTGGGTGTCTGACAAGCACACATTCCATGCACTGAGCTGTAAAAGACAATGACAGTCAGTCAGAGAAATTATCACATTCAGTCCAAGCCCTCATTACCTTGTAAATTCTCTCCGGTTCGCGAGACAAGCGCGGATCCGGCCTGGCATATTCCTCACCAAGCCGCGATTTCCTGGACATTTGGTAGGGGGCTGTTGGCGTTGTCGTAGGCGCCCGCCAAGCATATCCCAGACGTGCTCGATTGGTGAAAGGTATGCACTTAGTGATGGCCAAGGTAGTGTAGTGATGTTCTGCTCCTGGGGGAACTCTGTAGCGACACGGGCCCTGTGTGCTCTTGCATTGTCATCCTGGAAAATGAATCGACGGCCATGACGCCGCGTAAATGGCACCACATGAGCTGCTAACATGTTGTTACGGTAGTACTGCTCGGTGACATGCCCTTGGATGACATGTAAAGCTGCTCTGCTTGTCATGGTTATGCCCCTCCCCCCCCCCCCCCCCCACACACACACCATAATTGATCCACCACCAAAACGAACGTGCTGCCTAACGGTTACGTCATGGTACCGTTCGTTCCGACTCCGCCACACTCTGTTTCACCTGTCGTGGAAGTCGAGAGTGAACATCGATTCATCGAAAAACATGACACTGCTCCACCGACGATTGTCCCAGATCTGTCGCGCTCCACACCAATCACGCCTTGCTGCGGTGAGACGTTCAGTCAAACGTTTACTTATTCGAGGTCGTCGAGCGTACAAATTCCAGCTGTGTAGGCGATTTCGGATAGTCTGAGCACTGACTCGCACATCTGTCGCTCGATGCAGTTGCTGTCCAATTTCTGAGGCACTGTGATGGCGGTTGCGTATTGCTGTGATTTGGATGAAATTATCCTGGTTAGCAGTTATCGCATTTGGACGACCTGACCGACGTCTGTCATCAACATTGATTGTCTGACGGTAGGGTGACCACAACCTGCTGATCACCGACTGAGAAGCGTTGAGAATTTGAGCCACTGCAGTCTGTCTGTTGCCAACTTGCAACATGCCAACGGCACGTAAACGTTCGTCACGTGTCAGTGTTCGCATACCTCAAAAGTCACGTTTCGACCAGAAACTATTGATGGACGAGTTTATACCAAGAAAAGAACGTTGAGACCGCGGAAAAAGCCCGTCCAGTACAAAAGAAAATTTCAAAACATACCCCACGGACATCAACGCGGCGCTCGTGCGAAAAACCTGCACGAAGTTTTCGTGGTCCGGTGACATTCATGATCCACACTAAACTTAGTAACATATTAATGTCTCCAATCACGCGTATTCAATACCATTTTCCGAAAATATTAACATTAGTTTGGATATACCTTACCTTTTTTGAATAGTATATATCCGCGTCAGTGTTGTGCCGTCATCCTGTTTGTGTCTTCGTAGTCAACACCCGATATAAATTATACTGAATAGATGGAGAATATCTTCTCTTATTTATTATCAGCCTCGGCAAATATGACTTCAAACTAGGCTGAATGACACCGATATGAACCATACTAGAGTTATCCTGCATGATGTACTACTATGCGCAACCAATTTGTAAACTTTGAAATCGTTCACCGCTACTCGTTAAAGGCCATCAGGAAAACTGGCGTTACCAGGCATACTTTTAGTAATTTTATGCTAGTAGTAGGAGATGAGGTAACCGAGGCCCATTGTTGGGACCGCGGCGGGGATCCCGGGAATGATGCCATGTCACGTGACCCAGTGGCGCCATCTTTGGTTGTCATGGTAACCCACGTGAGCGGCCATCTTGTGACGTCATCCCCATAGTGATATGTGGTGGCCAATGCCAACACGGAATCCAATTATTACGGAATCGGCTAGGAATTCCACTTACGTAATCCCTTATATAGCCCGTTTATATGTATACAGGGTAAATGAAGCAATCTGATTGAACATTTTGAAGACCTGATCGAAGGTATAGCTAGAAAGTAGTGTTACAATTTAATATTAAAGGATGATAATATAGCCAATAGTACTGATACAAGGCCGCAATAGCACAAGACTGATGTAAAAGCTAATGATATGACAGATAGACCATAGACATGTAATGGCCTTGGAGCTTTGGAGATAAGATGGAAGCTGTTGGTAAAACTACCTGTATAGGAGCCATATATCAGCTGTATAGGAGCTGGGTCATAGGTATCCTTAAATGCCGAAATGAGACTAAGAGGGATAATAAATTAGACCTCCTTGAGGGATTTTTGCATGGCCCCCATGGCCCCAAACGAAATGAGGCTAAGAGGGATAGTAAATCAGACCTCATCGAGGGCTTTTCTCATAGCCATCATGGCCTCGTACGACTAAAAAGGGGTGCCGAAGGCCAGACCCTTTCCAAAAAGGGGTGCTGAAATTGGGGTGCCACGGGGTATGGCTGTTAGATACCGAGATGAGGCTAAGAGGGATAGTAAATAAGACCTCATTGGGGGATCGTTTTCATGGCCCTCAAGGCTTCAATCGAAATGAGGCTAAGAAGGATAGGAAATTAGACTTCATTGAGGGCTTTTCCCATAGCCCTTATGGCCTCATACGACTAAAAATGGGGTGCCGAAGGCCAGACATTTTCCAAAAAGGTGTGCTGAAATTGGGGTACCACGGGATATGGCTGTTAAATACCGAGATAAGGCTAAGAGGGATAGTAACTTAGCTCTCATTGAGGGATTTTTCATGGCCCTCATGGCGAAATGAGGCTAAGAGGGATAGTAAATTAGACCTCATTGAGGGATTTTCTCATGGTCCTCGTGGCCCCATACCACAAAAAAGGGATTCTTCAGTAGGTATCCTCGACAGGTATCTTCAAATAATACAATACCAGGTAATATGTATCCTCAAATACCGAAATGAGGCTAAGAGTCGTATGTGCGAGTCACTCGTTCGAGTAAATACTCTATGGCTTATTTGCTCGATGGGATTCGAATCGTTCAAGCAATTGCTTATCAGTAACTGCTTGATAGCTTATTGGCTTTGGGAACGATATAGGCTTTTGTTATACAGAAGGGAGATAACTCTGCATACAGATTATATGAAATCAAGAAATATGAATGATTAGTTTGCGCCAGTAAAGTGAACTGATTGGGTGATCTAAATAAATGAAACAACAAGAGTACTCGGAATAGGGTCAGAACTAACAAGAACAGACAGAAAAGCTAAATATAGTAACAATAAGCAAAGCTGTCCCAGCTGATAAGCTCTTATGCTTTATTGGAGTATACTCCGATTCAATTCCGCTAACCTCCCCGGGGGGGGGGGGGGGGGGGGGCTAGGTACCATATCACTACGTGCTACCAAATAAAGTAGTTGGAGGGATTGTCGGGCTGTTTGTGGTAATTCTTCGAATCGGGAAATCACTCTCGTACAAAGGAACATAGCCTCCGAACATACCCATTGTTGTAGGCCATTGGGTAACATAGCAACCACGTGCTACCATAGAAACAAGATGGCGGCCTCTAGTTTACAAAATGGCCGACGGAAACACGTATCACCTAACAACACGCGCTGCGCATGCGCACTAACACCACGTATCACTATGGGGAGGACGTCACACGATGGCTGCCCACGCGGTTTACCTTGTCAACCAAACATGGTGCCACTGGGTCACGTGACATGACGTCACTTCCGGGGTTCCTACCGGGGTCCCCAATGAGGGTCGGTTACCTCATCTCCAACTACTTATGCTGAGTTTGGTATGGTGAAAAATTAATTATGGCAATAAGTAAGGATTAGGTGGATGAAGAAAAGAAAGGAGAGAGTGGTGCAGAGAATTTATTGCAAAGTACAATTCAGAGTCCTTAGCGGAGATTCGATTAAGTGGGGCAGAGATTGTCAGTTTTCCAAACGTCGCCCCCTCCAACCCAGTGCGGAAAATCGAGACGCCCAGACAGCTGAACTCGGAGAAAAGGAAAGTTCAGAATTTTGTAGAAAAAATGAGTAACAATAAACTGTCAGAAAACTATAAAAAATCTGAGAATGTTTGTAATTATGTGTTTCGATTTAATAAATAAAGAGGTTATACCACTTAATTAGTTTCAAATCTGCCGAGATATCATCCCGATGTTACTAACCAAATATTTTCTTGCGGTCACAAATATACAATAATTTGGTATTTATTCAAAACGGTAGGCATTCGTGTTATTATATGTATAAAGGTCCATCTTCTAAAAAACAAGTATGTTTCAAGTGTGCTGGATCTGAGAGATGCCAGAGCCCAAAGCGAAAGAAATTCGTCTAAATAAAGCTCAAACAGTACAGGAAAAAAACAATTTTTGTTGATATGGATATTCCATATGAACACTGTGTACAGTCCAAAATGTCGTATGACACACCAAGAGTAAACGGAGAGCATTTAGGAGGGAAAACAGAGTAAACAATATGGTGGATATTGGTGAACAAGCTTGTGTGTGTTGTGGAGAAATATAGAGACAATTGGGTATGTACCAGCTTTTACAATTTTCACCTAGCTTTCGGACTGATGAAGATCTCCAGGATACAGACACAACAAGAAAAAAATACACACAGACGACAAAAGAAATGAAATGTGGAGATAAAAGTTCCTGTAAGACAAATTCTGACTGAACGAGTGTGTAAAACAACCCGAAAAGAAAAGAAACCGGGGTGAAAGTAGAAAACAAAAGGTGAAAAAATTCTGTTAGACAAATTCTGAAAAGTATTCCAGAAAGTCCTAACTCACAGTAGAACCCGATTTTAATATACCCTTCGAAAATTAAAAGGAACTGGAATTTTAGAAATGTCAACATACTTTCATGTATTACATGAAAGTATGATAACTGGGTGATAAAAACAAATTTGTTTGCATTCCATCCCCTTAAAAGGCACCAAGTAGCCTGCTGGGATGAATTTTTAGAGTTTGGTGCGTTTCAAGCTGGTGCACAACGACGTGGGGATGTGCTGGGACTGACCCCGTAATTGGATAGTTCCACTAAAAGATTGTTATTCGCTGTTACTGGCGCAGGGAAGCGACTAAGTGAAGATTGCATCTACAAGACCATTACCAGTGGGCTCCACCGCTGTCCAAAACACTTATAGATATGCAAGTTTTTCGGAGAGTGACCCTGACGGGAGTCGATCACACGTCTACGGAACCCAATAACCTAGCCATAAATGCTTTGCCACCATAACAACTGAGAAAACGGACCCCCCCACCCACCCCTCCCCCCCCCCCACCAAAAAAAAAATTGACTCAGCCAGTATGTTAGTTAACATTTACAATCGGCCCAGAGACTGAATTCGAGAATTGACGATTACTGGATTGTTGGAATTGTTTTTTGTGTTGATTCGTAATTGTCTGCAAGTAGCCTGTATTTTATTGTGAGATTTACCCCTGGACTGTTTGCCTTAGCGTCCAATGCAGCTGGAACAGATTACTGTTTTATTGGTCTGTGGTCCCAGGAATCTCAATCAATGAAAGATCAGTGAAGATACAACGGCTTGAATTTAATTTCATATCGTTGCAAATGTGAACTAACAAAAAGGCTTCATATTCTGTGAGTGGGCATTTTATTAGTTTTATTAAAGGGGGCGCTGTGGCGTCGCGGTAACTGGTTCTCGTCAGATCACCGAAGTTAAGCAACGTCGAGCGCGGTTAATAGTTGGAAGGGTGACCTGTACAACCCGCATATATGAAAAAATCCTTCATATGTGAAAAACTGCAAATGTAAAAAAAATAGACCAAATGTAAAAAAAAGTTGAAAAAAGTGTAACCGCATTTGTGAACACTTTTTTACTGCAAATGTAATAAAAAATGAAACTGCATTTGTAAAAACGTTTTTACTGCATATGTGAAAACAACTCGAACATGAGGATTTGATCGTGCGATTTTCAAATTTATAAAGATATCATTATTAGCACGGAGTTTCACCATTCTTATTTTGGGCATGGTAACTGAACAATTCAGATGCAGTACGATCTCGACATCTCGCCGTTGTTCTCCGGGGCCATTGATAGGAGGGGTGGAGTCAGTGTGGTAAAACCGGGCGCCCGGGGTTTTGGGGGGCCCGGTCCCTGGGTTCAAGTTCACCTTTAATAAGGGCCCACAAATACGTTTCTGTCTGTCATGTTTGTGGCAATTTAGTAGGCAATTGTATGTTGCGCAAATTGCGGGCCCCACGCGTGAATAAGTGACCATATTTTGAAAGTAAAGTTTAAGTTTTATTTGACTCTCTAAAAAACAAAAATTTTCCCGGACCCCCACCGACGAGATGGGTACACCCCCACTCCACTTCGCCCAAAATTGCCGTTTTGCGGCTTGTATGATCCCAACGAACACACCGCATAACTACAACGTTGTAGTTACGTTGTGTGTTTAAAGGGATGCGTCCAGAATCATAGGGCCCTGTTTTCAAAGCTAACACCGGGGCCCGAGACCTGCCTGCCTGTCTGTCTGAGCGAGCTACCGCAGATGCACTTGTGGGCTTCATTTTGTCCGTCCTTTACGTAGGATCAGTACTAGTGGGGTTTGGGTTAGTACAGTAACCACTTGTGAGGTTCCTAACCCACTTGTGAGGTGCAAATTGTGAGGTGTGCAACCGGGAAAAACACCAAAAAAAACCCCTCACAAGTACATCTGCGATAGAACGTCCGTCCGTCCGTCCGAGTTGATTAAAGAGGTTTAGGGGCCGTGGAAAGCTGTCCGTCCACGGTTTAGGGGCCATTTTTTTGTTTTTTAAGTAGTAGTCGTGGTCACAGTGGTGACGGTAGTAGCGCAGATGTTGGCAGTAGTTGGCAGTAGTTGGCGTAGTACTACTACTAGTAGTAATAGTAGTAGTAGTGGTTGTAGAAGTGCAATGGTCACCACGGTAGCAGGAGGAGAAGGTGGCGGAGGAGAAACACTGGTTTTTGGTTAGCTCTTCAAACTTGTGATCTAGATGTAATGTGTTCGCGACTGGCCCACGCAATCAGATTTGTGTCCATGGACAAGACATTTATTGCTATTTTGGAGCCTGTTGAAGACATCGTTGAAAAGGAAGCCAGAATGAATAAAGCTGAATCAATCGAGAAACAATCTTGCACTGGTGCCAATCCTTTCAATTCTAACACCACGCCCTAACATATTTAAATGACAACAATTATATAATAAGCGTAATTTACTGGGTTGAAATGCAGCAAGTCAGGGCTATGACAGATGGTTCTCGCACATGGCACTTTTCTTTGTTCTATCTTTCCTTTCCAATCAGATTTCAGAAGTCATCTTGTCAAGTACAGCCATCATCACCATCTTTGCTCAGTGGGAATAGCCATTAGTTTTAACCTCAAATGTGACCTGAAGACATAACCAATAATCAGGACTGGTGGACGCAAGTCAGGACAAGTGGAGCGAGTGATGCTAGAAGGGCATTGTTGTAGCCAAGGAAGGTGACTTTGCAAACAGACAGAACATCACTATTTTGGGCTTAAATACAGTGGCCCAAACGAGTAAAAGGAACATTTTACTAACAATGGATCGCTATCTTCAAGCCCAAACAGTGATGTTCTGTTTGTTGTCGCTCTTCCTTGAATAAAATTTATACCTCTGTCAGTATTTTTGTGTTTTGTGAATACCACTAAGCGTGGTTCTAATCAGGGGTGGCGCCAGAAAATCCCTACACTCTCCGACAGGGGAGGTTGAGTGGATGTGAGACCCATCGCGCCGACCATAGCTCGACGCGGTGAGAAAAACTCTGAAAATAAGCCAATGGAAACGCAACTAACTCGCTTCGAGAAAACAGAATTATTGTCATGAACTCTTGAAATGGAGGCATTTCTGTCCAACAATTTTCTAAAACTGTCACTTTTCTGTTATTCAATGCAAAACTGAACATGCACAATGCAAATTTCGACTTTTTAGGGTGATCTGAGAGTCATGCACGGCAGATCTGCGGGATCCGCACATGAGATGGTCTCCCCGACCAACTGGCCAAATTTCCCGACAGGAGGGGGGCGGGGGTAGGAGTGGGGATGGACCTTCCTGAAGGGGGGGGGGGGGGGCTCGGCTGTAGCCCCCTGACACCCACACCACCTCCAACACACCCCACTCCATTGGAGCAACCCCAGGTTCCAATCGAAAACAAACCTGACAATTACCCTCCTTTCAAGTAACTTTTTACACCTGAGCTCTATAATCAAGCACTTCGACATTGTTCTCATGCATGGACCTGTAAGGACACCTTCGCCTCCTTGCCATCT
Organism: Pictodentalium vernedei; assembly: GCA_031216915.1. Taxonomy (NCBI): domain Eukaryota; kingdom Metazoa; phylum Mollusca; class Scaphopoda; order Dentaliida; family Dentaliidae; genus Pictodentalium; species Pictodentalium vernedei. Next base: position 434,831,530 of record CM062296.1, on the reverse strand, counting down.
CTCACCCAATTGGTTAAGAATCATTGGACAATTTCCCCCACCCCGCCTAGCCCCCCCCCCCACCCCAACTATGTTCCAAACTCCTGCCTCAAAGGATAGCTTTATAAATTTGAAAGTCTCAATACTAAATCCTCGTGTTCGAGTAGTTTTCACATATGCATATTGGGCAAGACACTTCACCCCGATTGCCTACATGGGGGCACGGTGACGCTGTGTACTGAAGCGTACTGCACGTCGATGGTGCGCATGTCTTCAACCAATCTAACCCTGCCTGTGCTGCGGTGCAGAGTTCAGAGTTACGATGTTGGAGAGCTGACAGCTGCTCGTCGTTGCTCGGTGGTTCTCTCCGGGTACTCCGGCTTCCTCCACCCATAAAACTGTCACGGTCACGATTAGCCATTGTGCATAAGTATGTGACCTTAAACACCAATAAATAATAATAATAATAATAATATTATATTTGCAGTAAAAAAGTTTTCACAAATGCGGTTACACTTTTTTCAACTTTTTTTTTTACATTTGGTCCGTTTTTTGTTAGATATGTGGGATTTTATTACATATGCGGTTGATTTTCTTTCACATTTGCAGTTTTTACATATGCAGGATTTTTTCACATATGCGGGTTGTACAGTGATCATTTCAGCGGCTGATTCGTGCTCCCGCGTTGTGTCCTTGGGCAAGGCACTTAACCCCGATTGCCTGCGTGGGGGCACGATGACGCTGTGTACTAATGCGTACTGCACGTCGATGGTGCGCATGTCTTCAACCAATCTAACCCTGCCTGTACCGCGGTGCAGAGTTCAGATTTACGATGTTGGAGAGCTGACAGCTGCTAGGCGTTGCTCGGTGGTTCTGTCCGGGTACTCCGGCTTATTCCACCCGTAAAACTGTCACCGACATGATATGACCCCGGCTGTTAAAACCATAAATAAATAAATAAATAAATAAATAAATAAATAAATAAATAAATAAATAAATAAATAAATAAATAGTTTTATTAAAATCATTTTTTTAAATTATCTAGTCTGTATGGATTTGCCTTGTTACAATATTATGAGAGAGTGCCTATTGGTACTCTCCCAAAATATTGTAACAAAGTAAATCCATACAGATAGCCACTCTCCCCTAATCTGTAAAAAAATAAAGACAAATTTTGACTACTAAATATAACTCAGCACCTTACAAGTTAAAGTACGTCCAGTCGGCCAACCTGATAACACTTTATTTCAAACACTTAGTATAAAATAAAATGTTGAATTCAATATCTTCCATATCTCCCCTTCGGACTACACAATTTTTTTTTTTTACTTGGGTTTAACGACACATTAACAGCCAGGGACATATCATGTCGGTGACAGTTGTACGGGTGGAGGAAGCCGGAGTACCCGGAGAGAACCACCGAGCAACGACGAGCAGCTGTCAGCTCCCCAACATCGTGACTCTGAACTCTGCACCGCGGCACAGGCAGGGTTAGATTGGTTGAAGACATGTGCACCATCGACGTGCAGTATGCCTTAGTACACAGCATCATCGTGCCCCCATGTAGGCAAGCGGGGTGAAGTGTCTTGCCCAAGGACACAACGCGGTTGCCGCAGGTGGGATTCGAACCGAGGACCTCTCGGCTTGCAGCCTGCACCTCTACCTACTGAGCCACCGCGCCCCCGACTACACAATAAGTACATCGTTAAATTACCGACACGAGTTGACCCTGGCTATCGAAAGGGTCGTTAAACCCCAATAAAAAAAACTAGCCATACTTAAAGTGCTGAAATGACGTAGTCTGGGCTGGGCTAGGATAGATAACTCTACTTTCACGGCTGGTGGAGAACATGTGCATCGAAAGCTTGGTGACCGAAATGGCATTGCATCATCGTTGGTTTGAAAAAGCTGGAAATACTCAGGTGTTCATACCAGTCTTTCAGAATCTAAGGACACAAACATGCGAGGAACCGACACTAGTTTATTTGGGGGTTTCAGCACACTAGAAGAACCTGCAATAAATGTTTCACTGATTTTTCAACAGATCTCCTAATCTCTCGGGCCACCACTCAAGAATCCGACGATATTGTTTGTTTACCCTTTTTCGTGCAGATTGTGCGTAGACTACTGTTGATTTAATGTGACGTTTCTTTACTCACAAAATATACATATATTCTTCCATGTTATAGTTATAAAGATTCCAATCAATAATTATTTAATTCGCACTGAAAAGTGAAAACGTTAAGATAGTAACACAATTGGCGGAACTACGCGGTGTAATCATAAAACTACAGCTGTGGTGTTGTCGCAGGATTACTGGGGTTAAATTGATGTTCGAAATGATGGAGGAAAATTTATGTTCTTATCAATGCTCAACCGACAGCCAGTGACTGTCGTCTGAATTCCAGTTCGAACGTAAACCTTGCCACCTTATCAATACCCTATCCGCTTGGGACTGTTAGGATTCCTGAAGGGGCCGGTGCCTTACAACGCCAAAGGGTGATCAACGATAATTCACTGACAAGATTATTTATTTACATGTACGAAGAAATAAAATATGAAACAAATTACTCACAAAATTGTCCATAAGAATACATTAATTACGCGCATAAAAGTTTATTCTTTAGGGCCCTCGACGTCTCCCACAGCTAGCTGTGTCCGCTGGATCAACCTGACATCATCTTCATTTTCTCGTGGTTTGTGATACAAAGTGTTTATTCACTTCTCGTTGCTTCCTCCTCGCAGAGTTAACTTCGCAGTCATTCGGGCTTAACACATATAATGTTCTGCTTGTGTGATTCAATCAGAGTTCTCACAGTTCAATCACAATTCAATCGGCGTTTACCACAGTTCACAATCACTTTGCGCCTTGCCTGGTTCTCACAGGGTTAAGTTATTCTTCGCCTTCAGATATATACTTAACACAGCTTACATAAAAATATTCTGCAAAGTGTTCTCAACATCACCAATTCTCGCACCGTCTAAAACTATCGTATCTCGTGAGCTATTCAAGCGCTTACTCAAGCTCTTAATACGGTTTCTAGACTTCAACGTTACAGCTTTTACTTCTTTGGCTACTACGCCACTACGGTTCGCAACCGTTAACAAACTACTATCGGTTCTTTACAGCCCATACAGGATTACGACAATACGCGTACTTTCAATCTCGGTGCCTATGACCCTCGACGGCCAAGGCTAAACTCGGACCTTCTCTGAGTGCCCTCAGGCCAACTGCCTACCTCAAAACTCTGCATCACTCTTTATATAGTCGGAACGCAAAGTTTAAACATATTAATTCTGATTTAACGAGTGCTTTGTAATTCGATATGGATAGAGATATTAAGGCGTATTTTGTTTGAGTTAGACTCGATTGACATTTCGTGAACACTTTTATTATTATGAGCTCGTGTTCTGTCATGTCTGGCAACATATCTCGGAACTCTCCTGGATTGGCAAGATATCTCTGTTTTGAAACAACTAGACATTTTAATGATTGTCTCAAACGGCCAGAACACGATTAAACTGTTTACGTTCCAATTACCCGTGAACAATCACTAATTCAAATCCACCATGGACAGGATGATACATTAGTTTAGTGTAACCATGAAGAGAAAATCGCTCGCCCTGTTCCACATGTGTACGCTCACTTATCTCTGCTTCGACAACACGAAACAATATTCTAGCTAATTAGGAGTTTAGTTGACTGCATTATTTCTAATTGACCATTTAACCAGATAGCGTGACACAAGCAAATAAATATTATTTACTCGAAGGCTCCTATAGATTTCGCCAGCAATCTTCGACATATTACTGTGATTTGTGTTTTTTCCACAAATCTTAGGACTTGTGTATACTTTAGTCCAAGTTAAATTACATAAAAAATAATAAAGTTGTAATCCCAACTCTTGGCCTCAAATAGCGTGACAGATGTGGCTTCATTCCAAATTATTTAGAAAACGAATATGTTTAAACCTTTGAACCGGGCGGCCACATTTCCGGCCATGAACATGACACGTAATAACGTCATTAAGCGGTCGTCCAACGTAACTTTGGGCATTTTTTGTAAATTTTCACAATGCTGTAAAAACGAAATAAAACGGTGAATAACGACATATTATATACCAAAATAATGACAAAAGTATACAAAACCCGAATTTACCCTCTTTTTGGAAATTAAAAATTTTTTTTTTTTTTGCTTTTGATGACAAAGAAATTGCCAGCCGCATAAGTAACCGCCAGGGTTAACAAGGAGAGTGGTGGCCGAGTAGATGCGTGCGCTGGTCTCTCATGCCAGAGATCCCGGGATCGATCCCCGGTCGGGGAAAGTTCTCGAGGTGTCCGAACACTCTCTGTCAGCATTAAATGTGGGGTTGATGCTGTCACAGCGTATCGTCCTATCGGATGGGGACGCAAAATATCTGTCCTCTGTGCGGAGCGAGACACACTCCGTGCAGGCCAGGCTAAAGATGCCTTCGTAGTATTCGAGAAGAGCTAAGCCACGAAGTTGCCGTTATGAAGGTCATCCCACACACCTGCGCCATTGGGCCAAGAAGAGGCGTTAATATAAGTTGCATAACTTGTTCGCCAATCCTTGTGAAACAAATAAGATCAAATAAAAGGGTTAACAAAATAAAAGGGTTAACCCTTTACCTAACATGAAAATCAGACGCCACTTGCAAAAAAAAATATTTAATAACTAATTTTTTTCATTTTTTGTCTCAAAAACATAGGTTATGACCCCTCATTGGAACGAGCTCGTTCCAATGAGGGGTCATAACCTATGTTTTTGAGACAAAAAATGAAAAAATAATTAAAATTAATAGGCGATTTTTGAGAATAGCGCTGGCCGGTTTTGGCCGTTACGTTGGGTAAAGGGTTAACAAGGAATAGATCGGTAATTCGAATATCTGTGTTGTGAATAAAAGACTCCACACTCGGAGAAAGCATATTTATCATTTCATCACAACGTGGCGAGAATGCTCGGGGGAAAATGGATGACCACAAACGCTTCATTCTGTTTGTCCGACACGTTGTTGTGATCAGGTGGGTTTTTGGGTGAAGTTGTGAAATGATTTCACTTTCCACGATCTGAAATCTTCAAACATTTCACTGCTGTTTTTGAATCTGGCAGGCGATGTGATGTACAACTCACGATACATTCACAGGAAAATAATCAACTGACAATGTGATAATTGCAAGATTTAGCCCATAATAGCGCTGTTCAGATCACAAACTCTATAATTTGACGCACGCGTCAGCAAGGGATTAATACGCCACAAATTCGAACTACTATTATTTGGTTAGTGACGATGATCAGAACATAAAAGTGGAAAATTATATTTGAAAACAAAAATATATTCACATCAACATACATTACAGTCGTCACAATTGTATACTTACGAAAAAATAATTTTACTGTCGCCGAACTAAATTAGTGACGTAAAGAAGGCTTGATGAAGTCTGCTACGAAAAAAGAAGACCAATGTCAAGGAGAATTATCAAAAAGGTGTTTTCCTGTTCTTCAAATATTGAGAAATGTCGTACCATCGTAAATTTAAATATCTCCCTCACACAACCGCATTGTGTATAAGACGGATCAACGTCGATTTTGAGCGCTGTTAGCATCAAAAGGTTGCGAAAATCTATGTGTGTTGACACTCTGTGGACCAAAAAAAAAAGGAGAAATTTCGCTAGACGGACAAAAAGCCACACGGATTACCGAAATGAGACCACAACATGTCATTAGTGTTTAGATAAATGAATTTAATAAGAAACACAATTCCGACATTGTTCTGGCCGGTAACCCAACGCCTATAAAATTAGTATTGGTAAGCAGATCAGTTATTAATGTTCTTAAATCTCATGAGAAAAACAACAGTCAAACTTCCCCAAACAGCAACTACGGAAGGCCGATAGTTCCAAAACAAATGAAGCATACCAAATCATGTACATAAATGAATTGGAAACCAGGATGTCTAAGTGTAGCCGATTGGTGAAAGTATTCAGCATGCAGGGCAGGTCATTTTTGTTGTTGTTTTGGCCTCACTTGAACATTCAAATGACACTCTTAGCAGCTGTCACTGGTCATGCAACCCCAGAAATGGGCACATATAACACTAAATGAGGAAGTTTGGAAGTTCACCCTTTTTTGTGTATCAATCTCATCGTATGTTACCAATTTGATACAGACCTCATGCAAAATGGCACAGGATTGTGAGGGGTATGGTCACAGCAGACTCACAAAAGCCATATTGGACATTCTTCATTTTTCATTGATGCACTCTCTCATGACTCCATACTTATTCTTCTGAACTGTGTGGATTTGACCCTTGGTGAACTTCATAAAAGGTAAACAAACACAAGAAAAATGGCAGCCCTTTTAAAATGTAGGCATCCTAAATTACAATTTGACTTGTGGTCTGTTCCTTGCAAGAATGATAAAAAGATTTCTCCGAGTCTGTACTAGAAGGATTGCAGAATTTAACTATTCAACAAATTTAAGGTATTTTATTGTCTAAAATCTGGTCGGTTACTTATGCCGTAGCAGACTTTCAGGCGGTGCTATCTTCCATGTGGTAGCAGTTCCATGGCAAATTTCAGTTTCCACATGTTCTATGTTTCATTCCAAGCATTTTGGTATATAATTTATTGGGGTTATTCATTTTGGGTCTTTTTTTTAGACTTGGAAGAAAATTACATGAAGTTGACCAAAGTTAGGTTGGACGTCCCCTTAAGGGCCTATATAAGTAATGGAATTTTGTTTATTTTGAAATTCTCACCTCTCATATTCCTTAAATTCAGATTAAATATACACAAATTATACATCAAAATGAAGGTTGGGATGTATAGAACACGAAACACATATGTAATCAGCTCATCGAGTCGACTGTAGGCACCACTGGTTCCTGGAAGTCTGCTACCGTATTCGCACCAGAACTGATAATAAAATAATATTTCATCAAAACAACTTGTGGCCAAATGTGCTTCATATATCCAAGAACAAAGCTAGGCATTCAAAACACTCTCGAATACAGCGATAGGACTGCATTTTGGACAAAGACAACACTGTCTGCATTTTTTATTGAAGATGGTTTCCATGCTCGACAGACATGCGCAAATCACTCGTTACCACGAATTTCCATCGAAAAACAAATTCGTAATTCTAAGAAATTTCAACAGGTATCATGATACCTTGCATTGAATATGGCAACTGTGCAATCTCTATCTAATAACAGTATACTGTATGAAGGCGATCTTTTTCATTATTTAATTTTAGACGGCGTTGTTTTTACATGCTTTTTCCGTCCGATGACGTCGACCGGAAATCGAAAGTATACTCATACGTAAACAAAAGCAAAGGCTTTGGAATGTTCCCCAATGCAGCTCTGTCGCCGCGTATTGAAGAACCTTTATCCCCTACCTTTGTTCTTGGATATGTAAAGCACATTTTGCCACAAGTTGTTTTCGTCAAATATTATTAAATTATCAGTTCTGGTGTGAATGCGGCAGCAGACTTCCAGGAACCAGTGGTGCCTACAGTCGACTCTATGAGTTGATTACACGTGTGTTTCGTGTTCTATACATCCCAGCCTTCATTTTGATGTACATTTTGTGTATATTTAATTTGAATTGAAGGAATATCAGAGGTGAGAATTTTCAAAATAAACAAAATTTCATTACTTATATAGGCCCTTAAATAGGATGACTGTTCAGTAAATATGTGGAGTAGACCAATAAATATCTTCGATGCTGCACGTTGAAAATTTGATTGGGCTACCCCAAATAATGAATATAAACTCTTCTAATTGTTGTCATTGGACTGGCAAGGAAGATACCACCAGTGTTCAAATGTTAATAAAAATGGTGAATGTTATCAAAGATTCAGTCAAATGAAGTCTTGATTGAGAAATATTCATTGCGTTGAATGAAAGAAAATAAATGTTCAGGGTATTTTTAGATTCAGTCGTCTGGAAAATTTCAGTTAGTAAAAAAGCGAGCCGTAGGTTCGCTTTTCACACCAACTGAATAATTCCATCGCGTGAATCTGGACTATTAAAGGGTAATACTGGTTCCAGATCATAACAGCGTCGAATTCCTTTAAAAAATGTCTGGTGGTTGAAAGCTTTCCAATCACCTCGTTGATTTTGATATTTCACTAACTTTGTATAACATCGTTTGAATGATTGATTTATGAACAGTGGTTCTTGTTTCGGTTGATTCGTGGTGTGTTGTATTGAATTCGTGTTAGTTTGTTTGAAAATGTCACACTAAACAAACACCTCTTAATTTGCTCCCTAATATCTGTTGGTTACTCAATCAACTTGTCAAAACCAATGTCATTTCTCGAATAAGATCGCCCGTTCTTTAATTGGTTTCATGTACAGTCACCGATAGAAATCGCGTTCTGGGATGTTTCTCGTGCATCTAAAAAGTTTGTTTTCAGGTCTAATACCTTTGTCATACTTAATAAACCACGACAAACAGTGTTTGGTCAAGCTTAGCCTTGTAAAACTAATGATTAGCAAGAACACTTTGCGATGAGTGTTTGAAAAATAAAAGATTAAGGTGATTCTAAAGTCATGGCTGTCAACATGGAAGCCAGAAACACAGAAAAATGTGAACATTTCATTGAACAATAACTTGGCAACGAAACAGCCTTGCCCTTGGATACCAGGGTTAGGGTGAATGGTCATGTCACATAGAACGTGATGGGACCCGCAAAATATGCATTTAACAAATTTACGAATCATTTGGAGACATTAGAAAATGTGTACTGTCAAAAAGTCGGAAATGGCGTGGGCAGGATTTCAAAAATAGCGAGACGCTTCACCTTCCAATGAACAACCAACGTGAGCTATCAATAATGTACTGCAGCAGTTGAGTCTTAATTTTTAATAAAACACATCGAAGATAGGACTAAGCACGTTGTCAACCTGGGTCGTTTCAGTCTCAAAAGTGTCCGCCATGTTTACGGTGGGAAATTCAAAACACAGAAGGTTGTGGGCAACATTGCGACAAAAGATCTCGCCATATGTCCCGTAAATTCTCATGACAATGCCACTTCTGAAATTCTGATTGTCGATATATCTCAAGGGAAGCAGACTAATAGAGGCAAATTGCATTGATTGTCTGTTCTATGTAAATATTCTTCCCTCGCCAACTGACGCAATCAATTTGTTTATATGGATCGACCTTGCCATTAGTTTGTATTCATGCACCAAAATTACCAATAGAGAACAAAAAATTCAGTTTTCTTTAATTAACAAAACGGTGACATATAGTGGAATTAGAAAACCATGTTGTATTCTTTCGTTGTTGAAATATTCGTAAACTGGTTGCTTTTTCACTTCTTTTAATCGCAAATCGGGGGAACTATTGTTCGTCATGTAATATTGATGGTTAACTTTATTGGTCTGTCATTCGGTCCCGTTTCAGTTTGGTTTCGGTGAGTTCCAGAAATAATGCTCCTAATTTTGCGATCTGGTGTGATTATACATTGCGAATCATTGTAAATGATGTATTTCATTAAGTTTGTTTGCAATCCACAAAGATCATCGATAATTGCGAATAATATGTGGGCTATTAGACTCATGCCTGCAAGTATTTGTTGATCGAAGTTGTTGTCACCGGAAAGTCACATGCGTTGGTAAGTCGCTTGTTCAAAGTGCGAAAAATAATATTTTTTCTTTCTATCCACCCCACTAGACCTCCAAATCACAAATAAAATATGACAGAAGTGTGAATATGAAATTTTTCTCTAGAAAATTATTTTATCAGTCGTAGCAAAGAAATTCTCAACGAAAGCGAAGTATGGCAACACACACAGGCACAATCGAGCTTCAAATTTTTGGGAACGGGTCAACTCGCTACTGGGTCAAGTCGCCACGGGTCAACTCACCACCACCAAAAAAAAAAAAATAATAATACAAGGTAGGTTTCTGACACAACATGAGTTTATTCATGATCCAAAACATAGCATTTAGCACATGAAAAATACTTTTATACATTAAGCACTTTATCGGATTTTTTCAATAATTGGACGAATATTTTATACTTTGAGCACCGTAAGCAGGGCCGGCGGAAGCAGCAAAAGACAAGGGGGCGAAACTGTCCGATGAGGGCAAGTGCACGTATATCGCCTAAAATTGGGAGGGGATGCCTCAGATGCCGAAGGCATCTGCACCGAGTGCCGATGGCACGAGGTATTAGAGGGGGGGGGGGGTGCGGAGGGGTTGTCCCCCAGCAAATTTTTTTAATGGAGCTCTCAAATTGTGCATTCTGGTGGCCTTTGGCCTGAAATTCCTCTTATATTTTATAATAGAAAAAAATGTTTTTTTTTACAGCCTGTAAATATACTACTCAAAGTTTGCTAAGCACGAAGCATATCCAACTACCTGTTTTACGTTTTAGTTGAAATATTGTTATGAAAAGTGTATATATTTTTTATTTAATTATATCTTTAATCTTTTATGATTTAAGTACAGAAATTAATATTTTATTTGTGCTTGACATTATTTTTTAGCTTTTGAATACGATAAACATGGAAAATGGATATTATTAGTAAAAGAGGAAATTATCCAAATTTGCTAAAAAGTAGACTGAGCGAACTGGTATGGGTTCAATATCGAGTACGAGACCCATTACTGTTAATTATCCTGATGGTCATATGTTGGGTGATGTTCCATTCTTGGACCATCATGGCACCAAGCTCCTGGACACTTCTTGACTGGACTGGACGGGCTGAAATTGCAAGCTGCAACTCATTCCAGACATGTTCGATTGGATTGAGGTCATGGGTTCTTGATGGCCAGTCCATACGCTCAATCTCCTCCCCCTGTCGGTACACCCGGACAGCATAGGCAACAAAAGGGCGGGCATTATCGTCCATCAGAATGAATCTATCACCCACTGCACCTGCATACAATCTGACGTGGGCATCCAGGATCTCATCAATATACCGCTGTGCAGTCAATGTACCACGTTCAAGGACATACAGCTCTGTACGTCCATACCAGCTGATGCCGCCCCAGATCATTATTGACCCTGCACCATAGCGGTCATGTCCAGCAATGTTGGCTGCATGAAATCGCTCTCCTGGGCAGTCGAGTCAATATCTTGACTCATCTGTAAAAAGGACAGGTCGCCGATCGTCTCTGGTACATCCAACATGGCCCATGGCCCTTTCATATTGTGTCTGGCAGTGGTTCTGGAACAGCGGAATTCGAATACATGGTCTTCTCGATCGGAGACCACCTTCGTGCAACCTTGCCCGGATAGTCGGCGCCGAAACATTTACCCCGGATGCATTCCGAAGGTCACTGCAAAGCTGGGTTGCTGCTGCAAAGCGGTTCCTATGGGTCTGAATGATCAAAAGCCAATCTTCAGCTGCAGATGTTGCCCTGTCTCTGCCACCACCATGCCGTCTTACTGGTGTGCCATACAGCTGAAATCTTGCTCAGGCTCTGGTGATCAGCGTATGGTGTACACCAAGGGCTTCATCAACCTGACGATGCGTAGCCCCTTGCTCCACTATCACAACAGCCCGCCACATTGTTGCTTCAGACAAATGTCTTCTTACATTTGCATTCGCCATACTCAATCATTATATCACAAGGTTTGGTGTTGAAATGAACATTGAATACCCTAGACATGTCATGTACATGTAGACAATACACGAAAACATCATGAAAATCAAGGGGTACATGCTTTCCATGACTCACGAAAAGTCTGCCTGTCAAGAGAGCTAATGTAAACAATGGGACCATCTCAATACATTCCTAAATCATATCCACAAAAAATATCGCAAATATGCCACAAACAAATTTCACAATGATGTTTCAAATATGTGGTGCTTAGCAAACTTTGAGTAGTAAATGAATGGACAACGGTAAACTGGTCGGAAAATGACGGGGATGAAACTACATACCGTTTCCACCCCCATCAGCGGTTGAGACCTGCATGACCTTTATGGCCGTACCAAAAGGCCCCTGCCCTGCTGGGCGGACCCTGGGGCAGTTGCCCTGTTTACCTACCCCCTCTCGGTGCTAGTATAAGTCTCGGATTATCTAGTGCCATAGGCTTCGAACCAGTTTTGCTGTCGACAAACTCGGCTTTTGGCCATCTCACTAATAAAACAGTCAGGCTGAGCAGGTAGGCAGAATTTGCTGATACATAGGCCTACTATCGCTTGAATGTCATGCCCATGGGCAATTAATGTATACATATACATCCATGCAGGAGAATTGGTTATTCAAAGATACAGCTGAATAATAGGCTGATCAGTATGATCCTGGTTCTTTTCTGATAGTTGAACAATAATAATGCTAATTTTTTATGTTCGGACACTTTCGCCCCCGTTAGCGAGGGCAATGGGGCGACCGCCCCCGTCGCCCCCTTGTTCCACCGACCCTGCCTAAGTATTGGTAAATCGATACGACTTATTGGCGGAATTCAATTCCATAACTTCCCTTCGAGCCTGCATGTAGTTCCTGCTAGGTGATTCCAGTGCCACACTTTTTCAACTTTGAAAACTCCTTTTTTTAGTTTCCAACCAATAACTTGAGCTGTAATTGACAGAATCATATAAAATTTGTTGTGTAGGTGTATCAACATAAAATGCAGGTCAAGTCAGATCAGGGTTTGATCCGACAATTTTTGCCAGAGTTATGTCCCTTTTTCAATTTTTTTGTGGTGGTAGGGTGGGGGTGGGGTGTGTGGCCACACAGTCTTTTATTTTCTATTATTGGGATTTGACGATACCCTTTCAACAGGGTCATTTCATGTCAAGACAGTTTTACTTGTGGAAGAGGGCAGAACAGACATATCACTTGTATGGCTAATATTTCCAGGGGAGGTCAACTAGATTACTGATCAATGTGGTGTGCCATACTTTTGAACTGTAAATAGTTCCCTGTGAAAAAATGGCTGGACCAGTGCATGCAGTGGTCCTTCAAAAATTTAAATAAACATACAATTGGATTTATTTTTTAAAAAGTTATGACTCAACTGTTGTTCTCTAGTGCACATAGAAAACATATTCTTCAATGTGAGATTCATATTTTAAGTTTTGGTGGCAGGAAGTTGACCGTGAGTTAGGGATTTTTAAAAGCCTTTTTTTGGTGAGTAAATTCTTTTTTAAAAAATTTGTATCACATTTTTGTAATCTACTAGGTAGAAAGCAATCATTCATGTATTAAATAACCATTACTATTGAAAAGTAATGAAGAAAACACCATGTTTTCGACCTGTCCACTCAAACTACAATCTTCAGTTTAGAATCACCTTAAAAGAGACCTTATTTTCTCAGAACACCAAGAGGTTCCTGTACCCAGTGATCCAGATTTAACGTATTCTGTCCCTTACAGGAACGGCCTGTGTTAAAGGAAATCTTGCGGCACAAGTGCTCAAGAGGAGTCCCTATCTGAGCTTGAACCAAATGAGGATAAAGATCAAAACCGGCCAAGCAGTTACTAAAAATCGAAGTGTCTGCGATCTCTCAAATTCATCATTCCTATTACCAATTTGTTTTCTTTGGGATGCAATAGCATACTCTCGAAAGGCCCTTTCTTCTACCATCCCAAAAACTGAATAATAAAATAGTCTGCCTTGGGCGTAATTTGGCGTCTTTTTGGGTGCTTCAGTATTTCAATCCGACTCCAATTCTCGTTTTGAACTCGAATATGGAAACTTCGTGGCGGAACGATCGCAACATTCGGCTAAAATTTGTTTATTTATTTATTGGTGTTTAAGGACGCATATTTCTACACAATGGCTAATCATGATCGCAACATGGGTATAAAGTGAAGTCTAGCCAATCAATTTATGCCCATGTTGCCCATTTTAGAGAACTCCCCCCCCCCCCCCCAGGCATTGGTGACCGGGTCCTATTTTACCAGTAAAACAGAGTATGTTTACCACTGTAAACAAGCACTGCTTCACTTCCCGGGGTTCCCACGGGGAATTCGGCTTAGATGATGATGGCGAAGAAGATGATGATGATGTGCTTATACACCAGTATACTAAAGGAATACTGAGGTTAATTAACCCCAGTACTCGGAAGTATGACTTGTAGTCTTTTCATATAAACTTTCATTTTACACTGGAATAAACATGAATCGTTACTGTTTACCTACCAAGGATAAACTAAGACTATTTTGTTGGAGAACCGTTGTCAAAAACAAGAAATACTATGAACCGCGGTATTGTAGAAAAATATCCTGGTTAAACCATAGTTTTCAAGGTCTGTGAAGTTGGATTTATGTCGGGCGTTGGATATTCGATCAACATTCTTATTTTAGTTAGTTTGACGTTGGCCGTTGGACATTCGTTTGAATTCGCCTGAAACTTGCTTGGCGTTCGGCGTTTGACATTCGTTGGACAATCGCCTGTAGTCAGCTTCACGTTCGGCGTTTGACATTCGTTTGACGTTCGCCTGACTACAAACAAATGCCAAACGAATGTCAAATGCCGAATGTCAAGCAATTCTCAGGCAAAACTGAATTCATTGTCAAACGTGTGTCAAACACCGGACGTGAAACTGACTGCAGGTGAATATTAAACGCCGAACGCGAGGCTGAATAATACATGCGAATGTTAAACGATGTCTAACGCCGTACGTCAAGCCAACTTCAGGCGAATGTCAAACGAATATCCAATGCCCAAAGTTAAGCGAACTTCACAGACCCTTGTTTACAGTTTGGGACAGTAACACGATGTACCATTGTATTTTTGTGAAGGAAGTGTGATCTACTGATATAAATACCCCAAGTTAACACAATTATATTCTCTCCCAACCACTACATTTAACAGTACCCGAATACATTGTTGGTAACAATGGCCGCTGAATTGCACTTTGTTGCAACTGCCTTCCGGTTTCTTCTCAGAGAAACTTCCAAATTACTTTGAATTACGCCCCTTGTGCCAGTCATCTTATGGCATCACTGAACTGACTATTTGAATTAGAAATACCCGCCTTGAAATGTTGCACTTGGAAGTGATACAATATCTAAAAATAAGCAGACTTGGGAAAATATATTGTTTCAATAAACTTTTCAAGCATTCTGACATCTTACATTATTGATGAATATTCCAGATAAAAAAGAGGGTGATTTGATGACTTTTGGACCTAAAAAATACAATTTACATTTGGTGTGTTTTTGTAGGAAATGCTCTGAAAAATATGTGCACGTGACCGCTACTTCCCTTGCTGGTAATTTTTCTTTCTTATTTGTTGCATACCCCCCTGTTTTGGGTTGGAGAAAAAGTTGTCTGAAGGGCTATACTTGACAAGGATATTTGAATGCCAAAATTAAAGTGATGCGATCATATTTTATTTTGCCTAAACGTTATAATGGTCGCCTATGGAAAAATATTTAGTTCCGTGATACCTTATGAACATACTTCGGACAAAACGAGGTCAAAATATTTCCAATGTCTATTTCCGAAGTCCGAATTGTATACAAAGATGCCAGTTTTGCTGGTCTCAACCGTACACATCTCGAAATCACAAAAAAAAATCAAGTTCCTAATAGCTGTATTTATAAAATTATCTAATACATAATGGGTATGTCATTCACAAGCTGACCTTTTCAGAGATAATGTATATCCGATTTTAGCAATTAGTTCGTATTTACACGGTCTTCAATCGAGGAAAACGTGAATTGATGTGGAGTGTTTCTTGAAAAAATGATAAATATTCACTTTCAGTGCGGTGAAAACTTGAAAGCTATTTTAAGTGACCCAGATTTCTAACTTATGATTATTTCACCCTGCGCCTCCAAAGCCTAATCCATTTATATCTCATGAAACGTCGTTAATTTCGACGTAACAACCAATGTCTTATTTCCTGATTATCAACTAGTGTCTAATCGGTGCGTGCTCCCATAGCAGCAGCACAGTATTCTTGTGCGTAGTTCACATGACGTCAATTACGACAACAGGTGCAAGTAAAGCACATTCATGACGTCATGGTGTGGAGCGTCTGAGCCAACGAACTGATTGTCGGTTGTTTTTGGGGAGAATTTGGCGACAATGAATTAACTAAAAAGTGTAAAAAACATTCGAAAATTCATGTGATATACAGAATCTTTAACTCGTGATGTTTGGATATAAGATTTTTTGAAACTCGTTTGATGAATTCGATTCACAACTCGCCTAAAGGCTCGTTGTGAATCAAATCCATCAAACTCGTTTCAAAAAATCTTATATCCAAACATCATTCGTTTGAGATCCTCTATTTATTACAAGATTTACTCTCGATATTCGCACTTTATCGACAATGTTTATGACGTGATTTCATTCTGTTGGTGGAAATGGGAAACGTCTAAACAATCCTGTTACGAGTCGATATAATACGATGTAATTTAATATTTCGCGTTTGAAAGGACCCTGCCCCATACTAGTATTGAAATGTATTTTGTGTGATTAAAGATTCGGCGATTCTCGTGTAATGATTTCTTGGATGGCCATTCATATTTCGTTACATTTACTATTGGTTACGAACATTCGATTTAGATACAGGACCCGTCAGCTCATTTCAGTGATGAGCCATATGCTTTGGAATCAATGCTTCAAACATCAGCTTGAAAGACAATTCTTGTGAATAACAGAGGTCCAAACTTGGACGAAATACCGTTTTGTAATTAGTTGGGGTGGTACGTCCTGTTGGTCCAATGCACTCCATATTAATTCAGTGCGAAAATGTGTTTACAGATTAAAACCCCCTACTTTGCTTTATCAGAACAGTACCGCATATTCCTGACGCTAGCGGTCCAAAGAGGTATACTTCTAGTCCCCAACCTTGATGTCAGAAACTATCGGTCACCGGGTTATTTTTACTCTCGAAGTGGCAATCGAAAACAGAAATCCGCGTGTCTCTTTACATAAGAAGCGTTTTTCAATTTGCTCCTATGTGTGTACCCGATATTCCGTTGGTCAGTTGCCTAACACGTCTTATGCATCCAGAAATGGAGGATTTTAGTGTTGGTATTTGCACCTGTACTAATTTCTGATAGAATCAGTCACCTGTGGTTTACCTATCCTTATAGTCCAGATTGGAAAATAGCAGGTATTGATACTGACAGAAACTACAGTCAGTCCACACCATCGTGATTTCGTCAAGTCATTAAAGCATTAGAATTAATTTGTTTAGCTTACTTGAGCTAAGGTTTGGGGATTGTGGGCTTGCAGCCGAGTATTGGTAGACGAACTTACTAAATAGGGTACGAAATTGGGCTAAAAACAGATCTTGCAGATTACAAGAAAATCTCATTGATGTTTCTTGCAATCTGTATGATCCGTTTTAGCCCCGTCGTTTATCCTTTTCAGTTTGTTAGTCTGCCAATAGTTTTGGATGCCCTACTTCTGTATTTTACATGGCATGTACGCCCGATGAAAACATTGAAAGCGTTACATGTTCAACTTTTACACCTCAGTTGTGAGGTAGTATTTTCCTGGGAAGTCCTCGTGGTTTCTTGTGGACAGTTGCAAATGACATTTATGAGCTCAGTCAACATTTAGAAGGTGTTATACACTGGAAGCAACGCGAGCGACGTGATCTAGTTATAATTAACATTTTTCTTCTCGATTTCCAACTTCGACACGATGTAATATCTGTAACTTGAGTCTTGCTGTAAAATTAAAATTCCACAGCCGACAATTCCCTTTGTTTCCCATTAGCTCTTATCCGACAGAATATCCACCACGAACAATACATGTGCATTTTTTAACTCTTTGCATGCTGCTGGTAGGTATTCCTGCCCAGGACAGGATTTATCTTGCTAATGAAATATGTATAATTTAGGCATATATAATCCAATTTGAGCCCTGTAAATTGAATGGATTTTTTCAACAATGATTGCTTGAGTTAAATTTAGATGAATTTGTCATCAGATCTAGTCATGGCTGCTTCACAGCAGCCATGACTAGATTTGATGAAAAATATCTTTAAAATACTCAGCGGGTTAAGAGTTAAGACTGGCCGGATTTCTTAAATTAAATTCATTGTAATTCATTGGTATATAGGTTGACTATCCCCCGCCTAATAGTCGGACATTTGTATTTCCAACATCTAACTGTTGGATATTTTACATCTGTTAAACTATCCAACAACAAAAAGTTTTGAAGTAGGATAAATAACTCGTTGATAGATAGATAGATCTTTATTTTGCAGTATACTAGTACATTGATTACAAAATAACATTACAACAAACATGAACATAAGCTAGTATACGGCATGGAAATGGCATAGCCTATAAGGCTGTCTTCCTGCCATTCCCGTAAAAAGAAAGATATCAAGTTTCTTTGGCATCAGTGTATCAAAGTGCTTTCCCAAAGACGGGGTTGTCTGATCTTTTATTTATAATTCAGGGGGGCTAGAATGTATTTGAGAATTAAGGGATGGGGGTAGGAGGATGAGATGTCAGAAGCTTACAGCTGGCGGGTGACACAGTCGGGGCACGTTGGGTTGTCACATTTGGAGTTAGGACGCGAATAATTATTCAAGGCTTTATCAATTAAGGACTTTTTAAATCGGGGTCTATTTAATTGCTGGATTTGTGGGTCTATACTATTCCAGGTTCTTGGGAAGGAGTGTAATGGCAGCACAGCAGAGAACTGTGTTCTTGGTTTGCGGGTATCTAATTTACCGGTTTGCCTTGTATTCATTCCTGAGGGGTTTCTATATACTTGAAAGGTATCATCGAATGACATAGGGAGTTTTTTGTTCGTCCAGTCGTGCATAAAAAGTGAGACGTGAAGGTTGTAGAGATCATTGAATTTCAGAATGCCACAATCTCTGAAAAGGTGATCTGTATGAGAGAGATATGATTTTTTTGTTATGACCCGGACAGCTCTTTTTTGTAGTTTTAGAATTCTACTGGTGTAGGTCGAATGGCCCCAGACCTGGATACCATATATTAGGTGACACTGAATCAGTGAGAAGTATAAAGTTTTCATTACCTTCGTGGGCAAGAAGTTCTTTGCCCTATTTAGTACAAAAATTGCACGTGCTATTCTTGAGCACACCACAGATATATGCTCTTTAAATTTCATATTTTCATCCATATGTACGCCAAGAAATTTTATAGTTGTTTGTTCTTGCTCGTTACCAACTGGCTCAATATTTGTATTGTTTAGAAATAGTTTAATATCGTTTACCTTATACGAATCGTTTTGTGGATGAAGTAGCATATATTTGGTTTTAGTAGGGTTGAGGGCTAGTTTGTTGGCAGAACACCAGTGGTTTATTTTGTCAAGTTCGGAATTTATACTTTCTGTAAGGGTGTTAAGATTGTTACTTGACCTATAGGCCGTTGTGTCGTCAGCAAAGGAAAGTAAACTGAGTTCTGTAGATTCGTTAATATCGTTGATGTACAGTAGAAATAAAAGTGGGCCAAGAATGGACCCCTGTGGCACTCCTGTATTTATTGGTAACGTTTCTGAAATGGTATTCAAGAATGAAACAAATTGGCTTCGTTCAGATAGATAACTTTGAAACCACTGATGGGCAATACCTCTAATACCATAGTATCCCAGTTTCTGGAGTAGGATCGAGTGGTCAATGGTGTCGAATGCCTTGGAGAAGTCTAGAAATATGGAAAGGGTGCAATTCTTTGTTGGTTTGTCATTTTCCGTTACCACGCTATTCAGTAGGTGCAATATAGGGTGGACAGTTGAGTGTTTTGTTCTGAACCCAAACTGGTACTTATATAAGATTTTATGTTTGTCTATGAAATCCACTAGCCTTTTATACATTAACTTTTCAAGTATTTTTGAGAACGTCGGGAGAATACTAATGGGGCGATAGTTATTAAACATTTGAGAGTTACCAGACTTGAAGACTGGTATGACTTTGGCTATTTTCATTTTGGTTGGCACATGACCGGATGAAAATGAAGTGTTGATGATGTGTGTTAATGGGCTGGCGACCTCACAAGCGAGGCTTTCAAAAGTTTTGTAGACATTTCATCTCGATCTCTTGTTGGCTTTGAAGACAATTTGGAGATACTATAGATAACCTCCTGTGTATTCGTTGGCGTTACAAATAGTGAGTTTTCATTATTGTGCTTCATATAATGTGAAAAGTGAATATTTGTGTCGGGCACTTGGTCACCTACTGATTTCCCAATATTCGCAAAGAATGCATTGAACTTGTCAGCAATTTGTTTGGGGTCGTTTAAAGTGATATTGTTATCGACAAAGGTATTTGGGGGCTCAGTTTTCCGATCCAATTTATTAATGGCTTTACGTAATATTTGCCATGTTTTTTTGAGGTCGTGTTTATTATCTAACAAGATATTATGAGAGTAGTCTGACTTGCTTGCGCGTTTGGCACGATTGAAGATGTGACAGAACTGTTTGTAGTTCGCGATATTTTGGGTTGTTGGGGATTTCAATTTTTTCCTGTATAGCTTTTGTTTGTGTAGGGAAGACTCTAATAATCCGGCCGTCATCCAGGGCTCGCGTCTAATATATTTAGAATGTACTGATGGTATTTCTAATGGGAAGGCTTCATTAAATGCTTTGTAAAATGTATCGATGAACAAGTCGTATGCTAGGGTGACATCGGATGTGTCGAAAACGTCGGAAAAATCACTGCCTAATAGGAGCCTCTTGAAGTGGTCAATATTTTCATTCTTAAAGGAGCGGTTATGACTTTGTGTTGGGCGTGCATTTTGTTTTTCCAAGTTGCCAATGCAGAACGTTGCAAAGTGATCACTGATATCCGAAATGACAATCCCTGATACGTGTGTAGTGGAGTCATTACTAAAGATGTGATCAATAAGAGTTGCAGAAGTTTCGGTAACTCTCGTCGGCTTAGTGATGAGGGGCAAGAAGCCTGAGCTAAATATAGAGTCAATAAAAAGTTCAGTTTTGTTGTGATTAGTGAAGTTGAGTAGGTCAATATTGAAATCGCCCATAAGGTAGGCTTTTTTATTCTCCAGGTTGATTTTATTCAATAGTTCGGACATTGTGGACAAGAAAAGGTCAAGGTCGGCTTTTGGTGCGGGTGTTGGGTCTATAAATGATTCCAATAATGCATTTCTTTTTAGAGGTTGTTTCGATGAAAAGAGATTCAAATACGTGAGGTATGAAAATTGACAAATCACTTCGTTGTTTGAAGCTAATGTTGTCATTAATAAATAATCCAACACCCCCTCTGCCATCATCATCTGTTGGTCGTGTTTGATGAATTAAAGGGTGATAGCCTTCGAGTTCAAAACATATATCTTTTTTTACTTCAAATATTTCAGTAAGCCCCACAACATCAAATATATTTTTCCTAGGGTACATGTCACATAAAAGATTTTGAATGTTCTCAAAGTTAGCATTCAAACTTCGGCAGTTCAAATTAAAAAGTGAGAATGACTTAGTTTTTTCTGGTATTTGCTTGCTAAAATTTTCTGGTATATAATACTTACAGCTCGAATTGTCAATAGTGTAGGGCGGGTCAGTGTCACTACCATCTATACCCAGTGAAGTGTTGAACTTGGATATGAAGTCATAAGCGTCAGTATTCTGAATCTCATCAAATGGAATATTATTAGCCATAGTCCACGATCAAGTAAAATTTACAAAAGAAGTCGAGCACTTGCGAGAACGCACTGATGCCAAAGAAGTATGTCAGGGGACAAGAAGTCATAGAATGACGGGAATACCCTTTAAAAGATATGGTCCAACGTTTAAGACAAGTAGAGAAACCAGATGTTAAAAGACACCGTACTCTAATTCTTTCGTGTAGACACGCTCACTTGTGCCCACACAAATGCGGGTAATCACACACGCACGCAATCAAACACCTACGCACTTAGTGTACATCCTGCCAGCAAATACAGGGTGGTTGGAAGCATATACCCGAGAGCATATATATGCCTGAATATCAATGGGCATGCAGTCGCATACCCATGATGTGGATTCATTTAGTGGGTAGCTCTGCAATATTGAATCTGTGACGAGGTAGTCAGATTGCATGTATCTTACATTTTGACTATGGTCGTCGGATGGGTGAAAGAGATGGGGTGATGGTACACATGTCTTTTCGGTTTCAAATTAGATACCAAATTTGCTTGCCAAATTTGCGTGTTGTGCGCGTTTTCATACATACAAAACAGTCGCCGCGGATCGACGTCAATCCGGGGGATTCATCTAATGGGTAGTCACACAATATCACTCCTGTGATGAACAAGGTGACAGAAGACTTTCTGTGTATCTGCTGACTAAGGTTATCGGGATGGTTCCCACGCGACGATATGTTGGCCCACTTTCAAATTAGTTATCTAATGTGCGTGTTGCGCTCACACCGGCCTCAATCCAGGTGGATTCATCTAATGGGATGTCATGCAATATCAATCCTGTGATGGGCAGGATGATGGAAGACTTGCAGTGTATCTATTGACTATGGTAGTCGGGGAGGCGAAGGGTAGGAACACATTGTCGCGTGGGAACCAAATGACTCCACCTTCCGCTGGAAGATAGAAGAACCCTAACGTTCCCACGCGACGATATGTTGGTCCACTTTCAAATTAGTTATCCAATTTGCGTGTTGCGCAAGTTTGCAATGTAACACAAAAAAACTCGCCTTTACTTGGCTGCATAAGGGTGTATACACATAGATCCTTTTACCCACACATTCGTGCAGATGCACGCATGTTTACAGGGATGTGCTCATTTGCTTACATGAATGTGTGGAATTTTGAATACAGGCAGCATACCTTAAACTGTAACACGATGTGTGCAGCGATCGTTTGCATATTCAGGGGAGGTAATATTTAAGGATATGGGATTGGGATACCAATTGTTTCATTTGGGCACGTATATGGGAAGATTTCCAACGTAATAAGTCACACATAAGGCGGTATACACATAGATCCATTCACCTACATACTCGTGCAGATGCACGTGTGTTCGCTGAGGTGCATTCATTTGCATACATAAATGCGTAGAATTTCAAATACATGTGTCGACGATGGTCGTCGGAGAGGTGAGGGGGATGAAGGGGTGGAGGGGGTTAGGGGTTGGATGCACATCGTCGCGTGAGGACCACAAGACTCCAGTTTCCACTGGAAGATAGAACCCTATGGTTCCCACGCGACGATATGTTAGCTCACTATCAAAATAGTTATCCAATTTGCGTGTTGGGCACGCTTTCAGTGTCACACAAAGACAACTCGCATATACAGGATTGCAAAGGGGGGGGGGGGGGGTATACACACTGATCCTTTTACCCACATACTCGTGCAGATGCTTTCCCGTGCATGCCTGTAAGAGTGCATTCGGATGGCTAAATAATTTTTGGAGGGTACAGTGATAAAGGGTGGAAATTTAGGGCACACTGTGTGTATACGAAGTACTATCTAAGATAGTTGGGTGGATGAAGTGGAATGAAGGAGAAACAGTGGTCCTATTTAAATCGAATGAAAAAAACAGTTGATGTTGGATAGGCGAGAGAAAGCACACCGTCTCGGGCCTAACTGCCCCGACTAGGGAGCGTTTTCTCACCTCATCAACGAGTTATGTATCCTCTACAGAATTTCCGGGTATTCTTTTAACTAATACACAGTTATTGCTCAAAAACAAACATTCAAACCGACCTGACCGAGTTTTTACCGCTATTTTTCTACTAAAACATTCGGCGTGTTACTGTAGCCGGTGAACTGTCTCAAACGATAAGTCATCGATCAATAACTGTTCACATTTTCAACTTTTATTTTCATCAATATGATGCAATTACTTCATTTTTCCGCATTAAGGGACATGTTCAGTACAGTGTTGAAAGTTTCGCCCCCAAATGGGGGTCTCCAAAACACTACAAATTGAGGTTAAAATTTAAAATAAATGGTTGCTATGTGTTTATTACGGGGTCGTCCAACAAAACGTTTGTCAAACTTCCGGTAATTTTCTTCAAAGTGAAAAAATGGCCTGAAAGGAATAACCCTCAAACATTATACAGCAAAATTATTGGAATGAGACATATATCATGTTCAAACTAATATTTGCCATGTAACTGCTATCATG
Source organism: Pictodentalium vernedei (assembly GCA_031216915.1). NCBI lineage: Eukaryota > Metazoa > Mollusca > Scaphopoda > Dentaliida > Dentaliidae > Pictodentalium > Pictodentalium vernedei. The sequence goes on along the minus strand of CM062296.1, from coordinate 434,807,539 downwards.
TGGTAGAAACACTGCCTGAAAGTCTTCTATGGCATAAGGACGAGACCAGATTTTGTACAATAAAAAACCTTAAACTTACTGAATAGTTATATTCTGCAATAATTATTGTACAGACTCGGGGAAATCGTTCCTCATTTATGCCTGGAAAGGACAGTAAGACTAATTGTAATTTAGGGTCTCTAAATTTCACTGCCATTTTTTCCTGTGTTTGTTTACCTTTCATGAAGTTCACCAAGGGTCAACTCCTCGAAGTTCACAAGAATTAGTATAGAGTAATGGAAGTGTTATCAATGTAAAATGAAGAATGTCCAATGTGGCTCTTTTCAATTAGTAGTGATTACACCTTCACAATTCTGTGACATTTTGTATGACATGTGTCTCTATTTGGCAAAAACGATGAGATTGATACACCCAAAAGTAGAAACTAACTTCCTCATTTGGTATTTGTGTGAAAATGTCTGGTATTGAAATGACAACTGCCAATAGTGTCATATATACACAGAACGACACACGCGTGTGAATGGGTCAATCGATATGGCACGAGTGCTAGCGCGGAAGGATAAAACGAGAGGCTGCAGCCTAGAGTTTTATCCTTCCGCGATGGCACAAGTGCCATATCGATTAACCCATTCACACGCGAGTCTCGTCCTGTGTTTATTGCACGCCTTCACGTCCATATAAAAAACAGTTATTAGAAGGACACTCAGCAATTCATTTCACAACTATCATCAAAAAGAACACATTTTATCGCCAACCAAATTTGCGCGGGGAACTATTTCGTCCCCTGAGTTCCAATGTGTTGTATGTGCCTACTGGCACATAGAACACATTGGAACTCAGGTGACGATTTTTAGCTATCGTTAGCGATTCAAATTGTAAATGCGGTAGACGATTTGTGGAAAATTCCAGTGGAATTTCGCTTCTTTATAAACATAGTCTGTCAACGATTTTCGCTCCGCACATGCGTGCGGAACAGATTTTCATTTTCCGCATGGTTTAGTGTTGCTGTACATGGGGTTATCATAGAACGGGCGTGTGATACTAATGCACAAGTATGACCAAAAACCACCAGTCTCGCATACAGAAGACTTCACTTACATCAATCGGCTTCATAAAGTTGGAAAGCATGCTTTCTAATTCATTTCTCTTCATGGTTTGGTATCCTTTATTTGTATTGAAACTATCGCCCCTCTGTAGCTACTGTTTGGAGAGGCCGCTGTTGCTAACACAAAGAAATTTAAGATGTTATATAAGTAAGGAAAATTAGTTTACTTTGAATTTCCCAAGTCGAATTGTCCATAAATATAAATTTAATACACACAAATTATGCATCAAAGTGAATTTTATGATGGAGAGAACATGAAAATTATATGTAATCAAATCTCTGAGTTGACAGCAGGCATAAATGGTTCTCGGAAGTCTACTATGGTGTTTCTACCAGGGCAGATAATCAAATAATATTTCTCGAGAACAATACGTGACTTCAGATATCCAAGAACAAAGCCAGGAAATCAAAACTCTTTAGAACGCAGTGACAGAGCTGCGTCCGAGTAAATTCCAAAACTCTCAGTTTTGTTTTATTTTCTATATGTTTACATTTCGGCCAAGATCAAGGCCGTTACAGTACAGAGTACCATTATATGAAGACAGTACAGTTGGCATAGTTCTTACAAAATATCATCACACCTGTTTAATTTCCTAGAAGTGAGTATTACTTTTCGAATAAAATTTGTGGTATCACGCGACGTATGCATATCCGTCGGCCACGGAATCCTTCTTCAATAAAAAACGCAGACTGTGTTGCCTTTCCCCAAATGAAGTCATGTCGTTGGGTTGTAAAGTATTTTGAATGCCTGCCGTGCCTTTTTTCTTGGATATCTGAAACACATTTGGCCACGAGTTCTTCTCAAATTATTTTATTATCAGTTCGTGTACAAAAACGGTAGCAGACTTCCAAATACCATTGGCGCCTGCCATCAACTCTGTGAGATGAGTGCATACATTTTTCGTATTCTGTAAATCACAACCTTCAAGTTGTTGTATAATTTGTGCATATTTAATTTGAATGTATGGAATATCAGAGGCGAGGATTTCAAGGTAAACTAATTTTCCTTTCTAATTTTGCACCGTTAACTGGTAGAGTGCTGGAAGCCCATATTTGGGCTTTACTCTGAAGTGTCAGTACCAGCACTTAAAGGCTTCATATTTTGTGGATGTTGTTCATACCACCTTTGAAGTGAAATTATTTAGTCTGTTAGGATTTGCTTTGTTACAATTTATGGGAGAGTGCCTATTGGCACTCTCCCATAAAAGGTAACTAGGCAAACGTATGTGAACAAATTTTGATGACCAAAAATAATTCAGCACTCTACCAGTTAATGAGGAATTATCTTGTGAATAGTTGACATGTTATTTTCGATGGCGTCAAATATCTAAAAAATGTTATAATTTTGAAAGTTTTTTTTGCTATTCAAAACTGCGAAGCATTGTTTATAAATACGGATTGGCAGCAAAAAAGTGACCAATTATTATGTTGCGTAATTTTTGACAACATCGAAAATAACCTACTGCCTATTTTCAAGCTAACTTCCGATTAATTATATGGTTTTTTCAAAACATTAATAACTGATCTGTTTACCGATACCATTTTTATAAGCAGTGCATCACAGATCTGCACAATATCGCGACTATGTGGGTAATGAAATTCATTTATCTAACAATTTCTGAGACGTTGTGGTCCCAATTCGATAATTCGTGAGATTGTGTACGCCATGTGTTTTGGTACTATCTCCGGCAACAGATAGTGCAATAAACATAAGCTTTTTGTGCCAATCGCCATCAACATCGACATGTATCCATTTTACACACAGTGTGGTGCGCGAAAAATTTAAATTTACGATGGCACTAAATTTCACTAAGTTTACGAACAGAAAAAGAAGTTTCTGGAACATTGGTCTTCCTTTTCGATTTGCAGACTTCATAAAATCTCCCTTGCATCACAAATACAGTTCGGCTACAATTAAATTATTTTTTCGTCAATATACAATTGTGACGACTGAAATGTATATTGATTTAAAAATAATTGTGTTTTCATAAGTAATTTTCTAGTTTTATGTTTTGCACATCGGCAACAACCAAATAATAGTAGTTCGAATTGGTGGCGTATTAATCCATTGCTGAAATTTGTGTAACGTTCTGTAACCGGAATACAGATCGTTCCCTGAGTTCCAATGTGTTCTACGTGCCAGCAGGCACATAGAACACATTGGACCTCAGGGGACGAGAAGACAGATTCAACGTTGTAACTGAGGAGTTTATCTCTCAATTATTACATTGTTAGTTGAAGATTTTCCTGTGAATGTATCCTGTGTTATCTATTACATCGCCTCGCAGATTAGAACACGGGAATGAAATGTTTGTAGATTTCGGATCTTCGGAGATGAAATCGTTTCCAAATCTCACCCAAGAATCACTTGACCTGATCAAAACAAGCATGCCTTCCCCAGTGTAATTCAATTTCGTTTTCGTGTATTTTCCATTGCGCGTTTTCAACACGTTGGTGACTAAATGGTGCAAACGCTTTCTCCGAGTATGGAGTGTGAAGTCTTTTATTTTCGACTTTGACATGAGAATTACCGATCTATTCATTGTTATTTATGCTGATTACGTATGCAGCTGGCAATGTATTTGTCATTAAAAGTAAAACAAAAAAAAATTTTAAAAAAATATTTTTTGAAAAAGTGGACAAATACAAGTTTGTGTCCTTTCGGTTTATTTTGGTATATAATATGCAGCTAATCACCACTTTCGTTTCTATTTGGGGCATTGTTGATTTTTAATTTAAATGTCGAACGTTTTGTTGACCGACACCTTAATAAACATAGAGCACATTAAAAAAAATCTATTTGTTGGTAACTAAATTTAAAAAAGAGTTTTTATTCAACAAATGAAACAACGAAACTAGTTTCACGTAATATTGAAAAACAAAGATAACTCACTGTATTCGAGGTATATCATTGACGCTACAGCAGAGGAGGCCTATTTTTGTCTTTTTAAACACCCCTGACTTATCTCGTCATAAAAATCGACTTTCGATAAAATTATCCCCCCTGAAATTATTAGTCGGGGCGAGGAAGGTCCAGTTAATAAGCTTGTAATTGTTGAGAAAACACATATGGTATCAATAGAAAATGAAACGAAGTTTCCTTTTGTTACTTTTGATAAACGAAAACAAGAAACAGCTCTCAAAGCTGTGTGTTGTTTTCGTTTATTAAAAGTTACAAAGTTGTTTTTTTTGTAGCAAGCTAATTAGAAGCAAATAAGTAACTGTCCACTTACGTTCTCCATTTAGCGAATGTGTTTTTATAGTAATTTACAAATCTCTATTCTTTCCGGGGGAAAAATAGCAAATCTTACCGCCCGAACGTTATATTAATGGAAAGGATAGTGTCTGTATTATATGTCACTGTTATATGTCACTGTTGATATAATGAATCGAATAAAAAGTTACAGAACATCAAAAGATGGCGAAACCTTGTTTTCTTATTTTAAATTGGCTTAAACAGAGAATAATAGCAAAACGTTCAAACTGATTGGGAAAGAAATTGTAAAAAAAGTCAGCTTCTGTATTTTTATACTCATCCACAGGAAAATACCTGACGTTTGTGAAATGACACGCACAGCGATGATTCAAATTCGCTAACATTTCGAAATTTCAGTTTCTGTATAAAATTCCCATACTCCTAGTGTTGAATATACTAACAACGTTGGAAAATTAGGGGGAGCTAACGTTTCTGTAAATAGTCTCCAACGACGAAAATTGTCAGCCATGTTTTGTTGAAAAGTTCAAGAATAAAATTTAGAAGAGACGATATATTTTTTCCACCGAGAGAATATGATCTGTGGGTAAGTAGTACAGGTATGGAAACACAGCCTTGTCCGGATGCATGTTTTCACAAATTTGCTATTAACTACAGGTATATTTGTTCATTTTGTCATCACTGAAGTGCCGAAAGTTACTTTATATCAGGATTTAGCCCTTTACCCAACGCAGACGATATCAAAATTTATTATTTTAAATATCATTTTTTCAAATTTTTCAAAAAGTTTTAACAAAACCATATCACGTGATCCATCGTTGGAACGAGCTCGTTCCAACGATGGGCCACATGATATGGTTTTGTTGAAATTTTTTTAAAAATAATATTTTTTCAACTGCTGAATTTGCATATTACGCGGGCGGATGCGCGTGATTCGTTGGGTAAAGGGTTAAAATATCAAAATAAGCATAGCATTATGCAGCTCATTAATTCCATGTAAAATTTTAGGTCATTTTACTTCATTGTCACAAACATTCCCTGCAATTCACACTAAATGGTTGCGACAGCTTGCGACAAAAAACACTGGATGTATGTGTAAACATTCTAAAATATTGCATTGAACCAAATATACCACAATTCATGAAAATGCCAGTTTTTTAAAATTGATCTATCAATCAATTCCTTATAACAAACGAACTCAGTTATTTCGACGAATCGTTTTGGTCAGCCATAAACACGTTCACCAATACACGAAAACAGGTGGCACAAACTTTAAAAAACACGATGAACATCAAAAACGTTGAAAGCGAAGACCATCTCTCACCAACTGCATTTTTTGACTGTTTTAGAGCGTTTCAGACGAGAAGAGTGTAAACAAGTTTGCCATTGACGTTCGCCATTTTCCGGCCTAATTGAGAGCATGTAATTATTTCTGGAAAGCGTTTAAACACATCTGAGGTGAATTAAGAAAAAACATAAGCCTCGTCTGCTGTGGCCAAGAGAACAGATGAGAAAGAAGTGTTATCATTTTCGTATGGAGGCGCATTAAAAGCCTGTTTAGATATAGTTCCGTTCCGCTAAAAAAATATTAAAGTAATTTTTTGTGATTTTTTTTTTATTTTGGGTATATACGATTTTCCTATGTATCACAAATTTGTACTGATTAAATAAAAAGTTGCCAATGCATGCCAATAGACCAATATTTTATAATCAGATAGTGAAATTATCTGTTGTACTTGAGAAATTCTACTTAACGTGAGCCGTAATGTGTTATATGAGTAAGAAATTCTTGTTTGAAGGTTATTATTTATTTATTTATTTATTGGCGTTTAAGGTCACATACTTATGCACAATGGCTAAGCATGACCGTGACAGTTTTACGGGTGGAGGAAGCCGGAGTACCCGGAGAGAACCACCGAGCAACGACGAGCAGCTTCCAGCTCCCCAACATCGTAACTCCGCACTGCAGCACAGGCGGGGTTAGATTGGTTGAAGACATGTGCACCATCGACGTGCAGTACGCCTTAGTACACAGCATCATCGTGTCCCCGTGTGGACAATCGGGGTTAAGTGCCTTGCCCAAGGACACAACGCGGGAGTCCGAATCGATCGCTCAGACGGTCACCCATCCGAGGACGAACCGGGCTCGACGTTGCTTAACTTCGGTGATCTGACGAGAACCGGTTACCGCAACGCCATCGCGCCCCCTTGTTTTAAGGTGCAATATTAGTAAGGAAATTAGTTTACTTTGAAATTCCCTCCTCTGATATTCCATAAATCCAAATTAAATTATACAAATTATACATCAAAATGAAGGTTTTTAGGAACCATTGATGCCCGCGGTTTCCTCTGTGGGTTGATTGGATGTATTTAAACATCACAACCTTCATTTTGATGTACAAATTGTGAATATTTAATTTATATGAAATGTCAGACAGACTTGAGAATTTCAAAGTAAACTAATTTTCCTTACCTATATTGCTCCTTAACCCTCTGAACTCGTAAGACCGATTTTTCGGTCCAAGACATAATTTCGTCCCATTTTTGTCTTATTATAAGAGGGATATACGCGGGGCATTGATGATAAAATAATAACTGCAGTCTGCAGCCATACGGCTGCAGATTGCAGTTATTATTCTATCCTTCCTGTATACTGATATTGGACTGTCCCATCTCACTGTAAGTGTACACAAAGGCGATACCATTCCAGGAAACGAAGTTTCAAAGGGTTAAAACAAGAATGTATTGTAAAGTAGGTTCTACGTCAGATAATACACTCGATTCAGAATATTCTGTCAGATAATGCTCAAGGGATTATCTCTCAACCATTACCAGGCCAAATACCCTCGGTCGTTTGTACTATTCTTTACCGAACACATATATTGACTTCACCGGCAGTCCGACACCAATGTGAAACCAAACTGAAACAAAATCATTGATTATAATTTCAACTCAGCCAACTATTTCATTAAATATTTTAGCATTGATTAATTGTATATTTCCCTTTGGATATTAATAACGACTTTTTCCGATAAGAAGGCTCAAAGTAGAGCCGAACGAAGACAACAACCACTTGTCATAAATCTACTGCCTCACGTGCACAGTTTACATCGCGCCAATTGGGCAACAGCGTTAAAGAAACCCTTTATCTAACGTAATCTGATATCAAACATATTAGCCAAAAAACTGCCAGTGCTGTTCACAAAAAATCCCATTTAAATTTCTTTTCATTACTGCAACAAAAGCGTTGCTTGTGACCCCCTCATTACAGCGACATCGTTCCAGTGCAGGACCATAAGCTATGCTTTTGGGGCATTGAGGTGAAACCCAGACGTCCATTGGCTGTTACTACACTTGATACTCCAGTGTGTCTTGGTAATCATTTACTGTTCACGTAGTTAAAATTAAAATATTTTAAAAATAAAATGTTTGTCTAAAATCAACAACACCCAACCCTTACAAACAATTATTGATCTGTCCGGTTCTTGTCCGTGTTCCACAATGCTTTGTGGGGCCCGTGGTTGTTTGCTGTGGTAAACAAGCTGTTTTACTTGTAAAATAGGACCAGATCACCAGTTCTTTGGGTGGAAGGCAAACCTGGGCATAAACGATTGACAAAACTTGACTTTATCTCCATGTTGCAGGTATGATTAGCTATTGTGCAGAAATATGTGACCTTAAACACCAATAAATAAAAGTAGTACTGCATGTATCCGATCGGGCTCGGTTACCCGGACTTTTGCCCTTGCAGCTAGTGTTAAATTCCCGTAGAAACAGATGCTCAACTTCGGCTCCATCCATCTAGATCCTGCAAGTGCTGTACGTTCAGCGTATAGTATGCTATGGTATGTATAGTGATATTTATATACACACATGGATATGGGGGTATAGTGGGGATATGCGATGGGAAAAGTGATGGAGAAGGTGAGTTTTATTGAAACTTTTTTTCGCGAAACGGTTCGCGTTGCTATCGGCGTCGACACGTCATGATACGTTCGCGACGGCATAGAGACGCTGACCGCTCTTGCTGTCCACTGCACAATCCGATATTACGTTATTCGGTTAAAGGTGTGTCGGACGTCTTGTATGGGAGTGATATGTTAGCAGCGGTATATATCCTGAAGGTCCCCTGTTAGCCCTTGGCACAACTAATCCGCCTCGTGCTTTATATTATCCTTTGAGTGGTACAGGTAGTACGTAATGCTAGTCCGGGCAGTATTGTGGGGTGGGTGGGGGTAATACTTATTGGCGGATATCTGTCTGAAAATAGTTAGCAGTACCAAGGGCTAATACGGGACCTGCAGGGGTATATACCGCTACTACCATATCACTGCGATAACGTAATGTCGGATTGTACAGTGGACAGCAACAGCGCTCAACGTCTCTGTCAAGTCGCATACGCATCGTGGCGTCACCACATCAATAGCAACGTCCACGGTTTCGAGGGAAAAGGTTCAAGAAAACTCACCTTCCCTATCACTTTTCCCCTACAATATATATACATACCTATAGCCCTGTGTGTACATATATCACTACACGTACAATGGCATACTATATGTGCAGTACGGATCTAGACAGAGCCGAAGTTTTGCATTGAAAAAAGTTGTACCGGCAAAAGCCCAGTTTTTATGGGAATTTAACACTAGCTACACCGGCAAAAGACCGGGTAGCCGGACCCGATCGGGTACATGCTATACTACTAATCAACAAATAATGCTTTGTAAGACATTTGCGAGGTAAGTGTCATCGAGAACGCATACTCGAAAAGAAAGACTTTTGTTTTTTATGGATACCGAATGGCTAATTGGTTAGTGCACTGTATTTTAGATCAGAAAGTCGTACGGTCGAACCTGACCCGCGTCATCTGTATTGAGTCCCTGCGCAAGACGATTAACAACAAATGCCCGAGTGTGGACACGATGGCACAGTGTGTTGGGGTGTACGATTCGCTGATTGTACAAATGCCATCAATCAATGCTAGCACTGCTTGTGCGAGGTTAGTAGGTTGTCGACCCCAACAGTTACTCTCGTTGTTTGGTGGTTTCCTCCGTTTAAAAGCTTCCTCCACTGGCTGTTGAAAGTGCCGTTAAGCTACAATAAAGAAATAAAAACACCTGCTTTGACAACACAATTGATTTATGACATGCAAATTGGGCCTACAACGGGGCTTTCCTGATATATCCTCTTTAGTGTTGATATTATCTCAGTATGACTAAACAGAAGACTGGGTGCGATTTTGTATGTAATCTTTGATTTTCGGGTGTTCTGCCGTCTTCTTCCTGTTGGCGACAAGTAATGGAAATCCATCGAGTATACTCCTGTCGCTGAACGTAAAAGTTGTTTCAATATAATCATAGAACACCAGATCAGCCCATGTTAACTGAAAAATAAAAAGCTCATCAATAATTTCAATCCCGTGTGCGAATATATTTGCGCGAAGGAAAGTTAACACTCCTTGAGTACAGGCCTGGAAATAACTCGTGAGCGACTGTTTAGGTTACGTGTGGGTTACATCATTTGTAAATTACCTGAACGAACTATAGGTTACGACAAAGTAATACAATGTAACTTTATTTAATTCCTGATCTCGCATATTTTACCAGAAATACTCGACAATCTTTCGGAACTATCTCTACTCCAAGGTTCAGTATTGAAGGGTATGGTGTTTCCATCTTAAAAGCATTTCCACCAAAATAAATAGCAACAACTAACGTGCGATCTCGCTTCGGCGAGATCGCGCGTTAGTAGTTGATATGTACATTTGCGGAAATCCCGTTAAGACGTAAAAAGCATGTCTGAGGTAGTAAAATAAGAGAAGGCGGAGAAACATCACAACACTCTATTTTCCTATGGGTTACCGCCATACGATATAGCCCAACCTGCCAACGAGTTGCGATATAAGCCCTTTCTTTCCAGGCTTGTGAGTGGACAACACAATAAGCACCTAACTGTCCTGGTTCAGTTGTAATTTAATCCCACAAAACCTATAGGGCTGCAGGATGAAATTATTACTGAACCACCACACGAATACACGATAGACTTACATGTTTCGCCGTGTATATACAACAGTATGTGTAATGGTAACAGCCAGGCCATCGTGGTTAAAAGGATTACGGACGTGACAACCGTTGCTTATTTTCGGTTGATGGCGAATGTAGAATAAGGAACTTGGAATAAATAGCGGTTGTCACGTCCCCAAAAGGATTAATATCAGGCGCGTAGCCAGGGAAATTTCGACGGATGCGAACGCAATTCCCCCGCAAAACTGGAGTTCCACTTGAGGGACAATCTACCATTTGTGATTTCAAACTTTTGATAAAATGAGGGTGATATCACTTAGAGGATACATTGTACTAAACCACTGAGAGTGCGATGTATCGGGGTAAATTGTTTTAAAACATAAATATCCTCGCTGCATGTAGTTTCTGTGAATCTGGTTTCATGGTTGTGATGTTACACCGAGCTTATCGTTGTTTGATTTCTGCCAGAATCACATATAAACAGATTTACATATTTAGTTATATATATACAAAGAAAAAAGTTAAGCACCCCGAAATTTCATGAATGAGAACATGCCACTGTTCACTGAAAGTTTCTTGCTGGTTATATGTATGATTATATTGATGATCCAACAAATGGTTGTGAACGTGTATGATTGAATGTGCTCCACAAACAGGTCCCGGGAATCACGTGCACAATGCAACCCAAGAATTTTCCAAAAATGCAGTTTATATTTATAGTGCCTATTTTTCGATCTTCAGTCACTATCTGCCAACATGACAGGAAGAAAGAAGACATATGCACAAAGGTGGCAAATTATTGGCATGCATTCTACGGGCATGTCCTTTAAAGCAATGGGTCGTCAAATCGACAGCTATTACACAATCCCCATTTGATGAGAAAACACACGCAAACCAATAAGGTGAAGGGCCGTCCACGGTTAGAACGGTCCCCGTGTGACATAACAACGTAAAAACAAAGTACTTCTTTGGTTGGCAAGAGGGCAGCTATTCACCTCAAGTACTGTTCTGAAGAGCCTGTAGCTACCAAATCGACGAATCTCCACGAGAACAGTCAGGGACGACCTGAGAAAAGGCATTTCGAGATCTAAAAGGGCCACCAAACGTCCTCTACTAAGAGATCATCACCAAGGAATACGTTTGGCTTGGTGTTTAGCATTTTTGTTTCAGAGCACTGCATTGACTACCATTCCTTGGTCTACAGCGAGTCCTGGTCTGAATCCACTGAAGCACATTTGGGACATTGTAGGGCGTCGAACGCAAGCACACGAACATCCAGCACAAATTCAAATTCTGCGATTAAAAGCAGATTTGCATCAGGAATGGCGATTGTTACCTCTGCAACTGGTACGACGATTGACTGGAGGATGCGTCGCAGGATCGAGGCTGTTATTCGAGTATATGGAGGATAAAGCTGATATTGAACTGCAACACTGGCTTATATTCTCTAGAGGTTAAAATGGTATTTTTTTTTCATCCATTTATAGGCAAATAATGTTGCCTTGTTGTCTCGCCGGTTCCATACTAAAACTGGTATCGCATTGAGCTGTAACAGTTACTTTTTAGTTCATCCATGCTGTCATTGAAATGATGATGAAGGCTATGTTTGTTTTGTATGTTCGTATAGCTTGAAAATGTTCTTTCAAGATAGCATTCAGTTTTTGAAGCTTACTTTTCTGATATCACGCAATACATTTACCATCAAAAAATGTCCAGGGGGTGCTTAACTTTTTTTCTTTGTGTGTTCGATCTGGAAAATAAAACATGCCTACCAACTTTATTGTTCTATCGTGTATGTAATTTTTCACATACAATAATGCAACAGTTTAAGAGATTCCAAATTTTACATAATTTTTCACAATGCTAAAACCGAGCTCCATTTGATAATCATTTTTCAAAATTTCTCCGCCGAGGCATGTGTGATTCGTCGATCGGCATTTCGCGAACCACCCCAACAAAAGTCCTTGCCACGCGCGAATATTAAATTTACTAAATGATTTCTGTTCCATTTATACGCAAGTTTCTTAATACTCACAAATACGAACTCATCAAGCTTTTCCAGCACAGCTTCATCTTAATATTAATTAGCTAATGTTTGTCTCGCTCTTTGTGACTTTGCACGCTTGTTTGTAGTTTATAGACTCCGCCATGCCTTGACCGATCGAGACAAAATTTGGCACCTAGGGGTAGTTAGACCAGAAAAGGGTCATTACATGGGTCATGATAGCTTTCGGCGTCGAGTTAAACCTTTAACCCATGCAACTATATAGACCTACGAGCCATAACTATCTTCGGATAAATATCCAGGTATTTTCCAAAAGGTACCCTCAACAGGTATCCGCAAAAAATATCCTCAAAAGGTATCCTTAAATAGTAATAGTAATAGTAATACGTATCCTCAAATACCGTATGTACCTATGTGCTGCGTGTACATTGTACTTAAGCACACAAGCACATATCGGCACATCCAGCAGATGCCTATTGGCTACATGTTGTATGCACACATTGTGCACTAGCACACAAACACATCTAGGAAAGTCGGAATACTTTATAGGGAGATTGGAGAAGTCATAACACAGACAGAACATGCCAAATTTTGGAAAGAATAAGCTATGGAATTGACTAGGATAGGCGGAAGCAGGGGATTCCGAGGAATCCGAACTGGTAAAATAATTGTCGGGTTGTTTGTGGTAATTCTAACCGAGGATTCTGGATAATTAGATTGACTCTCTTAAACAAAGGAACTTGTCTGTTATTGGAAAAAAGGAGGATTGTGGGGGGTGGGGGTGGGGGGGGGGGGGGGTGGTGGTGGATTGGGGAACCCAAGTCCGTTTCGGTTGTTTTTTGGTTGGTCGGGTCTATTTGGGTAATTAGACTTACTCCCAACTGAATCGCACACACCCGCCCCCACATATACACCCTTCCTGTTAGAGGGTTTTGTGTCACAAAGCAACTACGTGCTAAAATAGAAACAATGATGGCGGCCCCAATATACAAAATGGACCACGGAAACACGTATCACCCTAACAACACGCGCTGCTCATGCGCTCTGACATCACCCATCACTACAGGGATGATTTCACAACATGACCGCTCACTGGGTAAACATGGCAATTCAATATAGCACCACTGAGTCATGTGACTATGACGTCACCTCTGATGTCTTGGGCGAGGTCCGAGTGATGGGATTCGTTTCTTCCATGATATACTACTGTGATTTGACCAAGAAAGAGACATGGGTCCCGATCCTATCAGACGTCGCGTGAATCCTTTCACCTCCAATAGTGGGGTGCACTCCTTCCTCAACCGTTTGACTTCAAATTAGGCACCCAGGCGTAATTTGACCAAGAAAGGGACATGGGATGGGTCCCGATCGTGCCAGACCTCGGCGTTAAACCCTTAACCACATCAACAATGAGATGCATATTCTTTTTCAGAGATATCCTACCAAAACTGGAACCATGGGGTAATTGTTTATGAGGAGTAACATTGGCAGGGTGAATGTTACGCGCACGTGCGACTTCGCGTTAAGCCTTCACCCACAGTTACGGCGGAGGGGTACACTCTTACATTTTCAAAGATATTGAGCTAAAATTCGACATCTGGGGGAAATTTATTATTTGTACTAACATGGAAAGGGTTAATTTGACAGGATGAATGTTACTTGTCACATCGTGTTAACCAGTCAACCATAGCAACACTGGCGCACACCTACATTTTCATAGACATTGGGTTGACATTATGTATTATCAGGAGTAACGAAAACAGGGTGAGAGGTCGCATTAACCCATCGGGCATTTAATCCATCAACCAGAGCATTGCTGGGATGAACTTCTAAATTTTCAGAACTACCGAGCTGAAATTCGGCACCTTGAGGCTGTTTTTTATCATAGGTCACATGGCCTGGGAATCGGACATACAGAGTGGTATTAACCCTTCAACCGTTAATACAGTCTTTGGAGTAACACCGGGATGCACTTCTACATGGGCAACATATACTGAACAATATAAATGGCACCTAGAGGTAATTTGACAATGCAGGAAAGGTACGTGGGATGGGTCTGATAGCGTCTGACATCGCATTGCGATTTTTACCAGGAGTAACATGTTTGGGAAATTTTGCATGCTAAGTTGTATTAACCCTTAAATCATCAACCCTTAGACCAATACGATCCACATGGACAGGGATACTGACATGACAAATGGCACATAGGGATAATTGACCATGCAAAGAAGGTACTGGCACGTGGGATGGGTCCGAATGCGCCCGAATTCACATTAACCCCTCAACTGCTGCAACTCTGGGCTACATTATTACATTTTCAGAGATACTGAGCTGAAAATTGGCACCTAGCGGCATTGCACGTGCGACGTCGCGTTAACGTTTAATCGTTATCACTTCAACCAGAGGAATGTATTGATGCACTATTAACTTTACAGAGACGTCAATCTGAAATGTGGAACCTAGGGACAATGTTTTTTATCTGGTGTGGCCTGAGTAGGGGGAATTATACATAAGGTCGAGTTAACCCTTCAACTCGAGCAACAATGGGTATATGCGCTAATATTTAATAATAATAACGCGTTTAACGGCCGCTGACTCCTCCCCAGAAAAAAAAATGTCTCCATTACACTTATACCGAACTTGCTGTCAATTCCCCTTTATACTTCGATTGACGTGGTTATTCAAGTTGAACCCTTTACCTAACATGAAAAGCAGACGACACTTGCACACTAAATTGTTGAGTAACTAATTTTTTTCATTTTTTTGCCCCAAAACATAGGTTATGATCCCTCATTGAGGGTTCATAACCTCTGTTTTTGAAACAAAAAATAAAAAAAATAATGAAAATCGTTTTGGACGATACGTTGGGTAAAGGGTTAACCGATACAATACAGGTATCGATAAATTTCCAAAGTACACCACGCGAGAATCCGGTCTACCTGTAAGAACGTCATGTAAGAACGAATTGGCTTGGTCGCATCTTCAAGGAAAACTCCATCTCGGGTCGTTGATTTCAGTTCCCCATACTCCACCCTCGTTGTGTTCTACCATCAAATGGTCAACTTTTTACTCCGCTCTGATGAAGTCAGCGGAGATTTTCTGGTCCGTCGTCCGTCCGTCGTCAACATTTTGTTTGCCCGGATCATAATATCCTTACTACTTGACACAAAGTTATAGGACTTCCCACACATATATGCCATCAGTGGACGATGTGTTGCGTACCACCTTTGCATTCCATACCCCAAGGTGAAGGTCACAGTTGTGCGTCAAATGTTAATGTCATTTCTTTGTGACATTTCTTGTTCGCACCATAAGTCCTTCACTACTTCACGTAAATTAATGAAACTTCTTACACAGAAATATTATTAGTAGCCGGTGTGTTGCACACCACATTTACATTCACACCCCAAAGCCAAGGTCACAGCTCAGCGTCAAATGTTAATAATGTCATTTCTTAGTATCATTTCTTGTCCGGACCATAACTTCTTCACTACATAACATTATTTGATGATACTTCTTATTCACATATATCACATGTAGTCGGTGTGATGCATGCTACATAGCATTCCATACCTCAAGGTCAAGGTCACAGTTATGCGCCAAATTTAATAATGTCATCTTATTTTTCTTTTCCGGATCGTAATTTCTTCACATATCATAAATTGATGGAACTTCTTACACATATATATCATCAGTAGATGGTGTAGCTGTGTCGCGCACCACATTTATATTCCATATCCCAAGGCCAAGGTCACAGTTATGCATCAAATATTAGTAATGTCATTTCTTAGTGGCATTTCTTGTCCTGACCATAACCTCTTCATTGCATGACATAAATAGATGAAATTTTGTATACATATACATTACTAGTTGACAGCGTGTTGCTCGACACATTTACATTCCATTTATTTATTTATTGGAGTTTAACGACACTTTCGGCAACCAGGGCCAACTCGTGTCGGACAGTTTTACGGGTGAAGGAAACCGGAATACCCGGAGGCAACCTCCGAGCAACTGTCAGACTTCACACCATACTAACTCCACACAAGCAGGGTTAGCATTGGTTGAAGACAAGTGTACCATCGACGTGCAGTACGCCTTAGTACACAACGCCTTAGTACACAACACCACCGTGCCCCCCCCCCCCCCCCCCCCACGTGGGCGATTGGGATCAAGTGTCTTGCCTAAGGACATAACGCGGTTACCGCAGGTGGGATTCGAACCGTGTACCTCTCGGCTTGCAGTCTGCCTCTCTATCTACTGAGCAACCGCGCTCCCATTTACATTCCATGCCCAAGGTCATGGTCCCAGTTATGCACGTGTTGTCTGGACCTTTACTTCTTCGCTGCATGACATTACCTCATAAAACTGCATCGACATATATATCATCAATAGACGACGGTGTCTTGCATGCCATATAACATTCCATACTTCAAGGTGAAGGTCACAGTTATGCGTCAAATTTAATATCCGCGGGTAATGTCTTCCCTACGTGGCATAAATTGCTGAAAATTTTTACACATATATATCATCAGTAGACGGAGTGTCGAACGCCACATTTATGTTCCATATCCCCAAGCACAAGGTCACAGTTATGCATGAAATGTTAGTAATGACATTTCTTAGTGACATTTCTTTTCCAAAACAAACTTCTTCACAACATGATGTAAACTGACGAAATGACGAAACATCTTACGTACATACATATCAGTAGCCGGTGTGTCGTACCCCACATTTACATTCTACATCCCAAGGGAAAGGTCACAGTTGAGTGTCAAATGCTAAAAATACATTTCGTAGTAAAATTCCCTGTCCAAATCACAATTTATCTCCTTCTAAACGAAACTTGATGAAACGTGTTGCACACGCGTATCATTAGTTGTCGATGTGTCAAATGTACCGTCCATACCCAGGATCGGGGTCACAGTTATGCATCAAATGTCAGTTCACTGCTATTTCGCAGTGACATTTTCTTGTCCAGTCCATACTTTCTTTCCTACTTGAAATAATTTGACGAAACTTCTTAAAAGATATGTAATAGTTGGTGTGTTGCGCGGCAACGCAGTTAACATCTGCACTGAAAGCCATGATCACCCCTCGCCACACTTTAACTGTACTGGCCATAAGGTCGCGGTCACAGTTGAGTGTCCAACGCTAAAAATACCTTTCTTAGTGACATTTCCCTGTCGAGATGTTAATTTCTTTACTAAGGCATCAAATTTAACTTTCACATTCCATATTCCATTTGAATGTAAATTTTAGT
Source organism: Pictodentalium vernedei (assembly GCA_031216915.1). Taxonomy (NCBI): domain Eukaryota; kingdom Metazoa; phylum Mollusca; class Scaphopoda; order Dentaliida; family Dentaliidae; genus Pictodentalium; species Pictodentalium vernedei. Next base: position 434,789,932 of record CM062296.1, on the reverse strand, counting down.
ATAATCCCTTTAGAGCCTGGTTGTAATAGATGAGAATACAAGGTATGCATGTCTCTTATTTTCTATGTCTTATATATATCTAACTTTAGTTGCCCCGAAAGGCAGTGATGCTGAGCGTAGTTGTCCAGGCTGAGAGGCCTCTTGTTTTCAAATTATTGTCTTTCGGAGAAAAAGCTGGAGTTCGAACGACCAACAATTTTTCCGACAGACACACTTTTCCGCCAGACAGGGTCATGGGGGCGGACCCACACCTCCGACCACTCTCCCGTAGTTGCCTCGGTTATGTAGCAATTGAATGTGAGCCAAGTTCTTCTATATCTTCCTTTATTCCAATTGTACATTTTTAGACCCTTACTACAATGCTCAGTGAAGCATCAACACAAAATATAGTAAGAGCCCATACCCATAGCAGGCCGTGTATAACTATTGTGTTAGCGAAAAAGTTTGTTTGTTGTGAACCAGATTCCCCAAATCTTGTCTATAAAATAAACTAAGAAGTATGTAACACCTACATCAGATCCAACAAAGTAACCAGAATCACCTCCATATTTTATCAGCAGGCTCTCCAGATATTTGAAGGTCATTGGCAGGAATTCATCTTTCAGGTTCTTTTTTAATTTATCCTTGAAACAAACAAAAATATTACAGAGGAACATTTAAAAAAAAACGGTTGTCCATGACTCGCCTAATTTACTAAATTTATCCTCAGCAGTGATGATATCTTAGGAAAGACATATAACTAAAAAAATGACCTGTCGGCTGACCCAGACGCCCATTCAAGTTTGACACACGACACAGGAGCGCACATCTAAGGGGTGAGGCTGTACGGGGTGTTTTCCTACCAATATTTTTTCTGATTTGGTGTCTTGGGTATCGATTCGCTCTAATTAGTAATTATATTCTTTATTACTAGACTAGTTTTTATTCTATGACTTAACCCTTTACCTGAGGCAGACGATATCAAAATTTATTATTTTAATTATTATGTTTTCGAATTTTTCAAAAATTAAAAAAAAAATCATTAGACCCCTCACTGGAACGAGCTCGATGAGCTCGTTCCTGATGAGGGGTCACATATAAGGTTTTGTTGACATTTTTTTGTAAACATTGTTTTTAACAGCTCAGTCTGTAAATTATTACACTGGTGGATGCGGTTGATTCATCAGATGGAGGGTTAAGTCGAACACGCAATCGATAATACAAATTGAGGCCTGTTGTACTACTTTTATGTATTTTTTATCCACTAATAAATTTCCAAAAACTTATGTGTTTGTCATCGATTCTCCCAGAACCAAATAGTCAGACACTGGACAGACAAAGAAAATTTTATGAGTCCCGTATTTCTCTTCATTTTAAGATCCTCCCAACAAACGCGCCTTCATCACTTCCATCGCTCGAGATTCGCACTGTATTATGACACAACAGAGTATTACTGTGGTTATTTATTTATTTCCTTACTTACCTATTTATTTTTAATTAATTAGTTCACGTATTTATTTGTTTATTTATTTATTTATTTATTTAAGATGACTTCTTAATACGCAAGATTACTTTGTGTTACTGTCACTTTTGCACAGCTGCACAAGCACTAAAAATTGTAAAGCACTGTCATGTATAGGTAAGGCGTTAGGATAGGCCTAACCTGTTCGCCAAACCTTTTTCTCATAAAAGAAATAAATTATTATTTAAAAGAAACGATGATGCCAAGTGACAAATATTTCAGCAGCAAGGAAGGCATTTCTGCTTGGTTGACAATTTTTGTCATTGGAAGAGATTTACAGGAAAGTTAGCTCCCCTTAATTTTCTGCACTTGTCAGTTCATTTGACACAAAGGATATGGGAATTTCACATAAAATTGAAATTTCGAAATGTTATCGAAGTTTATTCATCGATGTTCTCATCATTTCACAAACATCATGTATTTCCCTGTAGAGTAGTGTAAAATACAGAAGTTGGCTTTTTACCCTTTATTTCCAAATCAGTTTGTCAATTATTCTCTGGTTAGACCCATTTAACCCTTTACCCAACGTAACGGCCAAAACCGGCCAGCGCTATTCTCAATAATCGCCAATTAATTTTTTAAATATTTTCATTTTTTGTCTCAAAAACATAGGTTATGACCCCTCGTTGGAACGAGCTCGTCGAGCTCGTTCCAACGAGGGGTCATAACCTATGTTTTTGAGACAAAAAATGAAAAAAATTAGTTATTCAAGAATTTTTTTTGCAAGTGTCGTCTGCTTTTCATGTTAGGTAAAGGGTTAAGAAACAAGAGTACGGCGCTTTCACCATTTTTTGATGTTCTGTAACATTCTTTCCTGTTCGTTATATGAACAGTGTGCCCATCTTGAATACAGACACTATCCTTTCCATTAATACAAAAGTCAAGGCGGCAAGAATTGCTAATTTTTTTCCTCGGAAGAATAAAAACTCGCAAATTACTGTACAATCACTCTCGCTAAACAAAGATCCAAAATGGACAGTTATTTAATTGCTTCCAATTACTTGTCATAAAAAGCCAAGCATCCTTCTGTAACTTGTAATACACGAAAATAACTGACAGCTCCAAGGCTTGTCTGTTTTTTTCGTTTATTAAAAGTAACAGAAGGCAACTTCGCTTTATTTTTTGCTGATGTCATAGATGTTTTCTGAACAATTACATGCTTCTTAATGGACCTTCCTCGCCCGTCTAATAATTTCAGGGGAGATAACTTTATCAAAAGTAGATTTTCATGACGATAAGTCAGGGATGGATGAGGTAGCTGGAATATTGTATGAGTCGGGAGAAGATACTTCATCACAGTCGGGTCAAATCAGTTTTACCCCTGCCACCCCCTATTTTGTTTTATTGGGTGTATCAAGGATCGTCATACTACATAAAAAGTCACATCAAAATTATCATTCTTTCAGTTTCTTTTCTCAAATGAGTAATTTCCCCACAATTTACTGTCACTTTCCAATAAACTTTATAAAAATAATTTTTTGAACATACAAAACGGAAATCAGGACATTGGTATCGGGATTAAGTGCCACATGCTAAATATAATGACAATAAAAAATGAATGTCTCAAATTATCGATTTACTTTCTTTCGGCAAATAATCAGTCGCATAAATGGACAGATAATTTATCTTCAAGTGCCAAACGATTTTGACTACATGGAAATAACGGACCTGAAATGTGTTTCTCGAATGGGTACGAGTTTCACATGTATGCAAATATAATTTCAAGTGAACAAAATTATAAGCCTACCGATTGACGCTGAGTATTTGAAAGATGTTACCAATTTTGAAAACAATTTGTTACTGAAAATTAGAACATATTTTGTTTGTTTTGAAAGATGTTACCAATTTTGAAAACAATTTGTTACTGAAAATTAGAACATATTTTGTTTGTTTTCACGAAAAAGTACTCTTTTAACCCTCTACACAAGGTAATGGATAAAATCGGCCTGCGCTGTTCACAAAATCACAATTCAATTTTCATTTTTTTTCAGTTCTTGTTTCAAAAATATAGCTTATGACCCTCACTGGAACGAGCTCATTGAGCTTGTTCCAAGGAGGGATCCTAAGCTATGTTTTGACTCAAAACTGAAAAAAATAGTTATTCAAGAATTCTGTTTGCAAGTGTCGTCTGCCTTTCATGTTAGGTAAAAAGTCAAGTGACAGACAATAATGTGCCATTTAGCACAAAGAGCTGCAGCAACCTGATTACTTCCGGTGTGTTTCGAAGAGGGGTGAACATGACTTGTATATGATACCAAAATACTGAATGCGTAAAACGATAATAAGAACTCACAACACAAATTGTGCTTTCCCTTTCATGAAAGAGTACGTCGATTAGATATCGGTTGCTGACGCAGTTCCTTTCCCTTATGAGTTCGAGGTCAAAATATTTCCTGTTTTGTGATTAGTAGCAAGTGACGAAAAACGCGATGGCGTGTCATAATGAGTTGTCATAATCTATCTTTTTGAGGTAAACATGAAAAAAGAAGCCATTTAGCGCGTGGCCCTTGAAACGAGTGCGCCCTTAACGTGCAGTACGCCCTAGTCTACAAAAGAGCCAACCGTGGGCAATCGGGACTGAGTATCGTGAGCGAAGACACGACGCAGATGGCATAGATCAGTATCGAACCGTCGACCTTTCGGTGTAAACCCTAAAAAACTTTAACCAACGAGCCGTTAAGCTTCCTGAAGAAAACAAGTACAATCAGCTTTGGATCTCGCAAAATGTGCATTTCCTTCTTGTCGTAGATTCTGAAAATGTCCTCAAATGCCTGCCCTGGAGAATTTTGCTCGCTCATCATATGATAACAATTCGACTTACCCGTGGTGTTCAGTGAAATACTTGGCTGCCTATGCAGAACAAGACCTCACTAGATACCACTGCAAAGTTTGCTATAGCTTCCATCAGAAAGGCCACCAAGAACTCGTATGTTGGCATTTGTATTCTTCGTGAACATGTAAGCCAAGAAATTCATCAAACTTGGAACCAGGCTATTCTTTTTACTGTGGGTATGTACTGGTTGCACACAGAAGGGTATAATAGTACTGCGAAATTCTAAATTATTTAGGAATTGAAAAACTGATTTATCGCAGCACGCGTCGGCGGGAATTAAAACCAATTCGCCATGGTGGACAAATTTTAAGGCCTGATTACTTTAGATAAAAGCTTAAAATGAAGAGTGAGTACTTTAATATTGCAGTTTCTGTTTTTATTTTATCTCCAAAAGGACATAAGCCAAATGTAATTTTAATTTTAAATCTGGCGTACATGTCATTTAAATGTACGGGTGCGAGAGTAATTTCGGACAAGCCTTACCTTTTTGTCGTTGTCTTGTTCGTCGTAAATATCACAAAGAATCTTGAAAATGTCACGACAGATGTCTGCAATAACGTCTGCGTGAAACTCCTCCGTTGCATCTCTCCCGGCCAGTCCTAAAAGTAAACAAGAAGAAGCAGATGTTAGAACCTTCACTCGAAGACAAATATAAATAAGAAAACCATGTAGTATTCACACTCGCCCAGAATTGTGTGGTGCCAACATCAATATTCTTTAGCCAAACAAAATGTTTCGTTGCCAATCTCTGATGAGACGGATCGGTACTTCTGTGGCAAGCGCGGAATTATGTGACTAAACTAATTACCTTGGTTTTAAGCCTGTCTTTCCCCTGAAAGCATACATTTATGATTCATTTTCAGACTTCATGCTTATGGTTTAGGTGGGTTTTACTGACTTGAGGCCAGTGGGAAATATTGTGTAGGAAGCCAGGTGACAAGAGAGAATCATGCACAGTATACAAATATATTGTTTTAATGTCGTGAATATATTGTGAAGTGTGCGTTGTTTTTTAAAGATCTTGAATTGGCTAGACCACAGCGATAGTTCCATTTTGTTCAAATCATTCCCGATAAAAGGTATTTCGAGTTCTCTATTTTTGTAAATGGGAAGTCTTTGATTCCGTGATTCCATGCACCTAGAACGGGGCTTCGATCGTAAACTATATATGTCCATGATACTTTCTCAGTATATATTCGAGTCGCGTATTGATGTGTGTACTCAGGGTAAAAGCAACCAGTTTTAAATGAATACCATTAAAATACTTCTTAAATATCGGAACTGTTGAATTTTTGAGAATTTCGTTGGATGAAAAAAGTCGCACGTAAGCTGTATCTAAACCCCACAGTCTATTGAGATATATTCTGCTAAAAAAAGTAGGGGATATCCAGACTGATGTTGATATTTTAGGAAAATGGTATTGGATACGCGTGATTGGACACATCAATATGTTACCAAGTTCAGTGTGACTCATAAATGTCACCGGCCCGCGAAAACTTCTGACTCAGTGGCGCAATGTTGTGTTGTCATGGTAGCCCGCGTGAGCGGCCATCTTGTGACGTCATCACATAGTGATGCGAGGTGTTAGGGTGATAGTGTTTCCGGCGGCCATTTTGTATACTGGAGGCCGCCATCTTGGTTTCTATGGTAGCATGCGGTTGCTATGTGACCTAAATCCTTCTTACAGAACAAAGGTATGTTCGGATGGTGTGTTCGAATGACTATGAGTAAATCTAATTACCTAAATAGACTTATTCGTCTATCAAAATGGGAACAGATGATAACAGCTTCACGCTAAACAATAAAAATGCTATCATTTATTAAACAATTACAATTACCGATTCAGTCTATAGCAAAATAGTCGATATATGCATTACCTATTTTGATGGTAACGTAATGTAGTGCAGACCCCAGGGAAACTCACGAAGTGAAGCAGTGCGCGTTTACTGTGGTAAACATGCTGTTTTACTAGTAAAATAGTAGCCAGGCACCAATGCTAAGGATAGAAGTCCGCTAAAATGAGCATCATTAGTGTACGCGATCGACTGAACTTGACTTTATCTCCATGTTATAGTCACGATTAGACATTCTAAAGTATGTGACCTTAAACACCAATAAATAATATTTTGCATACGGTGTCGGTAACTTCCATTTTGGCTCGACATATAGAATTCGAGCTTTACTCTTCAGTTGCCCAATATCGATTTACTGACGCCGTATATTATCATATTAGATCACTAGTGGCGTAGCTATGTGAAAAACTGTGGGCCTTGTCCCCACCCCCACCCCTAAAAAACATTGGTCCAATGCAAGTTTCACACAAAAGACAGCCCTTAAATGGTCTCCAAAATAGGGGCTACACGCACTACAAATGGGGAAGTGGGAGTAGGGAGACAACGACCGGAGGGTCCTAGTTAGGAGAAGGGGAGGCACCCGCAACCTCACACACCGGTCTTTCAAATATCATCTTTGCCCCCCCCCCCCCAAAGATGGCTTGTGTACCCCCATTATAGAAACCTAGCAACGCGCCTATAGATCACTAAACATGGGTGATAACTTAATAAATTTCAAAGCACATGTTTGTTCCGCAACACCGTTCATGGTGAATATCCCCAGATGTCAGAGTTCATGTCCTGTTTAGAACGACTGGTTTATCTCATATAATCCAGGCAGCAGTCAGAGCTCATATTCTGTTTCGAACGTTGGATAGCGACTACAGGCCCGAAGCTAGGATCTCAAATTTTCCGACATGGCGGGGCAAGAGTTAGCATTTTCCGATAGTGTTTCCGGGTCACAGATTGTCAGTACGAACTCAAAACCTAACTCAATATACAGTACGTGGAGGGTGTATTATCACTAAATCACCTGTTCATTTGGGATTCCACTCGAGCATTAATTGCAAATTTGTTGCAAAGCATAACAATCACAAGCAAACTTCCATCCAAAGGGCCCCCGGGTTAAACCACATGTACAGAATAAGCCTTTTTTGAAACTGCCATCTTGGCTTTTAATCTATGTAAGGTCACGGGTCATGGGGTGTAAACAAAGCGATTTCCATGTTCGTCGCGTTGAGTTCTGTGTCAGCCAAGACAACTAGTTTTGTGAAATATCAAGTTTAAATTCGTAGAACCGATGCCATCATTCGAATTAACTGAAGGGGCAAACCTAGATGCCTTTAAACGATGGGATACCGCAGGTTTAAATACTTTTTATTACGGAGGCGATGACTTGTTTTGAGTGGCAACAAGGAAACACTCGTTGCACGGAGTTTCTCGGCTTGGGGAATCCCAGAAAGTTGTCGAAACAGTGCAGACGGCAAGAGCCATGGCACAGCGTGCATTCAAACACCATTTTAGTCGTTAGGAACTCAATTTGAAACAATTAAAGTTCTCATACAATATTGCCATTGTCTTAAACAAATGGCAACCTTGGCTAAATGTTTTTTTTTTGAATTCGCACTAATTAACGTAATGGGGTCCGAAGCACTTCACCTGCTCTCTTCTTCCATTGCTTACAACATACTTACTTGAAATGTTTGCACCTCGGTCCCGGGACCTTGGATCGAGTAAAAGCCAAAATGGAAGGTTCGAAAAAGGCTTATTTGAAAGTGATACTTTGGGTGATAACTCCACGGGTGATTTTTAGTAACAATCCACTCTCCACATACTTTACGTCTCCAAAACAATAATACATGAACTAGATTGGAAACGTTCTCAGTTTTATTATTATTTGCTGTATGAATGGGGAGTGTGTGAGTTTGTCAGCTGGAAATTCAATCTTTGATTATCTCCCTTGATATGCAGTTCAACTGGAAATGGTCCCACGCGCAGACAGAACAACCCGTGCTGGGACGGTTCGGCCCACTAGTTAATAATAATACGCGAATTGTTTTCGGGTACATGCAAGGGATATATGAAACATAAGGGGTATTTTGCATAATGAAATTGTGTCAAGTTGTCATTTTTTCAAATAAGCGGCTTTCAGAGAAAATGTCGGCGGTCGAACGACCAACAGTTTTTCTGAACGACTACAACAACTTTCGACAAACAGGTTAATGAGGTGAGGGAGGACCGCCCTGGCTCCCGTATTGCTTTGGGCTTGGATAGAGCTTATCTACATGGCAGTGAAAAATAAACAGCAATCTACTCTTTTTTGGCGAGTTCTGAAATTATTTCAAAACTGAGGACAAAAATAACAGATTTTCATTCGTGGAGGAGCCATCCTTGAAAAAGATGATTTTAAATCAGTCACAGTTTAATATGAAATTTCTGAACCGAGTTCACACAAATCGATCTGAGTCTAGATTTACTGAGGCTCAAATCGATTTTAACTGTTTTCTAACATAGCGGTAAAAAACGGCCAGACAATTAACCAGATGAAGCCTACCACAGCGTAAATATTGAGGAAGTTTCTCAATAAAACCATGCAAATATGGACATTATTAGAACCAGCTCGTTGAGCAGGTTCTAATAATATCCATATTTTGTATGTTTTTATTGGAAAATTGTGAAATTTGTTTTCAAAAATTTGAAATTCAATTTATTTTTTAACAATACTGTGTTAGGTAGAGGGTTAATGAAAGCGCTACCGAAATTTCCCATCAAATCGTGACGAATTTGAGATTCTCTCCATCACATAATGCGTAATTTAAAGGCGCTATTCAGAAAAACTACAAACCAAATCTGATTATTTTATTATTTTATTTTGTTAAACATAGCTTATGTCATTCCTTTGGAACGAGCTCAATTATCGCCATGTTTTCGAGGCGATAATTGAGGACTAATTTGCTAATGCTATTTGCTATATCACATCCACAATCTATTCGCATTATATCGTATTTAATTTCAATACTTTCAAATTTATCATCTTTCTTCTTTCGTCGTGTTACGGCAAGCTTCTCTCGTATCACTTATTAACAAATTACTTCTATTCAGTGTTTCTCTCCATTGTTTGTTCAAGTAAGCTATGTTCAATAAGCTAATAAGGCATCTGATTTAGACGCAGTGAAAGCTTACTTTAATCTTTATATTTAGCAAACTTGTAGTGGCATGACTCATTATTGTATCGCATATATAACATTGATAACAAATAAGAGCTCTGTTATAGTTTGGATTTCCAAACGTTACTCTGCTTCATATTATAGGGAAATCTCATGAGCTGTAATATTGTTCGGATATCCAACAAGTCCAGGTGTCAAATGTTTACTTCTGTTAGACATTTGGAATACCAGATTCCCTATTAAATTGTTTTCATCTTTAATTTGAATACCACAATTACACAATAGATACGGACGGCCATTCCCATGGTTATAGTTGTGTTAATAAAACAAATAATGAAATAAATGACTAATTCAATTCTAGTTCAGAAACAAACACTCATTCATAGTATCCACAGTGTTACGACGCCACGTTGACGTCTGACGTCACGTATTTATTAGACATGTTGCAGACGTAATAGATTATTCAGGGGCGGCGGAACCGGGGGGGGGGGGGGTGTATGGCTATGCTTCAGCCCCTCCACTTTTTTGCCAGGCCATGTTTTTTTGTATGCATATATTTTAACACAACCAATGACTGGTGAAACAAGGGATGGATCCAGAGCCTCCCTCATATTTTCGCCAGCTATCTTTCTCTCGTACTGGTTCAGTTTCGATAGATTTCGGATCATTATTTGCAGTAAGTGGCAGCAAACCATAAAATGTATACAGTCTGTTAAAAAATCGGTTAACTGAAGTAGATCGTAATCTCACAGACATACAAGTACCAAATCCACCCCAGACAAGATAATCTTCAGGCACTATGCTGTAAACGTCTGGTAAAGCATACAGGTGAGGTCTATTTATCAGCTTTGGTCATTATGACCAAAGCTGATAAATAGACCTCACCTGTATGCTTTACCGACGTTTTTTAACGGCTCTCAAAGTGTGAAATCTTTCAAATACATCTCCTGAAAAATCTCAAAATATCCACTCGGATGCATGCAAATGGGGGTTTTGGGACCCTGGAGTTTAAAATTTTCATACCGACGATCTTCCATCGCCCGATCCAGCACCCCCCCCCCCCCACCCCGCCCCCACTTCGAAAATCGTTCCGCCGCCCCTGAACAAACACATTGCCTGCCATTGTTAACAGATAATTCCAAAAGTATCTGAAAGTATGTGTGGAAAGTGTCGTGTACTACAAGGTGAAGATATCACGTGATATCCAATACATGAACCAACATGTTACTACCTTCATTGTATCAAATTTTGATATTCTCCTTTTGTTGAAAATAATCATCTTTCATAAAAAACTGTTCATCTTTTGTTCATCTTTTCCAAGTAAAGAAAATAGAAACAAGACCACATATTTCTCACTGAGTGCCACTGCTAACCGGCCATCTTCTAACGTCTTTACTGAACGCCTTGGGTGTGGACAGCTAATGCAACACAGATGTTTAACACAAGAAAAATAAAAGAAAAGAAAATTTACTAAGGCCCCGCGGATCAGAAATTTCCGGACGAAAAGTGACAACCCTGTTTATTCATGATTGACGACGAGGGGGAACCGAACCGTATTAGCATGTGGGGATCAACCCTTAATTGTCAGATCCCACACCGACTTCCGGCTGAGACATATACCGGTGGTGCAGTGTGGATGTAGTAGCCCACTTGAGCGGCCGTGCTGCGACGTCATGACCATAGCGATACGTGGATAGATGCACATGCAGGGTAATACGTGTTCCCATCGTCCATTTTGTTTGTCGCTATCTCAGGGCTATCTTGGTATTTACTGTAGCACATGGTTGCTGTGGCATCTAGGGATCTCTAACAGAGTGGCGTTGCGCTTTGTGTTGGGTTCGATTAATGGGAGTATCCTTAATTGCCAAAACAGATCCGACTACAATTAAAATTGCCGAAACGGAACCCTCCCGACGCTGTCTTCGATGGAATGTGTTTATTATGGAGCCCAGATAGAGGCGGTGTGATCTGAGAGTGTCCAATAGGATATTTTTGCTGGCTCGAATTGTCGAAAACGGCCCGATACCAACATGTTTCTCTGTCACAAATTCTTTCTGAATCCTCGTTTTAGGCACTATCGTTTCTATTCCAAGCAACCTGTAGCTATCTCTGACCCCGACCCTATCTCTGCCATCGGTCAAGCCTTAACAGACCTGATTGCTACATTCAACCAAAGCTCGCCACTCTCACTTTATACAGGGTCATATCCCTAGTCATTCTCTCTAGTCGGATGAGCAGAAGAACATTGGGAACAATTGCTCCTTGAAGAAAATACTATTATGATTTTTTCTACTAGGTTCGGACAGCCAGATACTAGAAAGGATTCTGTGAAAGGGCTTCTGCAGCAGTATTCTCTTAGCTCTTATATAACCTATCAGTCCTACGTCCAGGCTTCCATCACTATTAGTCCGGTGGTTGGGTGTAAGTATCTATCGCTGCACTACTGCCGCTATGGATTCGGTTCATATCACTACTATACCTGGTTTCCACTACTACTAACATCAAATACATATAAAAATATATGTGTGTTTGTGAGAAAGTTGTTTACTAAACCGTCTCCAGTGACCGATATCAAAATTCAATGAAATATACCAATTTTTTTTTCAATGACTAGCACAGAAGCAAAACGTAAATTAAAGAGGGTAGACTACACAGTTTGGAATGTTCAAGGACTGATTCAAATTAATGACCTCAATTTTGGGCGGCTTATTAGCCGTACTAATTTATCACACTTACAGAAACCTGACACCAAGATGAAACGAATATTGACATACCGGGGTACAAGTGTGTTCATTTGTGTAGAGTTGATGAACAGCACAGAAGAGGGGGGTTTAAAGGTACATAGGACAGTGCAAAGAATAAACGGGTAGGTATTGGGTTTTATTTTGCCAATTGATATCCTGCTTTTCTTAAACGAGTTTGTAAGATAGATGACCTTGCCATCTGGATAGAATTTAATGGTGCAATGTTTAACATGTCTTGTAAAATAATATTGTGTCAGTGTTCATTCCACCAAGTAACTCAAGTTATTGGAAAACAAAATATCCGAGCTCATCCATCTTTGATAAAATAGAAAAAGAGATACTAAATTGTCGAGCGACGTATATGATTATTCTTGGTGGAGTTATTTCAACTCCCGAACTGGAGGAAGGCCGGATCATGTAACAAAAGACAATGACAACAAGAGAGGGGCCACGCCCCGGGCATACCCTTATTGTGCATATCACTAAACAATGACAAGAGTCGAAATGATCCATGATACCGTGAAAGCTATTCTCATAAACAATCTTCATTCCAAATTTCATTGAGAGCCGCGAACCCCAAACCAGAGATATGAGGCGAACAGACAACAATTGGCTATTTTACGAGACAAACAGCAAAATTAATAAATTATTGTCTTTCTTGTACAGCAAGGTAATTGTGAAGGCCAGAAAACCTGTTACTGAAGTCTAGTGATGATCGGACCATTCACATAAGAGATGTAGAACAAAGTCATAATGCCACATGTGGGGAGCTGATTTGCAAATATTTTCTTTGTTTTACTGCGGGGACCTGACTCACGTAAAAGCCTACCCCATAAACAATCTTCATTCCAAATTTCATTGAAATCTGATAACCCAAACTTTATAAAACAAAGACATAATGCCATATGCGGGGAGGTGATTTGCATGTATTTTCTTTGTTTTACTGCAGGGACATGACTCATTTGAAAGCCATTCCCATAAACAATATTCATTATAAATCTCTGTGAAATCTAATAACCCAAACCTGAAATATGCGGCGAACAGACAAAAAAACTGGCTATTTTACGAGACAAACCGGGGGGGGGGGGGGGGGGGGGGGGGGGGGGAGGGTTAGGCAAAAAATACGGATACAAGGTGGAAATTTTTACATTTTCAATTTTTGGGACCCACCACCCCCGGAATGCAAATTTTTTCCAGTCATGTCTTGGACACCCACCCCTCCCACACAGTTTTTCCTAAAAAACAATTGAGGACCCACCCCAATTTATAAAATCTGTTTAACGAAGTATTTAAATTACCTGACGGCTAAATCAAAAAAAATAAAAAATAAAAAAAAAGTAATTACTTTTCCCAAACATGAAAGGTGCCGCAAACCAACTAGTCCGATATCCCAGCCCTGTTCTTGGACATCCAAGCCATCCCTAGCCACAGATGGCCCCAAAACAATCTCACTGCATATAAAGCCACAACGGAAATGCATCAGACCCCCAGGTAGCCACTGGAACCCGCCTCCACCAACTGAATTGCAGATATACACCCATTCATGTTCCAAGCAACACAACCCTTACCCCCATGTACAACATGTCTATGCCAGTCGAATCCCACCACCAAGAAGCCCTGCCCAAAATATATTGTTCCCACCTGGATATCTTCAACTGTCCACAAGAAATAGTTGTTTTTAATTTCATTACTTTTCGGTTAAATGTTTAGTTTGTACAGCTGGTCTGAGAGAGACATAATACTGAAGTTCTTTGACCCATGCCAGGGTGGCTTGTGTGAGATGAATTGCCTCTTATTTATTTTTTTCAATGTTAGTGTCACTAGAATCACATTTACCTTGAAATTATACACGTTTTCCACAATCAAGATTTTTATTCTATCAATCTTTCCAATTATTCCATACATGGAAGCACAATAGACCAATGGCATGAGGCACCCTGAGGCTTACAGAAGAATCAAATAATAGGAGCTACAAAGCACTAATAAGAGGCATGTTACAACCGATAATGTTACAACGCCGCATAATGTTACACCAACGTATAATGTTACAAAAAATGTAGTAAACAACCGATAATGTTACAAACTCCGCATAATGTTATAACTTTTTTCAACCCGTTATGTTATAAAAATCGACGCATAATGTTATAACTTTTTTCAACCCGTTATGTTACAACAAATTAACCGATAATGTTATAACTTCTGTATACTAATTCCAGTTACAGCTATTGTAGATGGACTTTACCACTTACCATTTATTGCCACATAAAGGTATGTAATATTTATACTAAAGGTTTCTGCTATGGTTAAGGCGAGGAGACCCCCCCCCCCCCCCAACTCCTGGGGATTTATTATATAATGACCTGGTCACATTACATAGACGCGGATTATCCTGGTAACTCGTGTGACGTCATTACCATGATCATCCAGTGCCCAACATGGTGAAGGCGGGGGTGGTGGAGGAGGGGTGCTATTTTATCCGATTGGTACGTTTACCAACATACGTAATCTCCGCTTCCAGAAATGTAGTGTACCATAGTCACCCGACGCCTTTAGGGATGGACAAATGCCTCTGTTTCTGCTTATTTTGGGCATCTAAAACTCATTTGTCGCATATTTCTTAGTCATAAGAATATCTTATTGTTCATTAATTTGACATTTTAACAACTAACAGTGAACAAAAATGAGGTGGAGTTAAAAGAGGTCAAAACGTTGGATGGGGCGAGGCACATATGGTGGATGTGGCAGGCTGGTAGTGTCGCACGGAAGCCAAAGAATAAGATGCGAGACTGGGTTGGAAGAGGAATGGGGTTTAGGAGGATTGAAAGGGGTGGGCGGGGGTTTAGATTGAGAAAGAGAGGAGGTCGTGGATTAGTACATCAGGGTGATTGTGCAGAGAAGGCTATCGGAGAATACTATAATAGAGTAGTGCTAGGCGTATGATAATATAGATGGTGGAGATGTTGGAAGAAGTGGAATTGATGAATTTGGGATTACAGTTTCTGGATAAGGCGGAATCACTAGAATAGGCAGTATAGGGAGAAGGAGGAGATTGTGGAGGATGAGTTGTGTTGATGTTGTGGCGGTGTTGGTGATGATGTTGAGTAGTTATGCATGTTGAAAATGAGCCATTTTGTAGGACCCCGGGGCAGGACCCCGGAAGTGACGTCATGTCACGTGACTGGGCGGTCATGTTGGGTTGCCATGATAGTGCACGTGGGTGGCCATGTTGTGATGTCATTATCATGAAAAAGGTGGTAGGAGTGCGTATGCGCAGCGCGTGTTGTTATAGGGACACGTGCTCCGTCTCATCCCTAACAACCCGACAATAGATATCGAATTAATCCAAACAACCCGACAATCTTCAGGAAACTGTCCAATATGCGACAAATGAGTTTTAGATGCCCAAAACAAGCAGAAACAGGGGCATTAGCCCACCCCCAAAGGCGTCAGGGGACTATGGTACACTACATTTCTGGTAGCGGAGACTACGCATGTTGGTAAACGTGCCAACCGGATAAAATAGCTCCCCTCCTCCACCACCCCCGCCTTCACCATGTTGGGCACTGGATGATCATGGTAATGAAAAACAATTGAGGACTCACCCCAATTTATAAAATCTGTTTAACGAAGTATTTAAATTACCTGACGGCTAAATCAAAAAAAAAAAAAAATGGTAATGACGTCACACGATTGAGTTACCAGGATAATCGGCGTCTATGTAACGTGACTAGGCCATTCTATGATAATTCCCCGGGAGTTGGAGTGGGGGTGGGGTGGTGTCTCCTCGCCTTAACCAGAGCAGAAACCTTTAGTATAAATATTACATACCTTTATACGGCAATACATGGTAAGTGGTAAAGTCCATCTACAATAGCTGTAACTGGAATTAGTATACAGAAGTTAAAACATTATCGGTTAATTTGTTGTAACATAACGGTTTGAAAAAAGTTATAACATTATGCGTCGATTTTTATAACATAACGGGTTGAAAAAAGTTATAACATTATGCGGAGTTTATAACATTATCGGTTGTTTACTACATTTTTTGTAACGTTATGCGTTAGGTGTAACATTATGCGGCGTTGTAACATTATCGGTTGTAACAAGGCAGACTGCCTTAGTAGAAAAATAAAGGAGTGAAAATCATGACCAAATAGCTGGGAATCACTTTTTTGTTTTGCAATTTTTTGCCAGACGCAGAACAGGACCCACTCCCTAATGAAGTGTAAAACATGGGGAAAAAATTCTAACATGGAGCCCCCAACACATTATTAATGCTCTATTCTGTTCTCAGTTGTGAATCTAAGCACTTGAATTCACTTTGGTTGTAATTACTTGTCTGTAAAATGATATTTGGCAAAAGATTGCATGACACCGGCAAAAACTGCACTTTGGGGCTCGGACCCATCCACCCACCCGGACCTTGTAGCCTGGCATTTTTTTGCGACCCCCCCCCCCCCCACCCCGCCCTGGACAAACAGCGATTTTTCAAAGTTAAAAGGGGGATAAGTCTAAAAAGTGAAAAGTAAAAAATATTATTAGAGACTCATTTGAAAGCCTTTCCCATAAACAATTTTCTTTCCAGATTTCATTTATTTATTTATTGGTGTTTTAGGTCACATATTTCTGCACCAGATTTCATTGAGATCCAATGACCCAAACTTGAGATACGACGCTAACAGACAAAAATAGCATTTTTTGTATATTCAAAGGGCCATAACTCACATAAAATTTTTTCAACAGCAAAACGGCTATTGCTGCTTCAAGGTTCCATGATAGTGAACATCTCTATGAAATTTCATCGAGCAGTAATGCCGAAGTTATAATGGGAGCAGACATCTGAGTTCGGACGAAGTTGAAGACTCACACAATTACCGTGGATGCCAAGGAAGATGCAGTCCGTGACTTAACAGGTATAATAAATTCGGTTAATAAGACAGCTTGTAAGTTGATACCAAATTGTAAAGGTAAACAGAAAACCTTAGCGTAAGTGCTTTGACTCAACCTGCAAATTCCTAAAACAAAAAAATGAGCACAATTGTTAATGCTATGAAAAAAAGACCTGGTGACAAATCTTTGTTAACAAAATGTTTCACCGCAAAGAAGGCGTACAAAAAAAAGAAACAAAACGCAAATCCAGACTGTTTTACAAAAACATGTGCAATCAGCTCGACACATTAGAATCCTCGGACCCCGAGTCTTACTGGAAAATAGTAAACTGTCTTAGATCAGAAGAAGCGCCTTCAAATGAGCTTGACCTCGATACAACGGTCAATTTCTTCAAAAATTTGTTTTGTAAAGAGGTCACAACTGAGTAAAATCAATTCACAAAAACGATTTCTTTTTAAAAGAGCCTTTAAATAATGGAAATATAACCGCAGAGAAGATAAATACTGCTATCCATCAACTGGAAAACAAAAAGAATCCTGGTACAGAACAGGTGTCAAACGAAATGCTGAAGATTCTGGTACCTTTCTTGATTGACGATATTGTTAAATTGTTCAACCAAATATTAGACTTACACCATTATTCTCTTAGCAAGAGTGAATCTACTCCCACACCAATCTATAAACAGGAGACAGATACAATCCCGACAACTGCAGGGCCATCACCCTAAGCTGTACATTGGGGGAGCTGTTCAACAAAATTATAAACCGCAGAATTAATGATTTTTTAGAAGATAATAACTTAATTTGTGAAAATCAATTTGGATTTCGAGAAAAATGTAATACGATCAGCAGTGTGTTTGTTCTGAACAAGTCTGCAACAAATACAAGGAGCTAAAGAAACCCTTATACGTTGTGTTTGTGGACTTTAAGAAAGCGTTCGACACTGTGGATCGATCAATACTTTCTGAAACAAGAAGAATGTTACTAAGGTAACACATGCCCCCCCCCCCCCCCACCCTTGTGGCCTTCACCTTGCAGATGCGGCGGAAACTATTATACGCGACACACCTTCTGACTGTCCTTAACATTTGTAAAAAGTTTAACAATTGTACTATGATTCGTTTCTGAGTTATGGCTGAGACACGGATATTGACCGATTTTTAGTATGAAATGTGACCTTGATCTTGAAGGTACGAACCCGGCTATGGTGTGTGACACATCCTCCCATGGTCCTTTATAATTGTGTGAAGTTTGATGACTGTGGCCCTAACCGTTTTCGAGTTATTGGCTCGGACACACACACACACACGGACGGACGGACGGACGGACGGACGCACACTTCAATCACTATATGCCACCCGACCTAAGTCGGGGGGCATAAAAATAAAAAGAATTGGAGTCACGGGACCTATATCACAAATAATAGAATCGCTCTATCGATCAAGTAACTGCTGCATAAAAACAAATCGGGGTATTGGACCACCCCTGTTATCGACAATTGGCGTAAGGCAGGGATGTACCATTTCGCCTACTTTGTTTAAGATACTTATAGATGACGTCAGTGGGGTTTTTGATAAAGACAGTGATCCAAAAAACTTGAACAACCGTAAATTGAATCACTTACTCAGGCCTGTCATTTTCAGGAGAGCGATTTATTCGCTCGCCTACTCCATAAAAAAATTAAAGAGGGCGAAAACTAGCCCCCGTGGCATTAGAAAATAATGATTGTTAGTGGCCTCTGTAAGACAACTACACTGCCCCTCCCACACCTCCGGGCCTTGTCGAGGCCCGGAGGTGTGGAAGGGACGATGTAGCCGTCTCACAGAGACTACCTTGTTAGCAACACTGAATAAAATGTACCAAGCCCACTTGGCAGAATTCATTAATACTAAAGCTTGATTTTGCCACTTTTAGCTTTTGTAATCTTAGGGAGCGCTAATCACTCCCCTTGGCCATGCGAGGGGAGTGATTTTTAGCCCTCCTGCATGTGTAAGAATGCCAGGCCCGCTTACTATTTGTGGACGACTTAGTGCTAACCTCAGACTCACAAAGGGACCTACAGAACTGCTTGAACAGACTAGAAGCGTATAGAAAGCAAAACAACTTGTTGATAGACATAAAAAAGACGAAGGGGGCGCGGTGGCGTTGTGGTAACCGATTCTCGTCAGATCACCGAAGTTAAGCAACGTCGAGCCCGGTTAGTCCTCGGATGGGTGACCGCTGAGCGATCGACTCGGACTCCCGCGTTGTGTCCTTGGGCAAGGCACTTAACCCCGATTGTTCCCAAGGGGGCACGATGACGCCGTGTACTGAGGCGTACTGCACGTCGACGGTGCGTGCGAATGTCTTCAACCGGTCTAACCCTGCCTGTGCTGCAGTGCGGAGTTACGATGTTGGGGTGCTGGCAGCTGCTCGCCGTTGCTTGGTGGTTCTCTCCGAGTACTCCGGCTTCCTCCACCCGTAAAACTGTCACGGTCATGATTAGCCATTGTGCATAAGTATGTGACCTTAAACACCAATAAATAAATACAAACAAGACGAAATATATGATTTTTAAGGCCCGAAAAATAAAGAATATCCCAAAATTTTCTGTAGGGGGTAAAGAACTGGAATGTACCTCAAAATACACATACCTAGGGTTAACCTTTTCGGAAAATAACGTCCTGAAACATGTGCAGTCTGGACTTAATCTTAAGGAGCTGAAGGCTCTGCACAGTTTACAAAGCTCGTTCAAAAAGAAACGCACACCAACCGTAGTTGTCTTTTCTAAGCTATTTGATAAACTAATTAAGCCTATATTATTATACAGCAGTGGAATATGGTCGACGGAGCTGAATATGAGGTATAGAAATACTGCACCGAGTGAAAGGGCTCATATCAAGTTCTGCAAACTGATCTTAAATGTAGGTAAACATTCCTCCAACCATGCGGTACGGGCGGAGCTTGGTAGATATCCAATAACATTAGATGCTTTAGTACGATTCACAAATTACACTAGTAAATGGCTTACTACTTCCCCGGATACTATTCGGAATGATGCTTTTGTGAAAGCTAAGAAATGTAAGTGAAAGGCTTAAAGGACTTGGATTTAACAGTTTGAATGAAACTGAAATTTCCAAAAGTAAAATTAATCTTCTAAAGTCCAAACTTGAATTGGACCATATTAATTTATTTGAAGAAGATATTGTCTAAACAATGATAATAAAAGAATAGGAAAAAACAAACTTAGGACTTATCGACTATTCAAAGTAGATTAGCAAATGGAGCCGTATCTCATTCACACCTCTTCCATTGAAGCTAGAAACAATTTAACGCGATTACGCATTAGCAACCATAAACTGCGGATCGAACGTGGAAGGCATTTGCAACCCCATCGTCCAATGGGCAATGGAACACAAAATATGCGAAGCTTTACAATGGGGGAGGTGGAATCGGAATAGCATTTCGTAATGGAATGTCCGCTTTATGCACCATTGAGAGAAAAGTTATTTCAAGCAATTTCTGACGAAAATATTGACTTCCCTCTAATGGATAAAATGGACAAATTTAAAGTCATAATGACTAATGATAATCCAGTGCTATGCAATGTTATTTGTAACATGGTCCAGCTCTTCCTTCATAAGAGGAACTTATCGGTAATATGATTTATGTATGTCATTTGGAATTAGTGTGCATTATGATTCTGTTTATGTTGATTTTGTGTGTACATAGCAATCTGTCTTTGTTCTGGTGTATTTGCTTAATAATCTTATCTATAAAATATGCTTCCTCTAACAGCTATACATCAATGATCGAAAAGGTGTGTAGGCATTCTAGTTATTTGTAAGATAGGGGCGCTGCAAACGTGTTTCGAAAAACGTGCATGATGATTTCATCAACTGAGAGCGATAAAGGGCAGCGAGTGGAATTGAGCCAAAGAGTAAAAGCGAACCATCTCGGAAAAGGGGTACGATGTCTAGACGGTAATGAGCAGGGCCGGGGCGACCATGGGACCTGGGGTAATAACCGGGGGCCTGGAACTTTGGAGGGCCCGGCTTTGGCCCAGGAGACCAGGATTCTTGAGTTAGCCCCCCCCCCCTTCCCCAGTCTTAACATGGCCTGAAAGATTGTATTTTAAATTTTATTGTTTGGGACGTCCTTTCAAACCAAAAAATTAAAAGACGGGCTTTCAGGCCATTCTTTGGACTAGGCCTCCCCCCCCCCCCCAAGGTTCTGACTCCTGTGCCAACAGCTAAGAAGGGGGCTGTGTCGTGAATGGAGCTTTGCACTTGACCAATGGCTGTAATTTCGGACTGTATGATTCTTGAAGTAATAACGTTATAAAATTAACTTGACGTAGTGAAGTTATCACTTTAAGTTAAGAATTGTGCAGTCCAAGCTATAGCTCTAGGTCACTGGATACTCACTGATGAACTCGAAAATGTGAAACATGCTACTAAAAACGTCATTTTGACGGCAAAAAAAAAAATAACGTGATTTTTTATCCTAAAAGCAGCCAGAAGTCTCCATTTAATAAATGATTTCAAACTTTTCGGCACTCGCGGCAGATTCATTTGGCAGCTGCATCAGTATCCCGACCCTTTTGAAAGGGGCCCGTTACAGAATTAATCTTGGGGCCCGAATTTCTCCTGTTCCAAGCCCTGGTAATGAGATAGGTTGGCTGCAATCGGGGTGCCGAGAAACGTGGATGATGATTTTGTCAAATGAACTGACGAGCAACGAGAACACTTGTTTCTTGGAATAAATTCTCTTCAACCTCATATCGAACATCAGGAGATCATAAAACAGAGTGAACTATAGGCTATGGCACATGTGGTCAAATGGGCTTAAGAGCAACAAGCACTGCCAGTCTTTATTCTAAAGCCCCAGATTTTCCCAAATCACATCGGGGAAGAACTCACCGACAACGATATGGAAACCTCTCGCCAGTGCTTCCCGTCTACGGCACTTGACAGTAACCCTTGTTCTGGTATTAGACATCGACATCAAACATAACCCAGTTAGGGCCCCGAGACTGTTTGCATGTAGCTTACTCTCGATAAAGAAAACCGACGCGCTTTAACCCTTCACTTAACATAACGACTATATAATGCGCTTTTCACAGAAATCGCAATTCAAATTTTATTATATTTTCAATCTCTGCCTCCAAGTATAGTTCATGACCCTTCCTTGGAACGAGCAAAAGGAGATCTTTCCAATGATGGCCATAAGCTATGTTTTAAGTTTATTTTTTCTGTAGAATCTTTTTTATATATCATTCTTTTATTGTATTAGGTAAAGAAATAACCTATGATCACACGTCATCTACTGATTTACTAATTTACATACCATACTTTCGAGCCAAATGCCTCGTTATTGCAAAATGTTGGGGGTAAACTTCACCATTTATCTCCAATACTGGAAGCTGGCCCATCGGAAATGCTGTAATGAGACAAACATTATAAAATCTGAAATTACCTTTTTCTCAAAGTTCCCTTTAATACTTCAATAAACGAATTGACCAACCAATCACAACCGCAATCTGTATTAACTAAAGTTATTAGAGCCCACAACGTGCGATATGCCTGATTACACTTAATAACCATGAGAGTATGAGAGCATGAAGCATATTGGAGTACACCTCTTACTTGACCCTTTGGTGGTATATTGCTCTCAGTTCAATTGCAGTAATTGGAAGAGTCCATATTCATTATACGTGGGGTAGATCAGTTAATATTTTCAACGCACAGTCTTGGGGCTGCACGTTGAAGATATTAACTGGTCTACCTCCATATAATGAATATGGACTCTTCCAATTACTACAATTGAACTGAGAGCAATATTCCACCAAAGGGTTAAGTAAGAGGTGTACTCCAACATGCTTCTGAAATTATGACGTATCATATTACTGGACCGGAAAAGGGGCAACTCGGGTTGAAAGGGTTGAGGACACAATTCAAGTGATTCTAACTAGATGTGAACCCACCACCTCTCGATCAGCACTCCGGCACGTTAACTACTGTGCTATGTACTGATTTAGAAACAACACTGTCCGAGGTAAACTTCGCATTTAATCTCTCATATGCTTACCCAACACCTTCAGCACAATACTCAGAATTCCCCATTCCAATTTAATAATTTTTTCAATGTTGGCCTAAAAATACAGCTTATGGCTCCAGTTGGAACCAGCCGCGGAGTTCATTCCAGTCGTGAAATGCCATAATCTATAGCCACGTGTCACACGTTTTGTCACGTTACCGAGACACACACAAAGTGGTGTATTATAAGGATTTAGATGGATTAAAAGAACGAACGGACATTTCATTGGCTAAAATGTGAATAAACCTTCCCCAGTATACTACCATAGTACTGTCAGTGACTCGAACATACCCCATAGCTCGTGACTACGTCTATAGCACTGGGTACACCCATAGCAATCGGCGTCACCAAGGAAATTGAGAAGTTGGCTCCTAATGGCCGAAAAGTAGACAGAAAGGGGGCCTAGGGTAGAATGAAAAAGAGGATTTAAAGAAGAATCAGAGTTCGAAAGTTTCAATCGAAAACACCCCCAGAACACACCCATACTACATCAGAACCTATATATCTCATAGCAAGAACTTTCCCCGACTTCAGAAACTGCGATGATGGCAAGAATCGACGATGGAAACAAGTGTCACTCGAGAACATGTGCCGCACATGCGCACTGACACTACTTCAGATCATGACCTCACAAGTTCACAACATGACCGTTTACGCACGTTATCGCGACACTCGCATAATTCCAAGATGCACCACTACTGGGAGTCACATGGGTGTCGGGTATAACAGTGGTAGTAGACTTCGGTAGTAGAGGTAACAGATAGTCCCCAGGTGAAGACAGTAGTGTTGGAATCGGTAGAAGCAGTTGGGATCAAACCACTGAGATCCGTACTAGTAAAACCGGCAAGTGCACCGGCTACGTACACTGTGCCTTATTACGCATCGACGATGTCCCCCTCCCCATATCCCCACCCACATATACACATGGGAAATCGGAATTAAGTGTCTTGCCCGGGGTCATAACACAGTTAAGGCTCGTTAGGATCGAACCGTTGACAATTCAGTTTGAAGCTCTAACTACTGAGCCATCGAGCGCCCCAGATTTAGGGTTTATGGTGTGATTTGTTTACTCGTATTATTGACCATTCACGTTACAAATATTTGTAAATCACAGAGTGAAAAAAGATATGACGACATGTTAGATATAGTGAGTAATCGCTTGACTAGACTGGTTACGTGAAATAATTCACGAGAGGTGAGGGGCGTTGTACAAACACGAGTGCGCGCATGCGCACGGGTGTTTTACAATATAGTCCCTCGCCTCGAATGAATTATTTCACGTAACCAGTCCAGCCAAGCGATTACTCTGTTTATTACTTTTCATTATTAACGATAATTATATTATTTAAAAAAACAAAAAACAATGAAGTCCCCATTACACCCACGACAAAGCGTCTTCGTTTGCGCGCACGGATACATGACATAATTGTTGAATGATTGCATAATTCACTTGTGAAGTTATCGTTTATAATCAAACCGGGAATTCCCAGTAAATCACATTTTGGAAAGTAATAAATCAGTTTTTTTTCTAATTTTGTCCGATTTAACGGCGGGAGGAGGAGGGGAGGGGTGGGTGGGTCTCCTTCTGGTATGTAGTGGTGGGCCAGATGTGGACTGGTCGTATCGTCCACCGCCGGAAACTTCCCGGTCGGTCCCATTATTGGCGATTCCCTTGTGACCCTCAAAATTGATGCTGCCTAACACCTATTTGAGCATGTAATTTCGTGAAAATGATCAAAAGGCGAAATCGATCTGATTGCATTGAAATCAGGTATATCGAAATGGCCTCTATGTGGACCGGTGTTGGCAGTCCACATAGAGGATATTTCGATATTCCAGCAATCTGGAGTGGCATTGATCGCCCAGATGCAAATATTCTTTCAGTTCGAATAATCTCTCATTTTTCCTGCTATTCCGAACTGAACTATGGTCGGCCCGATGGATACGGAGCAATTTGCTGCAACCGTTTTTGTAGAATGAGCGACGAAGATGATACAACAATGCCACCGAAATGTCCTCTGTGTGGACTGGCAATGACCACCCAGATGCAAGGAATGAGCCTTTTTTCAGTTCGAAAAATCAAATTTTCTAAAAGTCCGGAGCCACCTCCTTGGTGAATTTTTCAGTAACTTTTTTGGCCCAGTCAGCCCCGGTGTTGGGCCATACATTTTCTACAGAAAGCAGAAAAGCGAAGCTGTTCGTTATGAAAATAGTAACACACCGTGATGCCTTCCATCGATAGTTTTTCTCCGACATTTTATTGTCTCGATCAGTCACCAGAAAAATGCTCTCAACACCACTGATTTCAAATTTGACCGGATCTGTCAGCAACGAATCAAACACCTTACCACACGCCGCCTTCGCGCTATCACTACAGTAAAGCAGATGGAAGTTTTGCACCACACTTTTGAAACAATACCGTTCAAATGTTGTCAAATGAATGGCAACTTGCTACCTGCCCTGTTGGTGGGAATTTTACCGTGACACCTGTTACTGCTTAAAGGGTAATCATACAAAATACTAACAGAAAAGTGTCAGTATTATAGTAAGTACTCGATCAAACCCTTCTACCCGGACTCTTGGTGGAGCCGACAATGTTAATTTCCCATAGGAATCGGACTTTTGGTGCAGCCGTCACAAGACGTGTTTTACGCTCCATCCAGTTGGGTCTGGCAAATGGTATACACTGCATGTATACAATAGTATAGTAAGGCACACATATATGTATATAGCTTTGGGTATATATATAGCCGAATATGTGATAGAAATTTGGTGGGGAAGGTGGGTTTCTTGAAAGTTTTCGCCGCGAAACGGTCACACTAACCTTAGTTGCCGAAAATCTGCCGGATTTTGTCCACTATACGTTTTACTTTTACCCACAGGAGCGTTTACACTCTCCGCTGCACGTTTTAACCCTTTAGCCAACGTAACAGCCCAAACCGGCCAGCGCCATTCTCAAAAATCGCCAATTAATTTTCATTATTTTTTCATTTTTTGTCTCAAAAACATAAATTATGACCCCCCGTTGGAACGAGCTCGTCGAGCTCGTCCAATGAGGAGTCATAACCTATGTTTTTGAGACAAAAAATGAAAAAAATTAGTTATTCAAGAATTTGTTTTTGCAAGTGTCGTTTACTTTTCATGTTAGGTAAAGGGTTAATGGATAACTAGTGTGGCATCGAATCGAATCGAATCATCAATACGATTCAAAAGCTTCGCTGCGCTTTATCCGGTATTCCAGGCTGCTAGCCAAGGTATTTTTGAGACAATGTATGGAATATTCTAGCATCGCATCCGTTCATAGGATCAGGAGTGTCGGAAAGATGTCCGATTGTGAGTAGGGTGTAAATCCAACTTCTGGCTCAGTGGTTACGGTATTAGACATCAAACAGAAAGGTCCACAGTTCGATCCCCACCAGGGGTAACTGTGTTGTGTCTTTGGGCAAGGCACTTCATCCCGATTGCCCACGTTGGGGACCGGTGGCGCCTTGTACTAAGGCGTACTGCACGCCGATGGTGCACTTGTCTTCAACCAATGCTAACCCTGCTTGTATGGAGACAGTACGCTGGGGAGTCTGGCAATTGCTCGCCGTTGCTTGGTGGTTCTCTACGGGTACTCCGGATTCTTCTACCCGTACAACTGTCCGACACGAGGTGACCATGGCTGTCGAAAGTGTCGTTAAACCCAAATAAATAAATAAATAAATAATAAATAAATAAATAAATAAATAAATAAATCCAACTTGTCCAGGCTGACATGACTTACTGAGTCCCGACTGAAGAAATATTCCAACTACATCATCAGGACATGGCTTCTTCGAAGCCATGCCCTGATGATGTAGTTGGAATAAATTATTTGTCAACGGAAATTATAGCTAAAAATCTCAGGAAATTTGTTAGTGGATGAATACATGTATAGTCGTGATGCATGGGCTTTCCAACTTCTTATTCAATTTGCACACACTGGACACAAAATTTATCATACTTGGACTCCAACATCCCACATCAGTTACAGACCTCCGTTCGAATGAGACCGAGGGCGTGTGTGCCAGAAGTTTAATAAGGAAGCCAAGTCCAGTAAGAAAGTAAATGATTACCAGCAGGGATGAATCGATATCTAATACCCCAATTCAGATAAAAATGTCTCGACTGGAACATTATGGGGGGTGGGGGTGGGGGCACCACCTACACCCCAATAGCAGAGGCGTAGGCGGGGGGGGGGGGGGGGTAGGGGGAATGCCCCCCCCCCCCAAAAAAAAGAAAAAATTACAGTGCTCCCGCCCCCTCAAAATGGGAAAATTAAAGCACCAAAGGGTCCACTCTCAGGGCATTGAATTTTCAAAATTTTCTCGGGAGACTTCCCCCCGAATCACCATCAATGGGAGGGGATACCGTAGGCCTGAGGTGGAAGTGGGTATGGTCTTCCCTGAACTGCCACCAATGGGAGGGCCATACTCACCCCAACCTCAGACCTACGGTCTTCGGATATGCCTGTGGTATATATCGATCTGACCCCCTCCCTCCCAACAGAAAAAACAAAACAAAATTATACTCCCAATAGGAAATCCTAGCTACCCCCTGCCTCTGCATAAGGGCTCCCAAGTATATTTACAGTCATTATCTTGCAAATTAGGTTATTAGGACTAACATTTTGTATTGAAAAAAAAAACAAATTTTCTGATCATTACATTATTGCGAGGTTTGCTGAAAAAAATAAACAAACTAGAAAATTTTACAGAGCCAGCGCTCGTCTGAATCCGTCGCTACCTTCAAGCATAATGGCATTTTCAAATGCATGTCCTCTAAGCATGATTTACAATGTTCAATTTGTATGTTTTTCTGTTAAATGACCTAAAAAGAAAGTGAAAGGAATTTTTATTTGGTACTTACATGATTTGCGGCCTGCCCACTCTTTCTCGTAATCTATCTTAACATCCTCAAACTCTTGTCCTGATGCATGAAGGATGAGTCGGATGGGTTCCCCACGCCCCCTGAAATTGAAATAAGTCAGTTTATAGGACATCTTGTCTCCTCGAACGCTTGCACGCTAATCGATTTAACTGTGGATGTCGGATTCTGAAATCGATATCACAACGAGTTCACGATTCACCGTTTAAATGAGTGGTAACAACACAGAATATACAAGATGCACGACATATCTGAAAACAGACACCCCTTCGCCAGGCGCGTGGGAAACGCGTCTTTCTAAGCCAAGACGGCCTTAGTTTCACCGAAAATTCTCTAACAGAGGAGCAAAGAGTGAAATTTAATGTTTGGAAAATGCATTCTTGATGGAAGCGGAGTGAGCACTAATGCAGAAACTGGTCTAAAAGTTTAGAAGTTACCCGTGTCTATGGGATTCCAACATATGGACCTGACTGTTTTTGCCACAGTATCGATAAATAAATAAATAAATAAATAAATAAATAAATAAATAAAGCCAGAGCCAAAGGTGTAAACCTGAGAGATCACACACCCTAAAATATCTTTCTTAGGGCCGCTGAGCATAGAAGCAGGGACGTCGGACCACGGGGGCGAGAAGGGGCAGATTGTGCCCTTCCCATGTTCGTCACTCAATTTTTTTCAGTAATTTATTCTCGAAGTAACGCTAACACAAACCCCAACTCCGTTCCGGGAGCTTTCAAAATTCAATGGGAGGGGACACATTCTCTCAAAGTCCGCCATCTCGGGCCTTTGTCCTTCGAGACATGCATGCTTCGGCATGTGATAGCGGGGCTGCTAGTGCTTGTAAATGCTCTTTTCCCGGGGTCTGAGCTCCCTCTCCTGAAGTATTTACAGCGCCCCTGAGTAGAAGGGCACACTGATGTCAAAATACCGAAATTTCAAGCAATATATTTTCCCATAATGCGACTAGGAATTTAATAAATTCATTCTTACTTAACAGAAATGAATGTGCTTTGTCACACAAAACTGAATTGATTAAATAAAATCTCGTTCCACAGTGGGTGAGCGTCATAATATATAAGTCGTAAGATGTAGATCGCGAAGCAGAGGTTTTCAATTTCCTGCCCAGTTTTCGAAGCATGTTTCACAAGACGATCCGTTCTTTGAAGATTTTAGTACAGTTTGTTCCCCTGAGAAAAAAAAAACACAAACTCTGAATGGTAAGTTTATGCGTGCCCCAGACATCTCATACCATACATCACCGAGGTTTATCAAAATTGTAGATTTTAACTTACAAAACATCAGCTAAATCCTCGTAAATAGTCGTGTATTTGTGTGAAAATCGACATCAATGTTTCTTTTTCACAATTTGATTCAAAGCTACACCATTTTATGGCGACGCTCCCAGTTCGTTCACCGTATGCCTATTTGTGTACGGCCCGATCCTCAATTGCAAAACCATACAGATACGGTGGACAAATCTATCAGCGACTAGTTTCTTTTTCTAACACCGTTTATCACTTCAGCCAACTCAACTTTTCCGAATAATGAACCGATTCCTTGTATCAAGGTGACCACTACCATCTGAGTAGTTGGCTACCATTGTGCTTGAGAACTGGAAAGAGTGTTGATTGAGAAATTACTCTAGCGGGTGTATTGCTTGTACGAGTCGACGGTTCATCTCGGATAAAGTTTTATCGACGTCCAGTCGGCTATAAGATAGAGATGCTGTAAAGGGGTGCCGTAAGACGTGGATGGTGGTTTTGTCAAAATAGTTGAACGGCCATTCAAACGGTGCCCGAAAGGCCATTGCTCAAAAGACTTGAATCTTATCGAGCAAATAAGCCATTGAGCAGCAGGGGGTGGGGGGGGGGGGGGCGAATGCACCAACTTGGAAGGCCCCTTCGGCGGCCCATCAGCCTCACCGAGCCCCCAGCACCATCTGGTGGCGGCGAGGGTGATGGGCGGCCCATCAGCCTCACCGAGCCCCCAGCACCAGATGTAGCACACCCTCGCCCGGCCACCACCTTCGCCGGCCGAGAGGCCATCCCACTTGGGCATCAGCGTAGATTCACTTTCTACCCTAACACCACACGGGCGTAGATAAAGAATGGGCCATAACAGGGAGCCATAAGGGAACGGCCCACTCCTCTAGGCGGCCCGAGGCTTGAATAGACATAAACTTCCAATTCCGTGGAAAAGAGTATTGGACATATCCTTGATAATGGATATACCCGATCAGGTGCACAATGCGGATAGGTAAAAACACATGTCAGTGGCTTACTTTGAGCTCTACGGAGCTCTGTGGCCGGCGCTGTATGGGGGAGTACTGTGGAGTACATATGGTCAAACTGCGAAATGGATCGTGTACAAAACCTTGCCGTGTTTGTGGCAAGTGGTAACGAACCAATTATCGCTCTGCCTGAGGTGTGGTTATAAGAACGAACATATGAAATTACTGCACCGAGAGCTGAGGGCGGCGGCAAAGGAATTTACCATTTAGAGGTGTAGTGGCAACACACATAGTTATTCAGCATGGCAAGTATGGACAAATACATCAATCAGTTGTTGGCAGAAATGCCAGGCCCGGTTCCAGAGGGACAACAATTCATCGACCTGGATGACCGGGTCCCTCCCCCCGTAAGGCTCCCAGCCGATGAGCCGTGGGTCGAAATGATAAACGACGCCAAAAGCGAATTTGAGATAGATGGTGCAGCTGCGATCTACTCCACATGGAGGAATGAGGGAGATGATCCGTTTGATCTCGGGGATATGAAAATTATGGATGGTATAGAAGCCCGGGCAGACATCATAGTCATAGATGCTAGGATGACAGACAAGAGAGCTGCACAGCTCGTCAGACAACTTCCGGACGGTGAATATCTCTTACATGACGAAGGAGAATGGGCAGTCGAAGACAAGTTTGACCCCGTGAAGGCAGAAAGGAAGAAAGGCCAGGGCGTTGTCGAAATCACACAAAACACCAAACCAGGCGCCCTGACTTGGATTGACAGCCCGTACTACAAAAATGCTTACCCTGTCACCGCGGTCGTTTACGGGCTCTACCCTCTCAGAGACCCAGACCCCACCAACTTGGCTCCAATGCGTGACGGCGATCTCAGTTGCGTCGCCCATAGACTGGTTGAGCACTTTGATGGTGCTCTCAGAGGATTGGGCCTAACCCCACCAGGCGCCAGAAAATACAGAAGTGGGAAGAGCTAGTCCACGGCGTTGGTGCAGCGGTCGGCGATGTGGCCGAGCTCGAGAAAATACCCAAACGAGCGATCATCGTGAAGGACATAGCTGGTGAGGATATCAACAACAGTGGCAAGTATCAGTTTGGAGGAAATGGTGTGAGAGGGAAAGTTGAGCTCATCTGCCATAACGGCTACACGCCTGGTCCAAAGACCTGCACTTCCCCTATTCCAGAGAGGTTCACATATACGAGGGTGACGTCTGGGAAGCCATCAGACAGGCCACCCAAAATGAGCTCATCGCTGTCTGGCAACTCGGAGGTGACCAGGATAGACAGCTCAACGTCGACGAGTTCGTTCTACAAGACGGCCGCACCTACAGGACACAGGAGACTCATCAAACCCTCCAAGCAGCCTGCGCCCATCTGGGAGATGAGTCTCTTGCTGACAGGGTCTTCGGAGTGAACCACGCAGCCAGCATCGTCGCAGAGCAAAGGAATGACTGGAAGCTGACCCCAGCATCTTTCCGGGACGACATCCAAAAGGCTTGTGTCGAACATGGCCACGATGGCCTCTGGAACGCAGAACGGTATCACGTCAATGATATCATAAGCATTGACATGAATGCATGCTATTCCTCAAGCTTCCAAGGTCTGGGTGAGGCTCAGTCCTACTTCGAACGTTTCAGTAATCCAAAGGCCAACATGGCCCGTGTAGCAATCAATGGTGCTTTGCCCAAAGACATAGGTACCGGTTTCGCCCAAATTCGCAAGTGGGTCAAGTGTCCACCCTGTCATCCCTGCATGGTCTGGGAGGCATTTCGAGGAGCAGGGCTGTGCTCCGACGGTCCTCCCCTCATATCTCATAGATTCCGGCATCCTAAACGAACTAGAGGAAGGAAAAACCATCATCGCTTTCGGAAAGAAGAATGTAGTATGGTTCCCCGAAGATAGAGATCAGGGCTGCAGCATCATCGGGTATTTCACCCAGGGCGCAAAAACGATGGAAAACGATTGACTCGACACCTGGTCACGGATCGCGGTGAACTAGATTATCTTGTGAGAGATACTCGCCAAAGTGGCACTCTCGTCGGAGCACCAGAACGGTGCCCCCTAGGTAATGTGCTAACTTACTATGATGGCAGCCAGCCCCAGTACGCCAACCTATGGGCGTACATTCGGGTGGCGATTCGGGTGGCGACAGGCAGCATACATGTCAACAAAACAATACTCTACAAACTCAACGGTGTCCAAGCCTATGTACCACCAGAAGTTCACCCTGAGGGCTATTGCACAAGGTGCAGGTGCCGCCTCTATCATGACGAACACACCCTACAGCCTCTCGAAAAGTGTAATGTCCTGTCAGGTCAGTGGCGCGACAAGGGTGAGCAGCTATGCATGCCACAGGAACACGCCGACTACCTCCCCAAGCCAGAGTATTGTAGCGCCAGGAAAGACCTCCCTCCCAGCACTGCTCCGAGGTATAATGACCCACTGACCCATCATCGGCTGAGTTACCTCAGCGGTGGAGGTGATAAAGGCAAGAGCGATCGAGCTCTTCAGGGTGCGAGACCCACTTGTCTTTACCCAACTCACCGCCTAGCCAAAGAAATGCGAGGTAGGGGAGTCAAGGCCCAGACCTACCATAGCTTCTTCCGGTGGAGCGGCCAGAACGACTGGACGCCAGACCGCATGGGCCAGTAGTTCATCCCCCGTGTCTTCATCTGGGATGAGGTCTGCACAGTGGCCCGGCCTATCCTAGAAATGTTCTTTGACTGGCTGGACCAGCGTGGGGTCCAGGTTATCTGCTGTGGTGATCAAGGCCAGCTACATCCAATCGCAGGTGAGACGCCCCGTGGCTGGTTACGTCAAGCAGTGGATTATTACGAAGAGATCAAGGCAGACCACCGGGCAAAAGATGATGCGCTCAAGGCCCTGAAAAGGCATATCCAGGCTGATAAGGTCCAGTGTCGGGAGGAACAATGGAGGCCAGTTGACCTGATCCTCGCAAGCCGGCAGAAGGTTCGCGACCGGGCACAAGCTGTTGCTCCAAAGACATAAGGATTACTTTCCAGACACCCCGGTTCCACTGCTATACCACCCAAGGACTGCCGAAACAGAACATTATGGTTCCCATCCCGGGCACAGGCCGCGAAGAAGAGCTCATCCTCGATGACATCGTTGAAGTCGCCACTGAGGCCGCTGAACAGGCTATCAAGACCGATGATTGGCGCCTCGGGTATGCCCTCACAGTCCACTCAGGCCAGGGTCTCACTATCCACGACCCACAGAAGGTTTGGATCGTAGACAACTTCCTACAATGGTCCAACCTCGCCTACCTCTCCGTTTCCCGCGTGGAGTATATGCAGCAGCTCGAATGGGTGACCTGTCCACCAGATGAATGTACTGAGGCCAGGAAGCCCATAGAGCAGCAGCTTCGCAAAAACATCGCCAGGAAGATTGTCGCCCACAAGCACCAGGACCAGGTCAAAGGACTCCCGGGCTTCAATCTCAAGGTCGACTACTTCCTGCGGCTCAAGGAGGACCAACAGAACCACTGTGCGACATGCAACATCGAGATGCTGTGAGCCTACCAGCCCAAAGATACACAGCAGTTCAGTGTCGACCGTCTGGAGAACAGCAGGGGCACTGCCGGGGGAACGTGCGATTGACCTGTTTGGAGTGTAACCGAAAAAGAGGGGGTTGCATCAGTGCCAGAGGCACATCCGCCTCCAGGCTGGCATAGTGTCTAGTCCGAAGGACTACCTGTTGTTCCTTCGGAACAGGAACATCGGGTGGCAGCTGGGTGTCGGGAGGCACCACAATCAGCTCTTCCCGGACGAAGCCACGAGCTGGTCCATCCAGCAAATAGTAGAGGACAGGTTCGCCGAGCTTGGTGACCGAGCGTCCAAGCAGGTACACTTGGAGGGACCACACAGGGTCAGGGTCGGTGATCCCCCTCCAGCTCCCTTGCCTAGTAGAGATAGCGAACACCCACATTGGAGGAGAGCTTCTGCTCCTTAAGGCCAACAGGGCGACCAGAAATCACAGAAGAGGGCTCTTGTGTCACAACCTTGGCCTTGAAGGCGTCATATGGCCTCTTTTTAATTAAGCGAGTCACCTCACCATTCAATGTCGCAACAGCGGCGCGTAGTCGAGCGACCCATTCACTTGACCTCTCACCTGACGGTAACCTCATCTCCTGGGCGTATTGTTGCCCCAACAGTCGCTCTGCCAGGGTACGGTTGAACCGCTCCACAATTCCCTGGTCCCGGTCGGCGTCCACACGGCAACGCCGGGCTTCTGTCCCGTGTTTCCCAAGCAGCTGATTCACCGCGCTCATAAACTCGCGCACGGGATCGACCTGAAGGAGCTTGGGTCACCGCAGTGGTCCACGCTTGTATATCTTTTCTAGGGTGTCCGCGACCACTTTGGCCTCTTCTGTGGCCAGGGGCTCTGCCTCTTTATAGCGGAAGGCTATATCAACGACTGTGAGCGCATACTTGTAGGTTTCGCGGGCCACCCGGTCGTGTGGCAGAAAGAGCAGGTCGGCCTGGTGGGCCTCATTCGGCGTCCGCACATCGAACTTGGGTCGTGGTATATGTGTGCTTCGCACAGCTGGAAGGTATGTCCAGATGGCCTGCTTCTTAAGCCATGACCGAGTCAAATCTTCAGAGACCTTGGTCGTGGAAGCAAGGTTTTTGATGGCCGTGAGTCCCTTCCAGTACCCCTTGGGGTTGTTGTAGATTGAAGCCAACTTTGCTGCAAGCTTGCTGTCCATTCTTGGGTATTAAAGCATCGTTTGGACCTCTAAAGGCCACATTAGAGAAATCGTATAATGATAATATACAATTATGTACGTGACACTATCTGACGTTCAAACCGTGGACCTACCAAGGGCGCTCCCTGCCGGAGAGCAATTTGAGTGTGCCTTTGCCGAAGTAACCCACTACCCTCTTTGGTACAACATTAGTTCAAGGCTATGCAACAATTTTATTCGCGTCGTGGATGAGAAAAGTGACTCGGGGTAGAAGATAAAGATGCCAGATGGCTATTACAATGCATGCGAGCTGAATGATGAGGTGTTTAGTCAGGTTGGGGCTATTCTGGATCTTCACAACCTTCGGGTCGTCTGCGACTCAAGACAGATACGTCTCTGAAACTGGGAGGGTTGGCACGCACCTTGGGGTTTGCAACAAACAAAATCCCTCGGGGAGATAAGCAGCTGATTGGGGATGAGTTACCTGAACTTGCGACCCGCCGTGAGCTTTACGTTCATCTGTCAGAAGTGAGCACCGCGGACAATGTTCACAACGGGCTACCCAGAACACTACTCAGAACAATACCTGTAGCAAATGAAAAGAGTGCCAGTGGCAGAACAGTAGCTTCCTCTCATTTCCAATTCAGAAGGCTTGTCCCAGGCCCAAAAGGCAATGTTACAGTCCGCGTTTTAGATAGCATGGGTGGCCTTATTGAATTAAAGCACCTATCCGTAACATTACATTTCGAAATATACCTACGGAACAACAGCAACAAGTGTAAGGGCATGATGAATAGCGGAGGACCAGGAGCACATGATGCATTGCCTTGCACGACCTTTCAGCTGGCTGATCTCGGCGAAACGCAGGGCTTTGGAGAATCAGGGATAACGGACAAATTGTATGTATTTCAGCTCTCCGGGGGATTATACAAGAGAAAAGAGGTTCCCGTTGCTGTTCCTTTGGAACCGCAACAAGCTACATTTACTAAGCTGTGTGGTTTGAACTTGGAAGGCTCAGCCTCGTGGAGGAGCTACGAACTTATCCAGAATGACTCCACTCAATGGTCTCTGCATAGGCACCATGCGCGCGGTGAGTGGGAACTTGACTTCTGGAGTAGTATGTCATGTACCCGGACGGGCCCTATTGGCAGGACCCCGGAAGTGACGTCATGTCACATGACTTGGTGGCGCCATGTTGTGTTGTCATGGTAACCCGCGCGAGCGGCCATGTTGTGACGTCATCTCCATAGTGATACGTGGTGTGAGTACGCATGCGCAGCTCGTGTTGTTAGGGTGATACGTGTTTCCGTCGTCCATTTTGTGTACTGGAGGCCGCCATCTTGGTTTCTATGGTAGCACGTGATTGCTATGTTACCTAAGGCCTACAATAGGACAGGAGTATGTTCGGAGGGTGTGTTCGATTGAATCGGAGTAAATCTAATTACCACAAACAACCCGACAATCTCTCCAAATCACCAAAATCTATCCCAAATTTTACTCTTTCGAATTCTTACAGAATTCTCTGCTTCTATCTATATATGCAATAGTTTTCGTCTATCTGGCCATGTTCTTTTGTTCTCGAGTATACTCCAGTTGCGTAGAAGAGCCTATTAGTTGGAACAGTTTACCTTATTATTACTATATTTAGCTATTTCTGGTCTATTCTTGTTAGTTCTGACCCTATTCCAAGTACTCTTGTTGTTTCATATATCTAGATCATTTATATAAATTATAACTAACCAATCAGATTGCTTGATTTCCCATAATCTGTATGCAGAGTTATCTCCCTTGTGTATAATAAAAGACTATATCCAATGGCCATATCCCATGGAATCCCATTTTTTGCAAAACAACTGTGGCTATGGAATCCCTTTTTGTCGTATGAGGCCATGAGGGCCATGTAAAAGCCTTCAATGAGTCCTCATTTATTATCCCTCATACCCTCATTGAATTTTGAGGTTATGAGGACCTTGAAAATCCCTCAATGAGGTATAATTTACTACGACTCTTAGCCTCATTTCAGTATTTAACAGGTATATCCTATGGAATCCCATTTTGGAAAACGCCTGTGACTGTGGAATCCTTTTTTGTCGTATGAGGCCATGAGGGCTATGTAAAAGCCCTCAATGAGTCCTCATTTATTATCCCTCATAGCCTCATTGAATTTTGAGGTTATGAGGACCATTAAAAATCCCTCAGTGAGGCATAATTTACGACTCTTAGCCTCATCTCGGTATTTGAGGATACCCATCGAGGATACCTTTCGAGGATATCTTTTAAAGGATACTTATCTGAGGATACTATATAGGCTGTACATATCTCTATAGGTCTCTTGCTGGCTCTTAGTACTATTAATCCACCCGATGCTTTATGTTATCCTATGACTGGTATAGGTAGTATGCAATGCTAGGCATAGGGGTATTGTGGGTAGGGGTACTGCCTGGTAGTTTAGAACGGTACTATAGTATGGCGGTATATACACCTATAGGCCCCTGTTAGTACTTGGTACTATTAACCAACCGATTGCTTTGTTTTATTATATGGCTGGTATATGTAGTACGTTATGGTAGACCTAGTGATTTTGTGGGGGTGGGGGGGGGGGGGGGGGTAATGCTTGGTAGTTTAGAACGGTAGTATAGCATAGGCTGTACATATCCCTGTAGGTCTCTTGCTGGCCCTTGGTACTACTGATCCACCAGGTGCTTCATATTATTGAGCGGTATTCTGGGGTGGGGCCAATGCCTGGTAATACAGAACAGTAGCAGAGTATGGTTGGTATATTCCCCTATAGATCCGATCCTAACCGTTCATAGTATTAACCTACCAAATGCTTTGTATCATCCTGTTACTGGTAAGGTGGTACGTAATACCAGAAGATCCTTCCTTATTCCGAGTACTCTTGTTGTTTCATTTATCTAGATCATTTATATAAATTAGATTGCTTGATTTCCCATAACTTGTACTTAATCGTACAGAGTTATCTCCCTTCTGTATAATAAAAACCAAAATCAATGGCAATATCCCCGGCACCCCCAATTTCGGCACCCCTTTTTTAAGAATCCCATTTGTGGAATCCCTTTTTTCTGAAATGAGGATAAGAGTCGTATTAAAAATCCCTCACTGAGGGATTTTTAATACGACTCTTATCTTCATTTGACAAAAAAGGGATTCCACAAATGGGATTCCTAAAAAAAGGGGTGCCGAAATTGGGGTGCCAGGGTCAGGGTACCACCATAATTATACAGGTAGTCCTGGGTATACCACCCAACGACTTCATGCCAGTGCTACATGGACTTGACCTAAAATGGCTTCCGCGTCATAATGGCAAAGAACATCATTATCCGTTGCCAAGATGTGTTGCTCTCGTTAAGTGGTGTCAAGTACAAGGTCACGGATGCTAGTTTTCCAACCGACACATTCAATACCCTATATCTTGGCCCAGCTAAGCTTAAGCGCCTGTGGTTTACCAGACAGACACTGATGGACGACGATTTGAAGGTATTAGAAAATGATGTATAATACAAATAAGAATGGGTTGTATCCAGAACTCAATACCAGCGACGCGAATACTTTCCGTATCTAGGAGATCGGGGATGTAAGGGACCGTCTCATGGCCGAACGAGACTGCGGGCGTTCTCTCGGCAAGACATACCAGCGAAGGGTCAATATCACAAATGTCACCGAAACATTTCCATCCGCGACCGGCGTAGGGATCGGCGTTGCGGAATTGGGATATTGGCCAACGTAGCCGCAATACATGTGGTTATAGCACTAGAGGCTGCGGCAGGGGCCTGTGGATTGGCTGGTGTCTTCGGGAAGTTTGTAAGCCGAAGGTACACAAAGAAGGCAAAAAAGCACAACACCATCGCCACCTTAGCGGAAGCCAAGCTTTCGAGCATCGCAGATCTGTATTCAAAGGCTGTTTGCCGATGGCCAGATATCCGAGGAGGAATTCAGTCACGTACTCGCTGAGGAAGAGAAATTCAACCAACTCCGGTTAGATATCTAAGGCATCTCGCCGAAAGAGCCCACATGACTCAAAAAACGAGATGATGTTGTTGATACGCCAAGAACTTGCCAAGCAGAGATAGGGTCCTGTTGTTCCGAAGGAACGGCTGAGACCAGAGTCCACCGCACCCGCCGATCTGTAGATGCTGTGCAACTCTCATGAGTTTTTAGGATTACTTTACAGCATAGCTTGGTGGACTTCCGTTCCGAAGGAACAGAACAACCCGTCACCCTAAAAAAAAAAAAATAAAATAAAAAAAATAAAAATATTTTTTTTTTTTTACACGCGTAGCTAATCACTGGTCGAGTTTGTAGCTAACATAACAAGCCCGATCACACCCAGCCCTAATATGATGAAGGCGATCTCACGGTCCTCCTGCCAGACTGATGGTGTGCAAAAGTCTTCTGGTTGCGGTTCTGGGCCAAGAATGTTTAAAGTGTTCCCAGTTACCTGTGCATACTCGCGAATCGCAGCATCGACATCCTGGAATGTGCGCAAGGCATGGCCTTGGCGACGTAGTTCTTCATTGATCTAATCGAGGCGTTCTGTTCGCTTACGGGGCCATGCTGCCTGGGCGGCCTGAAGCTTTTCTGCGGCTTTGTCATGACGCTCACATTCCGTTCCAGCATCGTTATCCCGAAACTTGGAGAAGAGGTAGTTGCTGCTAGAGAAGATCACTGCGTTAACAAGGGCGCCCCCAACTAGCATTGCGACAGAGGCCATCTTGTTATTTCATAATATCTGCTGGAATGATTCCTTGTTTAATTAGCATGTCCTTGGTTGCAATCGCCAGCCCAACGTCAAGAACTACCATCCCGACGTCATAGCCGGTGAAGCCAAGTTTAGGGGTGGCTCCCTTCATTGCCATCTTACCTAAGCGGGCATGCCCTATTGCGAGGGCAGAGACCACGGCGCTGTGATAGGCAGCATCTTTCCATCGGCTGAAGACATATACTCCATACTGAATGGGTCTGGGGATACCTTTAAATGCTTGTTCGGAGGTGCTGTGCTACGGTTGACCGGATCAACAGGCGGTGTGATTAGATTGGCCGCCGACTTATTGTTGGTCCTGTTCCTTTGGAACTGGAACCATAATGCCAAGCTAGCCAACCCAACCGCCCCAGCAATCCATGGGGGCCAGTCATGTTCATGATGCATTGCATTCGAGACCCCTTGCTGCTACCCATGTTGTTCCTTCGGAACGGGACCAACGGGTCCATCAGCCACTTGGGATGCTACGGCGTTGTTTATGGTCATTCTATGGAGATTGGCCTTCTCTTTTTGCAACCGGTCCAAGGCTTTTTGTTGTTTTGCAT
The DNA here is from genome assembly GCA_031216915.1 of Pictodentalium vernedei. Taxonomy (NCBI): domain Eukaryota; kingdom Metazoa; phylum Mollusca; class Scaphopoda; order Dentaliida; family Dentaliidae; genus Pictodentalium; species Pictodentalium vernedei. The sequence goes on along the minus strand of CM062296.1, from coordinate 434,749,705 downwards.
TCCGGGCGGCAGCTCCAGCTAGTCCGGCGGCCACTTTTTAAGGGTCTTTCTGTCGCTGTTCCTTCGGAATGGGAACAACAGGAACAACCGACGACTCAGTGGCTGGCGCAGCTGTCACTCTATCCACCTGTTTCTGTTCCGTAGGAAGAACAGTAACTATTGGCAGGTTTGGCTCTGTCATCGATGTCGTCGTCTTGATTTGTTAAAGGGCAGGTATGTCCAAATCGACAGTGTTTAGCAGTGGTTAGCATTGTGGTTAGCGGTGCTAAGTACATGCCATAGTGATGATATAGCTCGCACGTGATACTGCTTAGCGCGTGCCCAACAAATGGACCTGCCTCAAGATCAGCAACCAACTTTAGTTGGTTCTCTATGGGTATGGGAAGAAACATGCTGACAGCCCCTGCATAGAGTTGTAGTGCAGCCGTCCCCAGGGTTTTTGTCATTGCTGCGCCGAGCCGTGCCTCATATCGGGCAGAGAGTTTATCGATTTCCTCGTCGTCCATGGCGTCGACCTGGTCAGTTGTGAGGTTTTTCCCTACATACTGCTTAGCCTGCCCACCGGAAGCTAATGCAGCTAGCCTTTCGCGTTTGACCCCATCGACGTGCTTTTCCTTCGGAAGTTCCAAAGGAACAGGCACAGAAGGATCCACAGCCGTCTTGCCTCGCTGTTGTTCCTTCAGAACAGCGCCACCTTGCCCTTCCATCTGTTGGTCAATGATATCGCCACAATACATGGTCTGTATACATGTACATATACGCCGTTTGAGTCTAATATAGCACATAACATGGGCAATGCCGCCCACCCCAGCACACTTATATATAGTGCTTGGGTCACGAGAATAGCTGCCTCCCACATAATATAGGTCCGTTATCGCAACACTTTATAAGTGGTTGGTTGGTCTGTTTTTAACACTAGCCGGGCATGCTTGCTCTCCGCCAATGCATGGCTAACTGCTACACGTTCTTCACGGCTTCCAATCACATCATTCTCTCGTAGACAGTCCTCGAAGCTGTCTCTGTCCTACCAGTGGAACAGGCAAGCCCAGCGGGTCTGCTCGCAGAGATCCTTTAAGACAGAGTTATACTTCTGAGTTAAAACCCAAAATGCACAGCTGCGCATGACGACCCGAGAAGGCTAGCTCAGACAGCGTGTCTTTCTTTTGCGTCAAAGCTTTCGTAGCTGAGCAATCGTCGATAATGCACAAGGTTGGCTCCCCCCTGGAACATCTGATAGAAGGCCTGTAGATATGAGTGGAGGTGTTCACCAGGATTTTCTATGCATACATCGGGCCGTGGTATGTTTTTTTGTATTCGATTGCGGCACAGAACACCACAATGTGCCGAAACACGCCCCGGTAAGGGCCATCCAACAGATCCAGAGCGAAAACTGTCTTGCCACAGCTTGTTTAACCGCAAATAATGGCTGCGTGGGTCTCCGTTAGGAAAAGGTCATTAATAAGCTGTGTTGGTGAACTGTCCATTTTCAGTGTAAAGCTGCGCATCCATGAGAACGTACAGATATACGTTCAATGCACCACTCGCCTCTGCTGTCTTTGTGATCTGGATAGTGATACCTTTACTGGCGTTTTCTATTTTCCGACCACTTCCGTGTGGTCCGCCGTCATCCGAGGTCCGCAGGTCAAGCCATAGTCTATACTTGTTGGTCAAGTACATTGTCGATTTGGACATACCTGCCCTTTAACAAACCAATGTGACGTCAGCCAGATATAGCTCCTTTGCGACCAGAGCCACCTCAGGATCTCTTTTGCTGCTGGGGCAAGCTCCAAAGTGCCGAGTGGCTTCGTTTCATTTCTGGTAGGCACACAATCCCTGAGTACAGCTGATTGGGCACCCCTTCGATGATAACCTCAACTTTGGTGATCTTTGGGTTATAAAAGACCTCAGTCTTCCCACCGAAAGCTGCATCAGGGACCTCAAACAGCAGCAGGATCCTTTTCATGCTCTTTGTGGCAACGTTGAGGTTGATGTTCCACAGAGACTCGCTCTTGTCTTTGGTCATTTTGGGATGGCGAAGGACGCGATCGTATATCATTGCGAGACGACCAGCATACTGGGTGCGGACGATGCGAGCAAGTTCAGATTCGGTGAGCATTTCATATTCCAGGCTGATATTATCAATGGTGTAACTGGGAGTGGCATCGCCTTCGGCCAGGTCCACTCGACTGTAATCATTGAATGTCAGCTCGTACTCGAGCCGATCCACAAGTGCACTCTGGTAGAAAGGCATATGAGCCTCAAGGAGTTCAAAGTCCAGCGGGATACAGAACCGATTGCCATAGGCATCAGCGACAGCCTTGTGACTACAACAACGTCAGCATTGTCTTCTGCGCCGATCCGCAGCTTAGTAGCATTTCTTCTCGCGGAGGTATCAATGTCCTGGTAGTGCGCATTTTTACGCTCGGAGGCTGTCTTCCAAAGGTCAAGATAGCAGTAGTACACGTCTGCATCGTAGACCGACATCACCTCGTTCCCGCTGTTCTTGATTGCCATTTTCTTGACGATGGCACGGCCAAGATTCTGAACGACTGGCCTGTTATCATCTGTTGAGTTCAAGGAGACTGTAAAGGCTAGGCGCACTGTACCTGGCACGATAAGGTCATGGGGCCCGAGGTTTGGGAACCGGATATTGAGCTGTTGGTTCGGGCCAATCGTACTAGGGTTGTGCGTGATCACAACCGACTGCCGAACGCCCTTTACCACAAGAAGCTCTCGTAGTCTGCGGTATTGGTTGAGCTTGCGTCCGTATTGACTTGAAGACATGTTGAATATAATGAACATACAACGGATCAGTCTTCAATACAATACCAGACTTTGATCTCGACGAGTTCGCAAGACAACAGGACGATGATGATGAGTTGGAAGATGAAACTTGCTTTACCCGAGCCCCTGACAGCGGAGCTGCCGTTCCTTCGGAACGAGAACAAGAGACGGGCGTTAAAATACCTTCTTTGCGGCATGAGCTCTTGGAGGAGGCTGTCAATAGCTACTACCAGAATCTGCCTGAGACGGGAATGGTGCCTTATCTACGCGACTATTCCAAGTTTGAGCTCGACAAAAATGGGCGGCCTTAGGCTGAAGGCCCATCCAAATATCGAGACATTGTTAGTAAATCGGGAGTACCCCATGCTCTCTCAACAATTGCTGGAAAGCGTGGCGGTGGTGAGATCATCCGGAATGAGCTGGGTTTACGAACTGGACACTAGGAGGCAAGGCGCTTAAGCCAAAGGAGCTTGAAACACTGCGGGTCAATAACAACGAGTTGGAGTTGGATGAAGCGGCTGCTGCTAGGATAGGATCGAATACTACAGAACTGCACGACTTGGGACAGGTGGCTAATGCTTCGTTAAATCCTACTAAAAACGTGGTGGAAAGTTTTACCGAGGAGGAAGAAACCGCGCTTAAAACCTTGAATGACCTGTCACTTGATACCACGGGTTTGGATTACAGCATCAGAGAGCTCCGTGGACTCGACAGGGCAATGCAGACCATCCGAGGTGAGTTAACCACCAACCTGGCCTGACTGTCCGAGCTGGATGAACACATCGCTTTGGAAAAAGAAAGCTCAAGATGATCAGTTTAGTAGGCGCCGGATAGCAGAACGTTTGCGCAACTTGGAAGATGAACGAGCTTCCCACTTGGAGGCAACCGCAACGAAGAGAGAGGCTCTCCGATCTCAGATCAACCGAATCACAGAGACGGCCAATCGGATCCTCAACGAGGACACGTCGCTCGCTAAGCGCATTCGCGCCCTCTTCCGGGAACAGGGGATTACGACGATCGCATCTATCCTCACAGCAATTGGGATGGCAATCTCGACCCTAGTACTTGCCCTGACCGTTGGGGGTGGAAATACCCCCCCCCCACTTCCACTCCACCCCCATCTGATAAGGGTGGCCTCAAAGAGTGGGTGAAGAAGCACCAACAGGCTCTTAGGCGCATCCTGGCCAAGTTACCCGGAATTATAGGCTTCGTTGTTTCGTGGTTGCTCAAGCTACTCACAAAAACTGTCGGCTGGCTGGCCGAAAACCTGTGGGTCATGGTCCTTGCTGTCGCGGGTCTGCTTCTTATGGCGGTTCGTCCGTGGCCATAGGCAGAAACCAAAGCGCGGTAATCCAACCGTAACTCGCCTACAATAACGGCAGTTTTCTCGTCATCGTGTTGACGTGTTGCCGCAATTCCTGTTACCGCCGATGACGCCAAGTCGGCGGCATCAGCTTCAGAGGCACCTTCACTACGGGTCTTCACTTTCACAGTAGGCGTATCAATAGCCGTGGGGGTGGCAGGGGGCTTGATCAGTCCCGTCTTCCCGTTGACACGGCGGGAGGGATTGTTGCAGTGTTTATGTTTGTATTTAGTCCCAAGGTCTGGACGGTTGTGGCAATAACGATCTCATTGTTATACCCCACGAGGCCGTGTGAAAGGCCAGCTAGTTCCATATCACAAGGTACCAGGTAGAGGCCTCGGCCGAATACATAATCTGTTTTTGACTTGGCGTGAGACAACACGCTTTGATAGCGTTTATTTCCACTCTCCAGGTCCACTGGGCGGGCAATGACATCTTCCACATTTGCATCAAACTGCTTTTGGACGTCGAACGATGTATCCGTTCCGAGAATCGATGAACGGGTCTGAGCCTGGGAACCGATTATTGCTCAGACGTATGTCCTAATGGACTTATTGATTCTTTCGACCCCTGCCCCTGTAATCCCGTTTGCGTCGTCAACTATAAACAAAGTAAAATCTGCATGCTCTTGTCTGATAAAGCCTGCATGAGTATGCCCGTGCCCTGAGCGTTTGGTGAATGTGACCGTGTGGTCGTATCTTCGACTCGCCGGATGTAATGTGAGAACACCGCTGTATGGTGTGACTTGGTACAAAGTGCCCATCCCGTCGTTATAATCCCCCTTTTCTATCCAATCTGTATCAGGCGACACACCAAATTCATTTAAAAGTCTTTCAAAAGCGCGTCTGTCAAATGAGTTATTGTATTTAGACCATTCATGATCCTGGGGTAAGGAGACTTTCATTTCGGCTAAAATCCGCCGTGTCTGGTAGTAGAAATGGAATAGCCAGAAACCTCTAGCGAACAAGCCTGTGGTTTGGTTCAGGTGGTCAGTAGCCGAGACCGCACCTTGTCGTCGCACATCATACAGCGAAGTTCACCTGGTTTTGCCAGAAACCCATTGCTGGGTGACTACTCCAGAATTTATATCTTTGTTTATACTTTGAGAGGATGTCCAAGTGATTGGTTTCAAAACTCTTGGTCTCTAAGCTCTACGGAGAAGTTAAAGCCATATGAATTTCGTTGATATCACTTAGTTTTCTGTGCTTGTAGAATCCGCCCGCATTATATTTGGCAGCGGCATCGGGGTTAGTCTCATTCTGCCGGTCGACTGAAAGTAATTAACAGCTAGAATGCAAAGAAAACAAACTATAGTTTGTTTCATACAAGTTTGTCTGTTTGTCTGTTTTGGTGGTTAATCACGGGTGTTGTGATTTTGCATTGACACTCATCACACCAACTCCTTTTACATAGGCCGAGTTTATATTACTAACTCCTTTTACAATGACCGAGGTTTTTTTTAACTAACTATTTTTACAAAGACCGGGGTTTATTTTACTAACTCCTTTTATAAGGACCGATGTTATTTTAAAATGAGTTTTTTTTTAACTCGGTGAATTTGGTTAACTAATGATAACTATTTTAAAATCGACCCACGATATATTCATTTATATTTTTTGAGGGGGCGATCATACAATAGTTATTAAAAGTCATCTTTTGAGTTTTTAGCACCTGTGGGTTAATTTGGTTAGCCTCCTCTCCCCGGTTGGCTGTCAGTAATAAAGTCAACCTGCGTTAAATGAACAAACTTACTGAAAACCGACTATAATCCTTATCCCTTTGATCTACCTAATCTTCATACATTTTCCCGAAACAATAGCGACCGGCAAAGTGAGACGACCCCCGGCATCGTACCCGAAGGCTTTTTGGGTGGTCAGCCATCAAAAGGAACAGCCGTGTGTACAGTGTTAAGTCTTACACTAGTGAAAGTATTTTTGCTGAATAGATTCAACGACCGTGTAAAACTGGAACCTCTCGGTGAAAGTATTCGTTGTGAATCTATTCAGAGCGAATATGTTTAATAAATGAGTTTAACTGGTTATGAATTATTTTTATGCTTGTCAATCGCGCTGTATGCTGTTAAGAAATGGTCACGCGATTTGGTAAAGTGTAGTCGCAAGGAAAATTGGAGCAAAAAAGAGGAAATTAAGACCACAAAAGAGGAAAATTAGAGCAAAATGTGCAACTCCGACAGGCCGGAACCCGAACGGCTGCCCTCACACATCCAGTGAGTGCAACTTACAGCTGTGACTGCTGGTACATTATAGCAAGCACCGGCTGATACACACTAGCAGTATCCGCTGACCCCAGGCAGTGGGTCGATGCATGCAGCCCGTCGGTTTCGATGCCGTTGTCCTGAGCCAGTATGGTCCGCAACTGCGCGCCGGGCAGCTGGCGGGTTAAACTGCACCACACCTAACGGATTTAACATACCCACCACAGAATGGCCTGTCCCGCTAGCAGCAGATACATAGAGAACCCGCTGTACCCTGAACTAGTTGTACAATACAAACTGTGTTTATATATATTGCTAATATTTATTTAACACTCCAGTGGTGTTAAGCGATAAATGTTTCTAGTCAGCTTGTTTACACACGGACTCCGAGGTAGTTGACAGTTACTGCAAGAGAACCCCTGGGAAGGCGAGGATGTGGGCCGTCCCTTATGGCTCTCTGAGGTGGATTTACTTTTATCTACGCCCGTTTGGTGTTGGGGTAGAAAGTGAATCTACACTGATGCTCAAGTGGGATGGCCTCTCGGCCGGAGAGGGTGGGGGCCCGGCGAGGCTGGGCACCATCTGGTGCTGGAGGGCTCGATGAGGCTGATGGGCCGCCCATCACCCTTGCCGCCACCAAATGGTGCTGGGGGCTCGGTGGGGCTGATGGACCGCCCCAGCGGCCTTCCAAGTTGATGCATTCTCCCCCTGCTGGTCATTGAGTAATTGCTTGAAAGAGTGATGTCCTGCTGTTTGTTCAATAAAGAAGGTGATGGATGTTTCATGTTCCAGGTGGTTATTTTTTAAACCGCTTATAAAACGAATCAGTCTCCCCTGAGCAGTTTCAGTCCTACATTCAATAGAACATCTCTCATTCTTCTGGGTTGCGGATCTGACCAGTTGAGGTTAGTGAAAACATTTTCATGAAATAACAGAAACGCCATGTTGTCAAGCAGAAAGTTATTTTCGGAAAAAAGGTTAACTCTATGAACTCGAAAGACCGATTTTTTGGCCCAAGGCATAATTTCGTCCCATTTTTATCTTATTTTAGAGGTCTATACACGGGGCATTGATGATAAAATAAAAACTGCAGTCTGCAGTCCCCCTGTATATTGATATTGGACTGACCCATCTCACCCTAGGTGTACACAAGGGCGATACCATTCCAGGAAACGAGATTTTAAAGGGTTAGTAGGTGATAATTGAGAGTTTACGACCACTTTGTACATGTACGTGTACAAAATACGTATACGATGCGTTTACCAACGTGGGATTCAGTGTTAAATCGCACGCTTGTTCACAAAAATGTTCAGTGGTCTTGAATCCCCCATGTTTTTTTTGTGACTCCTAGATCGCACTTTTATCGTTCAAATACTCGTGGTGAACGTTGAATGTCATGCGTTTTTAAACAAAAGGTGAAATTGTACATTTTCACTTTTTTTTTTACTTTAAAAATTTTTGTCAACGTTCCCATCGCAGATCAGACCATCGATCCATCGTTGGTGAACGCGAGCAAAATTCTGGGCTAGCATAAAAAAACGGTTTGCGGATTCTGGACCAGTGGTCCAGAATGCTCAATTGTTTTGAGGCGGTGGGTTTTTCCCATTTATGACGTCATTAGGGGAATTCCCATAGTGGGATTTTCCAAACTCAGCTAATTAACCAATCAGATTGCTTGATTCTCCGCTAATTGACCAATCAGATTGCTCGATTCTCATAAACTTGATCATACAGAGTTATCTTCTCCTCGTCGTGGGGTGGGGGGAATACCCGGATTTTTTTTCCAAACAAAACTTGACAGACAACTGTTGAACGCTTCCATTTCTGACGTGAGCGGGGGGAATACCCGAGGAAATAAAAAAAAAAGTGATCGATATATATAGGAGAGAGAAAAAAAACATAAACATAAAAATAATTATACATTTAATTTTGAAAATAATAAAATAACTCGCATTAGCATACTTAAAGGAACATTAACAATTAAAAACGAAAAATGTTTTTACAGATGGATTCTAGACGTCGAGATCGAATTTTAGGAGAGTATGAACGTGCTAAGAAGGGCATTCAGTCGGCTGACAGAAGCAGACGTCTTGGTGAGATGGAACTCAAACGCGAAGCCACAAAAATATTTAAACCCGTGACGGAGGGTCAAGAGCGAAGCAGGAAGGAGATTGTCGAAGAATTGAGACCCATGAAAGAGAGTTCTTTGAGAATGGGTTCGTTGCCTCTTAGTTTTGGAAATCGGCATTCCGTTCAATCTACACCGGATTACGTTCCCACGGGAATTCAAACAGAGATCGAGAGCAACACCGATACAGCTTGAACTATCACCACTAGTAGCGTCGCATCGTCTGATGATGATGGCGGTAAGAGAGATCTGTTGTATGGATTTTAAAAGGATTCGGAGGGAAGAATTTTTGTAGGAGACACAGAAGTAGATATTGGCGATGATGAATTGATCGTGGGTTCGAACAGATACGAATTGACTGATGGGCTGCGCAGATTGCTCCTTTACGACAATCCTAGCGATTACACGGATCAGGATTTCGACAATTACGGCGACATTCTGGTTCAGACCCACGCCATGAAGAGAAATAACGATGCCAGAGAGACGAGACCCAAAGCCAACAGAGGTTACAAGTGGACGAAAGTGGTGAAACACATATGGGATATGAACAAGAAGTTCATCGAAATGGTGACTGGCAAAGGGGTGAAAACCACTTTTCTTCCGAGCGATTCTGACGCTCTGTCTCAGAGATTGAGTTTGTTGATGGCGAGCAGACGGGCTGGTAACACAGGAGTAGATAATCAGATAGTTACTATATCTGACGAATTGTTAAGACAGAAGGTTTTGAATAAAAACCATTATAAAAGGCTGATGAACGAATTGAAGGATTGATGTGTATATAATAAGTAGAGAGAAACAAACAAACAAACAAAAATAAAACAGTAAATTTTTACACTAGAATAATGAAAGTATTTAAAAACAACAAAACGATTTACCAGTGAAAAAAACAAAAATATATTATAAAAATAAAATATGTTGGTGATAAAGAACAGGGGATACGTCAGAACTTACGTTCAAGGCGGTTCTGGCATCGTCGATTCTATAATGCGAGCGTTCACGAGCGATGCGGGTAGAAAACTCGCATCGACCGCGTTTGAGGTCGGTAAGAAGACGGCTTTGGATGTTTGTAAGAAAGCCGCTTCCGAAGCCAGTGGTAGGATAGCTTCTGTGGCTGGCAAGAGGGCAGCCGACGTGTTGATCGACAAGTTGATCAGTCCGCCGGCGAAGCGAGCTGCGTTAGAGCGAACGCCGAAAAGTTGGAAAGATTTTAAGGATGCTGTGGTACCCATACAAGATTTAGCCAAAATGACGAGTGGATCTGGATTGAAGAGAACTCACAACGGTGTGATATAAATAAATAATAACATTAAAAACTGAGTTTGAAAAACATAAAAATTTTGAAAAGAATCTAAAATAACAAAAAAAAAAAAAATAAATAAAACAAAGATGAACATTAAAGATATGTCTTGGAACGACGCCGCGACCAAGAGGTCGAATAACGAGTTCTTTCCCAAAAGCATAAGAGGTTTGATAGTGGGAAAATCGAATTGTGGAAATACCAATCTGTTGATGAATCTGTTGTCCCGACCTGACTGGTTGGATTACGACAGATTGTTTGTGTTTGGCAAGAGCTTGTTTCAACCCGAATACTGATTGCTTCGAGAGTGCATGGATCGTAGATTGCCCAAGGACGTCATAGCCAGAATCTTTGACAGTAGGGAAGAATTCGACAAGAGTGAAGCTCCACTTTCGACCATTTTGGATGGTGCGGCGATGGAACTGATGAAGAGAAATGCATCTTCGAACGTCGAGTGTCGATTTTATGAGAACGCTAGCGACGTTTCGGATCCTGGAGAACTGAAATCGGAAGATAAGAATCTCATGATTTTCGACGATCTGCTTTTGGAGAGACAGAACCGATGCAAATCGTATTACGTTAGGGGTCGACACAGCAACGTGGACTGTTTCTACCTGTTGCAGAATTATTTTCGATTGCCCAGACAGACGATAAGGGAGAACGCTAATTTTCTATGTCTCTTTCGCCAAGATCTCAAGAATCTCAATCACATCTACGGCGATCACATCGCAAACGACATGAGCGCGGCGGAATTCAGGAGATTCTGCAAGAGGGTTTGGGATGGTGGACTTTACAATTTCGTCGTGATCGATTTGACAAGCGAATTTAATCGCGGAAAATATCGGTGTGGATTCGACAAGTTTTATGTTTCTGATGATAATAAGATAGAGCGTGAAAATAAAATTTAGAAAATAATAAATCTTCAAATAATTAGTTTTGAATAAAAAAAAATAAAATTAAATATAATGTTCGAACATGGAGAATTGTTAGAACGAATAGCCGAGAATACGGCTGCAAAACAATCCATTCAAATCGTGGTGAGTGGCGATTCGACTGGATTCGCTACGAAATTCGAACCTTGCATCGAATTGAATAGAGAGAAAAGATACGAGATGGCGTTGGTGAATCTGGAGACTTATTATTCCTTTCCCAACGTCACCGAAAAGAATAACTCGTTCAAGTATTCCGACGGAGTGGATTGGTTGGAGATTCGAATTCCCAAAGGGAGTTACGACATAGACGATTTGAACAATTACATTCAGACGCGAATGAAGACGGATGGAAAGGGAAGCAACAAGATCAGACTCGCTCCCAATCCTAATACCTTACAGACGATGTTGGATTTGGAAGATAATTTTCGAGTGGATTTCAACACAGACGATTCTATAGGCAAGATGTTGGGATTCGATCGAAAGATGTATCGAGGCCACGCGGCATCTGAAAATACGGTTGACATTCTCGCAGTCAATAGCATTCTGGTGAACGTGGACGTGATTGCTGGAAGCTACGTGAATGGTAGCGCTCAACCGACGATCTATTCCTTCTTTCCAAACGTGTCGCCGGGTTATAAGATCGTGGAGCGACCTCGAAATTTAGTTTATCTACCAGTGATTTTAGACACGTTGTATAGTCTCAAAACCACGTTGACGGATCAAAATGGTGAACTGTTAGATCTTCGTGGAGAGAGGGTGACGATACAATTTCACATAAGAGTAATATAAAAGCAAAAAAAAAAAATATTGTGTATATATATAGATAACAAAAATAAAATAAACGCAATATTAATTTTACAAAATTATTTTAATATAATTATTAAACAAGAAACAATTGAAGTAAATAATTTAAAAAAAAACAGAATTTTGACAGAATACGTATTTAAAAACGTGAACATATCTGCAGGACAGAGGAAGAAACTTAAGAGAGCGTTAACAACTCGAGGCGAGGCGGTGAGATTCAAATTCATCCACGAAGATCTGATGAGAGGCGGTCAGAATTCGATCGCCTGGACCAGAAGTCAAATCAAAAGGATGGAGAAAGCGATTCGCGATGGAAGAGGGTTGACGGTGTGATTGAGTCCCGCTCAATTGAGATACAATTTGAGAATGAAAGGTGGTTTCCTACCGCTATTGGCAGGAATCGCCGCAAAAGCATTACCCTTCGCTGCAAAGGCACTACCCTTTCTCGGAAAGACTCTCGGCGTGGGAGCTCTCACGGGACTCGCTAGTTCGGCAGTTGAGAAATTAATGGGTGGTAGCGGACTGTTCTTGAAGAAGGGAGGAGCCGTGTGTCGTGTCCACGTAGACGGCAACGGTAAAGGATTGTATCTAGTACCTGTTAGAGGTGGCAACTCTCTGAGAGGAAACGGTCTCTATCTGAAGAGTGGACAGAACGTTGAGCGACTCGGCAAGGGTTTGTTGCTCGGTGAGAATTCACTGTTTAAGAATATACCGATTTTGAATATGTTATTATAATATAAAATTATATAATTATATAAAATATAAATCATAGAAAGTATAAAATAATATATTTAAAATGGATAAAAAAGTGGAGAAACAATTAGACAATAATGACGAATATCGCGAGACAGAGTGCGAAGAAACAAAAAAAATGAGATCAAAAGATGATCTCATTACTTTTTTTTTTCCTCCTTCTTCGCTAAAAAATCAATCTCTCTATTGTTTATATTTCCAAGTCTGTTATTTGCATGTTGACACTCGTGTTTTCTCCTTTTTCGAAAACGTGTTGAATGTTTATCTTTACTCTTTTGAGATTTTTACATCAGTGAACTCGCTCTCACCACCCGATTTCTCCACAAGTTCGCGTGAGATGTTTGGAAATATGTAATTTCCATAGGGCAATGACAAATCGTCCTTGTCGAATTCTCTATCTTCAGCGATGACGATGTTCTGCAGATCACTTTGGTACTCGTAAATCAAATCGAGCACGGCTTCGTCCAATTTCAAAGGCATCTTATATCTGTCGTATTTATGCTCTAAGCCCTTCGTCTCGACCTCATTCAATTCGATGGGATCGTGTTGTTGTAATCTATAGATTTTATGACCGAATTTCTTATATGTTTCGACTCGTTTCAATTTCAATTCGCATCTTTTAGGTGTTGTTGTCCTCATGATCAATTATTTGTTTTTTTTGTTTTTACGAATTCTTGCAAATAATGTATATTTTAAATTTTGTATTTAAATAATAATTTGTTAAAAAAGTTTGTTTATTTTTTTTTTGCTCTTTATATATATATAAAAAAAAAGTTGTTTTTTTAATTTTTAATTTTCCTTAATGTAAAATTTTTTAGTAAAAGTTTTTTTTTCTCTTTATATATATAAAAAGTTAAAGTTTAACATTTCAGTCTCTCTATTGTTTATATTTCCAAGTCTGTTATTAGCATCTTGACACTTGTGTTTTCTCCTTTTTTGAAAACGTGTTGAATGTTTATCTTTACTCTTTTGAGTTTTTTTACATCAGTGAACTCGCTCTCACCACCCGATTTCTCCATGAGTTCGCGTGAGATGTTTGGAAATATGTAATTTCCATAGGGCAATGACAAATCGTCCTTGTCGAATTCTCTATCTTCGGCGATGACGATGTTCTGCAGATCGCGTTGGTACTCGTAAATCAAATCGAGCACGGCTTCGTCCAATTTCAAAGGCATCTTATATCTGTCATATTTATGCTCTAAGCCCTTCGTCTTGACCTCGTTCAATTCGATGGGATCGTGTCATTGTAATCTATAGATTTTATGACTGAATTTCTTATACGTTTCGACTCGTTTCAATTTCAATTCGCATCTTTTAGGTGTTGCTGTCTTCATGATCGATTATTTAGTTTTTTTGTTTACGAATTCTTGCAAATAATGTATATTTTAAATTTTGTATTTTAATAATTTGTTTAAAAAAAGTTTTGTTTTTTTTTGCTCCTTATATATATAAAAAAAAAAGTTTTTTAAATTTTAATTTTCTTTAATGTAAAAATTTTTTTGTAAAAAGTAATGAGATCATCTTTAGATCTCATTACTTTTTTTTCCTTCTTCTTCACTAAAAATCAATCTCTCTATTGTTTATATTTCCAAGTCCATTATTAGCATGTTGACATTCGTCATTTTTCCACTTACGAAAATGTTTTGAATGTTTATCTTTACTCTTTTGATTTTTTTTACATTGGTGAATGCGCTCTCACCACCTGATTTGTCCACAAGTTCGAGTGAGATTATTGGATATATGTAACTTCCATAGAACAACAACAAATCGCCCTTGTCGAATTCTCTGTCTTTGGCGACGATGATATTATTCAGCAGATTGCTTTGGTACTCATAAAACAAATCGAGCATGGCTTCGTCCAATTTCAAACACATCCGATATTTGTTGTAGTAGCGCTCTAACTCCTCCATCTCGACCTCGTTCAATTCGATGGGATCGTGTTGTTGTAATGTATAGATATTAAAACCAAATTTCTTATACACTTTGTCTTGTTTCAATTTTAATTCGCATCTTTTAGGTGTTGTTGTCATGATCGATTATTTGGTTTTTATGAATTCTTGCAAATAATGTATATTTTAAATTTTGTATTAAAGAAAAAAAAGATGTTAAAATTTAACTTTTTTATATATATATAAAAAGAGTAAAAAAGCAAAACTTTTTTAACAAATTATTTAATAAAAAATTCAAAAAAAATATTCTTACAAATGAAGCAAACAGATAAAACAATGGTAAATTTAAATGAGAAAACCGTACCTCAGTTAAATGAGATTTGTAAACTATTACAAATTTCACATTTCAGAAATCATAGAACTAAATCAAAAAAAATTGAAGTCATACAAGAATATTTCCGAAACGCTAGAAAGGCAAACGGAATGTCGATAGCAACGACGTCAAAAGATGCATCGGTTGTGAAAAATGAGAAGATAGTAAAAGGAATCGAAATGCCGATGTCGAAAAAAACCAAAAACGTTTCGATTGTGAAAAATAAGAAGACGACTAAACGAAAAGCTGTTGAAGAACATCAAGTTTCCAAAGAAAAGAAAAGAAAAACTAAAACGAAAACGAGTGATGCACTTCAGATTCTAGTCAAATGAGATATATCAAGCAAAATTCAATGAGCAATCGACAAAGGGAAAGGAGAAGAATATGTAACACAACTCGTTGCGGAACAATTCCAATCAAAACCTGTAGAATGGGAGAGTGTGATCAAAGGCATTTTTAAAACTTTCGACGTGGTTCCCTCGATCAAGAAAATCGATCCAAAATTGTTCATGGAATGGGTGAAGAAAAAAGTATTGGATTTGTTTCGCGAATACATGAACGTGGGACTAAAAATTAAGATGATACTCCATTGCGTGATGAAAAAAATCGACGTGAAGTCCGGCAAGAGCATCATGAAAAATGCATATTTCAGATCTAACGTCGAACCTGTATTTCGAGCTTCAGATTTATCGGACGTTTTCGAAAAGATGAAAGACAAGATGTTGACGTCTCTCACGAATTATCAACATGAAGGTAGTAATTGGACGTTCGATGAGGTGTTGAAACTCGAAATTCACATAAATAAAAACGAACCATTGAAAGGATCTTCCTACTTGGAATTACCATATTTCTTGACTAAGAAACACGCCGTGGTCAATGTGAGAAATAAAGATGATCAGTGTTTTAAATGGGCAGTCACCTCCGCTTTATACCCTGTCGAAATACACACCGATAGAGTTTCTCGTTACGAGGAAACTTCTAAAAATCTCGATTGGACCGGAGCGACTTTTCCAACAGAGTTAAAACACATCGAACGTTTTGAGGTTCAAAATCCCACCATAGCAGTGAACGTCTTGGGATACGACGAGGAAAAACGAATGATCTGTCCTCTCAGACAGACTTCGTATCTCGGAAGAGAAAAGACGATTATTTTATTATTGATTTCGAATGGTGACAATCGTCATTATTGTTGGGTTAAACATCCAACCCGATTACTGTCGAAACAAAATAATAATCATAACGGAAAGATATCTTTATGTTACAACTGCATGAACATGTTTCACAGCGAAAAATCATTAGCGAAACATCAGGAATATTGCAACAAAAATCAAGGTGTCGCCATCGAAATGCCTAAACCCAACACCAATGTGAAGTTTGAAAATCACAATAGAAGGTTAAAAGTACCATTCGTCGTGTACGCCGATTTCGAATGTTTCACCGCGAAAATGAGTTCCTGTCAACCCAACGCTCTTCAAAGTTACGTCGAAAGATATCAAAAACACATACCTTCGGGCTATTGCATTTACGTGAAATGCGCTTTTGACTCGCAACACGACATGAAGACGACGACGTGGCTCAAAGGTTCGTGGAAGAGTTAGAATCGAAAATTCAAATGTTATACGACAAATTTAAAACTCCGGCAAAAATGATCATCACGCGAGAGCTGCAGGATGAAAATAACAGAGCCACCGAATGTCACATATGCAGACAATCGTTCGACGAGAATTCAAAGGAAAATAGGACGGTTAGAGACCACGATCATTACACGGGTCTGTAACGCGGTCCGGCTCACAGCAAGTGTAATTTAAAATATCGAGACGCCGTTTTCTATCCAGTCATGTTTCACAATCTCTTGGGTTATGACAATCATCTGTTCGTGAAAAATCTTGGCACCTCACTCGAAGAATTAAATTGCATCGCGAACAGCGAAGAAAGATACATTTCCTTCACGAAATGAAAGCTCATGGAGAAGAAAAGAGTAATCGATGGAGAGACGTTGAAAGAAAAAACGAAATTCATTCATAGAGCCATACGTTTCATCGACAGTTTTAAATTCATGTTGACCGCTCTAGGAAAATTAGTCGATAACATGAGCAAGGATAAATTTAAAATCACGAGCGAACATTTCGGACAACGAGTAGACGTCATGTTGAGGAAAGGAGTCTATCCTTATGATTACATGAATGATCTAAAGAGATTCGAAGACACCGCACTACCTTCGAAAGAAGATTTTTATTCGAAATTATACGAATCTGACATTTCCGACGAGAATTACGAACATGATAAAAACGTGTGGAAATCATTTGATATGAAACCATGAGAGATTATCACGATCTCTATCTGAAGACCGACATTCTGCTCTTGGCAGACGTGTTCGAAAATTTTCGAGACGTCTGTTGTCGAAATTATGATCTGCATCCCGCTTGGTATTTCACCGCACCCAGTCTAGCATGGGACGCTCTGATGAAGACCAATGAAGTCCAATTGGAATTATTATCCAACATGGACATGTTGCTCATGTTTGAAAGGGCTGCGAGAGGTGGCGTCTCGATGATCTCTCACAGATATTCTGAAGCTAACAATCCCTACATGAAAGAAGGTTTCGATTCGAAACGGTCAAATAAATACATACAGTATTGGGACGCTAATAATCAGTACGGTTGGGCTATGAGTCATCCTTTACCGATTGGAAATTTCGAATGGGTGACGGAACCGGAAGAGATGCAAAAATGGAGAGACTATCGTTGCATTTTAGAAGTCGATTTGAACTATCTGGAAGAATTACACGATCTACACAACGATTATCCGCTCGCACCCGAACGAATGGAACCGAACGAAGGAGACGAGGAAAAACTCATTCCAAATTTATTTAACAAACGTAACTACGTCATCTACAGCGAGAATTTGAAACAATACGTCGATTACGGGATGAAATTAGTCGACATACATCGGATCATTCGATTCAACGAAGAGCCTTGGATGAAAAAATACATCGATCTCAACACGAATCTCAGAATTCGAGCCGAGAACGATTTCGAAAAAGATTTCTTCAAACTCATGAACAACTGCGTGTATGGTAAATCGATGGAAAACATCAGGAAGAGAACCAACGTTCGACTCGTCACGTCTGAGAAAAGAGCTAAAACATTAGTGGCGAAACCTAATTACAAACACCAAACCATATTCGATGAAAATCTAGTGGCCGTTCACATGCAAAAGATGCACCTGAAGTTCGACAAACCGTATTAACTTGGACCGATCATCTTAGATGTTAGCAAGCGATTGATGTACGAGTTTCACTATGATTATGTCAAACGAAAATTTGGTGATAAAGCCAAACTACTGTTCACCAACACGTACAGTTTAGTTTATGAGATAGAGACGAAAGACGTCTACCGAGATATATCTCAGGACGTGGCCGAGTGGTTCGACACAAGCAATTATCCCGTTGATCACCCGTCCAATATTCAATCGAACGACAACAAGAAGGTATTGGGTAAATTTAAGGATGAGAGCGGTGGTAAACAAATCGTCGAATTCGTGGGCTTGAGACCCAAACTGTATGCTTATCGTCTAGAAGATGAAGAGATCAAGAAGTGCAAAGGAGTTAAAGCGTGCGTGGTGAAGAAAAACATCTCTTTCCAAGAGTATAAAGATTGTCTGTTAGGAAGTGGTCCGGTGTATAAGACTATGAAATCGATTCGAAGCGAAAATCACGACTTGTATACCGAAATAGTCAACAAGATGGCCGACGACGATAAGAGATTCGTGTTAGACGATAAAATAAGCACTTTGGCACTCAGACATTGGACTGTGGATCTAACTAGAGACGATATGAATGAGGATGATTGGATTCCAGATACGATTGTGGATGATAAGATTCCAGATATGATTGTGGATGATAGGATTCCAGAAAATCAAGAAGAATTAGATGGACTCAAAATATAGAAATCGATAGTGACATCAAGAGAGTTAGTTTAAAAAAAAAGAGAAAAAAAACAAAAAAAAAATAACGTCATTTTTTAGTAAATTATAATAAAATAAATAAAAAAAAATATATACGCATTTATGAATAAGAAAATAAAGATATCCATAGAAGGTGTCATCTTACCTAACAAACCCCTATCCAACATTGTTCTGTTGAATGTGGCAAAGGATTTAAAAATCAAAGATTTTCCAGGCATGTTTTCCAGAGATGCCTTGCCGAAGAGAAGACCTCGACAATCGGAATGCGGAATTTTAAATCTAGACGATTCATCGGGTGAAGGCACTCACTGGGTGGCGTGGATCAAGAACGGGAAGAAGAAAAATTATTATTTCGACAGCTACGGAATCTCGCTGCCAAAAGAAATAAAGAACTCTTTCAACAAATCGATGGTTCGTTACAACACGGAACAAGTGCATCACCAGATCAAGTGTTTTGCGGTCACCTGTGTCTCTACATTCTTTAGAGATGGTCTGAAGGAGATCGATTTCAAGACATTCTCAATGATTTACATTAGAGAGAGATTTTTTTTTTTATAGTAGATATAAAGATAAAAAATTATTTTAAAAATTTTAATCGAATAAAAACGAAAAATAAAATAACATAGTTCATTTTTAATAAACTGCGTTTTGAATATATTTTTCTAAAAACAAAAAAAATCCTCACAACAACATGCCAGTCAATAAATTTGGTAGAAGTGACGACGAAAAAGTCAACCTAAGAAAGAAGAGGAAGACGTTCGAAGTCGACGATGGTTACGACGTTACCAACTTGGACGAACGTTACGTCCGGAGATACGAACCTCGGGAAGAACCTTTGAACATGAACGATAAGAAGTTCTACAATCTTTCCGAGCCGATAGATCTCGCAGATGCTGCGACTAAAAAATACGTTGACGGGGGAACACCGATTTTGAATGAATCCTGCTAGATAATTACGTGGATAAAACCATGACCGACGATCTCGATCTGAAATCCAAATGTTTGGTGAACGTCACGAATCCCATAGATCCCACCGATGCCGTGACCAAGAAATACACGGATGACTCTCATGCGAGATTCAGCGAACACCTGAGAAATAGATACGTTCAGAAAATGATGCACTCGGAATTGAATGCCAATTCTAACAAGATAACGAACGTGGCCACTCCTCCGAATCCCAAGGACATGGCGACCAAACACTACGGAGATCTGGAACAGAGAAAGTCTGACAGACGAGAAATGAAATCGGATCTGAATGCGGGATTCAACAAGATATTGAATTTGTCAGAGATCAATGACACGGATGCAGACTCAACCGCAGTCAACAAGGGCTACGTAGATTCTGCCATGATACAATCACAAGAATACCTAGAATCGCAAGTGGACGATCTCTACCTGAACAAACAATCTGGCAGAACCATGCTGAGTGGCATCAACATGAACGGTCACAATTTATTCGGTCTCGATCACAATCCCGAATTCGATTCCAGCGCGGTCAGCAGAAAGTACGTGGATGACAACTTGGTCTGGAGAAAGGGTGACATCATGGAAGGTAAACTAGACATGGGTGGACACGCGCTCACGAATCTACCGGATCCCGTGAACATGACGGATGCCTGCACCCTGATTTCGGTGGTGGAGAAAGTCAAATATGCTAGACAGTTGATTACTGTATGGGCCGAAGAGGCCGGCACCTTAGATGAGGGAAAAGCTGAGTGGTCTTTCGGAAATGGAGGTAGCGGATCGAAACATGGTCAGGTGGGATATCCCATGCTGCTGGGAGGTGAAATACTTCGAATGAGTCTGGCTTCCTCGGATTTGAATAACAGAGCAGTCGTCAATCTCATGGTGAATGGTGTAGAGAGCGATAAGAGATACAGCGTCGAAAAGACTGAGAATCAACACATGAATGTTAGCACGTTCGACACACCTCTCAAAGTGAACGCTGGAGACAGGATTAATTTCATTACGAAAACCAATAATCCTGAAGCCGCCACTTCCGTGGTGAGTCTACTGATCGAATTAGTTCCTTTGAACAAACAGTGAATGCGTGGAAAATAATGAATTAAAAAAAATAATGTGTGATTATTAAAAAACAAAAAAACAAAAAAAAGTAATGAGATCATATTTAGATCTCATTTTTTTTGTTTTCCTTCTTCTTCACTATTACCATATATTATAATAACATTTCCTTTTTCTCAATTTTCAGCGTCGATTCTTCTTTTTCTTTTTTTCTTTTTTTTTGTGATATGATACGTTTATAACAACATTTTTGTTTATCAGAATCATAATTATGAACGAATGTTGTGCATCACTTGGTAACACTCGCATCATCACCATTCTCTTCAGAAGGTAGTGGTGATGGTGGAAAGTGTCTCATTCTTTTCATTTCCAACTGTCTATCCTGCTGTTTATCTAACCATTTTTCCACATCTTTTTTTTTGTTTTTTTTGGCTTGCAACACAGGATGGAACATCTGATGGAAACGGAGAGACGATCGCACAGGATCGAACAATCTAAGATCTGTTCGAGTTTTAATATCTTCGTCACGAAATATCCTTTTTATTTCTCTCAAGTGAATAACACTCGATCTCTCAAGTAATTCAGAACGTAATTGTAAAAATCTTTTTTTCTCAAACGCGAAAATGGAACGTTTATTTCGTTTTCTATGTGACTATTTACGAATTGTAACATTTTGTACGTCGAGAATGTCGAAAAAAGACGATTTTTTTCTCGGATGAAACTTTTTTTTTTGTTAAAAAAATATCATTAAAAACGAATTTATTTTTTTTTACCATTTTTTTGCGTTATTTTTTTTTAATGATGCAAAAATAAGTAAAAAAAAACCTCAAAAATATAATCCAAAATCGCGAAAGAAAAAATACCAAATAAACGATGCCACTATTATATCAATCTCCAGAAAAGTATTCGATCTGAAATGTTTTTTTCTTTAGTAAAAGAATTTTGTCACTTATAACGATGATTAAAATTGAATCCTTTTTTTAATTTTCTATCCATTTATGATCACAATTTATACACTTTGTGAATATGGTTGTTGGTTCATCACAAGATCTAGTTTGTTGAGATTCGATTTTTATTTGATGTTTCTTACATTTGCGACATTTTAAAATTGTATTTTTTTATAATTTCTTTGTTAGATCTTATGAGATCAAACTCTTCTTTTTCTTTTAAACGATATTTGTCAAAATCACAACTATTCCATCCTTTTTTTGTGTTACGTTCTTCATATTCAATTTGAATCCATTTTTCCAAGTATTTTTTTTAACGTCGTAGTAATCTTTTCTGAACAGACGATTTGTTGTTTTCGTGTCAAAAACATCCATTTTGTTTTCGAGATTTTGGTTTTTAATTAATCTTACATCCACATTTTTAACGTTTATTAATTTTTTTTTCACACACTCGTCTCTCATCGAATGATCGACATCTTATTTCCGTCCGATTCGAATTGTAATTCTCTGTCCGACAGGACCAGGGCGAAGGCTTTGGTTTTTCTCGGAACATTCCTATCGAATTATATCTTGATCTAAATGTCTAAGACGCTACTCTTGAGTTGTTCACTCTGTTTACTGACGTCGAATACGAACATGGGATACATTGACTTGTATTCGCCGGGAGACATGTTAGGGTTGCTCATCAATTCGTCTAGACCATGATACTTCCTTCTAAAATCAGCGGCGTCGCTGTACAATCTGCAGAAGTCGTTCTTGTCGAACGACGCATTGTAATCGATTGCTGGATATCTCGTGGCGTTCAGAAACACTTACATGTTTC
This sequence comes from Pictodentalium vernedei, assembly GCA_031216915.1. Lineage (NCBI taxonomy): Eukaryota > Metazoa > Mollusca > Scaphopoda > Dentaliida > Dentaliidae > Pictodentalium > Pictodentalium vernedei. Next base: position 434,727,409 of record CM062296.1, on the reverse strand, counting down.
TCAAATGGCAGTGATCGAACAGCGATGCATTCTTTTCCTGAGACCCGTCCCTATCGGTCTGAAACGCAACCACGATGAAACGCGGTCTCTTGGAAGCAGATTTCACCGTCAATCTCCAATTGAAGTGATTCGTGGAGGGAGGAATGCTAGCCGTGTCGCACTGTCTCATTCTAAACCCCACGGGTAATTTACTCTTGGATTCTATGATCTTGTAGAGACACGCTTTCTCCACGATCGAAGGCTCCACGTGCGGAATGAACCATGATATCTTGTGTAGAGTTATCTTACCCGCATTGGTCGCAGTGAGTCTCACTATTGCGTCGTCGTTTCCTTTTCGAATCAACGTCAGATTGTGTTTGAATCTGTACATGATCTTGTTGTAATCGTCCGCAAATCCGAAGATGTGTTTCAAAGGTATCCTGAACGAAAACGTTCCTTTAGGTCTGGACGTCTTGACGACGTAGTCGAATATCAAGGCGGCGCCGGCACTAGCAGGGCCGACGGTGTCTTTCACCCACAACTGATTAAGTCCTCTGGATTTCGAAAAATCATCAGGATACGTCAAGAGTCCGAACATCGTGGTGGCCTGACCGGGATGAAAAACAGATTCTATCTCTTGTCCAGATAGCATGTATTTTATATTACTGAATAGATGCATGATGCCATTATTAGCTAGAGTAACCGTGTCGTCGTCGGCGTAGTCGCTCCCATCTTCCTTGGTGAGACGTTCCTGCACCACTATGTAACGCTCGCTAGGATGTACGAATAGATCTTGAGTTTCAACGTTGATTCTTATCTCTCCCGCATTGTTCAAACTCGTTCTGGTTACCGGTTCGTATTCGTGAACCTCATATTCTTGAATACTTTCATCTTTCACTATGCTTTGTGCTATATCTAGTATATTTGTCATTTTAAAGGATTTTTAGTTTTTTGTTTATTAATTAACTTGCTTTTTTTATCTAAAAAATAGTTTTAATTATTTTTTATTATTATTTTTTTCTCTCTTATATATATGTGTGGAAACAAGAAAATGTTAAAGAGAGTAAATAAAAAAATTTTGTTTTGTTTATCAAAACTTTGTCTTCTGTAATTGTTGTTCGTAAAACTTTCCGATGATCTCTTCTCCATCCAAAGCTTCGATTTCGTAAGTCACCGGATCGGTGTGAAATATTTTGATTATCACGAAGATTTCCGAGGTCCATCGAGGAGTATAACCCTTTTCGAAGTGCTTCTTATAAGCGTAAATTCTCACTCGATCACCGACCGCAAATTTCAACGTTCTAGACTTCTTCCTGATCTTAGATCTCTCAGGATATAGATTCGCATAGACCCGTTTTTCGTTTCGAGGAACGCTAGCTTCCGCGGGAGTCAACTTGATCGATCTGTGTCGGGTGTTGTTGTAATCTTTAACCAGACCGTTCAGAGCGTATATGTATTTCTTGGTTGAATTCGCCGTGAAGTATCTGTGCATCTTTTCCTTCATCGTTCGATTCCATCGTTCCACCACGCTGGCTTTCCTCTTCGTTTTCAATCGAGTAGAGGTCTACCAATCGATGAACGTGCTTGTTGTAGAATTCCTTTCCCTTATCCACCCACAATTTACTCGGTTTTCGAGAAGATGAGTCGAACACGCTCTTCAGAGCCTCGGCGACGCAAGGTCCCGATTTATTCTTCAAAGCTCTGATCCAACCGTATTTGGAAAACACGTCGATGACTGTCAATAGATATTTGACGCCCTCGTTCCACCTCGAAAACAATCTCATGTCGACCAAGTCGGCAGACCAAATATCATCCAGACCCTTCACGAACACCCTTCTCTTTCGAAATTTACGCACTATGGGTTTGTGTAACTCCTCGGCCAATTCGCTCGTCAATAATCGTTTCTTCTTCTTTTCCGATGTGCTTTTTTTTGAACGCCCCATCCGAATCGACGTTTCGCACCGATCAGATTGCTGACCAGCGAACGTTCTATTTTCTCTCTCCTGGTCGGATTCGATATGCCTCTCAATTTCCCCAACATGTTTTTATCGCAGATGTCGTTGAGAGTCTTGGTGTCGGGATGTCCGGCGTAGCACAGATCGTGATCATACGTGGCCGCGTCCACCCTATTCACAGGTTTGCTCCAAGATTTGGGTGTCAGATCGGCGTTGAGTCTCTTGTTCAATTTCGTTCCGGGTCCAGTGAAACTGTGACCGGGCAGATGCATTTCGAAAGGTAGATTATTGATCATTTTATTCACGATGCCTTTACCTTTGCTCGCATTCTTTTTTTTTGACGAATCTAGTCTTGATAGAACCACACACGTCGCAAATTCTGCGAAGCATCTGTCTGTCGTTTTTAGTTCACACTTCTCTAGAATTACTCGTCTCGGTAACTCTCTTACACTTTACGCAATACATTTTTTAAGAGTTATTTAAATTAATTTTGTTTTTTTATTTTATATATAAATTTGATAATTAATTAATTCTGTTCTTATATATATATTTTTTTTTCAATCGCTGCTCTTGAGTTCTATCATCTTACTGAATTCCTCCCTGGCCTCTTTCCTCCCCTTTTCCACGAGAGAATCCTTCATCTCTTCCTTGATGATCTGACGAGTCTTGATTCTCACGGCTTCTTTCATGGCATCGTATTTCGTTTTCTCGCTCAATATCGCGAAGTATTCTCCGTCTGATATCCTACCGTCTTTCAACGCAATAGAGATCATTTTGGATATCGTGTCGATTTTGGAGTCGGCCAAGACGCGAATCTTGTCGTGTTTCCTCGCCTTCAGATATAATTTCCTACTCAAAAAGTTTCCGAGCAAACTAAACAATCCGGCGGCGTGAGCCACTCCTTCTACGGTCAACACGATCGGAATGCCGACCGCGGTCGACGACAATCCGATGCCGGCCGCGTGTAAACCCATGGAAATCGTGATGAGTGTCGTGTCGATCGCGTTGACGAATTTCACGAAACGCGAATACTTCTTCTTGAGAGAACGACGAGAATCTCTCTCTCGAGTTAGATACTCTTGGATTCTATTGATCTCTCCTCTTTCTCTTTCCTTTAGCGACGGTGCCGTCGGCAAAACGTCGATCGGCTTCTCATCCTCGTCGTCCACTAACGTCGGATACAATTTATTTCTGGTTCTCATTTTTGTATTTTTTTTTTCTTTCTAATATTAGATAAAAATTTTTATGTGTGTATTTATTTTTATTTTCTATTCTCCCTTATTTTATATCAACGAGAAAACTTAGACGTATGTTTCATTGAACAATAATTTCATGACGCATCCCTTGTCTTCTAAAGTCAGACTTCTACTCGCCAATTTCAGTTCTTCCGAAACTGTAGGCTTGTCTTGATTCTTACAGAAGACTAATCTCTTCCAAAGCGTGATTACATCGTTGAATTTAACGCGTTCGAACGTCGGTTCGAAATACTTGACGACCATATCTTCCCTTTCCATCGTCAGAAACGAATAATTCTCGTGATCGAAGTCTAGATGATCCTGACATCCGACACATCGTTCTAACAAGATGGGACGTAGTTCTTCGTTCACGCAGATTGCGTATGCTCTCATCAGCATGTTTAAAAGAAACCTCACTCTAATAGTCTGGGAAGCGCGCATGATTTATGTTTTTTATTATCTATTCGATTTGATATATTTATTTTTCTAAATAACTATTATTTATATTTTTTTTTTCTCTCTCCTATATATATCGATCACTTTTTTTTTTATTTTCTCGGGTATTCCCCCCGCTCACGTCAGAAATGGAAGCGTTCAACAGTTGTCTGTCAAGTTGTTTTTGGAAAAAAAAATCCGGGTATTCCCCCACCCCACATCGAGGGGGAGATAACTCTGTATGATCAAGTTTATGAGAATCGAGCAATCTGATTGGCCAATTAGCGGAGAATCAAGCAATCTGATTGGTTAATTAGCTGAGTTTGGAAAATCCCACTATGGGAATTCCCCTAATGACGTCATAAATGGGAAAAACCCACCGCCTCAAAACAATTGAGCATTCTGGACCACTGGTCCAGAATCCACAAACCGTTTTTTTATGCTAGCCCAGAATTTTGCTCGCGTTCACCAACGATGGATCGATGGTCTGATCTGCGATGGGAACGTTGACAAAAATTTTTAAAGTAAAAAAAAAAGTGAAAATGTACAATTTCACCTTTTTTTAAAAAACGCGTGACATTCAACGTTCACTACGAGTATTTGAACGTTAAAAGTGCGATCTAGGAGTCACAAAAAACATGGGGGATTCAAGACCACTGAACATTTTTGTGAACAAGCGTGCGATTTAACACTGAATCCCACGATGGTAAACGCATCGTATACGTATTTTGTACACGTACATGTACAAAGTGGTCGTAAACTCTCAATTATCACCTACTAGGGATAATTGATGAATTAGACATAGGTCGCCCGCGCAACACTGCCATGACTCTGAAGGTTTTCTAACACTTTTGTAGGAACTCCCAGAAGTTCTGTTGCGTCAATGGGATCTTTGGCGAATGATAAGTCTACAATACTTACTGAAATATTTTTTTCTCAATCGTCCAAGACACCATGTCTTTATTATCAGGATTGGAACAGGCAGCCCGTATCCTGTTATTCTCGGTGAATTGTTTTGGGAGAATATCAATAAAATCAACCACTGTTGTCTCAGGGGGTGGGTGGTCAGTAGGTGGGAATATCACCCCGTTGATATCGAATAGATCATCGTTCGGTTCATATTCTTGAATGGACTAACTATGATCGATGGGTTATCTCGATCTCTGGAAATCAAATAGCCAGATTCCTTGTCTTCTGAAATAACGTTGTATTTTATTGTTTCCAAGGCCGTTGCCTGAGCCTTTCACTCTAAGGCCGTGACTCTAATTCTCGAACAGACCTGAAAAGCTAAATATAGTAACAATAATCTAAAACTGTTAAACTGAAAAGCTCTTCTACGCTACTGGAGTATATTCCAGAAAAAACCGAATAGGGTTAGGTAGACAGAAAAACAATAACACAACTTATAGGTTCACAGATGGAAGCAGAGCAGAGGGTTCTGGAAGAATCCGAACTAGTAAAAATAGTTCTCGGGTTGTTTGTGGTATTTAGGTATACTCCAATTCAATGGAACACATCCCCAAACACACCATCACAGTCCTATTAGAGGGTTTTGGGTTGTACAGCAACCACGTGCCACCATACAAACCAAGGTGGCAAGCACTGTATACAAAATGAACGATGGAAACACGTTTCACCCCAACAACAGGCGCGTCGCATGCGCACTGACACCACGTACTACTGGTAATGATTCATAACACGGCCACTCAGGTAAGTTACCGTGACAACCCAACATGTCACCACTGGGCCATGTAACATGACATCACTTCATGTGATGTATCAAACATAGCTAAACGGGTTATCATGTTAATGTTTCCTTAAAATATATTTAGCGAACCTTTGGGGACTTGGTGAAAAAAAATCACTCCGCGGGTACGAATTGCGAAATACGAGGAATTGTGTCGTGTGCACGCCTTGAGTTGTACAACTTATTTTCATAAATCAATAATTTATGTACAGAACATCTAATTTCTTAATTCACACCTTTCGGAGTCCCATATCATCTGCCCCTATAATATAATGTAAACAGAATAAACACAAGTACATTCGTACAGTGTTAAATTTCTTTATGCCCATCTGTTGTACAGAAAGCGACCAAATCATAACCGGACAGTGGCTGGTTCCAGCTTCAAAGCAAAGTACCTAAACTGAGGTGGGGATCTGGATCACGTGGATCTGTGGCGCGCAGCATTTTTATACCACACACGAACACATTCTTATGACGAAGATCGAAGCCTTGAGTTGGACAAAGCTATGGGAAGTCACCCGCGTTGGTAGATCGGGGGATATTTTTTAAAATTTGGCCTGGGCCTCCCCGAGCAGATTTTTGAAAAATAAGCCCCAAATGGCGCAGTTTGAAGAGATTTTTAGCCCCGAAAGAACGTCAATTTTCCATTAAGCGTTTTATGCCATCTGTAATGTCATTTATGGACGCTTCATGCTGATCGCACAATTCAGGCCTTTTTGCGGGGATTGGTTCAACCCCCCAACCCCAGGCCGCCCCATGGTTATGTCACTGACATGCACACTAAAGAGAGACTAACGGGTGTTCGTAAATAGTGTAAAAATGTTCGCTCTGATTCCATTACTTGAGCAGGGATTTATGGATCACAGGAGGATTTTTACTTTTCTCTCTGATTTGGACGTGAACTTTCTCTGTGACCTGCAGATTGAAGATGGCAATTCCAGCTCACGGGTCGTCTTTTTCTTTTTTCTCTCATTCAGACTTATAAAAAATTCAGCAGATTTTGGACTTGGAAAAAACCCAAGATTTCTGCGATTGTTCTGAACTAACAAAAAGACCGATAATTCTGTGTTGTTTGGAACGCAGAACCTTTTTGAGCATATTATCACCGAAGCATGTTCAGAGCATAAATGACTGATACAAAATACTAATTTACTGTTGTTATATTGTATTGACAATTTATACTATTCGCATTGAGTCCAATTTAATTTCAATTGTTTTAAACTTGATATATATACTCGTCCAAAAAAGAAAGTGTGCATTGCAGAAATTGATCAAACTCCAAAAAAATAATTTCGTAGGTGTAAAGAGTGTTAACCTGTTCATGAATAAGTTATATTGAACACAAAAACAGCTTTCCCCGTTAAAATTGCATTAACGTTAAATGACGTGCTGCACGTTTGTGAAAAGGCATGTTTTGCACGTGGAGAGTCTGAAAATTCATGCAGCAGTGTGAATCCTTAGGTATTTAAACACTAAAGTAAGTCCTTCCTGTCGTTCACATTCAAACTTGCGCTGCTGTTAAAACGACTCCACATTAGCATGCCAAGATTGACAATGAATCAACGTCTCCTTGCCCTGGGTATGATTAGAGCTGGCAGAACACACAGAGAGGTTGCCCAGCATTTGAACTGCCATCGTAACACTGTAGACAGGCTAGTCCATCGACATGCACAACATGATGACGTTCGAGACCGACCCCGCTCCGGAAGACCCCGAGTTACCACCCCTGCACAAGATCGGTATATCCGTGTCGTCCATCTCCGGAACCGGCAAAAAACGGCAACGACGACAGCCAGGAACATCCCTAACCTGAGACGGATACATCCTCAAACAGTAATCAACCGGCTGAGAGAATACGGCTTACGTCCTCGAAGACCTGCAATTCGTCCGATTTTGACGTTACGTCATCGTCGTGCTCGACTGCAGTTGTGTTGTCAACATCTCAGGCATCCCTTACACTGGTGGCGACGTGTTTTATTCACAGATGAATGTCGTTTCCATCTTTCATCATCAGATGGCCGCCAGAGAGTGTACAGACGTCGAAACGAACGCTACGCAGATCCATGTGTCGTGGAACGAAATTGTTATGGGGGAGGGTCTCTCATGGTGTGGGGTGGCATCACTGCCCGTAACAGAACTGAGCTGGTCATTATTGATGGCAATCTCAATGCAGCCAGATATCGTGATGAAGTGCTTACACCTGTTGTTGTCCCATTTCTGCAACGTCACGGCCCCGGCGTCATTGTACAGCAGGACAACGCCCGACCCCACGCAGCTCGTGTTGTTCAACAGTATCTGCAGCAACAACAAGTGGATGTTCTTCCCCGGCCCGTAAATTCGCCCGATATCTCACCCATTGAGCACGTATGGGACGAAATGAAACGTCAGCTACGCCGGCTTCCCCATGCACCGTCAACGCTTGTGGAACTCCAAAGACAGCTTATCAGAATATGGAACAACATCCCACAGCACTTCCATGCTAACTTGTTCGCTTCCATGAGACGTAGATGCACAGCAGTAGTCGATGCAGACGGAGGTCATACCAGATATTGAGTGTGTGACTTTTGTGTTTGACCCTTAGTGTCTTTGACTCTCCATGGCACCAAGAGTATTCGTCGTAGCTTAATGAAATTTCTCGTGTTGATCACAAATTGATTCATCTGTGATTGAATGAAATTTCCATGAATGAAAATGATATATATCTTTTTTAGTGTCATTTTTTAGCATGCACACTTTCTTATTTGGGAGAGTATATTTCTTTTTTCATTGTGTGACAGCAAGCCCCTCTCGTAGCAGTAACTGTTGTTAACAAGTTGTCTTTATTCATTGTTTCCCTCCGTTGTTTATTTGAGCTCTATTCAGTAAGTTAATCTGGCATCTGATTAAGACGCGGTGAAAGCTTACTTTAATCTTAAAAACCAGTAAACCTGTTGTGACATGACTCATTTATTGTATTGTATATACAGTGTCGATCATAAGTAAGAATTCAGTTATAGTTTGGACTTCCAAACGTTACTCTGCTTCGTTTTACTGGGAAATCCCACGAGCTATTGCTGAAATATTGTTCGGATACCCAACAAGTCCAATTGTTAAATGTCTATTGCTGCGAGACATTTGGAATACCAGATTCGCTATTAAATTGTTATCATCTTTAATTTGTCTCTGAGTGATCAGTTGGACACCAGAATTACACAACAGATACCAGCGGTCATATCCCCGCGGTTATATTAACTGTTTTACTATAAAATGTATGCATTTCCTGAATTCAACAGTCTGGCTATCCCGGCTGAGAAAGAAGTTCGGTTGGTTATTCCGCCGATAAATGTGAATAAATGTATAAAGTTAACGAGCGGTTTGAGTGAGCTAAGTTTCCCCACAGTATACGCTTTACGACAATTGGTGGACAGAATCCGGGAAGACTAACTTTTTATCTTAGTCACGATCCAAAAGATGGACACGATTCCAGAACACGTTAAACAGCTGATCGGAAGTCTCGACGTGAAAAATATGTCACTGTCTTGGAGAATTCAAGAAAATGAAACTTCCGTGAGCGTACCGTTTTACTGAAATAAATTGTCACAGGAGCGAAGAGACAAACCCAGGTCAAAAGCAAAGAAGGAACGAGACCACAAACGTACAATGATGTACCTAGAACGAAAGGAAAAGCAATCGGACACATGCGAGGACACACCAGCAAAACAGGAAGAAAAAGTGTTGCCGAAGGACGAGGATAAACGCAACAGAGAATTGTTCAATTTAATTTCTGCAAAGGAGGAAAAACACGCTGACGTGAGTACACAAACTTTACAAATTTCTACAGCTGACTGTTGCACATTAGTCCAACCCAGAAGCTTAACCAAATCTGTACAAAACGTACCTGCTACATCGAACGTTTCAACTCAGACTTGTGACGATCACAATAAGCCCCAAGTTCTTGAGACTCTTTCATTCGCAACAAGCCAATCAACCAAAGTTACGGAAAAAGTGCTACGGGCCCTTGGATACAGACAGCATGGGATTTATTATCTTATAAAATGGAAAGACCTCCCATTCACGGAAAACACGTGGGTTCATGCTGACGAGATAGATGAAAGTGCTCGCAATTATACAAGAGACAATCCGAAAAGTATACAGTCTGGTCCTTCTGGTCCTCCTGCGAAATCACGTTATAAAAACCGTGGAATAGGAAATAGTTGTAATTAATGATTGGGACATCAGATAATTAATCGGTTCCTGAAGAACATCGAGGTCGACGAGTTCTTAAGATTGAAATAGTTTTGGTAAAAAAAATGTCACAAATTCGAGTTTCATGTTAGGAAGGACAGTTCGAGCTTATTTCACCTTATTCGAACACTAATTCATTTTCGTTCTCTTTGGAGGACCAAAAACTTTTTAGGCGGGGTGTACTGTCATAGGTTGGTTTTGAAGTGAAATTCGAAAGAACAAAATTCCAAGATGCTTTTCTAAAATTATTATGAATACCCATTGGTGCTAATAAAACATATTTCCTCAAAAGCATGGTCACGTCTGGATCTTATGAGACGAAATAAATTTATCTTAGACCGGAAAATTCTCGAGAAGATATACTTTGCTTTTGTTAGGCCCTTGTTGGAATATGCAAACACGGTTTGGGATAATTGCAACGAAACAAATCTGACAACTCTTGAACGAATCCAAATTGCGAGTGCTCGTATTGTTACGGGTGCAACTTCAAGTGCGAGCAAGGCATCACTCTACGTTGAAACTGGGTGGGAGACGTGACAAACAAGAAGGCAGAAGCACAAATTAATACAGTTCTTCAAAATGTACCATAACATTTCCCCGCCATATATTTCCTGTTTAGTCCCACCCCCTATTTCGATAACCCAGAGGGAGCGCGGTGGCTCAGTAGGTAGAGGTGCAGGCTGCAAGCCGAGAGGTCCTCGGTTCGAATCCCACCTGCGGCAACCTCGTTGTGTCCTTGGGCAAGACACTTCATCTTCATTGCCCGCGTGGGGGCACGATGACGCTGTGTACTAAGGCATACTGCACGCCGATGGTACGCATGTCTTCAACCAATCTAACCCTGCCTGTGCTGCAGTGCGGAGTTACGATGTTGGGGAGCTGGCAGCTGCTCGTCGTTGCTTCCTCCACCCGTAAAACTGTCACGGTCATGATTAGCCATTGTGCATAAATATGTGACCTTGTACATAAATATGTGACCTTAAAACATCAATAAATAAATAAATATAAATAGATAACCCAGAATTTCGAACTTCGAACCGCAACTAACCTACGAGTTCCTTATTGCCGAACCACATGCTACCAGAGATCTTTTGTCCCATCCACAGCGAATTCTTGGAACGAAATTCCACCTAACGTTAGAAAAAATTGCTCTCTCGCAGAATTTCGAAAATACTTAAACCATAACCTTGTTCGTCCCCCAGCCTACTTTGTCAAATCAATCTCCCGTAAAGCTCAAGTATACCACTGCAGGTTACGACTTCGATGTAGTCATCTCAATGAGCATCTTTTTGTTAACCACCTGGCAGTGTCACCGAATTGCTCATGCGGTGAATGTGAGACAACAGAACACTTTTTTATTAAAATGCCCTAATTATGACCGTATACGAAGTGAGACCCTAGGGCTACTTCCCAGTCAAACTGACTGCAATACATTACTGTATGCACCCGAATTTTATACTCATGACGAAAACCATTTAGTTTTTAAAACAGTTCATAAGTACATTCTTAGTTCTGCAAGATTTAGTTAACTACTTTGGGTGACCCTCAGATCATAGTGAATAGTTAGTGTGGTGCTACTATTATAACCATATGAATATATTTCTGGAAAAGAATAATAATACAGATTGAATGCATATTCATGCACGCATTATGCAACCCAACAACCGTCCTCTGCTTTGCCTCATAATTGCCGTGCGTTCCACCTGGTGTTCATTCCTAATGTCTTTGTGCTAGGACACATCGCACCTATACCACATTACCGTGACCGGGCGGAGGCCACTGTTGACTGGTGGAGATTTCTTCCTATCTTCCCACTGTGCCTTTTACTAACAAAAACTCAAGTGCAAGCCCGACATGGGCTAACTGGAATTATCGGACCGTCTCTATGTTTGGACTCCCCCTTGCAAGCATAAAGCAATAAATTGCATCTCTCATCTGGGAATAATACATGGTCCGTCCCCGAAGGTTGTCGCTAATGATCGATGAAAGTATAATTCGTCGCCGGAGAGTTAAGTGTTGCATGTACCACTGGGACATAGAACGCATTGGTATCCGGGCGCCGAAATCTATTTATGCTACTATTGTTTAACTGTGAAAATCCACCAAAATATGCTCAGAATTATTGTACCACGATAAACTAACTCCCGGTCATTTTCCCCACTAGAGGTTATGTTCTTATGATAGTCCAACAACGTTAAAATTTAGAATTCGCGTGTTACAGTATCAAGGTACAAACATGGAGGTGGTTCGGTTCGGACTAGGCGCTCCTTACTCTTTCTCTTCCTAGGAACTGTACTTCTATCTTCTTACTCTATATTAGTTAGGGAAATCTAACCAATTTGTATCTTTTTATAGTATTTTCTATTTTTCTTTATTAGCGAATTATTTGTGTCAACAGGTATCTTATTGTACACGTTCTTGATAGAAGGAATTGGTCTCACTGTCTTCTCGTTTGCTATCTGTTAAAATTACTATGAGTGGAAACGGTCACAGATAAGCTAAGAATCCACACCCAATGATAATGTAAGCTATGTATTGCCATGGAAATTCTTTTGAAATAAATACTGCTTAAACTAATTATTTTGGAGATTAAGCAGTAATTTCAGTGTTTGTATTGTTGTCGAGTATATTAGAATGTATACATAAGCTGATAACCAGCAATTGTCCTTCTATAATAATACAAACTGCTTGATAACAAGTCCTGTTCTCCAAAAGGGTTTAATTATTGTTCAGAGTTTATGTTAATAAGTAACCGTTGTTATGAGTAACTGTTTTACTATAAAATGTATGTATTTCCTGAATCCAACAGTCTAGCTATCCCGGCTGAGAAAGAAGTTCGGTTGGTTATTCCGCCGATAAATGTGAATAAATGTATAAAGTTAACAAGCGGTTTGAGTGAGCTAATTTTCCCACAGTATACGCTTTACGACAATATGAATGTTTTTTTTAAAATGTCTATTATATTAAACTAACAGAGTTTTTCTAGAATCTTCTTCACTTTAGTGGGATAATGTTCATCAGAAGGTGTTTTTCCAAGTGGTAGCATATCTACAGTAGATGGGAATTTCCAAGTATCAGAAGCTGAAGTTGTTTTGTTGTTTTTTTTTTGAAGGAGAGGAGTGTTTCTAAGTAGCAAGCACTTGTACTCCAATCCCCTTTACGATTTTGTTAGGAAATAAAATATGTTTAAACTAACTAAAGCCAAAAGGAGTGAAAAAACGAATAGAGACTTCCAGACGACATACAATCAGACGACTTCACTCCTAGGACACAATGTCAAAGTTAACCTATATTTAAAACACAATACATTGAATGGAACTGGCCATCGCTATTTTGTGATTCTTCAATCTTTGCGGGATTTTCGACCTTTATTTCTTTATTATCACTGCTTCGTCTTGATTCCGCGCTTGCGCGTTGTTTATTTTAGTACATGTATGTAACAACAAGAAGAGGACCAAAACGAAAAACAAAAGAAAAAAAAAACAAAACAAAACAATAACAGAAAAAAAGGAAGACTTTAAAAAAGAGATCTGGTATATCGAGCGAAAATGTTCCAAGACGTACTCTACAAGGCTTACGCTCGTCGCGTAGAAGAGAGCATTCCGCCCGTGCTAGCGGACAGACGTTTCGGTCTTGCGACTAATTGACCGATTGTAAGAGAACACCACAGCTGCCTGACCACAAAATACTAAGACGCTGTCGTCATGTGTTTCATTCTGGCACTCAATAGGGTCGAAGAGAACGAAGTGCTGGCACATTGGAAAGAGATGAATATGTGCGGGAGGTAGGAGCCTGAGTATTCCTAGAGCAAGGTTTCAGAAATATTTCAGAGATCACTCACATATTGGTTTGGGAACATATTTTGAGATAATTGCTCGATAAAAAAGTGTCCGACCGAAACCCAGTAGAGATTTAAAAAACATGGCGATTTATTGTATACTATTCCAAAAAAGTAGGGGATGTCCAAACTGATGTTGATATTTTCGGAAAATGGTATTGGATACGCGTGATTGGACACATCAATGTTACCAAGTTTAGTGTGGATCATACTGGCCGACGAAAACTTCGTGCAGGTTTTTCGCACGAGTGCCGCGTTAATGTCTGTGGGGTACGTTTTAAAATTTTCATTTGTACTGGATGGGCTTTTTCGGAGATCTCATCGTTCTTTTCTTGGTATAAACCCATTCACCAATAGTTTCTGGTCGAAACGTAACTTTTGAGGTATGCGAAGACTGACACGTGACGAACGTTTACGTGCCGCTGGCATGTTGGAAGATGGCAACGGATAGACTGCAGTGGCTCAAATTCTCAACGTTAATCAATCGGTGATTAGCGGGTTGTGATCACGCTACCGTCAAACAGGCAATGTTGATGACAGACATCGGTCAGGTCGTCCAAGGGCGACAACTGCTAACCTGGATCGTTTCATCCGAACCACAGTATTACGTAACACCCATCAAAGTGCCTCAGAAATTGGACAGCAGCTGAAATTTGTACGCTCGACGACCTGGAATAATTCCACGTTTGACTGAACGTCACATCGCAGCAAGGCATAAAGCAGCAAACACGAAAGCGCTGGGACAATTGTCGGCGGAGCAACGTAATGTTTTCCGATGAATCGAGGTTCACTCTCGACTTCCATGACAGGCGAAACAGAGTGTGGCGGCGGCGGAACGAACGATACCATGACGTAACCGTTCTGCAACACGATCGTTTTGGTGATGGATCGGTTATGGTGTGAGGAGGCATAACCAATACAGACAGAAGAGCATTTCATGTCATCCAAGGGCGTGTCGCAGGGCAGTACTACCGTGACAACATGTTAGCAGCTCATGTGGTGCCACGTGCGCGTCGTCACGGCCGTCGATTCATTTTCCAAGATGACAGTGCAAGAGTACACAGGCCCATGTCGCTACGGAGTTCCTCCAGGAGCAGAACATCACTACACTTCCTTGGCCAGCACTAAGTCCAGACCTTTCACCAATCGAGCACGTCTGGGATAAGCTTGGCAGGCGCCTACAGAACGCCAACTGCCCCCTATCAATGTCCAGGAACTGACCGCTGCACTGCATGAAGAATGCAATGACATCAGTCAAGCTTTAGAACTTACACAAACACTGACAGCACCCCTCCAGTACTATGAATTACTGTTTCATCGTTTGATATCACTGTCAGCTCATTTGTGAACAATCTAGTTACCCAATGCTTCTTTATTCACTGTCAACACAAAATGGACAATAACAAATGACCATAGACTACACTCGACAGCCGATTTTTTTTTCAACAGAAGTATAACTTCAGTCTGTTGTGCACGTTACTTATTTATGTAAACACTCTAAAAATAGTGTATGGCCATTTTGTGCATGGACTTCTGGGATTGATTATCATTTGTGAAACATTATATTTTTTCCATTCGGGATTTTCCGGCACTGGACACGTGAATAAGAGTCTACGAAATGGAGTGAATTGCCGTGTTAAAGGCTATTTAAAAACACAGCCGTTATGAATGTATTTTCAGTCATTGCTTTCCGCCCCACAACGAAAGCAATCTGAATTACTGTGTACAAAACGGGACCTACTTTTGTTTTGACCTGTATATCCACGTGGGTTTTGAATCAAAAATGCGAATTAGATCACAAATCGGTAATTAAATCAAGTAAATAATAAATATATGTTATGTATTGCCCTTCAATATATTTTATTCAAATTCATCCTGAAACTAAATTTAAATGGAGGTGGAATTTAAAAATATACTGAGTCAAAAAAGAAAGTAAAATAGAACCAAATGTGAAAAAATAGCATAAAGGATGAAATATAATAGTTCTAATGTTGCATGTTTGTGGACAAGAAGTCGTGCAAAGAGTTTACTGACATGTTATTGCTGTCCACCCAATACAATTTTGCTACGGATTTCAAAATACCACATGCTACTTGAGAATGTCAAATTGAATGGGTGACCGACGATTTTCTTTGTGTTATGTTGTGCTAAAGAGGCCGAGTTATTGAGAAAACACGCTAGTTTTTGTCTTCCGACATTTAAAAAAATGCCAAGGTTAACCGAAAATATGAGGTTGCGTGCCATTGGTATGCATGACGCTGGGATACCTCCAGATGAGCTCGCTGCTGAGTTCGGAGTCACTGTGGCCACAATTTACTGTCTCATTGGAAGTCATAGAACCGCTGGATCTACTGCCGACCAACCGCGCTCATGTCCACCAAGAGTTACGACCCCTGCACAAGACCGACACATCAGGACGTCTCACTTGCGGGATCGCTTCCTTCCGGCGACGAGGACAGCAGCAATTACTCCTGGTAGAACTAACAATAAAACCAGTGCCCAAACTGTCCGCAACAGACTCGCTGAACACGGCCTCCGAACTAGGTGTCCATACCGTGGACCAATCCTTACCCAACGCCATCGTACCGTCAGAATGGAATGGGTACATCAGCGTGTTCGCTGGGCTCAGCAGCGTTGGAGCCAAGTTTTCAGTGATGAATCACGCTTTTGTCTACGGAGCGCTGGTGGTTTCGGCGGGGGCAGTGTAATGGTTTGGGCAGGAATTTCCTTGCACCATCGAACACAGTTGATCTTCATCGATGGTAACCTGAATAGACAGCGATATAGGGACGAAATTCTTAACGCTGCTGTTGTCCCGTTGTTCAACGATAACGTCGGATTGCAGTTATTCCAGCAAGACAATGCACGATGACTTTCTTGAGGAGCGGAGCATCGAACTTCTTCCCTGGCCCCCACTTTCGCCAGATTTGTCGCCAATCGAGGATCTTTGGGATCAATTGGACCGTCGGGTACGACTTCATGATCTTCAGACGTTAGGCGATGTACGTAATGTTCTAAGGCAGGAGTGAAACGCAATACCACAGGGTGACATCCAGAGACTTATCAGGTCCATGCTCAGTCGATGTCTTGTCATCAAAGAGGTAAACGGTGGACATACACGCTATTGACTGCATGTGTGAACTTTTCATTTCACCCCATGTCTGAACTGCGACGTCCTGGCGTGACGCTGGCAACAGTAAGAACATGAAATTATGCAAATTCACACAGCTAGACTCGAAATATGAATTTACAATAATTTGTTTGGGGTTAAAATCGATAATACTAAAGATTTTCATTTTCCGCATGGTTTGGTGTTGTTGCAGATGGGGATTTCACAGAATAGGCATGTAATATAACCATATCTAGTGACACCCTCATTGGAAATGTTAAAATTTTTTGAAAGATTTGAGAAAAAAAAAATATTCAAAATAATAAAATTTGTTACCCTGTGCTTTGAGGAAAGGGATAAGCAGTGACAATAAATACCTTTAAACTTGGACTACCCGTCGACGTTTCCAGAATAGGAATTTCCAAAGACGTCGGTGTCGGGTACGGTATAGCAGTTTTGGGCGATAGCCATGCTCCTCTCATGACATGTGAAACAGAAGCCATAGATATCGGAGGATAGCAGCAGAACACTTAAGAGCTTCACATGACCAATCCTCGCGACGTGAACTTGATCTTTAGGATTCGCAGCAAGCAGAATGGAAATCTCGGCAAAGGTAACAAGTCAGTGACGATACACGGTCACGATTTGATCGGCGATCATAGAAATATTTGATCGTCGATCAAATCGTCACCGTGCATCATCCCTGGCACGCGTGGACTTTGTTATTTGGCCATGTCTAAAGAGCCTCGCGAAGATGCTTACTGCAAGGACAATATCCTACTGGTCTCCGATACTAGACACCTTTCGCATAATGTACGATGACAAAAAAAAAACCTTTTCACAGAATTGACGACTACGAATTCTTTTGTGTTTCGCAATTTTCTCTTGTCGCGCGTCTACGAATGATTTGATTGCCAGTAAGAGATGAAAATTTAGGCCACATGGCAATTATAGTTTAAGGACGTAGTCTTTGAGTGAATCCTCACATTATGTGGCGGTGAAACGCTCTCAAACTTTTTTCATTATGATATATCTGCCTGTTTCAATGAGAAATCGTAATTGTAACTACGAATAAGGGGAAACAACAGATGATAGTAATAACACAAATTCCAGTGGCGTAGTACCCCCTTCGTAATGCTCATCAAACCTCCTTCATTTTGCTAAAGGTCTCTACTGAAAAGTTGTAATCGTAACTGTGGATAAGGGGAAACGACAGCTGATAAAAAGAACACAAATTCCATTGACGTAATACCCCATTCGTAATTCTCATGATTCGTCGTTCATTGTGCGAAAGATCTCTGTACTCGTTACGACGAACTCCTGGAAAAAGAATAACGACCCTTTAGACACGCCTTGTAATCAATATTATGCACTCCCATGTCTCCTTCTTGGCATTTTTTATCCAGTCGGAAAATGATGTCTACACAAAAATGACTTTTTTAGGAAGGTAAGAAGAATATTCTACCACAAATTATTGTTTCCATTGATTAGAATGGTATTTCGTAAAGACAGGAATGGACGTGACAACTGTTACTTTTTCAAAGTTCATTATTTGACATTCGTTATCAATCGATTTTATCGGTCGAGGACGAATGTCGAATATGGAACTGGGAACAAGTATCGATTGGCACGTCCCCGAGACAGGAATGCAGTTATATGTCGATGGAATTACTATTTTTGTGTAACTTAACACAACACTGGATACCTTTCGCAAAACGAACGACGACGGATAAACGTTACGAATGGGCTATTACGTCATTGAAATATGTGGTCTTCCTGTCAGTAGAAGTTTTCTCTTATCCTTGTTACGGTTACGTCTTCTTGTCAACACTCGCAGATATATCATATTGCAAAATGTTTGAGAGCGTTTCTGAGACCCTTAATGTGGAGGATCACTCTAAGTCTCTGTCCTTACTAAGTAGTGTCCTTAAACTCCTAGTGGTACGAAGTTTGAAGGGTGGGAATTTCGGACAAACGGACTTGTAGTCGTCAATTCTGCGAAAATCTCTTTTGGCCGTCAGACAAATTTACGACTACGATTGGCTTTTCGTAATTTGTATCAGTCATCGTTCGTTTTGCGTGAGGTCCTTCTTGCAATTTGTATGGACACTTGATTCAGTGCATATTACGTTCACTGGCCAGTGCAAGGTTGATGTTACATCTTTCCAACATTAGTATCCCTTGTCGTGCGCACATTTAACTTCGTTTTTTCATATTGAACTCAGAGCAATATACTTGATTTCTATGGACATTTTAAATGCCCCTGTAAAACTGTAAATTTTGCATAGGTATGAATACTATAACGCTATCTAATGTCACTGCATACACATATTTAGCGTTACAGACTGCTCGCTGTAAAGTCAGTGCCATTTGAAGCCTGTAATAGCTGCTGAAACCAGTGTTCATTAAAACTGTCAAACCTGAGAAGGCATAAAATTGGCATCGTTTAATATCAATCCACGTTTTATTTATTTATTTATTTATTTATTTATTTATTTATTTATTTATTTATTTATTTATTTATTTATTTATTGGAATTTAATGACACCTTCGACAACCTAATGTCGGAACAGTTTTACGGATGGAGTACCCGAAAAGAACCACGGAGCAGCTGCGAGCAATTCCCAGACTCCTCAAGATACTAGGGGTGTTATCGACGGACAGTGAGTCTTAATACAGAATGCCATCGTGACCCCCACGTGGCCAGTCGGGACTAAGTCTTGTCTAAGGACACAACGCAGTTACCGAAGGTCAGGATCGAACCACAGATCTTTCGGTTTGAAGTCTAATGCTATAACCACTGATCCACAGCGTTTCCCACCACGGAGTGTACGAGTAGGTTAAATAATACGAAGTTCATCCACAACATATGAAGCCTTCAGGTTGTGGTACATGCAATTCATCTCTCAACAAAAAATCTGTTCGTGCTGTGAAAGTCGTCGACGGAGTGGAATTGACTCTCATAACTACGCCTTTGGGATTGAACGTTATTGGTAGTATAGCATGTACGCCTTCGACCCCTATTGTTATTTTGGGTCCAATCTTCGTTTTTGTCCAATAAAAGGCGTGTCCCTTTAAATAAGAGTCAATCTATTTACCGCAAACGACCCGGCAATTTCCCCCCAAAATTCTCGATTACTTCCTACAGTTACCCAAATGGGCCCTGCAAGTGCAACCCAAATGAATTCCGAAACTCATTTATTTTACAGGGATTCTGGGTCAAAATCCTTTTTACGTATAATACAGCTACCTGTCCTCCATTCCTAACTCATAGTAAGCAGTATATGCTAATGAGAGTACTGGCGGTTATTGTTTTATGATGGCTCGAATTTTGTTATTCTGGGTCAAAATCCACGTTTCTCCGACCCCGTCCTGCTGCATATTCTTCCTTGGAGTACTGTTCCGTTCTTCTGGAGTA
Source organism: Pictodentalium vernedei (assembly GCA_031216915.1). Taxonomy (NCBI): domain Eukaryota; kingdom Metazoa; phylum Mollusca; class Scaphopoda; order Dentaliida; family Dentaliidae; genus Pictodentalium; species Pictodentalium vernedei. The sequence goes on along the minus strand of CM062296.1, from coordinate 434,707,469 downwards.
TACAGTAACTATTTCTTTAGTATTTTCGATTGTTCCACTTGCTCCCAAAATAATTCCGTATACCTTCCTCTTTCTGTCAATAATTTGGATTCAACAACCAATCAGATCACTTCTCCAGAATTAAATAATCCAGATTTATTCATCTTAGCCCCCACCCATCATCTTCAACGACTGTGATTTTTGTGTACGTATGTGCTTGTACACAATGTGCGAATGCAGGTCAAAAGTGTTGATGTGTGCCTGTGTGCAAGTGCACAATGTGCGTTCTGCACATGCGGCACATGATCACGTGCGGGAATTTGGGGACCAGATTCGACCATTGTTTGGGGACAAGTGGGGACTAATGTTTGGGGACTATTGGGGATCAATGTAACATTGTTTGAGAACCAATGTTTGGGGACTCGTGGGGATCAATGTGGGGACCAGTATCAGAAATATCATTGTCGTCTAACCACCGTCTTAACAAAGTACTAAAGCCTCTGCTACCAGAACTGTTACCGTTTACATCCACGGCCTATGCCACAACAACTGCTTCTAAATCCAGCACTGCTACTATGAGATGTGCTTGTACACAATGTGCGAATAGCACATCCAGCACATCAGCACACACAAAATGTGCCAATATGTGCCTGTGTGCATGTGCACAATTTGCGCATAACACATGCAGCACACACGGGTATTTGTAAACCAGCAGAGATCACTGCTTGGGGACTAGTGGGGACCAGTGTTTGGAGACTAATGGGGACCGAAAAAAGAGAAATAGTCTACGGAAATTTCTATACTATACTTGTGAAAATTTCTACTTGAGCACAAAACATCGCAAAATACGAAAAATTAGTAAATTGGAGATTTCCGAAAATGTATCGTTTTCTCTTTGAAGAATACCATAGTAAATGTTTAACTCTTGTTTTTCGCTAAGACGTTTTTGGCTTTGTGGGGCGCAGCCCCTCTCGAGACACACGATTTATTTATTAGGGTTTAACAGAACATTCGACAGCCAGGGTCACCTCCTGTCAGACAGTTTTACTGTGGAGGAAGCGGGAGTTCCCGCAGAGAACCACTGACCCATGGCGAGCAACAATCAGACTCCCCGATGTACTTACTCCACACAAACAGGGTTAGCATTGGTTGAAGACAAGTTTACCATCAATGTGCAATACATCTTAGTACTCGTTCCCGCGCACGGGCAATCGAAATTAAGTGCCTTGCTCAAGGACACAACGCAGTAACCCCTGGCGTGCTCAAGGACACGACGCAGTAACCCCTGGCGCGTCTGAAAATGACATTGTGTTCAACAAACCCATACGAATAAAATAATTGTTTCGTGTGTCTTGAGGGAGAGCAGTGGCTCATTGTTTACGGCATTGGACTTTAAACCGAAATGTCCGGGGTTTGTTGAACACAGTGCCATTTTAAGAAACGTGCAAATAGTTAGGAGTGGCACATTAGGGACACTGAATTTCCCATATGCTCCATAGGATTAGAGTTAAATTGTGAAACTTATAGGGACAAACCTGAATGCACTGCGTTTCCATAGGGTTAGTGTTAAATGGTGAAACTTATAGGGACAAACCTGAATGCACTGTGAAACTTATAGGGACAAACCTAAATGCACTAAGTTTCACAATTTAACACTAACCCTATGGAGCCTATGGGGAATTCATGTTTTAAATTTCTTGTCCCTATAGTGCCTCCCCGCATCATGCCCTATGACTAACTCCTATAGTACATTGTTTGGCTTATAAGTTTCACTGTAGGATAAGGGAACGATTTTTTGTCTTTTTATAACAAAGACTTGCTTGTGTATGTGAACATGACAAGATATCTCTTTCTAATATTGTGTTTAGCTCTATAAGGGCTACCACAAAGGCATTTGAAAACACACTCATTTTGTGAGAGTAGCAACTTATTGATAAGTTAGAATGACAAACAGAGATGATAAGAATTAGGATGAATGAGTTTTACTTGTATCCTGATTTTTGTCAAGCTAAAATTCAATAAGTTTTATCCATATTTTTTAGGAATCCTCATAGAATTCTCTTAAATCTGGATACAGGTTATTGAATTTAACCTCCCAATTTTTATACCATCTTTCTGGCTGCCAATAAGATCAGGATACAAGTTAACTTTCCTCGCCCGGTATTTCACCAGTTCATAACCGCGGGCAGCTAAGAACTGTCTTATCCCTGCCTTTCGCTCTAACTCATCAATAAGTCGTGTTAGCGTTCTTCAGTGCATTTTCGATCCCAGCATTGTCTATAAAACACTGCTGGAGATATCATAAACTCATTTTCTTATCATCAATCATGAGAATTGAGCTATCCGTCGAGGAAAAGATTCCATCACTAGAGGGTGAATGTGGGGATCTAGAAGTGAAGAAGGAGAGTGCAATACTATTCTAACAACATTACAAGAACTCAGTTGTGGCAAAGAAGTGAAGATGGAGAGAGAGAGAGGAGCACAATACTATTTCAAGAAGTAATCTTCGAAGATTGGCAAGAAAATCTGGAGTGGATAATCTCAACATTGTCACTTGATGAAGCTGAGGAAGGCTTACACTGTTTTGTTCGAAAAATGATGAGAGATACCACCATTATGCAACAATTAGGGGAAGAGGATCACAACATCTCGTCACTCAAAAGGATGTCAAGAGAGCCGGCAAGAGAAATGGAATAAAGTTTGTGAACTAAACATTTTTTGTTTAGTAAAAGATGGCCGTTATAAGGGCCACCATATTCTTAGAAAGAGATATCACGTTTACACACTGTATTTTTATGAACAGTGCATTTCAGTGCTACCACAATGGAACGAATTGAACTTTTGTTCAGTTCTATTTTCATTACTCAATTCAAAAGAGGTAAACCTCATAGCTCTTACACTAGATTACCCTGTCATGACATATTTTTGTGTTTGCAAATTAATTTTGTTTTACCTAAATGTTTTAGTGTTAAAACATTTAAGTAAAACAAAATTAATTTGCAAACATAAAAATATTATTTGCTCTAAAATGTTTTTCTGTTTTGCAAGTTTTTTATTTTATAAGAAAATATTTTTTGTGTTTGTAAATTAATTACAAAAAAATAAAAAAATTTTCTTATAAAATGTTTTTCTATTTTGCAAGTTTTTTATTTTTATAAATAAAAATCCTGAAGTTGGAAAAACACCCTGTTTAAATAACAACAAAATATTACCTTTTCAATCCGAAAATTTTCTTCCATGAATATTTACAGATTTGTAAACGTCTTATGAAAATGTCACTTTCAAAAATGTTTCAATCTTTCTTGGCAAGTTTTCCTATTTTAGATTTAGTGTCTTTAGCTTTTCGTTTTCTTGTAACTTTCTTTGGCGGTTCCTCTTTCTCTGGAAATAATACTTCTAATTCATTATCAGTTTCCATTTTTTGTTTCTTTGGGTATGTCCATATTATATAATAATGTATCATCACTGTCAATAAACTCTGGTAACACAGTTTCTGTTAATTCAACTTTCGTATTAGTAAAGTGTGTTTTTTGTTGATGTAGAGGTGGTAGTAGTATCATGATCATCCCTGAATAGAGAGGTTGTTGAGGTTTTACAGCACGTGGTGGAGGTAAGTTGAAACCAGTATTCGGTAACCCATCTGTATGCTCTATCTGTTCTGGCCACTGAAAACTTGTACTCTGTAAAGGTTGTACAACAGCTGGTGACCCCCATTTTCGTTGAGACACGGGGTTGGTTACCCGATGGCTTTTTTCAATCCACATTCATTAATCCAATGTCCTTTTTGATGACAATAATAACATAGCCCTTTCTCTGCACATGTATTGGCCCAATGTCCTTTCTGATGACAAATGGAACACATCATTTCTTTAGGTGCTGATATAAACTTATGAAGTTCATTGACAGGTCTTTTTACTTCTCCCCATTTAGATGGTTATAGTAAATACTTTTAGCATCACTTGCTTTTTCTAATCTTGGATCTGTAACTTTATCCATCTTTAACTTTTGGAGTGTTTCGAAAATATGTCTTATCTTCTTGAAGTCAAAAGCATGTGTGAAACAGCCTAAGATTCTTCCTCCTTTTATACTTTCCTTCAATGTACATTTAAATGTACATTTCAATGTCCAATAACATGCATTTACACACTATTGTTTAAATATACATTCAGTTGATTGCAAACAGTTTTGCTATCTTTTACACTCAGTTACCTCTGGATACTATACACCAGTTGTCAAATGTATTAGTGATTTTTGATACAGATGTTGATTGAAAGATACATAGGATTTTCTCATAGAGTTGGTGAATAAATAAAAACGTTTTTGAATATATAATTTATCAATGTTCTTAACATTTTGTGCAAAGTGAATTCATAACACTTTTTGAAATAATGACTTTTCAATTGTGTATAAAAACATTTATTAACAGTATAATTCAGTGGATGTTAAATGTACATTTAAATGTACATTAAAGGAGAAAGTATAAAATGTGGGGGATCTTGGGCTGTTTCACACTTGCTTTTGACTTCAAGAAGACAAGACATATTTTTACAGCTTTTCAGTTGATAAGAGAAGAAGATAGAAGAAAAAGATGAAGAGAGCCATTGAAGAATACAGTGAGACAGAGAGTGAAGTAGAAGAAGATAGCAAGAAACAGAGAGTAGAAACAGCAAGGGATTTATATACCATCAACCCTCTCCTACAAAGAATATCACGAAAATTCCATTTCAAGTCCCATATGTGTAGAATAACCTTCAAACAATTTAATCAGAAGAAGAATCCATTTGACATCCTTGGAAAAGTATTTTGAAAGTATGGTGAAAGATATTAGAGAAGAATATGCTATAGAAGACAACAATCCAATGAGAATATCAGTTAACCACCCTGCATTAGAAATAGGTATATTTGTCCCATTTACTAAGGCTTCGGGTATCACTGGTAACACCATATTAGATGAAATAGAAAATGTTGTACAATCAAATGATAACTTTGCTATCCATGATGGGCAATTATCTTTAGAAATAACACACACTTCTCTCCCACAAGGGTCCAAACGACATGCACCAATTTCATTTGCATCTGTTGCTAAAATGGTTGGAAACAAGAAAAGAATTATTGAAATTAAAAATGTTAATGATTCAATGTGTCTTGCCCAAGCTATTGTAGTGGGAAAGTGTCATGTTGATAGAGATAATTCAGAACTTTGGCAAAAGAAATGGGACAAAATGAAAAGGTCTAATAGACCAACACAAGAGTTGGAATCTAAGGCATTGATGGACAAAGCAGGTCTTGATTATAATATTCCTTGAGGATATGAAGAATATTATAAAATACAAGACCTGATTTACCCAGAGTATGTCATCAAAATTCATGCACAGTATGCAAAAAGTGAATTTTTATTCAAACCTCCAAATACCGCTGCTGATAGTAAAGTTATTCATATTTTCCAACATGACCAGCATTTGGATACCATCACTACAATTACATGGTTTTTAGGATGGCCATACTATTGTGAATATTGCAATGCAGGGGATAATAACAGAGAACGTCACATGTGTAAATGTGGTTGTGTTTACTATGCTCCAATAAAATGCACTTTTGAAAACCCCATTATCTGTAACAGTTGTAATAGACAATTTAGAAGTTTATCATTCTATAATAACCATATCACTACAAAAGCAAAAGAAGAAAAAAACAATTTGTCAATTAGTTCAAAAATGTAAACACTGCAAGTCATTAATATATCCAATAAAAGGAAAACACATTTGTGAAGGATTCAAAAAATGTAAATATTGTCAACAAGTAGTTAATTCTGAACATCAATGTTTCATTCCAAAATACACTTCACCCGAGGATGAAAAGTTACCAAGCATTCCTTATGTATTTTTTGATTTTGAAACCACACAAGACTCAGGAGTTCATAGCCCAAATTTCTGTGTTGCTTATCGTGCATGTGGGGATTGTATTTGCAAAACTATAGATCAAGAATGTATTTTCTGTGACAAAATTGGACAATGATGATCAATTGTTAAAGGGGAATCTACTTTGTCAGATTTTTGTGATTGGCTTTTCAGTAAGGAACATACAGGGACAACAGCTATTGCTCACAATTTAAGAGGTTTTGATGGACAGTTTATTTTAAGATGCTTCATCAAAACTGGTACAACAACTCCTGATGTAATTATGAACAGAAACAAAATTATTTCACTTAAAGCTTGTGGTATTAGACTTATTGATTCTTTAAATTTTCTTTCAATGAGGTTAGCACAATTTCCTGAAACATTTGGCTTGATAGCATTAGCAAAAGGTTATTTCGCCCATCTGGCAAACACACAAGCTTATCAAAATTATATTGGTCCTTATTTAGATTCGACATTGCATATGCCAAATTCTATGTCTCCATCAGATAGGGACGAATTTATCAAGTGGTACACTCAAAAATTTACTAGTAATGCCTGATTTCATTTTCAAAAAGAAATGGAACTATACTGCAAATCAGATGTAGATATCATGCGTTGGGGGTGTGGGGAATTCAGACAAAAATTTATAGATAGCAATGCCATAGACCCCTTGAGAGAAGCAGTTACCTTAGCCGATGCATGTACAAAAGCTTGGAGAAAAAATTCAGTTCCAGAAAAAAATGGCTATCATTTCAGACATAGGTTACCCTGCTAAAGTCAAATACTCCATTAAAGCTATTAGATTTTTACAGACAGCTGCACACGAAGAAAACATGTATATTCAACATGCACTTAATGGTGGGGAGGTTAATATAGGGGGCTATTATGTTGATGGGTTTCACAAAGACACAAGTACTATCTTTGAATTTTATGGATGTATTTGGCATGGGTGCATAACATGTTACAAAAACAACAGACATGAGAAAAATCCAATCAGTTTACTGAGTTACCAAACTCTATAAAACAATACACAGACCATTTAGAATCATTAGGATATAACATGAGAGTAACATGGGAACATGAACTTGATCATTTCTGCAAATCAAACTCTGAAGTAAAATCAACATTAAATTCATTTTTCCCAAACATGGTTCATATTAAACCACGTGAAGCATTATTTGGAGGGGGGGGAGAACAAATGCCATTAAATTACATCATAAAATAGACCAAAACACCGACAATGAAATAAATGCATAGACATTTGTTTACTCTATCCTTATGTCAATAAACACAGAGAATATCCAGTAGGTCATCCAAATATACTCACAAAAGAAAACATAGACACCAATAATATAAGACAGTACAAAGGACTTAGCAAATGTAAAGTTTTACCACCACAAAACCTTCACACGCCAGTATTACCAATTTCTTGCAACAAGAAAATGTTTTTTTACACTTTCTAATACATGTGCAGAACAAGAAGTGGACAAATGTAAACATATACCACAACAACGCAGTATTACAGGTACATGGACATCTGTTGAACTTTTTTAACGCATTTGGGATGGGGTACACATTACTTGACATTTGTCAGATTTGGCATTGGGAACAATGGTCTTCAGAAATTTACAAACATTATGTGATCAAATATTTAAAAATGAAACAAGAATTATGTGAATATCCAGATTGGGTGAAAACAGACATAGACAAAGACACATTTAAGAAAGACTATGCACAATTTGAAAACAAACATTTGGAAGATATTGAAAAAAACCCAGGACTAAGATCATTTGCTAAAACCATGTTAAACTGTTTATGGGGAAAAGTGCACAAAACAATGTAAAAACAAAAACAGAATACACACAAGACCCATCAAAATATTTTGACTTGATACAAGATAAAGGCACCATTATTAAAAATGTTGAATTGTTTGATCATGATAAATGCATTTTAGTAAATTACACAAAGTCTACAGATGTTAATGAACCTCACAAATCAGCTAATGTTGCAGTTGCATCTTTTGTCACAGCTTATGCACAATTGGAATTATACAAAGTAATAGGATGTTTGGGTAAACGAGTATTATATTTTGACACAGACAGTTGTATTTACATACATAATCCCTCACTTTGGAATTGTAAACAGTAGGTTAGGGAATGGACAGATGAACATCCAGATGCAAAAATTATTGAACATGTAGGATTAGGTCCAAAATATTATGGTTACAAATACATTAAAGATGGTCAAATACACACTTCATGTAAAGTTAAAGGAATCACATTATATTACAATACATCACAGAAAGTCAATTTTGAACCCATGCTGGAATGGGTACAAGACAGACACAATTACAAATTGAACATTGAGTACACATAGAATTGAACGTAACAAAAACAGACAAGTCACAAGTGAAAGGCAAACCAAACCGTTCAGTTCTGTGTACACAAAATGTTTTGTAGTGGGTAAATATGACACAAGACCTTATGGGTTTAAGGTATAAAACACCCCTCAGATTTCTCATTTCGACTTCTGAACACTGAACAGGTAAGATGTCTCTACCACTTAATCCTACATATCCTATATACTTATCAGAGGTAAGAAGACTTTCGAGTTTTAGTATGACTACAAATCCTATTTTACAATCCAAGAAAGAAGAATTAGCTAAAGCTGGGTTTTTCTAAGTGGGAGATGGTAAGGCAAAATGTTTTGTATGTAGACAAGGTTTACATAATTGGGAAGAAAAAGATATCCCTTTACAAGAACATGTTAAGTGGTCACCAATTTGTTCTAATATACAATTGATAAGAAATTGTCAATTATACAATCCACCAACATGTAATCAGTGATGGATTATGGATTCACTTTAAATCAAATATTTTCAAAAATGAAAAAATATGATAAAACTCTGGATAATTTTCCAGATTCTAATTCTTTATTTGCACTCATGGTACTAATTGATCGAAGTACATCATTTAGTGCCATAATTGCAAGAAAAGCTGCACTTTCAAATAATTTCAAAATTAAGTTAGACAAAATGTTTACAGATAGTGTAAAAAATGATTTTTCTAACTGTCCTGATGTACAAAGTACATGGTGTAATGTGGTACCTGATGCACAAAGTACACCAGAACAGAAAATAGAATCATCAGTTTGATTTCAACCATGGAACCAGTAAGACATATTTTAGACAACAAGATTACATGTAAGGAATTATTATATGCATTTCAAATGATCACTCCTGGTTATCTAACAATAACAAAAGATTTTATTCATAATCAATTGGAAAAAGATGAAATGTATGGGGAATTCTGTAATGCTTTACAAATCATGAATGCTTTTTACAAAGATAATGTAGAAGATATTTGGACAAGAGTTGTGTGGGGTAATATAATTTATGATAAAGAAATCAATAATTAATTGTGTAGACAATGTGTACCACAAATAAGTAGAAGAATAGAGTCTTCAGAAACTTATTTGAGTTAAAAGCACCATTAAAATTAAAACCTTCTGAAAGACATGAAGAAGGTATGGAAACAGAAAGTATATAAGTGAATGGTTTGACAACACTTTTTCACAAAAAACAATTATAGCATCGAGTGAATGTTTATTGTTTCAACACCCTTGTAATATCTTTATTTCGGGACCTAGTGGTTCAGGAAAAACAGAATTTGTCAAAAAGCTTATTGATATGAAACATGACTTATTTTAAATCCCCCACAAAAAATCATTTGGTGTTATAAAGAATGGCAAAATACATATACTTTACTTAAAGAAAGATAAGATATCAAATTCATAGAAGGTATCCCTGATGATGAATATGAAATTGTCAGTGATGTCACTATTCCACATCTTGTGGTTTTTGATGATATGTTAGGAGATAAAGATGGAGAATAAATTAAATTATGATTCACATGAAAAGGACATCATAGAAATGAAAGTGTCATTTAAATAACACAAAATATATTTCAACAATCTAAATCTAGTCTAACCATAAGTTTAAATGTACATTATATGATTTTATTTCAAAACCCCAGACATTAAGGACAAATTAGCAAATCAAGTTCAATTACCTCATTTAAATGCATGTTATCAAGATGCAACAAGTATTGACCATGGTTATTTATTAATTGATTTTCATCCTAGAACTCCTGAATCTTTGAGATTAAGAACTGATATTTTTCTTCTTTGGGTGACACAAAATGAACGTGGCACCATCATTTATACAAAACTATAAATTCCCCATGTTCTAATGAGTTTGTGTTAGTTAGTCAAAGTTTGTCAATGACTACACATCATCATCATCATGATATCATTCATACATTCTTTGGAACAACTTGGTCAAGAAACAAGTCCATTTGCAAGACAAAACATACTTAAGAAAGGTTTTAAGAAACTTTAAAACTGGTTTACATTAGCAAGTAGAATCATACTTAATAAGAACATTAAATTGCCAAAACAAACTTTAACCTATATGGATAAACATAAACAAGATCCTGAACAACTTGCAAATCCGAGAGTAGATCTTGCAACAAAATGAAACATTATTTTAAAACCAGGAGGTGGAGTTTTTTTGGTGGTGTTATCATTCATAATTCAATTTGATGGGATGGTCATAAGACAAGTAGATCAATCCTATTTGCCATTCAAAAAACAAAGAGGGAGAAACAAAAGTCACCTAAAAGGAAACGAAAATCCCCTTAGAAAAAAGCAAAAAACCCATCAAGTTATAGAGAGATAAAAAATCAACAAAAGCTAGGACCTAAACACATGTACTTCAATTTTGAAATTGCACCTCATAATTCTCCAATTACAAAGCATACAAAAACAAAAGCATTACTTGTGAAAAATCTTTAAAAACAGAGAAAAGTATCACCACTTAAGTTAACACGTATGGTATCAATAACAAAATATAGTGTCAAAATCATGAACCAATGTATTCTCTACAAAATACAGAGCATGTACCATTAAAAGAAAAGATTCCCACAATGGCACATTTTACAGCTTTAAATACACCTAAACTTGTTAAAGGGATGAGGTCTTACTTTAAGGGAAAATGTTTTAATAAACAAAGTGTAGTCTTTGCACATATATAAATAGCAAGTCATTTAATCATTAGATTCTATAAGAGCAAGATGGTGAGACAAAATAAGAAACAAACTTGTAAATAGTTAAAAAATATGGTGGAATGTTAATGGGTTTAACTCAAACTCCTCCAGCATTTCAAAAACAAATTATGAAAAATGCACCTAAGGAATTAATTAATTGTGTGTCAGAATGTTGTCATAATCTTTTAAAAGGCAACATAATCTAACACCTAGTTAGAAACAAAAATTAATTACATCCATAGTGTCAACAACCATGAGCACTTGCTAGTAAATCAATAACTCTTAAAAAGAAAAAAAAAAAAACAAATGTTTGATCAAAAAGGTGTTTTTTACCATTACTTGGTTTACTTGGACCTTCTGAAGGGCTTGCAACAAATCTTGCAAATACATTAGTGAGTAAAATATGAAACAATGGCTATTGTACCTTACCAAATGTTAAAAGATATGCAACATTTTAGAAATAAAAAATCTCAAAGACCTGGATTACCCCCAAATCCTCAAATTACAAATACAGCACAACTTCAAAATGATTTATCTTCTGTGTAAGAAAATTCAGAGTTGTTTCAAAAGTGGGAAAGAACAAAAGTATGGGGAAACTTTACAAAAATTTCAAATGTCACATAAGAAGGCATTACAACCAACATTGGTTCCATTGCTTGAGTCAGGAGAAAAATCACTGCTTTTACGAGACCGTATTATAGAAAGTGTCCCTGTTACAATGAGATGTAAAGCAACTTCATTATTATCTACTTTATCATCTCATCCACACATGAGTTGGGATGATCATAGTGTATTAAGTTACGATGGAGAAGTCATAAAAGGTTAAAATATCATAGATTTAGTCAATGATGTTCTTAGACACTGAAAAGGTTTTAAACTGAGTGGATGGGAAATGTTTAGTCATGGATTAAAAGATATAAATATCCCTCAAGAATTTGTTGGAAATCATGAACATTGGTTATGGATGAACAGACAATGTATACCAAAACCCAGTAAATATCAAAGTTCTAGAGGTGATAGATGGTTTGAAACTCCTCAATCATCGCCTTCAAAATACAAAGTTCATTGAGATTAAAGAGTGCAGTGGGGTGAAGACACACGAAAGTCAGCACTAAAGCGTAAATTGATAAAATGTAGAATTTCTGAAAAATGGGAGCCTTATTGAATGATTTATTAACTGAAATATATTACAATACAAAACATCCTGCTGGTTATGGAGGTATACAAAAATTGTACAAAGCAGCTCATAGTAAAGATAATTCCATCACACTTGATCTAGTGAAAAAAATAATCTTACAATGACCAATGTTGTTATTTAATTTGTATTATTGATGTATGTTCAAAATATGCAACAGTATTACCCATTCACAATAAATCAGGATAGACATTAACAAAATCTTTTCGGAGTATTCTGAAAACTTCTGGATGTAAACCATTATCATTACAATCTGATAAAGGTTCTGAATTTAAGAATAAAGATGTACAAAAGTTTTTAAAGAAACAGAAAATTCATTTCTTCACAACAGAAAATCATGAAACAAAAGCTAGTATTGTCGAATGTTTTCAATGTACATTGAAAACACAAATGTGGAAATATTTTACACACAAACGTACATTAAGGTACATTGAGGTGTTGGAAAATTTAGTTGATGGTTATACTCATAGTTTCCATCGTAGTATTCAGAGAACTCCTGCATCCATATCATTAGAACACGAAGTAGAAGTATCTCAACATTTGTATGGTAAAAAATCTAAAAAGAAAAAAATACAATTTAAATTAATAAAACCAAACGTACATTTGAAAAAGGGTATTTACCAAATTGGACAAAAGAGTTATTTAAATTTACAATACCACCCACTTATAAACTTGAAGATATGGGTGGTGAAAATATACAAGGGACATTTTATCCTCAAGAAATTCAAAGTATAAAAGATGATACAAAATATATCATTAAATCAATTCTTAATAAACGGTCAAGACGTGTGGGGAAGAAAATTATTAAAGAACTTAAAGTACATTGGGAAGGTTAACCAAACCTATTTGATAGTTGGATAGCGAAATCAGATTTGGTATAAAAGAATATGTCATCAAATGAAACTTCATTACCTAATGAAACCACAAGTGCTGATGTACAAAGTCAACAAAGTCAACAATTTATAAATTGTGGGAATCGTGTTGCAAAAAATCATGTCACTTATTTCACACAGACTATTATCATTTATTGTACTATAATTACAGCCATTACACATTTGAGTTTACAAAGCCCAGCTAAAGAATTGTGGTTAGTGTTATTAAGTAGTTCTTTAAGATATATTCTTCCAAGCCCAGGTTTAAAATATTTGAAACAACCACAAGATAAGAAAAATGAATTCATTTTACATAACACTTCTGAGTGATAGTTCTATGAATATGTTTCCAAATAATACCCAATGTCGTCTTCAAACAAACTTATCTAAACCTATTTATATTGATAAAAAACATTGGGAAGTGGGATTAGCTGAAGTAATTTCACCTTCTGAGGCAAAAGATATATTACATGAAGAATCACTTTTTAAAATCATTGTGACAAACTCAAAAATATCAAATTGTATTAATAAAACGAGTTTGAAATATACACCACACAGAGGTATTGCTGTTGTTGAATTAAGTATTTTATTGGGTGCATTTGCAAATGGTGGATATGTCATTGAGGCAATACAATCCGAAATTGAAGAAAAACTTGGGGCGATTTTTAAAGAATTAAATGTGGCATTTAATGTTGGTTATTCATCTCGTCAGTTGCCTGTAAAATTGTATCCAGTACTATGGTGGGAGTTAGAATTGATTTGACAGAAAGTTTAGCACAAAAATTGGGATGCAAAGACGATATGTATCCAGTCATTTTTCCAAACACAGCAAAAGGTGCATTTAAATATAATGTGGACTTAAATATGCATTTCAATCAAATCTTTATTTATTCTAACACAGTAGATTATACATTTCTTGGTGATATTGAAGCACCAATACTACGTGTGATATCTTTTAATTCACATAAAGAGTCTCTGCACACTCATATAGAATTTGATAATGTACATTACATACCAGTATCAAAATTTTATTTTCATTAGATCAGCATAAATATAAATGGGAACACTGGTAAACCCATTCAGTTTGCAAGTGGTAAGACAGTTGTCAAGTTGCATTTTAGACAGAGACATAAATTAAATTTGTAAAAATGATGCCAGTGTATCAAGGTGTACCACAGCAGTATGGAAAAGGATTAGGATCTATTTTCCCACTGCAATAAGAACAGCTGCACCATTTATAAAACCAATTGCAAAAAATGCATTTCGAATTTTAAAGAGATAAGGATTAAAATATGGTTTAGAAATAGCAAATGAATTGCTAAAAAAACGTACAGCACCTAAAGTCATTCATGGAAAAGATCTTTTGAAATCAGTTGGTGAATCTGCTTTAGGTATAAAGAGACAAAAACAAGAACCAAAACGTCAGTCTGTGGTTCGTTCTCATAGAGGTAAGACACGTCAAAGACAAGCTTATTCAAAACGAAAATCAAGAGCACTTGATATATTTGATTAAATCATGATGTTATACATGGATCTTGCGAACAATTTGGTAGTAGTTTTGATCCAGATAAAGTATCACTGACATCAAGTGGTATAGAAAATAGTGGTGAAATTGAACGATTTCCTATTTCATCTTTAAATAATTCTTCACCAATAGAATTTTTAATTCCAAGACAAACAACTAGGTGGTTAGATCTTTCATCATCTACACTTGAGGTTCAATTCAAAATTACAAAACAAGATTGGAGTGTATTGGGTGGAGATACACAAACTGCTCCTACCAATAATGTTTTTCATAGCACGTTGAGTAAAATCGATGTTACATTGAATGGCAATCTGATAACCACAATACAGATATGTATGCTTACCGAGGATTTTTTGAAAATCTGTTAAGCTATTCTAAAGATGTGAAAAAACACATCTAGCTGCTAGTGAAATGTGGTATGCAGATACTCCTCACAGAAACAGCTAAAGCTTCGTCTAACAAAGGTTTGACTGAATGAGCCAAATTAATTGGTGGTTGCAAAATGTACAACTAAGAGGTAAATTACATTTAGATCTATTTGTGCAAGATAAGTATTACCAAATGGTGTAGAAATGAGAATTAAACTGCATCATGGTCCAAATAAATTTTATTTGATTGGTAATGAAAATGGAAAAATAGAAATCCAAAAGGCCATATTCAGAATAATGGCATTGAATTTATTTCCAAAATTTGCGAATGATCTTAATGCACAAATAGATCGAACAAATTATAAAATGCCTATAAGACATAGTGAAATTAAAACTTTTACAATTGGAAGAGGTCTTCATTCAAAAACAGAAGACTATCTGTTTCATAAACAGATGCCAAAACGAATTATTCTTGGTTTAGTTACTAATCGAGATATAAATGGAGATATTGGCACTAATCCATTTAATATTCACCATTTCAATTTGAATAAGTTGGAAACCACAATAGATGGAAATTCCATTAAAGCACGTCCCTTTGAACCGAATTTCGATGGTAGACTTTATCTCAATTCATATTTATCATTATTTGAAGCTATGGGCTACTTTGGACAAAATCAAACATTTGATTTATCTTTTCTGGTTTATACAAAAGGGTATATCCTTTTGGGGGGGGGGTGATTTGACACCTGATCAATCAAGTAGTAGCCATTGGCTCACCCAATAAAGTCTGACAATCTTAGGTTCGAACTTTAGTTTGCTCAAGCTCTTCCAGAGGTGATCAATGTTGTTGTTTGTGCAAAATTTGATAGTGAAATAGAAATCAACAAATTTAGAGAAGTGATAATTGACTATTAAACAAGATGAGTAAATGAGAACATTGCAAGATGTACAGGCAAATGAAAAAAAGAATAGAAATATTGAAGAGAGAGAGAAGAAGGTTAATGAAGGACTGTTTATTAGGTTATTTGAAGAAAGAAATTGTTGTGAGTGAAGTGACAACATTGATAAAAGAAAAAATGAGAGCACTGTGCAAAGCATATCTAGGAACACCTGGACAAAAACATGACTTTTGTATAAAAAAGATGCAAGATCATGGATTGAATTGTATATGAAAAAGTGTATGGAACAAGTGTGTCCATCAAGTGTACTACATAAACTGAACAAAAAAGCAAAGAGACTGAATGCTGAAGAATGTTTTGCAAATATAAATGTGAACTTTGAAATAAACACCAATGAAGACCTTCAAAAGTGGACAGATTTAGCAGATAAAAAGTGGGGATACTATACACCAGTTGTTAAAGAAGAAGTTGATTAAGAGTACAACTTCATAACAGCCCTTTTCAGGGATAAGACGATAGACACCATACAATTACAGTAGTATGTAAGGTTGCGATCTGCCCTTTTTACCAGGACCTCGAGGTCAGACCCCGACCCCGGGGTCATTGACTCCGACGCCCAAATCCGTTAGGCCTCCCCTCCCCCTCTCTCCTCCCGTCTAGGCCTAGGCTATTTTTAGGCTCCCCTCACCCCACCCGCCCTGTATGTACCCTATTTTTTAGGCTATCCTTCCCCCAAAGCCCATTTTGGGTCCAAGGCTATGTATAACCTATTTAGGCTTTCCCCACATTGTTTTGGCTTTCCCTGTATGTGGGCTCCCTCCTTCCCAAAGCCCACTCCCTCCCCACCAAAGCCCTGGACTGTTCCTCCCCTTCCAAAGGATAGCCCAAAGCTGGGGGACTTTCTCACTAAGGTGTCCTTATGAGTACTAACAAAAGAGTGTCACCATCCCCTATCCCCTCCCTGCCCTCCCATAACTTTATTTCTTGGTAAATATCTCTAAGGTAAATGCTGTCAAGGACATGTACACGTAATGGCATACAAAATGCTTTAGACATATAAAGACTACCTGGTTTGTTTAGACATGTCATAAAGGAATTGTGATAGAGAACACCTGGTCTTTGTCAATGCATAGATAATGGCGATTAAGATAGAGGGAATCTTTGTTTATAAGAAGATATGATAGTGTAACGTTGTATAGTTATGCAAATAGATAAGGGACAACTGTCTTATAAATCGTAATGTCCACCCAGTTCTCATTTGTTCTCAGAGCATTCAAATAGAGAAGACATGCCGAGCCACAACTGCATATTCTGCTTGAAAGCATTCTCAAGAGCCTTTACACGCAATGGACACGAAGATGGTTACTGCCTCAAGAGGTTTGGGATGGCGGGTGAAGGCAATCAGTCAAACGAAGATTATAACTTGTCTGATTCTAACGAGAGCACATATTCAGAGTCAGACGATAGTGATACAACCACTGAAAGGGAATATTCAGAAGAGGAAGATGGTGAAATGAACATTATAGACACTTTAATCATAAGAGCATATGAAGATAATACAGCTAAATTTCAGAGATTGAAAGTGTCGTACATAGAAAATGGCTTGCCCCCAGACGAGGCCACCAAAGCGGCCAGGGAAGCTCTTAGAGACAGCGTGAGAGTGTCCCTCTGTAAGAAATTATTTAAGGCAATGAGTCGAGTAAGGCACTTCAGACAACATCCGGTCTATGGAAAAATTAGAAAAACTGCTCAGCGACTTCGAGATGAGGAGGGTTATGGAATGAACGAAGCTGAAAAATTCGCAATTGAGAAACGAAAAATACTTGATCCATTATTAAGAAAATACACGTTTTCTGGATGTGCAGACAGCTTGGGATCATAACCAGAGAAAGTCCAGAAGAACGACAACAACAAAAACTGCGCCTTTTCAGGGACAAAAGACAGTTACTGAACATTTAATTATGTTTATTGTATGCTTACATGTAAAAGTATTGTAAAACTACTTATTGTAGAAATTACTTATGGTGAAGTTGTAAAATTACTTGTAAAAACTTATTGAAAATCCATTTTGACCAATTGGAAATCCATTTTAATTGATTGTAAAACCATTTTCGCTTTGAAAAAATTACTTGTACATTTGTAAGTCTGATTGAAAATCCATTTTGACTATTGTAAAACCAATTAATTACTTGTAAAACCGATTTGATGTGAAAATAAAATTTAACAGAGAGAAAATTTAGAGTTGTTCATTCCTTTTCAGCTTACCTATGAGTTGAGCATGCTGTAGTAGTTTACTACAACACCCCGGATCACTCATCCATTCGCCACACAGAAAATACTGCATGGCACGATCTGATTGGACAGTTGTTTGACCAATCAGAGAACGCCTGTGTGGGATAATTTTACAACACGCTTATCTATTGGTCCCATGGAACATACCGCCGTGTGGTATGATCTGATTGGACAACTGTTTGACCAATCAGACACCGCCACGATCTTACTGAGTTATCAAACACCTGCGACGTGACACCATCTTATCTATGACATAATCAAACAGTGTACATGGTCTTTATCATATTAAGCTTCTTATAAACAAAGGAGCCTTTATCATAATACCTTTATCTATAACATAATCAAACATACCAGTTGTCCCTTATCTATTTGCATAACTATACAACGTTACACTATCATATCTTCTTATAAACAAAGATTCCCTCTATCTTAATCACCATTATCTATGCATTGACAAAGACCAGGTGTTCTCTATCATAATTCCTTTATGACATGTCTAAACAAACCAGGTAGTCTTTATGTCTAAAGCATTTTGTATGCCGTTACGTGTACATGTCCTTGACAACATTTACCTTAGAGATATTTACCAAGAAGTAAAGTTATGGGAGGGGCAGGGAGGGGATAGGGGATGGTGGCACTCTTTTGTTAGTAGTCATAAGGACACCTCAGTGCGAAAGTTCCCCAGCTTTGGGCTATCCTTTGGAAGGGGAGGAACAGTCCAGGGCTTTGGTGGGGAGGGAGTGGGCTTTGGGATGGAGGGATCCCACATACGGGGAAAGCCAAAACAATGTGGGGAAAGCCTAAATAGGTTATACATAGCCTGGGTCCCAAAATGGGCTTTGGGGGAAGGATAGCCTAAAAATAGGGTACATACATGGCGGGTAGGGTGAGGGGAGCCTAAAAATAGCCTAGGCCTAGACGGAAGGGGAGAGGGAGAGGGGAGGCCTAACGGATTTGGGCGTCGGGGTCAATGGCCCCGGGTCGGGGTGTGACCTCGAGGTCCTAGTAAAAAGGGCAGATCTCAACCTTACATACTACTAATTACAATACATACTTGACAGTTCTCAAAGGTTATCATCCTTAAATGGAAAAGTGTGTTCAAAAGACTTGTTACCAAAACGAAAACCTAAACATAGACAAGCATATATTGTGAACACAGATTCATCGAAAGAACCAGGAGAACATTGGATAGTAATATATTTTAAAGACAATCATTCTACTATCTACTTTGATTCATATGGTTTACCACCAATGGTTAGAGACATATACAATTTCATAGCGAACAACACAGATTCCTGGACTATAAATACAATGAGACTACAAAGTGATTTTAGTGTTATGTGTGGAATGTACTGTATATTTGCTTTAGATCATCTTGCAAGAGGATATGATTTAGATACAGTTCTTACTATCAAATTCGATCCAAGAAATTTCCAAGAGAATGATAGAAATGTTCGGCGATAGTTTGAGCAAACTTATAGACATTATTTGAAATAACTGTAATAATAAATATCAGGTGTCAAAACAATCCCACAGAGGTATTTTTTCATTTATGACTTTTTAGTGTTTTTAAGTTTTGTTTCTACAATTTTCGCCAGACATTTGTGTAACAGAGATAGGTTTTTTAGTTATTTTTATATTTGTTTCAAAATCAGATCACTTGAGTGATACCAGTTTTTTATTTGAATCCCAAGATTTTTTTTCGAAAAATCTTGGGTGTCAAATAAAACTACCATAAAAAATCTCGATGTAGAAGGTTTTTCTACATATAGGCAAACTCAGATCTCGGTGTACATTTGTTCAGTTCATCACATTATAATGATTCAACTTTAAATAAATTTTTGTTTTTTTGTTAAAACTTCTGTGATAGTTTTGTCAAAATGTAGGTAGACCCACATAGCCTTTTTATCACCGTGTCCCTGTTATCTCCCAACAGTAAAAAGAGTTACTTCTCTTTTTCACTGTGAGTATTTGGTTTGATATTGTATGCATACTTATCAAAAACTTTATAGTGTAATCTGATATACAGTTAATACTGTAGAAAAAATGTAATTGCTAAACATACAATAAATACTATTCTTACTGTAGAAAAACAACTATAACAGAGAGTTCAACCACTACGCGTATCACTAAGTTTTTTATTTTTCATGTTGTGTGTTTTCTTATGTTTTGTTGTAAGCATAAGGAATTTCCTTATGTTTACAGCAAGACACAAGAAGACACACAAAATGCCATTTCTTCCAATTTTTAGAAGTTGTATGCACAGAGTAGAGAGACGGAACCCCCAAAACCACATGGACACCCCTACCATAAAATGATTTAAATTAATATAGTCATCGGGTTACACTCTAGGGGGGTGGGGGACTGTTTTTTTTTTGTTTTTTTTTATAACAAAGACTTGTATATGTGAACATGACAAGATATCTCTTTCTAATATTGTAGTTGGCACTGAAAAGGGCCGTTTTTATTTTTCGTTCCGCAGAGAGCTATTTCAACCCCATCTCTGCTTAGGTGGTCGCCTTCCCACACGTTTTTGCTTGTCGGTAACATCTCTGCATCTGTATAACAATCCTGTTCCCAGGGATAGCCTCGCCCAAAAGGGGCTTCCTCCTGCATATGTACGGGGAGATCAAACCAGTGTTTAGGTCGGTTCTTATACAAGATCTCCCAGAACGGACGTGTGGCAGCTTCAACGAAAGGGTGGTCTTCAAGCTTCTTATCCTGCTCTTTCACAGAAAGTGTTGCCGACCACCATTTTCTTAAAGCCAAGGCGAATTCTTCATCAGCCCTCTTCTTCTTGGTTCTCTCATAACTCTCTACGGAACTGTAATTAATCTAAAATTGAGATGATGAAATGTATCCAAAACCGCAAGTCACGTTCTTTTATTGACAATGCGAGGATCCAAAATGCACCGAAGAACTCTCACGCGACAACTCGATCGAGTGCGGAAAAAAAGTTGACATCGGACGGATGTGATAGCAAACGTCCATTGTGAACAATTTTTCCCGCACTCGATCGAGTTGTCGCCTGCGCTTTCTTCGGTGCATTTTCGATCCTTGCATTGTGTATATAATCTAACACGCGTTCAAAAACATTTCATTTGATAAAGGCAATAGCTTTTTCTGCATTCAAACATGGATGAATACAATATATTGGCTGATTTTAACGATTTAATTCGTATTGACAACTCATTGATGACACAAAAGAGATTACCAAACCAAAAGGATACCAAACCTAGTGAGAAGGTGAATAATTCTTTCTCACAAGATGAAAAAAAAATGAAACATTATTACAGAAAATCCTGGAGACTCTACAAGACATGAATTCATCTCATCAAAAGATTGTTCTCTCAGCTGATAAGATTACAGTTCCTATATAATTCAAGGTGTCGTCTCTTCATCTAACTGTACCACACGACTTGTCAGAACCGATGCCTCAACCTACGAGAAAAAGGGGACGTCAAGCACGAAAACAGTCGTTGACTACATCCACTCAAACAGATGAAGTCACTCAACAACCTATTCCAGACAATCAGAGTGAGGAAGAACCTGATGATATTGTTAAACCTAAAAAAAAGAAACGGGTACGATTCGATGGTCTTGGGCGATACATGAAAAATATTGCTGACTGCTGGGGGACTGATACTACATAGAGAAAAAACAGCCCTTATAAGGACAACCCACAATATTAGAAAGAGATATCTTGTCATGTTCACATACACAGGCAAGTTTTTGTTATAAAAAGACAGAAAACTGTTCCCTTATCCTCCAGTGAAACTTATAAGCCAAAAATGTACAATAGGAGTTGGTCATAGGCCATGATGCGGGGAGACACTATTGGGACAAGAAATTTAACACTGAATTTCCCATAGGCTCCATGGGGTTAGTGTTAAATTGTGAAACTTATACGTTGTACCCGGGGCGAACCACGGAGCCATGGCGAGCAACTATCAGACTCCCCAATGTACTTACTCCACACAAGCAGGGTTAGCATTGGTTGAAGACAAGTTTACCATCGACGTGCAATACACCTTAGTACACAACGCCATCGTTCTCGCGAATGGGCAATCGAAATTAAGTGCCTTGCTCAAGGACACAACGCAGTAACCCCTGGCGTGTCTTAAAATGGGATTGTTTTCAACAAACCCATACGAATAAAATAATTGTTTCGAGTGCCTTAAAGGAGAGCAGTGACTTATTGGTTACGGCATTGGACTTTAAACCGAAAGGTCCGGGGTTTGTTGAACACAGTGCCATTGTAAGACACGTGCAAGTAGTTAGGCGTGGCACTATAGGGACAAGAAATTTAACACTGAATTTCCCATTGGTTCCATAGGGTTAGTGTTAAATTGTGAAACTTATAGGGACAAACCTGAATGCACTAAGTTTCATAATTTTCACAATAGTGCCACTCCTAACTACTCCCGCACAACAGACCCTGCTATAGGACACTTTAGTAGTTTTGGCTGGTTATATGCATTTCTACACAAACCCAATGGCTTTTCGCAGGCGCCCGAGGAATTACGTGACCGGGAATCGACTGTGCAAAAGCTAAGATATTTGAAAAGTATATGCACTTTTACAATAATAATATTTTTCTTTTAGCTGAACTTTAATCTGCTGTTTATATTCTACATACGTAGTCTTTGACCCTTTATTGTATTCCAGTGGACCCGATAGTGTACATATATTAATCGAGGAATTAAATTGCTGATTTATGCAAATGAGATAAGTGCATTTATACAATAATTTCTTCCTCAGATTTGAATTAGTAATTTGTGTGCAGCGAGTGATTTAGTCTTCATCACGCTCAACATCCTGTTCCACATATGTCAAGAATATATTAACAATGCGACCCACTCTAGCCACCCAACACCAAGATAGTTACATTCGGTGCTTCTTATTCAAAGGCTCGTTAACAAAATAATCCTGCAACTGAATATAATTGGGAGCATGGTGGCTCAGTAGGTAGAGATGCAGGCTGCAAGCCAAGAGGTCCTCGGTTCGAATCCCACCTGTGGCAACCGCGTTAATCCCAGTTGCCCACGTGGGGGCACGGTGGCGTTATGTACTGCACGTCGATGGTGTACTTGTCCTCTGCCAATATTAACCCTACATGTGTGGAGTTAGGACGTTAGGGTCTGGCAGTTGCTCGCCGTCGCTCGGTGGTTCTCTCCGTCTCCGGGCACTCCGGCTTCCTCCACCCGTAAAACTGTCCGACACGAGGTGACCCTGGCTGTCGACAGTGTCATTAAAACCCAATAAATAAATACTGAATATAATTCCTAAACACCGCATCACTGGCCACACATTTGATACAATACCAAAATATTATATATTTTATGGATTGTAGTATAAACTACTGCTAAGTGAATAAAAAATATATAATGTATTAGAAGCTGCGATATTTCGATGGACTCCCAAAAGTAAAGTCCAGTGGATCAAAAATCCTGCTAAATTGTATTAACCTCCCCCTTACTACGGAATCATACAACACGGTAAAATCCGTTGGGTTAAAAATCAACCCAAATCAACTGGGTTGAGTGAATATGAACCCAATTGGGTTCATATTCACTCAGCCCAGTTCATTTAAGTTGGTTTTTAACCCAATTGATGTTAGAGTCTATAACCTTTAGCAAGTCTTGCCCGAAAACTTGGGTCCCGCTTCACTTGGAAACCGTTAAATGCGAAGAATAGAGAATAATTATTTTTCATCAAACTTCAGCTTTTACTTTAATATTGTATATTAATAACTCATCGAACATCCGCAGGTTTGTTGCGGTTTCCATTTTCAGAAGGTCTTGATTTCCCATGTGATCCCAAATCTTGCTCCATCATCCGCCCATTCTCTTCCCTAATCAACAGAAACGAACTGTTTAACGCTATCTCGTACATTATTATTCCAAATTTCACTCATCGCCATACCTTCTCCTTTGTATGACCCAATAACCACCCCTCCTTCATTTCCCCATCCCATTTCCTCATACTCCTAATGAATCCCTTCTGTCAGACTTACAATTATATTTTGGACATTCTAAGAAAAGGGTTCCAGGGTCATCAATCCCATATTAGACATTTGGAACTCCTTGTCCCCGTCTTCCGACATTTCCGCCATTTGCTCCAGCGGTCTTACATCAGTTTAAACTGCAGTGATCCCTCAAATGTTCCATCCAGGTAATCTTTAAATACTGGCTTCTTACCACGCAGGCCGCCCAAAGACCTCTTTGCTCTGAGTCCTTCGCGACAACTGCGATTACAGTCCTTCATGATTCTTTCCATGACGAGTCTTTTTGTCTCCTTCAAGGTCAGAGACTCTATTGAATAGATTTCCATTAACTATCTCACTTGCTCAACCCGCCCGTCTTGATATTAGGACCCCAGATATCCCAAGACGTTAGTTTACAACACCGACCTTAATAAAGATTAACCAAATAGTTCAGGCAACACAGTTTCATCAAGTCTATCTTGTTCTTGATCCTCATCTACCCAAGCTCACCCCTGCCCCTGTGTGTTTCCAAAGCTTCTGTAGTGCTGGACCCTGCTATCCATCTACCTGCAACATTCTGCAAACTTTCCAAACTCTTTATAAACATTTAGTTTAGAGAAATTACTTCCGTACCACATGCTACACTTGGTATACCCACCATCTCCCGAATGTCCTTTCCACAAAACCTTGTTTAAGTTATCTAAAAGTTTCAACTTTCGCTTTCCCTTCATAATCAGTTCATTTGTGTGATTTCCGATAGCTTTTCCGGTTTATCCTGACCCCAAATACTCGTAGTCACCTGTCTCTCATACACTGAGCAGTTTGCTGTCACCTTTAGGAATAGAGAACACCACACTCTCCACATTCAAGTCGTCTCCATTTTATCGCCTATGGGTATAACCTCGATTTTGTTTCTGTTTCCCAACAACGGCCAGCATTTTCGCAAGCCACGCTTCGCGTTCGGACACTGACACGATACCATCAGCAAAAAATAACTCTGGGTTTGCCATTTCCCCAACTGGTTCCTTACCTCATTCCCGTGTGGGAGTTACAATAAAAAAAATCTGCGATAGGATACACCCCTGTTTGAGACATATGTCCATAGGAACCTTTTCTGTTGTAACGTTACCACAGACTGAGCTCACCTTGCACATGTCTATACAGTGCTTTCAAAATTCCAACAAATTCGTCCTCCCCAGACTCAAAGTCCCAGCTTATGCCACATTTCCTTCCTCTATATCCGGCCATATATTTTTCAACATCCAGAAAGACCATCAACATGTTTTTATTTTTGTTTTTTATTATATCAGCTGTGGTAGCGTGGAAAGGTTGTCCATGACTCTCTTTTCTTTTCTGAAATATTTCCCTAAAATCTCTTCTTTTCGGTCACCTCCTTTTGTCTGCCATATATAACTTTACAGAAAACTTTCCCAATGTTGCTACAATTTTGGGTTTTCTTTTTTTCAAATTATCGGTCGCATACATCACACCTACATTAAAAGTAATCTCAGCCAACATGTAAGGTATATGGAGTTTTAATACCTGGATGTCGGTTTTTAAACACTGAGCCGCAGGCTAACCAATATATTTTGTTATCTCAATTTACATTTCAGTCATTCAAAAGCAACATTTTTAAGTACATTTTCAGGTTAATCTTCGTTAAAGTCGGGAATCAGAGGACAATGGGTTAGAAAAGCAATGCAAAACACTTCTTCTCCTTGACAAATACTTCTACGGCACCTCTTACCAAACAGACTGCATGAATCCATGCATTCTCAATTTGAGAAAACCTCAGATTCACTGCCAGAGCGATTATTTTTCGTTTTGTTCTGGGGAGCCCCGCAGGCGGAGACTCTTAAGACTCCGCGATGTGTAAGGTGGCAACTCAGTGTAAGATTTGTAAGCTCTTTTATTACATGGACGCCTCTCTCTATGCCTGCTTGGATTACCATACTTGGAAGCCATGGCGGCGCTCCAGTTCAGAAATGTTCTACCCTTTTGTTCCATTAATTGTTAGAATCTCGATTTCTCATTTGAAACGCACTTCTACGCAAAGCTGGAGATAACTGGACATGATTGTGGAGGTTAGAAAGCAAAGGGGCCTTGTTAAAAAACAAAACAGAATCAATGCACATATAGAAATTATTTATACTTACTTGTTTATTAGCAAAAAGTATATTTGTGGCCCGTTTCCGTAGTTTTTCAGTCGCATGCCGATTAAATCTTGGCCTAACAAAAATTTCTCTATTTTATGATATCGTGCATGCAGTTGTCCGACTTCTATGTTTTGCCAACTTTTAATGAATGAAGATAAATAAATTCATATTGGAATGAGGGAAATGAAAAATCTAGCGCTTGTGATTGCAAATTGTGTCATTTTATCTGAAGTGGGTCAATATCCAGGCAATATTTAGTTAGTTTCATATCGGCCGAGATATCAGCCCGTGTTAACTTCATATCAGCCTGAGACCGATGGTCGAAAGCTGGTGTGAAGTTACCGAGGGCTGATTGGTTGACTGATTGGTTTTATTCAGTAGTACAACATGTATACAAACAAAAACAACAATATACACAGAGGTAACATTATTCCCAACTACGTGATTGCACCACGGGGAGATTGCTTAGCCACTAGCCGGCGTCATATCAGCCGAGTTTGAAGTCATATTTGTCGAGTTTGCTAATGGCGAATTCCGGGAAAGAAAATCATGTCTAACAAGAGAAACAGAATTTATTGCGACCAGCAAATTCGAATCTGTGTGAAAAGCATCAGAACTAGATTATACAGAAAAAAAAAATTATGGGGACTTATTTTCGGGAGTACAATATCTTTCAAGAAATCAGAAATAGGCTTTCGTAAACAGCATTTAAACATTTTCATTCAGGATTCAGATTAAATTAATTTCTGTGCATAGCATTAATATAAAGGACACGGCAATGGATATTGTTGACACTGCCCACTTTTTAGAGAGAAGAAATAAATGTCTGAACTCCAGAAATTCAATGAGGTAATAAAATGCAATTTAAAGCAATTTTGAAAGCTGCACTCAATGAGACATGTGTAATCCTAGTGAACGGAACTGAAATTATTAACTTTCAAGGTGTTTTGACTCATTTGGTGTTGGTCCGAGGTCCGTATGTCATATCATGGTTGAGATATGAGTGTGACCAAATCTCAAAATTTGTGCCCCCACCCCTTCGACCGCCAAATGTTTTGAGAATAAAAATATATGTATGAACAGCGGCAATGCATTAGAAGATCAAAAAATGTGATTTCCATCAATTCTAAAAAATGCACTCAATGACCCATGAGTGACCTCAGTGACTTTGATCCTTATTTTGAAACTCGATTGAGTTTCGACTCATTTGGTGTTGGTCCCAGGTCCATATGTCTACCATGCTTGCGATATAAGCGTGACCCATTGTCCAAAGTGTTGGCCACGCCCGCGTTTTTCGTGTAAAAATAGATGTAGGAACTTCGGGAATGCATTAGGGGGTCAAAAAATGTGATTTCCAACAATTCTGAAAAATGCACTCAATGACTTCAACCATATTTTGAATCTCCATCGAGTGTCGACTCATTTGGTGTTGGTCTCATGTCCATAAGACATACCACCGAAGAAGAAGAAGCAGAAGAAGAAGCAGAAGAAGAAGAAGAAAAAGAAAAGAAGAAGAAGAAACCATACAAAAACAATAGTCTGTGTATTTCACACAAACTAATGAATAAAGTGTGATAATTAAGTTATTATTTTCTTCAAACCAACCTCTTTGATAGAGTCAGCCAATGCAATGTATTTGTTTAGGTGAAAATCGTGTTCACAATATTCAAAACATTTTTCAGAAATGGGGCAATCGAAGTCGGTTCAGTGAAGTTTTAAGACTTCAAGTCGTGTGACGCTTAGCTTGTTTCCCTTGATTATTAACAGGAAACAATGATCTCAAGCGAGTTAAAATGCGGATTTGAGGTTGGGGTAGTAAAATCTACTTCAGATGTTACCAAATGCCATTAGGCTAGTCGATATTGCTATCAAATTGACGGGAAAAGAATCGGGCATACGTTCGTTAAAACAATAAACAATTTTATCAGGAGATATTTTTTTATTATAAGACTATGTAATTTAACCGCCAAATATCACTACTGTTTGTTGATCTTTTTCCCGGTAACCGGAAAATCCACAATGTGAAATCCGATTTCGTATCACAAAAGTACGACGGACTATTTACGTATTCATGTGCATCGGGGGTTTTCCGAAAGTTTGCACCTGTTACAAAAATAAGTGGAAACAAAATTAGTCTTTTTTACTTCAGTCCAATTTACCAAATAAAACGTTGTAGATATTGTTAATGATAGCGTTTATATTTGATTTTCCTCATTTTTTTTTTTTTTTTTTTTTTTTGGTCTTGGAAATATGACGTGTGACTCTCCCCCCCCCCCCCCGCCATTGGAACTAGCTCGCCGAGCTCGTTCCGGCGGCGGTGGAAGTCGTGGGTTGTGTTTTCAAGACGGGGATGAGAACAAACAAGTTTCGCCTGTCGTTCGTGTAGGACTAAGGGCTGGAATAACTGTCGGCAATCGAAGTGTATATTCCAAGACGAAACTATATAACGCTGTTGAAGTTCACAAATTAAGACCGGTTTCCCCTTATTATTTGTCCATTCATAATTCCTTCATTTCCCCCGTTTTCTCTCGTTTCACTCATTTCATCTCAACCTCTTCAAATGTCTCCACTTCTTTTCTTTTCTATCTACTTGTTTCCATTGATTCGTCCACTTCGTATCTTACAAATTCACTCACCCGTTCTCTGCCTTCATTCAGTCCATTGTTTTACTGTACGGTCCTTTATTTATAAATTTATTTGTTCAATCATCCATCCAAGATACCATATCACGGCAATCTTAGGTAGGGTGATGTTGCTCCCCACGTACTTGTATATATAGTAAGTATTTGATCCTGCTTGTACAGAGTAATTTTGTTTCCAAACAAACTCCCAATTACAGACTATTACTGCAACAGACTGTGACTAGAAATGAAAAAGAAATATCGTCTCAACCTCTCCAATAGTTCAACAATGTCTGGGCCTTAACCTCCTTTTATCTTCATCTTGGAATAATATATTCTATTTATGTCTTGTATATTTGTCCAGCGTGAAAGGATGGTAGTATGTTGGTGAATAATGGCAGGTAACATTACAATCGACGAGGTACAGGTAAACGCAGAGTACGACTTTATACAGCTCTATAAAAGGTATGTTCCTTGCCAGAAAATGATAAATCCTCATATAAAAACCGCGCAACTGACTACAACTACTTTTCGCCTAATGACTTTCAGTCAACGGCTTGTAAAATAGACGAAGGATTCTCAATATTCCATCTCAATTGCCAAAGCCTGAAGGCCCAATGGGATTCCTTCCAAAACATGTTATAAAACCTACAAACAGGACACAACTTCTTCGACATAAGAGGACTTACCTAAATATTCCAAATTCCTCGAGATATGACGTTCAGTCAGTATGGCTATGCCCCGATTATTAAACGTAGTATACCCGAGAATGATGATGGTCGAGGAGGGGTTGGTCTATATATTAAAGAAGGAATACCCTATAGAGTTCGCAATGATATTTCATTCTTCATTCCCCATGTTTTCGAATCTCTATTTATTGAAATTAAAGATAAATACCAACCCAGAATTATTAGCGTCATCTCTAGATCCCCCCCCCCCCCCACACACACACCCCACACACACTTAAAGCCGACATCAACCTCTTCTTATCAAAATTAAATGAAATAACGAATGTTCTGAATGCCGAAAATAAAAAAGTTTATATTGTGGGGAATCTTAACCTAGACCTTCTAAAAGCAACTACACACCCAAAAACGGAAGAATTTGTTGATCTCATGTTCAGTCAGGGCTTTCAGCCTTATATCACCATGCCAAGGAGAGTAACCTGTCGTTCTGCTAGTCTGATAAATCATATCTTCTCTAATAACCTTTCACGAATAACTCTGCCTGGAATAGTCATATCTGACGTGTCAGATCATTTTGGTGTTTTTTATATTGAAGAAAAACCCAAACCAAAAGATACACCACACTTTACACTGAAAAGAATTATAAACACAGAAAGATTTGATGAATTCAAAACACTTATCTCGCAAAGTGATTTTAACCCTGTAATGCAATCAAATTGTCCCAATGAGTCATATGAAACCTTTCTAATCACCTATATGAAAGCTTATGAAATAGCATTCTCTCTGAAACGTGTTCGCCAGAACAAACAATTTATTAAAATACAACCCTAGATGACAAGGGGGCTCGTAATATCCTCCAACAATAAAGTAAAATTCTACAAGAAAAAACTCAAAGCTCCCACCGAAAGGAACTCACAAAACTATAAAAACTACCGTAGAATGTTCAACAAGATTAAAAAAACAATGTAAAGCTACCTATTATAGAGATATCCTAAACGAAAACAAAAAACAATATGCGAAGAACGTGGCAGATTTTAAACGAAGCCATCAATAAAGGAAAACGCGAAGCCAGATTACCCTCATTCTTCATCCAGGACAACATCGAGTTAAGCGAGCCCCATGACATCGCAGAAGAATTCAACAATTTCTTTATCAACATTGGAAAAAACACATCCGAACAGATTCCGAAACCTAATTAGTCCTACTCAGACTACATGGACAACAATGTCTCCAACAATCTTTATTTAAGACCCACAAATTCTACAGAAGCCAACCGAGTAGTAAATAAAATGAAGCCAAAATTATCTGAAGATTGCGATATCACAACCTGCCTTCTTAAGCATACGATAAACGAAGTATTGGATCCTCTAACACATATAATTAACAGCTCATTCCTAAACGGCAAAGTACCAGACAGGATGAAGATCGCGAAGGTGATACCCATATTTAAAGCGGATGACGAGCACAGCTTTACAAATTACAGACCTATCAGTATACTTCCGGTATTCTCAAAATAGGTTTAATATTTTATACCCTCATCAGTACGTGTTCCGAAAACGACATATCACTATTCATCCAGTTCTTCAACTCATTAAAAGCGTCGCAATAGAAAATAATAAAGAGGAAAAAAACAGCACCTTAGCACTGTTCCTGGATTTGTCAAAGGCCTTTGACACCATAAATCACGAAATACTATTAGGTAGACTGGAAAAATATGGTATCCGAGATGTCGCCGACAATTGGTTTAGAAGTTACTTGTCCAACAGGTCTCAGTATGTTATGTACGGAGAACACAAATTGGACTTGGCCAAACAGAGTTGCGGTGTACCACAGGGCTCGATTTTAGGCCCTGTTCTTTTTCTTTTATATATAATTGATATAAGTAACTCAACATCACTCAATATTTTATCATTTGCCGATGACACCACTGCACACTGCCCGGGCTCCGACAATAATCCCATTACACCGTATTTCAATGACGAGCTTCAGAAACTATTCGGATGGTGCTCTGTGAACCAGTAAATGCTGAATGCTAAGAAAACCTCGCATATCATACTTAATCCAAACAAAGGTAGGAAAAATAATCTCTGCCAAGAGGTAAAAATAGACAACCAAAATATTAACAAGGTTGGGGCCACTGAAACAGAAAAATCTGGGAAATTTTTAGGAATTGGCATTGATGAACACTTATCCTACAAGGCTCACATATCCCGATTATGCTCGAAAATAGCACGCGCAAACTATAGTCTCAACAAAGTTAAAAATATCCTCCGTCACGGAGATCTGAAAACATTGTACTGTGCCCTCGTACATAGCCATTTGATATGCGGATTCCAGGCATAGGGCAACTCAAGAGCTATAAAAAACTAGCTGTCATGCAAAAGCGATCATTACGAATAGTTAATAACAAAAAGTACAATTCTCATACAGATTCCCTGTTTAAAGAAAACAAAATACTCAAGGTTGATGATTTGTTTAAGCTACATGCACTACTGTTCGTGTTCGACTGGCAGAACGGCAGATTACCGGTTTCTTTCAATGATATATTTAAAATTATTGACAATCCATCTGGTAGGACAACCAGACAGTCTGGCCTCCTATACATAGAAAAAACACAGACCCAAACTCTGGATAAATTTCCTTTATACTCCTTCCCGAAACGATGGAATACTCTGGACGACACAACTCGTAATATTAGCGACAGAACCATGCTTAAGAACAACTTAACTTCCACTTTCATTTCCTCTTATTCCAGTTATGTCCGCTGCAATAATCCCTATTGCCCTGATTACACTTCGTAAACTTGGAAATTGTTAAAGTCATGCTCTGCGTCTTCATCTGGAATCCTCGCCTTGTGCAACCTGTTGCGCTTCCTCCTTACAGTTTTGCTATGTAAAATAATATTATGTACACAATTAAGAACTTGCAAACAATAATCTAAACAAATAAATCATACCATTTGTACTCCTACGGTGATGATGCAGCTTACGTAGACTCCACGCCCAAACATCATGACCTACCTCCTTGTCGCAGTCTAAACTATACGAACTTCACGGTGGGACTTGTTAGCGCCCTGAGTTGTTATGGTGAGTAGTGGAGGGAGTCCTATAAGTAGGTTGCTTTTTGCCAATCTTGAAGCACCATCTTTCCGCTGGCGTATATGAAGCACCAAACCTCCAATTCCAGAAAAGAAATGATTCTATCGCCATTCTCCATCATGTGTCACATAACTGGTTCTAACTTCTTTCATTTAGTCACAGTCTGTTTGCAATCACCCCATCTTCTAGTGGGTGGCAGGTAGACAGCCAATCTGCCCATGCCACTTCCCACGGTATACTACTCATTACATTTGTGCAATATGTTTATTTGTAACCATTTTACATGTATGTGTACCACGTATAAAAAATCTGAATCTGAATCTAGCGTTGCGATGTTGAACTTTTAGTCATATAATAAACCTTTTATCGCTACAGTGAAATGATCTAGGTCATCGCATTACATCACGATGAATGTCGCCAGTGAGCAGTCATTCACTCGGAGTCCTTTCCGATTTCCATAGGATATTGAGTCTTGTGAGACCAACACACAAACCTACTCGACCCCACTCTTCTATGAATGACAGCCATTTTTTTGCATTCAGTCATTAAAGCGTTATCATCAGGGGCAAGTTTGTTTTACCGCATTCAATATTGTTAACTCCATCAACCGTGACCCCTTGAATGGCCTGTTTGTTTAACGACACTTTCGATAGTCACGTGGTGTTCCACAGTTTTACGATGGAGGAAGCCAGAGTACCCGGAGGGAACAAACGATCAGCGCATAGTAACTGTTGGACTGTTCAGCCTACCGATCTACCATGGAACGCGCAGGGTATGGATCAGCTGCAGATAAATGTACACTCGCCTTGTCCTACACAACCGTGTTCCCACATAAGCAATCTTGATGAAGTGTCTTGCCAAAGGACACAACACAGATGACGCAATTCAGCACGTAATCGTCCATCTTTCGATTATTTTTTTATTGCTATTTAACCCTTTACCTAGAACGAAAGGCAGACGACATTTGTAAATAAAATTCTTGAATAACTAAATGTTTTCATTTTTTGCGACAAAAACATAGCTTATGACCCCTCATTGAAACGTTCCAATGAGGGTTCATAAGCTATGTTTTTGAGACAAAAAATGAAAAAAATAATGAAAACTGAAATGGTCATTTTTGTGAATAGCGTTGGCCGTTTTTGGCCGTTACGTTGGGTAAAGGGTTAAGGTCATATATTTGCGCAATGGCCGCTCGTGCCTGCAAGATGGAGATAAAGTGAAGTTTAGTCAATAGTTTATACCCGTGTTGTCCACTATAGAGGGCTTCCGCCCAAATATTTGTGACTGGCTCATACCTTACCCATAAAACAGGGCCAGTCTCCCACAGTAAACAAGCACTGCTCCACTTCTCAGGGTTCCCAAGGGGAATCTTTCGATCTCAGTTCCAATGTTCTAACCACTGAGCCGCCGCGCTCCCTCCCTGAATGACATATCGTCTGAAACACCACTGTATACAGTGTAACTGACTGACTGGCATGTGCTGTATTTGTGTGAAGGAATCGTGACATTTGACCTTACAGCCCAATGGGTCTGCAGCAATTTCTTTGATTCTTAGGTTTTGATGAGTGGCACGGAAGGGGAGGGGTATGTGATGTATGTAATGTGTGTGTGAGAGGGTGTGGGTGTTGGGGAGAGAAGCAATCGACAACGTCCTTTCGTGTCACACCACATATCGTCCATGAGTGGAACAAGGCGCCATCTGCAATCTTATATCAAATGCACAGATTTCCGCTAGCCTCTATTTTTTGTGTGTATGCCATTATCTGGTCATAGTTTGATTTATTTCTTCTACTTAAGGGTTAGGAGGGTTAAAAAAGAAAAAATAGACCAAAACCGGTTGAAGGTGGAATTCACTGGCCACATGCGGCTGCATTCGTTTGCATTGCAAACAAAATTCTTGAGTAATTAATTTTTCTTCATTTTGTGCGTCAAAAACATAGATTATGATCCCTCATCGGAACGAGATCAACGAGCTCGTTGCAAAGAGGGCTCATAAACCATGTTTTTGAGAGAAGAAAATGAAAAAAATAATGAAAATTTAATGGTGATGTTTATGAATATCGCGGGCCGGTTTGGGCTGTTACGTTGGGTGAAGGGTTATATTACTACGTCTGCTTCGCCCCCACGTCTTCCACCCTGAATATAAAGGGAAACGTTTGCCAAAGACTGAATATCATTATTGCTCTCTGATTAAATTTTGCCCGTTGAAGAGAAAGTCGATAGTGCACAGAAATATTTCCTTTCCACCAGGTGAAGGGTCTTCGTATGAAAGTATACTGCGTTGAATGTCTTGTTCATTTTATTCATTCAGCTGAAATAAAAATTACGAACTGCTCATGTATATCGTAGGTCAGAATACAACACTTTCTGTAAACAGTGACAAGTAACGTCTGGCGAGGCAAGATGTCGTTCAAACTGACTTACTTCAATTTCAGGGGACGTGGTGAACCCATTAGAATGATCCTTCATGCAGCAGGGCAACCGTTTGAGGATGTTAAAATGGAATACGGGGAGGATTGGCCACGCTTTAAACCATGTAAGTTAGCTTACTATACCAAGTCACATTCTTTTTCTAAAGGGGTCATTGAACCGAAAACACACAATGCGACCTTCGAAAAACATTCAAAAATAGAACCCATTTAAAATGCCATGTAATGAACATACATTGTGTAATATGAGGACTGTCCGGTCATATTGGTTTTCTTCATTACGTAGTCCATCATCTCCATACCGTTCGTCGATGGTCTACCAAAATTTAACCCTTTCTGTCCTACTGGAAGGCTACAGATCTGCGTGAAATTTTAGAATAAACATGTCGTCTGTTGAGTGAAACAAGGGGTCATCTGCACTGCTTTGGCAGTGGAGATGGCGCCTTGTTGTACTCAGGAGACGATATTTTATTTGCCGTTTTAGCGGAGTATCGCCTCGTGTCGGATGT
This sequence comes from Pictodentalium vernedei, assembly GCA_031216915.1. NCBI lineage: Eukaryota > Metazoa > Mollusca > Scaphopoda > Dentaliida > Dentaliidae > Pictodentalium > Pictodentalium vernedei. Next base: position 434,671,852 of record CM062296.1, on the reverse strand, counting down.
TTTACGGGTGGAGGAAGACGGAGTTTCCGGAGAGAAACACCTAGCAGTGGCGAACAACCGTCAGACTCCTCAACGTACTAACTCCACAGGGTTAGTATTGGTTGAAGGCAAGTGCACCATCGACGTACATTACGCCTCAGTAAACAACGTCGCCGTACCCTCTTGTGAGCAATTGGGATTAAGTGCCTTGCCCAAGGACACAACGCATCACTCCTAGTCAGGTTGTTTGCCATGAATGATGAATACATGATTTACAGGACAAGTGCTGTCATCTTAGAAATACACCCGTTCCTCTTAAAATTAGGAATATACATATACAGAATATACAGACGGCTGGCAAGAAACAGTGGGAAAGTAAAGACTTTGAAAAAATTAAAACAAATTGTACTCGGAGAGAGAGAGAGAGAGAGAGAGAGAGAGAGAGAGAGAGAGAGAGAGAGAGAGATAGACAGACAGACAGACAGACAGACAGACAGAGACAGACAGACAGACAGACAGACAGACGGACGGACGGACGGACGGACGGAGGGAGGGACGGACGGACGGACGGACGGACGGCTGGACGGACGGACGGACGGACGGACGGACGGACGGGCGGGCGGGCGGGCGGGCTTCGGGCGGGCGGACGGGCGGGGGCGGGCGGGCTTTTCGGGCGGGCGGGCGGGCGGGCGGGCGGACGGACGGACATAGAGAGAGTGAGAGCGAGACAGGGAGAGAGAGAGAGAGGGTGGGTGGGTGGGGGAAGAGAGAGAAAGATATTTCTAAATAACTAAATTTTAATACAATACTTTCTCACTAAGATTTGACCTCTGATTGGTATGTCTGAACGATGAGGGGGTTACAAGATTTATTTTCAAGTTACAATTAAAAAAAAAAAGAATAACATTTTGTCTATGAAGAGAGTTAAACTGAAATCGAAGCGGCCATCAGCAATGAACCTTTGAACCGAAGACATCCATTTATTTAACCCTGAGCACACTAACGTTGAAATATCAAAAGTTCACCCTGCAAATTTTCCCCATAAAGCAACTAAATATTTAACCTGTTCACTCTTAAATTCAGTTGGATATTCAAACAAGATTGACTTCATTAAATTCAAAGTTGCATTATGGGAACAAATTGGTAATTCAGTATTTTGACTGCACGGTGGGGGTGGGGTGAGCGATGTTAATTCAATAACCTGTGATATGATTTCTCACCTTCAAAAATGCGTTGCTGGCTGGGCTTCAAATAAGACGTGAAACTCACCGGTATCACCTTTTCATCCCAATAAACATTCACTCCGTCACTACATTATTTTTCTGTCCTGTTGGTGAATTTTCTTCCAGTGTTCCATATATATATACAAACAGTGTCGTGGTAATGGAGTAGTCGGGTGGGGGACTCCCTCCCCTATTTTCCTGAAAAAATCATCCTTATATACATTCCGGACTGAAATCCTTAAAATATGGTCGTGAACTCTCCCCGACATTTCTTGGGGCATCTAGTTATAACTATACCTTCACTTTCTATATTCTTAACTCCTTGCATGATGCTGGCGTGTATTCCTGCCCAGCTCAGGATTTCTCTTGCCAATAAAATCACAATAATTTAGGCACATATATTAAAATTTGTCCCCTGTAAACTGAATGGAATTTTTCACCAATTATTTCTGGAGTTAAATTTTAGGTGAATGTTTCATAAAATCTAGTCATGGCTGCTTCACAGCAGCCATGACTAGATTTAATTAAAAACAAAATTCCAGATTTTCTGCGTGTTAAGAAGTTAAGCCTTTGCAAAGAACAGCGGTTGATTCAATCGGTATAAAAAGTTACTTTAACCTATAAAAGACCATTAACTTTCACCAATGGGGTGGGGTGCATACCTTAAACATAGCACAAGGTGAAATCAAGTGGGAAAAATACTTTTCTGCCTCGACCCTTCTGTGTACCGAGCAACACGGATATTTATTTGAACATACTGTTAACATTTAACCCTTGCCTAAAACATGTACAAAAAGCATTCCAAATCATAGCTTATAACCCTCAACCAATAAGAATCCAAGAAAAAATGCAACAATAAAATTTGAAATGTTATTTTTGCATGTTGTGTATATTTTGAATTTCTCTTGGTAAAAGGTTACGAAGTCTGTGCAGGCCTAGAGACGCCTCCACGTATTACGGTGAAGCAGTCATGAAATTAACGACCTGGTCAGGCAGCCATTCAAAAAAAAAAAAAAAAATAAATAAATAAATAAATAAATAAATAAATAAATAAATAAATAAAAACAATGCCGGCCGTGCATGACGCATTTAATGATTTCGGCACTGATAATTACTTCGGTTAACTCCTTACATGCTGCTGAAAGATATTCATGCCAAGGACAGGGAATATCTTGCCATTAAAATAAGGCAAATTTGAGGATATTTAACTAAATTTTCACAGTAAGTTGTGTAGACTTTTAACCAATGATATCTTGTAGCAAATGTTCATTAATTTTTCATCTAATCTAGTCATGGCTGCTTCACAGCAGCCATGACTAGATTTGATAAAAAATATTTTAAAATTACTCAGCAGGTAAGAGTTAAAGGAAGGAGAAAACATTAAATGTGACAAAATGTTTATCTTCTTACAGCATTTCCGATGGGTAAGCTTCCAGTACTGGAAGTAAATGGCGAAGTCTACCCCCAACAACTTGCAATAGCGAGACATTTAGCCAGGCAGTTCGGTACGTCAATTAGTTTAATCACTAAAACCGGTTTAGCATGTTTGTGTGTAATTCGCTTGCCCAATATTATGTTTGTTGACGACTTTTTTTCAGATATTTCGCAGAACGTGTAAACACTAAAAATCATGTGTGATTATGTTCAGGGGCGGACCGGACCAAGAAAAGTTACCATGGAAAGTTCCAAGGAGGTCCCTGACCCTGAGAAAACTTTGATTTTGCGAACTGAATGAACACTGCTTCCTTGCACATATGCGATCAATGGAAGTCCACACAGAGGACATTTCGATGGCATTTTTGTATTATCTTTCGACAAAAATGATTCTACGGGGTATGGGGAGGGGGAGCCCATCGGGAAGACCATAGTTCGGCTCAGTCGGAGAAAAGTTTGATTATTGAAATTGAAGGAATGCTGTTTCCTTTTCATCTGGGCGATAATTGGCAGTCTAGGCTGCTGGCATATGGAAATGTCCTCTGCGTGGACTAACATTGGCAGTCCATATAGAGAACATTTCAATATACCGTTTGTCTATGCAATCAGATCCATTTCGTCTTTCGGTGATTTTCACGAAATTACACGTACCAACAGGTGTTGGGTTGCATCAATTTTGGGAGCCCAAGGGGGAACCCAATAGGAGGCCCACCGGGAATTTTACTGATGGACCATACGTCCAGTCCGCCTCTGATTATGGGACTTTTTCGCCCTTCTAATTGCACGAACCGGGAACTGCGTAATCAAGTTTACACCACGTCCCCTGAGTGCATCAAAGCATCATCTGTTGTGCTCGTTGATGAATCCTATTGGGCCAAATGGTTCGGGTTTTGAAACCTCAACGGGGAGGACGTTTGTCTGAGATGTCACGCCTCTGACTTCTCCTGTAATAAAATCTTTTCCAGTCAACCACTTAACCCTTTGAAGCCTGGTGGTATCTTCCATGTCAGTTCAATTGCAGCCACTGGAAGAATCTATATTCATTATTTGGGGGTAGCGCATTTAATATTTTCAAGCCTTAGGGCTGGACGTTGAAAATATTGATGGGTCTACCCCACACCTTCACTTAGCAGTCATCCTACTTAATGAAATTATGGCGTATCATGTTTCTGGCCTAGAAAGGAGGCGTCTTGTGTGCACAGGGTTAAAATCGCCACGTGCTCTGAACCCGGTGGAAAGGCGGACGAATCATCTTTTACGAAAATTGATGAAGGCGGGGCGAGGAATTCTATTTTTATTGCGAAGTATAAAAATAGGAACATTTTCAACAACTCCGATTTTGGGCTGTGGTTAATGCCACAAAAGCCTGAAAATCTTTAAAATCTTCTTCTCATGAACAACGCCGATTTGTGTTCACTGACGGACAGGTAGACGGATGGTCCGACGGGAGAACGGACATATATTCTAACGAACCTTACATTGCGCGACTATAAAAAGGTTGAAAAATGAAGGTAACTAAAAATACTCTGACAGTCAATAAAATCATATCTTTCGGGAAATTTATTCATTTATTGGTGTTAAGGTCACTTTCAGCATTTTTGGCTATCTCATGACTGCAACATAGGTATGAAGTCAAGTTTAGCCAATCGTTTATACATACCCCCTCCCCCCCACCCCCCCCCCCCCCACACACACACATACACTTTAGAAGACTTCCACCCCAGACGTTTGTTCCGGTTTCTATTTTACCAGTAAAGTAGAACTTGTTTACCACAGTCACCAAACACTGCTCCACTTCCTGGGGTTTCCGTTAGGATTCGGGATATTTAGGACTGGTAACTAACCCTAACCCCTTTTCTTTACCGGCCTTAACGCGAGCCTTCACCGCCCCTACACACACACATGAAATGAATAGATATTTAACACCACTCTCAAACTCACACAACGTAAAAAAAGTCACACAACGCATTTGGTAGTCTTTTATGTCACGATGTAAACAAAAATCACGTTGAACTCTATATGACTATTGTCACAAATCAATTTTGCCACAGGTGCCTGTTGTCAATCAATACACAATGTAGTGCTCGTGTCTGCGGATGGACGGAGGGTGTTTGCCGTCACATCAGCATGTAAGGATTTATGGTGGTGATGAAAGGCATGTGTTAGGCCAAATAAAATTAAATAATTGATTCTCAGGCAAAAATAAAAACCGCCCTCCCTCATTCATTTTTTTAAAATGAATGAGGAATGGCAATTTTTATTTTTTCTTCCTGATGGAATGGTAGCCCATGCCTAAAATCCAGTTGTGAGAGAATAAAATTAAATACCAGAGCTTCCATGTTGATTTCACTGATAGTTTTGTTTTTGTTTTTTTGTAACAGTGATCATACAACACAAAATCAATATACAACAACTAAAATTGAGATAAAAAATAATAAGGAGTTTTTTAACTTGTTGAGTGCTAGAAGCCAGAATCAGACCTTTCAGAAAAATGAGGGTACCAGTGCAAAAGCCAACATTTTCCTTACCCACGTTTCGTATTCAGTCAAACGAAAAAAATAGTTTTGTTTATGCAAATTTGTTCTATTAAAAATCATTGGAGAGTGCCTGTTGGCACTCTCCAATAATTTGTAATAAAACAATTTTTGATGAACAAATTTAGACCACTAAAACTAATCTAGCTCTCAACCAGTTAAATAAATATTTATTTTGTACATACATTTGAGAATCGTGTCGCATTTCGCGAAGAGAATAACAATACTGTATCAATACATACGACATATTGCATCGCAAATCGCGATGTGATACCGCTATAATCGCACCCTATGATAGTTTTATACATTTTGAATTTTGCCTCCAAAATAAATATGACGGACTCGGACCGAGAAAACGCCTTATAAAATAGGTCATTATCTTCCATGAAATAAAAGGAGTTGATGAAATCTGGAAAGAACACGAGGAATAAAAATAAGTAGTGAAAACAATAATGAGAAAATGAGATTAGTTGTATGAAGAATACTGTGTTAATTAATTTGTTGAATAGATATGAATAGACGAGAATAAAAACAATTTAAAATTTATTTAACACTTTTGGCGCGACAGACTGCTAAAGTCGACAGCACGCCAAATGGCGGTAGGCAACTATAGTCGGCATTTTAGACAACTGTGTTTGTCCACCTCCAAGTCAAGTGTCATCAATCAAACATCATCTCATTCCCATGTTTCGTGCACAATGTTTTTTCTATCCAAGAACATTTATATTGTCACGGGAAAGCATAAAGGTGCCAACTGCAACGCATCTGCGTTGCAGTTGGCACCTTTAAGCGTTTGAAATGACTATATCCCATTGTCTCTAATAATGTAGATCCTACTGTGTTGTTTTGACTGCAGACATACAGACATCAGTAGAGAATGGCCCTACAACATCCTACTAAAATGCACGGCAGTATATATATAAAAAATATATAAAACAAATCATGATCCAATTCTAAAAAAAACACTCTATGAGATCCCTGGAACGCTTTTAAGAATTATAACTCTTTAATCTATTAAACCGTATTTTAGTAAAATGCCTGATAATTATTACGCGCTGAGAATTCTGTTTCTCGGGATAATCCGCGCCAAAAGAGTTAAAAGGTTGATTTCCTTGAAAAATGACAGAATGTTACTAGAGTTATTTTGTGAAATAAGTCTCTAAGAGACACTGCATTGAGTACTGCCGTCTGACAAGATTAAAAAGACAAAAGGGAATGTGAAAGTCTTGTATGATCAATATGGTAGCGTGTAAAAATTATAGAGTCTTTTCTACAGAGGTTACTAGACAGATTTTGATCAATAATATTTGGTCGGAAGCGATGGAGCTTGTTATTCGTCGTCCCATCCCACTCCGCCTGCCACATAGATTTGATGTATTTATTGATGATGTGGGTTGTAATCACTGGAAGGAATTTTAAAATCAGTGGTAGGCTTGTTTTAGAGCCTGTTGTTGCTGCACTGCCTACAACAGTGTTACTGGAGATACCAACAAGTACAGTAACCAGCAAAACACGATATCATATTGGTCAGACACGAGAGTATTCAACTTCTCACGAAGTTCCAAAATGAGAGGGTTCTTCAACTCGGGGTTGAGTAAAGCTAGCCAAGAGGAAAGGAAGTTGGAAAATACTATCGACTTCCTTTCCATTTTCAATGTGTTTATGCTCTAGTTTTAACCCTTTACCCAACGTAACGGTCAAAACCGGCCAGCGCTATTCTTAAAAATCGCCAATTAATTTTCATTATTTTTTCATTTTTTGTCTCAAAAACATAGGTTATGACCCCTCATTGGAACGAGCTCGTCGAGCTCGTTCCAATGAGGGGTCATAACCTATGTTTTTGAGACAAAAAATGAAAAAAATTAGTTATTCAAGAATTTTGTTTGCAAGTGTCGTCTGCTTTTCATGTTAGGTAAAGGGTTAAAGCCTTAAACTGAGCTGTGAAAATAGAACTTCTAATTGATATTCTGATAGAGGTGATCAGATCACCAGTAACCAGCCGATGATAATTTGTCACCATGTTTAGATCCATCTGTAGAGATCCTTATACCACTATACACAGATTTCATTTCGGCATATTTTTGTTTGAACTGCAAAGAGATTGTTTCCGACTTTTTGGAGGAACCAAGGTTCAAAAGAACAGTAGGTTTCTTTAGACCTGAAGAGGAATATGTGGTTCGCGGTTCCTTTTTATCAAATCTGATTCAAGTGTGGCGGATTCCATAATTCCAATATGTTTCTTGTTCTATTAAATAATGCATCATTTTGATGATCTGGGACACAATTATAAGAGGGGTTTGATGATTCTGCCAATAGTTTGGAAACATATTATAGTTGCAGTTTAATTCAGTGCTTCTCAAGAGAATGGTCCTCTGCTTCAACAAGCATTGAATCTATTGGCGATGTTCTCAATGTGCCAGGATAATTCTTATTATCACTATTATGAATTGCATCAAGTAGTCTGAGGTACGACTTTCTTGCAGAACTGTGCACCACACAATTGTAATCTAATTTTGATCTAACAAGTGATTTACATAGATGGAGTAATATTTTTGATCAGTGCTGCAAATCACCTTCAGATTAAGTGCCCTTTCACATCCAACCTTTAATTATTTTATATTTGAAGTGATATTAAGTTTACTGTCAAATAACCCCAATAATTTCACTCCCTCAACAACTTTTACTGTACTCCCATCTATTTTCAACTCCCGATGAAGGTGATGTATCCGGAACTTGGAAAAATGAACGCAGTTTGGTTTGGACTTCGGAAACAATTTTCAGAAGCCCATTTCTGAATTTTGTTTAAACAGCTTGCGTTTTCCCTTCGTGGCATTCGTGTTTTTACGGCAACAGCAAATTAAAAAGTCATCGATATTCAATCCTGAATCTGCCAAATTCTCAATTGCTTCTATGATGCTATTATTTTTAACAGAAAAAGACAACAGGTAAATGGAGGATATCTAGTTTGTTTTTTTGATTGGATACCGAAAATTATCTCATGAGTGACCGAGACAAATGGCTATTTTTCGCGAGCGCTTGCGCAAGCGAAAATAACCATTTCTCTCGATCACACATGAGATAATTATCAGTATCCATTCAAAAACACTAGATTTCCTTTTTATTATACGCTTTTTATAAGAATCTGATATTTCCACTCGTCTCAACGTTGAATTGATGCATGAAAGTGAACGGCGTATTGAATCAATGAAACGCGGAAGTGATTTGATCGACAATCAGAAAAGACAGCGTCGTGCAATCTGATTCTGCTGGCGGGGTTCCAGTTCAAACATTGCCTGAAAGTCCATAATATAAGTTGTTGGTTTGAGTCGTCCTTTGAAAGGACGTGCCAAACCAAAAACTTGTATTACGGACTTTCAGGCAATGTTTGCACTAGCGGATTTCATGCATCAATTCAAGGTGAATAAGTGTTGAATTATTGCTGGAAATGATTGATATCCACTCAAAACACTAGATTTACTTTTCATTATACGTTTTTAGAATAAACTGATCATTTTCAGTGATAATTTCACTCGTATTCACCTTCAAGTGATGCTTTGAAATCCGCTATTATGATTGATACCGTGAAAGTGAAAATTTCTATATCTTCACAGTGGGAGGATACGATTTCTATCTTTCCGCAATTTTTCGATAATCTATCGTTTAGCGTATAATTGAACACAACCCAGTGGAATCTGTAATTCTTGTTCGAGAGTATCAGGGAATGTAAATCCAACACGAACCTGAAATTGACGATCCTTTAAAAAAAATTCTATAAAAAGAGGCACACGCCCCCTCAACACCATGTTGAAAAAGTCCTTTAAAATCCAATTCTACCAAGTTGCATCATATGCATTTCGAATAAACGTTTCAAGTCTTACCAAATGATGCACAGTACTTCTCTGGCCTCTGAAACCACACTGAACATGCGCAAGTAGATTGTTTGATTCCAGAAATCAGACAAGTCGATCATTTATCACCATTTCCATACTTGTTCATGCAATAGGTATGTATTTACATCGATTGCAATGATCTTTACCGGGCCATGGAATGGGAATTATTGTTTTATTACACGCCTGTTCTATGAAATCCCTATCTACAGCAACACTACACCATGTGGAAAATGAAAATCTGTTCCGCAACACATGTGCGGAACGGATATCGTTGACGGACTATTTTTAAATAGAAGCGAAATTTCACTGGAATTTTCTAGAAATCGTGACCGCAATTACATTTTGAATCCCGAGTGATAGCTAAGAATCGACCACTAAGTTCCAATGTTTCTATGTGCCAGTAGGCACATAGAACACATTGGAGCTCAGAGAACGAAATAGTAACACGGATTCCCGCTCGCAAATTTGGTTTGCGATAAAATGTTCTTTTTGTTGATAGTTGTCAACTAACTTGCTGAGTGTCCTTCTAATAATTGTTTTTATAGATATGAAGGCATGTAACAAACACAGAACGACACGCACGTTTGAATGGGTTAATCGATATGGTCTTTGTGCCCTCGCGGAAAGATTAAACGCGAGGCCTGAAGCCTCTCGTTTTATCCTTCCCAGCTGACCCTCGTGCCATATCGATTAACCCATCCACACGCGTGTATTGTTCTGTGTATGTATTTCGCCAAGAAGGTGGAAACTAGTCAGACACTGGAAACTAGTCAGACACCCATATGTCATTGAAAATTGATAGTTAAAGTTTAAGTGAAGTTTGAGGGAAATGTGTTAAAAGTTGGTAATGAATTTCATCGGGTCTAGTGGCAGTATCTTTTGCTTTATGCAATGAGTTTTGTAACTCTTCTTTAATGAAAGATTCATTGTAATATTTTAAATTGTCAGAGGTAAATTTGATCTTTTGTTTTTCCTGTTTTTTTTTAATTTAACGAATTCTGGAGTACAAGTTTCAGAAGACGAATGTTTAGAAAATATTGAGGCCAATTTGTCTGATATTTCTCTTTTTTGAAGTTAACAAGTGTGTTGTTATTTTCCAGGTGATGAACAGATGACGGTTGACATTGTTTCTTTACCTTTAATTTTGTTAACCATTTTCAAAATTTTATTGATTGGTGGGTGTTGGTTAAGTTTAGAAACATAAGTTTCCCGAGAGGTTTTCTTTTTTGTTTTATAAGCCGTCTTGTCTTTTCCCGATTAACACGTAGTTTGTTTAAATTATCTGTTATTGGTTGTGGTGGTGTGAGGTGGACTATCAATAGATATATTGATGTTGCATACCGAAATATTTTGTTTTTTGTTGTGTACAAACATTTTCCAAGTGCCTGAGAGAACATGATGGCTTGAAAACATTTATCGAGTTTTTTAGGCTGGATTAAAATAATATGTTCCAGGTTACCGGCGAAGCACAATACGTTTTAGCCCTTTCTTACGAGCAGAAAGTGAAACATAACGTTCGAACATTTGAGCAACTTCCGGAATATGGTTTTATAGGTATGGGGTGTCTCGAAATATACTCCCCGTCGTCTTTCCGCTCTCCCGGCCGAAAATTTCAACAGTTGGAATTTTCACCGCCGAGAGAAGACAAAGGTAGAAATATCATACCAAGAACGAATGAGATTTGTTTAAAAACTTGACTATTTTTATCAATATTTGTCGCAAACGTTTCAATTTTCTGACTATTACCCTTTGTACTCTGGTGGCATCTTATATGTCAGTTCAATGTCAGCATTTGTAAGAGTCCATATTCGTTATTTGGGGGTAGGCCAATTAATATTTTCCACGTGCAGTCTTGGGGGTTTCACGTTGAAAATATTGACTGGTCAACCCACACATTCACTTAACTTCCATCTAACTTTATGAAAATATGAAGTATCATTTTCTTGTCCCGGAAAAATGGCGTCTCGGTTCAAAGGGTTAAAAAACACTAATATGGTAAATTTTCAAACATGCAATCAAGTGTCCAACAACAAGTTTTCTTACCTTTTGCTTTGCACTTCCACTTCAGCTGTATTAAATAATTTACTTATGAATTATTATATAGGTCTTATTCTGACTGTTTCTCCTTCATCGGGAGGCATTGGTACTGAAAAAAGTTTTTGAATATGACTGTCCGTCTCAGTGGGACGTTCGAATAATTGGCATGATATGCTGTATTTTTTAGATGGCTCAAGCAACCGATGATTATGGGCGGTTATAACTGACCGAACAGTAAAAGATTAGATAGTGCTCTCGCAAATGGGCGTTTTGCTTCATTTCAAACGTGTTAAACCTTTGAACTCGTAAGATCGATTTTTCGGCCGAAGGCATAATTCCGTTCCATGTATGTCTTATTATAAGAGGTCGAAACACTGAGCATTGATGATAAAATAATAACCACAGTCTGCAACCAGACGGCTGCAGACTGCAGTTATTATTTTATCCTCCCTGTATATTGATATTGGACTGACCCATCTTATTGTAAGTGTACACAAACGCGATACCATTCCAGGAAACGACGGTTCAAAGGGTTAATAACATTCGTTCGAACATGATAGTGCGTGAGCTACTCATAGACTCTGTCCCACAATTTGGAATTTTGAAGGTTATGATTTCCTGAAAGCTTAATCAAAATGTTACAATTTGCACCAATGTTTGTCATTGGGGTAAGCAAATTTAACTGTTACAGTGTCAAGTTTGTCGTTGATTTGATTTGATTTATTTCTACTTTTCACCTCGGACGAGGAAAACAAAGTAACATAATTTATCTTTTACATTAAATAAGATATATGTCTGTGGTAGTCATAAAATATACATATTAGAGTAAAACGTCTCTTCTCTCTCTCTCTCTCTATATCCCTACCTCCCTCCCTCCCCCCTCCCCTCTCTCGCTCGCTCGCTCGCTTTCTTCCCCTCCCCCTCTCTGTCTCTCTCCCCCTCTCTTGTGGATATTAACATTATTATAATCAGTTACAGTAAAGGGTTGATAGCCAGAGGTGGGTGGTGTGGGGTAGAGTAGGGTGGGTAAGTATAGCCTAAGTATTGAAGCGAATTCCACCAACAAAAAAATGGGCTTAAATTAATTACAAGTATGTATCTTATAGCCGTTTCATCTAATTAAGCTTGGTTTGTATATGAGTTATGGGTGTTTTTACCATGACAACACAACATGGCACCACTGGGTCATGTGATATGACGTTACGTGAGATCCACCAGATGAGATCCATAAGATGGAGGTCGTCAGGGTACATGATATACTATTTATTTCCCTAAAACAGGCGCGTCCCTATTAATATTTCGTGTCGGCCCCCATTTTGTGGATCTCATGTGCCATGTTGGATTGCCATGGTAGCCCGTGAGCAGCCATATTGTGACCTAATTACCCAGAATCCTTGGATAGAATTACCACAAACATTCCAACAAATTGTACTAGTTCGGATTCCTTGAAAATCTTCAATTTAATAGGAGCACATAATGCTATAGGATCATAAACGTCTCTAATATTGCCTGGATGCTTATAAAACTAGCTCGTGGTGCTATAAGGGGAATTCTTTTGTATAAGAGTAATCTAATTACCCAGAATTACCTTAAACACCCGGCAATTGTGTTACTAGTTCAGATTCCTTCTAAATCCCTACTTCTACCTATCATAGTCTATTCAATAGCTTATTATTCTCTCCATTCCTCAGTCTGTCTTGTCTATGTGATGACTTCTCCAATCTTCTTATAAAGTATTCTGACTTTCCTAGATGTGTTTGTTTGCTATTGCACGTGTATACATTACATGTAGCACATAGACACATGCTGGATGTGCCGATATATGTTTGTGAGCTAATGCGCAATGTGCTCACATCACATGCAGCGCAGAGGTCCATACAGGTATTTGAGGATACTTATGACATGGTGATGTACTATTTAGGGATACCTTTTGAGGATACCTGTTGAAGGTACCTTTTGAAGAATACCTTTTGCAGGATATTTATCTGAAAATAGTTATGGCTTCTAACCCTATTCAGCTCATGGCTTCTAAACCAGCACCATACCATTCATAGCTTCAGAACTACCGCTGCTGACTTGTTCAAAGTCACCACCATCTATTATAAGATCAGTTTACATTGTATTCACCTTTAGTATGGTGTTCTATCAGCTTTGCAGCCTCGTACCATTGTTGCCGTGTATCATAGCTTCCACTCTTAGTATACTCCTGCCGTTACGGGTCCCAATTCATATCACTATCAAAGTTGTATTCCACTACTGCTTGCTTGAACGACTCGAATCTTATCGAGCAAATGAGCAATCGAGCAATTGCTTGAACAAGTGACTCCACAGACTGCTCTTCGACTCATTTTGGTAAAGGGATTCTATTGAGATTCTGTGAAAAGGATTCCATAAGTCGAATTCCGTAAGTGGGATTCCAAGCTTCTATACAGCTTCAGGTAGTCTTACAGCCGGCATCCAACTTGTCTTTTACTATTTGTCCTGTGATTTGCCTCTATTGCAGTCACCCAGTACTATAGTCTTCTACACCCCCACAGCTTTGTACCACTGCTATTGACTTGTAGCGCTTCCTAGCTATACCTGGCCTGTCTCGACTCTGCTCTAGGTCAGGTCTTTAACAGGGAAACCAGATTGCTCCATTCATCTAAGCCATATCAGTCTAAACAATGCGTAGACCTCGTGCAATTTTTGGGTACCTTACATATAAGAAACTGTATGTTGGTCATACCGAGGTGTGCTTATGTGTTAATACACATTGTGTCACAATGTGTACACATTGCATGCAGCACATTGGCACACACTGGATGTGCCGATATGTGTTTGTGTGCTTATGCACAATGTGCGCACAGCACATGCAGCGCATAGACACATACGATGAAAGGGGATTCAAGAAGTATAATCGGGATTCCACGGACTGTGGGTCTGGTGGTTGAAGGAATGTGTTTATTTGCTAGTGCACACTCTGTCATAATGTGTACACATCACATGCTGGATGTACCAATATGTGCTTATGCGCTAATGCACAATATGCGCACAACACATGCAGCAGATGCGACGAATAAGGGATACTGTATGGTGTGGGGTAGGCCGTGTTCGGGTGTGTGTGTGTTTGTGGGGTGTTTTGCAGTAATAGAGGTTTGAGAAGGTAGAAATTGGGCCCTAAAATATAGTGGCCCATTGTCTTGATGGCATGGGAAATTTTAACTAATTCAAATCTGCAGCTTGTCTTGAATGTTGGACTTTCAAAACATAATTTTTGAAAATTCGTTAATGTTAATGCTTTGGTGTGGGGGTGAGGTAGTGTTGGGTGGGGGTTGGGTGGGAATCAGGCTGAGCGGAGCGAATTTTAGGGTTGGGGTGACTATATACTGATTCATGGCCAAAACAGTATGGTCAGTTATGTGTGGTAACGTCTTTTAAATTTTTGGCCTGTTTTTGAAACCTCGTAGGCGATTTCGCGAAATGTTTTACACGCACTTTTATAAGCTGATCCACCAAACGCCTGTAGATTCTAAACGCTCCAGTTGCCAGATGGCAAACATGTGTTAAAATAGTCCTTAAGTATCGGACTTTCAGAAAAACATAGTTTGTAAAATTCCTTAATTGGGGGTCCATATACTGGCTCATATCCATTGATATTTAGAGGGTATTACTTGGTTAGTTTCATATCGCCAGAGATATCAGCCAGATGTAACTTCAAATCTGCCTGAGAACGAAGCTGATGTTCAGTTACAGAAGGCTGATATCTCGGCCGATACAAAACACACTTCGGTGAATGTCACTTGCACCACTAAGAGGTTTCAATACCCGTGTGCGTATGGGCTGTGTGTGTTATTGCAGTATTGTACACCTGCACATTATCAGATTTTGACATTCCCGATCAACATAAGGCTTACGTACAAGGGTTCGTTTTGTCCAGTCGAGCAGCCAGAATTCTATAATAGAGGGTTCCTTAATCCCCGTTACCTCTCCTCCCTTCCCTGAAGGGGTAACAGCCGAAGAGTCCTTGTTAGGACTACGCTCCTTCGAGAAACATTTGCAAAATATAGTGCTCTTAGAGCAAATCTGATGCATTTTAATGAAGACCATATTTGGGGCTCTGTGTTATGTGAAATTATATTGAGCCAATTTTGGGGGTGTGTGGGCAGCGATAATTACCCGCCACCCCAACAAACCCTCTCGCACGACAACGTCACTAATTTCGTCAATGGACTATATTGACTGATAGTGTGTGGGAGTAAGGTAAATGCAGCACGCTAATTGATTGGTTGATTCTGATGGAGCGATTTGATTGGTCGATTCAGTTAGTCGATGTGAGATATTCCGAGACAGCTAAAATGTCAAAGGCGGGGTGACCAAATGTCGAGTTTGATATAATCTTTCGTATCATACTTAGCATTTTTACTCTTTCATCGTTTGGTTGTACTTTTTTTATTAAATAAACGTGACGCACGTTGTTGTGCAGAATCGCGATAACGCCCATGCTGCTGTAACACTTGGACATGGTACACTAGAACCCTGTTAATTGAATAGCCACTTTGTCAGAGAAAAATATTAACAGGTGTAAACAACTAACAGGAATTGGGCCATTTTCCTATCTTCTAGTTATAAACGGAACTTTTAATCTCATTGAGCTTTGTCAAACAAGATATAATAGATGAAATACCTAGATTGGAGATATTGAGGCCAAAAATGTCTACAAATGTGGGACGTTGGAGTAATTCATCATTAGATTACACTCTTTTTTGTTCAATTAAAAGGAGTTTATTCTATAGACTATACACCCAGGACGGCACACGTGTGTGAATGGGTTACTCGATATGGCATGAGTACCAGCGTGGAAGGATAGAACGAGAGGCCGCAGGCCTCTTGTTTTATCCTTCCGCGATCGTCCAAGTGTATTTATTACACGCCTTCACGTCTATAAAAGCAATTATTAAAAGGACACTCAGCAATTCATTTGACAACTATCAACAAAGAGAACACATTTTATCGTCAACCAAATTTGCGAGTGGAGCCCGTGTTACGATTTCGTACCCTGAACTCCAATGTGTTCTATGTGCCTTCTGACACATAGAACACAATGGAACTCAGGGGACGATTTTCTGCTATCACTAACGATTCAAAATGTAATTGCGTTCCTCGATTTGCAGAAAATTCCAATGGAATTTCGCTTCTATTTAAAAATAGTCCGTCAAAGATTTCCGTTCATTTTCCGCATGGTTTAGTGTTGCTGTAGATGGGGATTACATAGAACAGGCGTGTAATAAATCCATTTAACAGGAAGATTGGTGGCACTGTGGATAGCGTATTGAACTTCAAACCGAAAAGTCGACGATTCGATTCTAATCAATACACTTGATCCCAATTGCCTACGTGGGGACAGGGTGGCGCTGTGTACTAAGGCACACTGCACGTCGATGGATCACTTGCGCCCAACCGCTTCTAACCCCGCTGGTGCGGAGTTATTACGTTTAGTACAGTAGATTAGGTGAAAAATCGTCCAAAATGTAAAAATTAGCATACTGACAGATTTTTCTTTGAGCTTTCAAATAAGAGCAGGACGCACGTGGGCCGACTCCAACGCCGGCTGCCATCTTGGATTTCAAAATGGCTGTGAATGTAAAAAGTAAGGCTCAAGTAAAATTGTTATATTTATGTTTTAACCCTTTACCTAACGTAACAGTCAAAACCAGCCAGCGCTATTCTCAAAAATCGCCAATTAATTTTCATTATTTTTTTCATTTTTTGTCTCAAAAACATAGGTTATGACCCCTCGTTGGAACGAGCTCGTCGAGCTCGTTCCAACGAGGGGTCATAACCTATGTTTTTGAGACACAAAATGAAAAAAAATTAGTTATTCAAGAATTATTTTTGCAAGTGTCGTTTGCTTTTCAGGTTAGGTAAAGGGTTAAAGAATTGGTTATTAAGCGTTTTTATCATAATAGTATCATTTATGGTGTGCATCGCAGTTTTTGGGCTAAAATGGCTATTTCTGTATTAACTCACAATGAAGGTCAAAGCTAAAGTCAACTAACCATTTCAATATCGCGGCACTCAATCTTCTGAGTTCAGAATATAAAACTAATATAACTCCTACAAGTACAACACTTGGACTGTGTCCCAATTATTTTTGAGTAAAAATATGTATTCGGAAGTCTCAGGTCAATCAGGACTCTATACGTTTTTGTTGGTTTAAACATATTTTTTTTGCCAAACAATACATGCAAAAGGGATTGGAGAAAAGTTATTTCAACTTATTTAAACTCCTCTCCCGTTAACAAAATAACACAATTTGGCGACAAAGCAAATTTTCTGCAAAATATAAATGTGAAAACATAAAAATTGAGACTAAGATAAAAGAACATTACAAGGAACATTAGAAATTTACCAGAAGTTAACCATGACATTACCAGATCGTCATTTTCAGAAGACCCCTGAGGAATCCGTTTGTGCGGTCGAGGAAGGATTTCTGTAAAGATTGTGCTGTCTCAGAAAAATGTCTTGGCAAGTGAACCGTACCGAGGAATTTAGGCACGCTGCGACAGCGATCCGATGCACCTGCACACCAAATCACCATCTTAAGATAATGACACAGTGCGTCGGTGTACCGGAGAACTATCATCGGATACGGATACTCTTCTGATGCTCTGGGAATAGATATTAGTGTAACTATTGTTAAACCAACAAATTAATTTCTTGATGATTGGAAGATAAAAAATGAAATTTTCAGTACAACGCCGGAATAAGTCAGACAGTAAATCTGGAGATAAACTTATACTCATTCTTGGAAGCGACCGCTAGACTGAATGAAAGACTGGACCTTTAGAAAAATTAATCTATTCTCGTTTGCAGTTAACGATTGTTTACCGTATAGAAGATCATCCTGTGATGTGATTTGCAGGTGGCTGAGACTATTAAAAAGTATAAGTCTCTCGTTATCATAGTTATGGCATTGGAAGAAGAAATGGTATGCGTCCTCTTGCATATTACCACAGTCGCATTCTGGAGATGGGGATATGTAATTGGAATACTTGTCGAAGTTCAAGTCAGAACAGCTATTTCTTAGTTTGCAGTGGAGTATATTTACCCAGCTATTCCCTAGGTTAAAATGCACAGGTAGCTTTGGAGTACACATAATCCCGTTTTCGTGAAGTAAAATTTTGAACTCACAAAGAGAAGACGCATTTGTGACATTTTGGGGCAAATTATTCCACGCGTTTGTAGTTGAAGGGAAGAAGGATTTCTTGAAACACTCTGTTCTCGTTCGATATCTTGAAAATTTTGATGGATTTCTGAAGTTACACTGCGTATTTTGGCCAGGACTGGGGGGGGGGGGGCAGAAGTTCTGTAACGAAGTCTGGGGCGAATCCGTTAATAATTTTATACAATGCACTATATTTGTGGAAGGTACGTCGCTGGCGGAGGGTGGGCCACCCAAGTTCCGTTAGTAGACGTTCTTTGGAGACTGAACGTGTGAGTCCTGAAACAATCCGTCCAGCGTCATGATGGAGCCTGTCCAGCTTGTCTAACAAATAATTTGGAGCACAGGCCCAAATTATATCGCCATAATCCATAAGTGGTAAAATAAATGACAAGTAAATTGTTCATGTCCAGACAGAGCTATCATTCACATCACCATGAAAATTTTCTTTAAAGTGCTGCATCAGAACATAGCTTATGACCTATGTTGGAATGAACTGGTCTGGTTCATGCCAACGGGAGTTCATGCACTGGCTACCCATAAGGTGTCGATAATTGAGGTTGTTGTCGAGGTCGAAGGTCACGGTCATTGTTGTAGGCTTTTTGTTTGTTCAAATTTTTAACATCATACACAGATTGTCTGTTTGTTCAAATTTTTAACATCATATTCAGATTGTCTGTAGGTATTGACGGTTGGAATTGTGTTTGTGGTAAATAGGTTAAAGTTAAATTTTCGGGTAGTCTAGGAGTTTTGCCCATTCAAAAAGAAAAATGGCAACAATGAGTTTTTCAGTGGTTTCTGTCTGATAAAATACACTTCAAAGGACCAATTGTTTTCATACCTCTAGAACACTTAGAACGCTTTATGTTTTGTGCAATTTAGGCACAAATCAATATTTGCGATTGTGACTATTCTAATTTAGGAGTTATGCCCTTTGAATTAGGGAACATGGTGAAATCAGTGGCTTTCATTGTTTTTCATCCGATAAAATCTCTTTCAAATTACCAATTGTTTTCAAACTCCTGTAACATCTCAGGTTTGACGAAATACGGTTCGAATTTTTTATCTTTATTATGTAAAAGGCAAAATGTTCCAGAAGGCTGAAATCAAAATCAGCCGTTTCAAAGAGACTTCATCTAATGAAAAACAAAGAAAAACACTCATTTCAATATATTTATTATAGTTCAAAGAGCATAACTCTTTCAAAGTCCTTATTGTTTTCAGCCTTCTAGAACATCTTGCCTTTTACATGATACAGGTGAAGTTCAATATTTGCATTTGTGCATACTGTAATTTAGGAGAAGTGCCTCTTGCTTGAGAAAAACGGTAAAATTGGTGGGTTTTTCTCTGGTTTTCGTCAGATAAAATCTGTTTGGAGCACCGTACTGTTTTCAAACGTATGCGACATCCATGAAATACAGTTCAGATTGGATTTTGTTTGTTGTATGTAATATAGAGCTACGCCCCTTGATTTAAAAAAGGAAAAACCTGCGGTTTCGTTGATACATCCATCCGGCTCGCTCATTTCCTTGGTAATAATGTTTGCACGTTTGATCGTAAAATGCGCATACTCCATACACAGTTTGCCAATAATAGGGTGATGGTTTGGATTACTTTCGAGAATTATAGGTTAACTCCTTGATTTGTTGAGATAAATTTAGATGATTTTTTCATCAAAGCTAGTCATAGCTGCTGTGGCTAAATTTGATGAAAACTATCTTGAAAATACTCAGCGGGTTCAGAGCTAAAGGTCGCAATCGCTGTTACAATAAATAGATTTTTGCTTTTTTCCGTAATAATACTAATAATAACACTTCGACCGGCCGCTGATTTGTCGCGGTTCTCGTATGAGAAGACCTTGGTTACCCATGTTCTACCAACTGCCTCCCTATTCCCGCTCTTCTTCTCTCCTCCCAACACTCGGAGACGAACTGCTTGATGACATCCCTTGCCCCATTCTTCCCAATCTCTCCGATTAGTATATTAACCCTCTCCTTTGAGTCGCCCCCTAACCACATGTCCTTCATTCTCCCATCCCACTTCTCCATTATACCCCCCGTGAATCTTGTTCTTTTAGACTGGTATTTTGGGCATTCTATAAGAAAGTGTTCCAGGGTCTCCACCACGCCCACGTTACACATCTGGCACTCCTTTTCACTGTTTTTCCCAATTTTTCCCCTCAGCTCCAGGGACCACGACCTCAGCTTGAACAACAGTGACCCCCCAAAGGTGCCATCAAGGTACTCTTCAAAACCAGGCTTCTCTTTATCACGCAGGCCACCCAAAGATCTCTTTGATTTGACCCCCTCTCGCCAATTACGGTTGCAATCCTCCCTGACCCTTTCTCTGACGATCTTTTTGCCCTGGTTTGCCCCAACGTCAAGGTCCGAGATCTCCAATGAGTAGTTTTCTGCTAGCTCCCTCACTTGGACCATCCACCCCGTCTTGATATTTGAGTTGAAAGTTCTCAGGAACATTACTTTACACCATCGGCTATCGGGGAGATTTACCAAATAATTAAGATAACCGAGTTTCAATAGGTCTATCCTGTCCTTGATCCTCATCCACCCAAGCTCACCCCTTATTGCTTCTAGCGCTGCGGCATTACTCGAGCCTGTTATCCATCGGCCTGCATCGTTCTGCAGGATTTCCAAGCTCTTAACAGCTGTCTGGTTTAGGGCTACCATTTTCGTACCGCATGTTATACTTGGCAGACCCACCATTTCCCAAATGGTTTTCCCCACGAAAACCTTATTGAAACTGTTTCTCCCTATAAGTTTCATTTGGTTAAGGATTCGCTTCCCCTTCGGAATCAATTTATTTGTGTGGTTTCGGTAGATACCTCTTCCTGTGATGTTTATATTTACCCCCAGGTACTCATAGTCACTAGTCTCTCCTACACTAAGAAGTCTACTGCTACCTTCCGGAATGCATAACTCCCCCACTCTCCACCTTCGAATGGGGTCCACTTTGCGGCCCACGGGTATAACTTTGCTCTTGCTTTCATTAAGTTCGAGTCTCCATTTGCTCCCATATTTCCCAACAATTCCCAGCATCTTTGCTAGCCCCCCTCTTCGCTTTCTGACACTAGCACCATATCCGTGCAAAGACTTTTTGTTCCTTTGTGAACGAAACTACAGTGTCATACAGTGATTGCCTATAAAGTTTCGAAAATTGAGAGTGTGTGTGGGGCCGAAGGTTGAGGTTCCTGTTACTATAAGTAGCATTTTGGTTTCCATTCTTTAGTTTCATTGTATGTTCAAATTTTTACATACACAGATGGTCTGTATGGTATTGATGAATGGAATTGTGTTTGGGTGCAATAGATTAAAGTCAAGGCTACTGTTACTATAACTAGAATGCAGCTTTCCTTGCAATAACTTTAGGTTTCTTTTGCATACAAAACTCCAACATCGTCAAAGATTGTCTATAAGATGCTGATGGATCGGACTGTGGTTTGGGGTCAGAAGGTCAAACATCAAGATCATTGTTACTATGAATAAAATTACGAAATCGTATCTCCATAGACCCAATGCCTAAGGTGTCAATAAATAGTATTTTGAAATCAATAGGCCAAAGGTCCACGTCGCAGTCACCACAAATAGAATTTGTGTTTCCAAGCTCTAATCTAGCTTCCTCTTGCATACAAAACTATAACTTCATACCCTGATTGCCCAGGATGAGATAATCATTGGGATTATCTGATAAATAATTCCATGGTCAAGGTCATTGTTACTACAAATAGAATTTTCCATGCATTGCTTCAAGTTTTCTTCTCGTGTCGACTACAGTGGCGTAGCCGGGGGGGGGGGGGGGGGGGGGGGGAGTAGGCATGAAATTTTATTACACGCCTGTTGTATAAAATCCACATCTACACCAACAGTAAACCATGCGGAAAATGAAAATCCGTTCCGCTGATATGTGTGGAACGGAAATCGTTGAAGGACTATTTTTAAATAGAAGCGAAATTTCACTGGAATGTTTTACAAATCGTACACCGCAATTACAATTTGAATCGCTAGTGATAGCTAAAATGCGTCCCCTGAGTTCCAATATGTTCTATGTACCAGTAGGCACATAGAACACATTGGAACTCAGGGGACGAAACAGTAGAACGGGTTCCCCTCGCAAAATGTGTTCTGTTTGCAGATAGTTGTCAATGGAATTGCTGAGTGTCCTTCTAATAATTGTTTCATGAACGGGAAGGCGCGTACTGAACAAAGAACGACATGCGCGTGTGAATGAGTTAATCGATATGTCTCTTGTGCCATATCGATTAACCGATACACACTCGTGTGTCGTTCTATGTATGCCCGACACGATTTGAAAATTCGCAATTTGCCTCATTAGTCTTATATCTTAGTAAATAAGCTCGAAATATATAAAATAAGCTCATAATATAAAAAAAACTCGTAACTCCCGTTTACTTGCGCGGACAAACACAAAGAAAGAAGAAAGAAAGAAAGAAAGAAAGAAAGAAAGAAAGAAAGAAAGAAAGAAAGAAAAAAGAAAGAAAGAAAGAAAGCTGGCAGGCAGGCAGTTTAATGACAATAACGTCCACATGAGACAGATGCTTGTAAATAATAACAATAAACAATATAAAGATAACCATACATTTCAGTATCTATCGCTCTATACTTGTATATAATCAACACTTATTAGGCGAATCATTTCTTTTTCGAAGAAATGATCTAACCATGTTGCAGATGACGTTGCATGTATCCCCTCTCTTGTTACTAATTATTTCTATGAATCTTTGTCTGCCGTTCGTGTTTGTAAAGTTTTGATTTAGTTTCCCAATTCCCGCGAAATACTGTTTTCTGAGTTCAGTATATATTGGATAACTCATGATGAAATGCTCTTCTGTTTCGATTTCTGAATTACACTTTTTGCAAATCCTTTAATTAAGAGGAACTTTGGGTTGCTTATGTCGACCTTTCTCAATTTCCAATAAATGGCTATGAATTCGTAATTCACAGAAGAGTTTTATCCTGTCCACATCCTTAACATTTTTTTCAACTATGATTCTAATTCATAATCAAATTTAGATTTCTCTGTATGTTTTTAGTTTGTTCTGTCATCAAATATGTCTGCCATGAAATTATAAATATAGTTATTCTCCAGTTTAATGATGATGTAATCTACCACAAAAGAATGTGTATTATCGTTATTCATTATCTCACTTATCATTATTGGTATATCAAATTTATTTGACAATTTCTCCGGGATGATAAAATCACTTCATAATACCGCAGCCTTGATTGAATGTTAGCGATTCTTTATTAGTTGCATGAAGTTTTGAAGTGTCTTTATCAGCGCGAGTCAGTCATTCAATTACAACTGGATATCTACCGAGTTCCGCGCGCACTGCATGATTCGATGACCTTCTATTTGCACCTAATGCATACTTACATACTTACAAAATGTAAGGTGTACCGTTTCACACAGCACGCTATCTGTTCTGTTTAACCCTTTACCCAACCAAACGGCCAACACCGGACAGCGCTATTCTCAAAAATCGCCAATTAATTTTCAAAATATTTTCATTTTTTGTCTCAAAAACATAGGTTATGACCCCTCGTTGGAACGAGCTCGTCGAGCTCGTTCCAACGAGGGGTCATAACCTATGTTTTTGAGACAAAAAATGAACAAAATTAGTTATTCAAGAATTTTTTTTGCAAGTGTCGTCTGCTTTCCACGTTAGGTAAAGGGTTAAGTTCATCGACGAAGCCCATATTTTCGCTACCATACAACACGATAGGTTTGATTAGTTTATCAAATAATTTTATCCACGTTTCAATCGATGGTATGTAATGTTACCGTAAATATTTTACCGAGGAAATAATGCTTTCATGCCTTTTCTGGTCATTTCCACTTGGGCCTTCTTGATTATGTAAGTTCCATCAACACCCGAAACTGAACATCTTCTTTTGTAACCAAACACAATTTGCACTGCAGTCTTTTTGTGATAGTCCAGAAGTCTGTGAACTATCCTCATCTAAAACGGGCGAATTTAACCATCTACACTTTCTAAATACCGATTAACTGGAATGAACAAAAATATACAAAGAGTCTTCAATCGAGAAGCCTTTTGGAATATTAAACGCATTTTGCCTCTTGGATACTTTTGGAAAAAACTATTTAAGGTGTATATTCATGCGCCTGTGTGTAGGCAGCATATTTGTTCGTGGATCAAAATCTTTGCTTTTTCCATATTTCAAGATCGTTTTCAGGAATTATTTCTACATATGATGTTTGGAATGCTACCAAGAATATCAGGAAAGAAAAAGTTTGTTTACATTTATTTTGATTTATATGCACCCTTAATATATCTTTTTTCACCTTCAATCTATACAAAGGAGACGCTGAGCATCGCTCACTCCATTGTTTTCAATACAAACAATAGTTGTATTGTCTGCGCTTGCGTTGTTGCTGAACGACAAGCTTTCCGCACAACACACAGAATGACCACGACACTCGTCACCCGAAATCGCATAGTTTCTGGGTTCAAATACAGTTCTGCGGAAATGCGTGCATTAAAACCATCACTCGAGAACTAAAGACTTACAACTCCTTTCTTCTCCTCAGTGATGATGTGATAAATAATATTAAATCTTTTGGCATCCTTCGCAAGAGACGAAATAAGAAATGAGGCAAACGACGACATAAACAATTCAAATCTCAAACTGTAAATGTTCAAAATCTTATCCCAATAAACTTAGTCACTACCAATTCCAAATCTAACGATCTCAAGTTGTGCCTAGTGAATGCTCGTTCGAAAGTGAACAAAACTGCAAGCTTACTCGACACAATCGACGATAACAATATTTCAGTATCCATGATAGTTGAAACATGATTAACTCCAGACGACACACTGAATGTGAGATCATTGCCGACGGCAAGATTCTTACACACAACCCCAGGAAGTTACAGCGATGTGGGTATGTGTGTAATCTGTGATAACACTGTGGAGGTTAAGCGTAAGGCATCTCAGACTTGGCTAACGTTCGAGTGCATTGACACCATTGTTACGATTGACTCACACTCAGCCCGCCTCATTGTCATTTATCGACCCCCAGAACTCCAAAAACAAATTCACTGTCAATCAGTTCATTAGCGAATTCAAAGACTTCCTAGGAAGCATTACTGCGCTGCCAGGAAAATTTATCATTGGAGGTGATTTCAATTTCCATATGGAGAAGAAAACTTCCAGTGATTCTTCTAAACTACGTGATCTTATCAATTCCATGAATTTACGCCAACATGTTCATGGCACTGCCCATAAAGATGGCCACACATTAGATCTGCTGATCACCAGAGAATCCGAGGCTGATCTTGTTAAAAATGTATTAATTGTTGTTCCTGCAATCTCTGACCATTTTATGATTATCTTCGATTTGGCACTTCCTCGTCCCTCCCCTGTCCGGAAGAAAGTCACATAC
The DNA here is from genome assembly GCA_031216915.1 of Pictodentalium vernedei. Classification (NCBI taxonomy): domain Eukaryota; kingdom Metazoa; phylum Mollusca; class Scaphopoda; order Dentaliida; family Dentaliidae; genus Pictodentalium; species Pictodentalium vernedei. The sequence continues at coordinate 434,646,109 of CM062296.1, read as the reverse complement.
CGCAAGAACCGAAGTATCGACCTTGCTAAGTTTGCAGATGCTATTGCTTCGTCTCCCGTCGCTAAAATTAACGAGATGCAAACTGTTGACAGCATTGAATACATCCTCACTGGCTCACTTCAAGAGGTTATTTGCGCCTAAGCAAACACGCATTTTTAGCGTACGCCCTTGCTCACATTGGTTCAATGATGAGATTAGGCGCGCAAAAGATTTACGACGCAAATTGGAGCTTCAGTGGCGGCAAACGAAATTATGTGTTCTCATAGAGATGTTTGTCAACCAGCGAAATATTGTTAACAAACTGGTCAAATCCGCGAAACAGAAATACTTTTCGGACTCATTGTCAGCTAATGTTAATCCCCCAAATATGCTATCTGTCGTTCTTGAGAAGCTTCTGTATCGTCAAAAGACAACCGTACTCCCAGAGCATTCGTCATCCAAAGACCTTGCGAATGGATTTTCTTCTGTCTTTTCTGAAAAAAATTGAGACTATCAGAGCTTCGCTTGATACAAGCTCACAATCCGATCTTCGACAGATGGCCGACATGCCATGCACCTGTGTTAAAGCTGTTGCACAGTTGTCCTAATTCAAGCCTTTGGCTACTACAGATATCCAGAGGTTAATATCCAAGGCACCATCTAAGCAATGCATGCTAGATATCATTCCAACTTGGTTGTTAAAAGCATCTCTTTCGGAGTTAACTACACCGATCTTGAAACTGGTCAATGCCTCCCTCCACTCTGGCGTCTTTCCGACAAGCATGAAACACGCTTTAGTAAAACCTCTTCTCAAAAAAGCCAACACTTGACCCAGAGGTTCTGGAAAACTACCGACCGGTCTCTAATCTTCCATTCCTATCAAAGATTACTGAGCGTTCGGTGGCTTCTCAGATGAAGTCTCATTTGGCAGCCCACGGCCTAGCCGAAGTTAACCAATCTGCATACAGATCTAATTGCAGTACAGAAACGGCGCTTCTAAGAGTCAAAAATGATATCCTCCTATCCACAGAGAGGCACAACCTCACATTTCTTGTTTTGTTGGATTTAAGCGCCGCTTTTGACACCATAGACCATGATATACTTATGGAAAGACTGGCAGTGAGAATAGGCCTTACTGACTGAGCACTTAATTGGTTTTCGTCGTACCTTAATGGTCGCACACAGAGTGTCCTTATTGGCAGTGAGTCGTCAGACAAGGTCACACTACGTTTTGTCGTCCCTCAAGGATCGGTGTTGGGTCCCCTACTATACATTGTCTATGTCTTACCTTTCGGCGACATTATCCGAAACCATGGCCTTGACTTTCATTTTTACGCAGATGATACACAGGTGTATATTAGTTTTACTCACGCCTTTGAGTCTGAAGCATGCAGTAAGATTGAACTTTGTATTTCAGACATCAAAGCATGGATGACTAATAGCTTTCTTAAATTGAACGATGACAAGACAGAAGTAATATATATAGGTCTGCCTCATCAACTTTCAAAAATATCCAAACTGTCCCTCAATATTGGAGGTTCTGCGATAAAACCCAGCAACTGCGTTCGAAACTTAGGTTATTTCATGGATGAAAATTTGGCCGCTGATGAACATATCAAACATGTCTCTCGCAGTGCATTTTTTCATCTTAGAAATATTAGCAAAATTCGATCCTTCATTGATACGCAGACGTCACAACAGCTTGTCCACGCCTTTGTTACCAGTCGCCTCGACTACTGCAACTCTCTTCTGATTGGCTCTAAAACATCTATTCTTGAAAAGTTACAACACATCCAAAATTGTGCTGCACGGGTCATAACCAGAACTCAAAAGTACTGCCATATAACACCAGTACTCTCTGAGTTACACTGGCTACCTGTTAAGCAAAGAATTCAATTTAAAATTGTCCTTCTGGTGTTTAAGTGTATCTCGGGATCTGTACCATCCTACCTGAGCGATCTGCTTACCATCCACAAACCACCGAGGTCTCTTAGGTCATCAGGTCAACTCACTCTGGTTCAGCCCGTATCTAAATTTACTATTGCTGGTGATAGGGCCTTTGCGGTTGCTGGCCCAAGGCTTTGGAATTATCTTCCAATTAACATAAAAAATAGTAAATCACTTGAATCATTCAAGTTTGGTACTAAAACCTACCTTTTTCGAAAGGCATTTCCTTCAGTGGTCTTTTAATTTTGGTCATAAACTGACATTACCAGGTACGTGGGTGTGACTGAGTCAGTGAGGATTGCCTCGTTACTCGTCAAGTTACACTCACATACTTGTTTTGGTAAAGTTGGGGTTTTTTTTGTTTTTGTTGTTGTTTTTATTTTATTTTATTTTAATTCAATACCCTTTTTCTTTTAGGTTCTGTCGCTTATCGCCACGATATAGCCTCGGTTGGTGATGTGGCGTTGGGCACCAATATGTGATAATAGTGATCCATGTATCAATGTATCTGTGAGAGAATGTATGTGTATGTGTATATATGTATGTATGCAATTATTGTACAGCCATTGAGCACCGTGTGTGGATTCTAGGCTTTAAAATTATTATTATTATTGCATGACTCTTTCAAACCATCCTTTAGCAAAATATTTTTGAAATTCAAACCTTACATGTCTGGTATACTACTATGAAAAAAACATTTGGGAACAAAAAGATTTTCTTTATTATCTGTCTGTAAATTCTGGACGAATTCAACAACATTTGTTTGTTTACTTCAAGAACTGGCGGGCCAAAATGCAATGGAACAGTTCCACGCAGACATTATTACGGGCATCTGTTCTGATATTATGACGTATATATGTGATATTTTCTACGAAAAAGACGATGCGAAAAAGGTAAGTGTCATGCATTTAATGTTTGTTTGTGGGGGGGGGGGGGGGGGGGGGGGTGGTAACTACACTGTCAACAGTCAGGGTCATGTCATATCTGACAATTTTACGGATGGAAAAAGCCAGAATACCCGGAGAGAATCTCGAGTAACTGTAGGACTCACCGACTTACTACTCCAACATGAATCGGGTTAGTACCAGCTGACGGCAAGTGTGCCGTCGCCGTGTGTTACGCCCTGATACACAGCGAAACCACGCCAGAACACTGGAAAGCTGGGTGAATGAGCCACCCTGCTACCTCCAATTGCCCATGTGCTCCTTCACATAAATAACATTATATCCACACGATTGACAATTACACATGGGTGACGTCATCAGGAAGATAAACGGATGCTGAATATTCTTCAGTGAAGGGCAATACCGTTTTTATGGGAAATAATAGAGCGAAATATATTTGCCTTTACGATATGTTTATTAGAGATTGAAGTGTGGATGTTAGTGTCCATTGGAATACATAAGAGATCGCGGGGCGACACTGAAAGGGTGTGTGTGTTGGGGGGGTGGGCGAATGTAAGCTGGGGTTCCGGAACCCTCTCCCGTGAAATCCAGAGAAAATTGGGACCAAAGATATGATCTGGGTGATTTTAGGGGTTTAGTGGCTACCGGCACCGATTCGGTGCCGGAAGTCCACTAATTCCCTAAAATCGCTCAAAATGCACAATAGAACTACACTGTGTAATTTGGCATGCTGCTGGGATAGTCACTATTTTGACAAGGATTCGGACGCCAGTTATCGCTGAACGATTCAAAGTAGAATAACAAGAAAATAGAAATTGAGAGCATGAATTATAAATACATCAGTCAGGATAATAATATAAAAGTTATCGAAACTCATTTCGCTTACTATTTTCAAATAATTTGAAAATTGTTGGTTAAAATGTGAGAGGGCGGTGTTGGGCGGAAACCAGCCACCGCCTCTCCTCGGCTCTGGCCCCAATGCATGTATTTCAAGATGTAGTATCAGGACCAATTCTAAGGTTAGGTTGGGCACTGTATCAGCGGAAAAGAGAACTGTCACTTTCCGCCGCTGTCTTCAAAGAGGCCACCAGTTTTGAATTCGAGCGTCCATGGAGTAATTTAGCTCACAAACCACAAATTTAGTGGATTTCGTGGAAAATTTTCCAGGCATTAGCTTTTGGATACAGACTTTCAGAGGTTTTTTTTGCCACAGAAGAGATAGTCATTCCTCTAATTTTACCCAAGCGATCGTTAATGTTGATGACTTTTTCTGCATCTCCCAGTTTAACGGAAAATCTGAATCTTGGTAAAATTAAAGTACCAAACGCAGTTTCATTCATTAGGAAGGCGAAAGCTACTCGTACTTATAAAATACACAGAACTCCAAGTAATCCAAATACTTATCATTACGCATCCATTCAACTTTAAACCCCTGTATTTAACGGAATAGCCGCTGTAACATAAGTGATTCTGTATTCAATGGGTGATGCACATGCCGGAACTTTTTTCCCAGCACCGTTCATGCTAGTTCCTTTCCCATAGAGTCATTAGTTACGCTTCGAAAAGTTTCCAAATTTCGTTATACAATTATAGACCGTCTGTCGCATAGTGTGAAAATGAAAACGTCCAAAGTAAAATACAGTCAGTTCACAAAAAATTAGTTAACCCAAAATGAGATAATATTGTTTAAAAACCCAATTATTTTCAGCAAGAACATTAATCCAGTCCGTGGCCGGCTCGTTTTGTGGATCACATTATATCTAAATCGGTCAACTTTATTTCGGTAAATCTTTGTAACATCTTGACATGCTTTGAACTTCTTTTAAAAATGTTTCTCCCAGCTGTTTTGCAAATCTGCACAAGTCTGCACTTGTATTTTAACTATCAGCAGTAGCCGCCAAATGGTTAGGCGTGAATGGGCACCAGCCGAAGAAAAAAGGCGATACGAATTTCAACAAACACTACTTCCGAAAAGGTTGTTTTCATTTTTTATCGACCCATTTGATAAGTACAGCTTCAGTCAAAACAAACGGACTCTTCACCTTTGGGTTTAAACATCGGAATTAAAATTTGTTTATTTAAATGAATTGTAATGCATGGGTTGTGTAATAAACACAGAACGCGATGTGTGTTTGAATCGGTGGGTGTTTTACATAACTCGCTGAAATGGTGTAATCATATTTCTCTCGAGCCTACAGCTCTCGCGAAATGTGACTACGCCATTCCAACTCGTTATGTAAAACACCCACCGATTCAAACACACATCGCGTTCTGTCTGTGTATACACCACAGAGACGACTCACAAAGCCTCGATATTTCTGTCGAATCCTATACTTACAAGTTTTTCATTGTTATTTTGTGTACTATTAATTAGATTTTGCTTTGTTACAACTTCATTCTTATCCATTGTGATGTACAGTGAGTAATGCAACGGTTGCTTGGATTCATCCCCCAAACAAACAGAAACAATATTAACTAGATTATTTTCAAATCGCAAGCTAATTTCTAGAAGTCATCCAACGAAACACGGCCGTCACCGAATAGGCTCAACAACGACGAGAAGGTGTGTGCCCCCTTTTAACGTACTAAGCCGCCGAATAACGCGCCCACGTCGCTCCCTGTTACCGGAAAACCTAGCGTATGTAATACAAGGATAACAGTCCCTTCCGTTGACAGTAAACTGTCGCCAAATTTGTGGGAGCAGCTTCTTCAATTATCTGTTGCAAATCTGCCGAGCACGATCATTGCATTTTGAACTCCTGAAAAGGTTTTTAACACTTAAAAACGCTTAGCGGTTTAGTAAACACGTAAAGAATGATAATAGTTTGAAGCGACGTAAATACACAGAAGGACACGCGTGTGTGAATGGGTTAATTGATATGGCACGAGTGCCAGCGCAGAAGGATAGAACGAGAGGCCACAGGCCTCGAGCCAATCACACACGTGTGTCGTTCAGTGTTTATTACACGCCATCCCGTCTATAAAAAATATTAGAAGGACACTCAGCAATTCATTTGACAACTATCAACAAATAGAACACATTTTATAAAAAAAACAAATTTACGAGGGGAACCCGTGTTACTATTTCGTCCTCTGAGTTCCAATGTGGTCTATGTGCCTACTGGCACATAGAACACATTGGAACTCAGGGGACGATTTTCAGCTATCGCTGAAATTGTAATTGCATTGCACGATTTGTAGAAAATTCCAGTGAAATTTCGCTTCTATTTAAAAGTATTTCGTCAACGATTTCCGTTCCGCACATATGTGCGGAACAGATTTTCATTTTCCGCACGGTTTAGTGTTGCTGTAGATGAGGATTTCATAGAACAGGCGTGTAATAAAACGTCAAAAATGGCAATCAGCCAAAAAACTAAAAAACAGGTATCTCCTAAATATTTTGCTTTACAACAAAATTTTTTTCCCTAATTGAGTTTAGGGACCCGGCCCGTAAAAAATGTGGGAAAGTTGGGGGTCTCTGTTCTGATGTTCTGGAAAATGTTCTCCAATTCCAAGGTTTGTAAGAAACAAGGGGAGAGAACTTCGTCGGGTGAAAGAGTGAGAGAGGAAGGCAGTGATTAGTTGTGTCTGTGTGAGGGTGTGTGTGGATGGGTGTGTGTGTCTGTCTGTCATCGTCTGGGTGGGCACGGTGGGGTAAATTAGTGGCCAATGTCTACGTTTAAGGTGCAAATGCCTTCTATGCCACTCCATCCCCAGCAACGCCACTGCGTTTGTGCTACATTCCAGTTACTGAGGTAAATGAACATAAACATCTAGGTGAAAACCTAAACAAAAGTTGTCAATGAAATAACCGTTTCGAACATATAAGCTCAAAGCATGGGCTCGCCTCAACATGGTGGTAAAACTCAAATTCATCGTCAACGTCTTGGGAAAAATATTTCGCTTTTGTGAGACCTCGATTTAGCTGATACTAATTCTGACGAACTGGGAAAACCAAGTAGTTAGGACATTAATGTTTTGAAAAATAAATCTTTTGTAATTGGACGATTTTTATAGTTATTCTTCACGTGTTGAAGTTTTCAAAACTTTCTCATTTTTGAGTTGCGATTGGTGCCATGGTTTTTGAGTTATAAATATTTATTAATATAAACAAGTTCGTATGTTTGAGAATGTTTGATCAGCCTTCAGATTTGTTCCCAGATGTACACGCCACTCTGCTGTGGGGAAATTTTTTTTTCCTAATTGAGTTTGGGGACCCGGTTCGTAAACAATGTGGGAAAATTGGAGGTCTCTGTTCTAATATTCTGAAAAATGTTCTCCAAATTGCAAGGTCTGTAAGAAACAAGGGGAGAGAACTTAAAAAAGTATTAGTTCTTGAGAAAATATGCTTCTTGGACAAGATGATGAACCCGAAAAATAATAGAAGTATCCCATTATCAACTTCACCTATGGTAAACTAATTTATATTCCCGAAAGCTTTCCCCACATTGATGGATTGGGACTGGGGACTAGTCTACACATAATGGTTGTATCTAAGTTAGCATAACAAGTCGGATTTCGCGTCTCGGTTAAACATAAGCTCTAAGCCGCAAATCTCAGATCATTTTCCCGTCAATTCATCACAATAACGTATATGTGCCAATGACCCCACCCATAGCCCAAATACACATCATGAAATGAAAAAGGCAACTTTTAACGATCATAAGATTAGTAAATAAACCTCTCGTGTACCCCATGACGTCACTGGACAAATAAGCAATTCATCAAATAAGGACGAGGTCACTACATCTCAGTTCAAATCATAAACTGATTTGTAATTTAAACAACACTTCAATCGGAACATCGGAATAATCTAGAAAATTGAAACGATTTACAAGTCACTTAGTTGATGGAAAAAATAATATTGCAAAATGGACAACCACGAATATTTCGCGTGATGACGTCAGACGGTAACATATGCTATTGGAGACGTAAACACAGAAAAAAACAACCGAGCTCTAATCCAATCAGAGGGCGAAAATTTTAGTCTTATCGGAACATACTATGTTATAAAAGCTCTTCTGTTGCGGTTAAACATTACTAAGCTAATGTGCATTACTCTATGACAATATACAAGCCCATATCAACTCAGAAAACATAAATGTTTTGCAGATATAAGCCAGTGAGGTGTATCCATATTTTTCCTCGTTTCAATATTTTGACAAATTCGCAGATGGAAAAAGTTTTTGAACATCTCTTAACAAGTAAAAAGACCACCACACCCCACCTTCAGCCATCGAATGATTCTCTGTGGTGATCTCCGCCTGAAGGTAGACACTGAGTCGTACAGAATCTTGATTACTGATTCGCTGGTAACTTGACCCGACACGAAGTCTTGGAGTTCACAAACCACTGTGTCTCAGTACCCAGTTTTTTATGAACGTCTCCCACTTTCTATTAGACTACAGCAATGAAGAGTATGCATATGTGCAGTGTTCACGCTGTTGGTGACAATGGCGCAAATTGCACTAAAAATTAACCTTGGCACCAAATATACAGCATTTGGCGCCAACATTTGGCACCACAAGTATAATTTTGGTATGTCTCAAAGGCTTTGCAGATTATTATTTCAGTGTGTCGTTTCCCCATAAATCGTTTTCTGGCTACACAGGCGAGGTAGAATTCACATGTGTCAAGTAATCTGTAGGTAACAGGTTTAATCATGGCATTGTTTTGTGTCAGCTGAATTATCTGTGTATCCATTTAATCTGATTCTTACAAAAAAAAATTTTTTTTCTCAGTCTTTTTTTTATCTTCCTCAAACCTTTTATAAGACTTCTGGAAGAAAAGAAATTATTTCCCATTATAGTTTAAAACTGGAGTGAATAAAAAGTGAGTAAATAATAATAATGAAATTATTTTGTAAACTTTAATAATAGCCTTTTTAGTTTATTCATTTATTGTTGTATATATTATCTATATTTTTGTCAGTTGAGGATTTTATTTTCAACTGAAATGCTTACCCCCCCCCCCCCCCTCCCCTCCCAGGTAATACTACATTAAAACATCGTACTTTGAATAAAATAAGGAGCCATCGGCAATGCTTCCGCATTGTAGATGGCTCCGTGTTGCAATCAAAAGACGATACATGTTTAATTTGTTCAAAAGAAATTCAAAAGACAAATATCACTTGGCACCAAACAATGTCGGGCCAACGAAAACACAGCGTTTGTGTACTGAAGTTTGTTTTTTGTAACACGATCCTTGGCTCCAGTTCTAAGTTGACTTCTGGATTTGTAAATTAGTAGTATAAAACTCGTTTTGGTTGCGATTCTTTCTTTTTTTCAAAGAAATGGTTGTGACATATGTGTGTGTACTTTTAACAACATACTCTTTGTGTATTTTTTCGTTTTAAGGATGAATTAAAAATGCGCTTTAAAGATGAATTCCTACCAATGACGTTCAAATATTTGGAGAGTCTCATGAAGAAATATGGAGGCGAATCTGGCTACTTTGTGGGATCTGAGGTATGTGATATAATAATTTCTATTGATTTCTTACAGTCAAGCTTCATAGAATTCAGTCTAAAATAGACTAGCCTTTATTGAACATAATTGTTAATTTCGCTCTATGTGTCCGGCTCAGAGAGGCCCCACCATTTTCAAAAAGGGGATCAACACTTTTAAATTGACGTTAATATGTGGGTACGACAACGCTTAAGCTAAACCATAAAGGAAAGAGAGGCTCCAATGATGCATGATTAGGCAGAATTTATTTGATCACCATTATTTTGTACACTTGGTCGCATCATTGACTAGTACAATATATTTCAAGCCCCCAACCAAATTCTGTATGAATTCGACGCCATTAGAGCCTGGAACCAGTCTTGCCTTTAAATATCCCATCGCCTTTGTTTGGATTCAATCGCTTGAAATATTCCAGTTGTCGGAAAAGCGAACCTACGGTTCGCATTTCCGACCAACTGAAACGTTTCAGACGATTTAATCTAAAAAAATATAAACATTCATTTTTTTAAATCAATGCGAGAAATGTTTTTCAGTCGCAACTTAATTCGACCGAATCTTTAACCCTTTACCCAACGTAACGGCCAAAACTGGCCAGCGCTATTCTCAAAAATCGCCAGTTAATTTTCATTATTTTTTTATTTTTTGTCTCAAAAACATAGGTTATGACCGCTCATTGGAACGAGCTCACCGAGCTCGTTCCAATGAGGGGTCATAACCTATGTTTTTGAGACCAAAAATGAATAAAATTAGTTATTCAAGAATTTTTTTTTCAAATGTCATCTGCTCTTCATGTTAGGTAAAGGGTTAATGACTTAACCAGTACTATTAATTGGGCATGTTTGTTCACTAAATAATTACGAATGAAGACTCGCTATAGTAATGGGATATGGACCGATCTGACAATTACGACCACTATCATGAAATACGCCATTGACATTATGAAATGTCAGATATTATGCTTAATGACAAGGCAGTACAGAGGTTGGCACTGGTTTTGGAAATTTTTGACCAAATGCAAGATTTGTAGAAATTGGAGGAAGTGGACAAACCTGCTGAGATCACCGACCACAAAGAAGAGAGTCCCGCAAGAATAACAACGGACTCTGAAGAGAGGGCTAATGTTAGAAAGACACTTGGATCTTACATTTCTCTGTCTTTCATGGAGAAATATCGAATCGGAGGGTCAACGTTGATAAAGCCTTAGAAATAAACCAAATGCAGCTTGCACAGTTGGGAAATCCACCAAAATAAACAATACTGGAGCCATCGACACCGCTTCGATTTACTCCAATACTCACTTTTCGGTCACCCGGTCGATCCATGCCTGACATATTAAAACATGTGCTAGCACCCGTCCATCTGTCGATGGGGACATGCGCGCTGTAAAGGCCAAATCTGCCCTGAGGTCGAAACTAGCATATGAGGTCTCTGGCAAGGCAATTCCCGCTGTCTGATTTTCTTTTGTTGATGGATGTGCAATTCTTTGTGTTGTTCAATGGCCTTCCAGTTACTGATTTCATACATTCTTTCGAAAGCTTTATGAGTCAATATAAAAAAATGTGCCATTTTGGTGTCCCGGAGGAATACCGATTTTTGGTAATGCAGTTGAAGCCAAATATTTTTGTCAGTGGTCTGGGGGCCATTAGTTCTAACAGAAAAACGCGAAAAAATGAATCAATTGGTGGGGTTAGCAGTCGCCCTATCTTGATTTATACCCCAAAATAAGGAAAATGTGGTGTCCCCAATCCATTTTCTGATGTTATTTGTACTGCTGTAGGAAAATATGCATAACACCCATTAATATTCCTTCCGATATTTGAAAATGACACTTTAGGCTAAGCTATAAACTATCATTGCATCACCGAGAATGCTTTCTTATTTGGAAAATTTCCCGTCGAATTCTGTCCCTCGATTTTATGTATGTCCTGTAACGAAGCCTTTTTGCATCGAAGTAATGAGACCTCCCTATGATTAATGGAATACGTCATTTGACGTTTGAGTCGAGTCTCATGCAATATTACAAGAAAATTTCCGATATTCGTATAAGTTACTAAGATATTTGTCATCTAGTGCTGACAGGTTGGTGCGTAATTTTTAAAGCTGTATAGAATGCTACGGGTATATTGTGATATTACGGGGTGGATGAGGTATCTGGTGAAATCTGTTTAAATGTACTTTACTGCGAACTTTATAATTGCAAATGCTCGTTCCTAGGCACAGGAGACATCATTATGATTTTGCTATTTTTCTGTACGTTGGTATTTCCTGTAACGGTATAGTGCTGTAACAGTGAAATTTGTAACATGAAACAGTAAAATTGTTATTTGAAAAACAAATACGTCTTTCTTCCGTTGTAATAGAGAATATTTTCTAGGTACTTTTTCGGCATTTGTAGAAAAGGATCCACCATGTGCAATCTTTGTATTCTAACGAAACGATCCAGAACCGAAGGAGGAGGTTCTGTTCGAATATGAATGTTTTAAAAATTGCGTTACAGTAAATACCCTTATCGTTATAGGAAAGTCAATATTGGTCAAATAACTGCACCTATCACATGCAATGTCCTTGCAATGTCGTTTGTTAATGACTTTCCATACTCACTCGGTGTTAGGAAGTGCTATGGCGTGGTGGGATACCATCTTGTTTTGAAAACACAAATGGTTGTTTTACAGTTACACGAAATACACATGATGTTACACGAAATACAGTGTTGTGATGGAATTGCTCAACTGAATATTTGGACATACAGATTCTGCAATTCACTTTGATTTGTGTTTTTTTCTATCGCCATATTGATTTTTCAAACATAGGTACTAATTTTTCCCATAAAGATGATGTCATTTTCTCCCGTGACACAGCAAATGTGTGTTACAATTCAATTCAACCCGTATTAGGCCGCATTCCTTGCAGTTTGGGTACATCAACTGAAAAGTAACAATGTTGTTTCTGTTCCAAAATAAATACCACATCATGCCCCCCAGCATATGAGGTGGTATATAATTAACTAAAGTATGAATAAATAACCTTGAGCGAGTTTTTTTGTCATTCGTGTAACACCTATGTATTTACTGTAACACGAGCCAGCGAAAACCGCTATGGCTCCGCAGTTATGAGATCTTTTGTGCAAGTTGATACTCGTATAAGATAGAGCAGACCTTATCAAAATTAAACTTCACCACAATGTTGGGGTAACATTATCTAGAACGAGTTTTATGTCTTTCGTGTAACATTTATGTATTCACTGTAACACGAGCCAGCGAAAAACTCTATCGCCCCCCAACTATGAGATCTTGTGTGTTGGTAGGTTTTCCATGAAACAGAGCAAACCCAGTCATGAAAAAATGATACCACAACGTTTGAATAGCATTGCTCACTAACCTGTGCATGTGCAGTTGGCCGTCCTATGAAAATCTGGATATTTGCTGTCGTGTATTTCCCATAACAGGGGATGTTTTTTAAAAAATATTCAGGAGCTATTCTCGGACCAGAAACACTTTGTCTGCATATATGATTGTTAGCCCCAACCGCACATGCATAACAACATAAGCAATCGATACAAAACCAACTCCATGTGTAACGAATATTCAAATGTTTGTAAAATTTAACTTTCTGGATATCTATACTGATACATGTCACAAACATGTAACAAATATATTCTCTTCCCTGTTTTCTGGCATTATATTGTGGAAGTTGTCACCACCATGTAATATTATCATGATGAAGACCAGTTCTGTCAATATGGCAAATCATAAGTGTTGACCGAAGGTGCCGTTACAGTAAGGACATATTATGTTGCCTGTCATGCTACAAGTCATCACTGTATGAAAGCCCTAGCAATTTTAGACTCAAATCGAGCATTCCTGTAACTCACAATGATTGTTGGTTCGAAATATGAAATAAACTTTTATTTCGCCATGTATTTGTTTTCATGATTTGTGCTAGGTGAAAATGGCACATTTTTTGATATTGACTCATATCTTTTCACTTCTCAGAACTGGTTCTAGGTTCCTTATATTTCGACAGGTAATATGTATACAGTATTAAGTCAGAAGCTCGAATTGGGATAACGAAAAGTGCCTCTAAACATCGCAGATTGGTTGCAAACATACCCTTGCCATCAAGAAATGTCATATTGTTAAATGCAAAAAAAAAAAAAAAAAAAAATACAAAAACAAGGCGCAACAGACTGACCTTACATACTCTGAAATAATTTCCAGAGCTTCCAAAGAGAGGTATTCCAACACGTTGATTGTTAATGAAATTCCCACCCAGGTTAATAAGGACAGAGATCTGAGGTCAAACCATGAAGAGACAGATGTAATAATATGTCAGCAAGACTCATTCATATGAAAAAGTATACAAGCCTGAAAACGAAGCTGACTATGGAGTCAACGGGGAATGATAGAAAGGTAACTGACATCGGTGAGATTTTCCGAACCAATTTAGATATAGGTCCAAAACTTATAGCCACACATGTTTTCTCTGAGTGTGATACGGTTGAGCAATGCTTTGGAATTGGGAAAGCCATTATCCTAAAGGAGTCTTTACATTTCTCTCTTCGCGATCACTACCAGGCAGTTGTGTGGTTTGCCGCGGACTCTAGGATATCTCCCAATCAAGACCCAATTGGATTTAAATGGAGCCGTGAGGAGCAATCCAAGACCCATGTTTCTGTTGGAACCCCACCTGTAACTGAGCCAGCTCCTCCACAGGTCACGAAGTTGATCAAGTGCTGTTGTAGTTCAAATCAAACGTGCAGTAGCAAGCGATGCAGTTGTGCATCTGCAAAAATGTCTTGCATTGCAGCTTGCACTGTTAGGGAGACCCAAGATACTAAGAATGAGTTCACCCATTACCACGGGATCAGGGGACGAGGATGACTCGGCAGATAAAAATTCCGATGAGCGAAAATGATTGAAGGATATTGATATGATGCCGAAGATGATTTATTTCAAGTTTATGACCACGAACCCAAGCGTCACGCTGGCTTGTGAAGTGGTTCCAAAAGCTTTTGTTTTATCGTCTTACCCGTGAGACTAGAAATCCTTTTTCACGTCAATCCCGCTTAAAAGGATCATGTATATAGATCATTTTCTCAGCAAAAAGTCTCAGCCATTGTCAAATTTGCTCAACGTTGTGGTGATGCACCTTAATTTTGTAAATGACCTTGATAAGATCGTTACTTGTGTTGAGAATCCTAATTTCGTGGCATGTTTGTCCATCGTGAAAACGTTCTCAGATTTTTACATGGCCGGGGAAGGGGCATTTCCGGGAACGAAAGTTTGTCTCAACACCCTATCACCGTGGTTAATGTGTGTGTGGCCGAACTGAAGGTCACCTTTTATTCTGCCCCCTCTGGAGTCCCACAAAGGATTCGGTTCGGGTATTTTGGAAAAACGAATAGGGACACATTTCACTTTTCGACCGTTGTATGAGCTCAATACAAAACATGCCAAATCGTGATACTTAGCAAAATGTCAAAAAACTCCGACAAAAATTGCGTTTTTAATAAATTTGTTGGACATACTCACGATCATCTGGGAGCTATCACGCCAAAATTACCAGGAAATGTGAACTTGTGATCTTTTATACGATATAGCCTTAAAATTATTAAAAACTTTAAAAAATCTGTAATATGTGGGATAGAAAAAAGGAATTTACGAAAATAGTGTTTTTTGGGCGCCGTTTTATATCTTCACATTGTTTATTCTTTCAATGCCAGATAAAATACAATATTAATACACTGTCATATTTGGAAAGTTATCTTGGCAACTTCTGAGTTCAGTTATTTGTAGATGTGTTTTTCAAAGTTCGATGTAGTCATCTATTATATACTGTTCAAAAAAAGAAACGCAAAACGGGTTTTCTGTGATGAGGGACGTTCCCGCGTTATGAGATAATGAGATAGAGAACGAAATCAATTCATAACCAAAGTTTTAATGGATGAATGAAGCACAAATGGAGACGTTTCAGACGTGAACGTCAGGAGTCGACGTCATCTAAACTCAATATCTAGTGTGACCGCCATCTGAGTCCAAAACTGCTTGGCACCTTCTGTTCACTGAAGCAATCCTATTCCGGATGGAAGGTTTAGATATGGTAACCCACTCTTCCTGCAACGATTGCGCCAACTGCGGTAACGCCTGAGGTTGTGGTTGATGTTGTCGCACACGTCGATCCTGTTGATCCCATAGATGTTCGATCGGGTTCAAATCTGGCGATTTGGATGGCCAGGGCAGGACTTCGATGTTGTTATCCTGTAGATAAGCTGTCTTGAGCCTTGATGTGTGCGGTCGGGTGTTGTCATGCTGGAAAATGGCGTTGGCATTCTGCATAATGGGGAGCACGTGTGGCTGCAAAATTTCATCTCTGTACCTCTGCGTCGATCAAGTTATCCTCAACATGGACGTGGTCCATTCTACCAGTGTGTGAGATGGATGCCCACATCATAACGCTACCACCACCAAATCTGTTCGCCTCCCGAACGTAGCTTTGTGCAAAACGTTCTCCACGACGTCTATCGTCCATCAACTCGGCGAAAATGGAAACGGTGGGTCACACGGGGTCTCCCGGATCTTGGAAGGTCCAGCGTTATCCTCTGGAGTTGGTAGCGGTTCCACAGGCGCGTGATGGTGCTCGGTGAGACATTGAACACTCTTGCTACATTCGAAGCTGATTCGCCTGTTTTCAAGCGGTCAATAGCATTATTTCTCTGAGCTTCGATCAAACGCTACATTTTGCATGAGCAAGATCCGTTTAACGCTGTGCGAATTCCGACCGATTTCCATGTCCATTTATACGCTCACACGCTCAGCTCGCATGCTCGGAGCGTGCAACTTCATGATCAGGTATTCACTCAGTGGAAACTTTGTTTCGTTAATTTCCAATATTTCTGTGGTCACGGTGGCTGAAATCATGCCCCATTGCCCAAAATGTTACATAATTTTTAACCACCACGATATGTCGTGAACCATGTCTACAGCCACAGTTCATCACTATATAATCCAAAATTTGCCATGTTATCGTGACTATACTCGTTTTGCGTTTCTTTTTTTGAACAGTATATAAACATTAAGTCTGTGTTCCGTCTAGCTAGAAATGCCAGCGTTTGTGTAGTATAGACCTTCCCCTTCAAGATGATCCCGGCTGCGTCGTCACCAGCCTTGGGGAAATTTAAATATTCCCTCTCAAACAACATGGCTGCCAAATTTACTAAAATGATCAACTGAGACCTGAGAAAATACTGCGTGTTATTATTAGTAATGATTCCTATAACTGTAAAGGCTATCTTCGACCATCTATATGAGACTGAGGATATCTACTAAGTACTTTATATACTGCTCGCGACGGTAAGTATTCGGTGGCATCTGATCACTCAACAAGTGCGCACGTATTCTATGATCGTCCTATATTCTAGACTTGCTTTTTCTTACATTTTGAATCTTTATTACATGATTGAAGGCAAATGTCGTTTTCTTGTATAAAGAGCGTTTTGCAATTCAAACGTTTTTCGCGTTATGTGCTTTATTTACAGTCCACGGCGGTAAGTATTCAGCAACATCTGATCACTCAACACGTCCGCATGTATTCTATGATCGTCCTATATTCTCGACTTGCTTTTTCTTACATTTTGAATCTTTGTTATATGACTGAAGGCAAATATCCTTTTCGTGTATTGTGATTTATCTCTTACTGTTATTGTATAGATTCTGAAATACAGTATCTTCAATTCTTGTTTGTTTGCTATTCGTCGATTTTTGTTCATTTTTCATACTCGTTTGAAGGTTTTCTAATCATGTCGGAGGATTGCTATTTCATCAACATATAAAATTGCTCAAAATCCAAAAGTACTTTCGTCAAGGTTCTGGGCCATCGTATCAGGAAAATCATCAGTAACAGTGATGTGTATGGTGATGATCTTCACTTAAGTTTAGGCCCACGACTTGATTCCGATTGTGACCTCGCTCTTGTTGCTCACAATTCATGCATCCACAAGTACTTGCATCCAGGAATTCTAGCTAGAGCTCTGAAACGGCACTCTTCTGCAATGGGCGCGTCTGATGGCACGAGAGTGGCATAAAAAATAGCTCGTCGTTCTCTTGATAGACGATTCTGCTTCAAAACCGACTGTTTGTTCTGTGGTGAAGAATGTTAGGTTGATAAAGATAAACATCACCCTGATCGATGGAGGGCGGCGTATGTGTTTAGAGAGATAGGCACAGAGGACATAATTTCTTCAAAGGAAGCAATTCTTCAAAAGTGTGACGAAAGGGGCGATGAATGGGCCCAATAAGTTAGGATTCGTCTAAGTGGAGCAGTAAGCTTCCCCAAGCTGCAGATGCTCGCCGCTATCACGCTGACTGTCGATCAAAATTTGTTGGGTGTAGAGCCGTTCATTCGGCTGCAAGGGGTGTACAGCATGTACTGAGCAATTTGAAATTGACAGTCCCCTACTGATTTCATACTTGCTAGTTTTGGGTGTCATAAATCTAAAACAATGTCTGATGCTTGATTTAGAGTATGGGCTGACAGACAAGGGAGCGACGACCGTTTCCGAACAGTGCAGTTTACCCCCAAGCACAGAGGCATTCGCAGAGAACTTAAAGCGTGGCCATTTTCAAGCATGTATTTGGAAGAATGCATTGAACTAAGAGCCCCCCTCACCCCCCCCCCCCACCCCTCCCCCCAGCTTTGGACCCTGTAGACTATGGTTTCGTTAAGAAAATAGAATCCAAATCACTTTTACCAATAACTGTGCCCTCTGGTGTGTCACTAGCACCGGGCAGTATCCTCAGATAGAAAAGGATACTGCCCGGTGCTAGTGGACCAGAGGGCACAGTAAATTCAAGTCTATGTGAAAAGGGTTAACGTAACAGGAATAAATTATAAAGAAAGAGAATTCATGGATGCTTATTTTCGGGAGTAAAATATTTTTTAACAAATCAGAAATGGGTTTTCGTCAGTATTTACAGATATTCATACAGGAATCAGAACATTTTTATAAGAAATCAGAAATGGCATGTATGTGACCAGCATTCAAAGGGTTTGATACACAAATCAGAAATGGACATTTTTGGTTCTGCACACTATTTTGAGTGATGAAATACATTCATAAACTTTAGAAATGCATTAAGGTGTAATAAAATGCATTTCCCAGTCTTTCTGAATAATGCCCCCATATTAAGATCTTCAGAGGGTTAAAATATTCTCTTTAAATACTCCATTTTAATCCTTTAAATGGGCGCGCAGTGGCTCAGCTGGCAGAGATGCAGGCTGCAAGGCGAGAGGTCCTCGCTTTATCCTTGGGCAAGACACTTCACCCCATTGCCCACGTGGGTGCATGGTGGCGCTGTGTACTAAAGCCTACTGCACATCGATAGTGCACCCGTCTTCAACCAATGCTAACCCTGCTTGTGTAGAGTTAGTATGTTGGGAATCTGACAGTTGCTCGTTGTTGCCCGGTGGTTCTTCCCGGGTACTCCGACTTCCTCCACCCGAAAAACTGTCGATGTCATGATTAGCCACTGTGCAGAAATATGTGGAATTAAAAACCAATAAATAAATAATCCTTTAAAAAATGAGCTCAATCCAATAAAGGATCATAAGCTATGCTTTTCAAGCAAAAATGAAAAGGTAATTAAAACTGAAGACATTACTGTGAATAATGTTGACCGGTTTTCGCCGTTATGTTGGCTAAAGGTCCCTTACTTTGAAAGGCACACTGAAAAGGTTCCCATTCCACATAGAATTAAATGTTACAGAAAATAAAGCGAAAAACATTAAGTTTCTCAGCTGACAGTACCTGCTTTTACACCCCGGAGGGATGGAACAGCACAAATCTGAGACATTCTCTTAATGGCACTTTGACACCAAAGGTTTCTGCACTCTCGGTGAGACCGAGCCGAGCGCAGTGAAAGACTATAGAACCCCTCTAACAAATGAGTTTTAAACAGTCATAGCACTAACACAGTTAACAGTACAGTCGATCGTGTCAGTATTGCATTGTTACCGACATTCTGACAGTTTTGTGATAGGTTTCAACATTTATTCAGTGCAGTTTTATGGAAAGGGTTAACCTTATTCTGCCTGGAATAAAATATGTGCAATCAACATTGAAGTCTTGAGAGGGTTAAAAGCATTGAACTGAATAAGATAGGTTTCAACAATTATTCAGTGCAGTTTTATGGAAAGGGTTAACTTTATTCTGTCTGAAATAAAATATGTGCAATTCTCATTGAAGTCTTGAGAGGGTTAAAAGCATTGAACTGAATAATTTATAATTTATTTCCTTGCAAGACAAAGGGTTTCTCTCAACTTCGTTCCAGGAACTTACATCCCATTATCGTAACAAGGTTACATTTCATTTTTTGACAGTTGCCACCACTGATGTTTACATTATCTCCAGTGTGAAAAACATAGCATCCTATTGCTTGGGGAGAATTTACTGCATCAGGAAATTGGAGGCTGTGAAAACCCTAGGGCCGACTGGGCCATACTCAGTGGCTCTAGCGACCTGAAAAACATAGATGGCCGAGAATGTCTGACTGCCTATCAGTATGCCAAAAATCAGCGAGAAAGGACGATTCCTTTTCGAGTTATCGTGGGGACAAGGAAGAACATAGAAGACAGAAGACAGAAGAATAAGAAGAAGAAGAAGAAGAAGAAGAAGAAGAAGAAGAAGAAGAAGAAGAAGAAGAAGAAGAAAAGAATGAAAAAGAAACCGAAGAAAAACGATAGTCTGTGTGTTTCACACAGACTAATTATCAGCAGTCTAACTCGATGATTGATGCAAAGACCCAGTTTTGACCACTGCACATCCTTTTATAATCCCAGATACAACTCATATGGCTTGAAGTCTTCTAACTTACTTTTGTAGGATTCATTTCACATTTGTGTCATCTGTGTCAGTAAGACCGTCATTTTGGCGACCATTCTGAATCTTTCACATTTCCGGAATAAGTATTTCGTCATTGTTCTCATCTCAACTGATCTGACACCTCATTAATATATCTTAACCAAATGGATATGTTTCACAAACACTCTCCTCAAACTCGTCTTTTAGCATTTTCGTTTCCAAACTGTTGTAGTGTTGGCCATTCTGATGGTCATGTTACAGAGAAAACTCTGACAAAAGTCTTATTTACCATAATAATGTACATATTATAATAATTCCTTTCTCATATAGACGTTGTATTTTTCGTCCTTAGTATAATGCATCTGTATACACCTATCTGCATAGTTTCCACACAAATTGCATTCTGAAATAATTTGTTCACGTCTCATCGACATTTGACACTGTATGATGAAGATTGTCCTTCCCATTACGCCACTACGTGTAAAATTTGCTTTTTCTGACCAATTATTGGTGTAAATGGTAGAATTTCAATATTTTGGGCGGCCATCTTTATTTTTGACAATATCTCAATTTCCCCAAAGCTTGGATATTCAAAAAGACATCCTCGTGGACTGAAAACCCTTGAGAAAAAACTTGTTACGCCAAAACAAGCATTTGTGCTCTGGTTGCTTGACTAAACTATGTGGCGAGCAGTTTCGCAGTATTTGGCGCTTCCAGACCAAGGACGTTGTCATGGGGGTGGGGGCATCAGTTTTCTAATGAGGGGGTCACATGATATGGTTTTGCTGAAATTTAAAAAAGAAATCAACTGTTGAATTTGTAATTTCCGGATGTGGCCGATTCGTTAAGTGAAGGGTTATGATGTAGAATTCAGAATCTGTACACGCTGTGACTGTAAATTATCTAACTGAGGCTCTTGGTAGTCACAAATTCCAACTGCGAATCAATATTTGAGATGATTTTATTACTTTTCAATCCAATCAATATTTGGAGGACTTTCACTACTTTTCAGTCTAAAAACGCCATATTTTGGCCAAATTTATGATGTGTACTGGTTTCTAGTGAAGTCTTGGCTGCCAATATGGGCAGCCAAGACTCCACTAGACACCACTGCTAAGTCAGTTTTATTATGGGAGAGGACAACGTCAATAGAATTCGCTCGGCATATAACCCTTTACCTAACATGAAAAGCAGACGACACTTGTAAAAACAATTCTTGAACAACTAATTGTTTTCATTTTTTGTCTCAAAAACATAGGCTATGACCCCTCATTGGAACGACCTCGACGAGCTCGTTCCAATGAGGGATCATAACCTATGTTTTTGAGACAAAAATGAAAATATAATGAAAATTAACTGACGATTTTTGAGAATTGCGCTGGGCGGTTTTAGCCGTTAAGCTGGGTAAAGGGTTAAGTCCATTTCAAACACTGTTGCAGTTTTTCCTTGCGAGAATAATTTGTAAGAATCCATTAGAATTCGATTTATCTTGATAAAACTATACAACGTAGGTGTTTTGGGTTTGTTTTGTATCTAGAAAATTATAATCTTCCAGTCCCGTGTCAAACGCATCCCATTTGGTTCAGTAACTGTTCAGCAACAAACCAAGAATAACGAGTTCGCTGCAAAATACACATTTCAAGAATATTGGTCCTGTACCTGTCGAGTCTGACAGACTGCTTCCGCTTCTGCTTTTTCTCAAAGGCTTTCACTGCGATTTAATTGCAATCTCGTTTGTATCTACTGAATGCAATGCCGAAAGGCGTACTGCACGTCGATGTGCACTTGTCGTCAGCCTATGCTAACCCTGCTTGTGCGGAGTTAGTACGTTTGGGGAGACTGGTCGTTGCTCACCGCTACACGGTGGTTGTCTCCCGGTTCTCCGGCTTCCTCAACCCGTACAACTGTCCGACACAAGGTGACCCTGACTGTCGAAAGTGCTGTTAAACATGTCTTAGGGCACTACATTTTGCAAACTTTTATTGGGGTGGGGGTGGAATGGGGGTTAGTCTTCACTTGGACCATCTTGTCGTCGCCACCCCAATCCACTTCACTTCAGGGGAATGGAAGGAAGGGATCCTGGTTAGGACAGGGAGAGCCCCCCCCCCCCCCCCCCAAAAAAAAACAAAAACCACACAACATCCTTTCAAATATCATCTTTGCCTGTCCCCCTTCCCCGCCCACTATTATATAATCCTGTCCACGCGCATCCATCAACCCCCTGACAATTTCATCTTAGTAGCATAAACTGTCTAGGGGAGTCGCAATTACATACATACGTAAATCCAACGCACCCGCAATATATACAGAGTCAAAAAGAGAATGTATAATAGAAGCAAATGTGGAAAAATAGCATAAAGGATGAAATATAATAGTTCTAATGTTGCATGTTTGTGGACAAGAAGTCGTGCAAATAGTTTAATGACATGTTGTTATTATCCACCCAAACGTATGCAATTTTGCTACGGACTTCAAAATAGCTCGTGCTACCCGAGAATGTCAAATTGAATGGGTGATCAATGATTTTCTTTGTGTTGTGTTATGCTGTGCTTGAGAGCCTGGGTTATTGAGAAAACACGCTAGTTTTTGTCTTCCGGCATTTTAAAAAATTCCAAGGTTAACCGAAAATCAGAGGTTGCGTGTCATTGGTATGCATGAGGCTTGGATACCTCCAGATGAGCTCGCTGCTGAGTTCGTAGTCACTTTGGCCACTATTTACCGCCTAATTGGAAGGTATAGAACCACTGGATCTACTGCCGACCGACCGCGTTCAGGTCGACCAAGAGTGACGACCCCTGCACCAGATCGACGACCCCTGCACAAGATCGACATATCAGGACGTCTCACTTGCGGGATACTTTCCTACCGGCGACGAGGACAGCAACAATTACTCCTGGTAGAACTAACAATAGAATCAATGCACAAACTGTACGCAACAGACTCGCTGAACACGGCATCTGAAGTAGGCGTCCATACCACGGACCAATCCTTACCCAACGTCATCGTACTGTCAGAATGGAATAGGTACGCCGGTGCGTTCGCTGGACTCAGCAGAGTTGGAGCAAACTTCGTTTTAGTGATGAATCATGATTTTGTCTACGGTGCGCTGATAGTTGGGCAAGAGTGTATCGCCGACGAGGAGAACGGTTGACATCCAAAGACTTATCAGGTCCATGCGCCGTCGATGTCTTGCCATCCAAGAGGCAAACGGTGGACATACACGCTATTGGCTGCATGTGTGAACTTTTCATTTCACCCCATGTCTGAATTTCGACGTCCTTACGTGACGCTGGCAACAGCAAGAACATGAAATTATACAAATTCATACAGCTAGACTCGAAATATGAATTTACAATAATTTGTTTGGGATTAAAGTCGATAGTACTAAAAGAATTGCTCCTCGAAGTTTTTTATACTTTCCTTTTTGACTCAGTATAGTTATGATTGTGAGATCAAGGCTAAATCTGTGATGTTTATATTTTTCAGTTGACATGGGCTGATCTAGTATTTTACGATTATGCAGAAACAGTTTTCACGTTTAGCGACTCAAAAATACTCGACAAATTTCCACTACTCATCGCAAACAGAAAAAAGACAGCAGAACATCCGAAGATTAAAGATTATCTAAAAAATCGCCCCCAGTGTCCATATTAGTCATCCTGAAAAATTCCATCATTAAAGAAGATTAACGAGGATTAGACTGCTGTACTTCGAATGAGCAAAGTAAAGTCCATTCCTTTCCAATAACCGTTTTCAAGAATTTCTTCACAGATGGTAAACCAACGATGAAGCTGCACGTGTGAAAGTTTGTCGCCCCTGGTGAGATCCAGAACTAAGTCATGATTGTGGTAGGCGATAGAGGAGTGGTAGCTAAGCGTTTGGATTGTTTTTATCTGTATTTGAAGACTTCTTGACATCTAGTGATTGTACATCCCCAAATATGCAAGACATGCAATGGCAGTGGCGTATCCAACAGAAGGGGGGGGGGGGGGGGCTTGCCCCCCCCCCTCAAAATTACAGTGCCCCCCCCCCTCAAAATGGGAGGGGGATACCGTAGGTCTGAAGTAGTGGAGGGTATGGCCCTCCCATTGATGAGAGACCATATCTACCCCACCTCAGGCCTACGACCTTCCAATATGCCTGTGGCATATATCGACCTGGCACCTCCTAATACAATTATGGCCTCCCTCAATAGGAAGTCCTAGCTACACCCCTGTGCAACAGACAAAAATGATGACAGAAAATCACATATCTATCTGCATGGGAGGTAACCGGGTACTCTCTTATATGATGTGACAGAATTTTAAAAATTTTTTTCGAACTTTATCTTCGTTCAAACTTTTGATTTCTGGACGCGAGTGCGTGACATGAGGTACATATGTGTTAGTCACACACGAAATGGGTGAGTTGAAACGTAAGTGTAGTACAGTGGTCACAAAAGCAGACAGAAAATTTCGGATCGCGACTGGGTCTCGATCTCGTCGGGAATTCTCTGTCGCCTCCCCTCACCACTCTCTTTACAATCTCATCAAAAGAAAAACATTTGTTCGAATATTGAACCTCTCTCTCAATATTTTATGCATGAAATCTGTTCTTCATGATGAGAAATTGAGTTCTCCAAGTCGGTATGTGTCGAACAAAGGTGTTTGCAATGGGACAAAGGTGGGGAATGCTAAGCATTTAGTTCATTACGTCTTAAAATGTGGGATATTGATCGGTTAAATAGAAACACCCTGTTCAATATAGTAACCTTCGAGTATTGATTATGGGAAATCTGTACCTAGGGAGGCGAATATAGTTCCCCAGGGACTCTACTTGAAAACAGTTCATTAAGAGGTATTCCCCTTAGCACAGATTGATGTTAAAACTGGATAAATCTGATCACAAGAGTTTATCGTAACTTATTTATTAGCTCGCCTGACATTCAGTCAGGAGAGCTATAGTTATCACTCACCGTCCGTCGTCTGTCGGCCATTGTCCGTCGTCCGTCGTCCGTGAACATGGTGTTTGCGTCTTCTCCTCCAAAACCGATGAACCGATTTAAGTGAAATTTGAGATAATAGTTTGATATGACATCGCATTTTGATTTTGTTCAAATCTAGTGCCTCGCCCCTCGGTAGGGACACGCCCAAAAAGTGTGCTTAAATCTTAAAAAATCTTCTTCTCCTGAACCAGCAGTAGCAGATACTTGATATTTGGTGAGCAGCTTCCTTTTGAGGTGAGGATTCAGATTTGTTCAAGAGAAGTTCGAGGAGCTATATTTGCAGTCGTTATGGGAGGGGCAAGACTTTCCACCCCGGTAGTATAGCATGTACCAGGAGGACCCTCATTTGATGGATCTCATGCTGGATATCATGTGACGTCATAGTCACGTGACCTCGTTACGCCATGTTTGGTTGTCATGGTAACCCGCGTGAGCGGCCATTTTGTCACGTCATCCCCATATTGATACGTGATGTGAGTGCGCAAAAATGGTTTCATTTTTCACATAAAACATCTTTGGATGATTCATTCACATGTTTGTTGAAATCAAATTCCAGGGTCCATATTTGGGCTGTCTATGGGAGCCCATACGTTCAGATTAGTGCGTTGAAATCAAATTCCAGGGTCCATATTTGGGCTGTCTATGGGAGCCTATACGTTCAGATTAGTGCAATATGAGGAGAATTCTTGAAAAATCTTCTTCCGATCCAACAATCAGATTCTTTTGATATTTGGAATGCAGCATCATTAGGGAGGTGAGATTCAATTTTGCTCAAGCCAAGTCCCTGGGTTCATATTTGGGCTCCCTGTGGTTCAAACTTTTCTTAGGAGGGGCAGATGCAACTTGTTCAAATCAATTCCCTGGGTTGATATTTAGGCTACCATGTCATTTGAGCGCCCTCAGCCCCCCCCCCCCCCCCCCCCCCCCCCGGGGCCTCTTGTTCGTTTACTTTTCTCTTATAATTTTAGAAACAAAGATTTGTAATTAACCATCTGCACACAGATGTCAAAATACTGAAATTGACCGAGACCAACGAACTCTGTCAAACAAGATTGAATTTGTAAAACTACAAGTTGCATAATGGGAAAAATTGCTGTTTAAATAAAATTTTTGATCTTATGACATCAGTGTGCAGAGGTTTAACACAAAACAAGAGGTGTGCTAAACCAACGTTTTTATCCCTCGGGACCTAAAAACTCCCATCATGGTGAAAAGTTGTTGTTATTGTTATTTGTGGTCTTAAATTAACATCCATAAAGTACCATTTTAGCTTTTAGTGAAGACCTGTGGGGACTATTTTGTTTCGTCTAATTTCGTCACTGAAAGCAGCCTGTTGGCTGTCCGCTGATGGCTTTTAAACTGAAATGTATGTCACTTTTCGAAAAAATGACTTTGCATCAATTTGGGATTAAAACGTAAAGATTTTTTAAATAGGTAACGCACATGATAAAAATAATACCCATGTTTTTTGTTTGTTTGTTTGTTTTTTTTTTTTTGGAGTGGTTGCCAAAATTATTTCATTTGTGGCTAGCAGGCGGAATGTTTAGTTTTCAGCGAGCGACCGCAGGCAGCTCGTTGAAAATTTATGCTTCACCTGCTAGCAAAGAATGAAATAGCTGTGGTATCCACTCATAAATATTGGTAACCTCTTTATATATAGTTATTTTCATGATGAGATTATAGAAGAAAAATGAACTGGTTTTAATTACACTCGAGGGAAATCATGGAGTATTCTTTGCATTGATCAGTTATAAAAGGATGCTCCGTAGATTTTAATTTTAAGATAAAACAACAGAAGAATTCCAACAAATTCTGTCGTCTGAATGACAATTTGAAGAAAGAAAAGAAAAGGATATTTCTACATTAAAATATCGTCCCTTCCGTGGACTAAAGTCTGGCATGAATAACACAAAACTACAGGTATAATTTTATTATTATTTTTTTTTCTTCTTGAAGAAGTGAAATATATAGAGGATATCTACGCTGTTTTAATGGATATCGGGAATTATCTCATGAGTGTGGACCTGAAAGTTTTATTTTTCACGAGGGCCTGCGGGTCCACACGAATGAGATAATTCCCGATATTCACTAAAATAGCGTAGATTTTCTTTTTATTATATGCAACGTGACATTTTACTACGCAATATTCAGCCCAATTCAACAGCAGACAGTTTCAAGACAATAACAAAGATCTGCTGGCCATTCCTTCAAGGCGACGTTCAAGGCGACGCCATGCGCCGAAGCGTGACGTCATTTAGGAAGCTACTGATGGATATTCCTCGATATCTATCGAGTCGAGAGATATCGAAAAATATCTTTTAGATAATTTGAGATAATTCACAGGCTATTTATTTATTTATTTATTTATTTATTTATTTATTTATTGGTGTTTAAGGTCACATACTTATGCACAATGGCTAATCGTGACCGTGACAGTTTTACGGGTGGAGGAAGCCGGAGTACCCGGAGAGAACCACCGAGCAACGACGAGCAGCTGTGAGCTCTCCAACATCGTAACTCTGAACTCTGCACCGCAGCACAGGCAGGGTTAGATTGGTTGAAGACATGCGCACCATCGACGTGCAGTACGCCTCAGTACACAGCGTCATCGTGCCCCCATGTAGGCAATCAATTCACAGGCTAACGTATAATAAAATCTAGTACATACAGCATTATCCCAATATCATGTGCTATTTTTATAAAATAAAAAAAACTCTCATCGCCTTCGTATGTGTATTTGTTTATTGCGGCTTAACTAGACTTTTTAAACAGCCAGGGTCACATCGCGTCTGGCAGTTTTACAGAGCCGGAGTTCACGGATAGAGCCACCAAGCAACTGTTAGACTCTGCAACTTACTAATTCTGCATAAGCAGGGTTAGCGGCGGTTGGGGGCAAGTGCACCATCGACACACAGAACGCTCCAGTACACAGTGCCACTGTGCTCACATATGGGTAATCGGGAGTAAGTGACACGCAGTTACCACAGGTGAAGATCTAACCGTCAATCTTTCGGTTTAAAGCCCTTTACCCAACGCAGAGAATATCAAAATTTAATATTTTAATTACTATTTTTTTAAGTGTTTCAATAAAAATTCAACAAAACCATATCATATCGAGCTCGTTCCATTGAGGGGTCACATGATAAGGTTCTGTTGAAATATTTAAAAAAAAAATTTTTTTTCAACTGCTCAATTTGCAAATTACGCGCGGATGCGGGCGTTTCGTTAGGTAACGGGTTAAACACCACATCATCTGGCTATATATTTGAGTTCATGTACCAGTCTAAACCAAGATGTAAATATTCCAGGAGTATGATGTCATTGTTTACATCGTACCTTTCAGCAAATCCAATCAATAGATTTCAATCTGTCAGGAGGTATATCGTACGGACTGTTTTGAATCATGTTTTGTGGTGAAGATGACACAACGCATTAAATGTACTTTGGAAGATGTTAGACTCTTAGCAAACACTATGTTTTTGAAGAATGTGCCGAGGTGTATGGGATTTTAGACATCATAATATTTCCCCCCTCTTCCAGGATCGGCACATGTCAACCACCAAAACTTGTTCTGTGGATATTTTAATATTCTTGTCACATTTTTATCCTCAGGTGTTGGCTGCAAGTATTGTTTATCTAAGTGTACGAGTATATACACGTGCGTGCTGTGTTGGCGAATTGCGCGTTTCCGCACATACGTTTTGATCAAATCTAAAATGTAAACAGAAGACTGGTTTGGTTGTGTCCTGTATGTAAACAGAAGACTTTTGAACTCTATTGTGAAGAATATGAATGAAGAATCTTTAACTGAGAAATAATATTTTCGTTTTTCTCAGGTTGAGTCACAATACGAGAATCTGTATTTTGTATAATCTGCAACCTTTTTACCTTCTTACTGGGAAGCCCACATGGAAAGACATTGCAGTAATCCACTCTAAAAAGGGGTGAATGCATGTATCAGGCATTTTGTGGCACTTTTCGTTAAGAAATTTTTTTGTCTCGACCGATATTCCGAATATGAAAATTGGCAGACTGTCAGATTTGAGAAGTCGTGTTCAAACGTATGTTGAAATACACACCTAAGTTTTTGACAGTGGCAGATGGGTTGATAATGGCGTCACCTATTTTAAAAGAAGGAAAAAGACCCAGTTTGCATTTAGAGGAAAACACAACGAGTTTCTGTTTTGTCATTATAAAGTTTTAGTTTAAGCATAACGTTTCTGAAGTATTCATTATATTTACTCATAATCTAAAATTTTGATTCAATGTCTTCTAAGTCAGAGGGGTCGAATTCTATGTGAATGTGAGAGTCATCGGAATAGAAATGGTAGCCGATTCCGTGTGAGTGAATAAACTCTTCATGAGACCGCATGTAAACAGACTCGGACCCATGTCGAAACCCTGCGGCACGTCAAACCTAAGTGGTATCTGTTCCGACTGAACACGTCAGTTGTCACACAATGACTTCTTACCGCCAGGTAGGACTGAAACCATTTCTTGGGAAACGTCATCTATATCTTGGTCGAAAGCCTATCAGATAGGATCTTATGACCAATAGTGTGGAACTCAGCTGAGAGATCTAAACAGACAAAGGCGACTGCTTTGCTATGACCCAAACTCTCCAGCACATCATTTTTAACGCTCAACAAACCGATTCTGTTGAGTGATCAGGACGATATACTGGTTGGGGCTGAAAGGTGATTACTGTCTGCTTATGCTCGGCTATTGGGCAATAATTTTCTTAATCACTTTGGGGATTAAAGAGGGGTTTGATACAGAATGATATTTTAAGCACAGATGGGTCTGCCAATAATAACTTATTAAGAAGAGGTGTAACCAGGGCTGTTTTAAGACACGGTGGTGGTGAACCGGTATTTGACTCACTCACTGACAATTTTAGTGACACAGATAACAAATACGGGTAAGCATGTCTTCAGGTAGAGGGTATTGGATCCAAAGAACAACTGCAAGTCTGTGATACCATAATGACTTTCCACACAGCGCTCGAAGGTACAGTGTTGGGTTTTGATAATCTTTTTGAGAACAAAATCGGAGAGGTCTTAGACGGGCATTGGTCACACGTATTTTCTCTTTGATCCGGGGACTGTCTAATTCTGTCAATTTTAGTAGTAAAAAAACTCCCAAGAATGTCTTCACGGTATTGGTAATCAATTGTTCTTCGAAGAATTTAGGTATTTTCTGTTTTTAAAAGACTTCTAGACCCGAAACAGTTACTTCTGGTTGGGCCCATAGTAGCTAACAAGATAGGAATTGCTTCTCTGAAGATACGGTTTTTGACAAATTTATGTTTTATATATTTCATGATGTACGCCCAATTTAGAATGTCGCCACTTTCTTTCAATTTGCAGGGATTCTATTTTGATGAACAAATTTCATCAAGGGGCAAGTCGCTTCAATTCTAACACTCTTTGATATTAGGGTGCGGTGCAAGTATTTCTGGAAGGTTGGAATTTCATATATGAGTTAGCCATACTCTGGATAGTGGAACTGTTACAGCTGCTAAAAGCTTTCGATATTCTAAGAAAGAGATTGTCATGATTGATGTACTTAAGCTTTGGATAGGATAATATTGTCTGTTCTGCATCAGATTTCTTTATACGAAGATTACAGATCACAAAGAAATAGTTAGATAAAGAAGGATCCCAAACAGAGATATCTTTAACTCCTCTCTGTGTTCCACCTTTGAGATGAAATACTATAAGAGTAAAGTGGATATTTCGCGTATCGACTTAGTGATGTAGCACTTAAGGAAAGAGAAAGCACAGAAAGTAAATATGCTGTTCATGTACCATTAGGTATACAATCCCGTGGTCCATAACCACAAATTTGCTTGTTGACACCTAATGTTTCTAGTGTGCTTCCGTCAATCAAGTAAGATAGTGAATTAATGATCGTGCACAGAGCGACGATGCACCAAATAATCGTATATACACTATATATAACCCACGTAAGCCACCCTTCGCGTTAAAAACACAAAACACATCTGGCAGATAACTTGGCGGGTAGCCGGGAATTTTGTTGGGGAGGTGTGCCTGATCAAGATCACCGCCAAGATGAAAAAAAGTAAAAGGAGTGCCTAAGAGCTTTGCAAAAACTACATGCAAACGAGAATATTTATGTTTTAAACAACTCACCCCGATATACCGTACTCTCTGTGGCTAAGCCACAGAGAGTAAGATGTATCGGGCTAAGTGAGACCGCTCATTTTATTAAAACTGCCAATTCGCAAATGGGAGATAGTCCCTGAAATGGAGCTCCAATTTTGTGGGAAGGTACGTTCGTACCCGTCGCACCGCCCATGAATTCACGACTAATATCGAATATTATGGTGATAACGTAAGCAAAAATGGCTGTACTGAGAGATATACGGGCACTTTTTAAGGAACCGAAAAATTGCGTCTTTGATTTTCATGAAACGTTTCTAGCATGGGGTTAATAAATGTCAAAATCTTCACAAAAAGTATTGTAACATTTACACAAGAAAACATACTGCAATAACGTAGTCACACAAAAAAAATCTTCGACCAAATAGATGAACAATATTTTCTGTTTCTGTATAACCGACTGGGTGATTTTTCAGAGAGAGCTGTTTAAAAGTATATTTCAAAGGATCAGTCGAAACTGTGATTGTAGAATGACTGGTTAAACATGTGACTTGGGAGTTACTGGTGCAGCATGTTGTTATAAATATCCCCCCTCTAAAAAGATGGTCGCCATGATAGTCATCTAGCGAGGTACTTATTCAGAAAACGCAAATATTCTACTAGTTTGCTAAGCACCAAGTACATCCAACTACCTGTTTTACGTTTTAGTTGAAATATTGTGATGAAAAGTGTATATATTTTTTATTTAATTATATCTTTAATGATTTAAGTACAGAAATTAAGATTTTATTTGTGTTTGACATTATTTTTTTGCTTTTGAATACGATAACCATGGAAAATGGATATTATTGGTAAATGAGGAAATTTCTCAATTTGCCAAAAAGTTGACGGAGCGAACTGATATGGGTTCCATATCGAGTATGAGACCCATTACTGTTAATTACAGCTTGACAACGCCTTCTCGTGCTCCCAATCAGATTCCAGATGGTCCTTTGTGGGATGTTGTTCCATTCTTGGACCAGCATGACACCAAGCTCCTGGACACTTCTTGGCTGGAGTGGACGAGCTGAAATTTCAAGCTGCAACTCATCCCAGACATGCTCGATTGGATTAAGGTCAGGGGATCTTGCTGGCCAGTCCATACGCCCAATCCCCTCCCTCTGTCGTTACTCCCCGGCAGCATGGGCAACATGAGGACGGGCACTGTCGTCCATCAGAATGAATCTATCACCCACTGCACCTGCATACAATCTGATTTGGACATCCAGGATCTCATCAATATACCGTTGTGCAGTCAATGTACCACTTTCAAGGACACAGAGCTCTGTTCGTCCATCCCAGCTGATGCCACCTCAGACCATGATTGACCCTCCACCATAGCGGCCATGCTCAGCAATGTTGGCTACATGGAATCGCTCTCCCGGTCTTCTCCATACCCTAGAACGTGTGTGTGGTCTAGGCAGTACCTTGACTCACCTGTAAAAAGGACAGGTCTCCAATCTTCTCTGGTCCATCCAACATAGTCCATGGCCCATTTATATCGTGCCTGGCGGTGGTTCTGGGACAGCGAATTGCGAATACACCACGTTCGTGCAACCTTTCCCGGGTAGTCTGGGTCGAAACCTTTATCCCGGATGCATTCTGAAGGTCACTGCGAAGCTGGATTGCTGTGGCAAAGCGGTTCCTATGGGCCTGAATGATCAAAAAACAGTGTTCAGCTGCAGTTGTTGCCCTTTCTCTGCCACCACCACGTCGTCTTACTGGTGTGCCATACTGCTGAAATCTTGCCCAGGCTCTGGTGATCACCGTATGGTGCACACCAAAGGCTTCACCAACCTGACGATGGGTAGCCCCTTGCTTCACCATCCCTGCAGCCCGCCACATTTCTGCTTCAGCCAAATGTCTTCTCACATTTGCATTTGCCATATTCAATCATTAAATCACAAGTGTTTGTGTTGAAATGAAGATTGAATACCCTACACATGTCATGTACATGTAGCAGCACACGAAAACATCATGAAAATCAAGGGGTATATGCTTTCCATGACTGTCACGAAAAGTCTGCTTGTAAAGAGAGCCAATGTAAACACTGGGGACCATCTCAATACATTCCTCAGTCATATCCACAAAAAATGTCGCAAATATGTCACAAGCAAATTTCACAATGATGTGTCAAATATTTGATACTTAGCAAACTTTAAGTAGTATATTTACTTGAATGCAAATCATTTCTATTCCAACAATCGAAAGATGAAAACAAATACTTGTTGGGGCAGCTATGTCTAGTGATGAAAATATTGGATATGGATCGCTAACTAATATTATCCTTGCACCATTGAAAATTTTTCTATAATTTCCAGTAGTTTTAGGGGAATTTCTCTCTGGCAAGCCAAAATGTATTTCGACACTTAAAGTCTGACAGGTTCTTTGGAATTTATAAATTGAAGGGCATCTGAAAAACCCTGGCCATATGTGCGCCCAGAGAACTAGTGAATGGGGGAGGTGGTGGATCGAGTAGAGAGGCTTCATATAATGGGTACCCGTGGGCAGGCGGAGAGCAAGGGGAAGCTACTTATATTTTGAGGCCAAAAATAAAAACACGCTATGCCCCTTTCCTCCCGGAATCTCGCGTTATATATAAAGAATAATTAAGGCTAAAAAAATTAAACTTTTGATTCTCAGGCAGCGGCGCATTTGTTTTTTCGGCCCGCGTTCGTCATATTTATTTCGGAGCAAAAGTCAAAACTATCAAGATTTGTGATTTTAGCGGTATCACATCGCAATGTACACTGTAATATGTTGTATACATTGATACAGTATTGTTATTCTCTTCACGAAATTCGAAACGATTCTCATATGTATGTACAAAATAAATATTTATTTAACTGGTTAAGAGCTAGATAAGATTTGATGGCCTGACTTTGTTTATCAAAAATTGTGTTATTACAAATTATTGGAGAGTGCCAACAGGCAATCTCCAATAATTTGTAATAGAACAAATTTGTATAAACAAACTATTATTTACGTTTGACAGAGTTCGAAACATGGGTAAGGAAAATGTTGGCTTTTGCACTGGTACCTAATTTTTATGGAAGGCCTAATTATGGCTTCTAGCACTCAACCAGTTCAAAAACTCCTTATTATTTTTA
Source organism: Pictodentalium vernedei (assembly GCA_031216915.1). Taxonomy (NCBI): domain Eukaryota; kingdom Metazoa; phylum Mollusca; class Scaphopoda; order Dentaliida; family Dentaliidae; genus Pictodentalium; species Pictodentalium vernedei. Next base: position 434,611,698 of record CM062296.1, on the reverse strand, counting down.
TCTCCATTTTAGTTCTATATTGATTTTGGGTTGTATGATCACTGTTACAAAAATACTATCAGTGAAATCAACATGGAAGCTCGAGTATTTCATTTTAGGCTCTCACAATTGGATTTTAGGCATTGGCGACCATTCCATCAGGAATAAAAAATAAAAACCGCCCTCCCTCATTCGTTTTAAAAAAAAATTGCCTGAGAATCAATTATTTAATTTTGTTTGGCCTAGCGAAATTTATCTCCCTGTGCCCAACATTAACTCTGAAACTACTTCGCACACCAAGTGCTGAATTAACATTTATCGAGTATCTCTACCCGAAAGGCAACGAAGGGAAACATCTAAAATACGCACCAGTGTTGATACAAATCGGTTTGAAAATATTGAGAGCCCGCATATAGGTGACGGAATGGCGGATCTTGTCATCAATATAATTTGAGAAAGTCTGCATTGTTTGCTCTAGCTTAAGTTTTATGTGTACTATTCAAAAAAGTAGGGGATATCCAAACTGATGTTGATATTTTCGGAAAATGCTATTGGATACGCCGCGTGATTGGACACATCAATATGTTACCAAGTTTAGTGTGGATCATGAATGTCACCGGCCCACGAAAACTTCGTGCAAGTTTTCGCACGAGCGCCGCGTTAATGTCTGTGGGGTACGTTTTGAAATTTTCATTTGTACTGGACGGGGTTTTCGGAGGTCTCATCGTTCTTTTCTTGGTATAAACTCGTTCATCAATAGTTTCTGGTCGAAACGTAACTTTTGAGGTATGCCAAGAGTGACACGTGACGAACGTTTACGTGCCGTTGGCATGTTGGAAGCTGGCAACGGACAGACTGCAAAGGCTCACATTCTCTACGTTACTCAATCGGTGATTAGCAGGTTGTGGTCACACTACAGTCAGGCAGGCAATGTTGATGAAAGACGTCGGTCAGGTCGTCCAAGGGCGACAACTGCTATACAGGATCGTTTCATCCGAACCACAGCATTACGTAACCGCCATCAGAGTGCCTCAGAAATTGGAGAGCAGCAGCACCGAGTGACAGATGTGCAAGTCAGTGGTCAGACTATCCGAAATCGCCGACACAGCTGGAATTTATACGCTCGACGACCTCGAATAATTCCTCGTTTGACTGAACGTCACATCGCAGCAATCGACAGCGCTGGAACAATCGTCGATGGAGCAACATCATGTTTTCCGATGAATCGAGGTTCACTCTCAAGTTCAACGACAGGCGAAACAGAGTGTGACGGTGGCGGAACGAACGATACCATGACGTAATCGTTAGGCAACACGGTCGTTTTGGTGGTTGGATCGGCAATGATGTGGAGAGGCATAACCATGACAAGCAGAGCAACATTACATATCATCCAAGGGCGTGTCACAGGGCAGTACTACCGTGACAACATGTTAGCAGCTCATGTGGTACCATTTGCGCGACGTCACGGCCGTCGATTCATTTTCCAAGATGACAATGCAAGAGCACCTAGGGCCCGTGTCGCTACAGAGTTCCTCCTGGAGCAGAACATCACTACACTGCCTTCGCCAGCACTAAGTCCAGACCTTTCACCAATCGAGCACGTCTGGGATATGCTTGTTATGCGCCTATGACAACGGCAACAGCCCCCTACCAATGGCCAGGAACTCGCCGCTGCATTGCAGGAAGAATGGAATAACATCAGTGAAGCTGATATTGGACGTTTGGTGGGGAGTATGCACGTTGGATCTGCGCTTGTCTCGCGAACGGAGGAGTTACAAGGTATTGAGGTCTTGGACTGAATGTGGTAAATTCTCTGGCTGACCGTTCATGTCTTCTACATCTCAGTGCGTGGAATGTTTGCTTGTCAGACACCCAGCTATCTCTGAAATCATTCACTAGATGTCACAGTGCAATTCCTCAACTGTCTTTTTGATGAAAATATAAATATATTTCTTCACATATCTCACTTTTATCAAATATCCCCTACTGTTTTTGAATAGTATATTACAACAAAACGTTACATGGAAAGTTGAGAATTACGCAGAAAAAACATTCACATCTTATCAACTTACATACCGGCTGGAATTTGCGGGCTTGTTCGTATATATCTATGTTTCCTCGAAGTATTCCCGTGACTGATGAAAGAAAGAATCCTTCTGTTTTAAAGAGCATTCGTTATTTGTTTGAGGGTAGAACTGAGAATCAACAATTTACAATCGAGGTACATTACCAAAACCGAGGAACCATTACCAGGTTATACGGCGTGTGCTTGTTTGATAGAAATGAACTTTATCCTGTTAACCAAAGAACATGTTTAGATCGATTGTGGAAGCAGATGTGGAGCAAGCGAGGTGAAATGTAGCTGAAACGAATAGCCTGTAAGAAATTAAGATTATGTCGTTCCTTGAATGCCCCAAGGCACCATCTGCAATGCTAAAGCATTGCAGATGTCGCCCTCGATGCGCTCCAAAGACATATTTTGCATGAATGTGTCTAGACCACTCTACGCTCCTGTAATATTCTATTTGTTTATTAATGTGTTGGAGATACCGACACTTGCAATAGCAACGTTTATATTGTATTGTCCCTATATCCCGACAAATTCTGGCTTCTTATTGGTCAGAATGCTTAGGAAAAATAGCCATGGCAAAGGGCGCAACCAGCGTCCAAGGTATATGAAAACGTGCAAGATCCAGGGCATAAGCGCACGCGAAACATCTGGGGTATTTGGTTTAAATGAAAGTTTTTCGCTTTCGCTCGCCTCGACATAAAAATCGAACCAAAAAACCTGAAAATAGTCACAAATCTCTTCAGAATTCTGACAATTCGACGATATTTTGCAGTTATAAATTAAATAGTCTAATATTTAAATCAAACAACTTGAGAAAAATAAAATAAGAGCAAATATGTTAGCAAAATAGCCTACTAACTGTTAGTAGGTAATAAAGGCCGATATACTATCACTTGTACATGTACGTGTACAAGATACATTCACGATGCGTTCACCAACGTGGAATTCAGTGTTAAATAACACGCTTGTTCACAGAAACTGTACATGATCTTGAATCGCTCCATGTACAGTCGTGACTCCAAGATCGCGCATTTAACGTTCAAATACTCGTGGTGAACGCGCGTTTTTAATAAAAGAGGTGAAATTGTACAGTTCACTTTTATCTTGTACGTAATTTTGTCAACGTTCCCATCGCAAGATCAGACCACGGATCCATCGTCGGCGAACGCGAGCAAAAGCAAAACGATTTTGAATCATCTGTAAAAACGCAAAAAACAGTTTTGGAGGTTCTAAATCAGCGATTCAGAATCGGCAATTGCTTTGGTACAGATGATTTAGAACCGCAATTGTTTTTTTTGAGGCGGTGGTTTTTTTTCCTTCCCATTTATGACATTATTAGTAGAATTCCTCCACTATGAGAAATTCTCAAAAAAAAAAAAAAAAACACTCAGCTGATCGAGCGATCGGATCGCTCGATTCTCGTAAAAACTCGATCTGAACGAAGAGTGTCGTCGTCGGTGTGGTTGGAAATTAGCGAGCCCGCTGTCACGTTTTTGATTGATATATATATAGGAGAGAAAAAAAATATATAAATAAATAGTTATTTAGAAAAATAAATATATCAAATCGAATAGATAATAAAAAAAAAATACGTAAATCATGAGCGATTCTCAGACTATTAGAGCGAGGTTTCTTTTAAACATGCTGATGAGAGCATACGCAATCTGCGTGCCCTCGCCGCCGGATTGTTTAGCACGCTCGGAAACTTTTTGAGTAGGAAATTATATCTGAAGGCGAGAAAACACGACAAGATTCGCGTCTTGGCCGACTCCAAGATCGACACGATATCCGAAATGATCTCTATGGCGTTGAAAGACGGTAGGATATCGGACGGAGAATATTTCGCGATATTGAGCGAGAAAACGAAATACGATGCCATGAAAGAAGCCGTGATAATCAAGACTCGTCAGATCATCAAGGAAGAGATGAAGGATTCTCTCGTGGAAAAGGGGAGGAAAGAGGCCAGGGAGGAATTCAGTAAGATGATAGAACTCAAGAGCAGCGATTGAAAAAAAATGTATATATATAATAAGAACAGAATTTAAAAAAAAAAAATATTAAATTTATATATAAAATAAAAAAAACGAAATTAATTTAAATAACTCTTAAAAAAAATGTATTGCGTAAAGTGTAAGAGAGTTACCGAGACGAGTAATTCTAGAGAAGTGCGAACTAAAAACGACAGACGGATGCTTCGCGGAATTTGCGACGTGTGTGGTTCTATCAAGACTCGATTCGTCAAACAAAAGAACGCGAGCAAAGGTAAAGGCATCGTGAATAAAATGATCAACAATCTACCTTTCGAAATGCATCTGCCCGGTCACAGTTTCACGGGACCCGGAACGAAATTGAACAAGAGACTCAACGCCGATCTGACTCCCAAATCTTGGAGCAAACCCGTGAATAGGGTGGACGCGGCCGCGTACGGTCACGATCTGTGCTACGCCGGACATCCCAACACCAAGACTCGCAACGACGTCTGCGACAAAAACATGTTGGGGAGATTGAGAGGCATATCGAATCCGACCAGGAGAGAGAAGATGGAACGTTCGCTGGTCGGCAATCTGATCGGTGCGAAACGTCGATTCGGATGGGGCGTTCAAAAAAAAAGCGCATCTGAAAAGAAGAAGAAGAAATGATTATTGACGAGCGAATTGGCCGAGGAGTTACACAAACCCATAGTGCGTAAATTTCGAACGAGAAGGGTGTTCGTGAAGGGTCTGGATGACATTTGGTCTGCCGACTTGGTCGACATGAGATCGTTTTCGAGGTGGAACGAGGGCGTCAAATATCTATTGCCGGTCATCGACGTGTTTTCCAAATACGGTTGGGTCAGAGCTTTGAAGAATAAATCAGGACCTTGCGTCGCCGAGGCTCTGAAGAGCGTGTTCGACTCGTCTTCTCGAAAACCGAGTAAATTGTGGGTGGACAAGGGAAAGGAATTCTACAACAAGGACGTTCGTCGATTGGTAGACCTCTACTCGATCGAAAACGAAGAGAAAGCCAGCGTGGTGGAACGTTGGAATCGAACGATGAAGGAGAAGATGCACAGATACTTCACGGCGAATTCGACCAAGAAATACATATACGCTTTGAACGGTCTGGTGAAAGATTACAACAACACGCGACACAGATCGATCAAGATGACTCCCACGGAAGCTAGCGATCCTCGAAACGAAAAACGGGTCTACGCGAATCTATATCCCGAGAGATCTAAGATCAGGAAGAAGTCTAGAACGCCGAAATTTGCGGTCGGCGATCGAGTGAGAATCTACGCTTATAAGAAGCACTTCGAAAAGGGTTATACTCCTCGATGGACCTCGGAAATCTTCGTGATCATCAAAATATTTCACACCGATCCGGTGACTTACGAAATCGAAGCTTTGGATGGAGAAGAGATCATCGGAAAGTTTTACGAACAACAATTACAGAAGACGAAGTTTTGATGAAGAACACAAATTTTTTTTTTTTTATTTACTCTCTTTGACATTTTCTTGTTTACACACATATATATATATAAGAGAGAAAAAACAATAATAATAAAAAATAATTAAAAACTATTTTTTTAGATAAAGAAAGCAAGTGAATTAATAAACAAAAAACCCCCTAAAAATCCTTTAAAATGACAAATATATTAGATATAGCACAAAGCATAGTGAAAGATGAAAGTATTCAAGAATATGAGGTTCACGAATATGAACCGGTAACCGGAACGAGTTTGAACAATGTGGGAGAGATAAGAATCAACGTCGAAACTCAAGATCTATTCGTACATCCTAGCGAGAGTTACATAGTGGTGCAGGGACGTCTCACCAAGGAAGATGGGAGCGACTACGCCGACGACGACACGGTTACTCTTGCCAATAATGGCATCATGCATCTATTCAGTAACATAAAATACATGCTATCTGGACAAGAGATAGAATCTGTTTTTCATCCCGGTCAGGCCACCACGATGTTCGGACTCTTGACGTATCGATGATTTTTCGAAATCCAGAGGACTTAATCAGTTGTGGGTGAAAGACACCGTAGGCCCTGCTAGCGCAGACGCCGCCACGATATTCGACTACGTCGTCAAGACGTCCAGACCTAAAGGAACGTTTTCGTTCAGGATACCTTTGAAACACATCTTCGGATTCGCAGACGATTACAACAAGATCATGTACGGATTCAAACACAATCTGACGTTGATTCGAAAAGGAAACGACGACGCAATAGTGAAACTCACCGCGACCGATGCGGGTAAGATAACTCTACACAAGATATCGTGGTTCGTTCCGCACGTGGAGCCTTCGATCATGGAAAAAGGCATCTCTACAAGATCATAGAATCCAAGAGTAAATTACCCGTGGGATTTAGAATGAGACAGTGCGACACGGCTAGCATTCCTCCCTCCATGAATCACTTCGATTGGAGATTGATGGTGAAATCCGCTTCCGAGAGACCGCGTTTCATCGTGGTTGCGTTTCAGACCGATAGGGACGGGTCTCAGGAAAAGAATGCGTCGCTGTTCGATCACTGCCATTTGAGAAACATGCAAGTGTTTCTGAACGCCACGAGATATCCAGCAATCGATTACAATGCGTCGTTCGACAAGAACGATTTCTCCAGACTGTACGGCGACGCCGCTGATTTTAGAAAGAAGTATCACGGTCTAGACGAATTGATGAGCAATCCCAACACATCTCCCGGCGAATACAAGTCGATGTATCCCATGTTCGTGTTCGACGTCAGTAAACAGAGTGAACGACTCAAGAGTAGCGTGTTAGACATTCAGATCAAGATGCAATTCGATAGGAATGTGCCGAGAAAAACCGAAGCCTTTGCCCTGGTCCTGTCGGACAGAGAATTACAATTCGAATCGGACGGAAATAAGATGTCGATCATTCGATGAGAGACGAGTGTGTAAAAAAAAAAATTAATAAACGTTAAAAATGTGGATGTAAGATTAATTAAAAACTAAAATCTCGAAAACAAAATGGATGTTTTTGACACGAAAACAACAAATCATCTGTTCACTTCAGATTACTACGACGTTAAAATAAAATACTTGGAAAAATGGATTCAAATTGAATATGAAGAACGTAACACAAAAAAGGATGGAATAGTTGTGATTTTAACGAATATCGTTTAAAAGAAAAAGAAGAGTTTGATCTCATAAGATCTAACAAAGAAATTATAAAAAATACAATTTTAAAATGTCGCAAATGTAAGAAACGTCAAATAAAAATCGAATCTCAACAAACTAGATCTGGTGATGAACCAACAACCGTATTCACAAAGTGTATAAATTGTAATCATAAATGGATAGAAAATTAAAAAAAAAAAAAAAAAAAAAAGTAATGAGATATAGAGAACATCTCTCTATATCTCATTATTTTTTTTTGTTGTTTTTTTTGTTTTTAATAATCACACATTATTATTTTTTTTAATTCATTATTTTCCACACGTTCACTGTTTGTTCAAAGGATCTAGTTCGATCAGTAGGCTCACCACGGAAGTGGCGGCTTCGAGATTATTGGTTTTCGTGATGAAATTAATCCTGTCTCCAGCATTCACTTTGAGAGGCGTGCCGAACGTGCTAACATTCGCGTGTTGATTCTCAGTCTTTTCGACGCTGTATCTCTTATCGCTCCCCAAACCATTCACCATGAGATTGATGACCGCTCTGTTATTCAAATCCGAGGAAGCCAGACTCATTCGAAGGATTTCACCTCCCAACGGCATGGGATATCCCACCTGACCGTGTTTCGATCCGCTACCTCCATTTCCGTAAGACCACTCGGCTTTTCCCTCATCTAAGGCGCCGGCCTCTTCGGCCCACACGGTGATCAATTGTCTAGCATATTTGACTTTCTCCACCACCGAAATCAGGGTGCAGGCATCCGTCATGTTCACGGGAGCGCGTGTCCACCCATGTCTAGTTTACCTTCCATGATGTCACCCTTTCTCCAGACTGAGTTGTCGTCCACGTACTTCCTGCTTACCGCGCTGGAATCGAATTCGGGATCGTGATCGAGACCGAATAAATTGTGACCGTTCATGTTGATGCCACCCTCCATGGTTCCACCAGATTCTTTGTTCAGGTAGAGATCGTCCACTTGCGATTCTAGGTATTCTTGCGATTGTATCACGGCAGAATCCACGTAGCCCTTGTTGACCGCGGTTGAGTCCGCATCCGTGTCGTCGATCTTCGACAGATTCAATATCTTGTTGAATCCCGCATTCAGATCCGATTTCATTTCTCGTCTGTCAGACTTTCTCTGTTCCAGATCTACGTAGTGTTTGGTCGCCACGTCCTTGGGATTCGTGGGAGTGGCCACGTTCGTTATCTTGTTAGAATTGGCGTTCAATTCCGAGTGCATCATTTTCTGAACGTATCTATTTCTCAGGTGTTTACTGAATCTCGCGTGAGTGTCGTCCACGTATCTGTTGGTCGCGGCATCGGTGGGATCTACGGGATTCGCGACGTTCACCAACCGTTTGGATTTCAGATCGAGATCGTCGGTCATGGTTTTATCCACGTAATTATCCAGCAGGATTCGTTCGAAATCGGCGTTCCCCCTGTCGACATATTTTTTAGTCGCAGCATCTGCGAGATCTATCAGCTCGGGAAGATTGTAGAGCTTCTTATCGTTCATGTTCAAAGGTTCTTCTTGAGGTTCGTATCTCCGAACGTAACGCTCATCCAAGTTGGCAATGTCGTAACCATCGTCGACTTCGAACGTCTTTCTCGGGTTGACTTTTTCATCGTCACTTCTACCAAATTTATTGACTGGCATGTTGTTGTGGGATTTTTTTTTTTTAGTTGTTTAGAAAAAATGTGTTCAAAACGCAGTTTATTTAAAAATGAACTATGTTATTTTATTTTTCGTTTATTATTCGATTAAAAATTTTTTAAAATAATTTTTTTATCTTTATATATACTATAAAAAAAAAATCTCTCTCTAATGTAAGTACACTTGATCTGGCGATTGCACTCGTTCTGTGTTGTAAAGAACCATCGATTTGTTGAAATAGTTCTTTATTTCTTTCGGCGGCGAGATTCCGTAGCTGTCGAAATAATAAATCTTCTCCTTCCCGTTCTTGAACCACACCACCCAGTGAGTGCCTTCACCCGATAAATCGTCTAGATTTAAAATTCCGCATTCCGATTGTCGAGGTCTTCTCTCCGGCAAGGCATCTCTGGAAAACACTCCTAGAAAATCTTCGATTTTCAAATCTTTTGCCGCATTCAACAGATCGATGTTGGATAGGGGTTCATTAGGTAAAATGACACCTTCTACGGATATCTCTATTTTCTTATTCATAAATGCGTATATATTTTTTTTATTTATTTTATTATAATTTACTAAAAATGACGTTATTTTTTTCTATTTTTATTCTTTTTCTTTTTAAACTAACTTTCTCGATGTCACTACCGATTTCCATAATTTTGTGTTCATCTAATTCTTCTTGATTTTCTGGAATCCTATCATCTACAATCGTATCTGGAATCTTATCATCCACAATCATATCTGGAATCCAAACATCCACATTCATATCGTCTCTAATTAGATCCACAGTCCAATGTCCGAGTGCCAAAGTGCTTATTTTATCGTCTAACACGAATCTCTTATCATCGTCGGCCGTCAGCGAAATCTTGTTGACTATTTCGGTATACAGGTCGTGATTTTCGCTTCGAATCATTTTCATAGTCTTATACACTGGACCACTTCCTAACAGACAATCTTTATACTCTTGGAAAGAGATGTTTTTCTTCACCACGCACGCTTTAACTCCTTTACACTTCTTGATCTCTTCATCATCTTCTAGACGATAAGCATACAGTTTGGGTCTCAAGCCCACGAATTCGACGATCTGTTTACCGCCGCTCTCGTCCTTAAATTTACCCAGCACCTTCTTGTTGTCGTTTGATTGAATGTTGGACGGGTGATCGACGGGATAATTGCTTGTGTCGAACCACTTGGCCACGTCCAGAGATATATCTCGGTAGACGTCTTTCGTCTCTATCTCGTAAACTAAACTGTCCGTGTCGGTGAACAGTAGTTTGGCTTTGTCGCCAAATTTTCGTTTGACGTAATCGTAGTGAAACTCGTACATCAATCACTTGCTGACATCTGAGATGATCGGTCCGAGATAAAACGGTTTGTCAAACTTCAGATGCGTCTTTTGCATGTGAACGGCCACTAGATTTTCGCCGAATATGGTTCGGTGTTTGTAATTGGGTTTCACCACTAATTTTTTAGCTCTTTTCTCAGACATGACGAGTCGAACGTCGGTTCTCTTCCTGATGTTTTCCATCGATTTGCCGTACAGGCACTTGTTCATGAGTTTGAAGAAATCTTTTTCGAAATCGTTCTCGGCTCGAGTTCTGAGATTCGTGTTGAGATCGATGCATTTTTTCATCCAAGGCTCTTCATCGAATCGAATGATGCGATGTATGTCGACTAATTTCATCCCGTAATTGACGTACTGTTTCAAATTCTCGCTGTAGATGACGTAGTTACGTTTGTTAAATAAATTGGGAATGAGTTTTTCCTCGTCTCTTTCGTTTGGTTCCATTCGTTCGGGAGCCAGCGGATAATCGTTGTGTGGATCGTGTAATTCTTCCGGATAGTTCAAATCGACTTCTAAAATGCAAGGATAGTCTCTCCATTTTTGCATCTCTTCCGGTTCCTTCACCCATTCGAAATTTCCAATTGGTAAAGGATGACTCATAGCCCAACCATACAGATTATTGGCATCCCAATACTGTATGTATTTAGACGACCGTTTCGAATCGAAACCTTCTTTCATGTAGGGATTGCTAGCCTCAGAATGTCTGTGAGAGATCATCGAGATGCCACCTCTCGCAGCCCTTTCGAACATGAGCAACATGTCCACGTCGGATAATAATTCCAATTGGACTTCGGTGGTCTTCAACAGAGTGTCCCACGCCAGACCGGGTGCGGTGAAATACCGAGCGGGATCCAGATCGTAATTTCGACGACAGACGTCTCGAAAATTTTCGAACACGTCTGCCAAGAGCAGAACGTCGGTCTTCAGATAGAGATTGTGATAATCTCTCATGGTTTTCATATCGAATGATTTCCACACGTTTTTGGCGTGTTCGTAATTCTTGTCGGAAATGTCGGATTCGTATAATTTTGAATAAAAATCATCTTTCGAAGGTAGTGCGGTGTCTTCGAATCTCTTTAGATCATTCATGTAATCGTAAGGATAGACTCCTTTCCTCAACATGACGTCTACTCGTTCTCCGAAATGTTCGCTCGTGATTTTAAATTTATCCTTGCTCATGTTATCAACTAATTTTTCCAGAGTGGTCGACATGAATTTAAAAGTGTCGATGAAACGTATGCATCTACGAATGGATTTCGTTTTTTCTTTCAATGTATTTCCGTCGATTACTCTTTTCCTCTCCATGAGCTTCCATTTCGTGAAGGAAATGTATCTTTCTTCGCTGTTTGCAATGCAATTTAATTCTTCATGTGAGGTGCCGAGATTTTTCATGAACAGATGACTGTCGTAACCCGAGAGATTGTGAAACATCACCAGATAGAAAGTGGCGTCTCGATATTTTAAATTACACTTGCTGTGAGCTGGACCGCGATACAGACCCGTGTAATGATCGTGGTCTCTGACCTTCTTATTTTCCTCCGAATTCTCGTCGAACGATTGTCTGCATATGTGACATTCAGTGGCTCTGTTATTTTCGTCCTGCTGCTCTCGTGTGATGATCATTTTCGCCGGAGTTTTGAATTTGTCGTATAACATTTGAATTTTCGATTCTAACTCTTCCACGAACCTTTGAGCCACGTCGTCGTCTTCGCGCTGTTTCGTGTAGGTGAAGGGACCCATGTCGTGTTGCGAGTCACGTAAATGCAATAGCCCGAAGGTATGTGTTTTTGATATCTTTCGACATAACTTTGAAGAGCGTTGGGTTGACAGGAACTCATTTTTGCGGTGAAACATTCGAAATCGGCGTACACGACGAATGGTACTTTTAACCTTCTATTGTGATTTTCAAACTTCACGATGGTGTTGGGTTTGGGCATTTCGACGGCGACACCTTGATTTTCGTTGCAATATTCCTGATGTTTAGCTAACGATTTTTCACTCTTAAACATGTTCATGCAGTTGCAACATAAACATATCTTATGTCCATGTTTATTATTTTGTCTCGACAGTAATTGGGTCGGATGTTTAACCCAACAATAATGATGATTGTCACCATTCGAAATCGATAATAAAATAATCGTCTTTTCTCTTCCGCGATACGAAGTGTGTCTGAGAGGATAGATCGTTCGTTTTTCGTCGTCGTATCCAAGGACGTTCACTGCTACGGTGGGATTTTGAACCTCGAAACGTTCGATGTGTTTTAACTCTGTTGGAAAAGTCACTCCAGTCCAATCGAGATTTTTAGAAGTTTCCTCGTAACGAGAAACTCTATCAGAGTTTATTTCGACAGGGTATAAAGCGGAGGTGACTGCCCATTTAAAACACTGATCATCTTTATTTCTCACGTTGACCACAGCGTGTTTCTTAGTCAAGAAATATGGTAATTCCAAGTAGGAAGATCCTTTCAACGGTTCGTTTTTAGTCATGTGAATTTCGAGTTTCAACACCTCACCGAACATCCAGTTACTACCTTCATTTTGATAATTCGCGAGAGACGTCAACATCTTGTCTTTCATCTTTTCGAAAACGTCCGATAGATCTGAACCTCAAAATACGGGTTCGACGTTAGATCTGAAATATGCATTTTTCACGATGCTCTCGCCGGACTTCACGTCGATTTTATTCATTATGCAATGGAGTATCATCTTAATTTTTAATTCCAAGTTCATGTATTCACGAAACAAATCCAACACTTCTTTCTTCACCCGTTCCATGAACAATTTCGGATCGACTTTCTTCAATGAGGGAATCACGTCGAAAGTTTTAAAAATGCCTTTGATCGCACTCTCCCATTCTACGGGTTTCGATTGGAATAGTTCCGCAATGAGTCGTGTTACATATTCTTCTCCTTTCTCTTCGTCGATTGCTCGTTGAATTTCGCTTGATATATCTCGTTTGTCTTGAATCTGAAGTGCATCACTCGTTTTCGTTTTAGTTTTTCTTTTCTTTTCTTTGGAAACTTGATGTTCTTCAACGGCTTTTCGTTTAGTCGTCTTCTTATTTTTCACAACCGGTGCATCTTTTGACGTCGTTGCTATCGACATTTCGTTTGCCTTTCTAGAGTTTCGCAAATATTCTTGTATGACTTCAATTTTTTTTGATTTAGTTCTATGCTTTCTGAAATCTGAAATTTGTAATAGTTTACAAATCTCGTTTAACTGAGGTATGGTTTTCTCATTTAAATTTACCATTGTTTTATCTGTTTCCTTCATTTGTAAGAATATTTTTTTTTTTTTTTGAATTTTGTATTAAATAATTTGTTAAAAAAGTTTTGCTTTTTTACTCTTTATATATAATAGAAAAAAAAAAAAAAAGTTAAATTTTAAATTCAATTTTTTCTAATACAAAATTAAAATATACATTATTTGTAAGAATTCATAAAAAAACAAATAATCGATCATGACAACAACACCTAAAGGATGCGAATTGAAATTGAAACAAGACGAAAGGTATGAGAAATCCAGTTTTAATATCTATACATTACAACCACACGATCCCCTCGAATTGAATGAGGTCGAGATGGTAGACTTAGAGCGCTACTACCACAAATATCGAATGTGTTTGAAAGTGGATGAAGCCGCGCTCGATTTGTTTTATGAGTACCAAAGCGAACTGTTGATTAATATCATCGTCGCTGAAGACAGAGAATTCGACAGGGGTGATTTATTGTTGTCCTATGGAGGTTACATATATCCAATAATCTCACCCGAACTCGTGAAGAAATCGGGTGGTGAGAGCGCATTTGCCTATGAAAAAAAACTCAAAAGAGTAAAGATGAACATTCACAACATTTTCGTAAGTGGAAAAATGACGAATGTCAACTTGCTAATAACGGACTTGGAAATATAAACAATAGAGAGATTGAAATTAAAAATTTTACTTTTTATATATATATAAAGAGAAAAAAAAAACTTTTACTAAAAAAAATTTTACATTAAAGAAAATTAAAAATTAAAAAAACAACTTTTTTATATATATATAAAGAGCAAAAAAAAAAATAACAAACTTTTTTAACAAATTATTATTTAAATACAAAATTTAAAATATACATTATTTGCAAGAATTTGTAAAAACAAAAAAAAAACAAATAATCGATCATGAAGACAACAACACCTAAAAGATGCGAATTGAAATTGAAACGAGTCAAAACGTATAAGAAATTCGGTCATAAAATCTATAGATTACAATGACACGATCCCATCGAATTGAACGACGTTGAGACGAAGGGCTTAGAGCACAAATACGAGAAATATAAGATGTCTCTGAAATTGGACGAAGCCGCGCTCGCTTTGATTTACGAGTACCAAAGCGATCTGCAGAACATCGTCATCGCCGAAGATAGAGAATTCGACAAGGATGATTTGTCGTTGCCCTATGGAAATTACATATTTCCAAACATCTCATTCGAACTCGTGAAGAAATTGGGTGGTGAGAGCGAGTTGACCGATGTAAAAAAACTCAAAAGAGTAAAGATAAACATTCAACACGTTTTCGAAAAAGGAGAAGACACGAGCGTCAGCATGCTAATAACGGATTTGGAAATATAAACAATAGAGTGATTGATTTTTAGCGAAGAAAAAATAAAAAAAAAAAAGTAATGAGATCATCTTTAGATCTCATTTCCTTTTTTTTTTTTTTTTTTGTTTTCCTTCTTCTTCACTATCATCATAATATATTATAATAACGTTTCCTTTTCTCTCAGTTTTCAGCATCGATTCTTCTTCTTTTTCTTTTTTTCTTTTTCTTTGTGATGTGATACGTTTATGGTAACATTTTTGTTTATCCGAATCATAATTATGAACGAATGTTGTGCATCTCTTGGTAACACTCGCATCATTACCATTCTCTTCAGAAGGTAGTGGTGACCGTGGAAAGCATCGTCTCATTCTCAACCGTATATCCCGCGCTTTATCTATCTCTTTCCTTTTTTTTATTTCTTCGCTCTCTGTCTCGCAATGTTTGTCATTATTGTCAAATTCATCCAGGTGATAAATTCTCCATCTTGTCATCCTGATGATAAAATTATTTCTCCACCTTTTTACTAATTTTAAATATATTATTTTTATACTTTCTATGATTTTATATATTTTATATAATTTTATATTTATAATAACATATTCAAAATCGGTATGTTCTTAAACGGCAAATTCTCACCGAGCAACAAACCCTTGCCGAGTCGCTCGACATTCCGTCCACTCTTCAGATAGAAACCGTTTCCTCTCAGAGAGTTGCCACCTCTAACGGGTTCTAGATACAATCCTTTACCGCTGTCGTCTACCTGAACGCGACACACGGCTCCTCCCTTCTTCAAAAACAGTCTGCTGCCACCCATTAATTTCTCAACTGCCGAACTAGCGAGTCCCGTGAGAGCTCCCACGCCGAGAGTCTTTCCGAGAAAGGGTAGCGCCTTTGCGGCGAAGGGTAATGCTTTTGCAGCTATTCCTGCCAATAGCGGTAGGAAACCACCTTTCATTCTCAAATTGTATCTCAATTGAGCGTGACTCATTCTCACCGTCAACCCTCTTCCATCGCGAATCGCTTTCTCCATCCTTTTGATTTGACTTCTGGTCCAGGCGATCGAATCCTGACCGCCTCTCGTCAGATCTTCGTGAGTGAATTTGAATCTCACCGCCTCGCCTCGAGTTCTTAACGCTCTCTCAAGTTTCTTCCTCTGTCCTGCGGATATGTTCACGTTTTTTTTCACGTATTCTGTCATAATTCTGTTTGTTTTTTTAAAAATATATTTACTTCAATTGTTTCTTGCTTAATAATTATATTAAAATAATTTTGTAAAAATTAATATTACCGTTTATTTTATTTTTGTTATCTATATATATATAATTTTTTTTTTTTTGCTTTTATATTTCTCTTATGTGAAATCGTATCGTCACCCTCTCTCCGCGAAGATCTAACAGTTCACCATTTTGATCCGTCAACGTGGTTTTGAGACTATACAACGTGTCTAAAATCACTGGTAGATAAACTAAATTTCGAGGTCGCTCCACGATCTTATAACCCGGCGACACATTTGGAAAGAAGGAATAGATTGTCGGTTGAGCGCTACCATTCACGTAGCTTCCAGCAATCATGTCCACGTTCACCAGAATGCTATTGACAGCGAGAATGTCGACCGTATTTTCAGATGCCGCGTGGCCTCGATACATCTTTCGATCGAATCCCAACATCTTGCCTATAGAATCGTCCATGTTGAAATCCACACGAAAATTATCTTCCAAATCCAACATCGTCTGTAAGGTATTAGGATTGGGAGCGAGTCTGATCTTGTTGCTTCCCTTTCCATCCGTCTTCATTCGCGTCTGAATGTAATGGTTCAAATCGTCTATGTCGTAACTCCCTTTGGGAATTCGAATCTCCAACCAATCCACTCCGTCGGAATACTTGAACGAGTTATTCTTTTCGGTGACGTTGGGAAAGGAAAAATAAGTCTCCAGATTCACCAACGCCATCTCGTAACTTTTCTCTCTATTCAATTCGATGGAAGGTTCGAATTTCGTAGCGAATCGAGTCGAATCGCCACTCACCACGATTTGAATGGATTGTTTCGCAGCCGTATTCTCGGCTATCCGTTCTAACAATTCTCCATGTTCGAACATTATATTTTAATTTTACTTTTTTATTCAAAACTAATTATTTGAAGATTTATTATTTTTCTAATTTTTATTTTCGCGCTCTATCTTATTATTATTACCATCGGAAACATAAAACTCGTCGAATCCGCACCGATATTTTCCGCGATTAAATTCCCTCGTCAAATCGATTACGACGAAATTGTAAAGTCCACCATCCCAAACCCTCTTGCAGAATCTCCTGAATTCCGCAGCGCTCATGTCGTTTGCGACGTGATCGCCGTAGATGTGATTGAGATTCTTGAGATCTTGGCGAAAGAGACATAGAAAATTAGCGTTCTCCCTTATCGTCTGTCTAGGCAATCGAAAATAATTCTGCGACAGGTAGAAACAGTCCACGTTGCTGTGTCGACCCCTAATGTAATACGATTCGCATCGGTTCTGTCTCACCAAAAGCTGATCGTCGAAAATCATGAGATTCTTATCTTCCGATTTCAGTTCTCTAGGATCCGGAACGTCGCTAGCGTTCTCATAAAATCGACACTCGACGTTCGAAGATGCATTTCTCTTCATCAGCTCCGTCGCCGCGCCGTCCAAAATGGTCGAGAGCGGAGCTCCACACTTGTCGAATTCCTCTCTACTGTCAAAGATTCTGGTTATGACGTCCTTGGGCAATCTGCGATCCATGCACTCTCGAAGCAATCTGTATTCGGGTTGAAACAAGCTCTTGCCAAACACGAACAATCTGTCGTAATCCAACCTGTCGGGTCGGGACAACAGATTCATCAACAGATTGGTCTTTCCACAATTCGATTTTCCCACTATCAAACCTCTTATGCTCTTGGGAAAGAACTCGTTATTCGACCTCTTGGTCGCGGCGTCGTTCCAAGACATATCTTTAATGTTCATCTTTGTTTTATTTTTTTTTTTTGTCTGTTATTTTAGATTCTTTTCAAACACAAATTTTTTATGTTTTTCAAACTCTGTTTTTAATGTTATTATTTATTTATATCGCACCGTCGCGAGTTCTCTTCAGTCCGAATCCACTCGTCATTTTGACTAAATCTTGTATGGGCACCACGGCATCCTTTAAATCTTTCCAATTTTTTGGCGTTCGCTCTAACGCAGCTCGCTTCGCCGGCGGACTGATCAACTTGTCGATCAACGCGTCGGCTGCCCTCTTGCCAGCCACAGAAGCTATCCTACCACTGGCTTTGGAAGCGGCTTTCTTACCAGCATCCAAAGCCGTATTCTTACCGACCTCAAACGCAGTCGATGCGAGTTTTCTACCCGCATCGCTCGTGAACGCTCGCATTATAGAATCGACGATGCCAGAACCGCCTTGAACGTAAGTTCTGACGTATCCCCTGTTCTTTATCACCAACATATTTTATTTTTATGATATATTTATTGGGTTTTTTTCACTGGTAAAGCGTTTTTGCCGTTTAAATACTTTTATTATTCTAGTGTAAGAATTTACTGTTTTATTTTTATTTGTTTGTTTGTTTGTTTGTTTGTTTGTTTCTCTCTCTCTACTTATTATTATATACACATCAATCCTTCAATTCGTTCATTAGCCTTTTATACTGGTTTTTATTCAAAACCTTCTGTCTCAACAATTCGTCAGATACGGCAACTATCTGATTATCTAATCCTGTGTTACCAGCCCGTCTACTCCCCATCAACAAACTCAATCTCTGAGACAGAGCGTCGGGATCGCTCGGAAGAAAAATAGCGGTTTTCACCCCTTTGCCGGTCACCGATTCGAGGAACTTCTTATGCGCATTCCATATGGGTTTCACGACTTTCGTCCACTTGTAACCTCTGTTGGCTTTGGGTCTCGTCTCTCTGGCATCGTTATTTCTATTCATGGCGTGGGTCTGAACTAGAGTGTCACCGTAATTGTCAAAATCCTGTTCCGTGAAATCTCCGGGCTTGTCGTAAAGGAGCAATCTCCCCAGACCATCGGTTACTTTATATTTATTCGAACCCACGATCAATTCATCATCATCCATTTCCACCTCCGTATCACCTACAAAAGTTCTACCCTCAGAATCCTTATAAATTCCATACGACTGATCTCTGTTACCGCCATCATCATCGGACGATGCGATGCTACTAGTGGTGATAGTCGAAGCCGTATCATCAGACTCGCTCATATCTGTTTGAATTCCCGTGGGAACGTAATCCGGTGTAGATTGAACGGAATACCGATTTCCAAAACTAGGAGGCAACGAACCCATTCTCAAAGAACTCTCCTTTATGGGTCTCAATTCTTCGACTATCTCCTTCCTGCTTCGCTCTTGACCCTCCGTCACGGTTTTAAATATTTTTGTGGCTTCGCGTCTGAGTTCCATCTCACCGAGACGTCTGCTCCTATCAGCTGACTGAATCGCTAAAATTCGATCTCGGCGTCTAGGATCCATCTGGAAAAACATCTTTCGTTTTAATTGTTTTTATTTATTTTTCAAAATTAAATGTTTAATTATATTTTTTATGTTTTTGTGTTTTAAATAATAAAAAATGAACTCTTTCCTTCTTAATATAATAATCTGAAAATATTCACATCTCAAACTGACTGTGTTAATTGAAGTTTAAAAAAAAATACGTTTAAACAGTACATGACAAACCGGTTTCTGATTTAACGCATTTTGACAGTAGTGTTTGCATTTTGTTAAAAGATCTTCATTCATTCACACATCAATTCATCGAGTGTCGAATTAAGAGAGAATCCTTTGATGACTGCGATTGCTATCATGAATATATTAAAAATTTTACCACTCAAAACCTAATTGAGCGGAAAAATCGTTTTAAACATTCCGTGGGGAATTCCCCTAATAATGTCATAAAATGGGAAAAACCCACCGCCTCAAAAAAAACAATTGCGGTTCTAAATCATCTGTACCAAAGCAATTGCCGATTCTGAATCGCTGATTTAGAACCTCCAAAACTGTTTTTTGCGTTTTTACAGAACATTCAGAATCGTTTTGCTTTTGCTCGCGTTCGCCGACGATGGATCCGTGGTCTGATCTTGCGATGGGAACGTTGACAAAATTACGTACAAGATAAAAGTGAACTGTACAATTTCACCCCTTTTTTAAAAACGCGCGTTCACCACGAGTATTTGAACGTTAAAAGCGCGATCTAGGAGTCACTACTGTACATGGAGCGATTCAAGATCATGTACAGTTTTTGTGAACAAGCGTGTGATTTAACACTGAATTCCACGTTGGTGAACGCATCGTGAACGTATCTTGTACATGTACAAGTGATAGTATATCGGCCTTTATTACCTACTACTGTTTACTTGTTTCTAATAACGACCCAAGGGATGTAACTCTATCTGTTGTCTTCTGCGTTTGTAAAAACAAAACAATTATTCACGAGTTTGGTCCAACTGATTGTGGAGCGTGAGAAACACGTCCACAAATTTGTTTTCACTATGTTTCTATTGTGTTTCAAACGTGACAAAGACCGTATCTCTGCCAACATGTATGGTACATGGAGATTTAATACCTGGATGTCTCATTTAAACACCTCATCTGCTGCTCGGTGTTTACAAACCGACATCTGGGTATTAAATCTCCATATACCATACATGTTGGCGGAGATAACTTATATTGAACAGTTTGTGGGTGGATAAAGCAGGAGTACCCAGATAAAACTGGTTAGAAATGGCTCGTAACAGTCATGTTTTCCAAGTTACAACTCGTGCACTGCGGGTGCTTTAGCATAAACCTTTGCACACTGATGTCAAAGTACCAAATATTCAAACGGCAACTTTTCTCCATTATACAACTGGAAATTTAAGCAACTTAGTGTTATCTGAAAGGCCCCACTGAGCTCTGTCAAACAGGATTGATTTGGTTACATTCCAAATTGCATTATGGAAAATATAGCAACTTGATAATTTTGATATCTTGAAATCAGTATGCATAGTCCGCGCAGTATGCACAGAGTCAATTCCCATTGATGAAGGTTATTTCGACATGATCACATAATATTTAAAAATGTTTATTCACGGAGTGGATATGTTTTCATCAGATCGCCATGTCACCTTGTTCTGGTAAATTATTGTTTGAAATTTGATAGCTGTATTAGTAGTTGTTTGTTTGCTTATAGAATTTAACCACATTTTCTTCAGACTATGTCTTTTCGTATCGAGCAGTTTTACGAGTGACGAAAGCAGCATATGATTGAGAACAAGCAATCAGTTGCAAGTAACCACTGGACTTTTCATCTAACTAATCTGTCACCTCCGGACGTTAAGCTGAATTCGTATAACATTAACCCTTCACCCAACGTAACGGCGAAAACCGGACAGCGCTATTCACAAAAATCACCAATTAATTTTTATTATTTTTTGTCTCAAAAACATAGGTTAATGGGTCATAACCTATGTTTTTGAGACAAAAACTGAAAAGAATTAGTTTTTCAAGAATTCAGTGTCTCTACCAGATTCTAACTTGAAAAATGAAAAAGATTGTAACTTTATCACTCTACCAAATGATCAAACTGATGATAACTAGAGTTGTCATCACAATATGGATAATCACCAACCCAATGAGAGAGGTAAAACTTTGCTACAGCCGTGCATTTCATGCAAATTTAAAATACACAATGGTAGGAAAATTGGAGATATTTTTGGTAAACCCACATGCTACCAAACTAATTCCTTTTTCCCATCAACAATAGATTATTGTTTAGTTAACATAGACTTTTTAATGAGATAACATGTTTCAAAGTGAAAGAATTAACAATGTTCTCTGATCACTGTCCATTGTCATGTACTTTGAAGGTGAACAATTTTCACTTGAATCTGAGATAAAAAATTTCAATATGAGGCCCACGCCAGACAAATTCATATGGGAGGAAAAGAATTTAGATAAGTTCATAAAATCGTTAGACACTAAAGCAATCTCATGTTTTTAAATGAGTCTTTCTCTTCGGATCAGAAGAGTGTTGATAATGCAGTGAGCTCTTTCAACTCAATCATAAAAAATGCAGCAAAAGTGACAATGAAATGTAAATTTTCAAAGATAGGTAAGACAGTTAAAGCCAATGTTCGATCAAAACGTCATTCTAAACTACCACTTGCATGTAAACATCTTTCAGCAATAACGAAGAAATTTGCAAGAGAAGTGTTAAAAAACCCCGAAGATAAAAGCACAAGGCTTAAATACTATACTTTCCGCGAGCCATTTAAAAAACAAATCAAATTTGAAAAGAAGAAGACAAAAGTGAAATTGTTAATAAAATCTTAGCACTCTCTAGTAAAAATACAAAATTATTTTAGGATTTTATATCTAAACTCCAGTCAAAATCTTCAATTGACTCCTCAGAAAATGTAAATGAAAGGACATGGGTAGATTATTTCAAGAAACTACTGAACCCCACACATTGTTTTACCTCTTGTAATGAAAGAAGTCGGTTAGATTTTTGTGAAAAAACAATTTTCAACGAGCTCTCCTACCTATAAGGAAATACTATTGGCCATCAAAGCATTGCACAGAAATAAGAGTTGTGGATTGGATGGTATTTCCAATGAGATGCTCAAGGGCAGCTCCAAATATATTTTACCTGTACTAAACAAACTATTCAATCTCAATTTCAAATCAGGCAAGTATCCGAATGACTGGACTTTCAGCATCCTTGAACCTAATTTTAAGGGTGGAGATGTGGAGGATCCATTTAACTATAGAGGTATTTCATTGATCAGTTGTGTAGGCAAGTTATTTGATGCAATTCTAAATAATAGGCTAACAAAATTTATGAGTGATTATAAGACTATTTATCAAATTGGTCAGGAGAAAAGTTGGAGACCACCCGACCATATATTTACTATAAAATCACTTAACGACAAGTATGTTATGAAGAAAAAGATAATAAAATCAGAGCCTTTGTTTCTTTGCTTCATTGATCTAAGAAAGCCTTTAATAGTGTATGGCGTGAAGGGCTACTACATAAAATACATAAAAATAATATTAGTACTGAGGTAATACGAATAGCTTATAGCTTCCTGCCGAATCCACATCATTGTATGTAACAACTTTTGTATTATTTGACTTTGTACTCTTACAATAAATAAAGTTTAAACTAATTCGAATAGTAGACAACATGTTTAACAATCCACAAACAGCAATTAAATTGACAGAGGGGATTAACAGAGTTCATTCCTTGCTCTACTTGCCTCAGATATATTTACTAAGTTAACCCAATATGATGCTCCTTCTTTATTCAGGAAACCCGTAAGCTGCCTCGTCTATGCAGATGATATGGTCTTAATGAGTAGATAGTCCAAGGGACTAAATAACTGTCTCAAATCTTTTGAAAAATACTGTACTCATTGGCGCCTTGATATCAATCAAAAAGTGTCCAAAGTAATGAAAATAAGCAAAGGCGGTCAACTGAGTAATGAGAAATGTTTGATTAATGGGGCAACACTTGAATGTGTTCACGAATATAATTACCTTGGATTAACAATTTCTTCTGTTGGAACATTTTCTAAAACTATTGTGAATTTGAAAAACAAAGCAAGCAAAAGCCATATATGCCTTAAAGCAGTGTATTTTCAACAATAACCTGCCTATTGAATTAAGCATCGATCGTTTTGAAAAAAACGATTGTACCAATATTACATGGTTGTGAGATTTGGGGTGCATTCTCCAATAATATAGGGGATCGTTTCAATACATAATCACTCACATACCACTTCGACAAAGTTATCTTTGAAAAGACAGCCATAAAGTTTTCCAAAAATAGGTTAGGCGTAAACTCTTGTAATCTTGCAGCTCGTGTAGAAATGGGCCGCTTCTCCTTATAGTTTTCAGTTATCAGACAAGTCATTGGGTACTTTTTCAGACTGTATAGTGCCCCCGAAAATAGTCTACTGCGAGATGCATACTTATGCAATCATAACTCAATTATTGAAGGGCTCCCGACCTGGCTCAGCTCTTTGGGGTAAAAACAATTTGTACGGAATGTAAGCTCGATCAAATCTGGCACAATCAGTTCACCAAATGTCCAAACATGACAGAAAATCACATTCTCAAGACATTAAGAATCTGTTTTGTTAAGCAATGGCAGTTTAAAGTCAATATCACAGACAAATTGAAAAGAACTTATAAAAACTAAGTTTCATTTCGAAATTATCTATCACATATGAATAAATTATCCAGATGCATTCTCACAAAAATAAGGGTAAGAGTCCATTCTTTGCACTTTGAAATTGGCTGACATAAGAGGCCCAAGAAAACAGATCAACAAGATCGATTATGCGATACAATGAACTTGAAGATGAAACCCATCTTATACTAACATGTCAAAAGTAAGCTACCCCAAGAATAGTATGTTTTCATCTCTAATTGAATTCATTCACGATTTTAGCTCTTTCCCTGCAGATGAAAAACTGAAATTGACTCTATCGTGTCATGATGCTGACATATGTGCAGTTGTGGTAAAGTGTTTACATCTGCACTTAATCTGAGGGGTAGCATATGAACAAACTTCTAACCTGAAAATGCTCTACATGATTGTAATAATATATATATATATAGAATAAAAATATAGTGTTTTCACGTAAAAGATTTATTCTATGAGTAGGATTAAGAGTGAAACCGACGATCCTCTGGCGAGTCGGTTTCATTCTTTATCCTACAAGTAGAATGAATGTTTTACTTGAAAACACTATGCGTTTATTTTGTTTATCCAATAAATCATTTACAGGGCAGTCGCGGCGAAATCGTGCTGTTACTCACTATAAAACACTACGAGAAGTGAGGTGCACATTGTTTCAATTCGTTCGACAAGCAAAACTGCCAAAACTATACAAGGCTCAGTGATATATTTCTGTCTAATAATGATTCCCCTATAAACTTGAGCTAAAGTTGCAAAAATACTTTATTAAATGAACAATCTTTATCTTTCTTATTTTCGTTGTTTATTGTTGTTTTTTCGACGTCGATTCAACTTGAGTTTTATAAACAAAGCAGACGACACGTCAATTTGATTTACACTTTCCTAATTTGGAAAATAAAACATCACTCATCTTGCCCCCGCCTTTCAGAATTGAACCTGTATGCTTTTCAGCGCTTGGTTTCGATTGATTTACTTTGTGTTTTCTTTGTTAATTGTTGTTCTTTTTATTGTTAGACAGAGTTGAAATGTGCCATATATTCTAACACGAAACATTTCAGCGACGGTCCACGTTTGATAAACATCGGTTCATTATGTCTTCCACAAACGTAAAACTGGCCATGACAACTCGAATGCGGTAGGCGTCAGAGGTTAATAAGTCCGTCTCTACTATAGGAATAAATTCTTTCAGTCTTAAACCTATGGAGAAACTTTATCACCCTTCCAGCAGCCGCTACTCGGTGAATAAAGCAAAAATTTATCCAAGACTTTTATTGTTCAAATAAGCGTCCATTTATGGGATAAATATAGCTATTGTTGAAAGATTTTGACAAAATGAGATGATTTATATGTTTTTCGTTGTAGGTTCTAGAGTTTCATGTTCTTCAACCATTCTACCATTACTTTCACCATCATCTATTCATTCATCGTCAAGTAAGTTGACTACTCAAAAAAACTAAAACAGCCCAAATCTGAACTGATTTTAGGACACTGACAGTCTGGAGTAATATTGAATTCATTTTTCTAAGCATTTTAATACTTAACAACTAATATATATGATCATTTATTACACACAAAGCGAACAATTTAAAACTACCTATTTCCATCTTCGTTGTCATCAATTGATCATTATCACAATTTAGTGTATTTGGCAATCTAATATGACTATCTCTTATCAACAGTTACACATTGTTCCAACTATTATTTTTTTTCAAACTTGCTTAATGGTACACCATTATTCGATAAGGTTAAAACATTTCTTCAATCATAAAACAAAGAATTAGACACATCCAATGATTATAACATTATTATTCATTATCATATATATCAGAATCATTCACACACTTCTTTCATAAAAGTATGTTGTGTTTTGTTTTCATTTTTCTCTTGTTTGCTGAATATAAACTTATGTTGTTTATGAGCAATAAAATATTCTATTCTATTCTGTTCTGTTCTGTTCCGTTCCTTTCCTTTCCGTTCCATTCCATTCCTTATGCATCTAATTTTTACAGCTAGTCTATAACAATTATTTAATTATAAAAAGATACCTCTGTTAAAATATTTGTTGACTTATAATTATAATTATGTACTACTAAATACTCATCGATTTTCGAATTCTCCTACTCCTTGAAATGATTTCCTTAAGTATCTAGGCCCATATGGTGCTATGAACGTCACTCTAAGGAGGCGCTAAACCACATACTACATTGCTTCCACGTCTATGCCTTCATCCGATGGGTCTCCGTCTGACCTGGCTGAGCCTAACAATTATAATAAGTGTGATCAAACAGTGAACTGTGTCAACAAGCTTACAACAATTCTTATTCAATTCTATTCAAATAGGGAGTGATCGTCTGTTTCTGTCTATTTCTTGAATTATGAACCCTCAAAAACAAGGGCCAAACTGTAAACATGGGAGTAGCCCGTTTACACTATGTTTGGCCTTTGTTTATTGGGGTTCATAACTCAAGATATATCCAGAAACAAACGATCATTCCTTATAATTAAACTTGAGGGGCAATAAATTTAAACACTCTTTACTTTGCAGAGTTAAAATAAAAATCAGGTCGCATCACGCTTCCTTGTGATAACTGAATAAAAAGGAATAGTTTTCTAAAATTCAGTTTGAAATAACGAAACATTTCACTGAAACATGTTCTTGTGTCATTAAAGATTGTACTGGAAATGAATTGCGTAAGTTAAAAAAAACGTCATAGGCCACACTCATACAACACTTCAATCTCCTTCTCCACTTGACGCGAGGGTGCTGTCATTCAAAGCAACACTGAATTAAATTTAATTCTGATTTTGGCCATTTCCTGAGAAACTGGAAACACAGTTTGTAAATGTGGAGTTCGATATAAACCCAGCTGACATGAAGTTCGTTGAATTTTGTCTCAGAAAGAGTTCATTCGGGCTATTTGGAAATTAGAAAGTTTTGTTGGCGTGAGCTTCGTTTCTGGATTATTATGACCGGCCATTGTTTACGTTTGATGTGCGTAAAACGATGAACGCAGACGGTCATCTATTGCATATAAACAAATTGAACATGGAATAAAAAAGCATGATAAGGATTTCATTGTTTATTAAATTTTATTTTGAAAGTCTTTTTAATGTGATGAGATACATATTAATTACTTTTCATGTTGAAACGATATGAGCGTGCGGGGGTTCTTTTCCATTCACCCCGTGTCACATGATCTTTAAGACAGACATTAGGGGTGTGGTTTAGGGCGGGCCTAAATGCGTCTTTTTGGTTCATTGTGTTATGAAAAGGAGAAAAAAGAAATAGTTTAGCCAATCATTTTACCTGAAAATGTATGAACAGAAAAAAAGGTTTAATTATAGGGATTTACTTGCTAGAATAGACATGTAAGCTTACTTGACATGCTCAGATGATATCAATCCGCGCTAATCAGCTTTAGAAAATACAATGCTTACCAATCGATGCCCATCCCTGTTAATTAAAACAATTCAGAAGATTGAGTTTGCGGGTTCGCCGTAGCGGCGAGAAAATGGAATGCTTTGAAATCAACAGTAATGTTTAACTGAGAACAAAGGTGTAATTGTTGAACGTGATAGGAGGATGGGGCGGGGGTTTAGTCATAGCTATACCAGCAACGGTTTCTGTGATTAGGACTTGATGCAATGCCACGTGGTATTCTTGGGTATACATGGTCATCTTGTATGGTAGTATATAATTTCCTCTCATCCCAAAGCTGCTCGGGCGTACCGAAATACGCCTATGTAATTGTGGTACTGGAGGTGCGCTCGAACAGCTTTGAGATGAGAGGAAATTAATACATAAGATATATTGTCAGCGAAGTACACCTCCACATCCCCATCGAACTGTTTTCTATTAATATATGTAATTGGTATTGAATAATTAGGAATTATTATGTTACCTACATTGAAATCGTTAGCCAGATAGATTTCCGTAAAGCAAATCGTCCCTTGCATTCCAATGTGTTCTATGTGCCTACTGGCACATAGAACACATTAAAACTCAGGAGACGAATTGATGTCAAAGATATCGTCTGCAAACTTTAACAGTTTATGGCGAATGGTACGGACATTATAATTCAGAATTGTGATTGTACCCAAGTTGGGATTGTCTTTGCCCGAATGAACTGGACCTGGGTTTGGATGGACATCATCACAAAAGGGTAATGATCAACATTATGGTATCAGCTATAGAAAAAGAGAAATGCAACATAAGATAATGAAAACTTAGATGGGAAGGTGCAATAGGTTGTTGAGTATGCAGTTGTCCCCTGGAAGTGAGAATGTTACAGAAGATTGTAGTAGTTTCTGTTGAAGTTATTGGTGTAAAAGTTGTGGTGATTGATATTAAAATGTTGTAGTGGTTGATATAGTTGTGACAGGTATTGTAGTAGTTGATGCTGTATTGGAACATTCTATCCGAGACTATACGAAACAGCCCGTCGCTTGTGGAGTTCCGAACGTCCTTTGCCCCGTCTTCTTATAAACCTCTATCAATCGGTACAGGAAAGTACAAGATCATTCAAGCTAAACTACGAACTGGTTGTAGTGATCTTAATTGTAATAAATTCCGCAATTATGTGTCTGATTCCAAACTTTGTCTGAGAAACGAGGGTGTTGAGAATGCAGAACATCACTTCTTTGTGTGTTCTTTCTATTTCGATATTCGCAATACTTTCAGCGGTCACTTGTCAAAATATACGCCCAACTGGAATTCATTGGAGTTAATATTGTACAGTAGCTCGACCGTATCCGAAAGCAGTAATAGATCTTGTTTTAACTATTCCAAAATTTATTCGCGACTCACACAGATTCTAGTCTCACAGTTAGATGCATCCATAACTAAATTGTGTGCAAACAGATATTCTAATAAGCCGACCACTGCCATGGGTATACGCTCACAGCAGGAATTTAACATCACGCACCTTAACAACGCGCGCTTTGACCTACATGTCCGGACTGTTGTGAGAGTGTCCACATGGCGGTTCCCCTCCTCACCCTTCCTATGAATTACCGCAAATGCGACAAATGGGCTGGTGGGGTGTTTCGGGAATTTGGATTTTGGAAATTTGTGGCCAGATAGATATTACCAGTAATGAATTTCGTTCACATTGAGGCTGATATTCTATGGAATGCGGTGGTTGTGGGTCATCATAATTGGATCAGCTGTAGTATTTTGTGATTTTCTGTGCAGTTCCCATTATTTTATTTCATATTCTAATTATACTTAATTTGTATTAATGATATTCGTTCTGTCATATTATAAATTGTACACTGCCACCAGTGACAGAGAGCGAAGGATCTTCTAAGTGGTAAGCATTTGTCCTCTAATTCGGATTTTCAAATTTTTAATCAAACAACTACAGCATCAACCACAATGATTTCAACACCAACTTACAACACATTGACCAACAGACCCCAAACCACCTCTATCTCTAGCCACCAAGTCGCCAAGCCACCACTGTCTTTAGTTCCCAGCGGTCTCCAACAGCCTCAAACCACCAGCACTGTCCTCAGTTCCTACAGACCCAATCTACCAGCGTCTTCAGTTCACAACAGTCCCCAAGCCACCAAACCACCACTCTCGTCAGTTCCCAAAAGTTCCCAAAGTCACAACTATCTTCAGTTCTCAACAGTTTCCAATTATCCCCAACGGTGCCCAAAAGTTCCAAGTCCCCAAACCACCACTGTCTCCAGTCCCCCAACACTCTCTCCCAATAGTCCCTAACACTCATTAAACCTCGTCTGTCTGCGCTCCCCAAATACCAGATAAGGGACTTGAGGTTAGATCGCTGAGAAATATCTGCATGATCAACATACGCATAAGGTGAAATCAGTAAAGAATGGATAGGATCGAAAACTTCCTACGTGATACTCTTATAAAGAAATTCTGCGATAATCCTAGCTGGATAAATTCATTCCGGTGGTTTTGTGCCTTTTTGGAGATTTTGGGTAGTTGTCTGCTGTCCATTTGGATAATTAGATATACTCACATTCAATCGAACACAACTTCCGAACAAACTCTTATCCCATTAGAGGGTTTTTGGTCACGCGATTTAGTGATGATTGTTCTGTAGTTTGTTAATTCATGCAGCATCAGGCAAACAGACAGGTTTGAAAAGGTCGGTACCCCATCGCTCAGTGCTCCCCGTCGGAGCCCGGGGAGTGGAGCAGTGCTTGTTTACTGCGGTAAACATGTTCTACTTTACTGGTAAAATAGGACCCGGAAGTCCTCTAAAGATGGCAGCGTAGGTATAAACGTTTGGCTAAATTGGACTTCGCCGCTACGTTGCGATCATGAGATGATAACCAAAGATGCTGAAAGGGACCTTAAACTCCAATAAGTGAATAAATAGTTCCGTACATCCTGGATCAGCCGCTAAGTAAAATGTTCAGTTTAATCTCGCAAAACTGCAGGAAAAGAGCATCTAAGAGCTGCTATATAATCCAAAAGCTATTTGTAACCTCAAGCGACCCCTACACCGCCCACCGTTATGTATTTTTGCCTTGCCCGGGTGGGTAAAGTGCCGACGAGGAAACTTCAACCAAGTTATGGCACTATTTGGGTAAAGGGTTAAAATGTTTTGGAAATTCACTTATTAAATTAAGAAAAAACGTTTCTTCAAAGTACTAAATACTCTACTCACTTGCTTAGATTTTTTGAAGATATGTTTTCGTAGCAAAAGTGAATTTATTTTTAGTTATTCAAGAATATTGTTCAAATGTGTCGTCTGCCTATCGTGTTTGGTAAAGGAACGAAAATGCTCCTACTGGAAACATTATTGGGGTGGGAGTGGTGTATTCGGTACTGGGAAAATACTTGGCCAATCTCACAATCAGATTGAAAATGATAACATATCACTGAAAACACTTGAAACTAGAAACCGAAAAATGGTTTCTCAATTTGTGTATAATCATTATGCTCTTTGTATTCTAGACTTTATCTCTCAAACTTGTGGCGTAACTCTGACATACTTATTCAAGCGCACACCTACTGTCACTAATTTCACATATAATTTCAACTTCATAACGAGATCGTTAACATAACAAGATCGCCACCACGATGCCGACATACAAGTTGACTTTTTTCAATTCTCGGGGACGCGGGGAAATAATTCGTATGATCCTCAAAGCAGCCAATATAGATTTTGAGGACAATAGAGTGGAATATGATGATTGGCCAAAAATCAAAGCAAGTAAGTATATTGCGTTGTCCTTTAGAATTTTTTTTTCTTTAATGAAATAAGTGAATTCTAATATCGGTGTTACCTTTTGCCCAACCTGCCTCACAGATTAACTAACATTTCCTTGTTGGCACGGTACCGATAGTGGTAAAGTAAAAGCAAAAATTATTCTCGGCGGACAGTCTAGGGTCGCTTGAAGTTATAACAGGTTACATGGAAGATCTGAGATGCAATCTCCAGCGGTTATTTCTTTCTGTTTCTTTTCCGATATTCAACTCGACACATCCCCGAGGATGTCCAGAAAGAAGGGGGCGCAAACTTTTTCAGGCCGACCTGTTTGCCAGATATTGAGGTACTTAACAAACTACAGTGTCGTCACATTAAAATTGCATAGAGTGTTTTAACCAGATCGCGATCCGGTCGCAATTCCCTGTCCGCTTTTCTGCTCACAATACAACACAATCTCAACTATTGAAAAAGAAACATGGTATTTGAACCTTGCGAGTCGGAATTTAAATCCCCGAATTGAATCTTGAATCGAATTGGGAATCCGATGTCGACTTCGACATCGAATTCGAAATGAATCGGAAACAGTGCGAATTAATTGTCGTGAAATGTCTTGTGATTTTCCAAAATATCTAATTACCATGTAAAGGGACGTGGGAGGAGGAGGGGGAGGCAACGATCAGAGAGTCCTAGTTGGGACTCTCCCCACTCCAAGAAAATTGTGCAAACTTCAGTGCTCCAAGAGCGAATCTGCGGCATTTGTAGCACGTGTAGCCCCTATATTGGAGACCATTTTGGGGCTCTGAACTGAACTGAAACTTTATTTAGCAGCATACTCGGATACAGTTTACATATATTAAAACAAGGTAGCAATCAAAAAGGTGTATACTGCATGGAAATGGCATAGCCGGAGAGGCTGTCTTCCTGCCATTCCCAAACATGATATCCTGTCCTGTCATCAAAGTCGTTTAACTCTTTATCCTCTTTGTTCACAACTGGTAAAGCTCCTAAGAAGACTTTTAGTGAAGCTTCCCCCACGTTAGGATTAAAACCACTTACACAATGTTCAAAGTAATCCGAAAAGACGAATAGTGATTTAAAAAGTCCTATGCTCAGGATAATTGTAGATTATCCCGAACATAAGGCCCCTCAAATCACTATACAAATCTTCGATCTTCAGTAGTTGGGAGGATGAGATCACTTTAGTCTGGGTCACAATCGGGACAGAATGGATTGGTACAAGTAATGCCGGAAGAATATGCGTTTAAGAACGAATTGATTATTGTCTTTTTAAACCGAGGCCTGCTATATTGCCTAACTTCAAGATTTAAGTCATTCCAATTTTTCCGGAAAGTATGAATCGGGAGATCAGCGAGTTCTTGGTTTGAGAGTTCGCACATTCCTTGTTTGCCTTGTCTCCATTCCAGAAGGGTTAGTGTATATTTCGAAACTATTTTTAAATGACGTAGGAAGTTTATAGTGGTACCAGTCATGCAAGAAATGATACACATGAAGCTTATACAAATCTTCGAACTTCAGTATTCCACAATTTTTAAATAAGGGTTCAGTGTGTGAGATATATTTTCGATTATTTATAATACGAATAGCCTTTTTTACAGTGTAAAGATTCTGCTGGTAGAATTATTTATTTATTGATGTTTAAGGTCACATACTTGTGCACAATGGCTAATCATGACCGTATGCTGGTAGAAGGCACATGGCCCCAGACAAGGATACCATACAACAAATGGCTATGTATCAGTGAGAGATACAATATCTTCAGAGCTTTCAAGGAAAGGGTTCTTTTTGCCCTTTTTAGGGCAAATATTGCTCTGGCCATCTTTAGGCAAACTGTGGACGTATGTTGTTTGAATTTTAAATTTTCGTCCAGGTTGATCCCTGGGAATTTGACAGAGGTTTCCTCGTGACTGTTGATAGCAAATGGAATGTCTAAGTCGTTCAGAGATATCTTTTTATTGACGGCATGATATGAATCGTTTTGCGGGTGTAACAACATACATTTTGTTTTACTGGCATTCAGACATAATCCATTTGCGGCACACCATTCACTGATTTTACCGAGTTCAATATTGGTCTCATCTAACAGAGTATCTAGATTCTCTTTTGATGTATGCGCTGTGGTATCGTCTGCAAAAGATAACATCTTAAGTAGTGTAGAGTGGCTGATATCGTTAATGTATAATAAAAAAAGAAGCGGACCTAGAACTGAACCTTGTGGTACACCAATGGTGACGTCCATTACTTCCGATGTGCTGTTCATGAAGGATACAAACTGACACTGACTTGTTAGGTAATATTCAAACCAGGTGTTAGCTAAACCTCTTACCCCGTAACTTTCAAGTTTCTTTATAAGAATCGAATGATTTATGGTATCAAATGCTTTTGAGAATTCTAGAAAAACTGATAGTGTACAATCCTTTGAAGTTTTATCATTTGCTTCCACCGCACTGTTTATTAACTGCAGAATGGGATGCACAGTCGAATGACCCTTCCTGAATCCGAACTGATACTTATATATAAAGTTATGCTCGTCGAGGAAAGTGTATAATCGTGAGTACATTACTTTTTCGAGTATTTTTGAAAATGTTGGAAGAATACTTATGGGGCGGTAATTGGACAAACGTTGGAGATCTCCAGATTTAAAGGCAGGAATGATTTTGGCTATCTTCATTCTGTCTGGTACCTTACCTACAGCGAAAGATAGATTGATTATGTGTGACAGGGGGTCTGCTATCTCGTATACAATCTCCTTCGGCAGTTTGGTGCACATATCATTGCTATCAGTACTTGATTTGCCTTTTAATTTATTAGCGCACGTAATTATTTCATATCTATTAGTAGGTGTTATAAAACATGAATCCCCGTTATTACTATTGCCGAGATATTCTGAAAAGTGACGTTGTGACGGGGGTACTTGGGCACTTATATTCATACCAATATTAGCAAAGAATGTTTTAAATCTGTCCGCAATTGTTGTAGGGGCGGACAATTCAATATTCCCGCCCAAGAAGGTGGGAGGAATTTGTCGGTGGTTATTTGCCTTGTAGAAGGCCTTTCGCAAGATGTCCCAGGTTTTTTAATATTAAGTTTGTTTTCATGTAGACCTTGGTTATAATAGTCTGCTTTGCATTTCCACCTCAAGCGGTTGTATTCCTGGCAAAACGTTTTGTAAACTGATATGTTTTGAAAAGTAGGAAATTTTAGTTTTTTAACATACAATTTACTTTTAG
Organism: Pictodentalium vernedei; assembly: GCA_031216915.1. Classification (NCBI taxonomy): domain Eukaryota; kingdom Metazoa; phylum Mollusca; class Scaphopoda; order Dentaliida; family Dentaliidae; genus Pictodentalium; species Pictodentalium vernedei. The sequence goes on along the minus strand of CM062296.1, from coordinate 434,577,302 downwards.
TTTGGGACGATTGCAATAAGCCAGAAGTCATCCAAGGTTCTCGTTTTATATATTTCTTTCATGTGGGAGTTATTTTCAGAGGAAATGCTTGTTCAAATACTGCGTGGAATTTATCCAGGAACCGATTGTATGCCGAATTAGGACAAATGTCATTGGTAACATCAGAGAAATCACAACCCATTAAGAGTCTTTTAAATCGAATGACATTCTCAGTTTTCATGGATCGTCTATAATTAGGCGTTACAGGGGGACGTTTATCTAATTCATCTATATAAAACGTGGCGAAATGATCGCTGACGTCAGTAATTATAATTCCAGATGTGAACTTTTTAATATTATTGCTAAATATGTGATTATGGTTGCGGAAAACTCCATGACCCTGGTAGGTTTTGTTATAGCAGGCAGGAAACCAGCAGTAAATAGCGAGTCAATAAAGGTATTCGTTTTGCTGTGGGTATTTACACTAAGCAGATCTATGTTAAAGTCACCCATGAGGTAGACTACAATCTTTTCCTTGCTTAAAGACTCTAGCAATTCAGTTAGTTTGACGAGGAACAGATCAAGGTCTGCCTTAGGTGCTGTGTTTGGCCTATAGATAGTCTCTACAATACATTTCTTCTTGAGGGGTAGTTCTATAAAGAGAGATTTAAAGACATGTGGTATGAAGACTGAGAGATCATTTCGTTTTTTATATGGTATACTATCATTTATGAACATTCCTGCGCCTCCCCTCCCGTCATTGTTGTCAGGACGAGTACGGGACACTAGCGAGTGATAGCCCTCAAGTCGATACTCAACACCTGATTTCACGTTAAATATTTCCGTCATTCCAATCACATCGAAAACGTTGGAATTTGACTGCAGATCTGCAAGTAAGTTATGAACATTTTCAAAGTTTGCATTCAGGCTGCGGCAATTGATGTTGAGTAGGGAGAGGGTTTTGATTTTGCTTGAAATTTCATCTTTAAAGTTATCGGGTGTAAAGTAATGGCAACCGGAGTCAAGAGAATTGAATGGGAGGGTGAGGTCTTCTTCCTCGGTAGAAATAATATCGTTCAGTTTTTTCCGGAAATCAAAATTGTCATTATTTTGGATCTCATCAAGACAATTTGTGTTAGCCTTAATTACCTAAAGGGACAAAGAAAGCAACCGATGGTCCGAACATAAGGAAAAAATTATCTTGATTTTTGAGGATTTTGCACTGTTTATAAACTGCAGTGAAAAGAGGAATATATACTTTGATGTCAGGTAAGAATATGAGAAAAATGCATAACATAAGAAAAGTTGATACTCTGAGGTAATCCATTTGGTTAAGTGTATAGTAGCATTGTGGAAATAGATTACGACCTTGGTCAATATCAGAGGGGGTAAATTGTGGGTTATATAGAAAAGCAGGAACGCAGTCAAAAGAAACAGGCAAAGGAAAGCAGGCTATGAGAGGACCCATACCGTTACCTATCTATATTGTGTCCACGGCGACGTGCAGCATCAGTGGCCACATGATAGTACAGCCATGATATGGCCACAGATGCCGCGGGTGACCGCATTTCTGAAATCGAGAAAACACCAAAAGCGTTGTTATGTATATGGAAGTGAATACAGAAGTGAGGAAATTCATTCTGTATTTGATTTCTTACAATATCAAAACAAAAAAAAAATCACCTGATTTTGTGCCCAATATTCACCACCCGTACAACACCTTATTAAATACCGAGGGGGAGTAAAAATAAGAAGAAATAAGTAGAAATCACCAGATCTAACACCAACCCTGTCAAGAATCAAATGAACAATTTCCGAAAATCCGTGACTTTGGATGGAAAACGGCCAAATCTCTTTGTTTCGCATTAGCTGTTTCTAGAAGGAAAAACCCAGCATGACAAACCGACCATGACAAAATGAGTACAAACGTGCAACAATATGGGACAGATCGACCTTTCTTGACAGATTGACCGGGGTTCCCACACACAATTGGAGGTCAAATACAAACATTACATTTGAACTGAACGATTTGTTTTCTTATCTCGACCTTTTCCTGCAGCATCCGGGATCGGTCTCAAATGACCCAGTGACATACTGTTCACATATCAAATTCAATGTCAGTAGTATGTCTCGGGCTTTTCAGGGCCCATTGGCAGGACCCCGGTGCAGGACCCCGGAAGTGACGTCATGTCACGTGACCTAGTGGCGCCATGTTGTGTTGTCATGGTAACCCGCGTAAGCGGCCATCTTGTGACGTCATCCCCATAGTGATACGTGATGTTAGTGCGCATGCGCAGCGCGTGTTGTTAGGGTGATACGTGTTTCCGTCGTCCATTTTGTATACTGGAGGCCGCCATTTTGGTTTCTATGGTAGCACGTGATTGCTATGTTACCCAATTGTTCTGCAATAAGACGGGGTATGTTCGGAGGGTGTGTTCGATTGTAGAAGAGTAAATTTAATTACCACAAACAACCCGACAATCCTTCCAAATCCCCAAAATCACCGAAATTGACATTATTTCCCCAATTTATCGGCTTAACACGTAGTGCTATAGTACTAAGGGGGTATAAGGGGTGCGTTCCTTTGTAGAAGAGTAATGTTCTGGCTTAGAATTCTCCCAGAATCCTTTTTTGGATCCCTATCCCATGACGTTTTTCCCATTAAAAGATACGTTCCTTTGGTCATTACCCAGAATTCTCTGCTTCTATCTATATATGCAATAGTTGACGTCTATCTGGCCATGTTCCTTTGTTCTAGAGTATACTCCAGTAACGTAGAAGAACCTATCAACTGGAACAGTATACCTTATTATTGCTATATTTAGCAATTTCTAGTCTATTCTTGTTAGTTCTGACCCTATTCCAAGTACTCTTGTTGTTTCATATATCTAACTAACCAATCAGATTGCTTGATTTTCCATAATCTGTATACAGAGTTATCTCCCTTGTGTATAACAAAAGCCTATATCCAATGGCACCCCAATTTTAGCACCCCTTTTGAAAAACATATGACCTTCGGCACCCCTTTTTTGTCATATGTGCTTATGTGAAAAAGCACAATGTGACACAATGTGCCCTAGCACAAAGGCACATGCTTTATGTGCCGATATGTGCTTATGTGAAAAGGCACAATGTGACACAATGTGCCCTATCACATAGGCACATACGGGTATTTGAGGATACCTATGGCCTGGTATTGTATTATTTGAGGATACCTATAGGGGATACCTACTGGAGAATCCCTTTTTGTCATATGTGCTTATGTGAAAAGTCACAAGGTGACACAATATGCCCTATCACATAGGCACATGCTTTATGTGCCGATATGTGCTTATGTGAAAAGGCACAATGTGACACAATATGCCCTATCACATAGGCACATACGGGTATTTGAGGATATCTATGGCCTGGTATTGTATTATTTGAGGATACCTATCTAGGATACCTTCCGGAGAATCCCTTTTTGTCATATGTGCTTATGTGAAAAAGCATAATGTGACACAATGTGACCTAGCACATAAGCACATGCTTTAGGTGCCGATATGTGCTTATGTGAAAAGGCACAATGTGACACAATGTGCCCTATCACATAGGCACATACGACCAAAATGGGATTCCATAGCCACAGGCGTTTTCGAAAAAGGGATTCCACAAATGGGATTCCAACAAAGGGATTCCACAAATGGGATTCCGTTTCCATCTTGTCGCCAAAGCTCCAAGGCCACTACAGGTCTATGGTCTATCTGTCCTATCATTAGCTTCAACAACAGTCTTGTTCCATTACGGCCTTGTACCAGTACTATTGGCTAAACTACCATCAATTACTTCCTAGCTATACCTTCGCTGAAGCTTTCAAAATGTTCCATCAATGTATACATATAAGGCATTCTGTAAAATAGGATTCCTATTCGAGTCCGTAAAATTTGGATTCCGTGTTTTAACATCGTCCACTCGAGGGTATGGAAAGGGTTTGATAACACCCAATTCAACAATGACTACAAGACTCTAAACAAATACAACTACGATTGAACTGTTGAAGTCGCAGTGAACAAAGATCCAACACAACTAAGATCGAAGTGATCAAAACAAAGTGACGAAAATCGAACTGAACAGATAGAAGAGAACTGACCCAATGAAGGTATCGAACTGAATTGACCACAACAAATTGAACAAAGTTCTGAACTATAACCCTAATGAAGGTATATATAATTAACCCCTTGAACTGAATGACCTCTATTTTTTAAATATAGCCCAATGTTAACACCTTTTGAACTGAACGATTTTTTAAACTTAATGACAATATAACGAAAGGTGATCTGAATTTTTGAACTATAATCCCAATGAAGGTATTATCACCCAATGAACTAAATTCTTCCAATAGGGAATGGGAATACCCTCGCCTGGACGATGTTAAAACACGGAATCCAGATTTTACGGACTCGAATAGGAATCCCATTTTACAGAATGCCTTATATGTATACACTGATGGAACATTTTGAAAGCTTCAGCGAAGGTATAGCTAGGAAGTAATTGATGGTAGTTTAGCCAATAGTACTGGTACAAGGCCGCAATGGAACAAGACTGTTGTTGAAGCTAATGACAGGACAGATAGACCATAGACCTGTAGTGGCCTTGGAGCTTTGGCAACAAGATGGAAACGGAATCCCATTTGTGGAATCCCTTTTTTGGAATCCCATTTGTGGAATCCCTTTTTCGAAAACGCCTGTGGCTATGGAATCCCATTTTGGTCGTATGTGCCTATGTGATAGGGCACATTGTGTCACATTGTGCCTTTTCACATAAGCACATATCGGCACATAAAGCATGTGCTTATGTGCTAGGTCACATTGTGTCACATTCACATTGTGCTTTTTCACATAAGCACATATGACAAAAAGGGATTCTCCAGAAGGTATCCTAGATAGGTATCCTCAAATAATACAATACCAGGCCATAGATATCCTCAAATACCCGTATGTGCCTATGTGATAGGGCATATTGTGTCACATTGTGCCTTTTCACATAAGCACATATCGGCACATAAAGCATGTGCCTATGTGATAGGGCATATTGTGTCACATTGTGACTTTTCACATAAGCACATATGACAAAAAGGGATTCTCCAGTAGGTATCCACTATAGGTATCCTCAAATAATACAATACCAGGCCATAGGTATCCTCAAATACCCGTATGTGCCTATGTGATAGGGCACAGTGTGTCACATTGTGCCTTTTCACATAAGCACATATCGGCACATAAAGCATGTGCCTTTGTGCTAGGGCACATTGTGTCACATTGTGCTTTTTCACATAAGCACATATGACAAAAAAGGGGTGCCGAAGGTCATATGTTTTTCAAAAAGGGGTGCTAAAATTGGGGGTGCCATTGGATATAGGCTTTTGTTATACACAAAGGAGATAACTCTGTATACAGATTATGGGAAATCAAGCAATCTGATTGGTTAGTTAGATATATGAAACAACAAGAGTACTTGGAATAGGGTCAGAACTAACAAGAATAGACTAGAAATTGCTAAATATAGCAATAATAAGGTTTACTGTTCCAGTTGATAGGATCTTCTACGTTACTGGAGTATACTCTAGAACAAAGGAACATGGCCAGATAGACGTCAACTATTGTATATATAGATAGAAGCAGAGAATTCTGGGTAATGACCAAAGGAACGTATCTTTTAATGGGAAAAACGTCATGGGATAGGGATCCAAAAAAGGATTCTGGGAGAATTCTAAGCCAGAACATTACTCTTCTACAAAGGAACGCACCCCTTATACCCCCTTAGTACTATAGCACTACGTGCTAAGCCGATAAATTGGGGAAATAAAGTCAATTTCGGTGATTTTGGTGATTTTAAAGGATTGTCGGGTTGTTTGTGGTAATTAGATTTACTCTTCTACAATCGAACACACCCTCCGAACATACCCCGTCTTATTGCAGAACAATTGGGTAACATAGCAATCAAGTGCTACCATAGAAACCAAAATGGCGGCCTCCAGTATACAAAATGGACGACAGAAACACGTATCACCCTAACAACACGCGCTGCGCATGCGCACTAACATCACGTATCAATATGGGGATGACGTCACAAGATGGCCGCTTACGCGGGTTACCATGACAACGCAACATGGCGACACTAGGTCACGTGACATGACGTCACTTCCGGGGTCCTGCACCGGGGTCCTGCCAATGGGCCCTGAAAAGCCCGAGACATACTACTAATGTCCCTAGACATTTACACAATCAGAAAAAATTTACACGGATTTAATATAAGTTGCATCACGTGTTGGTGACCAGGTGAAGTGCAGGTTATGAGTAAATTTAATGGGCATGGTTGGATTTGAGTCTCACTTTGTAGTTGTTGCTAGCAGACAGGGAATTATGAAAGTGAAAAAGCTTAAGCTTACACAGACCCCACCAATTGCTGATAACGAATCAGGGTGTGTGTAATACTGAAGTACGTTAACCCAGAGTAAATCAGTCTTGTATGTTTTCCTATCCTCTGGTGGCTAACAGTAATAATGAAGCACACTTGACAACGAAATGGGTAAATCCTTCCTATTGGGCCCAGCACCATCAAAACCACCCCAAATGTAACATGACTGCCAAGGTGAGTTTGACACTGATGGATTTAGGCCTTATTTCCTGGTAGGCTGTTGTTCACACTTAATGTTTTCCTGTCCTCTTCTGGCTACCAATAATAATGAAGTACAGTTGACAACAAAGTAAGTAAATCCTTCTTATTAGATCCAGCACCATCAAATCCACCCAAACTGTAACATGACAGCCAAGATGAATTCGACAGTGGTGCACCCAACAAGAAAGGTTTGGTTTTAGGGTTTGGGGTTTAGGCCTCATTTTCTGTTAGGCTGCTGTTCACACTTAATGTTTCCCTGTCCTCTGGTAGCTGACAATCATACTGAAATGCAGTTGACAACAAAGTAAATAAAACCTTCCTATTAGGCCCAGCACCATCAAATCCACCCAAACTGTAACATGACTGCCAAGAAGAGTTTGACTGTGCTGGACCCAACAAGAATGAATTGCCTTTAGCTTTTTGGGGTTTAGGCCTCATTTCCTGGTAGGCTACTGTTCACACTTAATGTTTACCTGTCCTCTGGTGGCTAACAATTTTAATGAAGTACAGTTGACAACAAAGTAAGTAAATCCTACCTATTGGGCTCAGCACTATCAAATCCACCCAAACAGTGACACGACTGCCAAGATGAATTTGACAGTGCTGCACCCAACAAGAATGATTCGGTTTTAGCTGTTTGGGTTTAGGCCTTATTTTCTGTTTGGATGCTGTTCACACTTAATGTTTTCCTGTCCTCTGGTGGCTAAAAATAAAAAAAATAATAATGAAGTACAGTTAACAACAAAATAGGTAGATCCTTCTTATTGTGTGTTATGTGAAAGTTGCATTGAGCCAATGTTTTTTTTTTTTGGGGGGGGGGGAGGCATCGGAAATTAGCTACGCCACTGCAACAATGCAACTTGTGAGGCAGACAAGCATATCGATCAGCCAAATGTAAAGAAAACTATTCCTTCATTTCTGCGACATGATTCCGCCGGCAGAAGGCATTTATTTTCCGTCATTCCTTCGTAAAAACATGATTTAACCGATTCGAAAATATGTGAATCAGGAAGCCGATTCGATGTCTGTCCCGAATCAGGCCGTATCGATGTCGACATCGGATCGAATCAGCACATGGACCTAAATGGAACGCGAAAGCATTGTATCTCAGATATTATTTTCGTTTGTTTTGCATTTAGTCTTGATTTTGCAGTTTCATATTGATATAATTACATTGTTAATGTAGTTATACGTTTTGGGTCCAAATACTCAATTCCCATTGGTCAGCTGGATGAAAACGTCATGACCAAATGTAATTCCTTTTCCAATGGATACATTTGGTCGAACTTTGACCCGCATTTACGTTCAAGTTAATAATTTGTGATATCTCAGACAACTTACAAGAAATGTCAATCGACAGTATGAAATTATTTCAGTGATTTTATTCTTGAACTTGTTGTCGTTTCATAGGTGATTATAGTTTACTGATATGTTAAATAAATTGTTTTGAACATTCCAAGTTTCGTTGCGAAAGACGGCAATTTGACAAATTTGGGTCAATGCCGAAAACCGGCGCTCAACTCAGAGTTGTGCGCTTTGTCTTTTGTGTGAGGGTGTTTTTCGCCTCGTTTTCGCCTCGTTCGTTTTTACATTTATTTCGTCTTTCTGCTTTGTTGGTGGTAAAAAGTAGTTTAAACAGTTACGGAATGTAATTATAAGAACTGAAAGCAATTTTTATAACCTTTATTGGAGGATGAACGTGTGGGAATGGGTACAAATTGTATGAATCCCTTCGGGGTTCATACATAATTTGTACCCATTCCCACACGTTCATACTCCAATAAAGATTATAAAAACTGCATTCAATTCTTAAAAAACCTCTGTCTTCCGGTATTAAGATGATGCGACCACATCGCAATTCGATCGATATTCGTTCGACAAAGAGGCGCATTTGTGATCACAGTAATTGTCTTACCTGCAGTGACGAAGGAAGTATTTTGAACTTGGGATGGGGGTACGCACTTACAAGGGTAGCCTCGCATTGATATATATCTGTGGTGGCCCACTTGCCTCATTGGCATGGTGGAAATACAATATACAAAGCTATGGCCGAAACATTGTTTCGTCCCGATGGACAAATTTGTTAAATATGGCAGAATATGGAATCAAAAATGTGCATTTTTCTCGACTTTAACTCTTAACTCGTTGAGTATTTTCGAGATATTTTTCATCAAATCTAGCCATGACTGCTTTGAAGGGGACATGACCAGATTTGATGGAAATTCATTCAAATTTATCTCAAGAAATCATTGGTAAAAATGTCAATTCAACTTACAGGGGAAAAGTTTCATTTAATGTTCTCAAATTATACTGATTTCTTTGACAAGAGAAATCCTGTCATGGGCAGGAAGATCCACCAGCAGCAATTAAGGAGTCAAAGTCTGCATTAGAGACAAATCAAACAACGGAATCTTGTCACATCTTAAGAGTAAAGAGTTTGTGCACCCCCTAGTAGGTAATAAAGGCGGATTCACTATCACTTTGTACATGTACGTGTACGGTATACGTACACGATGCGTTTACCAACGTGGGATTCAGTGTTAAATCGCACGCTTGTTCACAAAAATGTTCAGTGATCTTGAATCTCCCATGTTTTTTGTGACTCCTAGATCGCACTTTTAACGTTCAAATACTCGCGGTGAACGTTGAATGTCACGCGTTTTTAAAAAAAGGTGAAATTGTACATTTTCACTTTTTTTTACATTAAAAATTTTTGTCAACGTTCCCATCGCAGATCAGACCATCGATCCATCGTTGGTGAACGCGAGCAAAATTCTGGTCTAGCATAAAAAAAACGGTTTGCGGATTCTGGATCAGTGATCCAGAATCCGCAATTGTTTTGAGGCGGTGGGTTGTTCCCCCAAAAAACTTAACAGACTACTATTGGACGCTTCCCTTTCTGACGTAAGTGGGGGAATACCCGGATTTTTTCCTCCAAAAAACTTGTCAGACAACTGTCGAACGCTTTCATTTCTGACGTGAGCGGGGGGAATACCCATAGTGAGATTTTCCAAAAACTCAACAGAAAAAAACCAAGTTTTTTGGAAAATCCCACCATGGATATCTCCACTTGTACAGTATAAATAGAGCTCCTGCGCGCTACAAATCATCATTGGCGAAGATCCTCCAGTATCGACCACAAGCAAAAAAGGTGAGAAGAAATCTACGCGAATCCAAATGTAAAATGACAATAAATATTATCAAAATAATGTGTATCATTACACCGAGTTACTCTGCGATGAAGCTCGTTCTGACACGCGAATATAATTATTCATGAAGGAAGCGCTGTGGATTTTTATTGTTCAGTCACTGAGGGTTGAAAGAGGCTTGTTCCCCATACCGTTCCTGCGCGCCTTTGGCGTGTTAAACCATTTCATTCGAATGTCAGTCTACAATCGTCAGTCTGTGTTTTTATCAAAACTGGCAAGCAGGTCGCATGTCAAAGTGACATTTACTGTATAGACACTTACTGAGAACGTTATTTTGTCACGCCTGAGATGTATTACAGGTTTTTATTCAAATGAGATTAATGTCAAGTTAAATGGTTTATCTGAAAAACTATTTCTATGGATCAAAGCGGAAACAGTTCAAAAGATCAATATTGTCAAGTTAAATGGTTTATCTGAAAAAATTATTTCTATGGATCAAAAGCGGAAACAGTTCAAAAGATCAATTGATGTTTTGGCTGAACGATTTCCATGTAAAAATTTTAGAGAAAATGGCGTTGTTCAACGTGCGAGTACTAACGCGGTTTTAACCCAAAATATTACAAGATATTCATGGAGTATTATTTTTCCATATATTTTTTTTCTGCAAAAAAATTCTCGCCAGAGAATTTTTTTAAAATATTTTTCAACACTTGTTTTTTTGACTGAGCGATGACCATGTAAAAATTTTAGAGAAATAGCGTTATTCAACGTGCGAGTACAAACGCAGTTTTAACTCAAAATATTACAAGATATTCATGGAGTATTATTTTTCTCATATATTTTTTTTCTGCAAAAAAATTCTCGCCAGAGAATTTTTTTAAAATATTTTTCAACTCTTGTTTTTTTGACTGAGCGATTACCATGTAAAAATTTTAGAGAAAATAGCGTTGTTCAACGTGCGAGTACTAACGCGGTTTTAACCCAAAATATTGCAAGATATTCATGAAGTAATTATTTTAAGAATGACTTCAAGTGTGAGAAAATAACTACCTGTATGATTTAACACTTTAAAACGTTGTATTTATAGATGTTTATTTGAGACGAAACTCTAAGTTTCTCATTGTCGGAAATAACTGTTGATGTGATCTTTAACACGTTCGAGGGCAAAACGCATTTAAAGAAGTTTATTTTATAAATGTTTTTCCTTAACTGGTTTTTAGTTATTATATTAAAGACAGAAGATTTTTATTTACTTAAAACATAAAAATAATTATACATTTAATTTTGAAAATAATAACTAACTCATATTAGCATACTCAAAGGAACATTAACAATTAAAAACGAAAAATGTTTTTACAGATGGATTCTAGAAGCCGGGATCAAATTTTATGCGAGTATGAACGTGCCAAGAAGGGCATTCAGTCAGCTGATAGAAGCAGACGTCTTGGTGAGATGGAACTCAAACGCGAAGCCACAAAAATATTTAAACCCGTGACGGAGGGTCAAGAGCGAAGCAGGAAGGAGATAGTCGAAGAATTGAGACCCATAAAGGAGAGTTCTTTGAGAATGGGTTCGTTGCCTCTTAGTTTTGGAAATCGGTATTCCGTTCAATCTACACCAGATTACGTTCCCACGGGAATTCAAACAGATTTGAGCGAGACTGACGATACAGCTTCAACTATCACCACTGATAGCATCGCATCGTCTGATGATGGCGGTAAGAGAGATCTGTCGTATGGAGGATAATAAGGATTCGGAGGGAAGAATTTTTGTAGGAGATACAGAAGTAGATATTGGCGATGATGAATTGATCGTGGGTTCGAACAGATACGAATTGACTGATGGACTGCACAGATTGCTCCTTTACGACAAGCCTAGCGATTACACGGATCAGGATTTCGACAATTACGGCGACATTCTGGTTCAGACCCACGCCATGAAGAGAAATAACGATGCCAGAGAGACGAGACCCAAAGCCAACAGAGGTTACAAGTGGACGAAAGTGGTGAAACCCATATGGGATATGAACAAGAAGTTCATCAAATCGGTGACTGGCAAAGGGGTGAAAACCACTTTTCTTCCGAGCGATTCTGACGCTCTGTCTCATAGATTGAGTTTGTTGATGGAGAGCAGACGGGCTGGTAACACAGGATTAGATAATCAGATAGTTACTATATCTGACGAATTGTTAAGACAGAAGGTTTTGAATAAAAAACATTATAAAAGGCTGATGAACGAATTGAAGGATTGATGTGTATATAATAAGTAGAGAGAAACAAACAAACAAACAAAAATGAAACAGTAAATTTTTACACTAGAATAATAAAAGTATTTAAACAGCAAAACGATTTACCAGTGAAAAAACAAAATATATTATAAAAATAAAATATGTTGGTGGTAAAGAACAGGGGATACGTCAGAACTTACGTCCAAGGCGGTTCTGGCATCGTCGATTCTATAATGCGAGCGTTCACGAGCGATGCGGGTAGAAAACTCGCATCGACCGCGTTTGAGGTCGGTAAGAAGACGGCTTTGGATGCTGGTAAGAAAGCCGCTTCCGAAGCCAGTGGTAGGATAGCTTCTGTGGCTGGCAAGAGGGCAGTCAACAAGTTGATCAGTCCGCCGGCGAAGCGAGCTGCGTTAGAGCGAACACCGAAAAGTTGGAAAGATTTTAAGGATGCTGTGGTACCCATACAAGATTTAGCCAAAATGACGAGTGGATCCGGATTGAAGAGAACTCGCGACGGTGTGATATAAATAAATAATAACATTAAAAACTGAGTTTGAAAAACATAAAAATTTGCGTTTGAAAAGAATCTAAAATAACAAACAAACAAAAATAAAACAAAGATGAACATTAAAGATATGTCTTGGAACGACGCCGCGACCAAGAGGTCGAATAACGAGTTCTTTCCCAAAAGTATAAGAGGCTTGATAGTGGGAAAATCGAATTGTGGAAAGACCAATCTGTTGATGAATCTGTTGTCCCGACCCGACTGGTTGGATTACGACAGATTGTTCGTGTTTGGCAAGAGCTTGTTTCAACCCGAATACAGATTGCTTCGAGAGTGCATGGATCGTAGATTGCCCAAGGACGTCATAGCCAGAATCTTTGACAGTGGGAGGAATTCGACAAGAGTGAAGCTCCACTTTCGACCATTTTGGACGGTGCGGCGACGGAGCTGATGAAGAGAAATGCAAATTCGAACGTCGAGTGTCGATTTTATGAGAACGCTAGCGACGTTCCGGATCCTAGAGAACTGAAATCGGAAGATAAGAGTCTCATGATTTTCGACGATCTGCCTTTGGAGAGACAGAACCGATGCGAATCGTATTACGTTAGGGGTCGACACAGCAACGTGGACTGCTTCTACCTGTCGCAGAATTATTTTCGATTGCCCAGACAGACGATAAGGGAGAACGCTAATTTTCTATGTCTCTTTCGCCAAGATCTCAAGAATCTCAATCATATCTACGGCGATCACGTCGCAAACGACATGAGCGCGGCGGAATTCAGGAGATTCTGCAAGAAGGTTTGGGATGGTGGACTTTACAATTTCGTCGTGATCGATTTGACAAGCGAATTTAATCGCGGAAAATATCGGTGCGGATTCGACAAGTTTTATGTTTCTGATGATAATAAGACAGAGCGTGAAAATAAAATTTAGAAAATAATAAATCTTCAAATAATTAGTTTTGAATAAAAAAAATTAAAATTAAATATAATGTTCGAACATGGAAAATTGTTAGGACGGATAGCCGAGAATACCGCTGCAAAACAATCCATTCAAATCGTGGTGAGTGGCGATTCGACTCGATTCGCTACGAAATTCGAACCTTCCATCGAATTGAAAAGAGAGAAAAGATAGGAGATGGCGTTGGTGAATCTGGAGACTTATTATTCCTTTCCCAACGTCACCGAAAAGAATAACTCGTTCAAGTATTCCGACGGAGTGGATTGGTTGGAGATTCGAATTCCCAAAGGGAGTTACGACATAGACGATTTGAACAATTACATTCAGACGCGAATGAAGACGGATGGAAAGGGAAGCAACAAGATCAGACTCGCTCCCAATCCTAATACCTTACAGACGATGTTGGATTTGGAAGATAATTTTCGAGTGGATTTCAACATGGACGATTCTATAGGCAAGATGTTGGGATTCGATCGAAAGGTGTATCGAGGCCATGCGGCATCTGAAAATACGGTCGACATTCTCGCAGTCAATAGCATTCTGGTGAACGTGGACGTGATTGCTGGAAGCTACGTGAATGGTAGCACTCAAGCGACGATCTATTCCTTCTTTCCAAACGTGTCGCCGGGTTATAAGATCGTGGAGCAACCTCGAAATTTAGTTTATCTACCAGTGATTTTAGACACGTTGTATAGTCTCAAAACCACGTTGACGGATCAAAATGGTGAACTGTTAGATCTTCGCGGAGAGAGGGTGACGATACGATTTCACATAAGAGAAATATAAAAGCAAAAAAAAAAAAAAAAAAAAAATATTGTGTATATATATAGATAACAAAAATAAAATAAACGCAATATTAATTTTACAAAATTATTTTAATATAAATAATTATTATTAAACAAGAAACAATTGAAGTAAATTTATTTTAAAAAAAACAGAATTATGACAGAATACGTGATTAAAAATGTGAACATATCCGCAGGACAGAGGAAGAAACTTAAGAGAGCGTTAACAACTCGAGGTGAGGCGGTGAGATTCAAATTCACTCACGAAGATCTGACGAGAGGCGGTCAGGATTCGATCGCCTGGACCAGAAGTCAAATCAAAAGGATGGAGAAAGCGATTCGCGATGGAAGAGGGTTGATGGTGAGATTGAGTCCCGCTCAATTGAGATACAATTTGAGAATGAAAGGTGGTTTCCTACCGCTATTGGCAGGAATCGCCGCAAAAGCATTACCCTTCGCCGCAAAGGCACTACCCTTTCTCGGAAAGACTCTCGGCGTGGGAGCTCTCACGGGACTCGCTAGTTCGGCAGTTGAGAAATTAATGGGTGGCAGCGGACTGTTTTTGAAGAAGGGAGGAGCCGTGTGTCGTGTCCACGTAGACGACAGAGGTAAAGGATTGTATCTAGAACCCGTTAGAGGTGGCAACTCTCTGAGAGGAAACGGTCTCTGTCTGAAGTGTGGACAGAACGTTGAGCGACTCGGCAAGGGTTTGTTGCTTGGTGAGAAATCGCCGTTTAAGAATATACCGATTTTGAATATGTTATTATAATATAAAATTATATAATTATATAAAATATAAATCATAGAAAGTATAAAATAATATATTTAAAATGGTAAAAAGTTGGAGAAACAATTAGACGATAATGACGAATATCGCGAGACAGAGTGTGAAGAAACAAAAAAAAAAGTGGAAAAATGGTTAGACGCTAATGATGGATATATGAGGAAAGAACTGTTGAAAGAGATAGATAAAGCGCGGGATAGACAGTTGGAAATGAAAAGAATGAGATGCTTTCCACTGTCACCACTACCTTCTAAAAAGAATGGTAATGACGAGTGTTACCAAGAGATGCACAACATTCGTTCATAATTATGATTCGGATAAACAAAAATGTTGGTATAAACGTATCAGATCACAAAAAAAAGAAAAAAAGAAAAAGAAGAATCGATGCTGAAAATTGAGAAAAAAAGGAAACGTTATTATAATATATGGTAATAGTGAAGAAGAAGGAAAACAACAAAAAAAAAATGAGATCTAAAGATGATCTCATTACTTTTTTTTTTTTTCCTTCTTCTTCGCTAAAAAATCAATCACTCTATTGTTTATATTTCCAAGTCCGTTATTAGCATGTTGACACTCGTGTCTTCTCCTTTTTCAAAAACGTGTTGAATGTTTATCTTTACTCTTTTGAGTTTTTTTACATCAGTCAACTCGCTCTCACCACCCAATTTCTCCACGAGTTCGAATGAGATGTTTGGAAATATGTAATTTCCATAGGGCAAAGACAAATCGTCCTTGTCGAATTCTCTATCTTCGGCGATGACGATGTTCTGCAGATTGCTTTGGTACTCGTAAATCAAATCGAGCGCGGCTTCGTCCAATTTCAAAGGCATGCGATATTTGTCGTATTTGTGCTCTGAGACCTTCGTCTCGACCTCGTTCAATTCGATGGGATCGTGTCGTTGTAATCTATAGATTTTATGACCGAATTTCTTATACGTTTCAACTCGTTTCAATTTCAATTCACTTCTTTTAGGTGTTGCTGTCTTCATGATCGATTATTTAGTTTTTTTGTTTTACGAATTCTTGCAAATAATGTATATTTTAAATTTTGTATTTTAATAATTTGTTTAAAAAAAGTTTTGTTTTTTTTTTGCTCCTTATATATATAAAAAAAGTTGTTTTTTTAATTTTAATTTTCTTTAATGTGAAAATTTTTTTGTAAAAAGTAATGAGATCATCTTTAGATCACATTACTTTTTTTTTCCTTCTTCTTCGCTAAAAATCAATCTCTCTATTGTTTATATTTCCAAGTCCGTTATTAGCATGTTGACATTCGTCATTTTTCCACTTACGAAAATGTTTTGAATGTTTATCTTTACTCTTTTGAGTTTTTTTACATCGGTGAATGCCCTCTCACCACCCGATTTGTCCACGAGTTCCATTGAGATTATTGGATATATGTAACTTCCATAGAACAACAACAAATCGCCCTTGTTGAATTCTCTGTCTTCAGCGACGATGATATTATTCAGCAGATCGCTTTGGTACTCATAAAACAAATCGAGCATGGCTTCGTACAATTTCAAACACATCCGATATTTGTTGTAGTAGCGCTCTAACTCCTCCATCTCGACCTCATTCAATTCGATGGGATCGTGTTGTTGTAATGTATAGATATTAAAACCGAATTTCTTATACGCTTCATCTCGTTTCAATTTTAATTCGCATCTTTTAGGTGTTGTTGTCATGATCGATTATTTGGTTTTATGAATTCTTGCAAATAATGTATATTTTAAATTTTGTATTAAAGAAAAAAAAGATGTTAAAATTTAACTTTTTTATATATATATATAAAAAGAGTTAAAAAACAAAACTTTTTTAACAAATTATTTAATATAAAATTAAAAAAAAAATATTCTTACAAATGAAACAAACAGATAAAACAATGGTAAATTTAAATGAGAAAACCGTACCTCAGTTAAACAAGATTTGTAAACTATTACAAATTTCACGTTTCAGAAATCATAGAACTAAATCAAAAAAAATTGAAGTCATACAAGAATATTTGCGAAACGCTAGAAAGGCAAATGAAATGTCGAAAGCAACGACGTCAAAACATGCATCGGTTGTGAAAAATGAGAAGATAGTAAAAGGAATCGAAATGCCGACGTCGAAAAAAACCAAAAATGTTTCGATTGTGAAAAATAAGAAGACAACTAAACGAAAAGCCATTGAAGAACATCCAGTTTCCAAAGAAAAGAAAAGAAAAACTAAAACGAAAACGAGTGATGCACTTCAGATTCTAGACAAACGAGATATATCGAGCGAAATTCAACGAGCAATCGACGAAGGGAAAGGAGAAGAATATGTAACATGACTCGTTGCGGGACTATTCCAATCGAAACCCATAGAATGGGAGAGTGCGATGAAAGGCATTTTTAAAACTTTTGACGTGGTTCCCTCGTTCATGAAAATCGATCCGAAATTGTTCATGGAACGAGTGAAGAAAAAAGTATTGGATTTGTTTCGGGAATACATGAACGTGGGATTAAAAATTAAGATGATACTCCATTGCATGATGAATAAAATCGACGTGAAGTCCGGCGAGAGCATCGTGAAAAATGCATATTTCAGATCTAACGTCGAACCCGTATTTCGAGGTTCAGATTTATCGGACGTTTTTGAAAAGATGAAAGACAAGATGTTGACGTCTCTCGTGAATTATCAACAGGAAGGTAGTAATTGGATGTTCGATGAGGTGTTGAAACTCGAAATTCACATAAATAAAAACGATCCGTTGAAAGGATCTTCCTACTTGGAATTACCGTATTTCTTGGATAAGAAACATGCCGTGGTCAACATGAGAAATAAAGATGATCAGTGTTTTAAATGGGCAGTCACCTCCGCTTTATACCTTGTCGAAATAAACTCTGATAGAGTTTCTCGTTACGTGGAAACTTCTGAAAATCTCGATTGGACTGGAGTGACTTTTCCAACAGAGTTAAAACATATCGAACGTTTCGAGGCTCAAAATCCCACCGTAGTGGTGAACGTCCTTGGATACGACGATGAAAAACAAAAGATCTATCCTCTCAGACAGATTTCATATCGCGGAAGAGAAAAGACGATTATTTTATTATTGATTTCGAATGGTGACAATCGTCATTATTGTTGGGTTAAACATCTGACCCGATTACTGTCGAAACAAAATAATAATCATAAAGGAAAGATATCTTTATGTTACAATTGCATGAACATATTTAAGACCGAAAAATCATTAGCGAAACATCAGGAATATTGCAACAAAAATCAAGGTGTCGCCGTCGAAATGCCTAAACCCAACACCATAGTTAAGTTTGAAAATCACAATAGAAGGTTAAAAGTACCATTCATCGTGTACGCCGATTTCGAATGTTTCACCACGAAAATGAGTTCCTGTCAACCCAACACTCTTCAAAGTTATGTCAAAAGATATCAAAAACACTTCAGGCTATTGCATTTACGTAAAATGCGCTTTTGACTTGCAACACAGCATGGGTCCCTTCACCTACACGAAACAGTATGAAGACGACGACGTGGCTCAAAGGTTCGTGGAAGAGTTAGAATCGAAAATTCAAATGTTATACGACAAATTTAAAACTCCGGTAAAAATGATCATCACGCGAGAACAGCAGGACGAAAATAACAGAGCCACCGAATGTCACATATGCAGACAATCGTTCGACGAGAATTCGGAGGAAAATAAGAAGGTCAGAGACCACGATCATTACACGGGTCTGTATCGCAGTCCAGCTCACAGCAAGTGTAATTTAAAATATCGAGGCGCCGTTTTCTATCCGGTAATGTTTCACAATCTATCGGGTTACAACAGTCATCTGTTCGTGAAAAATCTCGGCACCTCACACGAAGAATTAAATTGCATCGCGAACAGCGAAGAAAGATACATTTCCTTCACGAAATGGAAGCTCATGGGGAAGAAAAGAATAATCGATGGAGAGACGATGAAAGAAAAAACGAAATTCATTCGTAGAGCCATACGTTTCATCGACAGTTTTAAATTCATGTCGACCACTCTGGAAAAATTAGTCGATAACATGAGCAAGGATAAATTTAAAATCACGAGCGAACATTTCGGAGAACGAGTAGACGTCATGTTGAGGAAAGGAGTCTATCCTTACGATTACATGAATGATCAAAAGAGATTCAAAGACACCGCACTACCTTCGAAAGAAGATTTTTATTCGAAATTATACGAATCCAACATTTCCGACGAGAATTATGAACATGCCAAAAACGTTTGGAAATCATTCGATATGAAAACCATGAGAGATTATCACGATCTCTATCTGAAGACTGACGTTCTGCTCTTGGCAGACGTGTTCGAAAATTTTCGAGACGTCTGTCGTCGAAATTACGATCTGGATCCCGATTGGTATTTCACCACACCCGGTCTGGCATGGGGCGCTCTGTTGAAGACCACCGAAGTCCAATTGGAATTATTATCCGACGTGGACATGTTGCTCATGTTCGAAAGGGCTGCGAGAGGTGGCATCTCGATGATCTCCCACAGATATTCTGAGGCTAACAATCCCTACATGAAAGAAGGTTTCGATTCGAAACAGTTGACTAAATACATACAGTATTGGGACGCTAATAATCTGTATGGTTGGGCTATGAGTCATCCTTTACCGATTGGAAATTTCAAATGGGTGACGGAACCGGAAGAGATGCAAAAATGGAGAAACTATCCTTGCATTTTAGAAGTCGATTTGAACTATCCGGAAGAATTACACGATCCACACAACGATTATCCGCTGGCTCCTGAACGAATGGAACCGAACGAAGAAGATGAGAAAAAACTCATTCCGAATTTATTTAACAAACGTAACTACGTCGTCTACAGCGAGAATTTTAAACAATACGTCGATTACGGGATGAAATTAGTCTACATACATCGCATCATTCAATTCAATGAAGAGCCTTGGATGAAAAAATACATCGATCTCAACACGAATCTCAGAATTCGAGCCGAGAATGATTTCGAAAAAGATTTCTTCAAACTCATGAACAACTGCATGTACGGTAAATCAATGGAAAACATCAGGAAGAGAACCGACATTCGACTCATCACGTCTGAGAAAAGAGCTAAAACATTAGTGGCAAAACACAATTACAAACACCGAACCATATTCGATGAAAATCTAGTGGCTGTTCACATGCAAAAGACGCACCTGAAGTTCGACAAACCGTATTATCTCGGACCGACCATCTTAGATATCAGCAAGCGATTGATGTACGAGTTTCACTACGATTACGTCAAACGAAAATTTGGTGATGAAGCCAAACTACTGTTCACCGACATGGACAGTTTAGTTTATGAGAGAGAGACGAAAGACGTCTACCGAAATATATCTCAGGACGTGGCCGAGTGGTTCGACACGAGCAATTATCCCGTCGATCACCCGTCCAACATTCAATCGAGTGACAACAAGAAGGTGTTGGGTAAATTTAAGGATGAGAGCGGTGGTAAACAAATCGTCGAATTCGTGGGCTTGAGACCTAAACTGTATGCTTATCGTCTAGAAGATGATGAAGAAATCAAGAAGTGCAAAGGAGTTAAAGCGTGCGTGGTGAAGAAAAACATCTCTTTCCAAGAGTATAAAGATTGTCTGTTAGGAAGTGGTCCGGTGTATAAGACTATGAAATCGATTCGAAGCGAAAATCACGACTTGTATACCGAAATAGTCAACAAGATTTCACTGACGGCCGACGACAATAAGAGATTCATGTTAGACGATAAAATAAGCACTTTGGCACTCGGACATTGGACTGTGGATCTAATTAGAGATGATATGAATGTGGATGATTGGATTCCAGATACAATTTTGGATGATGAGATTCCAGATATGATTGTGGATGATAGGATTCCAGAAAATCAAGAAGAATTAGATAGACGCAAAATTATAGAAATCGATAGTAACATCGAGAAAGTTAGTTTAAAAAGAAAAAGAAAAAAAAACCCTAACGAACTCCAATTCTTAAATTCCGAAAATGTTCGAGCTAAGAGAGACAAACTACGTTTGATATCTCTTTTTGCATCGTCTTTTTTCGCAGGTAGCGTAAAAGACGTATTTGAATATAATAGATATTTGCAGTTGTTCTTCCTGTTCAAAAAATTGTCAAAAGATCAAGAGAAATACATTTACGACACGGTGTCTAAAAAATTTCATTCGTTAAATCACCACAAAATGATCAAATCTGTTCTACTAAAAGATGGTAATATCAGGATTTCAGAAAATGAAGAAGAATTAGATGGAATCAAAATTATGGAAAATGATAGAGACATCGAGAATGTTAGTTTAAAAAAAAAGAGAAAAAAACAAAAAAAGATAACGTCATTTTTTAGTAAATTATAATAAAATAAATAGAAAAATATATATATATGCATTATGAATAAGAAAATAAAGATATCCGTAGAAGGTGTCATCTTACCTAACGAACCCCTATCCAACATCGATCTGTTGAATGCAGCAAAAGATTTGAAAATCAAAGATTTTCTAGGCGTGTTTTCCAGAGATGCCTTGCCGAAGAGAAGACCTTGACAATCGGAATGCGGAATTTTAAATCTAGATGATTCATCGGGTGAAGGCACTCACTGGGTGGCGTGGATCAAGAACGGGAAGAAGAAAAATTATTATTTCGACAGCTACGGAATCTCGCCGCCAAAAGAAATAAAGAACTATTTCAACAAATCGATGGTTCGTTACAACATGGAACAAGTGCAATCACCAGATCAAGTGTTTTGCGGTCGCCTGTGTCTCTATGTTCTCAAGAGATGGCCTGAAGGAGATCGATTTCAAGACATTCTCAATGATTTACATTAGAGAGAGATTTTTTTTTTTTATAGTATATATAAAGATAAAAAATTATTTTAAAAAATTTTAATCGAATAAAAATGAAAAATAAAATAACATAGTTCATTTTTAATAAACTGCGTTTTGAATATATTTTTTCTAAAAACAAAAAATCCTCACAACAACATGCCAGTCGATAAATTTGGTAGAAGTGACGACGAAAAAGTCAACCCAAGAAAGAAGAGGAAGACGTAGAAGTCGACGATGGTTACGACATTGCCAACTTGGACGAACGTTACGTTCGGAGATATGAACCTCGAGAAGAACCTTTGAACATGAATGATAAGAAGCTCTACAATCTTCCCGAGCTGATAGATCTCGCAGATGCTGCGACTAAAAAATACGTTGACAGGGGGAACGCCGATTTCGAACGAATCCTGCTAGATAATTACGTGGATAAAACCATGACCGACGATCTCGATCTGAAATCCAAACGTTTGGTAAACGTCGCGAATCCCATAGATCCCACCGATGCCGCGACCAAGAAATACGCGGACGACTCTCACCCGAGATTCAGCGAACACCTGAGAAATAGATGCGTTCAGAAAACGATGCACTCGGAATTGAACGCCAATTATAACAAGATAACGAACGTGGCCACTCCCACGAATCCCAAGGACGTGGCGACCAAACACTACGTAGATCTGGAACAGAGAAAGTCTGACGGACGAGAAATGAAATTGGATCTGAATGTGGGATTCAACAAGATATTGAATATGTCGGAGATCAACAACACGGATGCAGACTCAACCGCGGTCAACAAGGGCTACGTAGATTCTGCCGTGATACAATCACAAGAATACCTAGAATCGCAAGTGGATGATCTCTACCTGAACAAACAATCTGGCGGAACCATGGAGAGTGGCATGAACGGTCACAATTTATTCGGTCTCGATCACGATCCCGAATTCGATTCCAGCGCGGTCAGCAGAAAGTACGTGGACGACAACTCGGTCTGGAGAAAGGGTGACATCATGGAAGGTAAACTAGACATGGGTGGACACGCGCTCACGAATCTACCGGATCCCGTGAACATGACGGATGTCTGCACCCTGATTTCGGCGGTGGAGAAAGTCAAATATGCTAGACAATTGATCACTGTGTGGGCCGAAGAGGCCGGCACCTTAGATGAGGGAAAAGCTGCGTGGTCTTTCGGAAATGGTGGTAGCGGATCGAAACATGGTCAGGTGGGATATCCCATGCCGCTGGGAGGTGAAATCTTTCGAATGAGTCTGGCTTCCTCGGATTTGAATAACAGAGCGGTCTTCAATCTCATGGTGAATGGTGTAGAGAGCGATAAAAGATACAGTGTCGAAAAGACTGAGAATCAATACGCGAATGTTAGCACGTTCGGCACGCCTCTCAAAGTGAACGCCGGAGACAGGATTAATTTCGTTACGAAAACCAATAATCCTGAAGCCGCCACTTCGGTGGTGAGTCTACTGATCGAACTAGTTCCTTTGAACAAACAGTGAATGCGCGAAAATAATGAATTAAAAAAATAATGTGTGATTATTAAAAACAAAATAAACAAAAAAAAAAGTCATGAGATTTAGAAAGATGTTCAATCTCTCTAGATCACATTACTTTTTTTTTTTGTTTTTTTTGTTTTTAATAATTACTCATTACTTTTTATTTTTTTTTTTGTTTTTTATTTTTTCACACTCGTCTCTCATCGAATGATCGACATCTTATTTCCGTCCGATTCGAATTGCAATTCTCTGTCCGACAGGACCAGGGTGAAGGCTTCAGTTTTTCTCGGCACGTTCCTATCGAATTGCATCTTGATCTGAATGTCTAAGACGCTACTCATGAGTCGTTCACTCTGTTTACTGACGTCGAATACGAACATGGGATACATCGACTTGTATTCGCCGGGAGACATGTTAGGGCTGCTCATCAATTCGTCTAGACCGTGATACTTCTTTCTAAAATCAGCGGCGTCGCCGTACAGTCTACAGAAATCGTTCTTGTCGAACGACGCATTGTAATCGATTGCTGTATATCTCGTGGCGTTCAGAAACACTTGCATGTTTCTCAAATGGCAGTGATCGAACAGCGACGCATTCTTTTCCTGAGACCCGTCCCTATCGGTCTGAAACGCAACCACGATGAAACGCGGTCTCTCGGAAGCGGATTTCACCGTCAATCTCCAATCAAAGTGATTCATGGAGGGAGGAATGCTAGCTGTGTCGCACTGTCTCATTCTAAATCCCACGGGTAATTTACTCTTGGATTCTATGATCTTGTAGAGACGTGCTTTCTCCACGATCGAAGGGTCCACGTGCGGAACGAACCACGATATCTTGTGTAGAGTTGTCTTACCCGCATCGGTTGCAGTGAGTCTCACTATTGCGTCGTCGTTTCCTTTTCGAATCAACGTCAGATTGTGTTTGAATCCGTACATGATCTTGTTGTAATCGTCCGCAAATCTGAAGATGTGTTTCAAAGGTATCCTGAACGAAAACTGTTCCTTTAAGTCTGGACGTCTTGACGATGCAGTCGAATATCAAGGCGGCGGCGGCGCTAGCAGGGCCGACGGTGTCTTTCACCCACAACTGATTAAGTCCTCTGGATTTCGAAAAATCATCAGGATACGTCAAGAGTCCGAACATCGTGGTGGCCTGACCGGGATGAAACACAGATTCTATCTCTTGTCCGGATAGCATGTATTTTATGTTACTGAATAGATGCATGATGCCATTATTGGCTAGTGTAATCGTGTCGTCGTCGGCGTAGTCGCTCCCATCTTCCTTGGTGAGACGTCCCTGCACCACTATGTAACTCTCGCTAGGATGTACGAATAGATCTTGTGTTTCGACGTTGATTCTTATCTCTCCCGCATTGTTCAAACTCGTTCCGGTCACCGGTTCGTATTCGTGAACCTCATATTCTTGAATACTTTCATCTTTCACTATGCTTTGTGCTATATCTAGTATATTTGTCATTTTAAAGGATTTTTAGTTTTTTGTTTATTAATTAACTTGCTTTCTTTATCTAAAAATAGTTTTTAATTATTTTTTATTATTTTTTTTCTCTCTTATATATCTGTGTGTAAACAAGAAAATGTTAAAGAGAGTAAATAAAAAAAAAATTGTTTTTCTTTATCAAAACTTTGTCTTCTGTAATTGTTGTTCGTAAAACTTTCCGATGATCTCTTCTCCATCCAAAGCTTCAATTTCGTAAGTCACCGGATCGGTGTGAAATAGTTTGATTATCACGAAGATTTCCGAGGTCCATCGAGGAGTATAACCCTTTTGGAAGTGCTTCTTATAAGCGTAGATTCTCACTCGATCACCGACCGCAAATTTCGGCGTTCTAGACTTCTTCCTGATCTTAGATCTCTCAGGATATAGATTCGCGTAGACCCGTTTTTCATTTCGAGGATCGCTAGCCTCCACGGGAGTCATCTTGATCGATCTGTGTCGCGTGTTGTTGTAATAATCTTTGACCAGACCGTTCAGAGCGTATATGTATTTCTTGGTTGAATTCGCCGTGAAGTATCTGTGCATCTTTTCCTTCATCGTTCGATTCCAACGTTCCACCATGCTGGCTTTCTCTTCGTTTTCGATCGAGTAGAGGTCTACCAATCGATGAACGTGCTTGTTGTAGAATTCCTTTCCCTTATCCACCCACAATTTACTCGGTTTTCGAGAAGACGAGTCGAACACTCTCTTCAGAGCCTCGGCGACGCAAGGTCCCGATTTATATTTCAAAGCTCTGATCCAACCGTATTTGGAAAACACGTCGATGACCGTCAATAGATATTTGACGCCCTCGTTCCACCTCGAAAACGATCTCATGTCGATCCAGACCCTTCACGAACACCCTTCTCTTTCGAAATTTACGCACTATGGGTTTGTGTAACTCCTCGGCCAATTCGCTCGTCAATAATCGTTTCTTCTTCTTTTCAGATGCGCTTTTTTGTTTTGAACGCCCCATCCGAATCGACGTTTCGCACCGATCAGATTGCCGACCAGCGAACGTTCCATCTGCTCTCTCCTGGTCGGATTCTGTATGCCTCTGAATTTCCCCAACATGTTTTTATCGCAGACGTCGTTGCGAGTCTTGTTGTCGGGATGTCCGGCGTAGCACAGATCGTGATCATACGCGGCCGCGTCTACCCTATTCACAGGTTTGCTCCAAGATTTGGGTGTCAGATCGGCGTTGAGTCTCTTGTTCAATTTCGTTCCGGGTCCAGTGAAACTGTGACCGGGCAGATGCATTTCGAAAGGTAGATTATTGATCATTTTATTCACGATGCCTTTACCTTTGCTCGCGTTCTTTTTTTTGACGAAGCTAGTCTTGACAGAACCACACACGTCGCAAATTCCGCGAAGCATCTGTCTGTCGTTTTTAGTTCGCACTTCTCTAGAATTACTCGTCTCGATAACTCTCTTACACTTTACGCAATACATTTTTAAGAGTTATTTAAATTAATTTTGTTTTTTTTATTTTATATATAAATTTAATAATTAATTCTGTTCTTATTATATATATATTTTTTTTTTCAATCGCTGCTCTTGAGTTCTATCATCTTACTGAATTCCTCCCTGGCCTCTTTCCTCCCCTTTTCCACGAGAGAATCCTTCATCTCTTCCTTGATGATCTGACGAGTCTTGATTCTCACGGCCTCTTTCATGGCATCGTATTTCGTTTTCTCGCTCAATATCGCGAAGTATTCTCCGTCCGATATCCTACCGTCTTTCAACGCCATAGAGATCATTTCGGATATCGTGTCGATCTTTGAGTCGGCCAAGACGCGAATCTTGTCGTGTTTCCTCGCCTTCAGATATAATTTCCCACTCAAAAAGTTTCTGAGCGTGCTAAACAATCCGGCGGCGAGGGCCACTCCTTCTACGGTCAACACGATCGGAATGCCGACCGCGGTCGACAACAATCCGATGCCGGCCGCGTGTAAACCCATGGAAATCGTGATGAGTGTCGTGTCGATCGCGTTGACGAATTTCACGAAACGCGAATACTTCTTCTTGAGGGAATGACGAGAATCTCTCTCTCGAGTTAGATACTCTTGGATTCTATTGATTTGATCGATGCGATACCTCTCTCCTCTTTCTCTTTCTTCTAGCGACGGTGCCGTCGGCAAAACGTCGATCGCCTTCTCATCCTCGTCATCCACTAACGTCGGATACAATTTATTTCTAGTTCTCATTTTTGTATTTTTTTCTTTCTAATATTAGATAAAAAATTTTATGTGTGTATTTATTTTTATTTTCTATTCTCCCTTATTTTATATCAACGAAAAAAACTTAGACGTATGCTTCATTCAGCAATAATTTCTTGATGCATCCCTTGTCTTCTAAAGTCAGACTTTTACGCGCCAATTTCAGTTCTTCCGAATCTGTAGGCTTGTCTTCATTCTTACAGAAGACTAATCTCTTCCAAAACGTGATCACATCGTTGAATCTAACGCGTTCGAACGCCGGTTCGAAATACATGACGACCATATCTTCCCTTTCCATCGTCAGACACGAATGATTCTCGTGATCGAAGTCTAGATGATCCCGACATCCGACGCATCGTTCTAACAAGATGGGACGTAGTTCTTCGTTCACGCAGATTGCGTATGCTCTCATCAGCATGTTTAAAAGAAACCTCGCTCTAATAGTCTGGGAAGCGCACATGATTTACGTATTTTTTTATTATCTATTCGATTTGATATATTTATTTTTTTTCTAAATAACTATTATTTATATATTTTTTTTTCTCTCCTATATATATCGATCACTTTTTTTTATTTATTTCCTAGGGTATTCCCCCCCACCCCACGACGAGGGGAGATAACTCTGTATGATCAAGTTTATGAGAATCGAGCAATCTGATTGGTCAATTAGCGGAGAATCAAGCAATCTGATTGGTCGATTAGCTGAGTTTGGAAAATCCCACTATGGGAATTCCCCTAATGACGTCATAAATGGGAAAAACCCACCTCCTCAAAACAATTGCGGATTCTGGATCACTGATCCAGAATCCGCAAACCGTTTTTTTTATGCTAGCCCAGAATTTTGCTCGCGTTCACCAACGATGGATCGATGGTCTGATCTGCGATGGGAACGTTGACAAAAATTTTTAAAGTAAAAAAAAAAGTGAAAATGTACAATTTCACCTTTTTTTTAAAAACGCGTGACATTCAACGTTCACCACGAGTATTTGAACGTTAAAAGTGCGATCTAGGATCAAAAAACATGGGAGATTCAAGATCACTGAACATTTTTGTGAACAAGCGTGCGATTTAACACTGAATCCCACGTTGGTAAACGCATCGTGTACGTATACCGTACACGTACATGTACAAAGTGATAGTGAATCCGCCTTTATTACCTACTCCCCCTTTTTGCTAATATCCGATAAGATTACAATAACGTTTTGGTAAAGACAGTGTTGGCCTAAACTGTCTGCCTGCTACCGTCCGTCCGTCGGTCCGTCCGTCCGTCTGTCCGTCCGTCCGTCCGTCGGTCCGTCCGCGCAATTATACGGGAGTTACGAGTTTTTTGTATCCGGTTTGATATATTATGAGCTTAATTACTAAGATATGATACTTATGAGGCAAATTGCGAATTTTCGAGGTTTATATTAAGGGTTAGGGTCAGTTCAGGGTTGTGGTTAGGGTTAGCGTCACATCAGGGTTAGGGTTGGGGGTGTAACCCTGACTATATACCCGACATTTTCCCCCAAAACCGAGGTTTTAACTGTTGTCCGTCCGTCCGTCCGTCCGTCCGTCCGTCCGTCCATCCGAATCTGTCTTTCATCTATATCTGTGCCCCCTCCCTCGGTTTCTGCGTCCCTGCTTTACTGGTTTGTTGTGGAAGACGATATATATCGTACATTTTTGTTTCTCAAAGTCATATTTCCATTCTTTTTTATATTTGTCAACTAGACTCGGCATTATCTGATCAAACAAGAACAGTTTTTTGCAGGGTTTTTATCAAGATTTCTGCAATATATTGTAATAAGATACTTCTTGGAAACAAAAAAAAAAAATAATAATTCTGTACACATATGGCCATCACTTTAGTTAGTTTTTTAGCATCTTTCAAAAATATATACAATACAATTAAACATTCGCAGAGATAGGTTTCTTATGCAAAATTATACACGTATAGTTTCATAAAATCATGGTTCTGTACCAAATAAATGGAGTGTAAAATTTTAACGGTATGGGTTAAGTACTATCACAATATCAGATGAGCAAGTGTTGCAGAAGAAGATGTGAGCTCTCAGTGGGCGATGGTAGAGTATAAACTGCCGTGCCTCATGGGGACTAGGGTTTCAGCATTAACGTCACTTCTTCATAAGTGGAAAAATAAAAAAATGTCAAGAGTTAAGGATTGTTGATAATCTGGCCCGTTTCGCCTTCAGCTCCAAAGCCTTTTAGGCGAGTATACACCAACGGACATTAATTCTATATTTTTGTACTCTTTCAGTAATTCAATGAAGCTTGTGAAAGCCGGGAAGGGGGGGGGGGGGGCACTTTCTCACTTCGCAGGAATAAATATATTTTTTCGTTTTTGTTGTAACCCAAAATGATATACTGTTTTTCAAGCAGTAGTGAGATTCCACATCCCTCTTTTAACTTTTCTATCAAGTTTATTAATATTGTTTTTGAAAAGGAGCAGTCAAAGAAAAGGTGTGAGATTGTCTCTTTAGCATTATTACAGAAGGTACATAAAGCAGTTCAGAGTTTGTGTAGAGAATCGTATGTAGTGTTTTTGTATCGTAGGCTCTGTAAATAAGAATAATCAGTGACTGTGAATGAATTTTTGTGTATCTGCTCCCAGTTACCAGACTGCAAGCTGATATTCAAAATTTCATTCCATTTTCCATGTGATTGTAGAGGAAATGTGGCAAACTGCTGCAAGAATGTTGGATAAAAAGCTTGACAGACATTTTGGGAGTGCTTAAGTTTTTTCAATATTTTCATTTTTTATGTTGTAAATTTTTCCATGCTGTCTCACTGTTTCCTTCCACAATTTTGAGATGGCACAAATCACTCCCTGGTACACAGTGAATGGTAGTTTGAGGTTGTATTTTTCGGAGAACTCAGCAAAGGTTAAGATATTTCTATCATCTATTAAGAGATCCTTGATAAAAAAAAACATCTGCCTTAAGCCACCTTCTATCAAAAAATATTTATTATTGATGTTTATGTTGTTATTATAGTAAATTGGTTCTGAAAAAATCTCTTCTGAAGTCAACGTACTACTACTGTCTAGGAGCGACCAAACAGTTAAAACATTTTTCCAGAATGGGTTTAGAGGGTTTTTTTATTTTATGTAGTCCTCCTTTATGTAGGTGCCAGATTTTGTTGCTTCCGATTTCTTCAATATCAATTAAAACAAGAGTCTTAGGGGGAGCAAAGACATTTGGGTCTAACAGTTTTTTGATTCAGGGTAGTTTTAGTGAGTAACTGTGAGCTTTCAAGTGGGGGAACATAATACCTCCATTTTCTATAGTGTTAATTATTGTAGATATTTTTATCTTATCATTCCTTTCCCGACCGTAGAAAACTAAAGAATTCAGTTTGTATTTTGCCAAAATATCTTCTGTTGCGTTTTCTCAAAGTTTATCTTTAGTCCAGAAAGAGTAGAAAGTAAGTTCACCATTTCAAGAGCGATATTTAATGAATAACCGTAGTCACTTAAAAAAGCGATGAGTTATCTGCATATTGACTGATTAAGTATTATGAGGCGTTTATCTTTATTCAATTGATAGTTGGGTTGTTTTTTACAGCTGCACTAATGATCTCTGCACAGAGGATGAAGAGGTAGGGGGATAGAGGATCACCCTGCCTAACACCTCTCTGTAGATCGAAACTTTCCGTGCAATGACCATTGTTCACACTTTCGCTATATATGTTCTTATAAAAGGTGTGAAACCATTGTATAATGATGGGTGCGCGGTGGCTCAGTTGGTAGAGGTGCAGGCTGCAAGCCGAGAGGTCCTCGGTTCGAATCCCACCTGCGGCAACCGCGTTGTGTCCTTGGGCAAGACACTTCACCCCCATTGCCCATGCGGGGGTACGGTGCCGCTGTGTACTAAGGCGTACTGCACGTCGATGGTGCACCTGTCTTCAACCAATGCTAACCCTGCTTGTGTGGAGTTGGTATGTTGGGGAGCTGACAGTTGCTCGCCGTTGCTCGGTGGTTCTCTCCGGGTACTCCGGCTTCCCCCACCCGTAAAACTGTCACGGTCATGGTTAGCCATTGTGCAGAAATATGTGACCTTAAACACCAATAAATAAATAAATAAATAAATAAATAAATAAATAAATTGTATTACGATGGGCCAAAGTTTAAAAAACGTAGTGTTTTCTCTATGAAAGTCCATTTTAACGAGTCAAATGCCTTTTCAAAATCTAACAATACAAGTAATCCAGGAATGTTTTGCTCTTCGCATTTTCTGATTAGATCAAATGTCAAACGTGTTGGTTCTCCAATATATCTTCCTTTTACAAAACCTAGTTGAGTTTCAGAATTTTAGTTTAGGTAAGACTGTTTTAATGCGGTTAGCGATTGCGGTGGAGCCTATTTTTACATCGACGTTTATTAAAGAAATTGGTCGCCAATTTTGCATGTGTACTTTCGATTTATTTGATTTGGGTATACACGTAATGATACCGGCTCTTTTGGGTTATTGATAGTTCTTCTGTATTATAGCCACAATTCAGTGAGTTTATCAAGTAGTTGCCAATATCTTTTCAGAAGAACTCGTATAATTATGTAGTAAAACCATCTGAACCGGGAGTTTTGTTGTTTTTCATTGTTTCAAGTGCATAAATGCACTCAAAATCGGCCAACGAACCCTCCAAGAACATTTTTTTCAGCATCCTCTAGAAAATTTAGAAACGGATTGTTCATGTCAAAAAAAGTCTTTTTAGTTTGCTCGTCATAGTTAGTGTTGGATACTTTTGTCGTGTAAAGGTGTCGGTAGAATGTTTTCTGCTCAGATAGTATTTCTTTCAGATCCATCGGATTTTATCAACTTGGAGATTATTTTTTCAGAGTACCTCCGTTTTTCCAGGTTACAGAAATATTTACTTGCTTTTCCCCCCTCAACCTTCCATTTGGATTTAGTTCGCAGAATCATCCCTCTTATGTTTTTCTCCCGAAATGCTTTCAGCTTGGTTTCTGGTGATTCGATTTCACGTATGACTGATGCATCGTCATTGTCCAGAGCTTGCACAGGAGTACTTAATTTTGTTTCAATTTCCTGTTGCGTCCTATACGATTTTCGTTTCAAGAATGCTGAGTAAGAAATAGTTTTGCCTCTTATCATAAGTTTTAGTGTTTCCCAAAAAGAGTTGATCATTTATAGTAAGATTATTATTATTATTATTATTATTATTATTATTATTATTATTTTTATTATTATTATGTTCAGTATATTGTTCTACAGGCCCTCGGTTCGAATCCCACCTGCGGCAACCACGTTGTGTGCTTGGGCAAGACACTTCACCCCGATTGCCTACATGGGGGCACGGTGACGCTGTGTACTGAGGCGTACTGCACGTCGATGGTGCGCATGTCTTCAACCACTCTAACCCTGCCTGTGCTGCGGTGCAGAGTTCAGAGTTACGATGTTGGAGAGCTGACAGCTGCTCGTCGTTGCTCGGTGGTTCTCTCCGGGTACTCCGGCTTCCTCCACCCGTAAAACTGTCACGGTCACGATTAGCCATTGTGCATAAGTATGTGACCTTAAACACCAATAAATAAATAATAAATTGTTCTACACTTTTCTGCGATGACTTGCTTTATAGCATTTATGTATTCTGAGTCACTCAAAAGACATTAAATTTCCAAAGACCCTTTCCCCGGGGTTGACCGATAAAAGATAAATTGAGAGTGATCGGGTTGTGAAATCCTAGTAAATCACACGTTGGAAAGTTGTCAAGAATTGATATTGGCACTACAGCTGTAAGCGCAACCGTGTAATTAACAGCAAGAGCAGAGACGGGTAAGTCATTTGTTTCCATTCTACAATTGATATTGGCACTTCAACTGTAAGCCCAATCATGTAAAAACAGTGTATACAAAGACTCTAACAAGTCCCCCACCTCAAGCGGCCATCTTCGCGACATCTCTGCCGATAAAAGATGTCTAAATCAATCGAAAAAACAGTGCTTCTCTTCTTGAGAGAACGGCGAGAATCTCTCTCTCGAGACAGATACAATTGGATTCTACTGATTTGATCGATCGATACCTCTCTCCTCTTCCTTTCTCTTCTAGCGACGGCGCCGTTGGCAAAACGACGTTCGGCTTCTCATCCTCGTCGTCATCTAACGTCGGATACAATTTATTTCTGGTTCTCATTTTTATGTTTTTTTCTTTCTAATATTAGATAAAAAATTTTATGTGTGTATTTATTTTATTTTCTATTCTCCCTTATTTATATCAACGAGAAAACTTAGTCGTATGCTTCATTCAGCAATAATTTCATGATGCATCCCTTGTCTTCTAAAGTCAGACTTCTACGCGCCAATTTCAGTTCTTCCGAAACTGTGGGCTTGTCTCGATTCTTACAGAAGAGTAATCTCTTCCAAAACGTCATTACTTCGTCGAATCGAACGCGTTCGAACGCTGGTTCGAAAAACTTGATGACCATATCTTCCCTTTCCATTGTCAGACATGAATGATTCTCATGATCGAAGTCTAGGTGATCCCGACACCCAACGCATCGTTCTAAAAAGAGGCGACCTAGTTGTTCGTTCAAACAGAATGCATAGGCTCTCATCAGCATTTTTAAAAGAAACCTTGCTCTAATAATCTGAGAAGCGTCCATGATTTACGTATTTTTTATTATCAGTAGTATGTCATGCACGTTTGAGGGAATAGTTGGATGACCCCGGTGGATGACCCCGGAAGTGACGTCATGTCACGTGACGTAGTGGCGCCATGTTGTGATGTCATGGTAACCCGCGTGAGCGGCCATGTTGTGACGTCATCCCCATAGTGTTACGTGGTGTGAGTGCGCATGCGCAGCGCGTGTTGTTAGGGTGATACGTGTTTCCGTCGTCCATTTTGTATACTGGAGGCCGCCATCATGGTTTCTATGGTAGCACTTGATTGCTATGTTACCTAAGGCCTACAATAGGATAGGGGTATGTTCGATGGGTATGTTCGATTGAATCGGAGTAAATCTGATTACCACAAACAACCCGACAATCCCCCAAATCACCAAAATCCACCCAAAATCGCCGAAATTGCCTTTATTTCCCCAATTGATCGGCTTAGCACGTAGTGCTATAGTACCGAGAGGGTATCGGGAGTGCATTCGACTGAAGTGGAGTAATGTTCTGGCTTAGGATTCTCCCAGAATCCCTTTTTGGATCTCTATCCCATGACGTTTTTCCCCTATTAAGAATAGCATGAAGTGCTATAGGACAAATTTACCCAGAATTCTCTGCTTCTATCTGTATATGCAATAGTTTACGTCTATCTGGCCATGTTCCTTTGTTCTAGAGTATACTCCAGTAGCGTAGAAGAGCCTATTATTTGGAACAGTTTACCTTATTATTGCTATATTTAGCAATTGCTGGTCTATTCTTGTTAGTTCTGACCCTATTCCGTGTACTCTTGTTGTTTCATTTATCTAACTAACCAATCAGATTGCTTGATTTCCCATAATGCAGTTATCTCCGTTGTGTATAACAAAAGCCTATATCCAATGGCACCCCAATTTTAGCACCCCTTTTTGAAAAACATATGACCTTCGGCACCCCTTTTTGTCATATGTGCTTATGTGAAAAGGCACAATGTGACACAATATGCCCTATCACATAGGCACATGCTTTATGTGCCAATATGTGCTTATGTGAAAAGGCACAATGTGACACAATATGCCCTATCACATAGGCACATACGGGTATTTGAGGATACCTATGGCCTGGTATTGTATTATTCGAGGATACCTACTAGCGAATCCCTTTTTTGTCATATGTGCTTATGTGAAAAGGCACAATGTGACACAATATGCCCTGTCACATAGGTACATGTTTTATGTGCTTATGTGAAAAGGCACAATGTGACACAATATACCCTATCACATAGGCACATGCGGGTATTTGAGGATACCTATAGCCT
The DNA here is from genome assembly GCA_031216915.1 of Pictodentalium vernedei. NCBI lineage: Eukaryota > Metazoa > Mollusca > Scaphopoda > Dentaliida > Dentaliidae > Pictodentalium > Pictodentalium vernedei. The sequence continues at coordinate 434,542,299 of CM062296.1, read as the reverse complement.
AGTATTGTATTATTTGAGGATACCTATCTAGGATACCTTCTGGAGAATCCCTTTTGTCATATGTGCTTATGTGAAAATGCACAATGTGACACAATGTGACCTATCACATAAGCACATGCTTTATGTGCCGATACGTGCTTATGTGAAAAGGCACAATGTGACACAATGTGCCCTATCACATAGGCACATACGACCAAAATGGGGTTCCATAGCCACAGGCGTTTTCGAAAAAGGGATTCCAGAAATGGGATTCCAAAAAGGGATTCCACAAATGGGATACCGTTTCCATCTTGTCGCCAAAGCTCCACCGCCACTACTGGTCTATGGTCTATCTGTCCTATCATTAGGTTCAACAACAGTCTTGTTCCACTGCGGCCTTGTACCAGTACTATTGGCTAAACTACCATCAATTACTTCCTAGCTATACCTTCGCTGAAGCTTTCAAAATGTTCCATCTGATTTCCCCTGTGTACATATAAGGCATTCCGTAAGTGGCCCAGTCCGTAAAAATTGGATTCCGTGTTTTTACATCGACACTCGAGGGTATGAAAATGGTTTGATAACACCCAATGACTACAAGACTCTGAAGAGAGACAACCAACCACTACAAAATAACAAAGGTACAGATCCAACATAACCAAGATCGAAGTAAACATAACAAAGTGAAAGAATGTCAAACTAGTGGGATTGATCGAACAAGTTTGACAGACTGAACAGAACAAAGTGAACAAAGATCCATCACAACTAAGATCGAAGTGATCAAAACAAAGTGACGAAAATCGAACTGAACAGATAGAAGAGAACTGACCCAATGAAGGTATCGAACTGAATTGACCATAACAAATTGAACAAAGTTCTGAACTATAACCCAATGTTAACCCTCTTGAACTGTTTGAATGAACTACAACCCTAATGGAGGTATATATAATTAACCCCCTTGAACTGAATGAATTCTGTTTTTTACCTATATCCCAATGTTAACACCCTTTGAATTGAATAATTTTTTAAACTTAATGACAATATAACGAAGGTGATACGAATTTTTGAACTACAACCTAGTAAACTGAATTCTTCCAATAGGGAAGGGGAATACCCTCGAGTGTCGATGTAAAAACACGGAATCCAATTTTTACGGATTGGGCCACTTACGGAATGCCTTATATGTATACAGGGGAAATCAGATGGAACATTTTGAAAGCTTCAGCGAAGGTATAGCTAGGAAGTAATTGATGGTAGTTTAGCCAATAGTACTGGTACAAGGCCGCAGTGGAACAAGACTGTTGTTGAACCTAATGATAGGATAGATAGACCATAGACCAGTAGCGGCGGTGGAGCTTTGGCGACAAGATGGAAACGGAATCCCATTTGTGGAATCCCTTTTTGGAATCCCATTTGTGGAATCCCTTTTTCGAAAACGCCTGTGGCTATGGAACCCCATTTTGATCGTATGTGCCTATGTGATAGGGCACATTGTGTCACATTGTGCCTTTTCACATAAGCACATATCGGCACATAAAGCATGTGCTTATGTGATAGGTCACATTGTGTCACATTGTGCTTTTTCACATAAGCACATATGACAAAAAGGGATTCTCCAGAAGGTATCCTAGATAGGTATCCTCAAATAATACAATACTAGGCTATAGGTATCCTCAAATACCCGCATGTGCCTATGTGATAGGGCATATTGTGTCACATTGTGCCTTTTCACATAAGCACATAAAACATGTACCTATGTGACAGGGCATATTGTGTCACATTGTGCCTTTTCACATAAGCACATATGACAAAAAAGGGATTCTCTAGTAGGTATCCTCGAATAATACAATACCAGGCCATAGGTATCCTCAAATACCCGTATGTGCCTATGTGATAGGGCATATTGTGTCACATTGTTCTTTTTCACATAAGCACATATTGGCACATAAAGCATGTGCCTATGTGATAGGGCATATTGTGTCACATTGTGCCTTTTCACATAAGCACATATGACAAAAAGGGGTGCCGAAGGTCATATGTTTTTCAAAAAGGGGGTGCTAAAATTGGGGTGCCATTGGATATAGGCTTTTGTTATACACAACGGAGATAACTGCATTATGGGAAATCAAGCAATCTGATTGGTTAGTTAGATAAATGAAACAACAAGAGTACACTGAATAGGGTCAGAACTATCAAGAATAGACCAGAAATTGCTAAATATAGCAATAATAAGGTAAACTGTTCCAAATAATAGGCTCTTCTACGCTACTGGAGTATACTCTAGAACAAAGGAACATGGCCAGATAGACGTAAACTATTGCATATATAGATAGAAGCAGAGAATTCTGGGTAAATTTGTCCTATAGCACTACGTGCTATTCTTAATAGGGGAAAAACGTCATGGGATAGAGATCCAAAAAGGGATTCTGGGAGAATCCTAAGCCAGAACATTACTCCCCTTCAGTCGAATGCACTCCCGATACCCTCTCGGTACTATAGCACTACGTGCTAAGCCGATCAATTGGGGAAATAAAGTCAATTTCGGCGATTTTGGGTGGATTTTGGTGATTTGGGGGATTGTCGGGTTGTTTGTGGTAATCAGATTTACTCCGATTCAATCGAACATACCCACAGAACATACCCCTATCCTATTGTAGGCCTTAGGTAACATAGCAATCACGTGCTACCATAGAAACCAAGATGGCGGCCCCCAGTATACAAAATGGACGACGGAAACACGTATCACCCTAACAACACGCGCTGCGCATGCGCACTCACACCACGTATCACTATGGGGATGACGTCACAACATGGCCGCTCACGCGGGTTACCATGACAACACAACATAGCGCCACTACGTCACGTGACATGACGTCACTTCCGGGGTCATCCACCGGGGTCATCCAACTATTCCCTCAAACGTGCATGACATACTACTATTATCTATTCGATTTGATATTTTTTTTTTAAATAACTATTTATTTATATTTTTTTCTCTCCTATATATCAATCACTTTTTTATTTCCTCTCCTCAAAACCGATTCTATCACGATTCGTCTCACAAAACTCAAGAGATGAATCGGCAAATCGTTTTCACCGATCAAATCGCACCCTATACCGCCCGAAACGTGATCGCGGACGTGGTGGTCTAGAACCCACAAACCTCCTTTTTTCCATATACCGGAGGCCCAAATCGGTCTTAAAACAAAAATCCTCGATGAGTAACTAAACTTTACACCACTTTTCACCGTTGGCGAACGTCGAAAAAACGTTTTTGAGGTCGATTTTCCCTGGTCTAGAATCCGCAAATGGGTTTCCCCGATCGGATCGCACTTTAACCGTTCGAACATTCGTTGGTGAATGTAGGTGGTTCAGAATCCGCAAACCACTTTTTGATGCTGGTCTGGAAGCCGCAAAATATTTTTTGCTCGCGTTCACCAACGATAGATCGAAGGTCTGATCCGCGATGGGAACGTAGAGAAAAAATTTTAAATTATATTTTCTTAAAATTTCGTACATTTTTTTCACTTTTGAGCGACGTGTCGAATGTATGCGTTCGCCAGCGGGTATTTGAACGTTAAAAGTGCGATCTGTGAGCCTCAAAACCAATGGCGGATTCTGGACCACCATGAAAAAACGACATTTTTTGCACTCTGTACACGATTTAACACTGAATCCCTATGACGGTACACGTACATGTACGTGTACATGTACGTGTATGTGTACAAGTGGTCGGGAATCCGCCTTTATTACCTACTGAGGGTGGTTTTTCGCCTCGTTCTTTCGTACATGTTTTATTTCGTCTTTCTGCTTAGTTGGTGGTAAAAAGTATTTTAAACAGTTACGGAATGTAATTATAAGAAATGAATGCAATTTTATACCCTTTATTGGAGTATGAACGTGTGGGAATGGGTACAAATTGTATGAATCCCTTCGGGATTCATACATAATTTGTACCCATTCCCACACGTTCATACTCCAATAAAGATTATAAAAATTGCATTCAATTCTTAAAAAAACCTCTGTCTTCCGGTATTAAGATGATGCGACCACATCGCAATTCGATCGATATTCGTTCGACAAAGAGGACGCATTTGTGATCACAGTAACTGTCTTACCTGCAGTGACGAAGGAAGTATTTTGAACTTGGGATGGGGGCACGGCATACAAGGGTAGCCTCGCATTGATATACATCTGTGGTGGCCCACTTGCCTCATTGACATGGTGGAAATACAATATACAAACCTATGGCCGAAACATTGTGTCGTCCCGATTGACAAATTTGTTAAATATGGCAGAATATGGAATCAAAAATGTGCATTTTTCTCGACTTTAACTCTTAACTCGCTGAGTATTTTCGAGATATTTTTCATCAAATCTAGCCATGACTGCTTTGAAGGACCAGATTTGATGGAAATTCATTTTAATTTATCTCAAGAAATCATTGGTAAAAATGTCAATTCAACTTACAGGGGAAAAGTTTCATTTAATGTTCTCAAATGATACTGATTTCTTTGACAAGAGAAATTCTGTCATGGGCAGGAAGATCCACCAGCAGCAATTAAGGAGTTAAAGTCTGCATTAGAGACAAATCAAACAGCGGAATCTTGTCACATCTTAAGAGTAAAGAGTTTGTGCACCCCCTTCTTGCTAATATCCGATAAGATTACAGTAACGTTTTGGTAAAGACAGTGTTGGCCTAAACTGTCTGCCTGCTACCGTCCGTCCGTCCGTCCGTCCGTACGTCCGCGCAATTATACGGAAATTACGAGTTTTTTTCTGTCCGGTTTGATATATTATGAGCTTAATTACTAAGATATGAGACTTATGAGGCAAGTAGTATGTAATGTGGTTTTCACCCCTCATTGGCCGGACCTCGGTGCCGGACATAGGACGTGACGTCATGTCACGTGACGTAGTGGCGCCATGTTGTGTTGTCATGGTAACCCGCGTGAGCGGCCATGTTGTGACGTCATCCCCATAATGATACGTGGTGTGAGTGCGCATGCGCAGCGCGTGTTGTTAGGGTGATACGTGTTTCCGTCGTCCATTTTGTATACTGGAGGCCGCCATCTTGGTTTCTATGGTAGCACTTGATTGCTATGTTACCTAAGGCCTACAATAGGATAGGGGTATGTTCGATGGGTATGTTCGATTGAATCGGAGTAAATCTGATTACCACAAACAACCCGACAATCCCCCAAATCACCAAAATCCACCCAAAATCGCCGAAATTGCCTTTATTTTCCCAATTGATCGGCTTAGCACGTAGTGCTATAGTACCGAGAGGGTATCGGGAGTGCATTCGACTGAAGTGGAGTAATGTTCTGGCTTAGGATTCTCCCAGAATCCCTTTTTGGATCTCTATCCCATGACGTTTTTCCCCTATTAAGAATAGGACGAAGTGCTATAGGACAAATTTACCCAGAATTCTCTGCTTCTATCTGTATATGCAATAGTTTACGTCTATCTGGCCATGTTCCTTTGTTCTAGAGTATACTCCAGTAGCGTAGAAGAGCCTATTATTTGGAACAGTTTACCTTATTATTGCTATATTTAGTAATTTCTGGTCTATTCTTGTTAGTTCTGACCCTATTCCGTGTACTCTTGTTGTTTCATTTATCTAACTAACCAATCAGATTGTTTGATTTCCCATAATGCAGTTATCTCCGTTGTGTATAACAAAAGCCTATATCCAATGGCACCCCAATTTTAGCACCCCTTTTTGAAAAACATATGACCTTCGGCACCCCTTTTTGTCATATGTGCTTATGTGAAAAGGCACAATGTGACACAATATGCCCTATCACATAGGCACATGCTTTATGTGCCAATATGTGCTTATGTGAAAAGGCACAATGTGACACAATATGCCCTATCACATAGGCACATACGGGTATTTGAGGATAGCTATGGCCTGGTATTGTATTATTCGAGGATACCTACTAGCGAATCCCTTTTTTGTCATATGTGCTTATGTGAAAAGGCACAATGTGACACAATATGCCCTGTCACATAGGTACATGTTTTATGTGCTTATGTGAAAAGGCACAATGTGACACAATATACCCTATCACATAGGCACATGCGGGTATTTGAGGATACCTATAGCCTAGTATTGTATTATTTGAGGATACCTATCTAGGATACCTTCTGGAGAATCCCTTTTTGTCATATGTGCTTATGTGAAAATGCACAATGTGACACAATGTGACCTATCACATAAGCACATGCTTTATGTGCCGATACGTGCTTATGTGAAAAGGCACAATGTGACACAATGTGCCCTATCACATAGGCACATACGACCAAAATGGGGTTCCATAGCCACAAGCGTTTTCGAAAAAGGGATTCCACAAATGGGATTCCAAAAAGGGATTTCACAAATGGGATTCCGTTTCCATCTTGTCGCCAAAGCTCCACCGCCACTACCGGTCTATGGTCTATCTGTCCTATCATTAGGTTCAACAACAGTCTTGTTCCACTGCGGCCTTGTACCAGTACTATTGGCTAAACTACCATCAATTACTTCCTAGCTATACCTTCGCTGAAGCTTTCAAAATGTTCCATCTGATTTCCCCTGTGTACATATAAGGCATTCCGTAAGTGGCCCAGTCCGTAAAAATTGGATTCCGTGTTTTTACATCGACACTCGAGGGTATGGAAATGGTTTGATAACACCCAATGACTACAAGACTCTGAAGAGAGACAACCAACCACTACAAAATAACAAAGGTACAGATCCAACATAACCAAGATCGAAGTAAACATAACAAAGTGAAAGAATGTCAATTTAGTGGGATTGATCGAACAAGTTTGACAGACTGAACAGAACAAAGTGAACAAAGATCCAACACAACTAAGATCGAAGTGATCAAAACAAAGTGACGAAAATCGAACTGAACAGATAGAAGAGAACTGACCCAATGAAGGTATCGAACTGAATTGACCATAACAAATTGAACAAAGTTCTGAACTATAACCCAATGTTAACCCTCTTGAACTGTTTGAATGAACTACAACCCTAATGGAGGTATATATAATTAACCCCCTTGAACTGAATGAATTCTGTTTTTTACCTATATCCCAATGTTACCACCCTTTGAATTGAATAATTTTTTAAACTTAATGACAATATAACGAAGGTGATACGAATTTTTGAACTACAACCTAGTAAACTGAATTCTTCCAATAGGGAAGGAGAATACCCTCGAGTGTCGATGTAAAAACACGGAATCCAATTTTTACGGATTGGGCCACTTACGGAATGCCTTATATGTATACAGGGGAAATCAGATGGAACATTTTGAAAGCTTCAGCGAATTTATAGCTAGGAAGTAATTGATGGTAGTTTAGCCAATAGTACTGGTACAAGGCCGCAGTGGAACAAGACTGTTGTTGAACCTAATGATAGGATAGATAGACCATAGACCAGTAGTGGCGGTGGAGCTTTGGCGACAAGATGGAAACGGAATCCCATTTGTGGAATCCCTTTTTGGAATCCCATTTGTGGAATCCCTTTTTCGAAAACGCCTGTGGCTATGGAACCCCATTTTGGTCGTATGTGCCTATGTGATAGGGCACATTGTGTCACATTGTGCCTTTTCACATAAGCACATATCGGCACATAAAGCATGTGCTTATGTGATAGGTCACATTGTGTCACATTGTGCTTTTTCACATAAGCACATATGACAAAAAGGGATTCTCCAGAAGGTATCCTAGATAGGTATCCTCAAATAATACAATACTAGGCTATAGGTATCCTCAAATACCCGCATGTGCCTATGTGATAGGGCATATTGTGTCACATTGTGCCTTTTCACATAAGCACATAAAACATGTACCTATGTGACAGGGCATATTGTGTCACATTGTGCCTTTTCACATAAGCACATATGACAAAAAAGGGATTCTCTAGTAGGTATCCTCGAATAATACAATACCAGGCCATAGGTATCCTCAAATACCCGCATGTGCCTATGTGATAGGGCATATTGTGTCACATTGTGCCTTTTCACATAAGCACATATTGGCACATAAAGCATGTGCCTATGTGATAGGGCATATTGTGTCACATTGTGCCTTTTCACATAAGCACATATGACAAAAAGGGGTGCCGAAGGTCATATGTTTTTCAAAAAGGCGGTGCTAAAATTGGGGTGCCATTGGATATAGGCTTTTGTTATACACAACGGAGATAACTGCATTATGGGAAATCAAGCAATCTGATTGGTTAGTTAGATAAATGAAACAACAAGAGTACACTGAATAGGGTCAGAACTAACAAGAATAGACCAGAAATTGCTAAATATAGCAATAATAAGGTAAACTGTTCCAAATAATAGGCTCTTCTACGCTACTGGAGTATACTCTAGAACAAAGGAACATGGCCAGATAGACGTAAACTATTGCATATATAGATAGAAGCAGAGAATTCTGGGTAAATTTGTCCTATAGCACTACGTGCTATTCTTAATAGGGGAAAAACGTCATGGGATAGAGATCCAAAAAGGGATTCTGGGAGAATCCTAAGCCAGAACATTACTCCCCTTCAGTCGAATGCACTCCCGATACCCTCTCGGTACTATAGCACTACGTGCTAAGCCGATCAATTGGGGAAATAAAGTCAATTTCGGCGATTTTGGGTGGATTTTGGTGATTTGGGGGATTGTCGGGTTGTTTGTGGTAATCAGATTTACTCCAATTCAATCGAACATACCCACAGAACATACCCCTATCCTATTGTAGGCCTTAGGTAACATAGCAATCACGTGCTACCATAGAAACCAAGATGGCGGCCCCCAGTATACAAAATGGACGACGGAAACACGTATCACCCTAACAACACGCGCTGCGCATGCGCACTCACACCACGTATCTCTATGGGGATGACGTCACAACATGGCCGCTCACGCGGGTTACCATGACAACACAACATAGCGCCACTACGTCACGTGACATGACGTCACTTCCGGGGTCATCCACCGGGGTCATCCAACTATTCCCTCAAACGTGCATGACATACTACTATTATCTATTCGATTTGATATTTTTTTTTTAAATAACTATTTATTTATATTTTTTTCTCTCCAAAATATCAATCACTTTTTTATTTCCTCTCCTCAAAACCGATTCTATCACGATTCGTCTCACAAAACTCAAGAGATGAATCGGCAAATCGTTTTCACCGATCAAATCGCACCCTATACCGCCCGAAACGTGATCGCGGACGTGGTGGTCTAGAACCCACAAACCTCCTTTTTTCCATATACCGGAGGCCCAAATCGGTCTTAAAACAAAAATCCTCGATGAGTAACTAAACTTTACACCACTTTTCACCGTTGGCGAACGTCGAAAAAACGTTTTTGAGGTCGATTTTCCCTGGTCTAGAATCCGCAAATGGGTTTCCCCGATCGGATCGCACTTTAACAGTTCGAACATTCGTTGGTGAACGTAGGTGGTTCAGAATCCGCAAACCACTTTTTGATGCTGGTCTGGAAGCCGCAAAATATTTTTTGCTCGCGTTCACCAACGATAGATCGAAGGTCTGATCCGCGATGGGAACGTAGAGAAAAAATTTTAAATTATATTTTCTTAAAATTTCGTACATTTTTTTCACTTTTGAGCGACGTGTCGAATGTATGCGTTCGCCAACGGGTATTTGAACGTTAAAAGTGCGATCTGTGAGCCTCAAAACCAATGGCGGATTCTGGACCACCATGAAAAAACGACATTTTTTGCACTCTGTACACGATTTAACACTGAATCCCTATGACGGTACACGTACATGTACGTGTACATGTACGTGTATGTGTACAAGTGGTCGGGAATCCGCCTTTATTACCTACTGAGGGTGGTTTTTCGCCTCGTTTTTTCGTACATGTTTTATTTCGTCTTTCTGCTTAGTTGGTGGTAAAAAGTATTTTAAACAGTTACGGAATGTAATTATAAGAAATGAATGCAATTTTTATACCCTTTATTGGAGTATGAACGTGTGGGAATGGGTACAAATTGTATGAATCCCTTCGGGATTCATACATAATTCGTACCCATTCCCACACGTTCATACTCCAATAAAGATTATAAAAATTGCATTCAATTCTTAAAAAAACCTCTGTCTTCCGGTATTAAGATGATGCGACCACATCGCAATTCGATCGATATTCGTTCGACAAAGAGGACGCATTTGTGATCACAGTAACTGTCTTACCTGCAGTGACGAAGGAAGTATTTTGAACTTGGGATGGGGGCACGGCATGCAAGGGTAGCCTCGCATTGATATATATCTGTGGTGGCCCACTTGCCTCATTGACATGGTGGAAATACAATATACAAACCTATGGCCGAAACATTGTGTCGTCCCGATTGACAAATTTGTTAAATATGGCAGAATATGGAATCAAAAATGTGCATTTTTCTCGACTTTAACTCTTAACTCGCTGAGTATTTTCGAGATATTTTTCATCAAATCTAGCCATGACTGCTTTGAAGGACCAGATTTGATGGAAATTCATTTAAATTTATCTCAAGAAATCATTGGTAAAAATGTCAATTCAACTTACAGGGGAAAAGTTTCATTTAATGTTCTCAAATGATACTGATTTCTTTGACAAGAGAAATTCTGTCATGGGCAGGAAGATCCACCAGCAGCAATTAAGGAGTTAAAGTCTGCATTAGAGACAAATCAAACAGCGGAATCTTGTCACATCTTAAGAGTAAAGAGTTTGTGCACCCCCTTCTTGCTAATATCTGATAAGATTACAATAACGTTTTGGTAAAGACAGTGTTGGCCTAAACTGTCTGCCTGCTACCGTCCGTCCGTCCGTCCGTACGTCCGCGCAATTATACGGAAGTTACGAGTTTTTTTCTGTCCGGTTTGATATATTATGAGCTTAATTACTAAGATATGAGACTTATGAGGCAAGTAGTATGTAATGTGGTTTTCACCCCTCATTGGCCGGACCTCGGTGCCGGACATAGGACGTGATGTCATGTCACGTGACCCAGTGCCGCCATGTTGTGTTGTGATGGTAACACGCGTGAGCGGCCATCTTGTGACGTCATCCCCATAGTGATACGTAATGTGAGTGCGCATGCACAGCGCGTGCTGTTAAGGTGATACGTGTTTCCGTCGTCCATTTTGTATACTGGAGGCCGCCATCTTGGTTTCTGTGGTAGCACGTGATTGCTATGTTACCCAATTTTTCTGCAATAAGACGGGGTATGTTCGGAGGGTATGTTCGATTGTAGAAGAGTAAATCTAATTACCACAAACAACCCGACAATCCCACCAAATCACCAAAATCCACCCTAAATCACCGAAATTGACTTTATTTCCCCAATTTATCGGCTTAGCACGGTGTGCCATAGTACTAAGGGGGTATAATGGATGGGTGCGTTCGATTGAACAGGAGTAATGTTCTGGCTTAGAATTCTCCCAGAATCCCTTTTTGGATCCCTATCCCATGACGTTGTTCCCATAAAAAGACACGTTCCTTTGGTCATTACCCAGAATTCTCTGCTTCTATCTATATATGTAATAGTTATCGTTTATCTGGCCATGTTCTTTTATTCTAGAGTATACTCCACTAACGTAGAAGCGCCTATTAGTTGGAACAGTTTACCTTATTATTACTATATTTAGCAATTTCTGGTCTATTCTTGTTAGTTCTGACCCTATTCCAAGTACTCTTGTTGTTTCATTTATCTAGATAATAACTAACCTATCAGATTGCTAGATTTCCTATAACCTGTATGCAGAGTTATCTCCCTTCTGTATAATAAAATCCTATATCCAATGGCCATATCCCTCGGAATCCCATTTTTTGCAAAACACCTGTGGCTATGGAATCCCTTTTTGTCGTATGAGGCCATGAGGGCTATGTAAAAGCTCTAATGAGTCCTCATTTATTATCCCTCATAGCCTCATTGAATTTTGAGGTTATGAGGACCATAAAAAATCCCTCAATGAGGTATAATATACTACGACTCTTAGCCTCATTTCAGTATTTGAGGATACCCTCGAGTGTCGATGTTAAAACACGGAATCCAAATTTTACGGACTCGGCTAGGAATCTCAATAACGGAATGCCTTATATGTATACAGGGGAAATCTGATTCAACCTTGATCAATGTTATAGTCGAGACTGAGATAGGTATAGCTAGGAAGTAATGGATGAGACATGGGACAGAATAACAGAAGCCAATAGTACTGGTACAAGACTGCTGTCGAAGCTAACGATAGGACAGATAGGCCATAGACCTGTAATGGCTTTGGAGCTTTGGCGACAAGATGGAAGCGGTTGGTAAGACTACATTAGACCCATTCAGGGCTTTTACATAGCCTAATGCGACACAAAAGGGATTCTCCAAAAGGTATCCTCGATAGGTATCCTCAATAGGTATCCTTAAATAATACAATACCAGGCCATAGGTATCCTCAAATACTGAAATGAGGATAAGAGTCGTATTAAAAATCCCTCATTGAGGGATTTTTAATGGTCCTCAAAACCTCAAAATTCAATGAGGCTATGAGGGATAATGAATGAGGACTCATTGAGGGTTTTTACATAGCCCTCATGGCCCCATACGACAAAAAAGGGATTCTCCTAAAGGTATCCTCGATAGGTATCCTCGAATAATACAATACCAGGCCATAGGTATCCTCAAATACTGAAATGAGGCCAAGAGTCGTAGTAAATTATACCTCATTGAGGGATTTTTAATGGTCCTCATAACCTCAAAATTCAATGAGGCTATGAGGGATAATAAATGAGGACTCATTGAGGGTTTTTACATAGCCCTCATGGCCTCATACGACAAAAAAGGGATTCTCCTAAAGATATCCTCGATAGGTATTGATCATGTTCATCAAATCGAGTCACGGCTGCTTTACGGCAGGCATGGCTGGATTTGATAAACATATCTGAAATATTGAAAGATGAGTCCAATGTTCTGTTACCAGAAGGGATATTTTCACCGATAACGTAATGTATTAGATTTTAATTAGGACATTTATTATCCTTAAAAGGTCAAGTCTGTTGCCGGTTGAACAGAAAGAAATATTCGCTTTTGATGCAACTGAACAACTGAAGATTGCTGATTTCCTCGTCCGTTCTGTGAGGGATTGTACGAGTGTTGAAATGGCCCAGTGTTTTTATATGACAACTTAAGTCGTTGTATTTCACCGATCTTAATTTTTTTTTCATCAAACCGGGTCATGGCTGCTGAATGGCAGACATGGCCGGATTTGATAAAGAATAACAGGAATATTCAGAGTTGAGTTCAGTGTTCTGCAACTTGAACTGATATTTTCACCAGTGATTTTTTGCATTGTAGATTTAAATGCGGGAATCAAATCTTGTAAAAAAAAATACTTGAGTGTGTATAACTCAACAACACAAATGGGTTCAGCCAGCCTTAATGCAGTTTTTATTGCTGACCTGATAATTAGTGCAACTGAGGATTGTTAATTTCCCAATGTATCCTGTGGATGACTGTATGAGTGTTAAAATGTCCCAACGCTCAGGATGTAATTGCCTGAAAGTCCAATTGTTTTCATAACTTAACTATTTGAGATTGATCATGTTTATCAAATCGAGTCACAGCTGCTTTGCGGTAGGCGTGGCTGGATTTGATAAGCCTTAATGCAGTTTTTATTGCTGACCTGATAATTATTGTGAAGGCTTTACTTAGGCTAATTGTCTGGGCGGTTTTGGTCGTTTAGTTGGCTAAAGGGTTAAAAAAAAATATTTCCGATTAATTATTCATCTGATCTAGGCACGGCTGCTTAACATCAGACTGCATCTGATAAATTCTCCGAAACTTGTACAGAAATGGAAAATTCAACTTCATTGTCCTTATCTACCGCTAACTGGTAGCAGCCTTTTTCATACGATAACTTAAGTCCTTGTATCTCACAATTTTTCTTCAAACTGGGCCATGGCTGCTTAATGGTAAACATGGCCGGATTTGATGAAAAATATATGGAATATTGAGAGCTGAGTTCAGTGTTCTGTAATTTGAATTGATATTTTCATCAGTGATTTCTTGCGTTGTGGATTTAAATGCATGGTATCAAATCCGGTAAATAAATTAACTGAGTGTGTGAAATTCAACAACTCCAAAGAGTCAGCCAGGCTTAATGCAGCTCTCATTGCAGACCTGATAATTAGTGCAACTGAAGACTGGTAATTCTCCAATGTATTCTGTGGACGGATGTAGGAGTGTTAAAATGTCCCAACGTCCAACGTACTTATCAGATAAGTGCTCGAAAGGATACCTTTTTCCGTAACAAAACTATTTGTAATTGATTATGTTCATCAAATCGAGTCACGGCTGTTTTGCGGCAGGCATGGCTAGATTTGATAAACATGTATGAAATATTGAAAGATGAATCCAACGTTCTGTTACCAGAACGGATATTTTCACGTGTAACTTATGTATTAGATTTTAATTAAGACATTTATTATCCATAAAAGGTCAAGTCTGTTGCCGGTTGAACAGAAAGAAATATTCACTTTTGACGCAAGTGAACTACTGAAGATTGCTAATTTCCTCGCCCGTTCTGTGAGGGACTGTACGAGTGTAGAAATGGCCCAGTGTTTTTATATGACCACTCAAGCCGTTGCATTTCACCAGTTTTCTTTTTTTTCATCAAACCGGGCCATGGCTGCTGAATGGCAGATTTGATAAAGAATATCAGGAATATTCAGAGTTGAGTTCAGTGTTCTGTAACTTGAACTGATATTTTCACCAGTGATTTTTTGCATTGTAGATTTAAATGCGGAAATCAAATCTTGTAAAATATACCTGAGTGTGTATAACTCAACAACACAAATGGGTTCAACCAGCCTTAATGCAGTTTTTATTGCTGACCTGATAATTAGTGCAACTGAGGATTGTTAATCCCCCAATGTATCCTGTGGATGACTGTATGAGTGTTAAAATGTCCCAACGCTCAAGATATAAGTGCCTGAAAGTTTAATAGTTCCATAACTTAACCATTTGAGATTGATCATGTTTATCAAATCGAGTCACGGCTGCTTGGCGGCAGGCGTGGCTGGATTTGATAAGCCTTAATGCAGTTTTTATTGCTGACCTGATAATTATTGTGAAGGCTTTACATAGACTAATTTTCCGGGCGGTTTTGGTCGTCTATTTGGATAAAGGGTTAAAAAAAATACTTCAGTTGGACAGATGAGAGAAAAGTTCACTGTTCTGAAACATGAGTGGATACTCTTACCAATTATTTCATGCTCTAATTTCCGATTAATTATTCATCTGATCTAGTCACGGTTGCTTAACATCAGACTGCAGCTGATAAATTCTCCGAAACTTGAACAGAAATGGAAAATTCAACTTCATTGTCCTTTTCTACCGCTAACTGGTAGCAGCCTTTTTATACGATAACTTAAGTCGTTGTATCTTACAATTTTTTATCAAACCGTGCCAAGGCTGCTTAATGGTAAACATGGCCGGATTTGATGCAAAATATATGAAATATTGAGAGCTGAGTTCAGTGTTCTGTAATTTGAATTGATATTTTCACCAGTAATTTCTTGCGCTGTGCATTTAAATGCATGGAATCGAATCATGTAAATAAATTACCTGAATGTGTGTAATTCAACAACTCCAAAGAGTCAGCCAGGCTTAATGCAGCTCTCATTGCAGACGTGATAATTAGTGCAACTGAGGATTGTTAATTTCCCAATGTATCTTGTCAATGACTGTATGAGTGTTAAAATGTCCCAACGCTCAAGATAAGTGCCTGAAAGTCCAATTGTTTTCATAAATTAACTAATTGTGATTGATCATGTTCATCAAATCGAGTCACAGGTGCTTTGCGACAGGCGTGGCTGGATTTGATAAGCCTTAATACAGGTTTTCTTGCTGACCGGATAATTGTTGCAACTGCAGATTGTTGATTCTCCAATGTATTCTGCGACTGACTATTCGAGTGTTAAAGTGTTCGAATGCCTAAAATAAGTCCCTGAATGGCTAGTTGTTTGCATGTTTTCATAACTTAATTATTTGTAAAAGATCATGTTCATTAAAACAGTCACGACTGTTTTGTGGCAGGCATGGCTAGATTTGATAAACGTTTCTGAAATATTGAAATACGAGTCCAGTATTCCACTACCAGAATTGGATTTTAATTAAGATATTTATTATCCTCAAAAAGGCCAAGTCTGTTGCCGGTTAAACAGAAAGAAATATTCACTTTTGACGCAATTGAACAACTGAAGATTGCTGATTTTCCCATCCATTCTTTTGTCTGAAATGGACCAATGTTTTATGGTTTTTGTTTTCTTTTATATACGACAACTAAAGTCGTAGAACTTTACCAATTTTCATTTATTTTCACCAAAGCAGGTCGTGACTGCTGAATGGCAGACATGGCCGGATTTGATGAGGAATATCTGGAACATTGAGAGTTGAGTACAGTATTTTGTAACTTGAATTGGTATTCTCATCAATGATTTTTTGCACTGTAGAATGTAATGCAGGAAATTTCATTCAATTTTCTTGAGAGTGTGTAACCCAACAACACAAACGGGTCAGCCTTAATGCAGTTCTTTATTGCTGACCTGCTAATTAGTGCAACTGAAGACTGCTACTTCCCCAAAGTATTCTGTGGATGACTGAACGAGTGTCATAACTTAATTATTTGTAACTGATCATATTCATCAAATCGAGTCCCGGCTGCTTTGCGGTAGGCATGGCTGGATTTGATATGCGTTAATGCAGTTTCTATTGATGACCCGATAATTATTGCAATTGTAGATTGCTAATTCCCCAATTTATACTGTGAACGACTGTACGGGTGTCAAAATGTCCCAAAGCTTAAGATAAGTGCATGAAAGGCTATTGTTTTCAAAACTTAGCCATTTGTAATTGATCATGTTCATCAAATCGAATCACGGCTGTTTTGCGGCTGGCATGGCTGGATTTGATAAACATATCGGAAATATTGAAAGGTAAGTCCAGTGTTCCACTACCAGAATGGATATTTTCATCATGTATTGGATTTTAATTAAGATGTTTAATATCCGTGTATTGGATTTTAATTAAGATGTTTAATATCCTTAATAGGTCAGGACTGTTGCCTTTTAAACAGAAATAAATATTCACCTTTCACGCTATTGAACAACTGAAGATTGCAAAATTTCCCATCCGTCCTATGGAGGACTGTACGAGTTTTGAAATAGCCCAGAGTCTTTCATATGAAAACTTCAGTCGTTGTTTTTGTCCACTTTTTCATCAAACCGGGTCACGGCTGCTGAATGGCAGACAAAATTTCCCATCCGTCCTATGGAGGACTGTACGAGTTTTGAAATAGCCGAGAGTCTTTCATATGATAACTTCAGTCGTTGTTTTTGTTCACTTTTTCATCAAACCGGGTCACGGCTGCTGAATGGCAGACATGGCCGGATTTGAGGAAAAAGATATGGAATATCGACAGCTGAGTTCTGTAACTTGAATAAATATTTTCACCAGTGATTTCTCGCATTGTGGATTTAATAGTATAGAATTAAAGGATGTAAATAAATCACTTGAATGGAGGACTGTACGAGTGTTGAAATAACCCAGAGTTTTTCATATGATAACTTTAGTCGTTGTTTTTCTCCACTTTTTCATCAAACCGGATCACGACTGCTGAATGGCGGGCATGGTCGGATTTGATGAAAAAGATCTGGAATATTGACAGCTGAGTCCTGTAACTTGAATTAATATTTTCACCAGTGATTGTGCGACTGACTGTTCGAGTGTTAAAGTGTCCAAACGCCCAAAATAAGTCCATGAAATGCTAATTGTTTTCATAACTTGGCTATTTGTAAAAGATCATCAAACCGGATCACGACTGATGAATGGCGGGCATGGTCGGATTTGATGAAAAAGATCTGGAATATTGACAGCTGAGTCCGGTAACTTGAATTAATATTTTCCCCAGTGATTGTGCGACTGTCTGTTCGAGTGTTAAAGTGTCCGAACGCCCAAAATAAGTCCACGAAATGCTAATTGTTTTCATAACTTGACTATTTGTAAAAGATCATGTTCATTAAAACAGTCACGGCTGCTTTGCGGCAGACACGGCTAGATTTGATAGACATATTTGAAATATTGAAAGATGAGTCCAGTGTTCCACTACCAGAATTGATATTTTCATCAGTAATTTCGTGTATTTGATTTTAACTAAGATGTTTAGTATCCTTAATAGGTGAAGTCTGTTGCCGTCTAAACAGAAAAAAAATACTCACGTTTGTCGCAATCGAACAATTGAAGATTGCTAATTTCCCCATCCGTTCTGTGGAGGACTGTGCGAGAGATGAAATGGCCCAGGTTTTTTTTTTTTTTTTTTTTCTTTTTTTTTCTTTTTTTTTTCAAGACAAATTAAGTCGTTGTATCTCACCAATTTTCATCAAACCGGGTCATGGCTGCTTAATGGCAGACATGGCCGGAGTTGATGAAAAATATGTGGAATATTGAGAGCTGAGTTCAGTGTTTTGTAACTGAAATTGATATCTTTCACCAGTGATTTCTTGCATGACAATACTGTGCAGCATGGAATTAAATTATGTAAATAAATCACTTTAGCGTGTATAATTCAGCAACACCAATGGGCCAGCCAGCCTTAATGCAGTCTTTATTTTCACCAGTGATTTATTGCATTGTAGATCTAAATGCAGGGAAACAAAGCTTATAAAAAAATTACTTGAGTGTGTGTAACTCAACAGCAATACTTTGCAGCAAACAAGGCAGTATAAGATAATCGGGTCTAAAATACTGAAAGTTGAGTCCAGTGTTCCGTTTTCAGAATGGATATTATCATCATTTGTTGTAATAAATTAATATTATTGCGATATCCTTCCATGTGAAAGTCCTCCAAATCCAAATCCCATAACAGTTTTTTGAACAACCTAATTTAAAACATATACCCACCCGAATTATCGCGTGACAACAACTGTAAGTAAAGTGATGTCGCACTCAATAAGTATATGTATATGTATATGTATATTTTTAACAGTTTTGATATATGTACAGAGTTATTGTGTTCCCAATCTGACCTCAAATCATGGATTCATATTGCAACAGACTGTGACTAAAGTGATACTGAGGTATCGATAGTCCCTCATGAACAGTTCATTTACCACTTATTATTTAGGGAAATATTATTATACTTTTCCTGCGGAAGAGCGGGTGGTACGATAATGACCTATGGCGGGTAATGTTGCACTAGACGAGGTGCAAATGGAACCAGAGTATGACTTTATACAGCTCTATAATGAGAAAGTATGTTCCTCCCCAGAAAATGATGAATCTCCGTTTAAACTCCACTCAAATGAGTGTAAATACTTTACATCTAAAGATTTTCAGTCTATGACTAGTAAAATAAACTCAGAATTTTCTTTGTTCCATCTTAACTGTCAAAGCTTAAAGGCTCACTGGGATTCCTTCCAGAACCTGCTCTATAATTTACAAACAAATAATAATTTTTTTGACATAATTGGACTCACAGAAATATTTCAAATTCCCCCACAAAACTCGTTTACTCTGGAGAGTTATGCGCCAATTATCAAATGTATGAGACCCGAAAATGATGATGGCCGAGGGGGAGTTGGGCTATATATAAAAGAGGGGATATCCTATAAAGTTCGAAGTGATATTACAATTTTCATCCCCCACGTTTTCGAATCTCTATTCATAGAAATTGAAGATAAACACAACTCTAAAATAATTGGCGTCATATATAGACCAAACACTCCACCCAAAGCCGATATAAACCTCCTCATATTAAAATTAGGTGAAATAATGGATGTTCTGAATGCCGAAAACAAGAAAGTTTATATCATGGGGGATCTCAACCTGGACCTTTTAAAAGCAAATATACATTCCAAGACAGAAGAATTTGTCGATCTCATGTTTAGCCAAGGATTCTTGCCTCATATAACCAAACCAACGAGAATAACTAATCATTCAGCTACTCTGATAGACCACATATTTTCAAACAATGTTTCACAAACAACAATACCGGGTATAATTATAACAGATGTATCAGATCACTTTGGTGTTTTTTACATTGAAGAATCTACCAAGGCAAATGATACACCACGGTTTACTATAAAACGAATCATAAACGCGGAAAAAATGTCTGAATTTAAAGAATTACTCTCAGAAAGTAATTTTTACCCTGTCTTGCTTTCAAACTGTCCCAATGAATCATATGAAACATTTTTAAGCATCTATATGGAAGCTTACGATAAGGCATTCCCTTTGAAGCGTGTCCACCAGAACAATAAATTTATTAAAAAACAACCTTGGATGACAAAGGGACTTGTCATATCCTCAGTTAATAAAGAAAAATTCTATACAAGAAAACTTAAAAACCCTAATGAACATATTTACGAAATTACAAAAACTACTGTAAAATTTTTAATAAAGTTAAGAAACAATGTAAATCAATTTATTATAGGGATATCTTGAATGAAAATAGGAACAATATGCGAAGAACATGGCAGATCTTAAACGAAGCTATCAATAAAGGAAAACGTGAAAGCAGACTACCCACTTTCTTTGTCCAGGGGGGTACAGAAATAATCGAAGCCCAGGACATTGCAAGAGAATTCAATAATTTCTTCGTCAACGTTGGTAGAACCATATCCGACCAGATCCAGAAACCGGATAAATCGTATTTAAACTACATGCATGGTAGTGTTTCCAACAACTTTTATCTTCTACCCACAAATTCTGTAGAAGTTAGTCAAATTGTAAACAGAATGAAAGTAAAATCGTCGAAAGATTGCGATAGTATCACAACCAGTCTTCTTAAACAAACGATAAATGAGATATTGGTCCCCATTACCCACATAATCAATAATTCCTTTACCGAGGGCAAAGTACCAGATAGAATGAAAATCGCAAAGGTGGTACCCATTTTCAAATCAGGCGACGAGCACAGCTTTACAAACTACAGACCCATTAGTATCCTTCCAGCTTTTTCAAAAGTAATGGAAAAGCTCATGGACAAAAGACTTAGAATTTATCTCGAGAGGTTTAATATCTTATATCCTTATCAATACGGATTTCAAAAACGTCATAGCACGATTCACCCAGTCCTCCAACTCCTCAAAAGCACCGCTATGGAAAACAATAAACGGGAAAAGAATAGTACACTGGCACTATTCTTGGACCTGTCTAAAGCATTCGACACGATAAACCATGAAATACTATTGGGCAAACTCGAATACTACGGCATCAGAGGACTAGCCAACAACTGGTTTAGAAGCTACTTGTCCGATAGATTCCAATATGTTCTATATGACGAACAAAAATCTGACTTTGCCAGGCAAAGCTGTGGTGTCCCACAGGGCTCGATCTTGGGCCCCGTTTTATTTCTTCTGTATATAAATGATATAAGTAACTCAACTTCGCTTAATCTCTTGTCGTTCGCTGATGACACTACAGTACACTGCTCTGGTCTCAACAGTAGTTCAATATCACCTTATTTTAACGAAGAACTTCAAAAATTATTCGAATGGTGCTCTGTGAACGAGTTGATGCTGAATGCTAAAAATACCTCATACATTATACTTAATCCAACAAAAGGAAGGAATACTGATTCCCGTCATGAGGTAAAAATAAATAACCAAGTTATTAAGAAGGTCGGAGACAACGAACCAGAAAAATACATAAAGTTTTTGGGAATAAGCCTCGATGAACATTTATCCTACAAAGCCCACATATCCCGAATAAGCTCGAAAATAGCGCGAGCAAACTATAGTCTCAACAAAGTAAAAAATATCCTCCCTCATCGAGTCCTGAAGACATTGTATTTCGCCCTGGTTCACGGCCATTTAATATATGGAATCGTAACATGGGGGAGCTCGAAAGCAATTAATAAATTAGCTATTATGCAGAAGCGTTCATTACGAATTGTCAATAACAAAAAATACAACTCTCATACTGACCCTCTGTTCAAGAAGGATGAAATCCTCAAAGTTGACGATTTGTTTAAACTACATGCATTGCTGTTCATGTTTGACTGGCATAAAGGCCATTTACCTTCTTCCTTTAATGATATGTTCAACGTAAATGACAATTCGTCAGGTAGAACAACCAGACAGTCTGGACTTCTGAACATAGAAAAAACACGAAACCGTACCTTAGATAAATTTCCATTATACACATTCCCGAAATTATGGAATGCTCTAGACGTCACTGTTCGAAATATTAACAATAGAACCGCCTTTAGACGCAAATTAACCTCCAATTTTATTTCTTCCTACTCAAATTATGTCCGGTGTAATAACCCTTATTGCCCAGAATGTACATAATAAAAATCAGTATTTTCATTAAATTACCGAGAAGAACTTACCAAAAAGAACTTATACACACAAGTTATGCTCTGTGTCCCATTCTGGTATCCTCGTCCTGTACAACCTGCAAATCCTTCGATTTGTTCCGTGAATATGCACAAATAATTTACGTGTCATGCCGACTGTCACACCGTGAGGTACCGCGGGGGGAGCCGTTCCAGTTTAAACTGAAACGGGCTGATTCACCGCTCTTTGCGCCCCATCGTGTGTCAGCC
Organism: Pictodentalium vernedei; assembly: GCA_031216915.1. Taxonomy (NCBI): domain Eukaryota; kingdom Metazoa; phylum Mollusca; class Scaphopoda; order Dentaliida; family Dentaliidae; genus Pictodentalium; species Pictodentalium vernedei. Next base: position 434,519,726 of record CM062296.1, on the reverse strand, counting down.
GATGTGGACCTCCCATTAACAGACTTGTATTATTCCAAGATTTATACGATAGTTTATGACGGGATCTGTTGTTACTGTTTGCAACCCTGAACTGTGTTAACAATATATTAAGCAGGTTGTTTCGGGATATCAGCAATATTGAGGTACCAGTCGTCCGCTGGAATCTATAATTATTTCCCCCTAACTTATTTTTTATACGAGAACAAATTATTGGCAAAAGAATATGAACACCCATCCCTCATTAGGAATTAGACTAATTACGTCAAGTCCGATCACTTCATCACAGTCTGTTGCGATTTTTATTTTTCTGGGGAGTGTCAGGTAGACAGCCAATCTGGCTATGTCACTTCCCACGGTATGCTGAATACATTGTCTGTAAAACATTTATCTGTAAAACGTTTTTTTATATGTATACCGTAAATAAAGAATCTGAATCTGAATCTGAATCCTCGAATAATACAATACCAAGCCATAGGTATCCTCAAATACTGAAATGAGGCTAAGAGTCGTAGTAAATTATACCTCATTGAGGGATTTTTAATGGTCCTCATAACCTCAAAATTCAATGAGGCTATGAGGGATAATAAATGAGGACTCATTGAGGGCTTTTACATAGCCCTCATGGCCTCATACGACAAAAAAGGGATTCCATAGCCACAGGTGTTTTGCAAAAAATGGGATTCCATGGGATATGGTCATTGGATATAGGCTTTTATTATACAGAAGGGAGAAAACTCTGCATACAGGTTATGGGAGATCAAGCAATCTGATTGGTTAGTTATTATCTAGATAAATGAAACAACAAGAGTACTTGGAATAGGGTCAGAACTAACAAGAATAGACCAGGAATTGCTAAATATAGTAATAATAAGGTAAACTGTTCCAACTAATAGGCGCTTCTACGTTAATGGAGTATACTCTAGAATAAAAGAACATGGCCAGATAAACGATAACTATTACATATATAGATAGAAGCAGAAAATTCTGGGTAATGACCAAAGGAACGTGTCTTTTAATGGGAACAACGTCATGGGATAGGGATCCAAAAAGGGATTCTGGGAGAATTCTAAGCCAGAACATTACTCCTGTTCAATCGAACGCACCCCTTATACCCCCTTAGTACTATGGCACTACGTGCTAAGCCGATAAATTGGGGAAATAAAGTCAATTTCGGTGATTTTGGGTGGATGTTGGTGATTTGGAGGGATTGTCGGGTTGTTTGTGGTAATTAGATTTACTCTTCTACAATCGAACATACCCTCCGAACATACCCCGTCTTATTGCAGAAAAATTGGGTAAAATAGCAATCACGTGCTACCACAGAAACCAAGACGGCGGCCTCCAGTATACAAAATGGACGACAGAAACACGTATCACCTTAACGACACGCGCTGCGCATGCGCACTCACATCACGTATCACTATGGGGATGACGTCACAAGATGGCCGCTCACGCGGGTTATCATGACAACACAACATGGCGGCACTGGGTCACGTGACATGACGACACTTCCGAGGTCCGGCACCGAGGTCCGGCCAATGAGGGGTGAAAACCACATTACATACTACTGAGGCAAATTGCGAATTTTCGGGGTTTATATTAAGGGTTAGGGTCAGTTCAGGGTTGTGGTTAGGGTTAGCGTCACATCAGGGTTAGGGTTGGGGGTGTAACCCTGACTATATACGCGATATTTTCCCCCTAAACCGAGGTTTTAACTGTTGTCCGTCCGTCCGTCCGTCCGTCTGTCCATCCGTCTATCCGGATCTGTCTCTCATCTATTTCTGTGCCCCCTCCCTCGGTTTCTGCGTCCCTGCTTTACTGGTTTGTTGTGGAAGACGATATATATCGTACATTTTTGTTTCTCAAAGTCGTATTTCCATTCTTTTTTTATATGTGTCAACTAGACACGGCATTATCTGATCAAACAAGAACAGTTTTTTGCAGGGTTTTTATCAAGATTTCTGCAATATATTGTAATAAGATACTTCTTGGAAACAAAAAAAAAAAATAATTCTGTACAGATATGGCCATCACTTTAGTTTTTTAGCATCTTTCAAAAATATATACAATCAATTAAACATTCGCAGAGATAGGTTTCTTATGCAAAATTATACACGTATAGTTTCATAAAATCATGGTTCTGGACCAAATAAATGGAGTGTAAAATTTTAACGGTATGGGTTAAGTACTATCACAATATCAGATGAGCAAGTGTTGCAGAAGAAGATGTGAGCTCTCAGTGGGCGGTGGTAGAGTATAAACTGACTTGTCTCATGGGGACTAGGGTTTCAGCATTAACGTCACTTGTTCATAAGTGGAAAAATAAAAAAAATGTCAAGAGTTAAGGATTGTTGATAATCTGGCCCGTTTCGCCTTCAGCTCCAAAGCCTTTTAGGCGAGTATACACCAACGGACATTAATTCTATATTTTTGTACTCTTTCAGTAATTCAATGGAACTTGTGAAAGCCGGGAAGGGGTGGGGGGGGGGGGGCACTTTCTCACTTCGCAGGAATAAATATATTTTTTCGTTTTTGTTGTAACCCAAAATGATATACTGTTTTTCAAGCAGTAGTGAGATTCCACATCCCTCTTTTAACTTTTCCATCAAGTTTATTAATATTGTTTTTGAAAAGGAGCAGTCAAAGAAAAGGTGTGAGGTTGTCTCTTTAGCATTATTACAGAAGGTACATAATTCTGTTTCCGATAAATTACATTGAAGCAGTTCAGAGTTTGTGTAGAGAATCGTATGTAGTGTTTTTGTATCGTAGGCTCTGTAAATAAGAATAATCAGTGACTGTGAATGAATTTTTGTGCATCTGCTCCCAGTTACCAGACTGCAAGCTGATATTCAAAATTTCATTCCATTTTCCATGTGATTGTAGAGGAGATGTGGCAAACTGTTTCAAGAATGTTGGATAAAAAGCTTGACAGACATTTCGGGAGTGCTTAAGTTTTTCAATATTTTCATTTTTTATGTTGTAAATTTTTCCATGCTGTCTCACTGTTTCCTTCCACAATTTTGAGATGGCACAAATCACTCCCTGGTACACAGTGAATGGTAGTTTGAGGTTGTATTTTTCGGAGAACTCAGCAAAGGTTAAGATATTTCTATCATCTATTTAGAGATCCTTGATAAAAAAAAAATCTGCCTTAAGCCACCTTCTATCAAAAAATGTTTATTATTGATGTTTATGTTGTTATTATAGTAAATTGGTTCTGAAAAAATCTCTTCTGAAGTCAACGTACTACTACTGTCTAGGAGCGACCAAACAGTTAAAACATTTTTCCAGAATGGGTTTAGAGGTTTTTTTTATTTTATGTAGTCCTCCTTTATGTAGATGCCAGATTTTGTTGCTTCCGATTTCTTCAATATCAATTAAAACAAGAGTCTTAGGGGGAGCAAAGACATTTGGGTCTAACAGTTTTTTGATTCAGGGTAGTTTTAGTGAGTAACTGTGAGCTTTCAAGTGGGGGAACATAATACCTCCATTTTCTATAGTGTTAATTATTGTAGATATTTTTATCTTATCATTCCTTTCCCGACCGTAGAAAACCAAAGAATTCAGTTTGTATTTTGCCAAAATATCTTCTGTTGCGTTTTCTCAAAGTTTATCTTTAGTCCAGAAAGAGTAGAAAGTAAGTTCCCCATTTCAAGAGCGATATTTAATGAATAACCGTCGTCACTTAAAAAAGCGATGAGTCATCTGCATATTGACTTATTAAGTATTATGAGTCGTTTATCTTTATTCAATTGATAGTTGGGTTGTTTTTTACAGCTGCACTAATGATCTCTGCACAGAGGATGAAGAGGTAGGGGGATAGAGGATCATCCTGCCTAACACCTCTCTGTAGATCGAAACTTTCAGTGCAATGACCATTGTTCACACTTTCGCTATATACGTTCTTATAAAAGGTGTGAAACCATTGTATTATGATGGGGGCGCGGTGGCTCAGTTGGAAGAGGTTCAGGCTGCAAGCCGAGAGGTCCTCGGTTCGAATCCCACCTGCGGCAACCGCGTTGTGTCCTTGGGCAAGACACTTCACCCCCATTGCCCATGTGGGGGCACGGTGACGCTGTGTACTAAGGCGTACTGCACGTCGATGGTGCACCTGTCTTCAACCAATGCTAACCCTGCTTGTGTGGAGTTGGTATGTTGGGAAGCTGACAGTTGCTCGCCGTTGCTCGGTGATTCTTTCCGGGTACTCCGGCTTCCTCCACCCGTAAAACTGTCACGGTCATGGTTAGCCATTGTGCAGAAATATGTGACCTTAAACACCAATAAATAAATAAATAAATAAATTGTATTATGATGGGCCAAAGTTTAAAAAACGTAGTGTTTTCTCTATGAAAGTCCATTCTAACGAGTCAAATGCCTTTTCAAAATCTAACAATACAAGTAATCCAGGAATGTTTTGCTCTTCGCATTTTCTGATTAGATCAAATGTCAAACGTGTTGGTTCTCCCATATATCTTCCTTTTACAAAACCTAGTTGAGTTTCAGAATTTTTGTTTAGGTAAGACTGTTTTAATGCGGTTAGCAATTGCGGTGGAGCCTATTTTTACATCGACGTTTATTAAAGAAATTGGTCGCCAATTTTGCATGTGTACTTTCGATTTATTTGATTTGGGTATTCACGTAATGATACCGGCTCTTTTGTGTTATTGACAGTTCTTCTGTATTATAGCCACAATTCAGAGAGTTTATCAAGTAGTTGCCAATATCTTTTCAGAAGAACTCGTAGAATTATGTAGTAAAACCATCTGAACCGGGAGTTTTGTTGTTTTTCATTGTTTTAAGTGCATAAATGCACTCAAAATCGGTCAACGAACCCTCCAAGAACAATTTTTTCAGCATCTCTATAAAATTTAGAAACGGATTGTTCATGTCAAAAAAAGTCTTTTTAGTTTGCTCGTCATAGTTAGTGCTGGATACTTTTGTCGTGTAAAGGTGTCGGAAGAATGTTTTCTGCTCAGATAGTATTTCTTTCAGATCCATCGGATTTTATCAACTTGGAGATTATTTTTTCAGAGTACCTCCGTTTTCCAGGTTACAGAAATATTTACTTGCTTTTCCCCCCTCAACCTTCCATTTGGATTTAGTTCGCAGAATCATCCCTCTTATGTTTTTCTCCCGAAATGCTTTCAGCTTGGTTTCTGGTGATTCGATTTCACGTATGACTGATGCATCGTCATTGTCCAGAGCTTGCACAGGAGTACTTAATTTTGTTTCAATTTCCTGGTGCGTCCTATACGATTTTCGTTTCAAGAATGCTGAGTAAGAAATAGTTTTGCCTCTTATCATAAGTTTTAGTGTTTCCCAAAAAGAGTTGATCATTTATAGTAAGATTATTATTATTATTATTATTATTATTATTATTATTATTATTATTATTATTATTATTAGTATTATTATGTTTAATATACTGTTCTACACTTTTCTGCGATGACTTGCTTTATAGCATTTACGTATTCTTGGTCACTCAAAAGACATTAAATTTCCAAAGACCCTTTCCCCGGGGTTGACCGATAAAAGATAAATTGAGAGTGATCGGGTTGTGGTCTGTCTTATATCTAAAAAGAATATCTACTTTTTGGATAAACATTTGTAGATCGGAGGACATTAGAAAATAATCTAATCTTGCCATTTTATTTTCTGGTCCCCGCCATGTAAATCGTTTCAAACAAGTATTCCCATTCTCCAGACATCATACAGATCTAGCTTATCCATAAATTCTAAAATTGTTTTATTTGATCTTGTATTATTTTTGCGTCTATAATTGATAGTGTCTTCTTCGTAGCTTTGTAGTACATTCTAGTCCCCGCCCAATGCAATTGAAGTATTACCGATCTCTTCGATTTTAAGAAATAGGTTATTCTAAAACTGATGTTTGTCATCATTTGGACTGTAGACAACTGTTATTGTTATCCTTTGATCCTGGATGGCTATGTCTAAAACAATGAAATTGCCTCCTGGGTCTTTTATAATTTTATGTACCGTGTAAATGAATGTATTTTTTTAAAGAGGATGCTTGTTCCTCGGCTCGAACTCGAGCGGGAACAGAAGATAGCTTCAAAACCCCACTCAATTCTCCAAGTATTTTCAACCTCCTGATATGAGTGGGTATCAACCAGAAAAGTGATGTCGAATTTATCTCAGCAACGTGAGAAAATGTCTCGGCGTTTATTGCTGTCCGACGAGAGACCGCGGCAGTTTATTACTTTCCATCGTAATTGTCGTCATACTTGCTGTTTTCAGAATGGTAAATTTCTGCTTGATCAACATATTTGTAAAGTTTTGTTAATGCACTAATTGCTGGAGTGTTTTTACCTGAGAGACAGTAGTATCTGAAAAAACATGTTTTATTATTAACAATAACAAATACTCAGTGAGAACAATGTCGTGACGGAAATCTAAATTCACAAAAAGCCGGTTCTCTATAGGACGCAAAAGTATTTAAGTGCTTTCTGCCCTCACAAGTCAGCAGTGTTAACAACATGTAAGATTATTTATTTATTTATTAGGGTTTAACGATGCTTAAACAGCCAAGGTCATATCTTGTCGGTGACAGTTCTACGAGTAGAGGAAGCCGTAGCAACGGGACGAACCACCGAACAACGACTAGCCGCAGCCAGCCCCCAACATCGTAACTTCGCACCGGAGCACAGGCAGGGTTAGATCGGTTGCAGACATGCGCACCATCAACGTACAGTACGCCTTAGTACAGGGCGTCATCGTGCTCCCATGTGGACAATCGGGGTTAAGTGCCTTGCCCAATGACACAACGCGAACATGTAAAATAAGTTCCTTTACGATTCCGACACAAATAAACTTGTTTTCGGAGTGAGGCTTTTCAAACTGTATGGAAGCACAGCAAACCTAAAGCATATTGGAATCACTTTAGTTGTTTATTGCCCCAGGGGCTTCAGGAAGCTAACTGATGGGGTTAGAGGGGAATAAACCTTATCTTTCCTGGCTGTGGAGGCTCAAGTTCCGACTGACTAATATTCCATCTACATCATTTAAGATTGTCTTCGTTTAATGTCAATAATTCGGAATATAGTTAAAAAAAACTCAAGAATTTTGGGGAATAAATTATACATGTAGTAGTCGTGACGTAACTTTTTGTTTAATTAACAAAGCGTACCTGTACTCAAAAATGGTCATGCTGGACTCCCAATATCCCGTATCGGATATTATAGAATCCCATTTGTATTGCCGACTGTGTGTGTGACACAAGTCCAAGTTGTAAATCTTGCCTTCTTGGAAAATCCATGATTACTAGCAAGACAACATCGTTCTACCAGACTGCAATCTTGACGAAAATGTGTGTGTGTGTGGGGGGGGGGGAGGGGGGGGGGGAGGGATCTCTTTTCCCTTTAACGACGCCTCCAATTCAGAGAGGGGTGAAGATAGGGGGGGGGGGAGTTTCAGATGCGCACACTTCTGAAGCTGTGAGTGACACAAATAAAGAATCGTTATGAATAATTCCATAATTTAATGCATTTCACCATAATGGCAGTTGCACATTACATTACAAAAATATCAAATAACAAGACACAATAACCATGAAGTATAATATAAAGATTAAGTGACTTTTTTCTTTAACCCTTTACCTGACATGAAAAGCAGACGATACTTGTAAAAGAAAATTCTTGAATAACTAGTTTTTTTCATTTTTTGTCTCAAAAACATAGATTATGACCCTACGACGAGCTCGTTCCAAAGAGGGGTCATAACCTATGCTTTTGAGACAAAAAATGAAAAAAATAATGAAAATTAATTGGCGATTTTTGTGAATAGCGCTGGCCGGTTTTGGTCGTTAACAAGGTGATCTCGCGTACAGAATGACCAGATCATGTTAGAAATAATATTAATCGATTTTCTGTCACAGTTTTTCAGTATAATAGTACTTCTCCGAATTTTACAATTGTTTAAATTCTTTGTTTTCTTTTATAATTTCTTCGAACTCCTTTGGGAGCGCGGTGGCTCAGTAGGTGGAGGTACAGGCTGCAAGTCGAGAGATCCTCGGTTCGAATCCCACCTGCGGCAACTGCGTTGTGTCCTTGGGCAAGACACTTCATCTCCATTGCCCACGTGGGGGCACGATGACGCCGTGTACTAAGGCGTACTGCACGTCGATGGTACGCATGTCTTCAACCAATCTAACCCTGCCTGTGCTGCAGTGCGGAGTTACGATGTTGGGGAGCTGACAGCTGTTCGTCGTTGCTCGGTGGTTCTCTCCGGGTACTCCGGCTTCCTCCACCCGTAAAACTGTCACGGTCATGATTAGCCATTGTGCATAAATATGTGACCTTAAAACACCAATAAATAAATAAATAAATTCGAACTCCTTTTCCCTAATTTCGACATATGCCTCACAATCCATAACAAAATGTTTTTCGCTCTCTAATTCACCGCTATCGCACACCCGACATCTTCAAACATTTATCGGGCGTTGGAAGTTGTTTATGTCTACTCCTTTCTTTTTCTAAATGACAGCAAGATCAGAGACACGGAAGCCATTTGTTTCCATTCTATAGAGAGGAATCGCTTGACTGGACTGGTTACGTGAAATAATTCATGAGAGGTGAGGGGCGTTGTACAAACACGAGGGCGCGAATGCGCCCGAGTGTTTTACAATATAGTCCCTCGCCTAGAATCCAGCCAAGCGATTACTCTGTTTATTACTTTTCATTATTAACGATAATTATATTATTTAACCCTTTACCTAACGGAACGGCCAAAACCGGCCAGCGCTATTCTCAAAAATCGCCAATTAATTTTCATTAATTTTTCATTTTTTGTCTCTAAAACATAGGTTATGACCCCTCATTGGAACGAGCTCATCGAGCTCGTTCCAATGAGGGGTCATAACCTATGTTTTTGAGACAAAAAATGAAAATAATAGTTATTCAAGAATTTTTTTTTTTTTGTAAGTGTCGTCTGCTTTTCATGTTGGGTAAATGGTTAAAAAAAACCAAAAAAACAATGAAGTCCCCATTACACCCGCGGCAAAGCGCCTTCGTTTGCTCGCACGGATACATGACAAGTTCAGGACTGGGTCCACCTCAGCTATCTACAATAGACGTGAGACAAGGCTGCGTCTTATCACCCACGTTATTTAAAATCTTTATTGATGATATAAAAACATTTTTTGATGATAGTTGCGGTCCCATTTCCTTACAAGACATGAAAATTAATCACCTTTTATTTGCAGATGATCTTGTCATGTTTTCTCACTCCGCTTCGGGACTTCAAAATAGTCTTAACAAATTAGAAGAACTTACTTCACGAAATGACCTTACAGTTAATGTTGACAAAACCAAATGTCTAATATTTTCTCACAGAAAAACGAAGACTTTGTCAACGTTCAATCTGGGAAACAGAGCTCTAGAATTTTGTAATAATTACACGTACCTTGGAATAATGTTTTCAGATAATTGTAAACTAAATGTAGCCCAAAAAGCTTTATGTCTCAAAGGGAACAAAGCACTACATTGCCTGGTAAATTCCTTTACAGGAAAACATTTGCCGTCGGTAGAAATCCTCTCAAAACTTTTTGATAAATTGATAAAACCCGTTATACTATATGGCAGTGAACTGTGGGGTGTGCAAAATCCGTTATACAAACTTGAAAAGATGCCATGCGAGGCAGTTCATACAAGATGTTGTAAGATGATACTTCATGTCAATAAAAACGCATCTAATCATGCAGTGAAGGCCGAACTTGGTAGGTATCCAGTTACTATTGACGCTTCAGTCCGTCGTTTAAAATATATTGCCAAACTGCAGAACAATGAATCAAATATGCTTCTTCACCACGCTTCCACAGAATCAAAATTATATGCCGATTTCAAAATACTGTCAGAAATGCTTAACCATTATGGGGTACCGAAAGTGGAGGAAATCACCAATTTGGGCAAAACACTGAAACACTTCACCGAAAAACTCAGGAACGAATATTTGAATTCTTTTAAAGAAGAAATTTTTAATGATAATAAACGAACGGGTAAAAACAAACTTCGAACCTATCGAACATTTAAGAGTGATTACGCTATAGAACTATTTCTCATTCATACAAAATCACATGAAGCAAGAATTAATTTTACGAAACTGAGAATTAGCAGTCACAATCTCGCTATAGAGAGAGGACGACACATGCAGCCCCCCATACCAGGGAGTGAAAGATTATGTCGCGTTTGCTCAACGGGAGATGTTGAAAGTGAAAAACACTTCCTCATTGACTGTCCAGCATACGAATCAGAGAGAAAGCAACTGTTTGATATTGTATCGAATGCCCGGCCGGAGTTCTATGCCTTGAACAGCTTAGACAAATTTCAAGTGATCATGAAAAATGACAATCCCTCAACATGTGCTGCCGTCTGTAACATAATCCAGTTGTTCTTTATAAAGCGTAACTTTTTAATCAGTAATTAGAATATCCATGAACATGAATACATGAATCCATGAATACAATATCATTTTAAGCTCAGGGTTCAATTCATAGGCAAGCATTCAGTCCTGACTAAGAGCATAATTATCAAGCTACATATGTTTACATGTTGTGGAGGCATATTTTCACGAAGATAGTATTGTGTTCTCTGTAAATATTTGTATTTGTATATATTTCTTGAAATTTCCGTTTCATTTCCAACACTCTTCACATTTGTATGAAGGTACAAAGATTGTATTGTAATTTCAGTTACAAATTTATTCATAACTTACTTGTGTGCAATCTGCCTCATCGAAGGTGTTTTTTGCAATAAATCTAATCTCTAATCTCTGACCCAATTGTTGATTGCATAATTCACTTGTGAAGTTATCGTTTATAATCAAACCCTGAAATCCTAGTAAATCACACGTTGGAAAGTTGTCAAGAATTGATATTGGCACTACAGCTGTAAGCCCAACCGTGTAATTAACAGCAACAGCAGAGACGGGTAAGTCATTTGTTTCCATTCTACAATTGATATTGGCACTTCAACTGTAAGCCCAATCATGTAAAAACAGTGTATACAAAAACTCTAACAAGTCCCCCACCTCAAGCGGCCATCTTCGCGACGTCTCTGTCGATAAAAGATGTCTAAATCAATCGAAAAAACAGTGCTTCATACAAGACCTCGAATTACGTTGTCAAAAACAAAACGAAACAGAAACGAAAAATAAATTAGTCCCAACATTCACTACTGAAACATCTGTATTTTGTAAAAATTCCATATTGTTTCGATTTGGAGCGTGCTGAATGCAAACAAATGATTGGAAGTCAGGGTACATGTTTCGCGCAGGAACACAACGGTGTGCACCAAGGTCTACTTCCAGACTGTTATTGGATGACTGTGCTTTCAGCTTTTAAAGTATGAATTTATTTTAGGAAAAAAGGATCGGACCATGTTATAATAGATTTTTACGGCTCTTTTTGAATGGTCTCTTCACTTTCACTACTCAGTGATACTTCTGCAAGCTTCACTGGAACTCTGCATCTTTATCTGCTGGGTATTTTCTTGAATTTTTCATAAAATCATACCATGCCTGCTGTAAAGCAGCCATGATTTAATTCGATGAAAACTCTAATAGAGGATAGCATCAATAAATCGTTGATAACAGGTTTACTTCTATCTGTTGTGATTTATTTTATCAACCAGTGCCAGAATTATATCTCTCATGTCACGGAGCATTTCTGTACTACGTATGAAAATCAATCTGTAGGAGGCAGAGTGTTAAATCAACTCAATTTGGACATTTTGTACCGGAAAATTTCAGAAATGTGACCAAAACTTTAAAGCCAGTTACGTTTTAACTAGAGTGTTTTCAAACTATCGATTTAAGTTAAAATCTCAAATGAGTCTAAAGTTGAACTTATGTTGGGAGTCTTGAGTCTGAATTTTAGTTTTTTTTTCGAAATATGGGGCCCAGTCTTTTTCATCCCAAAATGCTCTCGGAAGGAGCGATGTTAAGCGCATATAAGAAAACTACAATTTTTGACTAGATACCGAGATCATTCCACCCACGGAGACGAAAAATAGCATTAGTTTTACGTGTCAGCTTTTTAAATAAATACTCTCAATCACTTGCTTAGTACCCAAGGACCTATCTTTTGCACACTAATTCACACTGCTGTCTCAGACGACAGGCACCAAACAATAAAACACACATGTGTATGGGTTTCCTTGTACATTATTATCAAAGAGGGTTGTTTTTCCTTTTTTTTCTAATTCACTTTTAGCAACATCGTTCAGGGGCACCAAACTATTTATTTCCCTTCAAATTTTCAGCAAGTCAAGTGTAAAAAATCCGGAGCAAGTGGAGAACTGGGACCTCAAGATACCTAATCATACAAAATCTAGTACCATTTTATGATGAAGCGAATTCTTAAAAGTGAATATTAGGGTTCTACATCTGTTGCTCGTGAAATAACAGGTTGCTAACATTGTTGAAAAATTGACTGATCACGCAAGTAATTTTAGTCACGGCTTTAGTCCTGTATTGTTTTACATTTCTGAACTCTGCAGGGGCGTAGAAAAAGCTTTTCGAACAATTACGGGTTTGGTGAATGGTAATACTTGTTGGCGAAGAAGATGCCTTAGGCAATTGATTTGTATCCTGTGAATGGAATAAAATGAATGAAATGTTTTATATTGTTGTCTTTCTATCAATTACTGAACAGAAATGCCCGGATGTAAAAACCTGTATGGCAAGTATCTCATAAAGAATATGCTCAAATGATATCTTATAAAGGGCATCATCAAATGATATATTCCCATGCCATAGGTATCCTCAAATACCTAGATGAGGCTAAGAGGGGTGGTAAATTAGACCTCATTGGGGGATTTTCTCATGGCACTCATACGACAAAAAGGGTTTCTCCAAAAAGTATCATCGAAAGGTATCCTCAAATGATATATTACCATGTCTTAGGTATCCTCAAATGCCCAGATGAGGCTAAGAGGGATGGTTAATTAGACCTCATTGAGGGATTTTCTCATGGCCCTCATGGCCTCATACGACAAAAAAGGGATTCTCCAAAAGGTGTCCTCGAAAGGTATCCTCAAATGATATATTACCATGTCTTAGGTATCCTCAAATACCGAAATAAGGATAAGAGTCGTATGTGGAGTCAATCCATTGAGCAATTGCTATATAGTTCATTTGCTCGATAGGATTAGAGTCGTTCGAGCAGTATGTGGAGTTACTCGATCGAACAATTACTCTACAGCTCATTTGCTCGATAGGATTCGAGTCACGCAATCGAGCAATTACTCTATACCGCATTTGCTTCATAGGATTCGAGTCGTTCGAGCAATACATGTTCCGGTTGCTGTTCGATAGCTTATTAGGGGAACTTGGAATAGGGTTAGAACTAACCAGAACAGGCCAGAAATGTTAATCTTAGTAACAAAACTGTTCCAACTGATAGGCTCTACTGGTGTATATTCGAGAACAAACGAAGAGGGTCGGATAGACAGAGACTATAGCTTGCATGTACATAAATAGAAGCAGAAGATTGCAAAGGAATCCTAACTAATAAAATAGTCTATTTGGGTAATTATATCGACTCTCATAAAATCGCATGCACTCTATAGCACTACGTGATACTCCTATAAGCCCAAAATGGGACTTCGCCAAGTCCGTTTAGTTAGTTCTGGGGTGATTTTGGTGGTTTGGAGGGATTGTCGGTTGTTTGTGCTAATTAGATTTACTCTTGTACAAAGGAACATACGCTCCGAACATATGCCTGTTCTGTTGTTGGCCGCCGTGTAACCAAGCTTACCCACCCTTCCCCCCCCCCCCCCCCCACACACACACTGTACTTCCTGGAGATCCAAAACCCGACTAGCGGTACTCCCACGTTAAAAGCATGTAAATTTATACATGTGTCTCATTATTTATTTATTATTCATTTATTTGTGTTTAAGGTCAACTACAAGTTGCATAATGGGAAAAATTGCTGTTTAAATAAAATTTTTGATCTTTTGACATCAGTGTGCAGAGGTTTAACACAAAACAAGAGGTGTGCTAAACCAACGTTTTTATCCCTCGGGACCTAAAAACTCCCATCATGGTGAAATGTTGTTGTTATTGTTATTTGTGGTCTTAAATTAACATCCATAACATACCATTTTAGCTATCAGTGAAGACCTGTGGGGACTATTTTGTTTCGTTTAATTTCGTCACTGAAAGCAGCCTGTTGGCTGTCCGCTGATGGCTTTAAACTGAAATGTATGCCACTTTTCGAAAAAATGACTTTGCATCAATTTGGGTTTAAAACGTAAAGATTTTTTTAAATAGGTAACGCACGTGATAAAAGAAATACCCATGTTTTTTTTTGTTTGTTTGTTTTTTTCGGAGTGGTTGCCAAAATTATTTCATTTGTGGCTAGCAGGCGAAATGTTTAGTTTTCAACGAGCGACCGCAAGCCGCTCGTTGAAAATTTATTTTTCATCTGCTAGCAACGAATGAAATAGCTGTGGTATCCACTCATAAATTTTGGTAACCTCTTTATATATAGTTACTTTCAAGATGAGATTATAGAAGAAAAATGAACTGGTTTTAATTACACTCGAGGGAAATCATGGAGTATTCTTTGCATTGATCAGTTATAAAAGGATGCTCCGTAGATTATAAAACAACAGAAGAATTCCAACAATTTCTGTCGTCTGAGTGACAATTTGAAGAAAGAAAAGAAAAGGATATTTCTACATTAAAATATCGTCCCTTCCGTGGACTAAAGTCTGGCATGAACAACACAAAACTACAGGTATAATTTTTATTATTATTTTTTTTTCTTCTTGAAGAAGTGAAATATATAGAGGATATCTACGCTGTTTTAATGGATATCGGGAATTATCTCATGAGTGTGGACCTGAAAGTTTTATTTTTCACGAGGGCTTGCGGGTCCACACGAATGAGATAATTCCTGATATTCACTAAAATAGCGTAGATTTTCTTTTCAATATATGCTGCGTGACATTTTACTGCGCAATATTCAGCCCAATTCAACAGCAGACATTTTCAAGACAATAACAAAGATCTGGTGATCATTCCTTCAAGGCGACGTTCAAGGCGACGTCATGCGCCGAAGCGCGACGTCATTTAGGAAGCTACTGATGGATATTCCTCGATATGTATCGAGTCGAGAGATATTGAAAAATAGCTTTTAGATAATTTGAGATAATTCACAGGCTAACGTATAATAAAATCTAGTACATACAGCATTATCCCAAAAATAAAAAAAAACCCTCATCATCTTCGTATGTGTATTTGTTTATTGCGGCTTAACTAGACTTTTTAAACAGCCAGGGTCACATCGCGTCTGGCAGTTTTACGGAGCCGGAGTTCACGGATAGAGCCACCAAGCAACTGTCAGACTCTGCAACTTACTAATTCTGCACAAGCAGAGTTAGCGGCGGTTGGGGGCAAGTGCACCATCGACACACAGAACGCTCCAGTACACAGTGCCACTGTGTTCCCACATGGGTAATCGGGAGTAAGTGACACGCAGTTACCACAGGTGAAGATCTAACCGTCAATTTTTCGGTTTAAAGCCCTTCACCCAACGCAGAGAATATCAAAATTTAATATTTTAATTACTATTTTTTTAAGTTTTTCAATAAAAATTCAACAAAACCATATCATATCGAGCTCGTTCCATTGAGGGGTCACATGATAAGGTCCTGTTGAAATATTTTGAAAAAAATATTTTTTTCAACTGCTCAATTTGCAAATTACGCGCGGATGCGGGCGTTTCGTAAGGTAAGGTTTGAGTTCTTGTACCAGTCTAAACCAAGATGTAAATATTCCAGGAGTGTGATGTCATTGTTTACATCGTACCTTTCAGCAAATCCAATCAATAGATTTCAATCTGTCAGGAGGTATATCGTACGGACTGTTTTGAATCATGTTTTGTGGTGAAGATGACACAACACATTAAATGTACTGTGGAAGATGTTAGACTTTTAGCAAACACTATGTTTTTGAAGAATGTGCCGAGGTGTATGGGATTTTAGACATCATAACATTTTCCCCCTCTTCCAGGATCGGCACATGTCAACCACCAAAACTTGTTCTGTGGATATTTTAATATTCTTGTCACATTTTTATCCTCAGGTGTTGGCTGCAAGTATTGTTCATGTAAGTGTACGAGTATATACACGTGCGTGCTGTGTTGGCGAATTGCGCGGTACCGCACATACGTTTTGAACAAATCTAAAATGTAAACAGAAGACTGGTTTGGTTGTGTCCTGTATGTAAAAAGAAGACTTTTGAACTCTATTGTGAAGAATGTGAATGAAGAATTTTTTAACTGAGAAATAATATTTTCGTTTTTCTCAGGTTGAGTCACAATACGAGAATCTGTATTTTGTATAATCTGCAACCTTTTTACCTTCTTACTGGGAAGCCCACATGGAAAGACATTGCATTAATCCACTCTAGAAGGGGTGAATGCATGTATCAGGCATTTTGTGGCACTTTTCGTTAAGGTTTTTTTTTGTCTCGACCGATATTCCGAATATGAAAATTGGCAGACTGTCAGATTCGAGAAGTCGTGTTCAAACGTATGTTAAAATACACACCTAGGTTTTGACAGTGGCAGATGGGTTGATAATGGCATCATCTATTTTAAAAGAAGGAAAAGACCATGTTTGCATTTAGAGGAAAACACAACGAGTTTCTGTTTTGTCATTATAAAGTTTTAGTGTATTCATTATATTTACTCATAATCTAACATTTTGATTCAATGTCTTCTAAGTCAGAGGGGTCGAATTCTATGTGAATGTGAGAGTCATCGGAATAGAAACGGTAGCCGATTCCGTGTGAGTGAATAAACTCTCCTTGAGACTGCATGTAAACAGACTCGGACCCATGTCGAAACCCTGCGGCACGTCAAACCTAAGTTGTATCTGTTCCGACCGAACACGTCAGTTGTCACACAATGACTTCTTACCGTCAGGTAGGACTGAAACCATTTCTGGGGAAACGACATCTATATCTTGATCGAAAGCCTATCAGATTTGATCTTATGACCGATAGTGTGGAACTCAGCTGAGAGATCTAAACGGACAAATTCGATTGCTTTGCTATGACCCAAACGCGCCAGCACATCATTTTGAACGCTAAACAAACCGATTCTGTTGAGTGGTCAGGACGATATACTGATTGGGGTTGAAAGGTGATTACTGTCTGCTTATTCTCTGCTATTGGGCAATAATTTTCTTAATCACTTTGGGGATTAAATAGGGGTTTGATACAGAACGATATTTTTAAGCACACATGGGTCTGCCAATAATAACTTATTAAGAAGAGGTGTAACCAGGGCAGTTTTAAGACACGGTGGTGGTGAAACGGTATTTGACTCACTCATTGACAATTTTAGTGACTCAGATAACAAACGCGGGTAAGCATGTCTTCGGGTAGAGGGTATTAGATCCAGAGCACAACTCTTAGTCTGCGATACCATAATGACTTTCCACACAGCGCTCGAAGGTACAGTGTTGGGTTTTGATAATCTTTTTAAGAACGAAATCGGAGAGGTCTTAGACGGGCATTGGTCACACGTATTTTCTCTTTGATCCGGGGACTGTCTAAGTCTGTCAATTTTAGTAGTAACAAAACTCCCAAGAATGTCTTCACGGTACTGGTAATCAATTGTTCTTCGGAGAATTTGGGTATTTTCTGTTTTTAAAAGACTTCTAGACTCAAAACAGTTACTTCTGGGTGGGCCCATAGTAGCTAACAAGATAGGAATTGTTTCTCCGAAGATACGGTTTTTGACAAATGTATGTTCTATATATTTCATAATGTACGCCCAAATTAGAATGTCGCCACTTTCTTTCAATTTGCAGGGATTCTATTTCGATGAACAAATTTCATCAAGGGGCAAGCCGCTTCAATTCTAACACTCTTTGTTATTAGGGTGTGGTGCAAGTATTTCCGGAAGGTTGGAATTTCATATATGAGTTAGCCATACTCTGGATAGTGGAACTGTTACAGCTGCTAAAAGCATTCGATATTCTAAGCAAGAGATTGTCATGATTGATGTACTTAAGCTTTGGATAGGTTAATATTGTCTGTTCTGCATCAGGTTTCTTTATACGAAGATTACAGATCACAAAGAAATAGTTAGATAAAGAAGGATTCCAAACAGAGATATCTTTAACTCCTCTCTGTGTTCCACCTTTGAGATGAAATACTATAAGGGTAAAGTGGATATTTCGCGAATCGACTTAGTGATGAAGTACTTAAGGAAAGAGAAAGCACAGAAAGTAAATATGCTGTTCATGTACCATTAGGTATACAATCCCGTGGTCCATTTGCTTGTTGACACCTAATGTTTCTAGTGTGCTTCCGTCAATCAAGTAAGATAGTGAATTAATGATCGTGCACAAAGCGACGATGCACCATATAACCGTATATACACTATATATAACCCACGTAAGCCACCCTTCGCGTTAAAAACACAAAAAACCTCGGGCAGATAACTTGGCGGATAGCCGGGAATTTTGTTGGGGAGGTGTGCCGGATCAAGATCACCGCCAAGACCAAAAAAGTAGCAAAGTAGTGCCTAGGAGCTTTGCAAAAACTACATGCAAACGAGAATATTTATGTTTTAAACAACTCACCCCGATATACCGTACTCTCTGTGGCTAAGCCACAGAGAGTAAGATGTATCGGGCTAAGTGAGACCGCTCATTTTATTAAAACTGTCAATTCGCAAATGGGAGGTAGTCCCTGAAATGGAGCTCCAATTTTGTGGGGAGGTACATTCATACCCGTCGCACCGCCCATGGATTCGCGACTAATATCGCATATTATGGTGGTAACGTGAGCAAAAATGGCTGTATTGAGAGATATATGGGCACTTTTTAAGGAACCGAAAAATTGCGTCTTTGATTTCCATGAAACGTTCCTAGCATGGGGTTAATAAATGTCAAAATCTTCACAAAAAATATGGTAAAATTTACACAAGAAAACATACTGCAATAATGTAGTCACACACAAAACATCTTCGACTTAATAGATGAACAATATTTTCTATTTCTGTATAACCGACTGGGTGATTTTTCAGAGAGAGCTGTTTAAAAGTATATTTCAAAGGATCAGTCGAAACTGTGATTGTAGAATGACTGGTTAAACATGTGACTTGGGATTTACTGGTGCAGCATGTTGTTATAAACAGCCCCCCTCTAAAATAATGGTCGCCATGATAGTCATCTAGCGAGGTACTTATTCAGGAAACGCAAATATTCTACTCAAAGTTTGCTAAGCACCATGTACATCCAACTACCTGTTTTACGTTTTAGTTGAAATGTTGTGATGAAAAGTGTATATATTTTTTATTTAATTATATCTTTAATGATTTAAGTACAGAAATTAATATTTTATTTGTGTTTGACATTATTTTTTTGCTTTTGAATACGACAACCATGGAAAATAGATATTATTGGTAAATGAGGAAATTTCTCAATTTGCCAAAAAGTTGACGGAGCGAACTGATATGGGTTCCATATCGAGTATGAGACCCATTACTGTTAATTACAGCTTGACAACGCCTTCTCGTGCTCCCAATCAGGTTCCAGATGGTCCTTTGTGGGATGTTGTTCCATTCTTGGACCAGCATGGCACCAAGCTCCTGGACACTTCTTGGCTGGACTGGACGGGCTGAAATTGCAAGCTGCAACTCATTCCAGACATGTTCGATTGGATTGAGGTCAGGAGATCTTGCTGGCCACTCCATACGCTCAATCCCCTCCCTCTGTCGGTACTCCCCGGCAGCATGGGCAACATGAGGACGGGAATTATCGTCCATCAGAATGAATCTATCACCCACTGTACCTGCATACAATCTGATTTGGGCATCCAGGATCTCATCAATATATCGTTGTGCAGTCAATATACCACGTTCAAGGACACAGAGCTCTCTTCGTCCATCCCAGCTGATGCCGCCTCAGATCATGATTGACCCTCTACCATAGCGGCCATGCTCAGCAATGTTGGCTGCATGGAATCGCTCTCCTGGTCTTCTCCATACCATGGAACATGTTTGTGGTCTAGGCAGTACCTTGACTCATCTGTAAAAAGGACAGGTCTCCAATCTTCTCTGGACCATCCAACATGGTCCATGACCCATTCATATCGTGTCTGACGGCGGTTCTGGGACAGCGAAATGCGAATACATGGTCTTCCCCGGGTAGTCTGGGTCGAAACATTTACCCCGGATGCATTCTGAAGGTCACTGCGAAGTTGGGTTGCTGTGGCAAAGCGGTTCCTATGGGCCTGAATGATCAAAAAACAGTCTTCAGCTGCAGCTGTTGGCCTGTCTCTGCCACCACCATGCCGTCTTACTGGTGTGCCATACTGCTGAAATCTTGCCTAGTCTCTGGTGATCACCGTATGGTGCACACCAAGGGTTTCGCCAACCTGGCGATGGGTAGCCCCTTGCTCCACCATCCCTACAGCCCGCCACATTTCTGCTTCAGCCAAATGTCTTCTTACATTTGCATTTGCCATATTCAATCATTAAATCGCAAGGGTTTGTGTTGAAATGAAGATTGAATACCCCACACATGTCATGTACATGTAGACAGTACACGAAAACATCATGAAAATCAAGGGGTATGTACTTTCCATGACTGTCACGAAAAGTCTGCTTGTCAAGAGAGCTAATGTAAACATTGGGGACCATCTCAATACATTCCTCAGTCACATCCACACAAAAATGTCGCAAATATGTCACAAGCAAATTTCACAATGATGTGTCAAATATTTGATACTTAGCAAACTTTGAGTAGTATATTTACTTGAAGGCAAATCATTTCTATTCCAACAATCGAAAGATGAAAACAAATACTTGTTGGGGCAGCTATGTCTAGTGATGAAAATATTGGATATGGATCGCTAACTAATATTATCCTGCACCATTGAACATTTTTGTATAATTTCCAGTAGTTTTAGGGGAATTTCTCTCTGGCAAGACAAAATGTATTTCGACACTTAAAGTCTGACAGGTTCTTTGGAATTTATAAATTGAAGGACATCTGAAAAACCCTTGCCATATGTGCGCCCAGAGAACTGGTGAATGGGGGAGGTGGTGGATCGAGTAGAGAGGCTTCATATAATGGGTACCAGTGGGCAGGCGGAGAGCAAGAGGAAGCTACTTATATTTTGAGGCCAAAAATAAAAACACGCTATGCCCCTTTCCTCCCGGGAATCTCGCGTTATATATAAAGAATAATTAAGGCTAAAGAAAATTAAACTTTTGATTCTCAGGCAGCGGCGCATTTGTTTTTTAGGCCCGCGTTCGTCATATTTATTTCGGAGCAAAAGTCAGAACTATCAAGATTTGTGATTTTAGCGGTATCACATCGCAATGTACACTGTAATATGTCGTATACATTGATACAGTATTGTTATTCTCTTCACGAAATTCGAAACGATTCTCATATGTATGTACAAAATAAATATTTATTTAACTGGTTAAGAGCTAGATTAGTTTTGATGGCCTGACTTTGTTGATCAAAAATTGTTTTATTACAAATTATTGGAGAGTGCCAACAGGCAATCTCCAATAATTTGTAATAGAACAAATGTGTATAAACAAACTATTATTTACGTTTGACAGAGTTCGAAAAATGGGTAAGGAAAATGTTGGCTTTTGCACTGGTACCTAATTTTTATGGAAGGCCTAATTGTGGCTTCTAGCACTCAACCAGTTCAAAAACTCCTTATTATTTTTATCTCCATTTCAGTTCTATATTGATTTTGGGTTATATGATCACTGTTACAAAAAAAAACTATCAGTAAAATCAACATGGAAGCTCTAGTATTGAATTTTCAGCTCTCAAAATTGGATTTTAGGCATCGGCGACCATTCCATCAGGAATAAAAACTAAACCCGCCCTCCCTCATTCGTTTTAAAAAAAAATTGCCTGAGAATCAATTATTTAATTTTGTTTGGCCTAGCGAAATTTATCTCCCTGTGCCCAACATTAACTCTGAAACTACTTCCCACACCGAGTGCTGAATTAACATTTATCGAGTATCTCCACCCGAAAGGCAACGAAGGGAAACATTATCTAAAATACGCACCAGTGTTGATACAAACCGGTTTATAAATATTGAGAGCCCGCATATAGGTGACGGAATGGCGGATCTTGTCATCAATATAATTTGAGAAAGTCTGCATTGTTTGCTCTAGCTTAAGTTTTATGTGTACTATTCAAAAAAGTAGGGGATATCCAAACTGATGTTGATATTTTCGGAAAATGCTATTGGATACGCCGAGTGATTGGACACATCAATATGTTACCAAGTTTGGTGTGGATCATGAATGTCACCGGCCCACGAAAACTTCGTGCAGGTTTTTCGCACGAGCGCCGCGTTAATGTCTGTTGGGTACTTTTTGAAATTTTCATTTGGACTGGACGGGGTTTTTCGGAGGTCTCATCGTTATTTTCTTGGTATAAACTCGTTCATCAATAGTTTCTGGTCGAAACGTAAATTTTGAGGTATGCGACGACTGACACGTGACGAACGTTTACGTGCCGTTGGCATGTTGGAAGCTGGCAACGGACAGACTGCAGCGGCTCAAATTCTCAACGTTACTCAATCGGTGATTAGCAGGTTGTGGTCACACTACCGTCACACAGGCAATGTTGATGAAAGACGTCGGTCAGGTCGTCCAAGGGCGACAACTGCTAACCAGGATCGTTTCATCCGAACCACAGCTTTACGTAACCGCCATCAGAGTGCCTCAGAAATTGGAGAGCAGCAGCACCGAGTGACAGATGTGCAAGCCAGTGGTCAGACTATCTGAAATCGCCTACACAGCTGGAATTTACACGCTCGACGACCTCGAATAATTCCTCGTTTGACTGAACGTCACATCGCAGCAATTCGTAATTGGTGTGGAGCACGACAGCGCTGGGACAATCGTCGGTGGAGCAACGTCATGTTTTCCGATGAATCGAGGTTCACTCTCAAGTTCAACGACAGGCGAAACAGAGTGTGACGGCGGCGGAACGAACATACCATGACGTAATCGTTAGGCAGCACGATCGTTTTGGTGGTGGATCGGTAATGATGTGGGGAGGCATAACCATGACAAGCAGAGCAACATTACATATCATCCAAGGGCGTGTCACAGGGCAGTACTACCGTGACAACATGTTAGCAGCTCATGTGGTTCCATTTGCGCGACGTCACGGCCGTCGATTCCTTTTCCAAGATGACAATGCAAGAGCATCCAGGGCCCGTGTCGCTACAGAGTTCCTCCAGGAGCAGAACATCAATCACTACACTGCCTTCGCCAGCACTAAGTCCAGACCTTTCACCAATCGAGCACGTCTGGGATATGCTTGGTAGCCCCCTACCAATGTCCAGGAACTCGCCGCTGCATTGCAGGAAGAATGGAATAACATCAGTGAAGCTGATATTGGACGTTTGGTGGGGAGTATGCACGTCGGATCCGCGCTTGTCTCGCGAACCGAGGAGTTACAAGGTATTGAGGTCTTGGACTGAATGTGGTAAATTCTCTGGCTGACCGTTCATGTCTTCTACATCTCAGTGCGTGGAATGTGTGCTTGTCAAACACCCAGCTATCTCTGACATCATTCACTAGATGTCACAGTGCAATTCCTCAACTGTCTTTTTGATGAAAATATAAATATATTTCTTCACATATCTCACTTTTATCAAATATTCCCTACTGTTTTGAATAGTATATTACAACAAAACGTTACATGGGAAGTTGGGAATTACGCAGAAACAACATTCACATCTTATCAACTTACATACCGGCTGAAATATGTGGGCTTGTTCGTATATATCTATGTTTCCTCGAAGTATTCCCGTGACTTATGAAAGAAAGAATCCGTCTGTTTTTAAAGAGCATTCGTTATTTGTTTGAGGGTAGAACTGAGAATCAACAATTTACAATCGAGGTACATTACCAAAACTGAGGAACCATTACCAGGTTATACGGCGTGTGCTTGTTTGATAGAAATGGACTTTATCCTGTTAACCAAAGAACATGTGTAGATCGATTGTGGAAGCAGATGTGCAGCAAGCGAGGTGAAATATAGCTGAAACGAATAGCCTGTAAGAAATTAAGATTATGTCGTTCCTTGAGTGCCCCAAGGCACCATCTGCAATGCTAAAGCATTGCAGATGTCGCCTCTATGCGCTCCAAAGACATAGTTTGCATGAATGTGTCTAGACCACTCTACGCTCCTGTAATATTCTATTTGTTTATTCATGTGTTTGGAGATACTGGCACTTGCAATAGCAACTTTTATATCGTATTGTCCCTATATCCTGACAAATTCTGGCATCTGATTGGTTAGAATGCTTAGGGAAAATAGCCATGGCAAAGGGCGCAACCAACGTCCAGGGTATATGAGAGCGTGCAAGATCCAGGGCATAAGCGCACGCGAAACATCTGGGGTATTTGATTTAAATGAAAGTTTTTCGCTTTCGCTCGCCTCGATATAAAAATCGAACCAAAAAACATGAAAATAGTCTCAAATCTCTTCAGAATTCTGACAATTCGACGATATTTTGCAGTTATAAATTAAATAGTCGAATATTTAAATCAAACAACTTGAGAAAAATAAAATAAGAGCAAATATGTCAGCAAAATAGCCTACAAACTGTTTACTTGTTTCTAATAACGACCCAACGGATGTAACTCTATCTGTTGTCTTCTGCGTTTGCAAAAACAAAACAACTATTCACGAGTTTGGTCCAACTGATTGTGGAGCGTGAGAAACACGTCCACAAATTTGTTTCCACTATGTTTCTATTGTGTTTCAAACGTGACAAAAACGGTATCTCCGCCAACATGTATGGTACATGGAGATTTAATACCCGGATGTCACATTTAAACACCTCATCTGCTGCTCGGTGTTTGCAAACCGACATTTGGGTATTAAATCTCCATATACCATACCTGTTGGCGGAGATAACTTATACTGAACAGTTTGTGGGTGGATAAAGCAGGAGTACCCAGATAAAACTGATTAGAAATGGCTCGTAACAGTCATGTTTTCCAAGTTACAACTCGTGCACTGGGGGTGCTTTAGCATAAACCTCTGCACACTGATGTCAAAGTACCAAATATTCAAACGGCAACTTTTCTCCATTGCACAATTGGAAATTTAAGCAACTTAGTTTTATTTGAAAGTCCCCACTGAGCTCTGTCAAACTGGATTGATTTGGTTACATTCCTAATTGCATTGTGGAAAATATAGCAACTTGAACATTTTGATACCTTGAAATCAGTATGCATAGTCTGCACAGTATGCACCGAGTCAATTCGCATTGATGAAGGTTATTTCGACATGATCACGTAATATTTAAAAATGTTTATTCACGGAGTGGATATGTTTTCATAAGGTCGCCATGTCACCTTGTTCTGGTAAATTATTGTGTGAAATTTGATAGCTGTATCAGTAGTTGTTTGTTTGCTTATAGAATTTAACCACATTTTCTTCAGACGATGTCTTTTCGTATCGGGCAGTTTTACGGGTGACGAAAGCAGCATATGATTGAGAACAAGCGATCAGTTGCAAGTGACTGCCAGACTTTTCATCTAACTAATCTGTCACATCCGGACGTTAAGCTGAATTCGTATAACATTAACCCTTTATCCAAGGTAACGGCGAAAACCGGACAGCGCTATTCACAGAAATAATTTTTATTATTTTTTGTCTCAGAAACATAGGTTAGGGGTCATAAGCTATGTTTTTGAGACAAAAAATGAAAAGTATTAGTTTTTCAAGAATTGAGTGTCTCTCCCAGATTCCAACTTGAAAAATGAAAAAGATTGTAAATTTATCACTCTACCAAATGATCAAACTGATGATAACTAGAATTATCGTCACAATATGGATAATCACCAACCCAATGAGAGAGGTAAAACGTTGCTACAGCCGTGCATTTCATGCAAATTTAAAATACACAATGGTAGGAAAATAGGAGATATTTTTGGTAAACCCACATTCTACCAAACTAATTCCTTTTTCCCATCAACAATAGATTATTGTATAGCTAACATAGACCTTTAAATGAGATAACATGTTTCAAAGTGAAAGAATTAACAATGTTCTCTGATCATTGTCCATTGTCATGTACTTTGAAGGTGAACAATTTTCACTTGAATCTGAGACAAAAAAAAATTCAATATGAGGCCCACGCCAGACAAATTCATATGGGAGGAAAAGAATTTAGATAAGTTCATCAAATCGTTAGACTCTAAAGCAATCTCATGTTTTTTAAATGAGTCTTTCTCTTCGGATCAGAAGATTGTTGTGTCACTTTGTCGACCAATAACTTTGTTGACCAATAACTTTGTCGGTCAATAGCTTATTTCTCCATCGCTTGAAGCCAATTTCTCGTGAAGTGTGGACATTGCGCGCGATATGGTGATGTAACAATTAGCGTTTTTCAGTCACTCTCTGGACACTTCAATTGAGTCAAGAAAACTTAGCAGTGAGACATTGGCTCACCCGACACAATTTCATAGAACAAGTAGTAATATTTACTAAAAGAGACAAATTATTTTTTTGTGATCAGCAGATCTCCAAGAGATAAATCCGACTTGTTTTAAGGAGATGGCAGGTAGACAGCCAATCTGGCCATGCCCTCTCCTTGTAATTTTTGTACCACATAATCAATACATATTGTTTATAATTTGTATCACTATTTGTAACTCACATATGCTTTCAAATTTATTGTATGCTATTAAGGTACATTTATTACTAAATAAATATTGAATTGAATTGAATTGATAACGCAGTGAGCTCTTTCAACTCAATCATAAAAAATGCAGCAAAAGTGACAATGAAATGTAAATTTTCAAAGATAGGTAAGACAGTTAAAGCCAATGTTCGATCAAAACGTCATTCTAAACTACCACTTGCATGTACACATCTTTCAGCAATAACGAAGAAATTTGCAAGAGAAGTGTTAAAAACTCCGAAGATAAAAGGCTTAAATACTATACTTTCCGCAAGCCATTTAAAAAACAAATCAAATTTGAAAAGAAGAAGACAAAAGTGAAATTGTTAATAAAATCTTAGCACTCTCTAGTAAAAATACAAAATCATTTTAGGATTTTATATCTAAACTCCAGTCAAAATCTTCAATTGACTCCTCAGAAAATGTAAATGCAAAGACATGGGTAGATTATTTCAAGAAACTACTGAACCCCACACATTGTTTTACCTCTTGTAATGAACGAAGTCTGTTAGATGTTTGTGAAAAAACAATTTTCAACGAGCTCTCCTACCTATAAGGAAATACTAATGGCCATCAAAGCATTGCACAGAAATAAGAGTTGTGGATTGGATGGTATTTCCAATGAGATGCTCAAGGGCAGCTCCACATATATTTTACCTGTACTAAACAAACTATTCAATCTCAATTTTAAATCAGGCAAGTGTCCGAATGACTGGACTTTCAGCATCCTAAAACCTAATTTTAAGAGCGGGGATGTGGATGATCCATCTAACTATAGAGGTGTTTCATTGATCAGTTGTGCAGGCAAGTTATTTGATGCAATTCTAAATAATAGGCTAACAAAATTTATGAGTGATTATAAGACTATTTATCAAATTGGTCAGGAGAAAGGTTGGATACCATCCGACCATATATTTACTATCAAATCACTTAACGACAAGTATGTTATGAAGAAAAAGAGAATAAAATCAGAACCTTTGTTTCTTTGCTTCATTGATCTAAGAAAGCCTTTGATAGTGTATGGCGTGAAGGGCTACTACATAAAATACATAAAAATAATATTAGTACTGAGGTAATACGAATAGCTTATAGCTTCCTACCGAATCCGCATCATTGTATGTAACAATTCTTGTATTAATTGACTTTGTACTCTTAAAATAAATAAAGTTTAAACTAATAAACTAATACGAATAGTCGACAGCATGTTTAACAATCCACAAACAGCAATTAAATTGATAGAGGGGATTAACAGAGTTCATTCCTTGCTCTACATGCCTAAGGCAAGGCTGCAATCTCAGTCTTCGTGTTGATGATTCCCCAGATATTTTTACTAATTCAACCCAATATGATGCTCCTTCTTTATTCGGGAAACCCGTAAGCTGCCTCGTGTATGCAGATGATATGGTCTTAATGAGTAGATAGTCCAAGGGACTAATTAACTGTCTCAATTCTTTTGAAAAATACTGTACTCATTGGCGCCTTGATATCAATCAAAAAGTGTCCAAAGTAATGAAAATAAGCAAAGGCGGTCAAATGAGAAATGTTTGATTAATGGGGCAACACTTGAATGTGTTCACGAATATAAATACCTTGGATTAACAATTTCTTCTGTTGGAACATTTTCTAAAACTATTGTGAATTTGAAAAACAAAGCAAGCAAAGCTATATATGCCTTAAAGCAGTGTATTTTCAACAATAGCCTGCCTATTGAAATAAGCATCGATCGTTTTGACAAAACGATTGTACCAATATTATTACATGGTTGTGGGAGTTGGGGTGCATTCTCCAATAATATAGGGGATTGTTTCATTACATCATCACTCACAAACCACTTCGACAAAGTTATCTTTGAAAAGACAGCCATGAAGTTTTCCCAAAATAGTTTAGGCGTAAACTCTTGTAATCTTGCAGCCCGTGTAGAAAGGGGCCGCTTCTCCTTATAGTTTTCAGTTATCAGACAAGTCATTAGGTACTTTTTCAGACTATGTGGTGCCCCCGAAAATAGTCTACTG
The DNA here is from genome assembly GCA_031216915.1 of Pictodentalium vernedei. Taxonomy (NCBI): domain Eukaryota; kingdom Metazoa; phylum Mollusca; class Scaphopoda; order Dentaliida; family Dentaliidae; genus Pictodentalium; species Pictodentalium vernedei. Next base: position 434,490,978 of record CM062296.1, on the reverse strand, counting down.
AGAGACGCATACTTATGCAATCATAACTCAATTATTGAAGGGCTCCTGACTTGGCTCAGCTCTTTGGGGTAAAAACATTTTTTACGGAATGTAAGCTCGATCAAATCTGGCACAATCAGTTCACCAAATGTCCAAACATGACAGAAAACCACATTCTCAAGACATTAAGAACCTGTTTTGTTAAGCAATGGCAGTGTAAAGTCAATATCACAGACAAATTGAAAAGAACGTATAAAAACTAAGTTTCATTTCGAAATTATCTATCACATATGAATAAATTATCCAGATGCATTCTCACAAAAATAAGGGTAAGAGTCCATTCTTTGCACTTTGAAATTGGCAGAGATAAGAGGCCTAAGAAAACAGATCAACAAGATCGATTATGCGATACTTGCACTGAACTTGAAGATGAAAGCCATCTTATATTAACATGTCAAAAATAAGCTACCTCAAGAGTAGTATGTTTTCATCTCTAATTGAATTCATTCACGATTTTAGCTCTTTCCCTGCAGATGAAAAACTGAAATTGACTCCATCGTGCCCTGATGCTGACATATGTGCAGTTGTGGTAAAGTGTTTACATCTGCACTTAATCTGAGGGGTAGCATATGAACAAACTTCTAACCTGAAAATGCTCTACATGCTTGTAATAATATATATACATAGAATAAAAAAATATAGTGTTTTCAAGTAAAAAAATGATTCTGCGAGTTGGATTAAGAGTGAAACTGACGATCCTCTGGCGAGTCGGTTTCATTCTTTATCCTACGAGTAGAATGAATGTTTTACTTGAAAACACTATACGTTTATTTTGTTTATCCCATAAATCATTTACAGGGCAGTCGCGGCGAAATCGTGCTGTTACTCGCTATAAAACACCACGAGAAGAGAGGTGCACATTGTTTCAATTCGATCGACAAGCAAAACTGCCAAAACTAAACGAGGCTCAGTGATATATTTCTGTCTAAAACTAGTTCCCCTATAAAATTGAGCTAAAGTTGCAAAAATACTTTATTAAATGAACAATCTTTATCTTTCTTATTTTCGTTGTTTATTGTTGTTTTTTCGACGTCGATTCGACTTGAGTTTTATAAACAAAGCAGACGACACGTCAATTTGATTTACACTTTCCTAATTTGGAAAATAAAACATCACTCATCATGCCCTCGCCCTTCAGAATTGAACTTGTATGCTTTTCAGCGCTTGGTTTCGATTGATTTACTTTGTGTTTTCTTTGTTAATTGTTGTTCTTTTTATTGTTAGACAGAGTTGAAATGTGCCTTATATTCTAACACGAAACATTTCAGCGACGGTCTACGTTTGATAAACGTCAGTTCATTATGTCTTTCACAAACGTAAAACTGGTCATGACAACTCGAATGCGGTAGGCGTCAGAGGTTAATAAGTCCCTCTCTACTATAGGAATAAATTCTTTCAGTCTTAAACCTATGGAGAAAATTGATCACCCTACCTGCAGCTGCTACTAGGTGAATAAAGCAAAAAAATTTCCAAGACTTTTATTGTTCGAATAAGCGTCCATTTATGGGATAAATATAGCAATTGTTGAAAGATTTTGACAAAATGAGATGATTTATATGTTTTTCGTTGAAGGTTCTGGAGTTTCATGTTCTTCAACCATTCTACCATTACTTTCATCATCATCTATTCATTCATCGTCAAGTAAGTTGACTACTCAAAAAAAACTAAAACAGCCCAAATCTGAACTGATTTTAGGCCACTGACAGTCTGGAGTAATATTGAATTCATTTTTCTAAGCATTTTAATACTTAACAACTAATATGTATGATCATTTATTACACACAAAGCGAACAATTTAAAACTACCTATTTCCATCTTCGTTGTCATCAATTGATCATTATCACAATTTAGTGTATTTGGCAATCTAATATGACTATCTCTTATCAACAGTTACACATTGTTCCAACTATTATTTTTTTTCAAACTTGCTTAATGGTACACCATTATTCGATAAGGTTAAAACATTTCTTCAATCATAAAACAAAGAATTAGACATATCCAATGATTATAACATTATTCATTATCATATATATCAGAATCATTCACACACTTCTTTCATAAAAGTAATCTGTGTTTTGTTTTCATTTTTCTCTTGGTTGCTGAATATAAACTTATGTTGTTTATGAGCAATAAAATATTCTATTCTATTCTGTTCCGTTCTGTTCCGTTCCGTACCTTTCCGTTCCGTTCCTTATACATCTAATTATTACAGCTAGTCTATAACAATTATTTAATTATAAAAAGATACCTTGTTAAAATATTTGTTGACTTATAATTATAATTATGTACTACTAAATACTCATCGATTTTCGAATTCTCCTACTCCTTGAAATGATTTCCTTAAGTATCTAGGCCCATATGGTGTTATGAACGTCACTCTATGGAGGCGCTAAGCCACATACTACATTGCTTCCACGTCTATGCCTTCATCCGATGGATCTCCGTCTGACCTGGCTGAGCCTAACAATTATAATAAGTGTGATCAAACCGTGAGCTGTGTTAGCAAGCTTACAACAATTCTTATTTAATTCTATTCAAATAAGGAGTGATCGTCTGTTTCTGTCTATTTCTTGAGTTATGAACCCTCAAAAACAAGGGCCAAACTGCAAACATGGGAGTAGCCCGTTTACATTATGTTTAGCCTTTGTTTATTGGGGTTCATAACTCAAGATATATCCAGAAACAAACGATCATTCCTTATAATTAAACTTGAGGGGCAATAAATTTAAACACTCTTTACTTTGCAGAGTTAAAATAAAAATCATGTCGCATCACGATTCCTTGTCATAACTGAATAAAAAGGAATAGTTTTCTAAATTCTGTTTGAAATAACGAAACATTTCACTGAAACATGTTCTTGTGTCATTAAAAATTGTATTGAACAATGAATTGCGTAAGTTAAAAAACACGTCATAGGCCACACTCACACAACACTTCAATCTCCTTTTCCACTTGACACGAGGGTGCTGTCATTCAAAGCAACACTGAATTAAATTTATTTCTGATTTTGGCCATTTCCTGAGAAACTGGAAACACAGTTTGTAAATGTGGAGTTCGGTATAAACCCAGCTGACATGAAGTTCGTTGAATTTTGTCTCAGAAAGAGTTCATTCGGGCTATTTGGAAATTGGAAAGTTTTGTTGGCGTGAGTTTCGTTTGTGGTTTATTATGACCGGCCATTGTTTACGTTTGATGTGCGTAAAACGATGAACGCAGATGGTCATCTATTGCATATAAACAAATTGAACATGGATTAAAAAAGCATGATAAGGATTTCATTGTTTATTAAATTTTATTTTGAAAGTCTTTTTAATGTGATGAGATAATATTAATTACTTTTCACGTTGAAACAATATGAGCGTGCAGGGGTTCTTTTCCATTCACCCCGTGTCACGTAATATTTAAGACAGACATTAGGGCGTGGTTTTGGGCGGGCCTAAATGCGTCTTTTTGGTTCATTGTGTTATGAAAAGGAGAAAAAAGAAATAGTTTAGCCAATCATTTTACCTGAAAATGCATGAACAGAAAAAAGGTTTAATTATAGGGATTTACTTGCTAGAATAGACATGTAAGCTTACTTGACATGCTCAGATGATATCAATCCGCGCTAATCAGCTTTAGAAAATACAACAACGCTTACCAATCGATGCTCTAACCCTGTGAATTAAAACAATTCAGAAGACTGAGTTTGCGGATTCGCCGTAGCGGCGAGAAAATGAAATGCTTTGAAATCAATAGTAATGTTTAACTGAGAACGAAGGTGTAATTGTCGAACGTGATAGGAGGATGGGGCGAGGGTTTAGTCATAGCTATACCAGCCAACGGTTCCTGTGATTAGGACTTGATGCAATGCCATGTGGTATTGTTGGGTATATATGGTCGTCTTGTATGGTAGTATATAATTTCCTCTCATCCCAAAGCTGTTCGAGCGTACCGAAATACGCCTATGTAATTGTGGTACTGGAGGTGCGCTCGAACAGCTTTGAGATGAGAGGAATTAATACATAAGATATATTGTCAGCGAAGTACACCGCCACATCCCCATCGTACTGTTTTCTATTAATATATGGTATTGGTATTGAATAATTAGGAATTACCATGTTACCTACATTGAAATCGTTATCCAGATAGATTTCCGTAAAGCAAATTGTCCCTTGGGTTCCAATGTGTTCTATGTGCCTACTGGCACATAGAACACATTGAAACTCAGAGGACGAATTGATGTCAAAGATATCGTCTGCAAACTTTAGCAGTTTATGGCGAACGGTACGTACATTATAATTCAGAATTGAAATTGTACCCAAGTTGGGATTGTCTTTTCCCGAATGAACTGGACCTGGGTTTGGATGGACATCATCACAAAAGGGTAATGATCAACATTATGGTATCAGAAAATGAGAAATGCAACATAAGATAATGAAAACTTAGATGGGAAGGTGCAATAGGTTGTTGAGTATGCAGTTGTCCTCTGGAAGTGAGAATGTTATAGAAGATTGTAGTAGTTTCTGTTGAAGTTATTGGTGTAAAAGTTGTGGTGATTGATATTAAAATGTTGTAGTGGTTGATATAGTTGTGGCAGGTATTGTAGTAGTTGATGCTGTATTGGAACATTCTATCCGAGACTATACGAAACAGCCCGTCGCTTGTGGAGTTCCGAACGTCCTTTGCTCCGTCTTCTTATAAACCTCTATCAATCGGCACAAGAAAGTACAAGATCATTCAAGCTAAACTACGAAATGGTTGTAGTGATCTTAATTGTAACAAATTCCGCAATTATGTGTCTGATTCCAAACTTTGTCTGTGTAACGAGGGTATTGAGGACGCAGAACATCACTTTTTTGTGTGTTCTTTCTATTTCGATATTCGCAATGCTTTCATCGGTCACTTGTCAAAATATACGCCCAACTGGAATTTAATGGAGTTAATATTCTACGATAGCCCTACCGTATCCGAAAGCAGTAATAGATCTTGTTTTAACTATTCCAAAATTTATTCGCGACTCACACATATTCTAGTTTCACAGCTAGCTGCATCCATAAATTGTGGGCAAACAGATATACTAATGTGCCGACCACTGCCATGGGTAATAATAATAATAACTCTTCGGCCGGCCGCTGATTTGTCGCGGCTCTCGTATGAGAAGGCCTTGGTTACCCATGTTCTACCAACTGTCTCCCTATTCCCGCGCTTCTTCTCTCCTCCCAACACTCGGAGACGAACTGCTTGATGACATCCCTTGCCCCATTCTTCCCAATCTCTTTGATTAGTAGATTAACCCTCTCCTTTGAGTCGCCCCCTAACCACATGTCCTTCATTCTCCCATCCCACTTCCCCATTATACTCCCCGTGAATCTTATTCTTTTAGACTGGTATTTTGGGCATTCTATAAGAAAGTGTTCCAGGGTCTCCACCACGCCCAAGTTACACATCTGGCACTTCTTTTCACTATTTTTCCCAATTTGTCCCCTCAGCTCCAGGGACCGCGACCTCAGCTTGAACAACAGTGACCCCCCAAAGGTGCCATCAAGGTACTCTTCAAAACCAAGCTTCTCTTTATCACGCAGGCCACCCAAAGATCTCTTTGATTTGACCCCTCTCGCCAATTACGGTTACAATCCTCCATGACCCTTTCTCTGACGATCTTTTGGCCCTGGTTTTCCCCAACGTCAAGGTCCGAGATCTCCAACGAGTAGTTTTCTACTAGCTCCCTCACTTGGACCATCCACCCCGTCTTGATATTTGAGTTGAAAGTTCTCAGGAACATTACCTTACACCATCGGCTATCGTGGAGATTTACCAAATAATTAAGATAACCGAGTTTCAAAAGGTCTATCCTGTCCTTGATCCTCATCCACCCAAGCCCACCCCTGATAGCTTCTAGCGCTGCGGCATTACTCGAGCCTGTTATCCATCGGCCTGCATCGTTCTGCAGGATTTCCAAGCTCTTAACACCTGTGTGGTTTAGGGGTACAACTTCCGTACCGTATGTTATACTTGGCAGACCCACCATTTCCCAAATAGTTTTCCCCACGAAAACCTTATTGAAACTGTTCCTCCCTATAAGTTTCATTTGGTTAAGGATTCGTTTCCCCTTCAGAATCAATTTATTTGTGTGATTTCGGTAGATGCCTCTTCCTGTGATGTTTATATTTACCTCCAGGTACTCGTAGTCACATGTCTCTCCTACACTAAGAAGTCTACTGCTACCTTCCGGAATGCAGAACTCACCCACTCTCCACCTTCGAGTGGGGTCCACTTTGCGGCCCACGGGTATAACTTTGCTCTTGCTTTCATTAAGTTCGAGTCTCCATTTGCTCCCATACTTCCCAACAATTCCCAGCATCTTCGCTAGCCCCTCTTCGCTTTCTGACACTAGCACCATAACGTCTGCAAAAAATAGCCCTGGGATCTTCAAGTCACCAACTGCAACCCCCTCGTCGCTATGCAAGGAGTTCATCTCCTAAACCTTTGATGTATAATGCAAAAAGAATTGGCGAAAGGATGCACCCCTGTTTTAGGCCTATCTCCATAGGCACACGTTTTGTTGTAATGTTTCCCAGGATAGGCATATGCTCACAGCAGGAATTTTACATCACGCACATTAACAACGCGCGCTTTGACCTACATGTCCGGACTGTTGTGAGAGTGTCCACATGGCGGTTCCCCTCCCCGCCCTACCTATGAATTACCGCAAATACGACAAAACGGGCTGGTGGGGTGTTTCGGGAATTTGGATTTTGGAAATTGGTGGCCAGATAGATATTAACAGTAATGAATTTCGTTCACACTGAGGCTGACATTCTATGGAATGCGGTGGTTGTGGGTCATCATCATTGGATCTGCTGTTGTATTTTGTGATTTTCTGTGCAGTTCCCATTATTTTATTTCATATTCTAATTATACTTAATTTGTATTAATGATATTCGTTCTGCCATATTATAAATTGTACACTGCCATCTGTGACTGGGAGCGGAGGGTCTTCTAAGTGGTAAGCATTTGTCCTCCAATTCGGATTTTCAAATTTTTAATCAAACAACTACAGCATCAACCACAATGATTTCAACACCAACTTACAACACATTGACCAACCGACCCCAAACCACCTCTATCTCTCGCCGCCAAGTCACCACTGTCTTTAGTTCCCAACGGTCTCCAACAGCCTTAAACCACCACCACTGTCCTCAGTTCCTACAGACCCAATCTACCAGCGTCTTCAGTTCTCAACAGTCCCCAAGCCACCAAACCACCATTCTCGTCAGTTCCCAAAAGTTCCCAACGTCACAACTATCTTCAGTCCCCAACAGTTTCCAATTATCAGTTCCAAGTCCCCAAACCACCACTGTCTCCAGTCCCCAACACTCCCTCCCAATCCCAACACTCCTTAAACCTCGTCTGTCTGCGCTCCCCAAATACCAGATAAGGGACTTGAGGTTAGATCGCTGAGAAATATCTGCATGATCAAAATACGCATCAGGTGAAATCAGTAAAGAATGGATAGGATCGAAAACTTCCTACGTGATACTCTTATAAAGAAATTCTGCGATAGTCCTAGCTGGATAAATTCATTCCGGTGGTTTTGAGCCTTTTTGGTGATTTTGGGTAGTTGTCTGCTGTCCATTTGGATAATTAGATACACTCACATTCAATCGAACACACCTTCCGAACAAACTCTTATCCTATTAGAGGGTTTCTGGACACGCGATTTAGTGATGACTGCTCTGTAGTTTGTTAATTCCTGCAACATCAGACAAACAGACAGGTTTGAAAAGGTCGGTACCCCATCGCTCCGTGCTCCCCGGGGAGTGGAGCAGTGATTGTTTACAGCGGTAAACATGTTCTACTTTACTGGTAAAATAGGACCCGGAAGCCCTCTAAAGATGGCAGCGTAGGTATAAACGTTTGGCTAAACTGGACTTAGCCGCTACGTTGCGATCATGAGATGATAACCAAAGATGCTAAAAGGGACCTTAAACTCCAATAAGTGAATAAATCGTTCCGTACATCCTGAATCCGCCGCTAAGTAAAATGCTCAGTTTAATCTCGCAAAACTGCAGGAAAAGTGCATCTAAGACCTGCTATATAATCCAAAAGCTATTTGTAACCTCAAGCGACCCTACACCTCCCACCTCCCACCGTATTTTTGCCTTGCCCGGTTGGGTAAAGTGCCGACGAGGAAACTTCAACCAAGTTATGGCACTATTTGGTTAAAGGGTTAAAATTTTTTGGAAATTCACTTATTAAATTAAAAAAAAAACGTTTCTTCAAAGTACAAAATACTCTACTCACTTGCTTTGATTTTTTGAAGATATGTTTTCGTAGCAAAAGTGAATTTTTCGTCTGCCTATCGTGTTTGGTAAAGGAACGAAAATGCTCCTACTGGAAAAATTATTGGGGTGGGAGTGGTGTAGTCGGTACTGGGTAAATACTTGGCCAATCTCACAATCAGACTGAAAATGATAACATATCACTGAAAACACTTGAAACTAGAAATCGGAAAATAGGTTCTCAATTTGTGTATAGTCATTGTGCTATATTTGTATTCTAGACTTTATCTCTCTAACTTGTGACGTAACTCTGACATACTTTTCACGCGCACACCTACTGCCACTAATTTCACATATAATTTCAACTTCATAACGAGATCGTCAACTTAACAAGATCGCCACCACGATGCCGACATACAAGTTGACTTTTTTCGATGCTCGGGGACGCGGGGAAATAATTCGTATGATCCTCAAAGCAGCCAATATAGCTTTTGAGGACAATAGAGTGGAATTCGATGATTGGCCAAAAATCAAAGCAAGTAAGTATATTACGTGGTACTTTAAAAAATGTTTTTTTAAAAATATATAATAAGTGAATTCTAATATCAGTATTACCTTTTGCCCAACCTGTGTCACATATTAACTAACATTTCCTTGTCGGCGCGTTAGCGATCGTGGTAAAGTAAAAGCAAAAATTATTCTCGGCGGACAGTCTTGGGTCGCTTGAAGTGATAACAGGTTACATAGAAGATCTGAGATGCAATCTCCAGCGGTTATTTCTTTCTGTTTTTTCCGATATTCAATTCGACACATCTCCTAGGATGTCCAGAAAGAAGGGGGCGCAAACTTTTTCAGGCCGACCTGTTTGCCAGATATTGAGGTACTTAATAAACTGTAGTTCCGTTACATTACAATAGCATAGAGTGTTTTAACCAGATCGCGATCCGGTCGCAATTCCCTGTTCGCTTTTCCGCTCACAATACAACACAATCTCAACTATTGAAAAAGAAACATGGTATTTGGACCTTGCGAGTCGGAATTTAAATCCCCGAATTGAATCTTGAATCGAATTGGGAATCCGATGTCGACTTCGACATAGAATTCGAATTGAATCGGAATCAGTGCGAATCAATTGTCGTGAAATGTCTTGTGATTTTCAAAAATTATCTAATTACCATGTAAAGGGACGTGGGAGGAGGAGGGGGAGGCAACGATCAGAGAGTCCTAGTTGGAACTCTCCCCACTCCAAGAAAATATTGCAAACTTTATTGCTCTAAGAGCGAATCTGAGGCATTTGTAGGACAGGATATCATGTTTGGGAATGGCAGGAAGACAGCCTCTCCGGCTATGCCATTTCCATGCAGTATATACCTTATTGATTGCTACCTTGTTTTAATATATGTAAACTGTATCCGAGTATGCTGCTAAATTAAGTTTCAGTTCAGAGCCCCAAAATGGTCTCCAATATAGGGGCTACACATGCTACAAATGCCTCAGATTCGCTCTTAGAGCACTAAAGTTTGCACAATTTTCTTGGAGTGGGGAGAGTCCCAACTAGGACTCTGCTGGATTTAGGCCTTATTTCCTGGTAGGCTGCTGTTCACACTTGATGTTTTCCTGTCCTCGTGTGGCTACCAATAATAATGAAGTACAGTTGACAACAAAGTAAGTCAATCCTTCTTATTAGGTCCAGCACCATCAAATCCACCCAAACTGTAACATGACAGCCAAGATGAATTCGACAGTGGTGCACCCAACAAGAATGGTTTGGTTTTAGGGTTTGGGGTTTAGGCCTCATTTTCTGTTAGGCTGCTGTTCACACTTAATGTTTTCCTGTCCTCTGGGAGCTGACAATCATACTGAAATACAGTTGACAACAAAGTAAGTAAAACCTTCCTATTAGGCTCAGCATCATCAAATCCACCCAAATGGTAACATGACTGCCAAGAAGAGTTTGACAGTGCTGGACCCATCAAGAATGAATTGCCTTTAGCTTTTTGGGGTTTAGGTCTCATTTCCTGGTAGGCTGCTGTTCACACTTAATGTTTACCTGTCCTCTGGTGGCTAACAATTTTAATGAAGTACAGTTGACAACAAAAGTAAGTAAATCCTACCTATTGGGCTCAGCACTATCAAATCCACCCAAACAGTGACACGACTGCCAAGATGAATTTGACAGTGCTGCACCTAACCAGAATGATTCGGTTTTAACTGTTTGGGTTTAGGCCTTATTTTCTGTTAGGATGCTGTTCACATTTAATGTTTTCCTGTCCTCTGGTGGCTAAAAATAAAAAGTAATAATGAAGTACAGTTAACAACAAAAATAGGTAGATCCTTCTAGTTGTGTGTTATGTGAAAGTTGCATTGAGCCAGTATTTTGGGGGAGGCATCGGAAATTAGCTACGCCACTGCAACAATGCAACTTGTGAGGCAGACAAGCATATCGATCAGACAAACGTAAAGAAAACGCAACAGGCAGCTACTAACTATTCCTTCATTTCTGCGACATGATACCGCCGGCAGAAGGCATGATTTAACCGATTCGAAAATACGTGAATCAGGAAGCCGATTCGATGTCTGTCCCGAATTAGGCCGTATCGATAGACATCGGATCGAATCAGCACATGGCCCTAACCCTTTACCCAACGAATCGCACGCATCCGCCCGCGTAATATGCAGATTCAGCAGCTGAAAAAATATTATTTTTCGGAAAATTTCAACAAAACCATATCATGTGACCCCTCGTTGGAACGAGCTCGTCGAGCTCGTTCCAATGAGGGGTCACATGATATGGTTTTGTTGAAATTTTTCGAAAAAGATTAAAAAACGATATTTAAATTAATAAATTTTGATATCGTCTGCGTTGGGTAAAGGGCTAAATGGAACGCGAAAGCATTGTATCTCAGATATTATTTTCGTTTGTTTTGCATTTAGTCTTGATTTTGCAGTTTCATATTGATAAAATCTCTGTCTTCCGGTATTAAGATGATGCGACCACATCGCAATTCGATCGATATTCGTTCGACAAAGAGGACGCATTTGTGATCACAGTAATTGTCTTACCTGCAGTGACGAAGGAAGTATTTTGAACTTGGGATGGGAGCACGGACATACAAGGGTAGCCTCGCATTGATATATATCTGTGGTGGCCCACGTGCCTCATTGACATGGTGGAAATACAAAATACAAAGCTATGGCCGAAACATTGTTTCGTCCCGATGGACAAATTTGTTAAATATGGCAGAATATGGAATCAAAAATGTGAAATGTGCATTTTTCTCGACTTTAACTCTTAACTCGCTGAGTATTTTCGAGATATTTTTCATCAAATCTAGCCATGACTGCTTTGAAGGAGCCATGACCAGATTTGATTGAAATTCATTTAAATTTATCTCAAGAAATCATTGGTAAAAATGTCAATTCAACTTACAGGGGAAAAGTTTCATTTAATGTTCTCAAATTATACTGATTTCTTTGACAAGAGAAATTCTGTCATGGGCAGGAACATCCGCCAGCAGTAATTAAGGAGTTAAAGTCTGCATTAGAGACAAATCAAACAACGGGATCTTGTCACATCTTAAGAGTAAAGAGTTTGTGCACCCCCTTCTTGCTAAAATCCGATAAGATTACAATAATGTTTTGGTAAAGACAGTGTTGGCCTAAACTGTCTGCCTGCTACCGTCCGTCCGTCCGCGCAATTATACGGGAGTTACGAGTTTTGTTGTGTCCGGTTTGATATATTATGAGCTTAATTAGTAAGATATGAGACTTATGAGGCAAACTGCGAATTTTCGGGGTTTATATTAAAGGTTAGGGTCCGTTTAGGGTTGTGGTTAGGGTTAGTGTCACGTCAGGGTTAGCGTTTGGGGTGTAACCTTGACTATACACCCGACATTTTCACCCAAAACCGAGGTTTTAACCGTTGTCCGTCCGTCTGTCATCTGACTCTGTCTCTCATCTATTTCTGTGCCCCCTCCCTCGGTTCCTGCGTCCCTGCTTTACTGGTTTGTTGTGGAAGACGATATATATCGTACATTTTTGTTCCTCAAAGTCATATTTCAATTCTTTTATATATTTGTCAACTAGACTCGGCATTATCTGAACAAAAAAGAATAGTTTTTTGCAGGGTTTTTATCAAGATTTCTGCAATATATTGTAATAAGATACTTCTTGGAAACAAAAAAAATATATAATTCTGTACACATATGGCCATCACTTTAGTTTTTTAGCATCTTTCAAAAATATATACAATGCAATTAAACATTCGCAGAGATAGGTTTCTTATGCAAAATTATACACGTATAGTTTCATAAAATCGTGGTTCTGTACCAAATAAATGGAGTGTAAAATTTTAACGGTATGGGTTATGTACTATCACAATATCAGAAGAGCAAGTGTTGCAGAAGAAGATGTGAGCTCTCAGTGGGCGGTGGTAGAGTATAAACTGCCGTGCCTCATGGGGACTAGGGTCTCAGCATTAACGTCACTTCTTCATAAGTGGAAAAATAAAAAAAATGTCAAGAGTTAAGGATTGTTGATAATGTGGCCCGTTTCACCTTCAGTTCCAAAGCTTTTTTAGGCGAGCATACACCAACGGACATTAATTCTATATTTTTGTACTCTTTCAGTAATTCAATGAAGCTTGTGAAACCCGGGAAGGGGGGAGGGGGGCACTTTCTCACTTCGCAGGAATAAATATATTTTTTCGTTTTTGTTGTAAGCCAAAATGATATACTGTTTTTCAAGCAGTAGTGAGATTCCACAATCCCTCTTTTAACTTTTCTATCAAGTTTATTAATATTGTTTTTGAAAAGAAGCAGTCAAAGAAAAGGTGTGAGATTGTCTCTTTAGCATTATTACAGAAGGTACATAATTCCGTTTCCGATAAATTACATTGAAGAAGTTCAGAGTTTGTGTAGAGAATCCTATGTAGTGTTTTTGTATTGGAGGCTCTGAGTAGTAGTGTATGTTCCCCTTCAACCCCAGGTTGGATGACCTCGGTGGATGACCTTGGATGTGACGTCATGTCACGTGACCTAGTGGCGCCATGTTGTGTTGTCATGGTAACCCGCGTGAGCGGCCATGTTGTGATGTCATCTCCATAGTGATATGTGGTGTTAGTGCGCATGCGCAGCGCGTGTTGTTAAGGTGATACGTGTTTCCGTCGTCCATTTTGTATACCGGAGGCCGCCATCTTGGTTTCTATGGTAGAACGTGATTGCTATGTTACCTAAGGCCTACAATAGGACAGGGGTATGTTCGGAGGGTATGTTCGATTGAATCGGAGTATTTTCTGGAACGACTTCCCTGGATAATTACCACAAACAACCCGACAACTTGTATTATTACGAATTCTTCCAGAATTCTCTGCTTCTATCTATATATGCAATAGTTATCGTTTATCTGACCATGTTACTTTATTCTAGAGTATACTCCAGTAGCGTAGAAGAGCCTATCAACTGGAACAGTTTACCTTATTATTGCTATATTTAGCAATTTCTGGTCAATTCTTGTTAGTTCTGACCCTATTCCAAGTACTCTTGTTGTTTCATATATCTAGATTATAACTAACCAATCAGATTGCTTGATTTCCCATAATCTGTATGCAGGGTTATCTCCCTTGTGTATAACAAAAGCCTATAACCAATGGCACCCCAATTTTAGCACCCCTTTTTTGAAAACACCTGTGGCTATGGAATCCCTTTTTGTCATATGTGCTTATGTGAAAAGGCACAATGTGACACAATATGCCCTTTCACATAGGCACATGCTTTATGTGCCGAGATGTGCTTATGTGAAAAGGCACAGTGTGACACAATATGCCCTATCACATAGACACATACGGGTATTTGAGGATACCTATGGCCTGGTATTGTATTATTTGAGGATACCTATCGAGGATACCTTCTGGAGAATCCCTTTTTGTCATATGTGCTTATGTGAAAAGGCACAATGTGACACAATATGCCCTATCACATAGGCACATACCGGTATTTGAGGATACCTATGGCCTGGTATTGTATTATTTGAGGATATCTATTGAGGATACATATCGAGGATACCTTTTGGAGAATCCCTTTTTTGTCGCATTAGGCTATGTAAAAGCCCTCAGTGGGTCTAATGTAGTCTTACCAACCGCTTCCATCTTGTCGCCAAAGCTCCAAGGCCACTACTGGTTTGTCTATCCTATCATTAGCTTCTACAGCAGTCTTATATGGACTTGTAACACTTCTTCCTAGCTATACCTTCGCTCAAGCCTTCAGAATGTTCAATCAGATTTTCTCTGTAAACATATAAAGCATTCCGTAATTGAGATTCCTAGCCGATTCCGTAATATTTGGATTCCGTGTTTTTACATCAACACTCGAGGGTATTAAGGAAACTTTCTGTATTAGTAATAACGTGTATAATACAACATAATGATATAGTTTGTTGTATAACTGAGAATTTGTGTTTATTATGATAGATTCCGGACACTGAGTTCCGCCACACATTCTCAATTTTTTAGTCTACCCAACCTAGCCAGCGTCTGACACGAACTATAACATTGAAGAGTTTTGTCTGTTTTCCCCTCTGTTGCAAATGTTTCACGTATACAATAATTTTTAGCTTTGTGTGTGAATGTATTGTATATTAAAATCTTTTACTATGACTGCGCGTCCATATCATTACAAGAAAGTATGACAGGTTGTACACGAGAAATGCCTGAAAGCTGTTGAAGTGACAATTAGTATTTCCAGCGCATTTTACGTTCAAAACAATTGCGTGTAACTAACATAGAAATATGGTTAGTAACACCCTAGTAATATTTATGAAGCAAGCGATGTCTAAGTATTATTTTGGTATATCTTATCCTGAATTTCGTATAGAAGAGAATCCATAAGGATGCAGATAGCCCGACGAACGGTTCCAGCTTGATTTTATAAACTCCTGACGGACGTCTAAGAAAGCCTTTGTTTACTTGCGAGTATCAAAGCAGAAATTTCTTTCGGTTCCAGACATTAGTGTTTCATCGTTGACACTAAATGTATTGGCGTTTCATTATTTGGTAATGCTTTCTACTAAGTAATATACCAAAATAATCCTTAGACATCGCTTGCTTCATAAATATAATAGGGTGTCACTAATCATATTTCTATGTTAGTTACACGCAATTGTTTTGAACGTAAATTGCGCTGGTAATACTAATTGTCACTTCAACAGCTTTCAGGCATTTCTCGTGTACAACCTGTCATACTTTCTTGTAATGATATGGACGCGCAGTCATAGTAAAAGATTTTAATATACAATATTCACACACAAAGCCAAAAATTATTGTATACGTGAAACATTTGCAACAGAGGGGAAAACAGACAAAACTCTTCAATGTTATAGTTCGTGTCAGACGCTGGCTAGGTTGGGTAGACTAAAAAATTGAGAATTTGTGGCGGAACTCAGTGTCCGGAATCTATCATAATAAACACAAATTCTCAGTTATACAACAAACTATATCATTATATTGTATATAACACGTTAATACTAATACAGAAAGTTTCTTTAATACCCTCGAGTGTCGATGTAAAAACACGGAATCCAAATTTTACGGAATCGGCTAGGAATCTCAATTACGGAATGCCTTATATGTATACAGGGAAAATCGGATTGAACATTCTGAAGGCTTGAGCGAAGGTATAGCTAGGAAGTAGTGTTACAAGTCCATATTAATGGATGATAGTATAGCCAATAGTTCTAGTACAAGGCTGCAATGGCATAAGACTGCTGTAAAAGCTAATGATAGGATAGATAGACCATAGACCAGTAGTGGCCTTGGAGCTTTGGCGACAAGATGGAAGCGGTTGGTAAGACTACATTAGACCCATTGAGGGCTTTTACATAGCCTAATGCGACAAAAAAAGGAATTCTCCAAAAGGTATCCTCGATAGGTATCCTCAATAGGTATCCTCAAATAATACAATACCAGGCCATAGGTATCCTCAGATACCCGTATGTGCCTATGTGATAGGGCATATTGTGTCACATTGTGCCTTTTTACATAAGCACATATCGGCACATAAAGCATGTGCCTATGTGAAAGGGCATATTGTGTCACATTGTGCCTTTCACATAAGCACATATGACAAAAAGGGATTCCATAGCCACAGGTGTTTTCAAAAAAGGGGTGCTAAAATTGGGGAGCCATTGGATATAGGCTTTTGTTATACCAAGGGAGATAACCCTGCATAAAGATTATGGGAAATCAAGCAATCTGATTGGTTAGTTATAATCTAGATATATGAAACAACAAGAGTACTTGGAATAGTGTCAGAACTAACAAGAATAGACCAGAAATTGCTAAATATAGCAATAATAAGGTAAACTGTTCCAGTTGATAGGCTCTTCTACGCTACTGGAGTATACTCTAGAATAAAGGAACATGGTCAGATAAACGATGACTATTGCACATATAGATAGAAGCAGAGAATTCTGGAAGAATTCGAAATAATACAAGTTGTCGGGTTGTTTGTGGTAATTATCCAGGGAAGTCGTTCCAGAAAATACTCCGATTCAATCGAACATACCCTCCGAACATACCCCTGTCCTATTGTAGGCCTTAGGTAACATAGCAATCACGTGCTACCATAGAAACCAAGATGGCGGCCTCCGGTATACAAAATGGACGACGGAAACACGTATCGCCTTAACAATACACGCTGCGCATGCGCACTAACACCACGTATCACTATGGAGATGACGTCACAACATGGCCACTCACGTGGGTTACCATGGCAACACAACATGGTGCCACTAGGTCACGTGACATGACGTCACTTCCGATGTCATCCACCGAGGTCATCCAACCTGGGGGTGAAGGGGAACATACACTACTACTGATCTGTAAATAAGAATAATCAGTGACTGTGAATGAATTTTTGTGTATCTGCTCCCAGTTACCAGACTGCAAGCTGATATTCAAAATTTCATTCCATTTTCCATGTGATTGTAGAGGAGATGTGGCAAACAGTTGCAAGAATGCATGATAAAAAGCTTGACAGACCTTTTGGGAGTGCTTAAGTTTTTCAATATTTTCATTTTTTTATTTTGTAAATTTTTCCATGCTGTCTCGCTGTTTCCTTCCACAATTTTGGGATGGCACAAATCACTCCCTGGTACACAGTGAATGGTAGTTTGAGGTTGTATTTTTCGAAGAACTTAGCAAAGGTTAAGATATTTCTATCATCTATTAAGAGATCCTTGATAAAAAAAAACATCTGCCTTAAGCCACCTTCTATCAAAAAATGTTTATTATTGATTTTTATGTTGTTATTATAGTAAATTGGTTCTGAAAAAAATATCTTCTGAAGTCAAAGTACTACTACTGTCTAGGAGCGACCAAGCAGTTAAAACAATTTTCCAGAATGGGTTTAGAGGGTTTTTTAATTTTATGTAGTCCTTCTTTATGTAAGTGTCAGATTTTGTTGCTTCCGAGTTCTTCAATATCATTTAAAACAAGAAGAGTCTTGCATGGAGCAAAGACATTTGGGTCTAACAGTGTTTTTATTCAGGGTAGTTTTAGTGAGTAACTAACTGTGAGCTTTCAAGTGGGGGAACTTAATTCCTCCATTTTCTATAGTGTTAATTATTGTAGATCTTTTTATCTTATCATTCTTTCCCGGCCGTAGAAAACTAAAGAATTTAGTTTGTATTTTGCCAAATTATCTTCTGTTGCGTTTTCTCAAAGGTTATCTTTAGTCCAGAAAGAGTAGAAAGTAAGTTCACCGTTTCAAGGGCAGTATTTAATGAATAACCATCGTCACTTAAAAAAGCGATGAGTCATCTGCATAGTGACTTATTAAGTATTCTGAGTCGTTTATCTTTATTCCATTGATAGTTGGGTTGTTTTTTACAGCTGCACTAATGATCTCTGCACAGAGGATGAAGAGGTAGGGGGATAGAGGATCATCCTGCCTAACACCTCTCTGTAGAACGAAACTTTCCGTGCAATGACCATTGTTCACAATTTCGCTATATATGTTGTTATAAAAGGTGTGAAACCATTGTATTATGATGGGCCAAAGTTTAAAAAACGTAGTGTTTTCTCTATGAAGGTCCATTCTAACGAGTCAAATGCCTTTTCAAAATCTAACAATACAAGTAATCCAGGAATGTTTTGCTCTTCGCATTTTCTGATTAGATCAAATGTCAAACGTGTTGATTCTCCAATATATCTTCCTTTTACAAAACCTAGTTGCGTTCCAGAATTTTAGTTTAGGTAAGACTATTTTAATGCGGTTAGCAATTGCGGTGGAGCCTATTTTTACATCGACGTTTATTAAAGAAATTGGTCGCCAATTTTGCATGTGTACTTTCGATTTATTTGGTTTGGGTATACACGTAATGATACCGGCTCTTTTGGGTTATTGATAGTTCTTCTGTATTATAGCCAAAATCCAGTGAGTTTATCAAGAAGTTGCCAATATCTTTCCAGAAGAACTCGTAGAATTCTGTAGTAAAACCATCTGAACCGGGAGTTTTGTTGTTTTTCATTGTTTTAAGTGCATAAATGCACTCGGAATCGGTCAACGAACCCTCTAAGAACATTTTTTCACCATCCTCTAGAAAATTTAGAAACGGATTGTTCATGTCCAAAAAAGTCTTTTTAGTTTGCTCGTCATAGTTAGTGCTGGATACTTTTGTCGTGTAAAGGTGTCGGTAGAATGTTTTCTGCTCAGATAGTATTTCTTTCAGATCCATCGGATTTTATCAACTTGGAGATTATTTTTTCAGAGTACCTCCGTTTTTCCAGGTTACAGAAATATTTAGTTGCTTTTTCCCCTCAACCTTCCATTTGGATTTAGTTCGCAGAATCATCCCTCTTATGTTTTTCTCCCGAAATGCTTTCCGCTTGGTTTCTGGTGATTCGATTTCATGTATGACTGATGCATCGCCATTGTCCAGAGCTTGCGTAGGAGTATTTAATTTTGTTTCAATTTCCTGGTGCGTCCTATACGATTTTCGTTTCAAGAATGCTGAGTAAGAAATAGTTTTGCCTCTTATCATAAGTTTTAGTGTTTCCAAAAAGAGTTGAACATTTATAGTGAGATTATTATTATTATTATTATTATTATTATTATTATTATTATTATTATGTTTGGTATATTGTTCTACACTTTCTGCGATGACTTGCTTTATAGCATTTACATATTCTGGGTCACTCAAAAGACTGTTATGAAATTTCCAAAGACCCTTTCCCCGGGGTTGACCGATAAAAGATAAATTGAGAGTGATCGGGTTGTGGTCTGTCTTATATCTAAAAAGAATATCTGCTTCTTGGAAAAACATTTGTAGATCGGAGGACATTAGAAAATAATCTAATCTTGCCATTTTATTTTCTGGTCCCCGCCATGTATATCGTTTCAAACAAGTATTTTCCATTCTCCAGATATCATACAGATCTAGCTTATCCATAAATTCTAAAATTGTTTTATTTGATCTTGTATTATTTTTGCGTCTATATTGATATTGATAGTGTCTTCTTCGTAGCTTTGTAGTGCATTCCAGTCTCCGCCCAATGCAATTGAAGTATTACCGATCTCTTCGATTTTAAGAAGTAGGTTATTCTAAAATTGATGTTTGTCATCATTTGGACTGTTGACAATTGTTATTGTTATCCTTTGATCCTGGATGGTTATGTCTAAAACAATGAAATTGCCTCCTAGTTCTTTTATAATTTTATGTACCGTGTAACTGAATGTATTTTTAAAGAGGATGCTTCTTCCTCGGCTCGAACTCGAGCGGGAACAGAAGATAGCTTCAAAACCCCACTCAATTCTGCAAGTATTTTCCACCTCCTGATATGAGTGGGTATCAACCAGTAAAGTGACGTCGAATTTATCTCAGCAACGTGAGAAAATGTCTCGGCGTTTATTGCTGTCCGACGAGAGACCGCGGCAGTTTATTACTTCCCATCCTAATTGTCGTCATACTTGCTGTTTTCAGAATGGTAAATTTCTGCTTGAGCAACATATTTGTAAAGTTTTGTTAATGCACTAATTGCTGGAGTGTTCTTATCTGAGAGACAGTAGTATCTGAAAAAAAAATGTTTTATTATTAACAATAACAAATAACTCAGTGAGAATATTGTCGTGACGGAAATCTAAATTCACAAAAAGCCGGTTCTCTATAGGACGCAAAAGTATTTAAGTGCTTTCTGTCCTCACAAGTCAGCAGTGTTAACAACATGTAAGATTATTTATTTATTTATTTATTTATTTATTTATTTATTTATTAATTAGGGTTTAACGATCCTTTAACAGCCAAGGTCATATCTTGTCGGTGACAGTTCTACGAGTAGAGGAAGCCGGAGCACCACCGAGCCACCGAGCAACGACGAGCCGCAGCCAGCCCCCAACATCGTAACTTCGCACCGGAGCAAAGGCTGGGTTAGATCGGTTGCAGACATGCGCACCATCAACGTACAGTACGCCTTAGTACAGGGCGTCATCGTGCTCCCATGTGGACAATCGGGGTTAAGTGCCTTGCCCAAGGACACAACGCGAACATGTAAAATAAGTTCCTTTACGATTCCGTCACAAATAAACTTGTTTTCGGAGTGAGGCTTTTCAAACTGTATCGAAGCACAGCAAACCTGAAGCATATTGGAATCACTCTAGTTGTATATTGCCCCAGGGGCTTCAGGAAGCTAACCGATGGGGTTAAAGGGGAATAAACTTGATCTGTGGAGGCTCAAGTTCCGACTGACTAATATTCCATCTACATCATTTAAGATTGTCTTCGTTTAATACCAATCATTCGGAATATAGTTAAAAAAAACTCAAGAATTTTGGGGAATAAATTATACATGTAGTAGTCGTGACGCAACTTTTTGTTTAATTAACAAAGCGTACCTGTACTCAAAAATGGTCATGCTGGACTCCCAATATCCCGCATCGGACATTATAGAATTCCATTTGTATTGCCGACTGTGTGTGTGACACAATTCCAAGTTGCAAATCTAGCCTTCTAGGAAAGTCCATGATTACTAGCAAGACAGCATCGTTCTACCAGAGTGCAATCTTGACGATAATGTGTGTGTGTGTGTGTGGGGGGGGGGGGGGGGGGGGGGGCATCCCTTCTCCCGACGCCTCCAATTTCACCACAAAAATTATGTAAGTTTCTCTTGATTTAAGAAAATGTTCTTTTCAGAGAGGGGTGAAGAGAGGGAGAGGAAGGTTCAGATGCGCACATATACCTCACAACCCATCACAAAATGTTTTTCGCTCTCTAATTCACCGCTATCGCACACCCGACATCTTCAAACATTTATCGGGCGTTGGAAGTTGTTTATGTTTACTCTTTTCTCTTTCGAAATGACAGCAAGATCAGAGACACGGAAGCCATTTGTTTCCATTCTATAGAGAGTAATCGCTTGACTGGACTGGTTACGTGAAATAATTCATGAGAGGTGAGGGGCGTTGTACAAACACGAGTGCGCGAATGCGCACGAGTGTTTTACAATATGGTCACTCGCCTCTAATCCAGTCAAGCGATTACTCTGTTTATTACTTTTCATTATTAACGATAATTATATTATTTAACCCTTTACCTAACGTAACGTTTTTTGTCTCTAAAACATAGGTTATGACCCCTCATTGGAACAAGCTCGTCGAGCTCGTTCCAATGAGGGGTCATAACCTATTTTCTTTAGACAAAAAATGAAAATAATAGTTATTCAAGAATTTTTTTTTTTTGCAAGTGTCGTCTGTTGTTCATGTTAGGTAAAGGGTTAAAAAAAACAATGAAATCCCCATTACACCCACGGCAAAGCGCCTTCGTTGCGCGCGCGGATACATGACGCAATTGTTGATTGCATAATTCACTTGTGAAGTTATCGTTTATAATCAAACCCGGAAATCCCAGTAAATCACACTTTGGAAAGTAGTCAAGAATTGATATTGGCACTACAGCTGTAAGCCCAACCATGTAATTAACAGCAGGAGCAGAGACGGGTAATGCATTGGTTTCCATTCTCCAATTGATATTGGCACTTCAACTGTAAGCCCAATCATGTAAAAACATTGTATACAAAGACTCTTACAAGTCCCCCACCTCAAGCGGCTGTCTTCGCGACGCCTCTGCCGACAAAAGATGTCTAAATCAATCGAAAAACAGTGCTTCATATAAGGCCTCGAATCACGTTGTCAAAAACAAAACGAAACAAAAAGAAAAAATAAATAAAATTAGTCCCAATATTCACTACTGAAACATCTGTATTTTGTAAAAATTCCATATTGTTTCGATTTGCAGCGTGCTAAATGTAAACACATGATTTTAGGGTACATGTTTCGCGCAGGAACCCAACGGTGTGCACCAAGGGCTACTTCCAGACTGTTATTGGATGACTGTGCTTTCAGCTTTTAAAGTATGAATTTATTTTAGAAAAAAAGGATCGGACCATGTTATAACATATTTTTACGGCTATTCGTGAATGGTCTCTTCACCTTCACTATTCAGTGACACTCCAGCAAGCTTCACTGGAACTCTGCATCTTTATCTACTGGGTATTGTTTTGAATTTTTCATAAAATCAGCCATGACTTAATTCGATGAAAACTCTCATAGCGGATAGCATCTATAAATCGTTGATAACAGGTTCACTTCTATCTGTTGTGATTTATTTTATCAACAAGTGCCAGAATTATATCTCTCATGTCACGGGGTATTTCTGTACTACGTAGGAAAATCAATCTGTAGGAGGCAAAGTGTTAAATCAACTCAATTTGGACATTTTTTACCGGACAATTTCAGAAATGTGACCGAAACTTTAAAGTCAGTTACGTTTTTACTTGAGTTTTTTCAAACTATCGATTTAAGTCAAAATCTCAAGTGAGTCTAGAGTTGAACTTATGTTGGGAGTTTTGAGTCTGAATTTTAGTTTTTTTTCGAAATATGGGGCCCAGTGTTTTTCATCCCAAAATGCTCTCCGAAGGAGCGATGTTAAGCGCATATAAGAAAACTACAATATTTGACTAGATACCGAGATCATTCCACCCACGGAGACGAAAAATAGCATTAGTTTTACGTGTCAGCTTTTTAAATAAATACTCTCAATCACTTGCTTAGTACCCAAGGACCTATCTTTTGCACACTAATTCACACTGCTGTCTCAGACGACAGGCATCAAACAATAAAAAACACATTTGTATGGGTTTCCTTGTATATTATTATCAAAGAGGGTTGTTTTTCCTTTTTTTCTAATTCAATTTTAGCAGCATCGTTCATAGGCACCAAACTATTTTTTTCCCTTCAAATTTTCAGCAAGTCAAGTGTAAAAAATCCGGAGCAAGTAGAGAACTGGGACCTCAAGATACCTAATCATACAAAATCTAGTACCATTTTATGATGAAGATAGCGAATTCTTATCAGTGAATATTAGGGTTCTACATCTGTTGCTCGTGAAATAACAGGTTGCTAACATTGTTGAAAAATTGACTGATCACGCAAGTAATTTTAGTCACGGCTTTAGTCCTGTATTGTTTTACATTTGTGAACTCTGCAGGGGCACAGAAAAAGCTTTTCGAACAATTACTGGTTTGGTGAATGGTAATATTTGTTGGCGAAGAAGATGCCTTAGGCAATTGATTTGTATCCTGTGGATGGAATAAAATGAATGAAATGTTTTATATTGTCTTTCTATCAATTACTGAACATAAATGCCCGGATGTAAAAACCTGTATGACAAGTATCTCATAAAGGATATCCTCAAATGATATCTTATAAAGGGTATCATCAAATGATACATTGCCATACTATGAGGTTGAGAGGGGTGGTAAATTAGACCTCAGTGGGCGATTTTCTCATGACACTCATACGACAAAAAGGGTTTCTCCAAAAAGTATCATCGAAAGGTATCCTCAAATGATATAATACCATGTCTTAGGTATCCTCAAATGCCCAGATGAGGCTAAGAGGGATGGTTAATTAGACCTCATTGAGGGTTTTTCTCATGGCACTCATGGCCTCATACGACAAAAGGGATTCTCCAAAAGGTATCCTCGAAAGGTATCCTCAATGATATATTACCATGTCTTAGGTATCCTCAAATACCGAAATAAGGATAAGAGTCGTATGTGGAGTCAATCCATTGAGCAATTGCTATATAGTTCATTTGCTCGATAGGATTAGAGTCGTTCGAGCAGTATGTGGAGTTACTCGATCGAACAATTACTCTTCAGCTCATTTGCTCGATAGGATTCGAGTCACGCAATCGAGCAATTACTCTATTCCGCATTTGCTTCATAGGATTCGAGTCGTTCGAGGAATACATGTTCCGGTTGCTGCTCGATAGCTTATTAGGGGAACTTGGAATAGGGTTAGAATTAACCAGAACAGGCCAGAAATGCTAATCTTAGTAACAAAACTGTTCCAATTGATAGACTGAAACAACAAGAGTACTTTAAATAGGGCCAGAACTAACAAGAATAGACCAGAATAGCTAAATATAGTAATAATAAGCAAAGTTGTTCCAACTAATAGGCTCTTCTACGCTACTGGAGTATACTCTAGAACAAAGGGACATGGCCAGATAGACGAAAACTGTTGAATATATAGATAGAAGCAGAGAATTCTGAAAGAATTCGAAATAGTAAAACTTGTCGGGTTTATTTGGATAATTATCTTCGAAAGTCCTTCCAAAATTACCCCATTCAATCGAACACGACCTTTTAAAAAATCTATAGCACTACGTGCTACTCTAAACAAGTCCATTTCGGTAAATACTGGGATTCTGCGGGGAATCCATATCAAATAAAGTCGTTCCGGTAATTTACGCCCATTCTCGGGCTCATTTGGGTAATTATCCAGGGAAGTCGTTCCAGAAAATATTCCCAGTCAATCGAGCATACCTGTTACAGACCTCTTAGCTCTATAAGAAGCCTTTGGGTCACATAGCAACCACGTGCCACCATAGAAACAAAGATGGCAGGCCCCTTCATACAAAATGGACGACGGAAACACGTATCACCCTAACAACACGAGCTGCGCATGCGCACTCACGTCACCCATCACCATGACAATGACGTCACAACATGGCCGCACACGCGGGTTACCATAACAACCACGTGATACCCATAATACGTTGCGGTATGACGTCACATGAGATCCACCAAATGAGATCCATAAGATGGGGTCGTCTAGACCCTGTCCTACTACTGAGGACAAACACATGGGTAGTTGACTCCTCCTATTGTGTGGCCATAGAACACATGCAAGCATGTATCACTGGGACTATCTGTAAGTAAGAGTGCAGCGGTACCTAACTAAAGAATCGTCCACTCAATATCCAGAATTCATGTTCACGCGTTGCTCTATGACCAATCGATAGCCGTGTGATGCCCATATTGACTGTGACTGTGATGACCGAGACTGTGATGACGAGACTGTGATGACCGATACAACTCTGTCCCAGACTTTGATTTAATGTGTATAAGCATGACTTCTCGTATATACACATACAAGAAAGCACACACACAAATACGCACGCACGCACGCACGCACGCACGCACGCACGCACGCACGCACGCACGCACGCACGCACGCACGCACGCACGCACGCACGCACGCACACATATTTTGTTCAAGGCATGGTGCAGTCTTGACAATATGGGTTTTCACATGAAACAGAGGTTGAATAAGAATTAATTAACATTTGGAATACCTGTTTTTTAAACAGATTGCGGCTCAAGATTGTTCTTTTGTTTTGGTCTAAATTATTCCATAATTTGCGGTAAATATGTGCAGGAAAGGATTCCAGGGCTTTGGTTCTCGCCTTCTTAATCTTCAGGAAACCTGTTTGCCTAGTTGACATTCCATCAGCATTGTTGTTAATTTAAAAAAAAGTCCGTTAAAAGACGACGGAAGTAGATTATAATGCCAATCATGAATAAATAATAAGGAATGAAGGGAATGGAGATCTTTTAGTTTAAGAATTTTATCCTTTATGAAGAGTGGGTCGGTGTGGGAGTTGTATTTTTTGTTATTTATGATTCGTATAGTCTTTTTCTGCAGGACGTATAACTTGCTTGTGGCCCGGGAATGTCCCCAAATATGAAGACCATACAACAAATGGCTATGTATGAGAGTGGAGTATAATAATTTTAAAATAGTATGGGGAAGAATTCTTTTTACTCTGTTGATGACATAAATCGCGCTTGATACTTTGCGACATAGCAGAGAAATGTGATCGCGATAGGTTAACTTATCGTCTAAGATGATGCCTAAACATTTCAGGTCTCCCGTTCCCCCAACTCCACTTTTAACAATTTTTTTTTTACAATCAATGTACACTTTAAACGATGAATTAAGATTTTTGATAGTCGAGGACGGGTTGATGAGAATATATTTAGTTTTCTTTGCATTCAATAAAAGACAGTTAGCGGAACACCAGGTGTGTACCTTGTCTATTTCAGCATTGACTGTTTGATAAATTGCGCCAATGTCGCTACCAGAATAATAAACCGTCGTATCGTCGGCAAACGAGAATAAATTTAACTTTGTATAGCTCGAAATGTCGTTTATATAAAGTAAAAATAATATCGGCCCTAATATGGAACCTTGTGGAACGCCGCATGGCACACGGGTGCGGGCTGACTTGTTGTTGTTGCTGTATTCCACGTATTGGGAACGTTCTCCTAAGTTGCTCTGGAACCAAGCTTTGGCTGCACCCCGAATCCCGTAAAAGTCTAATTTGTTAATTAAAATATCGTGCCTCACAGTATCAAAAGCCTTTGATAGATCTAAGAATACAGCCAGAGTACTATCTTTGGAATTTTTATTGTTTGATTCTGCTGCATGATTTAAAAATTTGTGAGTACATCACAGTCTGAGCTGGTTTTGGACTTGAGATTCCTACAGACGTGTATGATTTCTTCTCTACTTGTTGGAGTAACAAAGATGCTGTTGGGATAATGCCCTTTTAGGTAGCTTGAGTAATTTGTATCTGAGTGGCGTATTAGATGTTTAGTTTGCTCTCCAATTGATGCAAAATAATTGTTTAATTCATGTGCTATATCAGTAGGGCATATTATAGATAAGTTATTTATTTTAAGTATTTCATGCATTATAGGTGAAGGTTTAGATCGTTGAATGACCTCATTCAGTATTCTTCAGATATTTTTAATATTGTTTTTGTTTTCTATTAGTTTTGATTGAAATAGATGGTTTTACTCTGCCGTTTAAGTTTGTTAAATAATTGGTTGTACACTTTTTGTACAAATTTTTCAGGAAAATCATTTGGCATGTGGTAATTACAGTTATGATTCAAGGAGGAAAATGGTGATACATTTTCACTCTCATCCAACTGATTCTGAGAGCACTCATTATAGATGCTAATAAGATTGTATCGGTCATCAGTCATGTCATCAAGAGTAACGTTACCCACCATAATGCTTGCGAGTTAAAGGCGAGCACGCACATAAGTCTCCACTGACGGATGTTTGTTTTGTAATAGCTCACTGTTGTAGACATCGTTCCCATTCCACCAAGGTTTAAAGAATTCCTAGAGATTATAAGATATTGCTGAGTAGTCATGGTAAACATAGAATAGAAACATAAAGAAAGAACACTAGAACTAACATATATAAATAATGAAATCATATAAGCAAGCGATTAATGATTTACACACTGGACGGTTTCCTATCTAGGATATTATATCTGCAAAGGACTTATGGTTGGTGGGCTTTTAAATGTTCCTACAGCCTTTGTACTGTCCAGAATACTAGATGTGAGTGTGATTGGCTTTTCTGGTTGTATGTAAATGTTTAAATGGAAGAGTATAGGTGCATGCGTGTACGCATGTTAATGTGGGGAGTGCTAACTCAGATTGTGTGCATGTGTTTGTACTTGTATTTAATGAGTGGGCTGGCCCACCGGTGGGCGGGTGAACATGTTTGTATGTGAGTTATAGTTGAGTTTGAAGACTAATCGCTGACGGATTGTCGGATGGACAGACTACGGACGGACGAGCGGACTGGCAGGCGAACCGACCGACCGCTCCACCGATCTTTCGACATACAGAGTTGTTTGTTGGAGTTAAACAAAATTAAAATTAAAATTAAATTAAAAAAAAAAAAATGTATTAGGGTACAGAGTATGCGTACACCTTAACAGGCAAGTAGCACTGATCGGTGTCAGTTGTGTAAAATGTCTTTGTATGGAATTACACCGATTATTCGTGAATGATGTTGGCGAACTCAGTATCCCAACTCTCAGTGTTAAGAGCGCTTGTATTGTTCAGCGTGGATTATATATTCCGTCCTTGGTGGTTTGTTTATTTAGTGTTTGTTTACTATACGCACATATAGATATGTACTCACACTTTTTAAAAGGTCAATGTTGAAGTCTTCTTCTCAAAGGTGAATGTTAACATACACGTACACATGTATTTGTCTTCATTAAGGGCCTATATAAGTAATGGAATTTTGTTTATTTTGAAATTCTCACCTCTCATATTCCTTAAATTCAGATTAAATATACACAAATTATACACCAAAATGAAGGTTGGGATGTATAGCACACGAAACACATATGTAATCAACTCATAGAGTCGACTGTAGGCACCACTGGTTCCTGGAAGTCTGCTACCGTATTCGCACCAGAACTGATAATAAAATAATATTTCATCAGAACAACTTGTGGCCAAATGTGCTTCATATATCCAAGAACAAAGCTAGGCATTCAAAGCACTTTCGAATACACTGGCAGGACTGCATATTGGAAAAGGACAACACTGTCTGCATTTTTTATTGAAGATGGTTTCCATGCTCGATAGACATGCGCAAATCACTCGTTACCACGAATTTCCATCCAAAAACCAAATCGTAATTCTAAGAAATTTCAACAGGTATCATGATACCTTGCACTGAATAGGGCAACTTTGCAATCTCTATCTAGTAACAGTATACTGTATGAAGGCGATCTTTTTCATTGTTTGATTTTAGACGGCGTTGTTTTCACATGCTTTTTCTGTCCGATGACGTCGACCGGAAATCGAAAGTAGACTCATACGTAAACAAAAGCAAGGGCTTTGGAATTTTTCCCAATGTAGCTCTGTCGCCGTGTTTTGAAGAATTTTTATCCCCTAGCTTTGTTCTTGGATATATAAAGCACATTTGGCCACAAGTTATTTTCGTGAAATATTATTAAATTATCAGTTCAGGTGCGAATACGGCAGCAGACTTCCAGGAACCAGTGGTGCCTACAGTCGACTCAATGAGTTGATTACTTATGTGTTTCGTGTTTTATACATCCCAACCTTCATTTTGATGTACATTTTGTGTATATTTAATTTGAATTGAAGGAATATCAGAGGTGAGAATTTTCAAAATAAACAAAATTTCATTACTTATATAGGCCCTTAATGAATATAAGATGTAGGTATAATTACTTAAAGCGCAAAAAATAGTAAAAAAAAAAAAATATAGTAAAAAAAAATAGTAAATAGTAGCCCCACCCCCCCCCCCACCCCCCACGCACACACACACCCGTGGACGTTTTGTACATTCCACTCAGTGGGAAGCAGTTGAGACTTGAAGTATGGTACATATTCGGTATTGAAATGTGTCCTTAAGTAAATAGAAAATATGGGTCAAGTTTCAAAAGTACAGGTGTTGTCAAACTAGCTGGCGACTGACTTCAATAGTTGATACAAATGGGCCTATTTTGTTTCATACAGTTATGTGTGATGACTGCCCGTTGTGCAGACAGTAAATATTGGTCTGATTGATATGGTACAGATATTTATTTATTGGTGTATTAGGCTACATACGTCTGCACAGTGGCTAACCATGACCATGCCATGGAGATAAAGTCAAGGTCGCTCAATCGTTTATACCCCATGTTGTCTATTTTATAGGTCTTGCACCACCAGCATTAGTAACTGGGTCCTATTTTACCAGTAAAACAGAGCTTGTTTACCACAGTAAACAACCACTGCTTCACCTCCTGGGGTTCCGAAGAGAGAGGAGGAGGTACAGTTATTGCCGAAACAAATGTCTGTATTACTGTATTAAGTTATTAGTATATTTAAGACAACTTTATGTGATATTTTTATAAATTAGATCTGGTCACTGCCCTATTAACTTAACAATAATCAAGGTCTAATTTATATGATACAGTTATGGTTGTCGCAGGATTACAGGGTTAAATTTGATGGGGGAAAATTTATGCTCTTGTCAGTGCACAGTCGACAGCCAGTGTCTGTCGTCTGAACCCCAGTTCGAACGTAAACCTTGCCACCTTATTAATGCCCTATCCGCTTGGGACTCTTAGGATTCCCGAAGGTGCCTGTGGCTTACAACGCCAAAGGGTGATCAACGATAATTCACTGAAATGATTATTTATTACATGTACGAAGAAATATAATATGAAACAAATTACTCACAAAATTATCCACAAGAATACACTAATTACGCGAATAGAAGTTTATTCTTTAGGGCCCTCGACGTCTCCCACAGCTAACTGTGTCCGCTGGATCAACCTGACTTCATCTTCATCTTCTCATGGTTTGTGAGAAATAGAAAGTGTCTATTCACTTCTCATTGCTTCCTCCTCGCAGGGTTAACTGCGCCGTCAGTCGGGCTTAACACATATAATGTTCTGCTTGTGTGACTCTATCAGCATTCTCACAGTTCAATCAGAATTCAATCGGCGTCTACCACAGTTCACGATCACTTTGCGCCTTGCCTGGCTCTCACGGGGTTATTCTTCGCCTTCAGATATATACTTAACAAAGCTCACATAAAAATATTCTGCAAAGTGTTCTCGACATCACCAATTCTCGCACCGCCTAAAACTATCTTATCTCGCGAGCCATTCAAGCGCTTACTCAAGCTCTTAATACGGTCTCTAGACCTCAACTTTACAGCTTTTACTTCTTTGGCTACTATGCCACTACTGTTCGCAACCGTTAACAAACTATTATCGGTCCCTTACAACCCTCACTGGGTTACGACAATACACGGACTTTCAATCTCGGTGCCTATGGCCATCGACGGCCAAGGCTAAATTCGGACCATTTCTGAGTGCCCTCAGGCCAACTGCCTCGCAACGACCCACAGCTTTACACACCTTCCGACTGGAATTGGCTGGAATGAATTTTTCGAGAAATTCCCCGATTTTTATTTAGATAGCCAGAACATTTATTCTCAGTTAATCGCTTCTCTTGAACTCGGCCGCTTTGATCTATCTTAATTTAACGCCCGCTTTAATGTTCCTTTGAAAGACTCGCATTTTGGTATCTTTTGACATTTCGGAGACAAGACAGATGCGTAATATGGGTGTGTGTCCAGAATATGTGTGATGCACTGGTTCCAACAATTACAATTTAACTGGTCTTAATTACCCAGGTGATGATACAGAAGAGAATATTGTCTCTCTTACTATTGACGTGCGGCATAATAGACATTAAATTTCATGCCTAATTAGCAGAGTTTGAAAAATCTATTTTCATGGTCCGTCACATACCTATCTTTACGCTTTACATTATTTAACCCAGGCAGAAATATTATCGAAAATATTTACACTTTTATACAACAAAATCGCAACTTTTAGCTATCACCTTGACAATGATTAAATCTGATGACTACCATGTTGATAATTGGTAATAATTATTAAATAGCAATATTGATACTCAAATGCAAGAATTGTTAAGTATAAAATAAGTGTAGTTATGCCAATTTGTCATTGTAGAAGCTTGCACACAAAATTGTAAGCCACTCGGTGATCGTTTAATAGAATTCACTTAATGGAATGCAACTGCATGTGCAGGTATGAATATCTCACTCAATATAAGCGAATGGATGTTAAAGGAATGTGTTCAGAATTGACAACTGTCTTATTTGAGCAATCAAAATAATTCTGGCATGTGATACCGTTGTGGTCAAACCTGATGACTCTCGGTAAACACAGTAAGTGTACGCATTCAGCTTATATGGCACAGTAGTGTCAAGAACCGATGGCTGCCCAATTGGATCAAAGTCAGATATAGGTAAACTTACAAAGCTGAAACCTCAGTACAGACACTGGACACAAAGTTGCAGGTCACCCAGTGTTTTTTTAGTAAAGTTCACTGTGTGCGATGCGACTGTGTGTTCAAGTTTGGGGTGAATGAACAACTGTCTTAATTAAAATTAAGATTTAATTCCAGTTTATGCAGTATCGTTGTGATCAACCCGATGACTGTCATAAGTATGAAGTTAAAATAGTTTTCATTCGTATAATACAAAAAGTCCAGGCGTGGTCACTGACCTGAACGCTTTACTGTAAATGTGGGTTCAGTTTATATTGCACAATAGCTAGTTTTCAAAACCATGACTGGCCTTTTAGGTATAAGTCAGATATTGGGAAATGGACAAAGCTGACACCTCAGTACAGATAAAGTCCACTGGTCTGATATGGGCTGTATTGATATAGCATAGATGTGGCCAGAACCGTCGGCTGTCATATTTGATGTAAAAGTAAATATATGCGGGTAAACGCATCACTGTGAGACTTGAACTTGGCAAATACCTCAGTATAGAAACTGAACACGAAACGCATGTCTTTCAATTGAGCATTAAAAAGGTCAACTGAGTGAAATGCAGACGGACGTTCCAGTATGGTGTTCTATGATACAGTTATGGTCAAATCTGGAGACTATTATTAGTAATGACTGAATATCAATATTGAATTTTGAACACAAGAAAAGTTTGGTACGTCGGCGTAGATATCTGCATACAGAATTGTAAGCCACTCAGTGGAATTTTTTTAAAGTCCACTTTGTTGAATGCAGTTTAGTGTACAGGTATGACTATCTCAATATTGATGACTTGTCCCAGGAGAACTAAAAGTAGGGAATGTATTCAGATATGGCGACTGTCTTATGTAAACAATCAATATAATCTTAGTTTGCGTGATACCGTAGAGGTCAAACCAGATGACTGTCATAAGTACGTAATAAATATAGTTCTCATTAGTTAATATAGTGAAGGCTAGAAGTGATCACTGACCTGTTTAGTATACAATAAATACAGTTCCAGTTCATATGATACAGTAGTGTTCAGAACCAACAAAGACTGCCCTATCAGATATACGTCAGATGTAGGTTAAGTTTATGAAGCTGACACCTCGTTCCAGACACCGAGCACTCAAGTGCAGGTCACTCAGTGGAATGTTAGTAAAGTCCACCGAGTAGAATGTAGCAGGGTGCTTAAGTATAGAATGCACCCCGTTTTGACTTGTGTCCAAGTAAATAGACAATATAGGTTGTAAGTGACTTGAGTAGTTGGTGGAAATGGGTCTAGTTTGTATAATTCAATTAAGACCAATGACTGTCCTGTTGCGTAGACAGTAGATATTGGTCTGGTTGATTTGGTAGTTATCTCCGAAACAAATGTCTGTCTTAGGTAATTAATATATGTAGGTCAACTTTATCTGATACTTTTACAAACTAGAACTAATATTATGGTAAGATTCTTTAAAACCATATGAACTACTGATTCAATAACAGCAATGACACTACATTCCACAATGGGATTAACATTGGACGTCTTGTCACTTTGAAGCTACATTACTGAATGACAACAAAGGGAGGTTGTCAGCCAGTGAGCATATCAAGGGAGATAATATGTTACAACTATACATTAACCCAACAGATGCCTATGTACACGCAACAGGAAGACTACCAGTACAACACTCCTCCCCTGCCTGTTTAGAGCTATTTACATTTATAATTGAACAGATGGGGGTCTTGATGTCCAAACGGGTGGACATACAAATTATCTACAAACAATAGATTATTTACAAGAAGTCAGTGTCGTACTGGTAAGCTTTTTACAAAACTGTTGGGAAATGACAACAATCACCCCTTAACACGTTTAGAAACAAATCGTGTAGCCAGAAATGGACATTCAATAAAGCTCATACTACACGAGTGAGTTCAACAGAACACGTGTGTAAACATCGACAGATTCATTAACTGGAGCATGACAAGGTAGCAGAAATCACCTCCCTGTCAGACCTGTCTAGCCACTAAAACTGGCAATTAAAATGAATGCTGAGCCATGAATAAACATTTGAGACGAAAGTGATTTGCGCTTTTTACAAAATTTAGCAGATAGAGAACAATCATCCCCAAAAACTCGAGTCAAAATAAAACAGATTTCCAGTTGGAAACTTCTCTTATTGCTGAAATGGAAAATATCCAAATGTCAACGAATCTGGTGAGTGGATTCACTAAAGAAAGCAACAAAGGCCTTCTCTAAAATGGCACCACTCACAAAAAATGTTCACCGCCGTTAGAGAAGCTTACACTGCATGGTTCATAGTACTTTCGCACCCTGTTTAAAATAAAAATAAACTGACACAATGGTTTAAATCTTTTAAAACAAATTGTTAAAAGAATTGTTGCCGTGAGTAGTAAAAGGGTTTTGTGAATGAGTAAAATAGTACTGTATACTTTTAAAGACAATAGTGTGCGCTCGTGTTAGAATTGTATGGTATAATGTGATGGTCAATGCTGTTCTCGTAAGGTAAGGAAGCGATTAAGAACTCCCTACGGAAAACAATGTGTATGTGTATGCCTGTTGTGTAATGTGTTTGTATCTGTCTGTGTGTGTGTGTCGTCTAAGCTGTGAATGTTATCCGGGCAAGAAAGCGTATATAGCCTTCCAACACTGAGCGATGTAATGCATGCAGTTGGGTGTGTATGGTGATTATGTTCTGTTATGCAGCATTTATCTTATTTTCGGTTTCTGTTCCATATGTCATACCAGAAACACTGGTGCAGTGGTTAAGGATACGGGTGGTACTGACGGTAGATCAGTCCATGTGTAGACTGGTACATATGTCCTGCATTTAGAGCCGTGTCCATAAACAATGCAGGTGAAAGAAGTCTATTGGGAAACTGTTGCCCGTTACCAAAACCACAGATGGATGGTATTTGTCCATACACACCATATAACACTCTTTGAAACTGATAATGTGCATAACTGAGAGGATGTGGTGCTTTTCTGAACATTAATTGATCATCAGTTGCAAATGTGTTACCGCCTGTGTATTGTGGTGAAAACTGTGGTGGTATTCGGCTTTTCACGAACTGATTTGACATCACAAAAGTGGAAGGTACGTTGTTTTGCTCGTAAACATGCCTGTTTGGGTGTGATATCACATCGGTATTTGGAATTTCTCGCACATGGTATTGACTTAAACCCGTAACGTTGCTAAACTCCCTGGGCTGTGGTAATAATGGCTGAGTTTGTTTTGCACTAACCGTGGCTTGCAAACGAAATTTTTTATGACGTTTTCGTCTTTTAGGCCTTTTCACCTTTCGTCCCATGTGTGTGGAAGACAAACAGTTAGCAGACGTGTATGGAAATAAGTCCGGCGATGTTTTTTTCTTTCGT
This sequence comes from Pictodentalium vernedei, assembly GCA_031216915.1. Classification (NCBI taxonomy): domain Eukaryota; kingdom Metazoa; phylum Mollusca; class Scaphopoda; order Dentaliida; family Dentaliidae; genus Pictodentalium; species Pictodentalium vernedei. Next base: position 434,455,263 of record CM062296.1, on the reverse strand, counting down.
GTCTGACTGATTTCATCGGAGGATCCATCAAAGGAGCTTTGCTGAAAATTAAAAGCTGTTAAAACTTTTTCGATGAAATGAGTTGGTGTGTTGACAACAGCATCGCCCATGGTAGGTTCATCTTCTAATACTTGTTCGGTGTCGGAAAATTTTCTGTCCTTTCTCAAATCAATATCATATGAAAACATTTCTGATGGACTGTCCGCGTTACTCGTCGAAACTTTCTCTGTGATACCAGATGGTTTGCTCTGAATGTTTGAAAGATATTCTGGACAGTAAGCTATGTAGTTATGTCACTTGTGTCTGTTGACATAAATGAATTACAGTTGTTAGTGCCTGGCTGTATAGTATTTCCGTCTACTGGTACAGAGCTTTTATAATCAGAGCCGGCATCAACTACCGCCCCGAAATCAATGTCAGCAGGAATTGATGAATTTGTACAATTAGCATTCTCAGATTCTCTCCAGCTGGTAATATCTTCAGAGCCAGCACAAGTTGCCGTCCCTAAATTACTATCAGCCGGGAGTGAAGAATGTATTTTATTTTTCGCCACTGATACTTCTGGTGCTTCAGTGTCTTTATTCTCACTGCCGCTGGTGTCGTCAGAACTTTCATGTTCTGCTGCTTCAAGCAAATTACATAATCTTTCGAATTCTGTTTTTAATGACACCTTATCCCCAACTGTCGAAATGCTGAAATCCGTGTCAGTCATATCAGTGTTTACATGGAACTGACTACCACATGTAATTTTCCTTCACTCGGCTTTCCTACCAATATTCCCATTATCGGGAGCTTTTCAGTAAAGCTCTGTTTTACGTATGGTGGGCTGGATTGGTCACCAAAAGCCGTTGTCATCTTACTGTTCAGCTCAGCAAACTCTCGAAGAAAGTGCTTGTGAGTTAAGCAGTCTCGTTCTAGTTCATTGTATTTGTATTCCCAATGTTTTTGCATTAGTTGAATTTTATTGTGGTGCTTCTCTTGCAATGTAGCATATTTATGTGTGTAGCATTCTAACTTCTGCTCCTACTGTTTGTTGATTCTATGAATCTCGCCTTCGTGTTTCTGTAGTGGCACATAATGTTCATTTACATACGCCTCCCATTTTCTATTTGCATCTTCTTCTGCCATCCAATAGTTGTTTTCACATGATTTTTCTTTCATTTCCACTTCCTCCTCCAAATGTTTCATCTCCTCCCTCAAAAGCTGCACTATACTATACCAGTGGTCATTTTGCGGTGTATATTTGGTGTTTCGTGACGCTTTGTCATATGATGGGTGTATGAGGTTTATTTGCCCTTTCACCAACAGATGAGACCAATACTCAATCGGCAAGCCGGATTTTCGTACCAAATCAATCAGTTCCAGACATTGTTTCCTTTCCCTACATTTTAACAACTTGTATGCTGTTCGCTCATCGATGTTCTTTATTTGCTGAAACTCTTCGGCTGTGGCAATTTGGATATTTAGTACCTTCATATCTTTGGTGAAGTTTGCAATGACAAGAACAGACTAATAAAAAAGGTCTAAAACAAATACAATATTTGCAATGCAGAAGTGACTAAATTGAATTTTAAAAAACTGAAATGGATGTCAACATTTTACATGAGCTATTTCCAGCGTTAAGTGTACCAAATGTGATAGACAACAGAGAGCAACTGGGCTAAAAAATTGCATAAGAGTGAATACAGTCATTGAACAGTAGAGCTTGCAGTGAGCTGTACTCATAATTCATCGACCACAATGACAAAGTTTTCAAACAATGACTGACAAAACAATGGTGCAGTGCAAATGAATATCGCCGAGAATCACATCAAAAGACATACAATTTACAAACGACGAAATGTTTTGAATAATTTTTACACAATAATTTAAATAACTGAACAATTTTTCTTCTGTGGAAGAGCCAAACAAGATCGTTTTCAAAAGAACAAATTACAGTTTTTACACAAAATCAAATTTACAAATGGGAACTTTGAAACGAAAGAGCTCAAATTCCATGACAGAAAAACACACAACATTGAAAACAAAATACTGTTTTATCAGAAAATAACTAAACTCAATGTTCATGGAAACGATGGCAAAATTTGAGAATCAGGCAGCAATGAAGATCCGCCCGGTTCACGTATGCTCTCATATCCTTCCATGAAGAAAAAGAAAAAAAAACAGTTTTACAAAGCAGATGACGAAATGGCGAGAATAAAATCACAATATACAAACAAATTTCCTCGCAACCATTTTAAATCCCATCCTCGTCGCCAGTATGGTAAGATTCTTTAAAACCATATGAACTGCTGATTCAATAACAGCAATGACACTACATTCCACAATAGGATTAACATTGGACGTCTTGTCACTTTGAACCTACATTACTGAATGACAACAAAGAGAGGTTGTCCGCCAGTGAGCATATCAAGGGGGATAATATGTTACAACTATACATTAACCCAACAGATGCCTGTGTACGCACTACAGGAAGACCACCAGTACAACAATATTGATATAAGTCTAATTTGTTAGATACGATTGTAATTAAATCTGATGACTGCCCTAGTGAGTAAGTAGTAGATATGGGCTATGTTGATCTGGCATAGATGTGGGCAGAACCATTGACTGCCATGTTGGATGTAAATGTAAATATATCTCGGCAAACCACTCATTTGGAGACTCGAACACAAAAATGTAAGTCACCCGGTGGACCTTTAAAAGGTCCACTGAGTGGAATGCAGTTGGATGTTCAAGTATACTGTTAATTCAATGGTACGGTTATGGTAAAATCTGTTGACTATCATTGGTAATTACTAAATATCAATATTGATTCTTGAATTCAAGAATTGTTAGGTATAAAGTAGTATGATAAACAGTTTGACGGCCATGTTGGATGTAAATGTAAATATATGTAGGCAAACCATTCATTAGGAGACTCGAACACAAAAATGTAAGTCACCCGGTGGACCTTTAAAATAAATATCAGTATTGATTCTTGAATTCAATAATTCTTAGGTATAAAGTAGTATGATAAACAAATATATCAGTGTAGAAACTTGCACTTAAAACTCTAGGGAGCCCAGTGTAGTTTTAATAAAATGCACATAGTAGAATGCAGCTGGGTGTGCAGTTATGAATTTCTCCATATTGATGACGTGCCTGAAGAGACCTGGAAAATTAAGTCTAATTCCTGTGGTGTATTAATGGTCAAGACTGACGACTGTCCTGAGTAATTGATAAATATAGGCCTAGTTTGTGTGATAATTTATGACTAGAACAATCACCTGTCCTATTAAATAAACAGTAAATAAGGATCAGATTCCAGGATACAGTTGTTGTTGAGATAAGGCGTCCCCTGAGTTTCAATCTGTCCCATGTGCCGGTAGGCACAAAGAACACATTACAGCTCGGGAGACGGTATATCTGACATAAGTATTTGATAAATATGGGACTTGATTTCTAGTTTGTATGATAGAATTGCTATTAAACTGAGGACAAACGTGTTGAATAAACAGTAAGTAAAAGATAAGGGTCTGGATTTATTTATTTATTTATTTATTTATTTATTTATTTATTTATTATTTTAATGGGGTTTAACGACACTTTCAACAGCAAGGGTCAACTCGCGTATGAATGGGTCTGGGGTCACCTTGTGTCTGAATGGGTCTGTGAATAAGGATCTAGATCACAGGATACAGTTGTTGTTGAGATTTAGCGTCCCCTGAGTTCCAACTTGTCCCATGTGCCGGTAGGCACATAGAACACATTGCAGCTCAGGGGACGGTATATCTGGCATAAGTCTTTGATAAATATGGGTCTGGATTTCTAGTTTGTATGATACAGTTGCTATTAAACTGAGGACACACATGTTGCATAACAGTAAGTAAAAAATATGGGTCTAGATTTATTTATTTATTTATTTATTTATTTATTTATTTATTTATTTATTTATTTATTTATTTATTTATTTATTTAATGGGGTTTAACGACGCTTTCGACAGCCAGGGTCACCTCGTGTCTGCATGGGTCTGGAATATATGATACAGTTGTGGTCAGAACCATTCATTGTCACGTTAGGTATAAGGTAAATGTATGTACTCAAGCCCATCAGTATATCAACATAAACAAAGTACAGTGGGTCACTCATGAGACTTTTGATGTGCACATGAAAGTTTTTGTTTCCATAGTTTTTGATAAATATGGTTCTGGATTTCTAGTTTGTACCATACAGTTGCTATTAAAAAATATAGGTCTGGATTTATTTATTTATTTATTTATTTATTTATTTATTTATTTATTTATTTATTTATTTATTTAATGGGGTTTAACGGCACTTTTGACAGCCAGGGCCACCTCGTGTCTGAATGGGTCCGGGGTCACCTTGTCTCTGAATGTGTCTGTAAATAAGGATCTAGATTCCAGGATACAGTTGTTACTGAAATATAGCGTCCCCTGAGTTCCAATATGTCTCATGTGCAGGTAGGCACATAGGACACATTGCAGGGGACGGTATATCTGACGTAAGTATTTGATAAATATGGGTCTGGATTTCTAGTTTGTATGATACAATTGCTATTAAACTGAGGACAATAATGTTGAATAAACAATAGATAAAAAATATTTTATTTATTTATTTATTTATTTATTTATTTATTTATTTATTTATTTATTTATTTATTTATTTATTTATTTATTTATTTAATGGGGTTTAAACGGTACTTTCGACAGCCAGGGTCGCCTCTTGTCTGAATGGGTCTGCAAATAAGGATCTAGATTCCAGGATACAGTTGTTGCTGAGTTATAGCGTCCCCTGAGTTCCAATCTGTCCCATGTACAGGTAGGCACATAGAACACATTGCATGGGACGGTATATCTGACAAAAGTATTTGATAAATATGGGTCTTCATTTCCAGTTTGTATGATACAGTTGCTATTAAACTGAGGACAGACATGTTGAATAAACGGTAGATAAAAAATATGGGTCTGGATTTATTTATTTATTTATTTATATTTATTTATTTATTTAATGGGGTTTAACTACACTTTCGACAGCCAGGGTCACCTCGTGTCTGGATGGGTATGGAATATAGGATACAGTTGAGGTCAGAACCATTCACTTTCACGTCAGGTATGAGGTAAATATATGTACTCAAACCCATCAGTATATCAACATAAACAAAGAACAGTGGGTAACTCATGGGACTTTTGATGTGCACATGTAAGTATTTTTTCCATAGTATTTAATAAATATGGGTCTGGATTCTAGTTTGTACTGTTGACTGGATGCTGTTATTATTTTACGACTAAGGACGAAAATGTGCAGGATAGCAGATGACTGCCAGGGCTGTCGGTTTTGACGGCCATGCCTATCGGATTTGAAGGAAAGTACCTATGGCTCGCTTTTCGAACAACTGAAATATTCCAGACGATTGAATCTAAAATATCATAAACATTCATTTTCTTTGAATTAAGGCAAGAAGTACTTCTCAATCTTGAATTGATTTGACCGAAACTTTAACCCTAGCTGACGACACTTGCAAAAAAATTATTGAATAACTAATTTTTTCATTTTTTGTCTCAAAAAGATAGGTTATGACCCCTCATTGGAACGAGCTAGATGAGCTCGTTCCAACTGGGGGTCATAACCTATGTTTTTGAGACAAAAAAACTGAAAAAATAATAAAAATTAATTGGCGATTTTTGAGAATAGCGCTGGCCGGTTTTGGCCGATACGTTGGGTAAAGGGTTAACGGCATTACAATACTATTTGGCATGTTTGTAAACTAAATACTTATGAATGAAGACTCCTCACTGCTGTAGTTTTATGATTACCTCGCGTAGTTCCACCAATTACCTTAATATAGTGGTAAGTGCTTATTGATTGGAACAGAAAGAATATACGTATATCTATATGATAAAAGGGATACCACATCACATCAACGATAGTTTGTGCCCAAACTCCACTAAAAGTGGGCAAACAAACAGCTGATAACAGCGTTGAATTCCTTACAGAATTAGACTGCGATCCTGGATGCTTGGGTAAAACAGCGAGTTAATGTTTGGTGACGAGAGTGGCTATTTGCTATTGGGAAAACACAACTCAGTTGTAACTTAATTTTGTTCTGGACCAGTGGCGGATTCCAGCCCATGCTAAAACAGGGTCGTTCTAGTCACAATTTCTCCAACTAAATACAGCAGTAGTGGATCCAGAACCTCGCTAGAGATGTGTGTGTGTGCTTAGCGGTGGGCGGTTATAATCTCTTGAAAGAAAGAATCTAAATGTATCGTATAAACTGAAAAAAAGCTCGACATTTTGCAGTAATGCAATACAATAGTCCAAGTGATCACAAAATATTTAAGGGTGTTGCAGACTATGTGGGCGTTGCAAGCGGGGCGATGAGTTAATAGTTAAATAGTTTTGGTTGCTTCCATGGTGGACCAGATGTTCTTGACGTGTCACGCTCGATATTCCCTGAAAAAAAATTCAGTGTAACACAACATACGTTGTCCTGTGAGATCAGCGGTACAAAAAGTAGATACTGTTGTTTTATTCATGTACTCTAAAGGGGTTAGTGGGGGAGATTGCCCCCCCCCCCCCCCCCCCCCCCACACACACACACACTTTGATCCGCAACTTTACAAATCGGTATGAAGTCAACATCCCAACTTATATCGTCTTAAAGATCGACTCTCGATAAAGTTGAAATTGTTAGGCGCTGGGGAAAACAACTATGTGCTATGACATCAGTATAAAATAAAGCCAATTTTCCTCTTCTTACTTTTAATAAACGCATTCGTTCATTAAAATAGCAAAAGAAAACTTGGCTAAATATGGCAAGCTAATTACAAGCAACTGGATTAAAGATAATCCGTCATTAAGAATACATATCAGTATTACAGCTTCCAACACCTAACCCTTTACCTAACATGAAAAGCAGACGACACTTGCAAAAATAATTCTTGAATAGCTATTTTTTGTCTCAAAAACATAGGTTGTGACCCCCTCGTTGGAACGAGCTCGACGACCATAAGCTCGACGGCCATAAGTTACGGTTTTGGCCGTCACGTTTGGTAAATGGGTTAAGCATCCACTTTGGCTCTTTGTTTAGCAAATCTGTTTTTAGAATAATTTGCAAGTTTGTATTCTTCCGAGGAAAAAATTAGCAAATCTAACCCCCTACACTTCTTTTACATTAATGGAAAGGACAGTGCACATATTATATGTCGCGATGCGCACATTGTTGATACAACGAACACAAAAAAGTTACGAACATCAAACGATGGTGAAAAGCAGTTTTCTTATTTTTAAAAGGGATTTCAACAGAGAATAATCGTCAGACGTTCAAATTTATCAGGAAAAAAATGTAAAAAAAAACAGCATCTGTATTTTTATACTACTCTACAGGAAAATACCTGAAGTTTGTGAAATGATACGGATACCGTTAATACAAATTTGCAAACATTTCGAAATTTCATTCTTTATTTGAAATTCCCTTACTCTTGGTGTTACATTTAATGACGGCTCTTGGAAATTAAGGGGAGCTAACTTCCCCGCTAATCTCTTACAGTGACGGAAATTGTCAGTCATGTTTACGACAAAATGAGAAATAACATGCTTACATTTGTATAGCTGATAACTAAATGCAACAGTCGCTTGTTTATGGATGGGTTTGGAAGAATTTATTTTTGTTTCGTGTCCAGAATGATAGCTTCATTTTGTTACCGCGCCATGTGTGTTTGTACTTTCATGATAATTCCATCTTCTGTCTTCTTCAGCAACGCCAACGGGGAAACTACCAGTCTTGGAGATAGATGGCAAGCCTTACCCACAGAGTCATTCACTAGCAAGACATTTGGCACGGAAGAACGGTATGTATTCGTGTTACTTTCCAGACTTTTTGTCTGTTAACTTTCTACAAACAGATGACAAATAACTAAAATTCCGTGCTGCAAATGATTTCCATTGTCCAAAGTAGTAGGAGCTGCACCGTTCATGCCAGTTTACCCTGATCTCGAGGTCATTTGCGCCCAAAGCGCCCAGGCCTTTTTAGGCTCCCCTCACCCCTCCCTGTGCCCAAGCCCGTTAGGCCCCCCTCACCCCTCCCTGTACCCAAGCCCGTTAGGCCCTCACCACCACTGCGCGCAAACCCAGTTAGTCCCTCCTTCGTGCCTAAAACCTGTTAGGCGCCCCTCCCATGCCCAGAGCCCTTTTAGGCCAGTCGTACCCTCTGTGTGCCCAAGCTGGCGGCCCAAGATGGCGGCTTTCCCCATGATATCTGTGACGTGGCTACCATAATACATAAAGTGGGAGGACTCTCCCTCCCTCCCTGTACCCAAAGACTATTGGGACTAAAGATGGCGGCCCAAGATGGCGGATGACAAGATGGCGTCTTCCCCATAATATCTGTGACGTGGTTACCATTATACACACAGTGTGAGGGATCCCCCCTCCATCCCTGTACCCAAAGCCTTTTGGGGCCCAAGATGGCGGTCCAAGATGGCGGATGACAAGATGGCGGATGACAAGATGGCGGCTTCCCCATGATATTTGTGACGTGGCTACTATAATTTATAAAGTGGGAGGGATCCCCCTTCCTCCCTGTTCCCAAACCCTATTGGGACCCAAGATGGCTGTCCAAGATGGCGGATGACAAGATGGTGGCTTCCCCCATGACGTGGCTACCATAATATACAAAGTGGTAGGGATACCCCTTCCTGTACCCAAAGCCTATTGGGACACAAGATGGCGGCCCAAGATGGCGGATGACAAGATGGCGTCTTCCCCCATGATATCTCTGACGTGTCTACCATAATACATAAAGTGGGAGGACTCCCCCTCCCTCCCTGTACCCAAAGCCCATTGGGACCTAAGATGGCGGTCCAAGATGGCGGATGACAAGATGGCGTCTTCCCTCATGATATCTGTGATGTAAACAAGCTACTCTGCCAGTGATTTAAATATTAAAATTAAAAATTAAAAGATTCAAATTCAAAAATCTCGCTCTTGTTTTCCGAAATATACAATGTGTTTGGGTTAATATTGTACCGAGATATTTTCAAAGTACTCAGTTAAGAGGATTATCTTGTTTGTGTAAACACTGTTGTGATAAATAGATTATCTGACCTACACAGGTGTACGTTATCTTCATTCGTGTAACCTTTATTGACAAAGTTACCCTGACTGGGCTTTATCAAGCATTATTATTGCCGAGAGCGTATCTGGGCAAGAAGAAGCTTATTAATCTGTTAACACGTAATCAGTTTTCTTCGGTTGGGTAGAGAGTTACATGATGCCGTCTATAGCCAAAATGGAATGAACAACTCTAAATTTTTCTGTCTATTCAGTTTTTTATTTTCACATAAAATCAGTTTTTTACAAAGTAGTTAATTGGTTTTACAAGCAGTTAAAATGGAATTTTAATCAGTTTTAAAAACACACATAATTAAATGTTCAGTAACTGACTCGTGGTCAGTTTTTTTTGTTTTTTTTTTGTTTTTCTGGACTTTCTCTAGTTATCATCTAAAGCTGTCTCCACATTCCATTCCACTTTCGCAGACTTTTTCAGTGGATTTTCTTTAAAGACTAATCCATCGCAGCTTTGCAGAGATATTGTTTTTTGGAATAAAAAAGTCCATACACTCTGTATTTCCGATCAAGCCTCTTGGGATATTTTGATCTTTAAGGATATTTGCCAAACTTTTCCAGCCTGTCGATTGAAAATCTTTTCTTTTTCACAGCAGATCATTTATTAGATCACACATATTGGAGCCCGAAACTGCAATGCCGTTATACACGAGTCAATCTCATGTGAGAATTTGAAGTAATCAATGATCAACAGGCTGGGGTAGAATCCACCCTATCATGGTATATAATTGTCCAATCAGCGATTGACAGGTAGGGGCAGCACCCATCCTATTCCTGTATATAAATTGAAGAGCATTGTCCCCACCCCACAAATCTTTTAGGTCGCTTCGAAAAGATGAATTCACGCTATGTCTGTGAATTGTGTCAAAAATCTTACTCTCATAAAACTCATTATTATCGACACAGACGACAATTACACAAAAATGTAAATTTTAAACAACCTATAAGCGGAGCGAACACCAGTACAGCCGAGTTAACAACCAGATCTAACTGTAACGAGCTACTCTATCCTTCAGTGCATATGAAATCAGCCTTTAGTTGGAACAATGCATTAACAAGTGGTAATATTTTGGGGCTTGCAAATAAGCTAGAACCAGTAAAACCGCGATTGGTGGGGGAATCACTGAGGGAAAAACCTCTAGATGACTCACCCAGCCTACCCCCAAGCAGAATTCAGTGTACTGAACCATGGGGGAGTGAACAGTTACGGGAAGTACACACACACCTTAATGTTGTAGCTGTCACACCCATAGACCAGGGTATGAGACCAATTACTGAATCTTTAACATCGAGTTTTAAAGAGAAAGGGGTGTTCTACAAGAAAATATTTCAGCGCCATTCAAACTTACGCAATGGAAACATCAAACCACACTCCTTAAAGACTAGTTTTTCAGTGGAAAATGAGCCCGCTATCGACTGGTTGGACTGTATACCAGAATCTATGAAGCGCAGGGCACTTTTGTTACTCCAGATAATAAAGAATATACCTAATTTATCCTGGGATGAGAAAGTGTGATCTAATAAATGGTCTGCTGCAAAAAAGAAAAGATTTTCAACTGACAGGCTGGAAAATTTTGGCAAATATCCTTAAAGATCAAAATATCTCAAGAGGCCTGATCGGAAATAAAGAGCGTATGGACTTTTTCATTCCAAAAAACAACATCTCTGCAAAGCTGCGATAGATTAGTCTTTAAAGAAAATCCACTGGAAAAGCCTGCAAAAGTGGAATGGAATGTGGAAACAGCTTTAGATGATAACTAGAGAAAGTCCAGAAAAACAAAAAAAAACTGACCACGAGTCAGTTACTGAACATTTAATTATGTGTTTTTTGTATGATTACCAGTAAAATTATTGTAAAAGACTACTTATTGTTGTAAAAATTACTTATGGTGCAATTGTAAAATCACTTTTAAAACTAATTAAAATTCCATTTTAACTGCTTGTAAAACCAATTAACTACTTTGTAAAAAAACTGATTTTATAAAAATAAACTGAATATATAGAAAAATTTAGAGTTGTTCATTCCGTTTTGGCTATAGACGGCATCATGTAACTCTATACCCAACAGAAGAAAACTGATTACGTGTTAACAGATTAATAAGCTTCTTCTTGGTCAGATACGCTCTCGGCAATAATAATGCTTGATAAAGCCCAGTCAGGGTAACTTTGTCAATAAAGGTTACACGAATGAAGATAACGTGCACCTGTGGAGCTCAGATAATCTATTTATCACATAAGTGTTTACACAAACAAGATAATCCTCTTAACTGAGTACTTTGAAAATATCTCGGTACAATATTAACCCAAACACATTGTATATTTCGGAAAACAAGAGCGAGATTTTTTAATTTGAATTTTTTAATTTTTAATTTTAATATTTAAATCACTGGCAGAGTAGTTTGTTTACGTCACAGATATCATGGGGAAGACGCCATCTTGTCATCCTCCATCTTGGACCGCCATCTTAGGTCCCAATGGGCTTTGGGTACAGGGAGGGAGGGGGAGTCCTCCCACTTTATGTATTATGGTAGACACGTCAGAGATATCATGGGGAAGACGCCATCTTGTCATCCGCCATCTTGGGCCGCCATCTTGGTCCCAATAGGCTTTGGGTACAGGAAGGGGTATCCCAACCACTTTTTGTATTATGGTAGCCACGTCACAGATATCATGGGGGAAGCCGCCATCTTGTCATCCGCCATCTTGGACCGCCATATTGGGTCCCAATAGGCTTTGGGTACAAATAGGGAGGGGGATCCTCCCACTGTGTGTATTATGGTAGCCACGTCACAGATATTATTAGGGAAGACGCCATCTTGTCATCCGCTATCTTGGGCCGCCATCTTTGGTCCCAATAGGCTTTGGGTACAGGGAGGGAGGGGGAGTCCTCCCACTTTATGTATTATGGTAGCCACGTCACAGATATCATGGGGGAAGCCGCCATCTTGGACCGCCATCTTGGGCATAAAGGGGGTACGACTGGCCTAAAAGGGCTCTGGGCATGGAGAGGGGCGCCTAACAGGTTTTAGGCACGAAGGAGGGACTAACTGGGTTTGGGCGCAGTGGTGGTGAGGGGGCCTAACGGACTTGGGCACAGGGAGGGGTGAGGGGAGCCTAAAACAGGCCTGGGCGCTTTGGGCGCAAATGGCCTCGAGGTCAGGGTAAACTGGCATGAACGGTGCAGCTCCTACTACTGTCCAACTTGGAATATAACCAATTCATTCTTGTTTGACAGAGCTCAACGAGCTCAATGAACCCTATCAAACGAGACTGAATTGGTTAAATTCCTAGTTGCATTATGATAAAAATAATTGCAGCTTGAAATATTGATAATTTGACATCAGGTTGCTGGGGTTAAATTGTGTTTATCGACGCCCATAGACAGCTTTATCAAGAGTTGGAGTTAAGGCCAAAAGCTCGTTGAGTGGGATTTGCAAAGAAAAAGATAAGCCTGCTTTTGTAAGTACCTAGATGGATCTTTGGGGGAGAGGCCGTGCATTATTGATCAAAGTGAGATCATAGTCACTGTAGTTGAGGGCGAAATCCGGAAAGATGAGGAAAGAGGGCGCCAAATCTGCAGCTCAGGTGTAACGGATACCGTGGAACATTTCATTTTAAAATGCCCTAATTATTTATTTATTTATTTATTGGTGTTTAAGGTCACATACTTATGCACAATAGCTAATCATGACCGTGACAGTTTTATGGGTGGAGGAAGCCGGAGTACCCGAAGAGAACCACCGAGCAACGACGAGCAGCTGCCAACTCTTCAACATCGTATCGCCACACTGCAGCACAGGCGGGATTAGATTGGTTGAAGACATGCGCACCATCGACGTGCAGTACGCCTTAGTACACGGCGCCATCGTGCCCCCATGTGGACAATCGGGGTTAAGTGCCTTGTCCAAGGACACAACACGGGAGCCCGAATCGATCGCTCAGACGGTCACCCATCCGAGGATTAACCGGGCTCGACGTTGCTTAAGAGAACCGGTTACCGCAACGCCACCGCGCCTCCAAAATGCCCTAAATATTTGCTTAGAATAAGACTCTGAGAAACTAATGGAATAATAGGACGAAAACATGAGAGATAAGTGGATGAGGGGTGACATAAGGGGAGGGCTAATATTATATTTGGGGAGATTGAGAAAGCGCCAGTGGCGGAAAATTATAAAACAACTTGTGTTTTGAAAGCTGTGAGATTAGGAGGGAGAGTTGGGGGATACCACATGATATCGGGGTAAATGTTGGCCTCCTCGGCAGAGGAACCACGGCATATCAGCGGAAGGCCCAGTTATCATTATTATTACATGAGGGGTGAAGACCATAATTATGAAAATATTTCCGACCGAAACTTAGCCATGAAGTCAACAATAGAAAGCATTTTCGCCGTTACTTTTGTCGGAAATCCCAAGATTTTGCCCCCCCCCCCCCCAACACACACACACACACACATCAATATTAATATTTTGCCTGTAATTGACAGTTGGTAATAGTTTTATCCTGATCAGTCTCGTCTTACCACACGAAAAATGCCATCGATCGTCTACACTGCTGAAATGAAGTTGTGTGCAAAAGAGAAGCACACGTGCATTAACTGTCAACGGACCTCCGGTTTCAAACTTGAGGTCCGGAGGCTGAACTTTGCTTTTGCATTTTAGGCTATTTTATAAAAAAAAATCATTATATGTGTCGTTCTTTTTACTCTTCACCTTACACGACTAGCAGACGAAAATGAAACACTGTTAAATTCTGAATTGCTCCCACTTGGGCAACTAGGATTAAGAGTCTTTCCCAAAGCCGCAACGCAAATGATGTACATGTGTCGGAATCAAACTTACGACATTTCGACCTGAAGTTCAACGTGCCAACCAATGAGCCACCTTGAGCCATAGGCAGTCTTTGTGCATCGTGGCAATGTGATAGACGCCACTTAAGTTAGCTGTTTTCATTTCAACTAAATACACTAGGTATGGTAAACATGACGAGACCCGCGGACCACTCAAACAAAACAGGTTATTCAAATGTCAGTAGAAGGTAATAAATTTATTTATGTATTATTGGTGTTTAAGGTAATATATTTCTGCACAATAGCTGATCAATACCAGCACAGTTTTACGGATGGAGGAAGCAGGGTTAGCATTGATTGAAGGCAGGGACCCCATCGATGTGCAGTACACGTTAGTACACAACGTCACCCTGCCCCCACGTGGGCAATGGGGGTGAAGTGTCTTGCCCAAGGACACAACGCGGTTGCTGCAGGTGGGATTCCTACCGAGATCCTCTAGGTGGGATTCTAACGAGATCCTCTCGGCCTGCAGCCTGCACCTCTATCTATTGAGCCACCGCGCCCACTGAAGGTAACGAATAAGACAAACAATACTGCAAGGCAGTTAACAGTGTCCTCAATGTCTTACGAACAAGAGAGTGGGAATTTGAATATCACTGTTTATTTAATGATTAAGAATGTCATATCGTTTCCCGTGTTGAAACGTATCCACAATTTAACCCAAAGAATAGCAAATATGCTGACTCAGAGCGTTTGTTTAACACTCTGTCTAAAGCGACAAGCAGACCACATTTGTAAAACAGTTTCTTCAATAACTGAATATTTTCATTCTTTTTCTCAAATTCAAAGCTTATGACCTCTCATTGGAACGACCTCGACGGGATCGTTCCAACGAGGGGTCATAAACTGTGCTTTCTAGGCGAAATTTGTAAAATAATAGAATTTCAATGCAGATTATTTTCTGAATAATACTGGCAGTATATATAGGGTGCGGGGTAGCTCAGTGGTTACGGCACTCAAAACCGAAATGTCCACCGTTAGATCCCCGCTAGGGACAACTGGGATGTGTCCTTGGTCAAGGCACTTAATCCGCTGACCCACGTGTGGACACGATGGCGATGTGTGCGAAGGCGTACTCCACGTCTATGGTGCACTTGCATTCAATCAATTCTAACCCTGCTTGTGTGGAGTTGATACGTTGAGGAGTCTGACATTACTAGCCGCCAATATTAAATAAAAACAGAGACCAATACCCAAAAGGTAATATATAGTCACTCAATATAATTTTGACGCACTAAGTCGTTGCGTCAAAATTATACTACTCAAAGTTTGCTAAGCACCAAGTATATCCAACTACCCGTTTTACATTTTAGTTGAAATATTGTGATAAAAAGTGCATATATTTTTTATTTAATTATATCTTTAATGACTTAAGAACAGAAATTAAGATTTTATTTGTGTTTGACATTATTTTTAGCCTTTGAATACGATAACCGTGGAAAATGGATATTATTAGTAAAAGAGGAAATGGGAGGAAGGGGATGTTGTTCTATTCTTGGACCAGCATGGCACCAAGCTCCTGGTCACTTCTTGGCTGGACTGGACGGGCTGAAATTGCAAGCCGCAACTCATTCCAGACATGTTCGATTGGATTGAGGTCAGGGGATCTTGCTGGCCAGTCCATACGCTCAATTCCCTCCCTCTGTCGGTACTACCCGACAGCGTGGCCAACATGAGGACGGGCATTATCGTCCATCAGAATGAATCTATCACCCACTGCACCTGCATACAATCTGATTTGGACATCCAGGATCTCATCAATATACCGCTGTGCAGCCAATGCACCACGTTCAAGGACACAGGCTTCTGTATATCCATGCCTGCGGATGCCGCCCCAGACCACGACTGACCCTCCACCATGGCGGTCATGCTCAGCAATGTTGGCTGCATGGAATCGCTCTCCTGACCTTCCCCATACCCTAGACCGCCTATCTGTGTGGTTTAGGCAGTACCTTGACTCATCTGTAAAAAGGACAGGTCGCCAATCTTCTCTGGTCCATCCAACGTGGTCTATGGCCCATTCATATCGTGCCTGGCGATGCTTCTGAGACAGCGGAGTGCGAATACATGGTCATCTCGATCGGAGACCACCTTCGTGCAACCTTGCCCGGATAGTCTGCGTCGAAACATTTACGCCGGATGCATTCTTAAGGTCACTGCGAAGCTGGGTTGCTGTGGCAAAGCGGTTCCTACGGGCCGGAATGATCAAAAACCTGTCTTCAGCTGCTGATGTTGCCCTGTCTCTGCCACCACCATGCCGTCTTACTGGTGTCATACTGCTGAAATCTTGCCCAGTCAAGCCCTGGTGATCGCCGTATGGTGCACACGAAGGGCTTCACCAACCTGGCGGTGGGTAGCCTTTTGCTCCACCATCCCTACAGCCTGCTACATTTCTGCTTCAGACAAATGTCTGCTTACATTTGCATTTTCCATATTCAATCATTAAATCACAAGGGTTTGTGTTGAAGTGAAGACTGAATACCCTGCACATGTCATGTACATGTAGACAGTACATGAAAACATCATGAAAATCAAGGGGTACATGCTTTCCATGCCTGTCAAGAGAGCTAATGTAAACACTGGGGACCATCTCAATACATCCCTCAATCATATCCACCAAAAATATCGCAAATATGTCACAAGCAAATTTCACAATGATGTGTCAAATAATTGGTGCTTAGCACACTTTGAGTAGTATATAATCAGCGATTTTATTTCAGGGTGATTATTCGTTCTACTCTAATCAACAGCTATGCTTGTTTTACAGCAAGGCTACAATTTAAAGTAACACACTGTATCGAAATTTCAAATTCAGAAGAAATAGTTTCAATTGTCACCTTTTCACATTGCGCGCAACCCGCACATCGTTTCAGTGTCTAAAAGCTGTTTCTTGGCAGGTAGGAGAAAAGAAAAGGTCTCCTATAGTGACTACTGCATCATCAAGCGACAGTCCCCGAAAAGGAGCCATCACTGTTGCTGTTAATAACCGAGACTCTTGTATGTGAACAAATAAGAAGATAATCAAAACATGCCCGTATATTTAATATTTTTGTGGTAGAGTTCAAGCCCAAAGTCTTGAAATGACACTGAACTGTGAAAGGGGCATGTTTTCAACAAAACAGCTGCATCTCAGAAAACACGGCGGACAAATTATCAGCTTATATTACAAATGGTCCAAATTTTAAAAGTTTCTTCAAACTTTCCAATGTCTCTGAAAGAATATCGAGAAAAATAAATTAGAAAATCTGAATAAGAATACGTTCAAAACCACCTAATTTTTCTCTTAACCCTTTACCTAGCATGAATTGCAGACGTCACTTGTAAAAAACAATTCTTGAATAACTAATTTTTTTCATTTTTTGTCTCAAAAACAAAGGTTATGACCCCTCATTGGAACGAGCCCGACGAGCTCGTTCCAACGAGGCGTCATAACCAATGTTTTTGAGACAGAAAATGAAAAAAATAATGAAAATTAATTGGCGATATTTGAGTATAGCGCTGGCCGGTTTGGGCCGTTACGTTGGATAAAGGGTTAAAATTATCGCTGAGGACACTTCGTTGGAACCAGTTTGTCAAGCTGAAACCGGGTTGTTGGTCACTGCGGGAGAAAAAGTTCTCAAACCTTAAGGGACTTTTCAGAATAATGAAATGTATCAGTCGTTATTCTTGTGATAGTACCCCATACTTACTAAAACTGATGCCCACCTGCGGCAACCGCGTTGTGTCCTTGGGCAAGACACTTCACTCCCATTGCCCATGTGGGGGCACGGTGACGCTATGTACTAAGGCGTACTGCACGTCGATGGTGCACCTGTCTTCAACCAATGCTAACCCTGATTGTGTGGAGTTGGTATGTTGGGGAGTTGACAGTTGCTCGCCGTTGCTCGGTGGTTCTCTCCGGGTACTCCGTCTTCCTCCACCCGTAAAACTGTCACGGGCATGGTTAGCCATTGTGCAAAAATATGTGACCTTAAACACCAATAAATAAATAAATAAATATTACTAAAACGGATGCGTCCATGCATCAGCGCAAATAGTCACAGCCAATGTTTTAACCCCCAAATGATCATAAAAGTTATACAAACCAGAGATTAGGAAATTATATTCTAGCCCAATATTTCTCGTGGCACTAGCTCTGGAGGTACTTTGGGATATATCTAATGTAACCATTACAATATATACACTCTAATCAGTTGTGTTAACAATTAACCCAAATCGACTGGTTTGAGAGACATTATTGTCTGGTACAAGATAGCCGTGTTGTCGCACCGTTTTCGTGGCTTCTCGTAGTGTTAATTAAACGTCACTGGCCCTTTAAGGCATAATTCCGACTCAAGTTGACCCTTTTTACTGCAATAAAACAAGTGCCCAAACTTGCACGTTACAATCTAAGTGCCTAGACAGAAGTTTCTACACAAGTCTTGGCTGCCTTTGGAAGCAGCCAAGACTTGCCTAGAGACAAACTTCAATGGCGTCAGAGGGTGGCTACAACGTCAAGTAAGTGCTTGTTAAATGTAACATGGTTGTGTTATCCGCAACGTTCAACATCATGTGCACAACTTTAAGAAGTTGCTAAACAGTTGTGTTGCCACAATATTAACTTTTATAGTAGGCCATGTATCAATTGTAATATTATTAATAATATGATAAATCCGAGTTAAAAACAAAACTTTAGGTTAAGAACACCTTGAAATGTGACTGCGTACAGTCGGTATCGAGTGGCATATCTTCGTTGCTTTGCAAATCGAAGAAACTAAGCAACCATTTCAAAAGTGCTGCATTAATATAAAAAAAGTTTTGTCAATACCTGTGCCTCACGTGTTGGCAAAGTTGAGTTATGCGAACGGAAATGAAAGACATATAATGCGATTGGCGGTTACTGTAATCGTTCGCTCCCTACTTCACCCCACACGTGTTTATTGTTTTGGAAACAAATGTGACGTTTGCCCACCCCTACGTGACCAAACATAGGGAATGCTGATAAAGTTTTTACTGAAGTAGAGTCATGTCAAATTTCGTTGAAAATGAAGCAGTTTTTGTGTTTCCGCCATCATCTGAACATCATCTGTCTCGACTTGTAATACGATTTACTATACCCGACTCCCTCCCTGTCACAAAAAATGAACGAAAGCCAAAAGTAATTTTAAAAGCAAAGAACTGATAGAGGTCTGATATCTCAAGTTCTTCTGGGAAACGTAACTTAACCCTTTACCTAAAATAACGTCAAAACCGGCCAGCGCTATTCTCAAAAATCGCCAGTTAATTTTCATTATTTTTTCATTTTTTGTCTCAAAAACATAGGTTATGACCCCTCGTTGGAACGAGCTCGTCGAGCTCGTTCCAACGAGGGGTCATAACCTATGTTTTTGAGACAAAAAATGAAAAAAATTAGTTATTCAAGAATTATTTTTGCAAGTGTCATCTGCTTTTCAGGTTAGGTAAAGGGTTAAAAGCATAATATCGGGAGTATGTATAATATTTAGGTAAGCTCAAGTATAATTTTCGGTGGCAATATGTAAACGCGTTCAAAAAGTCTATGTTTGAGGACTGCAAAAAGAATGGAGTTAATAAACTGAGAACTTACAGGTTGTTTAAAAATGACTATTCAGTGGAAACGTACTTCGTGGAAGCGAACTCGGCAGAAGACTGGAAAATTTTCACTAAGCTTCATATCAGCAATCATAAGTTAGCTATTGAGAAATGGCGACATTATCAACAGGCGAAGCCTGTTATCGACAGGATATGTACTCACTGCGAAGCTAACTCTTGGAAAATAGAAAAGGAACACCATTTTCTTAAGGAATGTACACATTATTCAGAGCTTCGATCAGAACTATTTGTTCTGATCAACAGTGAGATCGACGGTTTTAGTTGTCGGAGTAAATTGGAGAAATTCAAATTTATATTTGAAAATAGAAACCCCAGTTTATGCCCAAAATTCTGCAGCGTGATCCGGGATTTTTTCGCCAGACGATTATAATATGCTTAATGATGTGTATAGGAAATTCTAGTTCACATCACCACGTTCTTTCGGGTATCAAATTAATAAATATATAGTACTTTGATCATGGAAAATTGGTGGATGAAATTGTAATGATTTGAGTACTACTTTTGTTCATGTTACTTTTTACCCGCATACTGTCCTGCAGAGGATGCTTTATGCTAATAAATGTTATGTTTAAAAAAAATGTTAGCATCTTCTTTTACGTACACTGCGCATCCAGCGATGGTGTCAGCTGGAAGACTGATAATTTGGCCATGCTGTGTCCTGGTTGAATATCATTGTTTATTGATTATTGTCAGAACAGTTTGTTTGTATCTTTGTATTCATCAATCAATCACTCACTCGCCCCTTCACGATTCAACCAGACGCCCACACATCCGCCCAACTCATTCACTCTGTGCGCACCCGAATGCCCGCCTGTCTGCCACCCGCTCGCTCGTTCATTCACACTCGCTTACTGTTTTTAAACTATTTTTCAAAAAGGGCTAGCTGGGAAAAATGAGATGGAAGAATTACAAGCCGATGTGCTAGCGGACTCGGCAGAAGATATGTTACAAGAAATAGTAAAATTCTTCATTGAAAAGGATGAAGCAAAGAAAGAGGAACTCTTTAAAAAGTTTCAGGGGGAGATCTTACCGAATATGCTTGGAGCAATTAATAAGATGGCTGAAGACTATGGAAAGTCTGGATTTCTAGTTGGATCCGATGTAAGTACATATATGGCCCTGCACAAGCAGAGTTAGCAATGGTTTAATGCAAATGCACCATCGACGTGAGGGACGTCTTAGTACACAGTGTCGCCGGGTCATCAAGGCGACAAAGGGATTTCGTGTCTTGACCAAGGACACAACGCAGTTACAACTGGTCAGGATCGAACCGTCGATCATTCGGCTTAAAATTCAAAGCTCCTACCACCGGGTTCACTCGTTTCATTCATGATTAATATTTCTTATCACATGTACATGTACGCACCCAACTGAAAATGGACAATGAAAATGAAATAAGGTCTCGTTACTGTAAAAATTAATGCTATAAGTTTAATATTTATTTATACAATGCTGCCTTATCTAAAACAGTTTCATAAAGTGTGTAGGCTCGTATTGAACGAGCCTTACGGCTCGTCTAATGCAAATTTACTCACATTGTGAACAAGTACAATATAGAACAGTATTGTAAAAGTACGCATAAAATGATTGTTGTATTACATAGACACGTCATATATCTACACTGATCAATCTTATAAAGGATTCGCTGTGCAATCATGGAATTCGCTGTGCATACTATGAGATTCTCTGTGCAAATCGTATTTTTGTTGACGAACGCAAACGAAGGCTAAGGCATTTTACAGAAACGACAAACATATGGAAAGGTAGGTGCCAATAAATTTACCTTTATCCAGTAGTGTGACTATTCCTCGAAGTCCTGTTCGCAAACAGTATCTGTTACTTTCCAATAAATGAAAAACATACCCTGCACAAGATGGGAGGGTCCGCTGAATTTTGGGCTTCGCTCTTATTTGAGTAGCTTTTTGTCAAAACTACGGCTCTCTCGAAAATGACAACGCCATTCCAGCTCGTTATGTAAAACACCCCACCGAAAACACATATACATAGCATTCTGTGTTTATTACACATCCCATGCATTAAAATTCAGTTAAACAAAGAAGTTTTACTTCCGATGTTTAAACTCAAAGGTGAAGAGTCCATTATGTTTGTTTGAAGCGGTATTGATGAAACGGATCGATAAAAAACCAAAACAACCTTTTGGGAACCAGGCTAAATTACATTCATTATCTTTTCTATTGGGCGTGTTTGTTGAAATTCGTATCGCTGTTTCTCCTCGGCTGGTGTCCATTCACGCCTAACCATCTGGTGGCAATTTATTTATTTATTTACTTATTGGGGTTTAAGGTCACATACTTATGCACAATGGCTAATCGTGATCGTGACCGTTTTACGGGTGGCGGAAGCCGGAGTACCCGGAGAGAACCACCGAGCATCGACGGGCAACTGTCAGCTCCTCAACATCCTAAATCTGTTAAAGCTCCAATCAAGCGGGATTACGGCGGTTGAAGACATGTGCACCATCGACGTACAGTACGCCTTAGTATACCGCCTTAGAACACGGCGCCATCGTGCCCTCGTGTAGGGGGCAGGGATAAAGTGCCTTGCCAAGGACACAACGTGGGTCGTCCCGCACGGGGATCGAACTCGGGACCTCTAGCATAGAAGTCCAACAGTCTACCACTGAGCCACCGCGCTCCCAGGTGGCAATTACTGTCAGTAAAAATATAGGTACAAATTTGGGCAGATTTGCAAAACAGTTGAGAGAAACTTTTCGGAAAAAAGTTCGAAGCTTGTCAGGATGTCCGTAGATTTACCGAAATAAAGTTGACCAATTTATATATAACGGGATCACCAGGACAGCCACGGAACTGGGTTAGTGTTGTGGTTGGAA
Source organism: Pictodentalium vernedei (assembly GCA_031216915.1). Taxonomy (NCBI): domain Eukaryota; kingdom Metazoa; phylum Mollusca; class Scaphopoda; order Dentaliida; family Dentaliidae; genus Pictodentalium; species Pictodentalium vernedei. The sequence goes on along the minus strand of CM062296.1, from coordinate 434,432,823 downwards.
ATGATTATTTTTTAATATTATCTAATTTTTCGTTAACTAATTTTTTTGTTGACCAACTTTATTTTGCTTTGGACGTTTTCATTTCCACCTCCGCTACAGACGATCGATAATTGCATAACGGAATTTGGAAACGTTTCGAAGCGTAACTAATGACTCGACGGGAAACGAACTAGTATAAACGGTGCTGGGAAAAAAGTTCCGGCTTGTACATCACCAGTTGAATACAGAAACATTTTTGTCATCGCGGCGATTCCGCTAAATACAAGGATTTAAAGTTTAATGGATGTGTAATAATAATGATTATATATACGACAAGAAATGTAGCAAATAAATAAAGGAGATTATAATACACGTACATAGGCAGACAAATTATAAAAATCAATCAAGTCAAAACTGGTGATCATATTCAGAAGATTGGGACGTCCCAACAACATCCCACGCAGCTAAACAACTTGTATGTGCATGTAAGTTAGGAACATAACAATCAAATACAAATAGTTCACCAAACCAAACAAACGTACACATTGGCGGGCGTGTTCAACAACGCAGCATGCAAACAATTTGAAGAAGAGAAATTGCTAACAAAACAAGGTTCAGTGCATGAAATGAAGTTATTGTCACGGAAGCAATTAACGTAAAACAATTGACATTTGGTATTTCGGTCATGTCGAGAAGCATCACTAGAACAGGACATTTGATAACTAATTGTGCTAAGCAACACATAAAATTAATTTATCATAGCTGGTTGACACAGACGTGAGTATCAAGGGGCGTTCTTTTTTTACACTGGTCGGTCGGTCAGGTGGGGGTACGCGCTTGTAGACCTCGGTAGTCTAAAGCCAAGCCGACCTCTTCCGGTTTTGTCCCATGTGGTCAGGGGCGTTCTGGGCCAAGAAAAGTTACCGGGGAATGCACCGAGGGCGCCTCAGACCCGGAAAATATTTGCGAACTGAACGAATGCGGCTTCCTTGTATCTGAGCGGCCAATGGCAGTCCACTCAGAGGACATCTCGATGGCATTTTGTATCATCTTCATAGATCATTCGACAAAATTCGTTTTGCCGTGATGGGGTGGGGTGGGGGTGGGGGTGGGCACATCGGGAAGACCCTAATCTCGATGGCATTTTGTATCATCTTCATAGATCATTCGACAAAATTCGTTTTGCCGTGATGGGGTGGGGTGGGGGGGGGGGGTGGGCACATCGGGATGACCCTAGTTCGGCCCAATCGAAGAAAATTTTGATTTTTGAAATTGAAGGAACGCAGTTTTCTTTCATTTGAACGATCAGTTGCAGACTGGAATGCTGGTATATCGAAATGTTCTCTACGTTAACTACCAATGTAATCAGATCCATTTCGTCTTTTGGTCATTTTCACGAAATAAATTTCACGTACCAACAGGTCTTGGATTGCATCAACTTTGGAGCCCCATGAGAAACCCAGTAGGGGGCCCATCGGGAATTTTCCTGATGGACCATACTGCCAGTCCGCCACTGTGCGTGGTGCACGGGTAGAATAGACCCAACACTCCGCCATGGGGGTAAGACACTGCCTAACGTGGCGCCAGTAGCCAGCTTGGCAAAGTTTAGTGTTGCACCAGTCTGGCTGTCCATCTCTAGGGATCTGGCCCCTGATATATCAGAATTTGCCACATTGGCATATTCTGCTGGATCGGGATATGCTGATCCTTATGGTGGGCGAGTGGTGAGATCCAAGATCAAAATCGCCTTTTTTCAGATGTTGATATCTGAAGTAAATGAAACTTCAGAGTGACGGTTTTGGTAGAAAACTGAGTTTTTCTGCATGACAAAATCTCGGGGATATCAATCTCAGTTTCCGATTACGGCTTTATGCAACTATAAGAATGAACATTACCGAGTATTGCCAATAAACGTGGAGTATATATCACCGGGGGGGGGGGGGGGGGGGGGTAATGACTGAGTTTATCTTTATTTACCCTGCTGCCATAGTAGTAGTTTGGTTCCCAAGTCTCAGTTCTACTCTATTTTAGACTTGTCGCCCGTTGAGCGGAAGGAACTGCGCTGGGTCATCCTCAGAACTACTGTAGTAAGCCCATACAAGACTAAAAGAGAGTTATTAGTCTGCTGCGATAGTATGTATGCCCCATTCTATAAACGAGTAGGTGGAGCGCATTACGGCCGTTTATGAAGTCGGTAATAAGGCACACACTTGGATTTGTCTTGTCCATATATTTAATTGGAGTTATTCGAATTCCATGAAAGTGGTGCTTATTAAAAAATATCGAATTAAAAAACCTGTAATGTATATGGATGAATTATACAGAAAATGACGCAAGTCATTGAAACTATTATTATTTTGTAAGATAATATCAGAACCTTATAAGTTTTCCATACTTTGCCTGAAATTTCCAAAAATCTGTTTCACCAATTCAATTCAATTCAATTCAATTCAATTCAATTCAATTCAATTCAGTTTATTGTACTTTTACACACTTACGGTCAAGTGTACAGTATAACAAATAACATAGTAATAGTTGACAATAATATAACAATGCATCAGAAGTACAAGTTATGTCGTTTTGTTTATTGATTGGGTGCTAGAAACCTATACTTTGGCCTCACTGGAAGGTATTGGTACCACAACTAGAGGTCTTCATGTTCTGTGGCTATGTTTCAGACTCAGTTGAAACAAGAAAACATTTTGTCCATATGGAGTCGTCTTGTTGCAATCCATTGTCGAGTGTTCACAGGGATTCTCCAATAAATTGCAACAAGACAAATCCACGTGAACAAACTCTGGCACTGCAGTTGGTCTGGCACTTTACCAGTTAAACCGGACTCCTTGTTTGTGGAACAACGTTTAAGTGAAGTATGGCTTTTCGCTTTAGTATACCAATATACCATGTCTTGGGACATGATAATGTAAACCTTTGTTCTTGCTCTATGGTGTCATGTGTATATTTATTCACGCCGGTAACTTCGGAAATTGGGTATTATATGAGACCGGTGTCGACGTGGTTTGGTTGATCGGGGGATTGCCAGTTCCCTTTCTTTTTTAACCCATGGTATGTATAATGGGCGAGATTGTTCAGAAACCCATCATTTTCACCGATCATCTTTTACATGTATTCCGTAAGTGGATATTAGTTGGCGTATGTACCTTTACCCAACGTAGACGATTTCAAAATTTATTATTTTAAATATAATTTTTTAAATTTAAAAAAAAAATCTCAACAAAACCATATCATGTGACCCCTCTTTGGAACGAGCTCGTTCCAAAGAGTGGTCACATGATATGGTTTTGTTGAGATTTTTCGAAAAATAATATTTTTTCAGCTGCTCAATTTGCATATTACGGGGGCGGATGCGGGCGATTCGTTGGGTAAAGGGTTAAATAAAAGATTGATCTATTTCGTAGACGAACTTATTATTTTTCAGAACACCGGTTCGACATAATATTCCTCAGTTATCATGATATACCTTGGTTGTCAAGGGTGGAAAATTGCTGCCCCCAGCCTATCGAGTTGACCGGTTCTGACCGACCGATGAGTGCAACAAAATCACGCTAAAGGACACGATAAGTCACGAATTCCACCTCATCAGAGTGGATCCAGCTGTCGTGATGATCCCCACGTCACCCAGAAACCTCGTTGTCACTCACAGCAACTCTACGTTGTCATTCTTGTTTTACCCCACCCGGGAGACGTCAAACAATTTTCGATATTTCGGAGTAATGAAGAGCATTTAACCTGACCATCTGGATTGGGAAGATGTTCCGCCGTGATTATAAGCACAAAAGTCGATTTGGAAACCCCGAAGTTGTGATAAAACGCTACTCGTACTAGAGCAAAGACAAAAATTCAGCAGACCCTCCCACCTTGTGCAGCCTATTTTTTATTTAATGGAAAGTAACAGATACTGTTTGCGAACAGGACTTCGGTCGGATAGTCACACTACCAGATAAAGGGTAAAGTTATTGGTACCTACCTATTCGTATGTTTGTCGGTTCTGTGATATGCCTTAGCTTTCGTTTGCGTTCGTCAACAAAAATACGATTTACACAGAGAATTTCGTACATGCCCAGCGAATCCCATGATTGCACAGCGAATCCTTACACGATTGAACAGTGTGATATCTGATACAAAGAAGAAAAATATGAGAATAATCTTCTAAAAATATCATCCAATACAGAAATTAAAAAAAAAACAGACCCCAATTCTCGTTTATCGTGGTCAAGGTCAATAATAGGGATGGGATATACTTGATTCGGTGTAAGGAACATTTAAAAAAAATGGTTTCGCGACTTTGCGGATTAACAATGTGGGCTTCGCTGGCTCTTCCTGCTTCCTTTGTGGTTTGGTTCAGATTGAATGCCAAAAAAAATATAGAATCGGGATTTTTTAAAACTTGGTTTAATATTTTATTTTCTCTTACAGTCGCTTAACCCTTTGCCCAACGTAACGGTAGAAACCGACCAGAATCCTAATTCTTTTAATTAACCCTTTAGCTAACATGAAAAGCAGAGATCACTTGCAAAAAAAAATTCTTGAATAACTAATTTATTTTCATTTTTTTTTCATCTAAAAAACATAGGTTATGCCCCCTCATTGGAACGAGCTCGACGAGCTCGTTCCAAAGAGGGGGTCATAACGTATGTTTTTGAGACAAAAAATGAAAAAAAATAATGAAAAAAATTAATTGGCGATTTTTGTGAACAGCGCTGGCCGGTTTTGGCCGTTACGTTGGGTAAAGGGTTAAAAGACTCCAACTATTAAGAGTATATTTTAAACCGGAAAATGAAAATATTGACGGATAACGGACGGGCGAACGATGGGCGATAGACGGATGGCGAATAAACTCGGATAAGAAACGTTCCGAAGACTAAGCCAGAGCGAGGATAACAATATTGTACCGCTAATACTGGGCCATGTTAACAGTTTACATTGTGTACAAAAACGAACAGCTCTTCTTCAGATATACTGTTTTTAACACAACTTAGTACAGGATTTACTATGATAAACTGTGTGTCAAAGACGTTTATTTAATGTAAGCTAGGAATGAAATTCATGTGCGGATATAAGCCTGACCATACATCGCGGTAACACCTCTATAATAAGATGTTTGCGAGATGAATTTTTTAAAATAATAATCCTATTCAGCCGATTGTGATCTAGTTTTACCGCGTTTTCTACCTTCAGTCAGATTCAGATGGTGATTAAATAAGCTAAGAATATAAGTTAATGCGATGAATTGACAGTAACATGGTCTGAGGTTTGCGTCTCAGAGCTTATGTTCAGCCGAGACGCGAAGGTTGAATATATGCTCGGAGACGCAAACCTCAGACCATGTTACCGTCAATTCACAACAATAACGTATATGTTCCAATAAGACCACACCCAAACTTCAATGAACAAGGCAAGTTTAACGCTAACAAATTTAGTAAATAAACCTCTCGCGTACCCCACGTCACTGGACAACAAGAAATCAATAACTTAGATAAAGGTCGAGGTTACTCCATCTCAGTACAAATCATCAACAAGTTCATGATTTGAACTGAGATGGAGTAACCTCGACTTTTTACAAGTGATCTGTGAGTATACATTCATAGAATGATCGCTGGCCTCGAAAAATACGATTTTATAGGACCTGTGCACTTTGAATCTCCTCCCATTGTTATCATCTTTTCAAATATTTCACTTGGTGACGTCAGACGGTAGGACATGCCACTGGAGCCGTAAACATTGAAAAACATAAGCGAGCTCTCGCCCAATCAGTGGGCGAGGATTTTAATCTTATTGGATTTAGCTTAATGTCGCCAGTGTTTCAGTTGTAGGAAAGGCTTATAACAGTTTACATATACAACAACAAACCTCCCGGAAACATGTCTCTACGACGACAAGAGCGGGGATATTTTAAAAAGAGAATTTTCATGACTCATATTAGCCGAGTTGACTGTGAATCGTTTTTATTTGTTACATATAACCATATAACTATGGGGTCTTTTTGCAGAAGATTCCGATCCTTTTGGTACTTCATCTTCTCAGACAATGTATCAGTTGTGTCGACAATGATCGTTGATGATGTGAGTCAAACTTACAGTTTACAGTAACAAAATTGAGATCAAACATTCAGGTTTGCGACACGGAGTTTACATTCAACGGAGACGCGTGGAGTCGAGGTTGAACATACGCCCCGAGCCGCAAACCTCAGACCATGTTACGATCAATCCATCACAATAACGTATATGTTCTAATAAGACTTTACCGATAACCCACCTCGTGAAATGAACAAGACAACTCTTGACGATGGCCAGTTTAGTAAATAAACCTCTCGTGTTCCCCACGACGTCACGTCACTGGACAAATAATCAATAAACCAGATAAACGTCGGAGTCATTCCATCTTATTTCAATTCGTGAACTGATTTGTAAGTTATACAACACCGTATTCTTAACATCGTTCACTGTACGTGCCAAAAATCTAGAAAATGAAGCTGTTTACAAGACACAAGTTTACGGTCCGTTGATCAAAATAACTGCGAAATGGGCAACGTCATTTCAAATATTTCGCGTGGTGATGTCAAACGGTAAAAAATGCTACTGGAGCCGTGAACCACAAAAAACTACTCGAGGTTTCGTCCAGTCAGAGGGCGAGGATTTCAGTCTTACTGGAACATGAAACTATTTCCAGTTACTAATGGTATTATACCTATTCTTTGTATTTGGTTTTCGGAGTACACAATTTCTTCCTTAAAACAAAATGAATTACTGTAAAGCGGACGAAATTATCTACGTTAATCACAGCAAGGAAGCAAAATCGACCTTGTGTTACGAACGCATCCAATGACAAATATATAACTCGTGTAGTGTCTTTTTGCATATTTTCACTTGTCGTTGTTGTACAACAAATATGACAAGTTAGTGAGAAGGAGAAAACTGTTTAAAATGGACCTGTCGGATAAAATGGGCATGCGCTATTAAACACATGCAAAGCTTATGTAAGGGAGATAACTCGATATTTGTTACTGGATTGTTTTACTGAAAGAGTCTGGTGCGAAAGTTTCGAGTGTTTTCGTTTGCAAAGGGAATTAATTTAATGTTAAATTAATCCCACAACTCTGATGTTTCCAGATAAAACGAAAGGAAATTCATATATTATAGCATTTTCCAGTCTCCTATAATCAGTCGACCTTTTCAATCTAGCTGTGCGCGCTCATCTGGAAAGTGACTACCGGGGGCGACTGGTGTCTACTTATTGGGGTTCCTGTAAGTAATTGATTCGTTTAGTACTTTTAACCCTGGTGTTATCTTCCAGGTCAATTTAACTGTATCAACTGGAAGAGTCCATATTCATTATTTGGGCTCAGACCAATTACCATTTTCAAAGTGCAGAATTGCCTATCACCAAAACAATTACGCCACTGAATGGCAGCTTGTGCAGGTGCAGGATCCATGGACAAGTGTTCGAAAATTGTGCAGTTGTACGTACTTTGGCAGCCGAGCCGAAGAAGGAGGCGGGCTGGGCGCGTGCCTCCTCTCCACCTCCCCACCTCCTCCACCGCCACACACACACACACCCAAGTGCACTTTTTCCACAGACATGCAAGGCGTTTGAAAATTTGTAATAAAGGACTTTGAAAATTTGAGAGCACGACATTACAAAAGATCTTTATACAACTGGATTGATGGTGCGCTCATTGGTCACATACAGGTTCCGCTCTACAGTTTCGCACTTTTGAACAGGGGAGAAATTCTAAAGATAGGGCATTTGTTGAAAGTAAGGCCATGTAAAATAGAGATATATTTTTAGTATCAGATATATGATTACATTAGGCTTTTTGTTGGACAAGAGAAATTGAAGTTTTGGTCCCAAAGTTGGAGTCTGATACATAGGGGTAAATTACCAGATGAATTATGGGAAACAGTGCCTTCGAAAAATTGGCTATTTTTTAAAATGTAATTTTTACACGAGTTTGTTAGGTAACTAAAAAATGAAAGGGAAACATATAAATTTTTTTTTGCATTTTAGAAACAGGGGATGCTCTGCTCCAGGTGTAGGTAGGTGGGGTTGGTGGGAAAATTCTGCTTTTGAGGCTGCTGGGTGGTGGCTGAAAATGACTGGTTTCGGCATTTTTTCATGCAATTTTTCAGGCTGAAGTCTTGCCTTTGACATTAAATTATCCCACCCACATTCAGATTGTTTATTTCTACTTAGTCAGATAGTGTTATATGTTTTTTGTGGATTTGGGAAATGTAATACATGTTATGGGTTAGATAACGAAGTTACAGAAACTTTGCATTTGAAGAGAGTGTATGGCATGTCATTTTTGGAAATGCCTGGAAAATGTGGTGCGGAACCTTAAAGAGCATTTTGCCGTCGGCGTCAATTCTTGAACCAGGAAGTTCCTTATTTGTGTTTGTGTTATAAATACACCATTTTTATCTCAACTTTGGCGATGCCAAATTTGAGGTATTGCCATGGCCCATCGTCCGCCTGTCCGTCTGTCTGCCTGTCCGTCTGTCCGTCCGTCTTTCTGTACACACGGCTCGGGCTAGAGGCCGTATTTATGAACCGATCTTTACTAAACTTCTTGGGTACCTTTGTTATCACCGTGAGACGAGAACGGGTGTTTTGGGGTCCGGTCCGAAATTTAAGACGGCCGCTGGCAGCCATTTTGTACCAAAAGCGAAACCATAGGAAAGAGTCTCCACCGCTGCCATTAGGGGGCGGGGCGAATGTTGCTATAAATAAACAATGCTCAACAACAAAAAACTTCTCGATGGTTTTCAATTTCCCAACGGCTTGTAATCGCCGATCGCATTTTTAAATAATATACTTTGATGTCTGTGAAAAAATGAATATGTTCCAATAAGACTAAAATCCTCCTCCTCTGATTGGACGAGAGCTCGCTTAGTATATTCTATGTTTACGCTCACGTGGCAAATTTTACCGCCTGACGTCACAACACGAAATATGTCAAATGACGTCGCCCAGCTCGTAATTGCTTCATCAACGAAGTGCCTAGCAAGCGGCTTCATTTTTCAGGATTTTTCACACGTGCAACAAACGGTGTTCTGGATAAAGTGTTGTTTAAATTACAAACCTATTTACGATTTGAACTAAGATGGAATGAGTTTATCTGGTTTATTGATTATTTAGCCAGTGCCGTCGTGGGTACACGAGGGGTTTATTTACTAAACCTGTGATCGTTAAAAGTTGCCTTGCAGAAGGCAACTTTTAACGATCACAGGTTTAGTAAATAAACCTCTCGTCTTTCACAATGTAGGTTTAGGGCTATGGGCAGTGTCTTATTGAAGACATAAGCTCCGAGCCGCAAACCTCAGACCATTTTACCGTCAACTCATCACAATAACTTATAATGTTGATAATGTGCGCATTTCTTTAAGGCAATATAAATTAAATATTTAAAATATATTTTTAATTATTATTATCAAAATGTAAGTGCCGAGATTGGAAAGATGATACAGTGCTTTTAGTGTTCGTGCAAGGTAGACGCCATGTTGTTTTATCAAGTGAATGCTGTTGAAATTCTAGTCATGCTTATTTCGTTTATTTCAGTTAACATGGGCGGACCTTCGAATCTATGATCTCATGGAAACGATTCTACAGACCTCGCCAGATATCTTGAAAAGCTTCCCGGCTCTCGCCTCGAACAGACAAAGAGTAGCAGAACATCCAAAAATTAAACAGTACCTTGAAGACAGACCTGAATCCAAAATCTAATGCACCAGTCAATAATTTTATTTCAATTATTTTTTTTTCAAAACGAGCTTGATGTCCATTTAAAGACTATCTGTATACCTTGGGGAAGAGGGAAGTGAGAAAACCACAATAACAGAAGTGTATTAATAGTAGTCTTGTCATTCCCTTACTACTGATTGTAAACCGATGTTCTTACACCTTCTTTTTTGTGGGTTTTTTCCCATGTTAAACCCTAACCCCACAAGGTCAAAAAATTAACCCCACAGTGCAAAAAATAACCCCACAAGTGGCCACTGTACTAACCCAACCCCACAACTACCACTGACCCTAAATTGTAAACCCCACATTGTACCTCTGCTAAGCCCGTTTTTACAGATTTCCAAGAGGCACGATATATTAAACTGATTTTGAAGAAATGACGAAAAATAACTCTGACGTTCAAGACCAAATGTATTGGGCCGGCCTCCCATCTAGGCTGCTATGCCGGTTACCCATTGTGTCTTGTCAAGGAATCGATTTTTAGGAGGTTTGTGTAGACCAATATACTAACGGGAGATCCTGGTGCTTTCTTCATATTCCTAGCCACAAGTGCGTTCATGCTTATATTAATATCAATAACATAGTACATACAACAAGTAGCTTATGCCCCTCTCCCTCATTGGAACGAGCTTATCGAGCTCATTTCAATGAAGGATAATAAGCTATGTTTTAGCGGTAAAAATGAAAATATTTAGATATTCAAGAGTTTTCCTTTTTTAATTTTTCGTTTTTTTTCTTTAACTGGTTGAGGGCAACATTTTTTTGTGGTCTGAATTTGTTCATCAAAATTTGTTTTATTACAAATTATTTAAGAGTATCCATGGGACTCTTCAATAATTTGTGGTAAAACAAATTTATATAAATAAAAAAGTATTTGCATGTGACTGAATATGAAAGAGGAATAAGGGTTGGCATTTCCCTCATTTTTTTGAAAGCCCTGACGATGGCTTCTAGGGCTCAATTAGTTAAAGTGAACAGATCACACTTTTGTGACGTATTTGTCAATCATGTTTCTATTCTATATGTTGTCTGTCATGTTAACCCTTTGAACCCATGTTTTCTGGAATGGTATCGTCTTTGTGTACACTTGCAATGAGATGGGGCAATCCAATGTCAATAAAGAGGGAGGATAAAATAATAACTGCAGCCTGTGGCCGTCTGGATGTAGAGTGCAGTTGTGATTTTATCACCAATGTCCCATGTATAGACCTCTTCAAATAAGACAAAAATGGGACGCAATTATGCCTTGGATCGAAAAATCGATCTAGCGGGTTCAAGAGGTTAAATTATATTATTTATACAGAGACGAAATGCAAGCTTCATAAATAAATGTGCACAAACTCTTGTTTTTCTATTGTATCATCATCCATCACTTCAGGCTGAGACAAAGAAATTTAATGGTTAATTACTAGCTGATTGTCCGTGGGAAATGAGTAAAGGACTGTCGGCGTCTCGAAGATGACCCATGGCTGACAATTTTCGTCATTGGGAGAGATTTATGGGGAAGTTAGCTCCCCTTAATGTCCGAAACCGTTCAGTTAATTTCACACTTAGGTTATAAGAATTTCATTTAACCCTTTACCTAACATGGAAAGCAGACGACACTTGTAAAAAAATTCTTGAATAACTAATGTTTTTCATTTTTGTCTCAAAAACATAGGTTATGACCCCTCGTTGGAACGAGCTCGACGAGCTCGTTCCAACGAGGGGTCATAACCTATGTTTTTGAGACAAAAATGAAAAAATAATGAAAATTAATTGGCGATTTTTGAGAATAGCGCTGGCCGGTTTTTGGCCGTTACGTTGGGTAAATGGTTAAAAATTGAAATTTGGAGACGATAGTGAATTTGTATCATTGATATGTACATCGTTTCACAAACTTCGGAAACTCTCTTGCAGGGTAGTACAAAAATACAGAAGCTGGATTTTTAATATTTTTCCCCCAATCAGTTTGAACTTTTCAATTTTATTCTCTGTTGAAACCCATTTAAACATAAGAAAACGGCGTTTTCGCCATCTTTTTTTTTATCTTTTGTAACTTTTTTCTGTTTATTATATCAACAGTATGCTCATCATGATATATAATACAGACACTGTCCTTTCCATTAATATAAAAGTGAAGGATGTGAGATTTGCTAATATTTCTCCTGGGAAGAATAAGAACTTGCAAATTACTGTAAAAACGTATTCGCTAAACTAGACTTAAGGATTCTGGAGAACCACGACTTTTCCAGATGAGATTCCATGCTTTTCCATGACCCCAGAGTGTCCGAACAATTGTTTTTATCTGTATCACCGAAGTGCCTTTATTGATGTCCTGGTAAAGTTGAGTATAGTAGTCTCAAATGAGTCCAAAAAAAAATGTTTAGGTTAAAACCATCATTATTGTTAGAGAGAGTTAATATCAATATCGTCGTCTGACAAATCTAAATCCGACAAGAGGAGTTATGTTTGTTTGACACATACTCACTGATGATATGGCTATTTGAAAATAGCCCATTTTATCTCAAATGTATCTAAAATTTTGATGTTTGGAAGTTTGTAGAGGGTTAATAAACGCTAACAGGAATATTTTTTCCTGGCACCTTTTAATGTCACACCAAGACTTGCAAATGGCCATTTTTTCTTGAAAATCTACAAGATTTTTTCAGAGAAAGCCAAGGAAAACATGCATTTTAAGGTCTTGATGGGTATCATTGTTTAACCAGCCCAAAACGGGTTAAGGATTGTTTTTTTGAATACCCTTGTTACTTATAAAAATAATCCTCGGTGAATTCCTCTTCCAATAAAGGAAGTTATGTTTATCTCTTCCCAACACGCTGGGTGCTGTGGGTAAACGAACTCAGCCCCTTTTATCAAAATTCGATGTTTGAGAGCCTGCGAGGGTTAACAGACGTAACAAACGCTTACTGGAATATTTTGTCCATGCAACTTGTAATGTCAAACCATGACCTGCGAATGACAATTTTTTCATGAAAATCTGCATGGCTTGTTTAGAGAAATCCACAGAAAACATGATTTTTTTAGTTTTTGAGGTGTATCGCTCTTTGACCGGCCTAAAACGAGTTAACGCTTGGTTTTCTGGATACCTTTATTTCTCACAAAAATGATCCTCGGTGAATTCCACTTCTAATAGTAGTATAGCTCGTATGTTTGGGGCCTCAGTTGCCGGATCGCATTGCCGGATCTCATGTGACGTCATAGTCACGTGACCCAGTGGCGCCATGTTGTGTTGTCATGGTAACCCGCGTGAGCGGCCATGTTGTGACGTCATCTCCATAGTGATACGTGGTGTGAGTGCGCATGCGCAGCGCGTGTTGTTAGGGTGATACATGTTTCCGTCATCCATTTTGTATACCGGAGGCCGCCATCTTGGTTTCTATGGTAGCACGTGATTGCTATGTTACCAATGGCTTCTAACAAGACAGGGGTATGTTCGGGGGGTGTCTTCGATTTAATCGGAGTAAATCTGATTACCACAAACAACCCGACAATCCCTCCAAATTACCAAAATCCACCCAAAATCACCGAAATTGACTTTATTTCCCCAATTTATCAGCTTAGCACGTAGTGCTATAGTACTAAGGGGGTACAAAGGGGTGCGTTCGATTGAACAGGAGTAATGTTCTGGCTTAGAATTCTCCCAGAATCCCTTTTTGGATCCCTATCCCATGACGTTTTATTTCCCTATTAAGAGTAGCACGTAGTGCTATAGGACAAATTTACCCAGAATTCTCTGCTTCTGTCTATATATGCAATAGTTTACGTTTATCTGGCCATGTTCCTTTGTTCTAGAGAATACTACAGTAACGTAGAAGAGCCTATTAGTTGGAACAGCTTTGCTTATTATTACTATATTTAGCTATTCTAGTCTATTCTTGTTAGCTCTGACCCTATTCCGTGTTCTCTTGTTGTTTCATTTATCTAGATCATTCATATAAATTATAACTAACCAATCAGATTGCTTGATTTCCCATAACCTGTCCTTAATCGTATAGAGTTATCTCCCCTTATTACAACGAAGTTGTATCAGATTCTCATCACATCTATATCCAATGGCAATATCCCCGGGAACCCCAATTTCGGCACCCATTTTTTGAAAAACATATGACCTTCGGTACCCCTTTTTGTCATATGTGCTTATGTGAAAAAGCACAATGTGACACAATGTGTCCTAGCACAAAGGCACATGCTTTATGTGCCGATATGTGCTTATGTGAAAAGGCACAATGTGACACAATGTGCCCTATCACATAGTCACATACGAGTATTTGAGGATACCTATAGCCTAGTATTGTATTATCTGAGGATACCTATCTAGGATACCTTCTGGAGAATCCCTTTTTGTCATATGTGATTATGTGAAAAAGCACAATGTGACACAATGTGACCTAGCACATAAGCACATGCTTTATGTGCCGATATGTGCTTATGTGAAAAGGCACAATGTGACACAATGTGCCCTATCACATAGGCACATACGACCAAAATGGGATTCCATAGCCACAGGTGTTTTCCAAAAGGGATTCTTTAAAAGGGATTCCATAAAATGGAATTCCTATCCGACTCCGTAAAATGGGATTCCGTGTTTTATCATCGACACTCGAGGGTATGGAAAGGGACTGATAACACCCAATTATTATTGCAAGAACCCAAACAGATACAACTGACAACCAAGATCGAAGAGAACACAACATAAACTTTGATTTAATCTTAACACCCAATATATACAATACAATTTTTAACCTGAATGGACTGTAACCCCTAAATACTACATGCAGCAACCTAACTAAACAGACGAAACATGAACGAAGATCGTACTAGTTCGAAACAACTGAACAGAGACAACCAACCACTACAAAACAATAAAGGTGCAGAACGAAGATCCAACACAACCAAGATCGAAGTGAACAGAACAAATTGAAGAAAATCGAACTGATCTGATCGAATATAAGCAAACTTGAAGTGAATTGACCATAAAAAATGAACAAAGATCCAACACAGCCAAGATCGAAGTGAACAGAACAAAGTGAACGAAGATCGAACTGATCTGATTGAACTACAACCCCTAAATATAACCCAAGGTTAACCCTCTTGAACTGTTTGAATGAACTATAACCCCTAAATATATCCCAATGTTAACACTCTTGAATTTTTTTAACTTTTTGAATGAACTTTTTATATCTAATATAAATAAACACCCTTTGAACTGAACGACATTTAACTGAATAAATTTTAAACTTAATGAACTACAACCCATTGAACTGAATTCTTCTAATAGGGAAGGGGAATACCCTCGAGTGTCGATGATAAAACACGGAATCCCATTTTACGGAGTCGGATATGAATTCCATTTTATGGAATCCCTTTAAAGAATCCCTTTTGGAAAACACCTGTGGCTATGGAATCCCATTTTGGTCGTATGTGCCTATGTGATAGGGCACATTGTGTCACATTGTGCCTTTTCACAAAAGCACATATCGGCACATAAAGCATGTGCTTATGTGCTAGGTCACATTGTGTCACATTGTGCTTTTTCACATAAGCACATATGACAAAAAGGGATTCTCCAGAAGGTATCCTAGATAAGTATCCACAAATAATACAATACTAGGCTACTAGGCTATAGGTATCCTCAAATACCCGTATGTGACTATGTGATAGGGCACATTGTGTCACATTGTGCCTTTTACATAAGCACATATCGGCACATAAAGCATGTGCCTTTGTGCTAGGACACATTGTGTCACATTGTGCTTTTTCACATAAGCACATATGACAAAAAAGGGATTCTCTAGTAGGTATCCTCGAATAATACAATACCAGGCAATAGGTATCCTCAAATACCCGTATGTGCCTATGTGCTAGGGCACATTGTGTCACATTGTGCCTTTTCACATAAGCACATATCGTCACATAAATCATGTGCCTATGTGCTAGGGCTCATTGTGTCACATTGTGCTTTTTCACATAAGCACATATGACAAAAAAGGGGTGCCGAAAGGTCATATGTTTTTCAAAAAAGGGGTGCCGAAATTGGGGTGCCCGGGGATATTGCCATTGGATATAGATGTGATGAGAATCTGATACAACTTCGTTGTAATAAGGGGAGATAACTCTATAGATTAAGTACGGGTTATGGGAAATCAAGCAATCGATTGGTTAGTTATAATTTATATAAATGATCTAGATAAATGAAACAACAAGAGTACACAGAATAGGGTCAGAACTAACAAGAATAGACTAGAATAGCTAAATATAGTAATAATAAGCAAAGCTGTTCCAACTAATAGGCTCTTCTACGTTACTGGAGTATACTCTAGAACAAAGGAACATGGCCAGATAGACGTAAACTATTGCATATATAGATGGAAGCAGAGAATTCTGGGTAAATTTGTCTTATAACACTACGTGCTACTCTTAATAGGGAAATAAAACGTCATGGGATAGGGATCCAAGAAGGAATTCTGGGAGAATTCTAAGCCAGAACATTACTCCTGTTCAATCGAACGCACCCCTTTGTACCCCCTTAGTACTATAGCACTACGTGCTAAGCCGATAAATTGGGGAAATAAAGTCAGTTTCGGTGATTTTGGGTGGATTTTGGTGATTTGGAGGGATTGTCGGGTTGTTTGTGGTAATCAGATTTACTCCGATTCAATCGAACACACCCCCCGAACATACCCCTGTCTTGTTAGAAGCCATTGGTAACATAGCAATCACGTGCTACCATAGAAACCAAGATGGCGGCCTCCAGTATACAAAATGGACGACGGAACCATGTATCACCCTATCAACATGCGCTGCGCATGCGCACTCACACGACGTATCACTATGGAGATGACGTCACAACATGGCCGCTCACGCGGGTTACCATGACAACACAACATGGCGCCACTGGGTCACGTGACTATGACGTCACATGAGATCAGGCAATGAGATCCGGCAACTGAGGCCCCAAACATACGAGCTATACTACTTCTAATAAAGGAAGTTATTTTTATCTCTCGCGTATCCCTTGGGTGCTGTAGGTGCCTGAAAACAGCCCATTTTATCAAATTTTCGTGTTTGGCAGTCTGTGGAGGGTTAACAAATGCATTGCCGAATATCTCTTGTTTATCACTTGTTGTGTCACACTCAGGTCTAACAATGATGGATGTTTAAATAAAAATCTACGAGACGTGTTTTGAGAAAGTGACGATAAACCCTAATTTTGACAGTTTTTTGCCAATTCTCGTGAAAGAAGGGTTAAATCGAAAATTCCGCTTTTTGGTACATTTTTAGATTTTGTGCCCCTCTATGCGTGTACAAAATTGAGTGAAAATCGGTTCGAAAATGGCTTCTGAATCGTACGGACAAATGTGTGGAAAAATAATAAATAAAAAAGTAATAATAGCTAATCTTTATGATTTGGGAGAATCTTGGCTTTTCCAGATGAGATTCCATGATGTTTCATGACCCCAGAGTGTTTTTTTTAGATTCTGTGCTCCTCTATGCGTGTGCAGAATTGTGTGAAAATCGGTTTGAAAATGGCTTCAGAATCGTACGGACAAAATGCGTGGAAGAAAACCCCCCAAATCTAGACTTTATGATTCTGGAGAATCATGGCTTTTCTAGATGAGATTTCATGATTTTTATGACCCTAGGGTGTCTGAAGAATTGTTTTAACTGTATCACTAAAGTATCTTTATTGATGCCTTGAGAAAAGTGGGTATAATAGTCTCAAATGACCCAGTTTGATAAAAGAAAGTTTAGGTTAGAATCATAATTATTGGTGGTTATCGATATCAGCCTCCAAGAAGTCTGTGTCCGACAAAAAAAGTTAGGCTTGTTTGCCACACACCCATTAAGTGATGTGGCTATTTGCAAACAGCCCAGTGAATCTCAAATTTATCTAAAACTTTTATGCTTGGCAGATGTGGAGGGTTAATGAACGCTTGCGAGAATAATTCTTCTCAAGTGTCTATTTGTTCTTGAAAATCTGTAAGAACCACTTGAAGAAATCCACAGAAAATGTGAACTTTAAGTTCGTAAGGGTTGTCTGTCTTTAATCCGGTAAAGCGAGGTTTAGGGTTTTGGCTTGGTTTTTTAATACCCTTACTACTTTCAAACACTATCCTCCGTGAATTCTGCGTCCGACAAAAGAGGTTATGTTTATGTGTTACATGCCAATTTGGTGCTGTTGTTCTCCGAAAACAGCCAATTTTATCAAAATTTGACGTTTAGCTGCCTGTAGAGGGGTTAACGAACGTGTTTAGTGAAATGTTCTATCCATGCAACTTGTAATACCACACCAAGACCTGCCAATGTCCAATTGTTCTTGAAAATCGCCAAAAGGCAGTTAGCGAAATACCCTTACTACTTACAAAAATGATTCTCCGTGAATTCTCCGCGGGGTATAAGAAGTTTTGTTTTACATAGCCATTGGATGCTGTTGGTGCCTGAAAACAGTCCATTTTATCAAAATGTTGATGTGTAGTAGCTCATAGAGGGTTAACAAACGCTTAACAGAATAGTTCGTCTATCCAAAATGTAAGGTTAGAGAAAGACATGCTGGTGGGGTTTTTTTCTTCAAAGTCTGTAGAAAGCGTTTGAGAAATCCACAGAAAATGCGACTTTTAAGCATTTAAGGGGCATCTCTCTTTAACCAACCCAAAATGTGTTAAGACTTGGATTTTTGTAATGCCCTTACTACGTACAAACATTCTTCGATATAAATTTTACGTCTGATAAAAGAAGTAATGTTTCTCTGTTACATGTCCATTGGAAGCTGTTGATGTCCGAAAGCAGCCCATTTTATCAAATGTTGATCTTTAGCAGCTCGTGGAGGGTAAACAAATGCTTACGGAATATTTTGTCCATGCCACTTGTAATGTCACACTAAGACCTGCGAAGGGCCAATTTTTCTTGAAATGTACAAGATGTTTTCGAAGAAATCACGGAAAAACATGAATTTTTAAACTTTTAATGGGTATCATTGTTTAACCAGCCCAAAATGGGTTAAGGCTTGGTTTTTTGAATTCCCTTAGAACTTACAAAAATTATCCTCGGCGAATTCCACTTCCAATAAAGGAAGTAATGTTTATTTCTCAGCTACACGTTGGGTGCTGTGGGTGGCTGAAAACAGCCTATTTTATCAAAGTTTTGATGTTTGAGAGTCTGTGGAGGGTTAACAAACGCTTATCAGAATATGTTGTCCTTGCAACTTGTAATATCACACCATGACCTGCGAATGACCAGTTTTTTCTTGAAAATCTGCACGCCACTTTCAGAGAAATTCACATAAAACATGAATTTTTAAGCATTTGAGGGGTATTGCTCTTTAACCGGTCCAAAAAACGGGTTAACGCTTGGTTTTTTTTAATAACCTTATTACTTCCAAAAATGGTCCTTGATGAATTCCACTTCCAGCAAAGAAGATTATGTTTATCTGTCAGGTACACATTTGGGTGCTGTGGGTGCCAGAAAACCAACCATTTTCTCAAAATTACAATGCTTGGCAGTCTGTGGAGGGTTAATAAACGCTCACCGGAATGCTTTGTCCATGCAACTTGTAATGTCACACTAAGACCTGCGAATACTCAAGATGTGTGAATGGCCATTCTTTCTTGAAATCTGCAAGATGGTTTTAAAGAAATCCGGGGAAATTATGAATTTTTAAGCTTTTGATGGGTATCGCTATTTAACTAGCCCAAAACGGATTAAGGCTTTTGGTTTTTAGCTCACCTTGACAAAGTCAAGCTCAGCTAATCTAATCGTTGTCCGTCCGTCGTCCGTCAACACCATGTTTTGGTCTTTTCCTCTAAAATCACTGAGCCAATTCAAGTGAAAGTTTGTGTAAGTGATGTCCCGAAGGTGCACTGCATTTTTGTTCAACTCAACATGCCCAGCCTATGAGGGGGGTGAGGGAAAATGCTCGAAAATATATATCTTCACATGAACCAGTAGGTACAATGACTTGATATTTGTGATGGAGCTTCCTTTTGAGGTGCAGAATCAAGTTTGTTTAAACGAAGTTCGTGAAGCAATATTTGGCTTTGTAATGGGAGGGGTAAGATTTTTGGTCCGGCCCAAAATTTCTATTTTATGAACCGATGGGCCGATTTGAACAAAATTCGATTTGTTGTATTATTGGGTCATAAGTATTTGACTCGTGCGTAGAAATATTTTCAAACGCCAATATTTCCCAAACCACACGGACCAGAGAACTGTTATTTGGTATGAAACATCCTCATGACCAGTAGGATTGAGTGGTAAAAAATTGCCATCGGTTATCTTAGGGTGTTCTGTAGAGGGCATCAAAAAAGACTGAGTCAGCGTTTTTTTTTAAAAAATTTAAAATCTCTTCTCCCTCATAATCTTTTGATATTTGGTATACAACATCCATGGAGGGGGGGGGGGGGGGGGGGCTGGGTTAGATACAAATGTGTTAAAATGAAGCCCCCCTTGTTCATATTTGGGCTCAATACAGGAGTCGAAATTTTTAAGTTAGGACAATATGGAGAATATTCTTTAAAATTCTTCATCAGAACCACCAGTCAGAATGATTGAATGTTTGGATATGCATCATTGTTATGCGGGTCAGATTCAAGATTGTTCAAACCAAGTCCCTAGGTTAATATTTGAGCTTCCTATGGAAGCCCAAATTTTAACTTATTACAATATGGGGGGTAATTTAAAAAAATATTCTTCTTCAGATCCACCAGTCAGAATGCTTTCATATTTGGTATACAGCATCTCTAGGAGGGTGGGGGGGGGGGGGGTGGGGGTGGGTGGTGTCAGATTCAAGTTTGTTCAAATCGGGTCCCTAGGTATATATTTGGGCTCGCTATGGTAGCCTAAGTTTTAACTTGGTGCAATATGAGGACATTTCTTTAAAATTCTTCTTCTTCAGATCTAATAGTCGGAAGGCTTTTCTGTTTGGTATACAACATCTCTTCGGGGTCAGATTCAAGTTTGTTCAATTTGAGTGCCTGGAATAATATTTGGGATCCATAATGGAACCTGAAATTTAAGTTAATACAATATGAAGAAATGTTTTCAAAACTCTTCTTCTTCAGATTCACCTGTCAGAATCCTTCCAGCAAAGAAGATTATGTTTATCTGTCAGGTACACATTGGGTGCTGTGGGTGCCCGAAAACCGCCCATTTTCTCAAAATTACTATGCTCAGCAGCCTGTGGAGGGTTAATAAACGCTCACCGGAATGTTTTGTCCATGCAACTTGTAATGTCACACCAAGACCTGCGAATACTCAAGATGTGTGAATGGCCATTTTTTCTTGAAATCTGCAAGGTGTTTTTAAAGAAATCCGGGGAAAACATGAATTTTTAAGCTTTTGATGGGTATCGCTGTGTAACTAGCCCAAAACGGATTAAGGCTTTTGGTTTTTTAGCTCACCTTGACAAAAATGGTCCCTGATGAATTCAACTTCCAACAAAGGAGATTATGTTTATCTCTCAGGTACACAGTGGGTGCCGGAAAACAGCAGCCCATGTTCTGAAAATTATGATGCTTGGCAGACTGTAGAGGCTTAATAAACGCTCACACCGGAATGTTTTGTCCATGGAACTTGTAATGTCTCACCAAGACCTGCGAATAGTCAATTTCTCTTGAAAATCTACAAGATGTTTTTCGAGAAATCCACAGAAAACGGGTATTTTAAGATTTTAATGGGTATCTCTCTTTAACCAGCCTAAAATGGATTACGACTTCGACTTTTGAATACCCTTATAACTTACAAAAATGTTTTCCTATAAATTTTGCGTCCGATAAAAGAAGGGATCTTTCTCTGTGGTATACGCATTGGTGTTGTTGGTGTCCAAAACAGCCCATTTTATCAGAATTCTTACGTTTAGCAACAGGTGGAAGGTTAACAAATGCTTACTAGAATATTTTGTCCATGCATCTTGTAATGTCACCAGAAGACCTGCCAGTGGCCAATTTTTCTTGATAATCTACAGGACTCGTTTAGAGAAATCCACAGAAAATATGAATTTTTTAACTGTTGAGGAGTATTGTGGTTTAACCAGCCCAAAACGAGTTAACGCTTGGTTTTTTGAATACCCTTATTACTTACAATCATGATACTCGGTGAATTCTAGTTCCAATACAAGAAGTTTTATTTATCTCTCGTGTATCCTTTGGGTGCAGTGGGGGCCCTAAAATAGGCCATTTCATCGCAATTTCGATATTTGGCAGCCTGTGGAGGGTTAATTGCCTAATATGTCTTGTATATCAATGGTCGTGTCACAGTCGGGTCTAACAATCATGAATGTTTAAAAAAAATCTACAAGACGCGTTTTGAGAAAGTGCCGATAAACCCTAATTTTGACAGGTTTTTGCCAATTCGGGCGAACTAAGGGTTAAATCGAAAATTCCGCTTTTTTGGTACATTTTTAGATTTTGTGCCCCTCTATGCGTGTACAAAATTGTGTGAAAATCGGTTCGAAAATGTTTTCTGAATCGTACGGACAAATGTGTGGAAAAAGAATAAATAAAAAAAATAATAATAACTAGACTTTATGATTTGGGAGAATCTTGGCTTTTCCAGATGAGATTCCATGATGTTTCATGACCCCAGAGTGTCTTTTGAATTGTTTTTAACTCTCTCACCGAAGTTCCTTTATTGATGTTAAGAGAAAGATAGGTATAGTAGTCACAAATGACTCAGTTTGATAAAAACTGATTAGGTAAAAACCATCATTAATGGTGGAGAGGATTAATATCACTATCGTCGTCCGACAAGTTAATGATGGACAAAAGGAGTTATGTTTGATTGACCCATACCCACTAAGTGCTGTGGCTGTTTGAAAATGATCCATTGTATCTCAAATGTAACGAAAATATTGATGTCTGGCAGCTTGTAGAAGGTTAGCAAGTGGTAACAGGAATATTTTCCCATGCAACTTGTAATATCACACCAAGAACTGCGAATGGCCATTTTTTCTTAAAAATCTACAAGATGTTTTCAGAGAAATCCAGGGAGAACATGATTTTTAAGCTTTTGATGGGTATCATTGTTTATCCAGCCCAAAACGGGTTAAGGATTGTTTTTTGAATACCCTTATTACTTACAAAAATAATTCTCGGTGAATTCTACTTACACTTATGTTGATCTCTCCTCTTAACTTTGGGTGCTGTGGGTACGCACACACGGCACATTTTATCAAAATTTTTATGTTTGAGAACCTGCATAGGGTTAACAAAGGCTTACTGGAATATTTCGTGCATGAAGCTTGTAATGCCACACTAAGATCCGAGAATGGCCAATTTTTCTTGAAAATCTACGAGATGTTTTCAGAGGATCCTTGGAAAACATGAATGTTTAACCTTTTGAGGGGTATCGCTCTGTAACCAGCCCTACACAGGTTATTGCTTGGTTTTGTAAATACCTTCATTACTTACAAAAATGATCCTCGGTGAATTCCACTTCAAATGAAAGAGGTTATGTTTATCTCGCAGGTATACATTGGGTGGTATGGGTGCCCAAGAACAGCCCATTTTCTTAAAATGTCTATACTTTGCAGCCTCTGGAGGGTTAACACATGCTTACCGGAATATTTTGTCCATGCAACTTGTAATGTCACTCCAAGACCTGCGAATGGTCAATTTTTTTTTTGAAAACTTACTAAATGTTTTGGAGAAATCCACAGAAAGCGAGAATAATAAGCTTTTAAGGGGTTATATCTCCTTAACCAGTAGAAAATGGGTTAAGATCTCGATTTTTGAATACCCTTACCACTTACAAAAAAATTTCCCGGTCAGTTTTGCGCTCGGTAAAAGAAGTTACGTTTCTCTGTGCCATTCCCATTTGATGTTGTTGCTGTCGAAAAACAGACTATTTTTTTTCAAAATTTTAACATTTAGCAGCCCATGGAGGGTTAACAAATGCTTTCTGGAATAATTTATCCATGCAACTGGTAATGTGACACCAAGAACTATCAATGGCTACTTGCTCTTGAAAACCCTACAAGATGTTTGTTATGAAATCCAGGGAAAACATGAATTTTTTAAGCTTTTGATGGGTATCGCTATTAACCACCACAAAAGGGTTTAACCCTTGGTTTTTTGAATACCCTTATTTCTTACAAAAATGTCCTCGGTGAATTCCACTTCCAACAAAGGAGATTATGTTTATCTCTTGGGTATACATCGGGTGCTGTGCGTGTCCGAAAACAGCCCATTTCAACAAAATTACGATGCTTGGCATCTATAGAGGGTTAATAAACGCTCACCGGAATATTTTGTCCATGTAACTCGTGATGTCACACAAAGACCCGCGAGTAGTCATTTTTTCTTGAAAACCTACAAGACGTTTTTAGAGAAATCCACAGAAAATGGGAATTTTTATCTTTTAAAGGGTATCTCTCTTTAGCCTATCCAAAATGGGTTAAGACTTCGACTTGAATACCTTTACTACTTACAAAAATGTTTCCGTATAAATTGTGGGCTCGATAAAAGAAGGCATTTTTCTTTGTGGTGTACTCTTTGGGTGCTGTTTGTGGTCCAAAACAGCCCATTTTATCACAATTTTGACTTTTAGCAGCCCGTGGAATGTTAACAAATGCCCACCGGAGAATTTTGTCCCTGCAACTTCTATTGTCACACCAAGACCTGCGCGTGGCCAATTTTTCTTGAGAATCTACAAGACTCGTTTAAAGAAATCCACAGAAAACATTAATTTTTGAGCTTTTGAGGAGTATTGCCGTTTAACCAGCCCAAAACGAGCTAACGCTTGGTTTTTGTGTAACCGCAATGCTGGTGAGAAATAACCCAGAAGAAGCGATAAAGTTTAACGTGGATTCTTTATTTCTTCGACATCATGCAATAAATAGAATATCGAACCCCTGTAAAATGACAATAAAAACAGCAAGTTCCCCAAATAAACATCTTGCTATACATCTATATTCTTGTGTGAACAAACTTCGATGACCGATATGGCTTCCCTTTGGGAAACCCAGTCTGGTGCAATCAACGGGTAACAACTTCCTGAGCTCTTTCCAGCAGAGTGCACCATCCTGCATTTCACCACGGAGTATCCTGTAACCATACACGGACTGATGTACCTCAATGGAACAGGCTTAAGAAGCTCTTTCCATTGATGTACAACAGTCAATGTAGGACAGTACAATAGACGCCAAATCACCAAAACATTCACAACCAAACTTGCAAAAACATGCAAGTTCCATCACTGTGAGTTCAAACAAGAAAGCTGAGTTCTCAAACACTATTCAAAAAGTAACAAACTAATTTAGCTTGCTATTAATTTACAATTCAACTTACAAATAATTTTATACAAATTCTCATCCAAAATCATTTCTCATGTTTACATGAAATAATGCACTAAGTATGAAACTTTTCACTGAGAACAAAATATTCGGACTAACTTCCAATACATGTTTGTGGTTCAATGTCACTTTAAGCCAACAAGGCTATAAAGTGCAGCATGAGAATGAAGTCAAGTTTAGCCAATCGTTTATACCCATACTGATTATCTTTTGTAGTTTAATGTAACTTTTAAGCACACAAGGCTATAAAGTGCAACATAGGAATGAAGTCATGTATAACCAATCATTTATGCCTATGTTGGTTACTATGAACCTGCACCTGGTTGTGTTACCAGATTCTAATTACCACAAACAGTTTTCACTTTCAGCAAACAAAGCTAGAAAGTGCAACATAGGAATGAAGTCATGTCTAACCAATCGTTCATGCCTATGTTGGCAACAATGAATCTGCATCAAGTCGGATTACCAGATTCTAATTACCACAAACAGTTTTCACTTTCAGCAAACAAAGCTAAAAAGTGCAACATTGTTAAGACGTCACGTCTAACCAATCGTTCCTGCCTATGTTGGCAACAATGAATCTGCATCAAGTCGGATTACCAGCTTCTAATTACCACAAACAGCACTAGTGTATCAAGGTAGACCAGCACTGTTCGACTTCACAAGAATTGCACATGCGAAGTACCCAACTGTTAACTCTCAATGAAATACACAGTCATTATAATTATTATCCCGTAGTATTAATTACAAGTGATATCACAAAATGCCCTTTTGTTATTAAAAACGCCTAAAATGAGTAAATATCTGGTGTATAAAATAATTGATGCCTACCCTCAGTGTGATGGGTTCAATGCTGCACAATAACTTCAGTGGCCTGTATGGGGCAACATCCTGAACCTGGATAAAACAAGAAAAGGCCTTAGAGTACGGTGACAACATTCCAAATACTGCTGCTTGTAAGCAAAGGGACTTACTCACAGTGGCGATTGATCGGATGACTTTGGCTTGCGCCAAACACATATTTCACTGGGGATAAATACTGAAGCAGCAAAAAAGTACTTTGGAAATAAATATCCAGACAGTAAAATAACGTTACAAGTTAGAGTTAGCATTAAATAAAATTATTTTGCTAATACATTTAATCTATCTACTCCGGTGTGGAGTTCCATGGTGGGCATGGTGGTTGGGACAAGGCAGCAGCAAAATACCACCTTGTCCAGGCCACACAAGATTAACACAAGAAGGCCTTGAATTGACAGGTGTACAGTTAGAATCAAATAATAATATTTGGTATTTAACAAATATTTTCCTAGAATTTATTGGGGAGGGCCCGGGGGCTCTCGCCAACAAACTCCAACAAAACAACAATTACTTTCCAATTACATACTGAGTCTAATGTACAGCTGTGCAGAAACAATAATATTTTACCTTGGTTTAAAGCTGTTGTGCAGCGGTTCCTTTCCTACGGAAATAGCATTTTCCTGAGAATTCCTCCAGGATACAAATCTGAATTCCACAAGAATATCACTATCTCTGACCACTATTTACATTATACTTTTAGTTTTTAAAACAGATTATATATGCACTGAAGGAAATCACAAGATCTTATTTTCACAACAAAATAACACAACTGCCAATAATTTTGAAATCAGACTGAAATGTGCTGTTCGTTGTTCCAGGGCAGAGGAGAGAGTTTTTTTGTTTGAAATTGACCTATAAGAAATCAGTTCACTGGTGTTCACTTCATGCTTTTACAATTTCTATGCACTGCAGTAGAGTTACTGAAGCGAACACCTCTCTGACCTCTTATTAAGATAAACTGTTAACCCCCTGAGAAACTACTGTACTGAAGCTGAATTAAATAATACTTCACTGTATTTTAACAGTGATACTTTACGTTGCTGATATAATTTAAAAAATATATAACCCCTTATGTACAGATGCTAAAATACAAAGATACAAAAAATTCACTAAGTTTTTCAAGTTCATCAGAACTGAGTCTTTCAGCCATTGTATAGCAATGACGCAATATATTATCACAAAAAAGTTAGATGTTGTATTATATGTTGATTAATGTTGTGTCAGTAATAACAAAACATAATAAATGCTAACATCAAACAACAATGAAAGTAATCAAAGAAAATATTCCTGAAAATATATCTGAAAAAAAAAATTCAATAGTGTCTAAGTGCACAGGACATTGACAGAAGTTCAATGAAAAATTCAGAAAATTCATTTTCTGAGTTTCATTGTATAAATTATCTCCCTTGATACACCAAGCTGTAGAGTCTCAATGTGTTGTAAAAAAAAATTACCTCCCCTGACACATTTCAAATATGTAAACAAACATTTCAGAAAAATATGCAAAGTATTTTGGAATCTGAAAAATTTTCAGATACAACCCTCAAGTCTCATATACAAACACAGATAATTGTAAGCATGTTTTCAAATAAAAATATGATGTCACATTAATGCGAAAAGAGAGAGAAAAAAAATCGAATTTCATTTTTCAAAATTCAATGTAAATTTCACTAAGAAATTTCAGTCAGTACAAAGTGTAAGTCTAATTATACCCAAATGTCAATCACATCATTCCGGTAGAAGATAGCTGGCATAATGTAAAAGTGGATCCATGTGGAAGTTGCTGAGCCATCAAATGTCGAACATGTCTGAAGAAATTCTGTTGGGCGCCATTTGTAACCGCAATGCTGGTGAGAAATAACTCAGAAGAAGCGATAAAGTTTAACGTGGATTCTTTATTTCTTCGACATCATGCAGTAAATAGAATATTGAACCCCTGTAAAATGACAATAAAAACAGTAAGTTCCCCAAATAAACATCTTGCTATACATCTATATTCTTGTGTGAACAAACTTCGATAACCGATATGGCTTCCCTTTGGGAAACCCTGTCTGGTGAAATCAATGCGTAACAACTTCCTGGGCTCTTTCCAGCAGAGTGCACCATCCTGCATTTCACCATGGAGTATCCTGTAACCATACACGGACTGATGTATCTCAATGGAACAGGCTTAAGAAGCTCATTCCATTGATGTACAACAGTCAATGTATGACAGTACAATAGACGCCAAATCACCAAAACATTCACAACCAAACTTGCAAAAACATGCAAGTTCCATCACTGTGAGTTCAAACAAGAAAACTAAGTTCTCAAACACTATTCAAAAAGTAACAAACTAATTTAGCTTGCTATTAATTTACAATTCAACTTACACATAATTTTATACAAATTCTCATCCAAAATCATTTCTCATGTTTACATGAGATAATGCACTAAGTTTGAAACCTTTCACTGAGAACAAAATATTCGGACTAACTTCCAATACATGTTTGTGGTTCAATGTCACTTTAAGCCAACAAGGCTATAAAGTGCCGCATGAGAATGAAGTCAAGTTTAGCCAATCGTTTATACCCATACTGATTATCTTTCGTAGTTTAATGTAACTTTTAAGCACACAAGGCTATAAAGTGCAACATAGGAATGAAGTCATGTATAACCAATCATTTATGCCTATGTTGGTTACTATGAACCTGCACCTGGTTGTGTTACCAGATTCTAATTACCACAAACAGTTTTCACTTTCAGCAAACAAAGCTAGAAAGTGCAATATAGGAATAAAGTCATGTCTAACCAATCGTTCATGCCTATGTTGGCAACAACGAATCTGCATCAAGTCGGATTACCAGATTCTAATTACCACAAACAGTTTTCACTTTCAGCAAACAAAGCTAGAAAGTGCAACATAGGAATGAAGTCATGTCTAACCAATCGTTCATGCCTATGTTGGCAACAATGAATCTGCATCAAGTCGGATTACCAGATTCTAATTACCACAAATAGCACTAGTATACCAAGGTAGACCAGCACTGTTTGACTTCACAAGAATTACACATGCGAAGTACCTAACTGTTAACTCTCAGTGAAATACACAGTCATTATAATTATTATCCCGTAGTATTAACTACAGGTGATATCACAAAATGCCTTTTGTTATTAAAAACGCCTAAAATGAATAAATATCTGGTGTATAAAATAATTGATGCCTACCCTCAGTGTGATGGGTTCAATGCTGCACAATAACTTCAGTGGCCTGTATGGGGCAACATCCTGAACCTGGATAAAACAAGAAAAGGCCTTAGAGTACTGTGACAACATTCCAAATACTGCTGCTTGTAAGCAAAGGGATTTACTCACAGTGGCGATTGATCGAATGACTTTGGCTTGCGCCAAACACATCAGATCAATCACATATTTCACTGGGGATAAATACTGAAGCAGCAGAAAAATACTTTGGAAATAAATATCCAGACAGTAAAATAACGTTACAAGTTAGAGTTAGCCTTAAATAAAATTATTTTGCTAATACATTTAATCTATCTACTCCAGTATGGAGTTCCATGGTGGTCGGGACAAGGCAGCAGCAAAATACCACCTTGTCCAGGCCACCAGGCCACCAGGCCACACAAGACTAACACAAGAAGGCCTTGAATTGACAGGTGTACAGTTAGAATCAAATAATAATATTTGGTATTTAACAAATATTTTCCAAGAATTTATTGGGGAGGGCCCGGGGACTCTCGCCAACAAACTCCAACAAAACAACAATTACTTTCCAATTACATACTGAGTCTAATGTACAGCTGTGCAGAAACAATAATTATTTTACCTTGGTTTAAAGCTGTTGTGCAGCGGATCCTTTCCTACGGAAATAGCATTTTCCTGAGAATGCCTCCAGGAATCAAATCTGATTTCTACAAGAATATCACTATCTATGACCACTATTTACATTATACTTTTAGTTTTTAAAACAGATTATATATGCACTGAAGGAAATCACAAGATCTTATTTTCACAACAAAATAACACAATTGCCAATAATTTTGAAATCAGACCGAAATGTGCTGTTCATTGTTCTAGAGCAGAGGAGAGAGTTCTTTTGTTTGAAATTGACCTATAAGAAATCAGTTCACTGGTGTTCACTTCATGCTTTTACAATTTCTGTGCACTGCAGTAGAGTTACTGAAGCGAACACCTCTCTGACCTCTTATTAAGATAAACTGTTAACCCCTCTGAGAAACTACTGTACTGAAGCTGAAATAAATAATACTTCACTGTATTTAACAGTGATACTTTATGTTGCTGATATAATTTTAAAAATATATAACCCCTTATATACAGGTGCTAAAATATGATACTGTCACATCTGAATACCCTTATTACTTACAAAAATGATCCACGGTGAATCCCACTTCCATTAAATTAAGTTATGAGTTAAAAGGGAACAGCCTAATAATCCGTAGAAAAACAATAGTCCTTTTCAGAGAGAAAAGCCTAATGAATCAGTTAGCTTAGCCTTCTGTGGAATGGCAAAGCTAACTGGTTCATTTGTAATTGTGCTGTTTTGAGACTAAGCTGTGATGGTGTAGCTGTGTTATCTGTAGCATCCTGATGAAGGCCTGGTGACGAAATCTTGGCAAAGAGTTGTTACAATGCTATATATAACTAGACTTTATGATTCTGGAGAATCGTGGCTTTTCCAGACGAAGTTCCATGATTTTTTATGACCCCAGAGTGTCTGAAGAATTGTTTTTAATTGTATCACTAAAGGGTGCTGTTGGTGCCTGAAAACAGTCCATTTTATCAAAATGTTGATGTCTACCAGCCCATGGAGGTTAACGAATACTTAACGGAATATTTTGTCTATGCAAAATGTAAGGTCAGACAAAGACCTGTTAATGGTCAATTTGTCTTCAAAGTATGGAAGAAGCATTTGGAGAAATCCACACAAAATGGGAATTTTAAGCTTTTAAGGGGTATCTCTCTTTAACCAGCCCACAATGGGTAACGACTTGAATTTTTGAATACCCTTAGTACATACAAACATTTTTCGCTATAAATTTTGCGTCTGATAAAAGAAGTTATGTTTCTCTGTTACATATCCATTGGATGCTTTTGGTGTCCGAAAACGCCCATTTTATCAAACTTTTATGTTTAGCAGCCCGTGGAGGGTTAACAAATGCTTGCAGACTATTTTGCCCATGTAACTTGTAATGTCACACTAAGGCCTGTGAATGGCCAATTTTTCTTGAAATCTACAATTACGTCGAGCCCAGTTAGTCCTTGGACGGGTGACCGTCTGAGCGATCGATTCGGACTCCCACGTTATGTCCTTGGGCAAGGCACTTTACTCCTTTTGTCCACATGTGGGCATGATGACGCCGTGTACTAGACGTACTGCACGTCGATGGTGCGCATGTCCTCAACCAATCTAACACTGCCTGTGCTACAGTACGGATTTACGATGTTGTGGAGCTGGCAGCTGCTCATTGTTGCTCGGTGGTTCTCTCTGGGTACTCCGGCTTCCTCCACCTGTGAAACTGTCGCCGATATGACCTTGGCTGTTATAGTGGTGTTAAAGCACAATAAATAAATAAATAAATAAATAAATAAATAAATAAATAAATAAATAAATAAATGTACCACTAAAAGAAAAGATTCCAGCAATGGCATGTTTTATAGCTTTAAATTCTCCTGAACCTATTCATGGAATAAGATCTTATTTTAAGTGAAATGTTTTAATAAATAAAATTATTAATTGTACTCTTCCCACTTATATAAATTGCAATACATTTTATCTCTTCGTTTCATCTATGAATACTGATAGAGAAGGATGGTGAGACAAAATAAGAAACAAAAAAGTCCTTTAGTGAAAAAATATGGTCGTATGTTATTGGCATTTAGTCAAACTCCTCCAGCATTTCAAAACAAATAAGAAATGCACATAAAAAATCAATTAAATGTTTGTCAGGATGTTGTCATAATCTTTTAAAAGGCAGTGTACATCTGATACCCAGTCAGAAACAGAAATTATATCCAAAGCGTAAAGAACTGAGAACACTTGCTAGTAAATCAGTTTCTGTTATAAAGAAAAAAAAATATTAAATCAAAAAGGTGGTTTTTCACCATTACTTGGACTACTTGCTCCCGTGGTTGACTTGCAACAAATCATGGAAATAAAGTAATAAGTAAAATATGAAGAAAATGGCTATTGTACTTTATCAACTATTAGAAGATATGCAATGGTTTAGAATTGAAAATGCTCAGTATCCTTGATTACTATCTAACCCACAAGTTACAAATACAGCACAACTTCAGAATAATTTATCATCTGTGTTAGAGAATTCTGAGTTATCAGAACGTAAAAAAGAACTCAAGTATGGGGGTTTCTTTTTAAATGTCACATAAGAAAGCATTACAACCTTCACTGGTCATACCTGACTGAGAAGAAAAAAAATCATTATCTTTATGAGA
Organism: Pictodentalium vernedei; assembly: GCA_031216915.1. NCBI lineage: Eukaryota > Metazoa > Mollusca > Scaphopoda > Dentaliida > Dentaliidae > Pictodentalium > Pictodentalium vernedei. The sequence continues at coordinate 434,400,461 of CM062296.1, read as the reverse complement.
TCGTATTATAGAAAGTGTACCTGTTACTATGAGATGTAAAGTAAGTTCATTATTATCTGCTTTATCAACTCATCCAAACATAATAATAATAATAATAATAATAATAATAACACTTTGGCCAGCCACTGATTTGTCGCGGTTCTCGGACGAGAAGGCCATGGTTACCCCTGTACTCCCAACTGCCTTCCTATTCCCACGCTTCTCCTCTCCTCCCAACACTCGGAGACGAACTGCTTGATAATATCCCTTGTCCCATTCTTCCCATGAACTGGGATGATCAGGGTATATTAAGTTATGATGGAGAAACCATACAAGGTTCAAACATTATTGATTTAGTTAATGATGTTCTTAGACATCAAAAATATTTCAAACCAAGAGGTTTGGAAATATTCAGTCGTGGATTTAAAGATGTAAATATTCCACAAGATTTTGGAGGAAATCGAGAACGTTGGCTATAGATGCATAGACAACACACTCATAAACCCAGCAATAAATATTAGAGTTCTCCTGATGATAGTTGGTCAGATTCTCCTTTATCAATATCTCCAACACGTTAAAGTAAAAGAAATCAGTGGAGTGAAAATACACCAAAATCATTACTAAATTATCTAGATGTAAAATTTCTTACAAATGGGAGGCCTATTGAATGATTTATTAAGTGAATTGTATTACAATAGTCCTGCTGGTGATGGTGGTGTACATGAATTATATAAATCAGCACATCAAAAAGATAATTCTATTACACTTCATCAAGTAAAAGATTGGTTAAAGGGAGAAAGAACACATACCTTACATGAACCTATCCAGAAAGAATTTTCAAGACGTAAAACTATAGTAGGTGGTATTCATCATCAATGGCAAATTTATTTAGCAGATTTACAAAGTTTACAATCCTACAATAATCAATTTCGTTATTAGTTTGTGTCATTGATGTATTTTCAAAATATGCATGGGTATTACCTATCCATAATAAATCTGAAGAAACATTAACAAAATCATTTCAGACTATTTTGAAAACATCTGATCATAAACCAGTATCATTACAATCTGATAAAGGTTCTGAATTTAAAAATAAAGTGGTACAGAAATTTTTGAAGAGACAAAATATTCATTTTTTCAGGACAGAATATTCTGAAACAATAGCAAGTATTGTAGAATGATTACAATGAACATTGGAAATATTTCACACATACTTGTACATTAAAATATATTGATGTCTTACAAAACTTAGTGAATAGTTACAATCATAGTGTTCATCATAGTATTCAAAGAACTCCTGCTTCTGTTTCTACAAAAATCAAGTAGAAGTTTCTTAACATTTGTATGGACAAAAACTCAAAAGAAAAAAAAATACATTTTCAAATTGATGATTTAGTGTGGATTAATAAAAAGAAACGTACATTTGAAAAAGGGTATTTACCAAATTGGACAAAGAATTATTTAAAATTACGCATGCGAAATGTATAATAACACCTAGTTACAAACTTGAAGATTTAGGTGGAGAAAGAATTCAGGGTACATTTTATCCTCAGGAAATTCAAAGTTTAAAAGATGATAAAAAATATACTATTGAATCAGTTCTTGATAGACGGTCAAGACGTGTTGGTAAGAAAATTAAAAAGAATTTTTTAAGAAAAGAAGAAAAGTAAAGAACTTAAAGTACATTGGGAAGCATATCGAAAGACATGTGATAGTTGTATAGAAGAAACGGATTTGGTATAAAAACAAAACATGTCATCAAATGAAACTTAATTACCTAGTGAAAGCACAAGTGTAGAAGTATAAAGTCAACACAGTCAAAAATTTAAATTTTGTGGGAATCGTGTTGCAGAAAATCAAGGTGCTTATTTTACGCATATTATTCTCATTTATGGTATTATAATTACTGCCATTGTACATGTTAGTTTACAAAGCTCTGATAAAGAATTGTGGTTAGTGTTATTAAGTAGTTCTTTAGGATATATTCTTCCAAGTCCAGGTTTGAAATATCTGAAAAAATTAGAAGATAAGAAAAATGAATTCGTTTTACTTAACACTTCTGAGTGATATTTCTATGAATACATTTCCAAATAATACAGAACGTTGTTTTCAAACACAATTACCTAAACCCATTCATCTTGATAAAGAACAATGGGAAGTAGGTTTAGTTGAAAAAAATTTATCTGCAGAGGCAAAACATATTACAGACGAAGAATCTGTTTTTAAAATCGTTATGACAGATAGCATAATATCGAATCATATCAATAAAACATCTCTGATACATTCGATTCACAAAGGTATTGCTGTTGTTGAATTAAGTATTTTTCCAGGTGCTTATGCAAATGGTGGTCATGTCATTGCTGCAATGCAATCAGAAATTCAAGTAAAACGTGGAGATATATTTAAAACATTTGATGTATCATTTCATCTTGGATATTCGCCTCTGCAATTCCACTTAAAAATAGTAGTAAATAGTATTGGACAAGTGGGTATTGAAATGTCACTAAGTTTTTTACAAAAACTGGGATGTAAAAATATTTTTCCTGTCATTTTTCCTAACACGTCAAGAGATGCATTTAAATATAATGTAGATTTAAATGATGATTTCAGTCAACTTTTTATTTATTCTGACATAGCAGAGTATGCATTTATAGGTGATACTGAAGCACCTCTAGTAAGTGTAATACTGTTTGAATCACGAAACGAATGTCAGCACATTCACAAAGAATTTGATAATGTACATTACGTACCAGTATCCGAATCTTGCTTTGATCAGATTAGTATAAATATAAATGGAAACACTGGTAAACCTATTCAGTTTGTCAGTGGTAAGACTGTAGTAAAGTTGTATTTTAGAGAACGTAAGTAGGTATAAAAGGCGGATTCCCGACTACCTTGTACATGTACCGTACACGTACACGCACATGGTGCGTTTACCATCGTAGGATTCAGTGTTAAATCGCGTGCACGTTCACAAAAATGTCATTTTTTTATGGTGGTCTGGAATCCGCTATTGTTTTTGAGGCTCACAGATCGCACTTTTCACATTCAAAACACCCGTTGGCGAACGCGTAGATTTGACACGCCCCTCAAAAAGTGAAAAATCTACGAAATTGTACATGTACATTTTCTTAACAAATTTTTGTCGACGTTACCATCGCGGATTAGACCATCGATCCATCGTTGGCGAACGCGAGCAAAAAACGCTTTGCGGATTCCAGACCAGCATAAAAAAACGGTTCACGGATTCCAGACCAGTAAAATCCCACTATGGGTATCTCCACTTCTGACGTAAGTGGGGATACCCATAGTGGATTTTTCCAAACTTAACAGAAAAAAACTAAGTTTTTTTTGAAAATCCACTATGGGTATACCCACTTCTGACGTAAGTGGGGATACCCATAGTGGATTTTTCCAAACTCAACAGAAAAACTGAGTTTTTTGGAAAATCCACTATGGGTATTCCCATTTCTGACGTAAGTGGGGATACCCATAGTGGATTTTTCCAAACTCAACAGAAAAAACTAAGTTTTTTTGGAAAATCCCTACTGTATAAACTTACTGAGAACGCCATTTGTCACGCTCGAAATGTATTACGGGTTTTCATTCAAATGAGTCAATTGTCAATTAAATAGTTTAACTGAAAAACTATTCTATGGATGAAAGCGGAAACAGTTCAAAAGATTAATTGATATGATTTAAACGCTTTTTTTTTGAAAGCGTTACTTTACTGATATGTTTACTTGTGATTTTGATTATTCGAGTTTTCCTTGTGGTGAGAATAAGCGCGGTTGCGATTTAACACGTTGGAGAGCAAAACTCATTTAGAGAGGTTTATTTTGTAAATGTTTTTTTCTCAACTGGAATCGGTTTTGAGGTGAGGAAAATAAAAAGTGATTGATATATATAGGAGAGAAAAAAAAATAAAATAAATAGTTATTTAAAAAAATAAATATCAAATCGAATAGATAATAAAATACGTAAATCATGGACACTTCCCAGACTATTAGAGCAAGGTTTCTTTTAAAAATGCTGATGAGAGCCTATGCATTCTGCGTGAACGAACAACTAGGTCGCCTCTTGTTAGAACGATGCGTCGGATGTCGGGATCATCTAGACTTCGATCACGAGAATCATTCGTGTCTGACGATGGAAAGGGAAGATATGGTCGTCAAGTATTTCGAACCAGCGTTCGAATGCGTTCGATTCGACGAAGTGATCACGTTTTGGAGGAGATTAGTCTTCTGTAGCGGACGAGATAAGCCCACCAATTCGGAAGAACTGAAATTGGCGCGTAGAAGTCTGACTTTAGAAGACAAGGGATGCATCATGAAATTAATGCTGAAGGAAGCATACGTCTAAGTTTTCTCGTTGATATAAATAAGGGAGAATAGAAAATAAAAATAAATACACACATAAATTTTGTATCTAATATTAGAAAGAAAGAAAAAACACAAAAATGAGAACTAGAAATAAATTGTATCTGACGTTAGATGACGACGCGGATGAGAAGCCGAACGGCGTTTTGCCGACGGCACCGTCGCTAGAAGAAAAAGAAACAGGAGAGAGGTATCGCATCGATCAAATTAGTAGAATCCAATCGTATCTAACTCAAGAGAGAGATTCTCGTTATTCTCTCAAGAAGAAGTATTCGCGTTTCGTGAAATTCATCAACGCGATTGACACGACACTCATCACGATTTCCATGGGTTTACACGCAGCCGGCATCGGATTGTTGTTGACGGCGGTCGGTATTCCGATCGTGTTAACCATAGACGGAGTGGCTCTCGCCGCTGGATTATTTAGCACGCTCGGAAACTTTTTGAGTAGGAAATTATATTTGAAGGCGAGGAAACACGACAAGATTCGCGTCTTGGCCGACTCCAAGATCGACACGATATCCGAAATGATCTCGATGGCGTTGAACGACGGTAGGATATCGGACGGAGAATACTTCACAATATTGGGTGAGAAAACGAAATATGAAGCCATGAAAGAAGCTGTGAGAATCAAGACTTGTCAGATCATCAAGGAAGAGATGAAGGATTCTCTCGTGGAAAAGGGGAGGAAAGAGGCCAGGGAGGAATTCAGTAAGATGATAGAACTCAAGAGCAGTGATTGAAAAAAAATATATATAATAAGAACAGAATTTTTAAAAAAGAAATATTAAATTTATATATAAAATAAAAACGAAATTAATTTAAATAACTCTCAAAAAATGTATTGCATAAAGTGTAAGAGAGTTACCGAGGCCAGTAATTCTCAAGAAGTACGAACTAAAAACGACAGACAGATGCTTCGCGAAATTTGCGACGTGTGTGGTTCTATCAAGACTCGATTCGTCAAAAAAAAGAACGCGAGCAAAGTTAAAGGCGTCGTGAATAAAATTATCAATAATCTACCTTTCGAAATGCATCACAGTTTCACGGGACCTGGAACGAAATTGAACAAGACACTCAACGCCGATCTGACTCCTAAATCTTGGAGCAAACCTGTGAATAGGGTGGACGCGGCCGCATATGATCACGATCTATGCTACGCCGGACATCCCGACACCAAGACTCGCAACGCTGTCGGCGATAAAAACATGTTGGCGAAATTGAGAGGTATATCGAATCCGACCAGGAGAGAGAAGATAGGACGTTCGCTGGTCGGTAATCTGATCGGTGCGAAACGTCGATTCAGATGGGGCGTTCAAAAAAAAAAGCGCATCTGAAAAGAAGAAGAAACGATTATTGACGAGCGAATTGGCTGTGGAGTTACACAAACCCATCGTGCGTAAATTTCGAAAGAGAAGGGTGTTCGTGAAGGGTTTGGATGATATTTGGTCTGCCGACTTGGTCGACATGAGATCGTTTTCGAGGTGGAACGAGGGTGTCAAATATCTATTGACGGTCATCGACGTGTTTTCCAAATACGGTTGGATCAGAGCTTTGAAGAATAAATCGGGACCTTGCGACGCCGAGGCTCTGAAGAGCGTGTTCGACGCGTCTTCTCGAAAACCGAATAAATTGTGGGTGGATAAGGGAAAGGTATTCTACAACAAGCACGTTCATCGATTAGTCGACCTCTACTCGATCGAAAATGAAGAGAAAGCTAGCGTGGTGGAACGTTGGAATCGAACTATGAAGGAAAAGATGCATAGATACTTCACGGCGAATTCGACCAAGAAATACATATACGCTCTGAACGGTCTGGTCAAAGATTACAACAACACGCGACACAGATCGATCAAGATGACTCCCGTGGAAGCTAGCGATCCTCGAAATGAAAAACGGGTCTACGCGAATCTATATCCTGAGAGATCTAAGATCAGGAAGAAGTCTAGAACGCCGAAATTTGCGGTCTGTGATCGAGTGAGAATCTACGCTTATAAGAAGCACTTCGAAAAGGGTTATACTCCTCGATGAACCTCGGAAATCTTCGTGATAATCAAAATATTTCACACCGATCCGGTAACTTACGAAATCGAAGCTTTGGATGGAGAAGAGATCATCGGAAAGTTTTACGAACAACAATTACAGAAGACAAAGTTTTGATAAAGAAAACAATTTTTTCTTGTTTACACACATATATATAGGAGAGAAAAATAATAATAAAAAATAATTAAAACTATTTTTAGATAAAAAAAAAGCAAGCTAATAAATAAACAAAAAACAAAAACCTTTTAAAAAATGGCAAATATACTAGATATAGCACAAAGCATAGTGAAAGATGAAAGTATTCAAGAATATGAGGTTCACGAATACGAACCGGTAACCGGAACGAGTTTGAACAATGCGGGAGAGATAAGAATCAACGTCGAAACTCAAGATCTATTCGTCCATACTAGTGAGAGTTACATAGTGGTGCAGGGACGTCTCACCAAGGAAGATGGGAGCGACTACGCCGACGACGACACGGTTACTCTAGCCAATAATGGCATCATGCATCTATTCAGTAATATAAAATACATGCTATCCGGACAAGAGATAGAATCTGTGTTTCATCCCGGTCAGACTACCATGATGTTCGGACTCTTGACATATCCGGATGATTTTTCGAAATCCAGAGGACTTAATCAGTTGTGGGTGAAAGACACCGTCGGCCCTGCTAACGCCGGCGCCACCGCGATATTCGACTACGTCGTCAATACATCCAGACCTAAAGGAACGTTTTCGTTCAGGATACCTTTGAAACACATCTTCGGATTCGCGGACGATTACAACAAGATCATGTACGGATTCAAACACAATCTGACGTTGATTCGAAAAGGAAACGATGACGCAATAGTGAGACTCCCTGCGACAGATGCGGGTAAGTTAACTCTACACAAGATATCGTGGTTCGTTCCGCACATGGAGCCTTCGATCGTGGAAAAAGCGCGTCTCTACAAGATCATAGAATCCAAGAGTAAATTACCCGTGGGATTTAGAATGAGACAGTGCGACACAGCTAGCATTCCACTCTCCACGAATCACTTCGATTGAGATTGATGGTGAAAATTCTGAGAGACCGCGTTTCATCGTGGTTTCAGACCGATAGGGACGGGTCTCAGGAAAAGAATGCATCGCTGTTCGATCACTGCCATTTGAGAAACATGCAAGTGTTTCTGAAAGCCACGAGATATCCAGCAATCGATTACAATGCGTCATTCGACAAGAACAATTTCTGCAGACTGTACGGCGACGCCGCGGATTTTAGAATGAAGTATCACGGTCTAGACGAATTGATGAGCAACCCTAATATATCTCCCGGCGAATACAAGTCGACGTATCCCATGTTCGTATTCAACGTTAGTAAACAGAGTGAACGACTCAAGAGTAGCGTCTTAGACATTCAGATCAAGATGCAATTCGATAGGAACGTGCCGAGAAAAACTGAAGCCTTCGCTCTAGTCCTGTCGGACAGAGAATTACAATTCGAATCGGATGGAAATAAGATGTCGATCATTCAATGAGAGACGTGTGTGAAAAAAAGTAATGAGTAATTATTAAAAACAAAAAAAATAAATAAATAAAAGTAATGAGATCTAGAGAGATTGAACATCTTTCTAAATCTCATTACTTTTTTTTTGTTTTTAATAATCACACATTATTTTTTTAATTAATTATTTCCACGCTTTCAGTGTTTGTTCAAAGGATCTAGTTCGATCAATAGACTCACCACGGAAGTGGCGGCTTCGGGATTATTGGTTTTCATAATGAAATTAATCCTGTCTCCGGCGTTCACTTTGAGAGGTGTGCCGAACGTGCTAACATTCGCGTGTTGATTCTCAGTCTTTTCAATGCTGTATCTCTTATCGCTCTCTACTCCATTCACCATGAGACTGATGACCGCTCTGTTATTCAAATCCGAGGAAGCCAGAGTCATTCGAATGATTTCACCTCCCAACGGCATGGGATATCCCACCTGACCATGTTTCGATCCACTACCTCCATTTCCGAAAGACCACTCAGCTTTTCCCTCCTCTAAGGTGCCGGCCTCCTCGGCCCACACGGTGATCAATTGTCTAGCATATTTGACTTTCTCCACCACCAAAATCAGGATGCAGGCATCCGTCATGTTTACGGGATCCGGTAGATTTGTGAGCACGTGTCCACCCATGTCTAGTTTACCTTCCATGATGTCGCCCTTTCTCCAGACCGAGTTGTCATCTACGTATTTCCTGCTGACTGCGCTGGAATCGAATTCGGGATCGTGATTGAGACTGAATAAATTCTCACCGTTCATGTTGATACCACCCTCCATGGTTCCGCCAGATTGTTTGTTCAGGTAGAAATCGTCCACTTGTGATTTTACGTATTCCTGTGATCGTATCACGGCAGAATCTACATAGCCCTTGTTGACCGTGGTTGAGTCCGCATCCATGTCGTCGACCTTCGACAGATTCAATATCTTGTTGAATCCCGCATTCAGATCCGATTTCATTTCTCGTTTGTCAGACTTTCTCTGTTCCAGATCTACGTAGTGTTTGGTCGCCACGTCCTTGGGGTTCGTGGGAGTGGCCACATTCGTTATCTTGTTAGAATTGGCGTTCAATTCCGAGTGCATCGTTTTCTGAAAGTATCTATTTCTCATATGTTCGCTGAATCTCGCGTGAGAGTCGACCGCGTATTTCTTGATCGCGGCATCGGTGGAATCTATGGGATTTGCGACGTTCACCAAACATTTAGATTTCAGATCGAGATCGTTGGTCATGGCTTTATCCACGTAATTATCTAGCATGATTCGTTCGAAATCCGCGTTCCCCCTGTCAACGTATTTTTTAATCACAGCATCTGCGAGATCTATCGGCTCGAGAAGATTGTAGAACTTCTTATCATTCATGTTCAAAGGTTCCTCTTGAGGTTCGTATCTCCGAACGTAACGTTCATCCAAGTTGGCAACGTCGTAACCATCGCCGACTTCGAGCGTCTTCCTCTTCTTTTTAGGTTGACTTTTGTTGTCACTTCTACCAAATTTATCGACTGGCATGTTGTTTTGTGATTTTTGTTTTAAAAATATATTTCAAACGCAGTTTATTAAAAATGAATTATTTTACTTATTTTATTTTTCGTTTTTATTCGATTACAATTTTTTTTAATAATTTTTTACCTTTATATACTACAAAAAAATCTCTCTCTAATGTAAATCATTGAGAATGTCTTGAAACCAATCTCCTTCAGACCATATCTTGATAATGTAGAGACACAGGTGACTGCAAAACACTTGATATGCCGATTGCACTCGTTCCGTGTTGTAACGAACCATCGATTTGTTGAAATAGTTCTTTATTTCTTTCGGCAGTGAGATTCTGTAGCTGTCGAAATAATAATTCTTCTTCTTCCCGTTTTTGAACCACGCCACCCAGTGAGTGCCTTCACCCGATAAATCGTCTAGATTTAAAATTCCACATTCCGATTGTCAAGTTCTTCTCTTCGGCAAAACATCTCTGGAAAACACACCTAGAAAATCTTTGATTTTCAAATCCTTCGACGCATTCGACAGATCGATGTTGGATAGGGGTTCGTTAGGTAAGACAACACCTTCTATGGATATCTCTATTTTCTTATTCATAAATGCGTATATTTTTTTTTTTAAATTTATTTCATTTTATTATAATTCACTAAAATGACGTTATTTTTTTATTTTTTTTATTTTTCTTTTTAAACTAACTCTCTCGATGTCTCTATCGACTTCCATAATCTTGAATCCGTCTAATTCCTCTTGATTTTCTGGAATCCTATCATCCTTAATCATATCTGGAATCCTATCATCCTCAATCATATCTGAAATCCTATCGTCTAAAAATAGATTCAAAGTCCAATGTCCGAGTGCTAAAGTGCTTATTTTATCATCTAACACGAATCTCTTATCGTCATCAGCCGTCAGAGAAATCTTGTTGACTATTTCGGTATACAAGTCGTGATTTTCGCTTCGAATCGATTTCATAGTCTTATACACCGGACCACTTCCTAACAGACAATCTTTATACTCTCGGAAAGAGATGTTTTTCTTCACTACGCACGCTTTAACCCCTTTGCACTTCTTGATCTCTTCATCTTCTAGACTATAAGTATACAGTTTGGGTCTCAAGCCCACAAATTCGAGGATTTGTTTACCACCGCTCTTGTCCTTAAATTTACCTAACACCTTCTTGTTGTCGTTCGATTGAATGTTGGACGGGTGATCGACGGGATAATTGCTCATGTCGAACCACGCAACCACGTCTGGAGATATATCTCGGTAGACATCTTTCGTCTCTATCTCGTAAACTAAACTGTCCATGTCGGTGAACAGTAGTTTGGCTTTATCACCAAATTTTCGTTTGACATAATCGTAGTGAAACTCATACTTGCTGATATCTAAGATGATCGGTCCGAGATAATATGGTTTGTCGAACATCAGGTGCGTCTTTTGCATGTGAATGGCCACTTGATTTTCGTCGAATATGGTTTGGTGTTTGTAACTGGGTTTTGCCACTAATTTTTTAGCTCTTTTCTCAGACGTGATGAGTCGAACGTTGGTTCTCTTCCTGATGTTTTCCATCGATTTACCGTACACGCAGTTGTTCATGAGTTTGAAGAAATCTTTTTCAAAATCGTTCTCGGCTCGATTTCTGAGATTCGTGTTGAGATCGATGTATTTTTTCATCCAAGGCTCTTCGTTGAATTGAACGACTAATTTCATCCTGTAATCGATGTATTGTTTCAAATTCTCACTGTAGACGACATAGTTACGTTTGTTAAATAAATTGGGAATGAGTTTTTCCTCATCTCCTTCGATTGGTTCCATTCATTCACGAGCCAGTGGGTAATCATTGTGTAGATCGTGTAATTCTTCCGGATAGTTCAAATCGACTTCTAAAATAGTCTCTCCATTTTTGCATCTCTTCCGGTTCCATTACCCATTCGAAATTTCCAAATGGTAAAGAATGACTCATAGCCCAACCGTACAGATTATTAGCGTCCCAATACTGTATGTATTTATTCAACCATTTCGAATCGAAGCCTTCTTTCATGTAGTGATTGTTAGCTTCAAAATATCTATGGGAGATCATCGAGACGCCACCTCTCGCAGCCCTTTCGAACATGAGCAACATGTCCACGTCGGATAATAATTCCAATTGGACTTCGGTGGTCTTCAACAGAGCGTCCCACGCCAGACCGGGTGCGGTGAAATACCAAGCGGGATCCAGATCGTAATTTCGACAACAGACGTCTCGAAAATTTTCGAACACGTCTGCCAAGAGCAGAACGTCAGTCTTCAGATAGAGATCGTGATAATCTCTCATGGTTTTCATATCGAATGATTTCCACACGTTTTTGGTGTAATTCTCGTCGGAAATGAAAGTATAATTTTGAATAAAAATCTTCTTTCAAAGGTAGTGCGGTGTCGTCGAATCTCTTTAGATCGTTCATGTAATCATAAGGATAGACTCCTTTCCTCAACATAACGTCTACTTGTTCTCCGAAATGTTCGCTCATGATTTTAAATTTATCCTTGCTCATGTTATTGACTAATTTTTCCAGAGCAGTTGACATGAATTTAAAACTGTCGATGAAACATATGCTTCTACGAATTAATTTCTTTTTTTCTTCCAACATCTCTCCATCGATTACTCTTTTCTTCTCCATGACCTTCCATTTCGTGAATGAAATGTATCTTTCTTCACTGTTCGCGATGCATAATTCTTCATGGGAGGTGCCGAGATTTTTCATGAACAGATGACTGTCGTAACCCGAGAGATTGTGAAATATCACCGGATAGAAAACGGCGTCTCAATATTTTAAATTACACTTGCTGTGAGCCGGACCGCGATACAGACCCGTGTAATGATCGTGGTCTCTGACCTTCTTATTTTCCTCCGAATTTTCGTCGAACGATTGTCTGCATATGTGACATTCGGTGGCTCTGTTATTTTCGTCCTGCTGCTCTCGCATGATGATCATTTTCGCCGGAGTTTTGAATTTATCGTATAACATTTGAATTTTCGATTCTAACTCAACCACGAACCTTTGAGCCGCGTTGTCATCTTCGCGCTGTTTTGTGTAGGTGAAAGGACCCATGTCGTGTTGCAAGTTGAAAGCGCATTTCATGTAAATGCAATAACCCGAAGGCATGTGTTTTTGATATCTTTCAACGTAACTTTGAAGAGCGTCGGGTTGGCAGGAACTCATTTTCACGGTGAAGCATTCAAAATCGGCGTACACGACGAATTGTACTTTTAACCTTCTAGTGCGATTTTCAAACTTCATGATGGTGTTGGGTTTTGGCATTTCGACGGTGACACCTTGATTTTTGTTGCAATATTCCTGATGTGTCACTAACGATTTTTCGCTCTGAAACATGTTCATGCAGTTGCAACATAAACATATCTTTCCTTTATGTTTATTATTTTGTCTCGACAGTAATCAGCTCGAATTTTTAACCCAACAATAATGACGATTGTCACCATTCGAAATCAATAATAAAATAATCGTCTTTTCTCTTTCGAGATACGAAGTCTGTCTGAGAGGATAGATCGTTCGTTTTTCATCATCGTATCCCAAGACGTTCACTGCTATGGTGGGATTTTGAGCCTCGAAACGTTCGATATGTTTTAACTGTGTTGGAAAAGTCACTCCTGTCCATTCGGGATTTTTAGAAGTCTCCTCGTAACGAGAAACTCTATCGGAGTGCATTTTGACAGGGTATAAAGCGGAGGTGACTGCCCATTTAAAACACTGATCATCTTTATTTCTCACGTTGATCACAGCATTTTTTTTTTTAGCTAAGAAATACGGTAATTCCACATAGGAAGACCCTTTCAACGAATCGTTTTTAGTTATATGAATTTCGAGTTTCAACACCTCATCGAGCGTCCAATTACTACCTTTATGTTGATAATTCGCGACAGACGTCAACATCTTGTCTTTCATCTTTTCAAAAACGTCCGATAAATCTGAACCTCGAAATACGGGTTCGACGTTAGATCTGAAAAATGCATTTTTCACGATGCTCTCGCCAGACTTCACATCGATTTTATTCATCACGCAATGGAGTATCATCTTAATTTTTTGTCCCACATTCATGCGTTCACGAAACAAATCCAATACTTTTTTCTTCACCCATTCCATGAACAATTTCGGATCGATTTTCTTGAATGAGAGAACCACGTCGAAAGTTTTAAAAACGCCTTTGATCGCACTCTCCCGTTCTAAGGCTTCGATTGGAATAGTTCCAAGATGAGTCATGCTACGTATTCTTCTCCTTTCCCTTCGTAGATTGCTTGTCAAATTTCGCTCGATATATCTCGTTTGTCTAGATTCTGAAGTGCATCACTCGTTTTCGTTTTAGTTTTTTTTTTTCTTTTGAAACTTGATGTTCTTCAACGGCTTTTCATTTAGTCGTCTTCTTATTTTTCAAAACTGATGCATTTTTTGACTGTTTAAGTTTATCCACTTCCAATCTTTCGATTTTTTTCTTTCCATCATTTTGCAAACGATATTCCTGTATGACTTCAGTTTTTTTTTGATTTGGTTCTATGATTTCTGAAATGTGGAATTTTTAATATTTTGCAAATCTCGTTTAACTGAGATACGATTCTCTCATTCAAATTTTCCATTTTTTTATTTGTTTGCTCCATTTGTAAGAATATTTTTTTTTCGAATTTTGTTTTTAAATAATTTGTTAAAAAGTTTTAAAATTGTTTTTATATATATGTTTTAATTCCTTCAAAAAATTTTTTAAATGAAATTAAACAATTTTTTTATGTTCCTTAACGTGAAAAAAATTGAATTAATATGAGAAAAAAAGGACGTTAAATTTAAACTTTTTATTTATATATAAAGAGAAAAAAAAACTTTTACAAAAAAAAAAAATTTACATTAAAGAAAATTAAAAAATTAAAAAAAACTTTTTTTTATATATATAAAGAGTAAAAAAAAAACAAAGTTTTTTAACAAATTATTAAATACAAAATTTAAAATATACATTATTTGCAATAATTCATAAAACAAAAAAACAAATAATCGATCATGACAACAACACCTAAAAAATGCGAATTGAAATTGAAACGAGTCGAAACGTGTAAGAAACTCAGTTGTAAAATCTATAGATTACAACGACACGATTCCTATGAATTGAACGAGGTCGAGTCGAAGGGCTTACAGCACAAATACGACAAATATAGCATGCCTTTGAAATTGGACGAAGCCATGCTAGATTTGTTTTACGAGTACGAAAGTGATCTGCAGAATATCATCGTCGCCAAAGACAGAGAATTTGACAAGAGCAATTTGTCGTTGCCCTATGGAAGTTACATATATCCAAAAATCTCTCTTGAACTTGTGAACAAATCGGGTGGTGAGAGCGCATTGACCGAAGTAAAAAAACTCTCAAAAGAAAAGATAATCATTCAACACATTTGCGAAAAAGGAGAAAACACGACCGTCAGCATGCTAATAACAGACTTGGAAATATAAAAAACAACAGAGAGATTGATGTTTAGCGAAGAAGGAGGAAAAAAAAGTAATGAGTTCTAGAGACGTTGATCATCTCTAGATCTCATTACTTTTTTTTTCTTTTTTTTTGTTTTCCTTCTTCACTATTGCCCATATATTATAATAACGTTTCCTTTTTTCTCAAATTTCAGCATTGATTCTTCTTTTTTTTTGTGATATGTTACGTTTTTTTATAAGAACACATTTGTTTATCCAAATCATAATTATGAACGAATGTTGTGCATCTCTCAGTAACACTCGCATCATTACCATTCTCTTCAGAAGGTAGTGGTGACGGTGGAAAACGTCTCATTCTTTTAAATTTCAACCGCCTATCCCGATCTTTATTTAACTCTTTTATCAGTTCTTTCCTAAGATATCCATCATTAACGTCTAATTGTTTTTCCACATCTTTTTCGCACTCTATCTCGTGATATTCATCATTTTCGTCTAATTGTTTTTCCACCTTTTTATCCATTTTATATTATTTTGTACTTTCTATGATTTATATTTTATATAATTATATATTTTTTACATTATAATAACATACTCAAAATCGGTACATTCTTAAACGGCAAATTCTCACCAAACAACAAACCCTTGCCGAGTCGCTCAACGTTCCATCCACTCTTTAGATAGAGACCGTTTTCACTCAAAGAGTTGCCACCTCTAACGGGTTCTAGATACAATCCTTCACCACTATCGTCTATGTGGACGTGACACACGGCTCCTCCCTTCTTCAAAAACAGTCCACTGCCACCCATTAATTTCTCAACTGCCGAACTCGCGAGTCCCAAAAGAGCTCCCACGCCGAGAGTCTTTCCGAGAAATGGTAATGCTTTTGCGGCAAAGGGTAATGCTTTTGCTGAGATTCATGCCAATAATGGTAGGAAACCGCCTTTCATTCTCAAGTTGTATCTCAATTGAGCGGGACTCAATCTCACCGTCAACCCTCTTCCATCACGAATCGCTTTCTCCATCCTTTTGATTTGACTTCTGGTCCAGGCAATCAAATCCTGACCACTTCTCGTCAGATCTTCGTGAGTGAATTTGAATTTCACCACCTCGCCTCGAGTTGTTAACGCTCTCTTAAGTTTCTTCCTCTGTCCTGGGGATATGTTCATGTTTTTAACAACGTATTGTGTCATAATTCTTTTTTAAAAAATATATTTCCTTCAATTGTTTTTTTTTGTTTTAATGATAATTATATATATTAAATAATTTTTGTAAATTAATATTGCGTTTATTTTATTTTGTTATTTATATACACACAATATTTTTTTTTTTGCTTTTATATTTCTCTTATGTGAAATCGTATCGTCATCCTCTCTCCGCGAAGATCTAACAGTTCACCATTTTGATCCGTCAACGTGGTTTTGAGACTATACAACGTGTCTAAACTCACTGGTAGATAAACTAAATTTCGAGGTTGTTCCACGATCTTATAACCGGGCGACACGTTTGGAAAGAAGGAATAGATCGTCGGTTGAGCGCTACCATTCACGTAGCTTCCGGCAATCACGTCCACGTTCACCAGAATGCTATTGACTGTGAGAATGTCGACCGTATTTTCAGATGCCGCGTGGCCTCGATACATCTTTCGATCGAATTCCAGCATCTTGCCTATAGAATCGTCCGTGTTGAAATCCACTCGAAAATTATCTTCCAAATCCAACATCGTCTGTAAGGTATTAGGGTTGGGAGCGAGTCTGATCTTGTTGCTTCCCTTTCCATCCGTCTTCATTCGCGTCTGAATGTAATTGTTCAAATCGTCTATGTCCTAACTTCCTTTGGGAATTCGAATCTCCAACCAATCCACTCCGTCGGAATACTTGAACGAGTTATTCTTTTCGGTGACGTTGGGAAAGGAATAATAAGTCTCCAGATTCACCAACGCCATCTCGTATCTTTTCTCTCTATTCAATTCGATGGAAGGTTCGAATTTCGTCGCGAATCGAGTCGAATCGCCACTCACCACGATTTGAATGGATTGTTTTGCAGCCGTATTCTTGGCTATCCGTTCTAACAATTCTCCTTGTTCGAACATTATATTTTAATTTTTTATTTTATTTTTTCAAAACTAAATTATTTGATGATTTATTATTTTTCTAATTTTATTTTCGCTCTCTGTCTTATTATCATCAGAAACATAAAACTTGTCGAATTCGCACCGATATTTTCCACGATTAAATTCGCTAGTCAAATCGATCACAACGAAATTGTAAAGTCCTCCATCCCAAACCCTCTTGCAGAATCTCCTGAATTCCGCCGCGCTCATGTCGTTTGCGACGTGATCGCCGTAGATGTGATTGAGAATTCTTGAGATCCTGGCGAAAGAGACACAGTAAATTAGCGTTCTCCCTTATCGTCTGTCTGGGCAATCGAAAATAATTCTGCGACAGGTAGAAACAGTCCACGTTGCTGTGACGACCTCTAACGTAATACGATTCGCAACGGTTCTGTCTCTCCAAAAGCAGATCATCGAAAATCATGAGATTCTTATCTTCCGATTTCAATTCTCTAGGATCCGGAACGTCGCTAGCGTTCTCATAAAATCGACACTCGACGTTCGAAGACGCATTTCTCTTTATCAATTCCATCGCCGCACCGTCCAAAATGGTCGAAAGAGAAGCTTCACTTTTGTCGAATTCCTCCCTACTGTCAAAGATTCTGGCTATGACGTCCTTAGGCAATCTACGATCCATGCACTCTCGAAGCAATCTGTATTCGGGTTGAAACAAGCTCTTGCCAAACATGAACAATCTGTCGTAATCCAACCAGTCGGGTCGCGACAACAGATTCATCAACAGATTGGTCTTTCCACAATTCGATTTTCCCACTATCAAGCCTCTTATGCTTTTGGGAAAGAACTCGTTATTCGACCTCTTGGTCGCGGCGTCGTTCCAAGACATATCTTTAATGTTCATCTTTGTTTATTTTTTTTTGTTATTTTAGATTTTTTCAAACACAATTTTTTGTTTTTTTCAAACTCAGTTTTTAATATTATTATTTATTTATATTACACTGTCGCGAGTTCTCTTCAATCCAGATCCACTCGTCATTTTGGCTAAATCTTGTATGGGTACCACAGCATCCTTAAAATCTTTCCAACTTTTCGGCGATCGCTCTAACGTAGCTCGCTTCGCCGGCGGACTGATCAACTTGTCGATCAACGCGTCGGCTGCCCTCTTGCCACCCACAGAAGCTATCCTACCACTGGCTTCGGAAGCGGCTTTCTTACCAGCATCCAAAGCCGTCTTCTTACCGACCTCAAATGCGGTCGATGCGAGTTTTCTATCTGCATCGCTCGTGAACGCTCGCATTATAGAATCGACGATGCCAGAACCGCCTTGAACGTAAGTTCTGACGTATCCCCTGTTCTTTATCACCAACATATTTTATAATATATATTTTGTTTTTTGACTGGTAAATCGTTTGTTGTTTAAATACTTTTATTATTCTAGTGTAAAATTTACTGTTTTGATTTTATATATTTTGTTTGTTTGTTTCTCTCTACTTATTATATACATCAATCCTTCAATTCGTTCATCAGCCTTTTATAATGGTTTTTATTCAAAACCTTCTGTCTTAACAATTCGTCACATATAGTAACTATTTCATTATCTAATCCTGTGTTACCAGCACGTCTACTTGCCATCAACAAACTCAATCTCTGAGACAGAGCGTCAAAATCGCTCGGAAGAAAAGTGGTTTTCCCCCCTTTACCAGTCACCGATTCGACGAACTTCTTATTAATACCCCATATGGGTTTCACCACTTTCGTCCACTTGTAACCTCTGTTGGTTTTGGGTCTCGTCTCTCTGGCATCGTTATTTATCTTCATGGCGTGGGTCTGAACCAGAATATCGCCATAATTGTCGAAATCCTGTTCCGTGTAATCTCCAGGCTTGTTGAAAAGGAGCAATTTGCGCAGTCCATCAGTTATTTTATACTTATTCGAACCGACGATTAAATCATCATCATCCTTTTCCACTTCTGTATCGCCCACAAAAGTTCTACCGTCCGAATCCTTATAAATTCCATACAACAGATCTCTCTTACCACCATCCTCGGACGACGCGACGCTATCAGTGGTGATAGTCGAAGCTGTATCGTCGCTCTCGCTCACATCGGTTTCGATTCTCATGGGAACGTAATCCGGTGTAGATTGAAAGGAATACTGTTTTGTAAAACTACCGGGCAACGAACCCATTCTCAAAGAACTCTCTTTTATGGGTCTCAGTTTTTCAACTATCTCCTTCCTGCTTCGTTCCTGAACCTCCGTCATGGGTTTAAATATTTTTGTGGCCTCGCGTTTGAGTTCCATCTCTCCAAGACGTCTGCTTCTGTCAGCCGATTGAATGCTCTTCTTGGCACGTTCATATTCGCTTAAAAGCTGACTTCGACGTTTGGCATCCATCTGTAAAAACATTTTTTCGTTTTCTAAATTATTAATATTTCCTTTAGAGTATGCTAACTTGAGTTATTTATTATTTTCAAAATTAAATGTATAATTATTTTTATGTTTTATGTTTTAAGTAAATAAAAATCTTCTGTCTTTAATATAATAACTAAAACCAGTTGAGGAAAAACATTTTACAAAATGAAACCTCGATAAATAGTTAAAAATATTAAAATAGCATCCGTTTCAAACGTGTTAAAAATCAGAAAGAACATAAATAATTAAAATCTCGAATAAAAACATGTCAGTAAATGTAACGCTTTTCAAAAAAAAAAATAACATCAATTAATCTTTTGAACTATTTCCGCTTTCATCCATAGAATAGTTTTTCAGTTAAACCATTTAACTGACAATTGACTCATTTGAATGAAAACCCGAAATACATTTCGAGCGTGACAAATGGCGTTCTCAGTAAGTTTATACAGTAAATGTCACTTTGACATGCGACCTACTTGTCAGTTTGATAAAAACAGACTGATGATTGTAGACTGACACCCGAATGGAATGGTTTAACGCGCCGAAGGCGCGCAGGGACGGTACAAGGAACAAGCCCCTTTCAACCCTCAGTGACTGGACAATAAAATCCACAGCGCTTCCTTCGTGAATAATTATATTCACGTGTCAGAACGAGCTTCATCGCAGAGTAACTCGGTGTAATGATACACATTATTTTGATAAAATTTATTATTATTTTACATTTGGATTCACGTAGATTTCTTCTCACCTTTTTTTCGTGTGGCCGATCCTGGAGGATCTTCGCCAATGATGATTGTAGCGCGCAGGAGCTCTATTTATACTGTACAAGTGGAGATACCCATCGTGGGATTTTCCAAAAAAACTTAGTTTTTTCTGTTGAGTTTGGAAAATCCCACTATGGGTATCCCCACTTACGTCAGAAATGGGAATACCCATAGAGGGATTTTCAAAAAAAAAACTCAGTTTTTCTGTTGAGTTTGGAAAAATCCACTATGGTATCCCCACTTACGTCAGAAGTGGGTATACCCATAGTGGATTTTCAAAAAAAAACTTAGTTTTTTTCTGTTAAGTTTGGGAAAATCCACTATGGGTATCCCCACTTACGTCAGAAGTGGAGATACCCATAGTGGGATTTTACTGGTCTGGAATCCGCAAACCGTTTTTTTGATGCTGGTCTGGAATCCGCAAAGCGTTTTTTGCTCGCGTTCGCCAACGATGGATCGATGGTCTAATCCGCGATGGGAACGTCGACAAAAATTTTTTAAGAAAATGTACATGTACAATTTCGTACACATTTCACTTTTTGAGGGGCGTGTCAAATCTACGCGTTCGCCACGGGTGTTTTGAACGTGAAAAGTGCGATCTGTGAGCCTCAAAAACAATAGCGGATTCCAGACCACCATAAAAAATGACATTTTTGTGAACGTGCACGCGATTTAACACTGAATCCTACGATGGTAAACGCACCATGTACGTGTACGTGTACGGTACATGTACAAGGTGGTCGGGAATCCGCCTTTTATACCTACTAACGTAAAAATTACAATTATAAACAATGATGCCTGTATATCGAAGTATATCACCACAATATGGGTATGGATTAGATTCTATTTTGTGTACAGCATTGAGAAAAGCTGTACCAGTTGTAAAACCCATAACAAAAAAATGCATTTCGAACTTTAAAACATGAAGATTTGAAACTTGGTATACAGATGGCAAAACAACTTTTAGGAAAACTTAAAGCACCAAAAGAAATTTTATTCAGTCCTCAAAAAGATCTTTTGAAATCAGTGGGTGAATCTGCTTTAGATATAAAAAAGACGAAGACGAAAAGCAGTAAGTCATTCTAAGAAAATCTCTCGAAGAGAAAGAACGCACAGAGCTCCTGTAAAACGAAATTCAAGACCACTTGATATATTTTTTTTATAAATAATAATTTATTTAACTTAAATGAAATAAGCTTGGGCGAACAGGCAAGGCCTATATTAACGCCTCCGCCTTACACGTAGTAAACAACAGTCAAGTGCAATTGCAAGTGAACAAATGGAAATTATACAACTTGTGACACAAACATGTTTATAAATTTGACAGTAGAGTAAACGAAGTATAAGATCCAAGTTTGAGATTGGGCTGTTTTGAGGTAGGAATAGTCTTTTATTATTCTTTATATAGTAGTCTAGATATCTGATTTGTCAAATAATATTTGAACAACACACATAATTACAATCTTTGGACTCACCCATCCTTGACAGCGAGTGTTAATATATCGCAAGGGTCATCAAATTATTGCAATATCACACGCAAGCGCGAAATGCAGCCGAATGCAGAAAAAGCAACACCTGCCCTAATGGCAGATGTTCCTTCCCTCGTTCGGCAACCTTCGGAGTTTGCGCTGTGGGGTTATATTTTCGATCTTTCAAATTGTCGTTACTTTAAATGTTTTTTTGAGTCTTGGATTCTTAGTGCCCTCGACGACGTCTTGCGCCAAAAAAACACCCCCTCCCTGGGGACAATAGAGCACCTCGACTCACCAAATAAAACGCCAGCATGTCAATATGATATATTAGTCAAGTACACTCTCCACGGTGATACAAATTGAGACCCCATCTGAACATACAATGTGGGAGTTTAAGCAAGTGTTTCACTGAAATCTGTAGGTGTTTGTGATGTACTCCTGAACAGCTAAGAATATTATCTTGTTCAATGGAGCAGATAACGAAGGATTACCCCACAACAAGTTATTTAGAGTAAAGTGTTCGAGGTCGATTTTACTTATAAGAATTTGTCTCTGAGAACAAAACAACATACATGCAAACAAATAGTGCTCCTCATCTTCGTACCCATACCCACAAGGACAAGCCGGATTGTCTGACACAAATCTATTGTACTTGTGTGCATTGAGATTGCTGCAACGTAAACGCAACTGTGAGTGTATTATCTGACTCCCCCGATTACCATACCCGTAATATAGTGGAACAGTTGGATCATCTTCTCTCAAAACGCTCTTAAAAATATTAACATTGACACTGTCACGAAGGGAGACATCCAATCCATTCCATAGCCTCACGGAGGATGGCAGGAAAGAGTCTGACAAAGTCTTAGTTCGACAAAATGGTTCAGATAGCAATTCAGAATTTCTCGTGGTGTAAGCCGAAATCTGAGAAATTTGTCGTGGTACCAGATTCGCTAAATATTATTTTATAAAGGGTTATAAGCTTATGTCGTCGTCAACTTTCTCCCAATATAATAAACCCAGTTTCACTATACAAACTGCCGTGACTTGTACCCCGTTGGGCACCACTTATCGTCCTTAACGCGTCTAATTGCAGATTTTCTAACGCCGTGGATTTTTCGACCGAACAATTATCCCAAATCACATGTGCATAGTCAAAACTAGGTAGTACATAGTACTTGTAGATTGTTTCTAGGGTCGGGCGTGACAATCTGTACTTGAGTCCACGGAAGACCATAGAGCTTACTTTATTTATTATACTATATATGTGAACATCCCAGCTTCCATTGCACTCAAATGTCAGTCCGGGTGCTTATGGCTTTCAATTTCTTTAATTATCTTATTATTCAAGTAAGGAGGGGGGTTGAGATCTGGTTTGTGTTTACGAGAAATTGTAAGTGTTCCGGTTTTATCTTGACTAAAATTTACTGCCAACTTTCTGTCCGTCTACTAATAAGACGGAGATCCGAATTAAGTATCTCGACAGCTAGAATAGCATTTTCTATAACTAGGGACAAAGAGGTATCATTCGCATACAGTCGTATATTTGATTGTATGTCTTTCACGATGTCGTTTATGTATATATTAAACAAAAGTGGGCCTAGGACGGACCCTTGTGGAACACCTGCAGTTGTAGGTCAACACTCTGAGTTTTGACCATTTATCTCCACCGTCTGACGTCGGTTCCTAAGGTAGTCCTTAAACCAGGTTAACAGAGTACCCTTGATACCCATTGCATTGAACTTGCAAATCAAGCCTTCGTGCCACACTCGGTCAAAAGCTTACTTATATTTCAGAAAATAAGCCTCATTTCCTTATTTTGATCGAGGGCACATCTGATATCATGATCGATATCGATTAATTGGCAGATCGTACTATCGCCTGGGTTGAAGCCTGACTGCAGGGGCGTCAGGGGCCTGTGTTCCCTTAGAAAATCAAATACACGTTTCAAAATAATAAGTTCGAATGCTTTACTGATACTGCTAGTCAAAGAAACCGGTCTGTAATTTTCCTTCAAATTTAAGGAACCTTTCTTATAAATTGGTATCACATTTGCATGTGTCCATACTTGCAGAAAAACGCCCTGGGACATGGATGTGTTGAATAATCTTGTAAAAGGAGTGGAAAGTTCAGCACAGAACAATTTCAGTATTCGATTATTCACCTTGTCTGATCCACTTGCTTTCTTAATATCAAGTTTGGTAAATAGAACTTCCACCTCGATTGATTCTATTGAGATTCCAATTCAGTAACACGAGGAACATCTTCATTTTGTAGTCTTACACTGACTTACAAAATAATCATTAAATACAGTTGCAATTAAAGAGGAATCTCTGATAACTTCTTCTTTCTCAAGGAGAGGAGGGAACTGCTGGTTGGTGTTACATTGCTGGACAGAAAAGCTCTTAAGTGTTTTCCACCATTGCTTTGACGAGAACTTTTTCACGGCTACTGGTGAATCTATTTTCATATCGTATTCCAGTTTCGCAATCCGGACACAAGTTATAGTTTCATTTCTAATTTTCCTAAAGTTTTCCCAATCTACAGGGCCGTTTTGCCTTTTTGTGTGCCTTATTTCTAATACACATTTGCCTTCGAACCGACGCAGTCATCCACGGTTTATCTTTATGTCGTATAAGAACTGTCTTAAATGGAATAAATATGTTCGATACTTCTGTGACATGAGTAATTAAACGCTCACAAATAATGCAAAGTCAAAATATGAATTCCAATCTGTGTTGGACAGGGCTGATTTCATACCTTCGATGTCCATGGAATCGTAGTTAAGCACTAACCGCCTATAGGGAGCATACTGCGGGGTCTTATTCTTCAAGACTATACTCGTAGCATGGTGATCACTACAAAAAGGTGGGATAACTTCACATTTATACACTAAGTCAGGACATGAAGTCAATATAAGATCAATGAGGTTGCTATGGTTGTCAGTGGTCCTTGTTGGTGAATCAACAATTTGCACGAGACCATAAGAATCATCAAGATACTTTATTTTGGGGTGGGTAGTCAGGTAACAATTGGCATTGAAATCACCAACTAGAATTGTTTTTATAGACATGTTATTTCGCGCGGCTGCAAGAGAACCATCTATAAGTTCTCAATAAGTATTGGTTGCTGATGGTGGTCGATACAGAACTCCCAGTTGCAGTTTTTGATTCCCATACCTCAATTCAAGCCAAACAATTTCTAACCCTCGAACTTCTAAATCTAGCCGGTGTTTAAAAACTATGTTACGTTTGATATAAACTTCTATCCCCCCCCCCCCCCCCCCCCCCCAGGTATTTTAATGTGGTCCGATGACACTTCCTCAGAAAGAAAACTCTCTGTTACACCAACCACATCGAAATCTCCTAAGTTAGCCGTAATTAAGTCAACTTTATTTCGGAGACCCCTCGCATTAATGTGTACACTTTTCAACTGACTTGTGTCACCCGGGTTTCGTTCAATATCACCGCCAAGAAGAAGAATCACATAAATCATAAGAGTAAATCCCAAGTAACCGAAAGTATTAATCATCTTTCTCCGGTATCTATCAACTGGGCACAAATGGGACACTTTTCTTCTCCCGTCGAACAGACCGATCCTGGCACGATACGAGACTATATCAATCGCCATATCCGCAAAACGATCTAGAATAACTGATTGGTGGTACGCCAGGTTCGGCCGGTCCGGGTAGGGGAAAACTGATTCTGAATTCCTGCTCAAAACAACCCAAGTTTTTAGTGCACTAAAAGTTTAAAAGAAGATGCAATAAGCATATAAAAGGAAGAAACATTATTGAATATACAAATGTTGTTTATCTACAATGGTATGTCGTATTTGGTTGAAGTTAAACACCATTAAATGAGCAAGTACGAGCAATAAACATACAGAGGCACGCAATCACGCACACAGACACGAACTCACCGGGCATACTCGCCACACGCGAGGGAGTTACCATCCATCCACACGCACACGCATACACGCATACACTCACACTCATACACGCACACAAAACCACATACACACCTCCTCCCCACTCACTCACGCCCCCATGTATACGCACATGCCCTCATGCACTCACACACATACACGCACATCCCATCACATACATAATAATTACCCGGTATAGCATGTTAACCAATATTTAGTATAAGTTTCTCTTCCACCACCACAACCAAATTTACCTCCACTAGCCTTAAATCTCGGTTGTGCATAAACTGGACCTGCCTGACCTCAAAGATATATTTGCTTATAAGCATGATATTACACAGATCATGCAAACAGTTTGGAAGTAGTATTGATCCAGATAATGTTTCAGCAACATGAAGTGGTATAGAAAATGTTGGTGAAATTGAAAAATTTCTAATAGCATCTTTAAACACTTCTTCACCAATATAATTTTTAATTCAAGTAAAACAATCAAACCGTTAGATCTTGCAGCATCTACATTTGAATTTAATATTACAAAACAAGATGGGAGTGTTTAACTCCAGATACACATATTGCTCCCATTAATAGTTATTTTCATAGTATGTTTATCAAAACTGGTGTCACATTGAATGACAATCTTATCACCACCAATACAGATATATATTTGTATCGAGAATTTATGGAGAATTTGTTTTAGTTATTCAAAAGAAGTGAAAAAATCGTGATTGGCCGCAAGTGAAATGCAGTATTCAGATACTCTTGGCACACATACTGAAACTACAAAAAATTCATAAAACAAAGGTTTGACTGAACGTGCAAAATTAATTGGTGCTAGTAAATCTGTACAGTTAAGAGGAAAATTGCATTTAGATGTTTTTGTGCAAGAAAAATATTTACCAAATGGAGTTGAGATGAGAATTAAATTGCATCGTACTCTTTCTAAATTTTGTCTGGTTGGTGGTGACCATGGAAAAATTGAAGTTCAAAAAGCTATTTTTACAATACCAGCATTAGATGTGATTCTAAAATTTGCATACGATCTTAATGCATCAAAATATCGTTCAAGTTAGAACATGCCCAAAAGGCGTTTGAAATTAATACATTTGCTGTTGGGAATGGTCTTCGTTCAAAAATAGAAAACCATCTGTTTCATAAACAGATACCAACACGAATTATTCTTGGTTTAGTATCTGACAGAGATATAAATGGAGATATTGGCACAACTCGGATTTAATTTCCAATATTTCAGTTTGATTAAGTTGGAAGTAACAGTAGATGGATATTCCATTAAATCACGTCCCTTTGAACCAACTTTGGAAAGGTGAACTTTATCTAAATTCATATCTTTCCCTATATGAACCTATGGGCTTCTTTGGACAAAATCAAACATTTGATTTATCGTTGCAGGATTATCCAAGAGGATATACTCTTTGGGAATTGATTTGACACCTGATCAATGCAGAAATGGGCCATTAGCTCATTCTATAAAATCTGGTAATCTTTAAATTGAATTTTAGTTTGCTCAAGCTCTTCAAGAATTTGATAGTGAGATAGAGATCAACAGGTTTAGAGAAGTGATATTTGACTATTAAAAGATGAGTCAGTGTGAACATTGCATGCTGTATGAAGAAAAAATACAAGCATTATTTCAAGAATGTGTAGTGATAGAACTGACAAAATCCATTAAACAAAAATTAAAAATATCTGTGAAGAATGTCAATTACGAACAAGAATAATTTTTATTAGATATGCACATTGCAGAATGTTTAGAGAAACTGTGTCCAGTGACTATACAACATAATCTACATAAGAAAGCAAGAAGAATGAACTTATTAGAATATTGTGCTGGTATAGACTTTGAAATAGACCGCCAGAAAGACATTCAAAAGTGGGCAGATTTAGTTAAAAGAGACTGGTCATATTATACAGCATATCTTGATTAACGGCTCTGTGCCAACCCTTTTAGGGCTAAAAAGATGGAAACCATACAATTGCAATATATATTTGACAGTTCTCATAGGTTATCATTCTTAAATGGAAAAGTGTGTTCAAAAGTCTTGTTACCAAAACGAAAACCTAAACATAGACAAGCATATATTGTGAACACAGATTTACCGAATGAACCAGGAGAACATTGGATAGCAATATGTTAAACACATTCTACTGTCTAGTTTGATTCATATGTTTACCACCAGTGGGTAGAGACATATACAATTTCATAGTGAAAAACACAGATTCCTGGACAATAAATACAATGAGACTACAAAGTGATCTCAGTGCTGTGTGTGGGATGTACTGTATATTTGCTTTAGAACATCTTGCAAAAGGATATGATTTAGAGACAGTTCTTACTATCAAACTTCATCCAAAACATTTCCAAGAAAACGACAGAGATGTTCTATAATGGTTTGATCAAAACTGTAGACAATATTTAAAATGAGTGTGTAGGAATAAAAAAAATCAGGTGTCAAAACAAAACTCCAAAGGTATTATTTCCATTTTACTTTTTATGTTCTCTTAAATTTTGTTTTGTTAGATAGTAAAAAGTATCCATATATTATATAAATGTCATAGAAATCAATAATGTAACACAAGTAGGATTTTTTTAGTTTGTACTTATTTTTATTTCATTCAGGCAGTAAATGAGAGACTGAATACTTTCATTCATTTTTTTTCAAACATCTCGATGTAAATAGTTTTTGTCATAGATAGGTAAACTCAGATCTCGATGTACATATGTTCAGTTCATGGCATTATATTAAATTAACTTTAAATAAATTTTTGTTATTTGTTAAAACTGATGTGACAGTTTTGTCGAGTTGAGAGGTTAATCTTATAATCCTTTTGTATCACCACTTTCAACACATCCCATCCGTAAAATAGAGTTAAGAGTGCATCCAGGCCTGTCTATTGGGGAATCGGTGTTAAGAGGCGATGACACTATGGTGTACAATTTAACACTGAAATTCCTATAGGCGACCTTGCAGGCACTATGGCATAAATTAATTTTAACATTGAAATTCCCACAGACGACCCTGGATGCACTATGGCGTAAAATTAATTTTAATACTAAAATTATCATAGGCGATCCTGGAGGCACTATGGCGTAAAATTAATTTTAATACTGGAATTCCCATAGACGTCCCTGGAGGCACTATGGCGTCGCCTATGGGAATTTCAGTCTTAAAATTTTACGTTATAGTGCCATCACTTACTACTTATTTTTGTACTTACATCAGATTCAACTAGAAATTCAGACTTTCCATAATCCTCAGCCATCTTGTTAATTATTCCAAGCACATTCGGTAAGATTTACCCCTGAAACGTTTTCCGCTTTCTTTGTTCGTCTGTTTCAAAGAAGAATTTAACCATTTCTTTTAAGATACCTTCTACCGTGATCGCTATCACATCGGCTTGTAATTTTTCTATCTGATTTTTCCCAGCTACCCCTATTTGAAAAATATTGTTAAAAAAGAGTATGCGAGTGAAAGAACGAGCAGGCGGGTGGCAGGCAGGCAGGCAGGCAGGCAGGCAGGCAGGCAGGCGTTCGGTGGCGCGCAGAGGGGATGAGTGAGCGAGCGAGAGGGGGAGGGTGGACGATTGGGGGCGTTTGGGCGGTCTGATTGAATCGTGAAGAGGCGAATAAATGATTGAGTGAGTGAATATAATAATATATAATAATAGTTCTGATAATAATCAATAAACAGTGATATTTTTCGGGATATTTTATTTATTGGGGTTTAATGACGTTTTTGACAGCCAGGGTCATCTCGTGTTGGACATTTTTCGGGCAGGGGAAGCCGGGGTGCCTGGGAAGAACCACTGAGCAACAGTGAGCAACTGTCAGGCTCTCCAACATACTAACCCCACACAAGTAGGGTTAGTATTGGTTGAAGACAAGTGCCCCATCGACGTGCAGTATGCCTTAGTACACAACGCCACCATGCCCCCACGTAGGCAATGGAGGTGAAGTGTCTTGCTCAAGGACACAACGCGGTTGCAGCAAGTTTGATTCGAACTGAGGATCTCTCGGCTTGCAGTCTGCACCTCTACCTATTGAG
This sequence comes from Pictodentalium vernedei, assembly GCA_031216915.1. Taxonomy (NCBI): domain Eukaryota; kingdom Metazoa; phylum Mollusca; class Scaphopoda; order Dentaliida; family Dentaliidae; genus Pictodentalium; species Pictodentalium vernedei. Next base: position 434,370,878 of record CM062296.1, on the reverse strand, counting down.
CCACCGCACCCCACGAGTACATACCCTTACATGTAAAATGAATAACACTTGATATACCATATATCTTTTATTGCTATGAAATACTTAATACGACCAGTACATTGTATGTCACTATTTACATAGGTATAAAAAATTAACTTTTCCAAAATATTTCACAATAGAAATAAGTTACTCTGTCTCTGAAAACCCATAAATGTTTTCAAACGTTAAATCACAAATGAAATAATTAAGTTCATGCACAGTTCCAATCGAATAAGTGAGACCTATTTTGGAGCTCAATGATAGGTTTGAAACAAAGGGTTCTTTTTAAAAACAACTAAGATAATTCAAAATTCCTAACATCTTGGCACAAATTCAAATATGACTGACACTTTCAAGTCACCTAATCATTAGCTCAATGTATGTGGAATTTCTGTTGAACCAGTGGTTTCGCGCGCCGAAGGCGCGCGTGACGGTTTGAGTCAAGCCACTTTCAACCCTTCTCTGCGGTTTTTGAAGTTAATCAGATATGCCGACCAGAATAGGAAGCAGTAGAGGAGGAAAGGCTGCCGATTATCATAACCTGTGTTTCCTGCGGGACTTCTTTAGAGGAGGTGGCTGGGATGGAGATATTGTGGCTGTGGTTGGTGTTGTAGGACTACTGGCTGCGTTAGGCGGATGTTTGTAGCATAATTCCTTTGTTATTTTGTTTATTTCCACGGAGCACCTCTGTTCTTCGTCGAGCATTGCCATCAGCTGCTGGTGTTTTGCCTTCTCTCTTTCGCTTTCCTCTTTGAGTTGTGCCAAGAGTTGATGGAGGCCCCTTTCTGTATGTTGGTTTGATGCAGGTTCTTTGTCCTGGCTCTCTGTTAATGAGGGATGGGGCAAAGACTGGGGATCGGGAAGTGGCGAGAAGACAACTTCCAGTTCCTCTTCAGTCTCCACAGGACGTTCCTCGTCCAATGGTACGACTGAGGGCCCAGCAGTTGGATGGGTTTGTCTGTTGGAGTGGGAGGGGAAGTGGCGGCTGCTTTCGGATCTCCTATCCTCACCCACCTCTCTCTTCTTATCCAAGAAAGCCTCCAGGCGTCGGGCATCCCTTTGCTTCGTCGATGGGCTCTTTTTCTTTTTTCCCCTCTTTTCTGGGCCCCCAGACTCCCCCCCCAGACTCTCTCGGGTGAGGACCAGTGTGAGAGGGGATCCGCCCACCAAAGGTACTACCTCTCCCCGCGGAAGGTGGTGTGGTGTTCGACTCTGTTCTAGACTCCACAGTCAGCTGGACATTCTCGCCTGCCATCTGGATGATCCAGCTGATAGGACGAGAGATGTTCAGAACTGTCAGGGCTTTCATGAGTTGAGCTGGTATTTCTCCATTGTAAGCTGTATTTCACGCGCCCTCACACTCTGAAGTCAGAGTTGCGGCAATTGACAATGGACAATGTGGGATGGACGACAATTTGTCAATGTATGTGGAATGACAGTTGGCAAGTAATATATCAGGACTTGAGTTGTTTTCATAATAATGTTGTCATAATTGCATGAATTTACATCAAATAAAAATTCTGTTGTCTGCTTAATAGTACCAAGGAATAATAAAAACAATCTCATTATGTCTTGCTTGGCTTCTACAAATACTGTTTACAAACTTAATTAGTAAGCTTGAATGAATGAATGAATGAATGAATGATTTATTTCGTAGTACAACATGCTACAAATACAAACAAAGGTCAGCAACATACATTGATCTCAAATACATGATTTCACTAGGGTTGTCTTCCCGCCACCCCGCCCCCCCCCCCTCCGAAAATAACCCAAAACCAAATTAAATGTGAAATGTGGTACAATCCCGACAACAGCATATTTGTAGTTGAAAAAAGGAAATTTTGAATAAAAATTTTGAATTATTCCATATAAATAATATATTGTCCATCGTTTTTAGAAAATAACTCTTTTGGGTCAGTTGATATATGGGGATGAGATAACAGAGCTAGGACCTACAGTCGGAACAAGCAGGATTATCACAGCTGACGTGATGAGGGTATAAATTCAAGAATTGCTCCGTTAAAGATTTTTTGAATAATGATTTGGAATAGTTTTGAACCGATGGTTCTATTGTATTCCACATCCTAGGGAAAGTATGGATTGGGATGTTTGCGGAAAATTGAGTTCTTGGTTTTAGTGTGTGAAATTTACCCGATTGTCTGGTGTCCATTCCTGGGGGGTTTGGTATATTCCGAAAGTCTTCTCAAAGCTTTCAGGGAGCATGCTGTTATACCAGTCACGCATAAACAAAGCGACCTGAAGTTTGTACAGGTCTCTGAATTGTAAGATACGCAGCTCACTAAATTGTGGATCGGCATGAGCATTGTAATTTTTGTTAGCTATAATTCGGGTGGCTTTCTTTTGTAATTTAATGATCGATCGAGTTGACAACGAGTGACCCCAGATGTGGATACCATATAGCATGTGACTATGGATCAAAGGGTAATATAATGTTTTCAGGCATTCTTTCGGTAGACTCCTCTTCACTTTGTTTATGGCATAAGTTGCCCTGGACATTTTGGAGCAGATTACTGAGATATGCTTCTTAAAGTTCAAATTTTCACCCACGTGGATTCCTAGGAATTTTACAGATTTTTCCTCTTGATTGTTAGCAACGAGTGAGATAGTTGAATTGTTGAGCATAACTCTTCTACTTTCAATTGTGTATAGGTCATTCTGAGGGTGAAAAATAATAAATTTTGTCTTGCTCTCATTTAGTGTGAGTTTATTAGCTGTGTACCAATAGTATATGTTATTGAGTTCGTTATTAACTAATTCTATTATTGTATCTAAGTTATTGCCAGGCGCATATGCAGGAGTATCGTCTGCATATGATAAAATTTTCAGCAATGTCGAGTTTATAATATCGTTAATGTAAATTATGAAGAGAAGAGGACCAAGAATAGATCCCTGTTTTAGAAAAAATCTATTTTGCTTTTATTTGGCCCCTGCTAGAGTATTCTGATACCGTATGAGACAACTGCTCAGAAGCTAAGGTCGCTGATTTGGAGAAAATAAAAATAGCTGCGGCAAGGATCGTAACCGGTGCGACGATTAGTGCGAGTAAGTCTTTGCTCTATTCCGAGACCCGCTGGGACCCTCTCCTAGAAAGACGCCGCAAACACAAACTTGTACAGTTTTTCAAAATTTACGACCATGTAACTCCCTCATATATTTCTAACAAAGTACCGCCGATTATCTGCACGACTAGTCAACGTCCCAACCTTCGATCGTGTCACAACCATCGAGTTCCGTTCTGTCGCATCAATTTGTACCAGTGCTCATCCATTCCCAACGTCACCAACCAATGGAATATCTTACCCTTGTCTATCCGAGAGAATTCTTCTCTAAGTAATTTCAAACATTTCCTCAACAATGGCAACCTTCGTCCGCCGCTATTTTATAGCAGCAATAAATCTCGTGTAGCCCAGGTACACCATTGTAGGTTGCGATCGCGGTTCAGTAACCTGAATGCTCACCTATATGAAAACCATATATCACCTTCTCCCTTGTGCCAAAGTGGTCTGGTCGAAACACCTGAGCATTTCCTCCTTCACTGCCCAGTCTATGCGAATTTCCGCAATAATACAATCAATGATCTGCCTTTTACTCCAGATCTCTCAACGTTACTGTTTGGTTCTGAATTGTTGAACAATGTCGAGAATCTTCTTATTTTTGAGGTTGTACAAACTTTCATAATGGTAAGTGGACGCTTTGGGTGAGCAACCCCCTTTAACCCTCTTCTGATTCATCCCACTAGAACCAATACACTCTTAAACATGTTCAAATACCTTAGCAAGCTGGTATTGTTATTTTCCTGTATCATGCACTCACCAGTTTCTGTCCAGCTCAGCAGCGTGGTGAGCTTATATTCTGTCTTCAAGTTGGCTTATTATCCCCCTCCCCTTCTTTTCCTATCCGCTTACTGTTCAATCTTTACTCTTTCATCTATTCTCTCTCGGGACGTAGGACAATCCGCAATTTTTGTCTAACGTGGCATACAAAGATTTGTCACGAACACTCATAGAGTTGTTAGTAATCTTACAAGAAATTCCGAATGCCGGTTATAGCATAATGAAAGTCCATATAGGAAAATCGAGTGCCACCCCTAGACTCACCTCACTTCATGAATTCCTGGTCATCTTGGAGGTAATTAACATAGCTTCGTGCATCTACCTGTATCCTTATTAGGCGTGGTTTGTATCTTACGTCCCACACCCTCTCGACTTTTCTTTTTCTTTCGAGCTTTCGTAGAGCTAATGCAGCTGCTAGAGGCATATGTAAAGTTGGAGGAAGAGGTGCAGGTGGTGAGGGGGAAACTGGGGAGGGCAGGAAAGTCTGGTGTTACCCCAGTTAGGGTGGCATTCGATGGGGGATGGAAGGTGATGGGTAGTAGGAAGCGGACTTTTGACGTGGATAGTGGGTCTTTTGGGAATAGGAAGGTGCGTCGGGTTTATGGTAGAGTAGAAGTAGGGGCTAGAATGTCAAATTCCCAGGCTAGTAGTGTGAGTCGGGGGGGGGGGGGCGAAAAGGCGTATTCTTTTAGAATCGGATAGTGAGGGAGATAGAGATGACCATGTGGAGTCTGTCAGGGCAGGAGTCAGAGGGAAGGTTAGGAAGGTGGTAAACGAGGACAAGGTGGCTTGTCGTGGGAGTGGGCAGAAGGTGGGGGTGCAGTGTCCAAAATAGATTCAGTGTGTTAGGTAATTTCGAGAATTCTGAGGAGCAGGTTGGGTCTGAAGAGGTGGAGGTGGAGGTAGGCATGGGGGTTAGTATGGCGAAGTGCAAGATTGCGAGCCGGCCCAGTGGGGACAGAGGTGGTAACAGGGGTAGTAGGGGTAGTAGGACGGAAAAGAGGACAGGAAATGACAGGAAGAGGCAGTTGGTGGTTGCAGGGAGTAGAAAAGTGCGGGGGTTGGATAGGGTGGTGTGTGGGCCCGACAGTGTTAACAGGACCAATTTGTAATTTCCGGGGGCTAGGGTGGAGGACCTAAGGGGCAGAGTGGGTGGATTAGTAAAGGGGTGAGTCCCAGACCCAGTGGTTGTTGTACACGTGGGGACCAACAACATCAGGGAGAGAAAATCAGTTCAGCTTATTGAGATTTACAAGGACTTAATAACTCAACTGAATGCCAAGAATGCACAGGTAGTGGTTTCGGGGCTTCTCCCAGTACTAGGTGGTGGGGGCGAGCGTAATTCGCGGATCATTGGGACCAACGAGGAATTGGGGGAGTATTGTAAGGAACTTGGGATACCCTTTGTAGACAATTGGGGATCGTTTTGGGGCAGAAATGACCTATATGGAAGGGATGGTCTCCATCTTAGCCCAAGGGGTACAGAGGTTTTAGGAAGAAATATGTTGCAGATGGTGGAGCCTTTTTGGTATAGGGAGGGGAGGGAAGTCAGTGAAGGGGGGGAATAATCACAGGAAATGTGTCACGAACCATAGGTGTTAAAAATGGGACAAGGGGGATTAGGAAAAGGGACCAAAAAATCCAAATCAATAGGAATAGCTTCCCAAGGAAAGCACAGGTACACAAAGTAGGATATACAAAAATACAGGAACTAGATAATAATGGGACCAGTAGGCGGAAGCCAATGAACCTTGACACCCTGAAAATGGGTTATAGCAACATCCAGGGTCTCCACCGGAAAGTAAGTGAAATTGCTACATTGATTGAGGCAGAGGAGTTGACGTCATGGGCTTAAGAGAAACGTGGATCAGACACGAGGAACGAGTAGACCAAGTAATGTGGTACGTATGGATAGGTGTAGGGCGAACGGAAGGCCAGAAAAAAGGGGGAGGAGGAGGCATGTACATTAAAGAGGATTTAAAACCATCGCTGATCACAGACCTGGAAAACATCAGCACCCCGGCTGGGGTATCGAAAGAAATTGGATGGGTAAGGATCAGTCTGAAGAACAAAAGTATTGCCCTTGGGGTTGTGTATTGTGCGGTGGAGGGAAGCAAACCCGAATGGAATGATTCTATATACTCAACACTAAGGTCCAATATCACCGAATTACAAAACAAGGGGCTCGGTATAATTCTGATGGGTGACTTTAATGGCCACATAGGTAATGATGAAGAAGGCATAGAGGGTGGGGACAATAAAGTCAACAGGAATGGAAGGAAGCTGTTGAACTTCACAAACGAGCTCGGTCTGAAGATTCTGAACAGGGACGCGAGGTGTAAGGGGAAATGGACCTGGGAGAAGAACGACAGAAAATCAATAATCGACTACATCCTCACAGATATTAATTTATGGAGGGAGGTGATAGGGGTGGAAGTGTATGATGAGGGTAAAATGGAGGTGGATAGTGATCACAACTTGATTACAGTGACGATCAGGGCCAAAACTCTAGTAAAAAGCAAAGGAAGCTCTAAGGAGATTTGGGAACTCAAAAAAGATGCTGATTGGGCGAAGTTCAATTAAAAACTGAAACCAAAGCTTGCAACCGTACCCAAGAGGGGCAGTGTCCAGAAGATGGCCGACGTCATAGTTGCGAGCCTGGTGGAGGCAGGAAAGGAAAGTGTAGGAAAGGTCAAGGTGCCAACACGGGAACTTCGGTACAGAGTGAACGAAGAACTGAAAAGGGCCATAAAGGGAAGAAAAGCTAAATGTGCTGCATACAGGAGAAGTAGAAAACTTAAGGGGGCGGAACGCAATGAGGCCACAGTTGCTAAGGAAGAATACCACCAAGCACGAAATAAAGTAAATAAGATTAAAGACGATAATTGGAGAGTACGAAATAGCGGTCTTATTAGGACGATAGGAACGACAGGGGGGTCGAGTTCGAACGTATTTTGGAAATGGGTGAATAAACGTAACAACGGAGGTAACCCACAGAGTATTAAAGGAGATGGCAGAGTTACAGACGAGCAAGATCAAGTCGCATCAGAACTAGTCAAGCACTGGGAAAAGGTAAACGATAAGCGATGGGGCAAGGGGAGCCCACCAGAGTGTCTGAATCAGGTCGAGGAAAACCTATCGAGCTTCGTGTGCAGCGAAATTAAAACGGAGGAGGTGCGAAAGGTGATATCAAAATTAAGAGATGGAAAAGCGAGAGGAGTGGATGAAATTCCTAACGAGTTTATCAAAAAAGGGGGATAGGAACTCGTGGAAAGCCTAACTGCCCTATTCAATCTAGCCATAGAAAATCAAGAGGTCCCAAAGGAGTGGAGAGAAAGTAAAGTGACATTTATTCACAAAAAGGGGGAAAAAAACGTTTTGGATAACTATCGAGGGATCTCTGTCAGTAGCAACATTGGAAAGGTTTTCTGTAAAGTCCTGTATGGGAGACTAGAGGAGGTGACTGAGGAGAAGGGTTTTTTGGAAGAAATCCAGAATGGCTTCAGGAAGGGAAGGAGAGTTACTGACCATTTTTTCACACTATCCCAAATGATAGAATCCGCGAAAGCAAAAAAGAAAAAGATGTTTATGGCCTTTTTGGATATCAAAAAGGCATACGATAGAGTATGGAGGGAAGGTATGTGGCGCAAGCTGGAGGCTATGGGCTTAGGAGGCGAGTTTGTTGGAATTATGAAAGCATTATATAAAGATGTACAGAGTGAATTTAGCCTGGGAAACATTACAACGAAACGTGTGCCTATGGAGATAGGCCTAAAACAGGGGTGTATCCTTTCGCCGATCCTGTTTGCATTGTACATCAAAGGTTTAGGAGATGAACTCCTGCGTAGCGAGGAGGGGGTAGCAGTTGGGGACTTGAAGATCCCAGGGCTATTTTTTGCAGACGATATGGTTCTAGTGTCAGAAAGCGAAGAGGGGCTAACGAAAATGCTGGGAATTGTGGGGAAATATGGGAGCAAATGGAGACTCGAACTTAATGAAAACAAGAGCAAAGTTATACCTGTGGGCCGCAAAGTGGACCCCACTCGAAGGTGGAGAGTGGGTGAGTTCTGCATTCCGGAAGGGAGCAGCAAACTTCTCAGTGTGGGAGAGACAGGTGATTACGAGTATTTGGGGGTAAATATAAACATTACAGGAAGAGGCATCTTCCGGAACCACACAAATAAATTGATTCTGAAGGGGAAGCGAATCCTTAACCAAATGAAACTTATAGGGAGAAACAGTTTCAATAAGGTTTTCGTGGGGAAAACCATTTGGGAAATGGTGGGGCTGCCAAGTATAACATACGGTACGGAAGTGGTACCCCTAAACCAGACGGCCGTAAAGAGCTTGGAAATCCTGCAGAACGATGCAGGCCGATGGATAACGGGGTCGAGTAATGCCGCAGCGCTAGAAGCAATCATGGGTGAGCTTGGGTGGATGAGGATCAAGGACAGGATAGACCTGTTGAAGCTCGGTTATCTTAATTATTTGGTAAATCTCCCCGACAGCCGATGGTGTAAAGTAATGTTCCTGAGAATTTTCAACTCAAATATCAAAACGGGGTGGATGGTCCAAGTGAGGGAGCTAGTAGAGAACTACTCATTGGAGATCTCGGACCTGCACGTTGGGGCAAACCAGGGTAAAACAATCGTCAGAGAAAGGGTCATGGAGGATTGCAACCGTAATTGGCGAGAGGGGGTCAAATCAAAGAGGTCATTGGGTGGCCTGCGTGATAAAGAGAAGCCAGGTTTTGAAGAGTATCTTGATGGCACCTTTGGGGGTCACTGTTGTTCAAGCTGAGGTTGCGATCCCTAGAGCTGAGGGGAAAAATTGGGAAAGACGGTGAAAGGGAGTGCCAGATGTGTAACTTGGACATGGTGGAAACCCTCGAACACTTTCTTCTAGAATGCCCAAAGTATCAGTCTAAAAGAATGAGATTCACTGGGATTATAATGGGGAAGTGGGATGGGAGAATGAAGGACATGTGGTTAGGGGGAGACTCAAAGGAGAGGGTTAATATGCTAATCGGAGAGATTGGGAAGAATGGGACAAGAGATATCATCAAGCAGTTCGTCTCCGAGTGTTGGGAGGAGAGGAGAAGCGTGGGAATAGGGTGGCAGTTGGGGGTACAGGGGTAACCATGGCCTTCTCGTCCGAGAACCGCGACAAATCAGCGGCTGGCCAAAGTGTTATTATGTTATTATTATTATGATTAGTTTAAGCAATTTACAATAATATACTAAATAGTGTAAAGCATCCGTTTAATTAATGAATTTGTGTAACTATTATCTTACTAGGGAGACGACCCTCAAAAGCTCCGTGCTTACTGTCGAATCCCTTACTGAAAAATGTTCTCCTTGTTATTTTATGTACGATTATCCTTGATTTTACTTTGTTTCATCTTTCTTTTCGAACGTGATGTGTACATATAACATGATTCTTTTTCATTGAAACAAATATTGTTTAAACTAGATCTCTGTGGGACACCACTTGTTATCACCTGGAAATCAGAACTCGCCACTGGAAGGGAAACTGTCTGAGGTCTGTCAGTAAGATAATTCTTGAACCAAGAGTTTGCATGCCCCCGTATTCCATAGAGTTCTAGCTTTGTGAGTAAGAACTGGTGATTTATAGTATCAAATGCTTTGGAGAAGTCAAGAAACAGAGCTAAAGTACGGTCCTTTGTTGGCTTATCATTCATTTCAGCAACATTGTTGATGAGATGCAGTACCGGATGTATTGTTGAGTGTGCCTTTCTGAATCCAAACTGATATTGATGAATTATCTTATTATCTTCCAGGAAAAATATTAACCTGGAGTACATTAATTTTTCTAATACTTTCGAGAAGGTCGATAATGTGCTAATGGGCCTATAATTGTTGAATAGTTGATGCTCACCGGATTTAAAGACAGGAATTACTTTTGCTATTTTCATTTTGCTGGGGACAATACCTGTTAAGAAAGATAGATTAATTACGTGTGTTAAAGGGTCGGCGATCTCGGAAGAGGTGTTCATGTTTTGACCGCCTTAAGGTCCGGTTTCTGTTTGTAAATTAGTTAGAACTAATAGAAAGCTCAGTTATTCAAGAGCAAAAGAATGCGTAACGTCCCGTTTTAAGGGCGTATTTGGTGACATTGATTTTGGGTTACATTCACTGAGAGCGGGTGGTGCATCCACTGCTGCCAGGGCTGAAGTACCAGATAGATACTGGAAAAGGCATGGCAGATGGCGATCAGATTCCACAAAAGACGGACATGTAAAAGAGTCCACAGAACATAGACTGTATGTTTCTAAAATGCTAGGTTTATAAAGTTGCTGTATTGAAATACTGTCACTCACTCGTTTTTAAAGCCATACGCCTTATCAACCCGTTCTTTTCGGTCGGTATGCGCAGCGGGCGGCATTTCGCAATGTTTTTGAGTTTCTGTTGTTTAATAGTGTAGAAGAAGACTATCATTTTTCGGCGGTTCAACGAATATCGGAAAAGATTTGTCTTCTCGGCATGTCAGTATACTAATAGTAGCGGTAGTGGGGTTAAATGATTTTGATTGGTGAGTAGTATTCAGTCACGGTGTGTGTTTTTAACCGTGATGTAAGAGCGGTCAAGCGGGAATAAGTTCTTTCTGGCCGACGCTTTCATATAGAGCAGATCTAACAAGAGCGCACGTATCACTGAAGCAATACAATGTCCCCTACCGGACTAATAATCATTAATAATTGTACAAATGTTATAACCTAGATGTGATCAGCATGAATTCCGTTAAAGCATTTCAAAAAAAGTCCAGAAAACTGATTGTTTGGCGTTTTTTCATATTTCCAAGGGCCATAACTCACACAAGAATAATGCAATCAGCATGGAACTCAAACTTGATCTGTAAGTGATCGTTCTGTAGTAGGTTACCAAGAATGAAATCATTCGGTTGAAGCATTTCCAAAAAAAGTTCGGAAAACTAAAGTATGACTGACAGACTGACTGACAGACTGACGGAAGGACAGAGTGCAAATGAAACTTGATCTGTAAGTCATCGTTAGTAGGTGATAATTGCGGATTCACGACCATTTTGTACATGTACTTGTACGGTATACGTACACGATGCGTTTACCAACGTGGGATTCAGTGTTAAATCGCACGCTTGTTCACAAAAATGTCCAGTGGTCTAGAATCCGCTGTTTTTTGTGACTCCTAGATCGCACTTTTAACGTTCAAATACTCGTGGTGAACGTTGAATGTTACATGTTTTTTAAAAACAAGTGAAATTGTACATTTTCACTTTTTTTTTTACTTTAAAAATTTTTGTCAACGTTCCCATCGCAGATCAGACCATCGATCCATCGTTGGTGAACGCGAGCCAAAATTCTGGGCTAGCATCAAAAAACGGTTTGCGGATTCTAGACCAGTGGTCTAGAATCCGCAATTGTTTTGAGGCGGTGGGTTTTTCCCCCAAAAAAATTTAACAGACTACTATTGGACGCTTCCCTTTCTGACGTAAGTGGGGGAATACCCGGATTTTTTCCAAAAAAACTTAACAGACAACTATTGAACGCTTCCATTTCTGACGTGAGTGGGGGAATACCCGAGGAAATAAAAAAAAAGTGATTGATATATATAGCAGAGAAAAAAAACATAAACATAAAAATAATTATAAATTTAATTTTGAAAATAATAAAATAACTCGCATTAGCATACTTAAAGGAACATTACCAATTAAAAACGAAAAATGTTTTTACAGATGGATTCTAGACGCCGAGATCAAATTTTAGGCGAGTATGAACGTGCTAAGAAGGGCATTCAGTCGGCTGACAGAAGCAGACGTCTTGGTGAGATGGAACTCAGACGCGAAGCCACAAAAATATTTAAACCCGTGACGGAGGGTCAAGAGCGAAGCAGGAAGGAGATAGTCGAAGAATTGAGACCCATAAAAGAGAGTTCTTTGAGAATGGGTTCGTTGCCCGGTAGTTTTGGAAATCGGCATTCCGTTCAATCTTCACCGGATTACGTTCCCACGGGAATTCAAACAGAGAGCGAGACCGACACCGATACAGCTTCGACTATCACCACTGATAGCGTCGCATCGTCTGATGATGGCGGTTAGAGAGATCTGTTGTATGGATTTTATAAGGATTCGGACAATAATACTTTTATAGGAGACACAGAAGTAGAAATAGGCGATGATGAATTGATCGTGGGTTCGAACAGATACGAATTGACTGATGGACTGCGCAGATTGCTCCTTTACGACAAGCTTAGTGATTACACGGAACAGGATTTCGACAATTACGGCGACATTCTGGTTCAGACCCACGCCATGAAGAGAAATAACGATGCCAGAGAGACAAGACCCAAAGCCAACAGAGGTTACAAGTGGACGAAAGTGGTGAAACCCATATGGGATATGAATAAGAAGTTCGTCGAATCGGTGACTGGCAAAGGGGTGAAAACCACTTTTCTTCCGAACGATTCTGACGCTCTGTCTCAGAGATTGAGTTTGTTGATGGCGAGCAGACGGGCTGGTAACACAGGATTAGATAATGAGATAGTTACTATACGTGACGAATTGTTAAGACAGAAGGTTTTGAATAAAAACCATTATAAAAGGCTGATGAACGAATTGAAGGATTGATGTGTAAATAATAAGTATAGAGAAACAAACAAACAAACAAACAAAAATAAAACAGTAAATTTTTACACTAGAATAATAAAAGTATTTAAACAACAAAACGATTTACCAGTGAAAAAACAAATTATATTATGAAAAATAAAATATGTTGGTGATAAAGAACAGGGGATACGTCAGAACTTACGTTCAAGGCGGTTCTGGCATCGTCGATTCTATAATGCGAGCGTTCACGAGCGATGCGGGTAGAAAACTCGCATCGACCGCGTTTGAGGTCGGTAAGAAGACGGCTTTGGATGCTGGTAAGAAAGCCGCTTTCGAAGCCAGTGGTAGGATAGCTTCTGTGGCTGGCAAGAGGGCAGCCGACGCGTTGAACGACAAGTTGATCAGTCCGCCGGCGAAGCGAGCTGCGTTAGAGCGAAACGCCGAAAAGTTGGAAAGATTTTAAGGATGCTGTGGTACCCATACAAGATTTAGCCAAAATGACGAGTGGATCAGGATTGAAGAGAACTCGCGACGGTGTGATATAAATAAATAAATAATAATATTAAAAACTGAGACTGAAAAACATATAAAATTTGTGTTTGAAAAGAATCTAAAATAACAAAAAAAAAAAAAAAAATAAAACAAAGATGAACATTAAAGATATGTCTTGGAACGACGCCGCGACTAAGACGTCGAATAACGAGTTCTTTTCCAAAAGCATAAGAGGCTTGATAGTGGGAAAATCGAATTGTGGAAAGACCAATCTGTTGATGAATCTGTTCTCCCGACCTGACTGGTTGGATTACGACAGATTGTTCGTGTTTGGCAAGAGCTTGTTTCAACCCGAATACAGATTGCTTCGAGAGTGCATGGATCGTAGATTGCCCAAGGACGTCATAGCCAGAATCTTTGACAGTAGGGAGGAATTCGATAAGAGTGAAGCTCCACTTTCGACCATTTTGGACGGTGCGGCGATGGAGCTGATGAAGAGAAATGCATCTTCGAACGTCGAGTGTCGATTTTATAAGAACGCTAGCGACGTTCCGGATCCTAGAGAATTGAAATCAGAAGATAAGAATCTCATGATTTTCGACGATCTGCTTTTGGAGAGACAGAACCGATGCGAATCGTATTACGTTAGGGGTCGACACAGCAACGTGGGCTGTTTCTACCCGTCGCAGAATTATTTTCGATTGCCCAGACAGACGATAAGGGAGAACGCTAATTTTCTATGTCTCTTTCGCCAAGATCTCAAGAATCTCAATCACATCTACGGCGACCACGTCGCAAACGACATGAGCGCGGCGGAATTCAGGAGATTCTGCAAGAGGGTTTGGGATGGAGGACTTTACAATTTCGTCGTGATCGATTTGACAATCGAATTTAATCGTGGAAAATATCGGTGCGGATTCGACAAGTTTTATGTTTCTGATGATAATAAGATAGAGCGTGAAAATAAAATTTAGAAAATAATAAATCTTCAAATAATTAGTTTTTGAAAAAAATAAAAAAAAAATAAAATTAAATATAATGTTCGAACATGGAGAATTGTTAGAACGGATAGCCGAGAATACGGCTGCAAAACAATCCATTCAAATCGTGGTGAGTGGCGATTCGACTCGATTCGCTACGAAATTCGAACCTTCCATCGAATTGAATAGAGAGAAAAGATACGAGATGGCGTTGGTGAATCTGGAGACTTATTATTCCTTTCCCAACGTCACCGAAAAGAATAACTCGTTCAAGTATTCCGACGGAGTGGATTGGTTGGAGATTCGAATTCCCAAAGGGAGTTACGACATAGACGATTTGAACAATTACATTCAGACGCGAATGAAGACGGATGGAAAGGGAAGCAACAAGATCAGACTCGCTCCCAATCCTAATACCTTACAGACGATGTTGGATTTGGAAGATAATTTTCGAGTGGATTTCAACACGGACGATTCTATAGGCAAGATGTTGGGATTCGATCGAAAGATGTATCGAGGCCACGCGGCATCTGAAAATACGGTCGACATTCTCGCAGTCAATAGCCTTCTGGTGAACGTGGACGTGATTGCTGGAAGCTACGTGAATGGTAGCGCTCAACCGACGATCTATTCCTTCTTTCCAAACGTGTCGCCGGGTTATAAGATCGTGGAGCGACCTCGAAATTTAGTTTATCTACCAGTGATTTTAGACACGTCGTATAGTCTCAAAACCAGGTTGACAGATCAAAATGGTGAACTGTTAGATCTTCGCGGAGAGAGGGTGACGATACGATTTCACATAAGAGAAATATAAAAGCAAAAAAAAAAAAAATATTGTGTATATATATAGATAACAAAAATAAAATAAATGCAATATTAATTTTACAAAATTATTTTAATATAAATAATTATTATTAAACAAGAAAACAATTGAAGTAAATATATTTAAAAAAAAAAAGAATTATGACAGAATACGTGATTAAAAACGTGAACATATCCGCAGGACAGAGGAAGAAACTTAAGAGAGCGTTAACAACTCGAGGCGAGGCGGTGAGATTCAAATTCACTCACGAAGATCTGACGAGAGGCGGTCAGGATTCGATCGTCTGGACCAGAAGTCAAATCAAAAGGATGGAGAAAACGATTCGCAATGGAAGAGGGTTGACGGTGAGATTGAGTCCCGCTCAATTGAGATACAGTTTGAGAATGAAAGGCGGTTTCCTACCGCTATTGGCAGGAATCGCCGCAAAAGCATTACCCTTCGCCGCAAAGGCACTACCCTTTCTCGGAAAGACTCTCGGCGTGGGAGCTCTCACGGGACTCGCTAGTTCGGCAGTTGAGAAATTAATGGGTGGCAGCGGACTGTTTTTGAAGAAGGGAGGAGCCGTGTGTCGCGTCCACGTAGACGACAGCGGTAAAGGATTGTATCTAGAACCCGTTAGAGGTGGCAACTCTTTGAGAGGAAACGGTCTCTATCTGAAGAGTGGACAGAACGTTGAGCGACTCGGCAAGGGTTTGTTGCTCGGTGAGAATTCGACGTTTAAGAATATACCGATTTTGAATATGTTATTATAATATAAAATTATATGATTATATAAAATATAAATCATAGAAAGTATAAAATAATATATAAAATGGATAAAAAGGTGGAGAAACAATTAGACGATAATGATGAATATCGCGAGACAGAGTGCGAAAAAAAAAGATGTGGAAAAATGGTTAGACGCTAATGATGGATAGCTAAGGAAAGAACTGATGAAAGAGTTAGATAAACGGCGGGATAGACGGTTGAAAATGAAAAGAATGAGACGCTTTCCACCGTCACCACTACCTTCTGAAGAGAATGGTAATGATGCGAGTGTTACCAAGAGATGCACAACATTCGTTCATAATTATGATTCGGATAAACAAATGTGTTGTTATAAAAACGTATCATATTACAAAAAAAAAGAAAAAAAGAAAAGAAGAAGAATCGACGCTGAAATATAAGAAAAAAGGAAACGTTATTATAATATATGGTAATAGTGAAGAAGGAAAACAAAAACAAAAAAAATGAGATCTAAAGATGATCTCATTACTTTTTTTTTTTCCTTCTTCTTTGCTAAAAAATCAATCTCTGTATTGTTTATATTTGCAAGTCTGTTATTAGCATGTTGACACTCGTGTTTTCTCCTTTTTCACAAATGTGTTGAATGTTTATCTTTACTCTTTTGAGTTTTGTTACTTCAGTCAACTTGCTCTCACCACCCAATTTCTTCACGAGTTCGAATGAGATGTTTGGAAATATGTAACATCCATAGAGCAACGACAAATCGTCCTTGTCGAATTCTCTATCTTCGGCGATGATGATGTTTTGCAGATCGCTTTTGTACTCGTAAAACAAATCGAGCGTGGCTTCATCCAATTTCAAAGGCATGCGATATTTGTCATATTTGTGCTCTAAGCCCTTCGTCTCGACCTCGTTCAATTCGATGGGATTGTGTCATTGTAATCTATAGATTTTATGACCGAATTTCTTATACGTTTCGACTCATTTCAGTTTCAATTCCAATCTTTTAGGTGTTGTTGTCCTCATGATCGATTATTTGGGTTTTTTTTGTTTTTATGAATTCTTGTAAAATAATGTATATTTTAAATTTTGTATTTAAATAATAATTTGTTTAAAAAGTTTGTTTTTTTTTTTTTTTGCTCTTTATATATATATAAAAAAAAGTTGTTTTTTTAATTTTTAATTTTCTTTAATGTAAAATTTTTTAGTAAAAGTTTTTTTCTCTTTATATATATATATATATATATATATAAAAAGTTCTATTTTAACATTTCAATCTCTCTATTGTTTATATTTCCAAGTCTGTTATTTGCATGTTGACACTCGTGTTTTCTCCTTTTTTCGAAAATGTGTTGAATGTTTATCTTTACTCTTTTGAGTTTTTTTACATCGGTGAACGCGCTCTCACCACTCGATTTGTCCACGAGTTTGTGTGAGATTTTTGGATATATGTAACTTCCATAGAACAACGTCAAATCGTCCTTGTCGAATTCTTTATCTTTAGCGATGACGATTTTCTGCAGATCGCTTTGGTACTCGTAAAACAAATCAAGCATGGCTTCATCCAATTTCAAAGTCATCTTATATCTGTCGTATTTATGCTCTAAGTCCTTCATCTTGACCTCGTTCAATTCGATGGGATCGTGTTGTTGTAATCTATAGATTTTATGACCGAATTTCTTATACGTTTCGCCTCATTTCAATTTCAATTCGCATCTTTTAGGTGTTGCTGTCATGATCGATTATTTGGGGTTTTTTTGTTTTATGAATTCTTGCAATAATGTATATTTTAAATTTTGTATTTTAATAATTTGTTTAAAAAGTTTTTTGGGTTTTTTTTTGTTTTTTTTTACTCTTTATATATATAAAAAAAAAAAGTTTTTAATTTTAATTTCTTTAATGTGAAAATTTGTTTGTAAAAAGTAATGAGATCATCTTTAGATCTCATTACTTTTTTTCCTTCTTCTTTGCTAAAAATCAATCTCTCTATTGTTTATATTTCCAAGTCCATTATTAGCATGTTGACATTCGTCATGTTTCCACTTACGAAAATGTTTTGAATGTTTATCTTTACTCTTTTGAGTTTTTTTACATCGGTGAATGCGCTCTCACCACCCGATTTGTCCACGAGTTCGAGTGAGATTATTGGATATATGTAACTTCCATAGAACAACAACAAATCATCCTTGTCGAATTCTCTGTCTTCGGCAACGATGACATTATTCAGCAGATCGCTTTGGTACTCATAAAACAAATCAAGCATGGCTTCATCCAATTTCAAACACATCTGATATTTGTTGTAGTAGCGCTCTAAGCCCTCCATCTCAACCTCGTTCAATTCAATGTGATCGTGTTGTTGTAATGTATAGATATTAAAACCGAATTTCTTATACGCTTTGTCTCGTTTCAATTTCAATTCGCATCTTTTAGGTGTTGTTGTCATGATCAATTAATTGTTTTTTTCTTTTATGAATTCTTACAAATAATGTATATTTTAAATTTTGTATTTATATAATTTGTTAAAAAGTTTTGCTTTTTTTACTCTTTTTATATATATAAAAAGTTACATTTTAAAATCCTTTTTTCTCGTATTAATTCAATTTTTTTCACGTTAAGGAACATAAAAAAATTCACATTAATGAAAAAAAGGATGTTAAAATTTAACTTTTTATATATATAAAAAGAGTAAAAAAAAGCAAAACTTTTTAACAAATTATTTAATACAAAATTCAAAAAAAAAATATTCTTACAAATGAAGCAAACAGGTAATACAATGGAAACTTTAAATGAGAAAACCGTACCTCAGTTAAACGAGATTTGTAAAGTATTAAAAATTTCACATTTCAGAAATCATAGAACTAAATAAAAAAAAATTGAAGTCATACAAGAATATTTGTGAAACGCTAGAAAGGCAATCGAAATGTCAATAGCAACGACGTCAAAAAATGCATCGGTTGTGAAAAATGAGAAGAAGAAAAAGATAGTAAAAGGAATCGAAATGCCGACGCCGAGAAAAAACCAAAAACATTTCGATTGTGAAAAATAAGAAGACGACTAAACGAAAAGCCGTTAAAGAACATCAAGTTTCCAAAGAAAAGAAAAGAAAAACTAAAACGAAAACGAGTGATGCACTTCAGATTCTAGACAAACGAGATATGTCGGGCGAAATTCAACGAGCAATCAACGAAGGGAAAGGAGAAGAATATGTAGCACGACTCGTTATGGAAGTATTCCAATCAAAGCCCGTAGAACGGGAGAGTGCGATCAAAGGCGTTTTTAAAACTTTTGATGTGGTTCCCTCGTTCAAGAAAATCGATCCGAAATTGTTCATGGAATGGGTGAAGAAAAAAGTATTGGATTTGTTTCGCAAATACATGAACATGGGACTAAAAATTAAGATGATACTCCATTGCATGATGAATAAAATCGATGTGAAGTCCAGTGAGAGCATCGTGAAAAATGGATATTTCAGATCTAATGTCAAACCTGTATTTTGAGGTTCAGATTTATCGGATGTTTTTGAAAAGATGAAAGACAAGATGTTGATGTCTCTCGCAAATTATCAACATGAAGGTAGTAATTGGACGTTTGATGAGGTGTTGAAACTCGAAATTCACATAACTAAAAACGATTCATTGAAAGGATCTTCCTACTTGGAATTACCGTATTTCTTGGCTAAGAAACACACCGTGGTCAACGTGAGAAATAAAGATGAACAGTGTTTTAAATGGGCAGTCACCTCCGCTTTATACCCTGTCAAAATACACTCCGATAGAGTTTCTCATTACGAGGAAACTTCTAAAAATCTCGATTGGACCGGAGTGACTTTTCCAACAGAGTTAAAACACATTGAACGTTTCGAGGCTCAAAATCCCACCGTAGTGGTGAACATCTTGGGATACGATGACGAAAAACAAATGATCTATCCTCTCAGACAGACTTCGTATCTCAAAAGAGAAAAGACGATTATTTTATTATTGATTTCGAATGGTGACAATCGTCATTATTGTTGGGTTAAACATCCGAGCCAATTACTGTCGAGACAAAATAATAAACATAAAGGAAAGATATCTTTATGTTGCAACTGCATGAATGCATTTCACAGCGAAAAATCGTTAGTAAAACATCAGGAATATTGCAATGAAAATCAAGGTGTCACCATCAAAATGTCCAAACCTAACACCATCGTGAAGTTTGAAAATCACAATAGAAGGTTAAAAGTACCATTCATCGTGTACGCCGATTTCGAATGTTTCACCGCGAAAATGAGTTCCTGTCAACCCAATGCTCTTCAAAGTTACATCGAAAGATATCAAAAACACATACCTTCAGGCTATTGCATTTACATGAAATGCACTTTCGACTTGCAACATGACATGGGTCCCTTCACCTACACGAAACAGTATGAAGACGACGACGTGGATCAACGGTTCTTGGAAAAGTTAGAATCAAAAATTCAAATATTATACAACAAATTTAAAACTCCGGCAAAAATGATCATCACTCGAGAGCAGCAGGACGAAAATAACAGAGCCACCGAATGTCACATATGCAGACAATCATTCGACGAGAATTCGGAGGAAAATAAGAAGGTCAGAGACCACGATCATTACACGGGTCTCTATCATGGTCTGGCTCACAGCAAGTGTAATTTAAAATATCGAGATGCCATTTTCTATCCGGTGATGTTTCACAATCTCTTGAGTTACGACAGTCATCTGTTCGTGAAAAATCTCGGCACCTCACACAAAGAATTAAATTGCATCGCGAACAGCAAAGAAAGATACATTTCCTTCACGAAATGGAAGCTCATGGAGAACAAAAGAGTAATCGACGGAAATACGTTGGAAGAAAAAACGAAATCCATTCGTAGAGGCATACGTTTCATCGACAGTTTTAAATTCATGTCGATCGCTCTGGAAAAATTAGTCGATAACATGAGCAAGGATAAATTTAAAATCACGAGCGAACATTTCGGAGAAGGAGTAGACGTCATGTTGAGGAAAGGAGTCTATCCTTACGATTACATGAACGATCTAAAGAGATTCGAAGACACCGCACTACCTTCGAAAGAAGATTTTTATTCGAAATTATACGAATCCGACATTTCCAACGAGAATTACGGACACGCTAAAAACGTGTGGAAATCATTCAATATGAAAACCATGAGAGATTATCACAATCTCTATCTGAAGACCGACGTTCTGCTCTTGGCAGACGTGTTCGAAAATTTTCGAGACGTCTGTCGTCTAAATTACAATCTGGATCCCGCTTGGTATTTCACAGCACCCAGTCTGGCGTGGGACACTCTGTTGAAGACCACCGAAGTCCAATTGGAATTATTATCCGACGTGAACATGTTGCTCATGTTCGAAAGGGCTTTGAGAGGTGGCATCTCGATGATCTCTCACAGATATTCTGAAGCTAACAATCCCTACATGAAAGAAGGTTTCGATTTGAAACGGTCAACTAAATACATAGAGTATTGGGATGCTAATAATCTGTATGGTTGGGCTATGAGTCATCCTTTACCGATTGGAAATTTCGAATGGGTGAACGAACCGGAAGAGATGCAAAAATGGAGAGGCTATCCTTGCATTTTAGAAGTCGATTTGAACTATCCGGAAGAATTACACGATCCACACAATGATTATCCGCTGGCTCCCGAACGAATGGAACCGAACGAAGGAGACGAGGAAAAACTCATTCCCAATTTATTTAACAAACGTAACTACGTCGTCTACAGCGAGAATTTGAAACAGTATGTCGATTATGGGATGAAATTAGTCAACATACATCGCATCATTCGATTCGATGAAGAGCCTTGGATGAAAAAATACATTGATCTCAACACGAATCTCAGAATTCGAGCTGAGAACGATTTCGAAAAAGATTTCTTCAAACTCATGAACAACTGCGTGTAAGGTAAATCGATGGAAAACATCAGGAAGAGAACCGACGTTCGACTCACCACGTCTGAGAAAAGAGCTAAAAAATTAGTGGCGAAACCCAATTACAAACACCGAACCATATTCGACGAAAATCTACTGGCCGTTCACATGCAAAAGACGCACCTGAAGTTCGACAAACCGCATTATCTCGGACCGATCATCTTAGATATCAGCAAGCGATTGATGTACGAGTTTCACTACGATTACGTCAAACCAAAATTTGGTAATAAAGCCAAACTACTGTTCACCGACATGGACAGTTCAGTTTATGAGATAGAGACGGAAGATGTCTACCGAGATATATCTCCGGATGTGGCCGCGTGGTTCGACACAAGCAATTATCCCGTCGATCACCCATCCAACATTCAATCAAACGACAACAAGAAGGTGTTGGGTAAATTTAAGGACGAGAGCGGTGGTAACCAAATCGTCGAATTCGTGGGCTTGAGACCTAAACTGTATGCTTATCGTCTAGAAGATGAAGAGATCAAGAAGTGCAAAGGAGTTAAAGCGTGCGTGGTGAAGAAAAACATCTCTTTCCAAGAGTATAAAGATTGTCTGTTAGGAAGTGGTCCGGTGTATAAGACTATGAAATCGACTCGAAGCGAAAATCACGACTTGTATACCGAAATAGTCAACAAGATTTCGCTAACGGCCGACGACGATAAGAGATTCGTGTTAGATGATAAAATAAACACTTTGGCACTCGGACATTGGACTTTGGATCTAATTTTAGATGATATGATTGTGGATGATTGGATTCAAGATATGAGTAAGAATGAAAGGATTCCAGAAAATCAAGAGGAATTAGATGGATTCAAGATTATGGAAATCGATAGAGACATCGAGAGTGTTAGTTTAAAAAGAAAAAGAAAAAAAATAAAAATAAAAATAACGTCATTTTAGTGAATTATAATAAAATAAATAAATAAAAAAAAATATATACGCATTTATGAATAAGAAAATAAAGATATCCGTAGAAGGTGTCATCTTACCTAACGAACCCCTATCCAACATCGATCTGTTGAATGTGGCAAAAGATTTGAAAATCAAAGATTTTCTAGGCGTGTTTTCCAGAGATGCCTTATCGAAGAGAAGACCTCGACAATCGGAATGCAGAATTTTAAATCTAGACGATTCATCGGGTGAAGGCACTCACTGAGTGGCGTGGATCAAGAACGGGAAGAAGAAAAATTATTATTTTGACAGCTACGGAATCTCGCCGCCAAAAGAAATAAAGAACTATTTCAACAAATCGATGGTTCGTTACAACACGGAACAAGTGCAATCACCAGATCAAGTGTTTTGCGGTCACCTGTGTCTCTACATTCTCAAGAGATGGTCTGAAGGAGATCGATTTCAAGACATTCTCAATGATTTACATTAGAGAGAGATTTTTTTTTATAGTATATATAAAGATAATAAATTATTTTTAAAAAATTTTAATCGAATAAAAACGAAAAATAAATATAAAATAGTTCATTTTTAATAAACTGCGTTTTGAATATATTTTTTCTAAAAAACAAAAAAAATCTCACAACAACATGCCAGTCGATAAATTTGGTAGAAGTGACGACGAAAAAATCAACCTAAGAAAGAAGAGGAAGACGTTCGAAGTCGACGATGGTTACGATGTTGCCAACTTGGACGAACGTTACATTCGGAGATACGAACCTTGAGAAGAACCTTTGAACATGAACGATAAGAAGCTCTACAATCTTCCCGAGCCGATAGATCTCGCAGATGCTGCAACTAAAAAATACGTCAACAGGGGGAATGCTGATTTCGAACGAATCATGCCAGAGATAATTACGTGGATAAAACCATGATCGACGATCTCGATCTGAAAAATCCAAACGTTTGGTGAACATCGCGAATCCCATAGATCCCACCGATGCCGCAACCAAGAAATATGCGGACGACTCTCACGCGAGATTCAGCGAACAACTGAGAAATAGATACGTTCAAAAAAAGATGCACTCGGAATTGAACGCCAATTCTAACAAGATAACGAACGTGGCCACTCCCACGAATCCCAAGGACGTGGCGATCAAACACTACGTAGATCTGGAACAGAGAAAGTCTGACAGACGAGAAATGAAATCGGATCTGAATGCAGGATTCAACAAGATATTGAATCTGTCGAAGATCGATGACACGGATGCGGACTCAACCGCGGTCAACAAGGGCTACGTGGATTCTGCCATGATACGATCACAAGAATACCTAGAATCGCAAGTGGACGATCTCTACCTGAACAAACAATCTGGCGGAACCATGGAGGGTGGTATCGACATGAACGGTAAGAATTTATTCAGACTCAGTCACGATCCCGAATTCGATTCCAGTGCGGTCAGCAGAAAGTACGTGGACAACAACTCGGTCTGGAGAAAGGGTGACATAATGGAAGGTAAACTAGATATGGGTGGACACGCGCTCACGAATTTACCGGATCCCGTGAACATGACGGATGCCTGCCCCCTGATTTCGGTGGTGGAGAAAGTTAAATATGCTAGACAATTGATCACCGTGTGGGCCGAGGAGGCCGGCACCTTAGATGAGGGAAAAGCTGAGTGGTCTTTCGAAACATGGTCAGGTGGGATATCCCATGCCGCTGGGAGGTGAAATCCTTCGAATGAGTCTGGCTTCTTCGGATTTGAATAACAGAGCGATCGTCAATCTCATGGTGAATGGAGTAGAGAGCGATAAGAGATACAGCGTCGAAAAGACTGAGAATCAACACGCGAATGTTAGCACATTTGGCATGCCTCTCAAAGTGAACGCCGGAGACAGGATTAATTTCATTACGAAAACCAATAATCCCGAAGCCGCCACTTCTGTGGTGAGTCTACTGATCGAACTAGTTCCTTTGAACAAACAGTGAACGTGTGGAAAATAATGAATTAAAAAAAAAAATAATGTGTGATTTATTAAAAACAAAAAAAAAGTAATGAGATTTAGAAAGATGTTCAATCTCTCTAGATCACATTACTTTATTTATTTTTTTTGTGTTTTTTTTGTTTTTAATAAATCATTACTTTTTTTTATTTTTGTTTTATTTTTTTTTTCACACACGTCTCTCATCGAATGATCGACATCTTATTTCCGTCCGATTCGAATTGTAATTCTCTGTCCGACAGGACTAGGGCGAAGGCTTCGGTTTTTCTCGGCACTTTCCTATCGAATTGCATCTTGATCTGAATGTCTAAGACGCTACTCTTGAGTCGTTCACTCTGTTTACTGACGTCGAATACGAATATGGGATACATATTCGCCGGGAGATATGTTAGGATTGCTCATCAATTCGTCTAGACCGTGATACTTCTTTCTAAAATCAGCGGCGTCGCCGTACAGTCTGCAGAAATCATTCTTGTCGAACGACGCGTTGTAATCGATTGCTGGATATCTCGTGGCGTTCAGAAACACTTGCATGTTTCTCAAATGGCAGTGATCGAACAGCGATGCATTCTTTTCCTGAGACCCGTCCCTATCGGTCTGAAACGCAACCACGATGAAACGCGGTCTCTCGGAAGCGGATTTCACCGTCAATCTCCAATCGAAGTGATTCGTGGAGGGAGGAATGCTAGCCGTGTCGCACTGTCTCATTCTAAATCCCACGGGTAATTTACTCTTGGATTCTATGATCTTGTAGAGACGAGCTTTCTCCACGATCGAAGGCTCCACGTGCGGAACGAACCATGATATCTTGTGTAGAGTTATCTTACCCGCATTGGTCGCAGTGAGTCTCACTATCGCGTCGTCGTTTCCTTTTCGAATCAACGTCAGATTGTGTTTGAATCATCCGTACATGATCTTGTTGTAATCGTCCGCAAATCCGAAGATGTGTTTCAAAGGTATCCTGAACGAAAACATTCCTTTAGGTCTGGACGTCTTGACGACGTAGTCGAATATCAAGGCTTCGCCGGCGCTAGCAGGGCCGACGGTGTCTTTCACCCACAACTGATTAAGTCCTCTGGATTTTGAAAAATCATCACGATACGTCAAGAGTCCGAACATCGTGGTGGCCTGACCGGGATGAAACACAGACTCTATCTCTTGTCCGGATAGCATGTATTTTATATTACTGAATAGATGCATGATGCCATTATTGGCTAGAGTAACCGTGTCGCCGTCGGCGTAGTCGCTCCCATCTTCCTTGGTGAGACGTCCCTGCACCAATATGTAACTCTCGCTAGGATGTATGAATAGATCTTGAGTTTCGACGTTGATTCTTATCTCTCCCGCATTGTTCAAACTCGTTCCGGTTACCGGTTCGTTTTCGTGAACCTCATATTCTTGAATACTTTCATCTTTCACTATGCTTTGTGCTATATCTAGTATATTTGTCATTTTTAAAGGATTTTTGTTTTTTGTTTTTTTTGTTTATTAATTAGCTTGCTTTTTTTTATCTAAAAATAGTTTTAATTATTTTTTTTTATTATTATTTTTCTCTCTTATATATATATGTGTGTAAACAAGAAAATGTTAAAGAAAGTAAATAAAAAAAAAATTGTTTTCTTTATCAAAACTTTGTCTTCTGTAATTGTTGTTCGTAAAACTTTCCGATGATCTCTTCTCCATCCAAAGCTTCGATTTCGTAAGTCACCGGATCGGTGTGAAATATTTTGATTATCACAAAGATTTCCGAGGTCCATCGAGGAGTATAACCCTTTTCAAAGTTCTTCTTATAAGCGTAAATTCTCACTCGATCACCGACCGCAAATTTCGGCGTTTTAGACTTCTTCCTGATCTTAGATCTCTCAGGATATAGATTCGCGTAGACCCGTTTTTCGTTTCGAGGATCGCTAGCTTCCGCGGGAGTCATCTTGATCGATCTGTGTCGCATGTTGTTGTAATCTTTGACCAGACCGTTCAGAGCGTATATGTATTTCTTGGTCGAATTCGCCGTGAAGTATCTGTGCATCTTTTCCTTCATCGTTCGATTCCAACGTTCCACCACGCTGGCTTTCTCTTCGTTTTCTATCGAATAGAGGTCTACCAATCGATGAACGTGCTTGTTGTAGAATTCCTTTCCCTTATCCACCCACAATTTACTCGGTTTTCGAGAAGATGAGTCGAACACGCTCTTCAGAGCCTCGGCGACGCAAGGTCCCGATTTATTCTTCAAAGCTCTGATCCAACCGTATTTGGAAAACACGTCGATGACCGTCAATAGATATTTGACGCCCTCGTTCCACCTCGAAAACGATCTCATGTCGACCAAGTCGGCAGACCAAATATCATCCAAACCCTTCACGAACACCCTTCTCTTTCGAAATTTACGCACTATGGGTTTGTGTAACTCCTCGGCCAATTCGCTCGTCAATAATCGTTCCTTCTTCTTCTTCTTTTCAGATGCGCTTTTTTTTGAACGCCCCATCCGAATCGACGTTTCGCACCGATCAGATTGCCGACCAGCGAACGTTCTATCTTCTCTCTCCTGGTCGGATTCGATATGCCTCTCAATTTCCCCAACATGTTTTTATCGCAGACGTCGTTGCGAGTCTTGGTGTCGGGATGTCCGGCGTAGCACAGATCGTGATCATACGCGGCCGCGTCCACCCTATTCACAGGTTTGCTCCTAGGTTTGGGTGTCAGATCGGCGTTGAGTCTCTTGTTCAATTTCGTTCCGGGTCCCGTGAAACTGTGACCGGGCAGATGCATTTCGAAAGGTAGATTATTGATCATTTTATTCACGATGCCTTTATTTTTGCTCGCGTTCTTTTTTTTTTGACGAATCGAGTCTTGACAGAACCACACACGTCGCAAATTCCGCGAAGCATCTGTCTGTCGTTTTTAGTTCGTACTTCTCGAGAATTACTCGTCTCGGTAACTCTCTTACACTTTACGCAATACATTTTTTTAAAGAGTTATTTAAATTAATTTCTTTTTTATTTTTTATATAAATTTAATAATTAATTAATTCTGTTCTTATTATATATATATTTTTTTTTTCAATCGCTGCTCTTGAGTTCTATCATCTTACTGAATTCCTCCCTGGCCTCTTTCCTCCCCTTTTCCACGAGAGAATCCTTCATCTCTTCCTTGATGATCTGACGAGTCTTGATTCTCACGGCTTCTTTCATGACATCGTATTTTGTTTTCTCGCTCAATATTGCGAAGTATTCTCCATCCGATATCCTACCGCCTTTCAACGCCATAGAGATCATTTCGGATATCGTGTCGATCTTGAAGTCAGTCAAGACGCGAATCTTGTCGTGTTTCCTCGCCTTCAGATATAATTTCCTACTCAAAAAGTTTCCGAGCGTGCTAAACAATCGGTCGGCGAGAGCCACTCCTTCTACGGTCAACACGATCGGAATGCCGACCGCGGTTGACAACAATCCGATGCCGGTCGCGTGTAAACCCATGGAAATCGTGATGAGTGTCGTGTCGATCGCGTTGACGAATTTCACGAAACGCGAATACTTCATCTTGAGGGAATGACGAGAATCTCTCTCTCGAGTTAGATACTCTTGGATTCTACTGATTTGATCGATGCGATACCTCTCTCCTCTTTCTCTTTCTTCTAGCGACGGTGTCGTCGGCAAAACGTCGATCAGCTTCTCATCCTCATCGTCTACTAACGTCGGATACAATTTATTTCTGGTTCTCATTTTTGTATTTTTTTTTTCTTTCTAATATTGGATAAAAAATTTTATGTGTGTATTTATTTTTATTTTCTATTCTCCCTTATTTTATATCAACGAGAAAACTTAGACGTATGCTTCATTGAACAATAATTTCATGATGCATCCCTTGTCTTCTAAAGTCAGACTTCTACGCGCCAATTTCAGTTCTTCCGAAACTGTAGGCTTGTCTTGATTCTTACAGAAGACTAATCTCTTCCAAAGCGTGATCACATCGTTCAATCTAACGTATTCGAACGCCGGTTCGAAATACTTGACGACCATATCTTCCCTTTCCATCGTCAGACACGAATGATTCTCGTGATCGAAGTCTAGATGATCCCGACATCCGACGCATCGTTCTAACCAGATGGGACGTAGTTCTTCGTTCACGCAGATTGCGTATGCTCTCATCAGCATGTTTAAAAGAAACCTCGCTCTAATAGTCTGGGAAGCGCACATGATTTACGTATTTTTTTTTATTATCTATTCGATTTGATATATTTATTTTTTAAATAACTATTATTTATATATTTTTTTTCTCTCCTATATATATATCAATCACTGTTTTTTTTTATTTCCTCGGGTATTCCCCCCCACTCATGTCAGAAATGGAAGCGTTCAATAGTTGTCTGTTAAGTTTTTTTTGGAAAAAATCCGGGTATTCCCCCCACTTACGTCAGAAAGGGAAGCGTCCAATAGTAGTCTGTTAAGTTTTTTGGGGGAAAAACCCACCGCCTCAAAACAATTGCGGATTCTAGACCACTGGTCTAGAATCCGCAAACCGTTTTTTGATGCTAGCCCAGAATTTTGGCTCACGTTCACCAACGATGGATCGATGGTCTGATCTGCGATGGGAACGTTGACAAAAATTTTTAAAGTAAAAAAAAAGTGAAAATGTACAATTTCACTTGTTTTTAAAAAACGTGTAACATTCAACGTTCACCACGAGTATTTGAACGTTAAAAGTGCGATCTAGGAGTCACAAAAAACAGCGGATTCTAGACCACTGTACATTTTTGTGAACAAGCGTGCGAGTTAACACTGAATCCCACGTTGGTAAACGCACCGTGTACGTATACCGTACACGTACATGTACAAAATGGTCGTGAATCCGCAATTATCATCTACTATCGTTCTATAGTAGGTTACCAAAAATGAAATCATTCCGTTGAAGCGTTTCCAAAAAAAGTCCGGAAAACTAAAGTATGACCGACAGACTGACTGACAGACTGACGGATGGATGGACAGAGTGTAAATGAAACTTGATCTGTAAGTCATCGTTCTATAGTAGGTTACCAGAAATGAAATCATTCCGTTGAAGCGTTTCCAGAAAAAGTCCGGAAAACTGATATTGTGGAGCTTTTCCACATTTCCAAGGGCCATAACTCACACAAGAATAAGGCAATCAGCATGAAACTCAAACTTGATCTGTAAGACATCGTTCTATAGTAGGTTACCAAAAATGAAATCATTCTGTTGAAGCGTTTCCAAAAAAAACACCGGAAAACTGATATTTTGGTGCTTTTCCCATATTTCCAAGGGCCGTAAGTCACACAAGAATAATGCAATCGGCATGAAACTCAAACTTGATCTGTAAGTCATCGTGCTATAGTAGTTTACCAAAAAGGAAATCATTCCGTTGAAGCGTTTCCAAAAAAACACAGGAAAACTAAAGTGTGACTGACAGACTGACAGACTGACGGATGGACAGAGTGCAAACCTATAGTCCCCTCCGGCGATGCCGGTAGGGGACTAATAATTTTACGCATAGCTTTGAGTGGAAATCATTCAGAAAGTTTTGGATGTTTTTGTGCGAGTATATTCAATAGCAATGCATTAAATTTTACAAAGCTGAGTTGCAGTGTTTTAAGGTGGAGTTCGACACCTAATCTGGAGGTAACTGTATTGAGTTGCTTCGGACACAGGTTTCCAGAGTATTTTTCTCCAAATAAGTTTTATTTTTATCTCTGGTTTTGCCTGGGCATCTGCGTTACCAATGAAAGATTGTTCAATCATATTCAATAATGTAGTTTGGTAGAATATTCTGGTATTGATATTCTTCCTTGTTCCTTGTACAAATATTTAAATCATTACAATAAACCGCCTGTCTGTGTGCGCAGCGCACGGCATTTTGAAATGTTTTTGAGTTTCTGTTGCTTAATAGTGTAGAAGGGAGCACGGTGGCTCAGTGGTGGAATGTTGGACTTGCTAGAGGTCCCGAGTTCTATCCCCTTTCGTAACACGGGGGGCACGATGGCGCCGTGTACTAAGGCGTACTGCGCGTCGATGGGGCACATGTCTTCAACCGCTGTAACCCTGCTTGAGCGAAGCTTGAACAGAGTTAGAATGTTGAGGAGCTGACAGTTGCTCGTCGATGCTCGGTGGTTCTCTCCAGGTACTCCGGCTTCCTCCACCCACTGTCGCGGTAACGATTAGCCATCGTGCTTAAGTATGTGAGCTTAAACATCAATAAATAAATAATGCAGATGAAGACATATAATTTTCTTCGTTTGAAGTATGAATAAGCAGAAAATTAATTTCCCTTGAATGAAGATGAGTGTTCACTGCAGGTCGCTGCAGGTCGCAGTTGGTCATTATTGCACGGACTTGCCGTGCTGTTGTGTCAATGAAAGCGGATGAGTGATTGAAGATCATTCAGCTTTGGGATTTGACCGGCTAACACACTCGAATTTTTCTCTCCTTCTTATTTGGTCATGGATGAAACTATACTGAGTCAAAAAAGAAAGTATAATAGAAGCAACTGTGAAAAAATAGCATAAAGGATGAAATATAATAGTTCTAATGTTGCATATTTGTGGACAAGAAGTCTTGCAAAGAGTTTAATGACATGTTGTTGTCCACCCAACCGTATACAATTTTGCTACGGATTTCAAAATAGCACATGCTACCTGACAATGTCAAATTGAATGGGCGACCGACGATTTTCTTTGTGTTATGTTGTGCTAGAGAGCCCGGGTTATTGAGAAAACACGCTAGTTTTTGTCTTCCGATTTTTAAAAAAATGCCAAGGTTAACCGGAAATCAGAGGTTGCGTGCCATTGGTATGCATGAGGCTGGGATACCTCCAGATGAGCTCGCTGCTGAGTTCGGAGTCACTGTGGTCTCAATTTCCCGTCTCATTGGAAGGTATAGAACCACTGGATCTACTGCCGACCGACCGCATTCAGTCGACCAAGAGTTACGACCCCTGAACAAGACCGACACATCAGAACGTCTCACTTGCAGGATCACTTCCTTCCGGCGACGAGGACAGCAACAATTACTCCTGGTAGAACTAACAATAGAATCAGTGCACAAACTGTCCGCAACAGACTCACTGAACACGACATCCGCAGTAGGCGTCCATACCACGGACCAATCCTTACCCAACGTCATCGTACCGTCAGATTGGAATGGGTACGTCAGCGTGTTCGGTGGACTCAGCAGCGCAGGAGCAGAGCTCTTTTTAGTGAAGAATCACGATTTTGTCTACGGCATGCTGGTGGTAGGGCAAGAGTGTATCGCCGACGAGGAGAACGGGTTTCTGATGCTTGCGTGCGGGAATGCGACTGTTTCGACGTGGGTAGTGTAATGGTTTGGGCAGGAATTTCCTTCCACCATCGAACGCAGTCGATCTTCATCGATGGTAATCTGAATGGACAGCGATGTAGGGACGAAATTCTTAACGCTGTTGTTGTCCCGTTGTTCAACGCTAACGTCGGATTGCAGTTATTCCAGCAAGACAATGTCCCCCGTGGTGCGTATCTGTCGCGATTTTCTTAAAGAGCAGAGCATTGAACTTCTTCCCTGGCCCCCACTTTCGCCAGATTTGTCGCCAATCGAGCATCTTTCTGATCAATTGGACCGTCGGGTACGACTTCATGATCTGCAGACGTTAGGTGATTTACGTTATGTTCTAAGGCAGGAGTGGAACGCAATACCACAAGGTGACATCCAGAGACTTATCAGGTCCATGCGCCGTCGATGTCTTGCCATCCAAGAGGCAAGCGGTGGACATTCACGCTATTGATTGCATGTGTGAACTTTTCATTTCACCCCACGTCTGAATTGCGACGTTCTGACGTGACGCTGGCAACAGTAAGAACATGAAATTATGCAAATTCATACATCTAGACTCGAAATATGAATTTACAATAATTTGTTTGGGATTAAATTCGATAATACTAAAAAATTGCTCCTCAAAGTTTATTATACTTTCTTTTTTGACTTAGTATATTTCTGGGAAGATACCTAGTTGGAATGAAACTGCTGTGCAAACTCAAATACAGGAGGTATTATTAGAGCTTATGTCTCAACGTGCAGAAGTTCGTTCTTTAAAAGAGGAGATTCAAGGCAGTGCATTTAATGTTGCCTCAGAAGGCAAGAAATTAAAATCGGACCGTGAGTTACAGCGGAAATTTCAGGGAAATAAAATCCAATTTGAATTCAACAGTGACTTTGATGAGATAGCTCAACAATTATCCTGGTCTGCAGAGCATAGAAAATTAGACTAATGTCAGGAGTTGTTGAAATATCTCACAGATAAACTCAAGAAACGGAATAAGTTGATCCGAACTGCGGATTCTTCGACTGAAGGTTGGGACACAGTGAAAAATTACGAAGCTAATCCTGTAGCCAGTGGCAGTGACGATGAGTCTAAAATCTACAAGGCGGAAAACCGTGCGCTCAAACGTAAAAGTTCGTCAGCTAGAGGCAGGTTCACTACGTCATCTTCTCGGCATTCTGGAAGGCCTTATTTGTCATCCACCTGCTGCGCCTTGGCCATCACCAGCATTTCCTACGAAACATGTCTTTTCACAGAACTTTCCGAGAGGAACACCTTTTTACGGCTCCTGTGGAACATCGCACAGTACTTCCTCCTACTCTTTCAACGCCACAGCTGGTCCTGTGGAGAATTCACCCACTTTCGTCGGGACTGCCCACCCATTAGACTTACAGCGGCCGGAAATCAACCGCCTGCCTGAAAGTGAGGACACAAGAGATGAACTAAAAGATGAGTATTGTAAGTAGTAGAGGCTGGCACTATAGGGACAAGCATTTAACACTGAATTCCCCATACCCCAGGACTGGCACTATAGGGACAAAATTAACATAGGATTCGCCATAGGGTTTTGTCCCTATAGTGCCATTTTTGTCCCTATAGTGCCATTTTTGGAGGCAGGTTAAAGATTTCAAAGAGTTGCCTATCAAAAGAAAACCTTTTACAACGAGATTTTTTAGAGTGATTCCACTTTATTTCAAGATTTTTTTTCTGAGAAAAAAATTGATAGATTTAAAATAAAGTGGCATCACTTGAGCATTTTTAAAAAAAAGAAAAACTAAAAAATCCTAGCTCTGATACATAATAAATTTATACAATTGAAAAATGTTTTTTTATCAATTATAATAAAACATTTCTCCTCTGTGGGTTGTTTTGACACCTGATGTTTGATTACATAAAATAATGTCTGTAGATTTGCTCAAATAATCGACGAATCTCTCTGTCATTCTCTTGGAATTTTCTTGGATGGAATTTGATAGTAAGAACTGTCTCTACATCATATCCTCTCGCAAGATGATCTAGAGCAAATATAGAGTACATTCCACACAACACAGCACGAGCACTTTGTTGTCTCATTGTGTTAATAGTCCATGAATCTGTGTTTTTCACTATGAAATTGTAAATGTCTTTATCTATTGGTGGTAAGCCATAGGAATCAAAGTAGATGTCTGAATGGTTGTCTTTGAAATATATTACCATCCAATGTTCTCCTGTTTTCTTGATGAATCTGTGTTCACGATATAAGCTTTTCTATGTTTAAGCTTTTGTTTTGGTAATAAGTCTCTTGAACACACTTTTCCATTTAAGGATGATAACCTTTGAAAATTGTTCAGTATATATTGTAGCTGAGTGGTTTCCATCTCTTCTTAGCCCTGAAAAGGGCTGTTATGAAGTCGTTAATCACGATATGCTGTACAATAAGACCAGTCTCTTTTAACTAATTATGCCCACTTTTGAATGTCTTTTTGGCAGTCTATTTCAAAGTCTATACGAGCACAATATTCTAATAAGTCTATTCTTCTTGCTCTCTTGTGTAGATTATGTAGTAAAGTCACTGGACACAGTTTCTGTAAACATTCTGTAATGTATATATCTATTAATGTTGTTGTGTTGGATCGACATTCCTCACAAATATTTTTCATTTTTTTGTTTAATGGATTTTATCAGTTCTATCACAGCACATTCTTGAAATAATGTTTGTATTTTTTTTCACACATCTTGCAATTTTCACATTTATTCATTGTTAATAGACAAATATCACTTCTCTGAATTTGTTGATTTCTATCTCACTATCGAATTCTGCATAGACAACAACGTTGATCACCTCTGGAAGAGCTTGAGCAAACTGGAGATCTATTCGAAGGTTGCCAGACTTCATAGGATGAGCTAATGATCCACTGCTTGACTGAACAGGTGTCAAATCAATTCCCCAAAGGGTATATCCTTTTGCATAATCCTGCATACATACATTAATTGTTTGATTTTGTCCAAAATACCCTATCGCTCCAAATAATGATAAATATGGTGGGTGACAATAATACAACCAGTTGGCTAAGTCATCCCCCTACAGAAAGCAAGTTTTTCGTATGACATCATTATTCAAACCTGCGGTATAAAATGTAAAATATTTTTAGTGTTGTACAATTATATGACCATATACATGTACTATAATGTTTTTTGCAAATAAAGTTATTCATTAATTCATTCAATATGAATTTAGATAAAGTCCACCTTCGGAATTTGGTTCGAAGGGACGTGCTTAATGGAATGTCCATCTATTGTGATTTCCAACTTATTCAAATTGAAATGTTGAAAATTAAATGGAGTTGTGCCAATATCTCCATTTATATCCCTTTTCGAAACTAAACCAACAATTAATCGTTTTGGCATCTGTTTATGAAACAGATGGTCTTCTATTTTTTTATCGAAGACCACTTCCAATGGTAAATGTTTTCATTTCTACACGTCTTATGGGGATTTTATAATTTGTTTGATCTATTTGTGCATTAAGATCATTTGCAATTTTAGGAATTAAATCCAGTGCCGGTATTCTGAATATAGCTTTTTGAACTTCTATTTTTGCATTTTCATCACCAATCAGACAAAATTTAGTTGGAGAACGATGAATTTTTATTCTCATTTCCACACCATTTGATAAATATTTGTCTTGCACAAATAGATCTAAACATAATTTTCCGCTTAGTTGTACAGATTTACTTTCTGCAATTAATTTGTTACACAGAACAAAACCTTTGTTATCACCATCTTTAGCTATTGCTGTGTGGTATCCAGGACTATCTGCATACCACATCTCACTACCAGCCAGATGAGTTT
Organism: Pictodentalium vernedei; assembly: GCA_031216915.1. Taxonomy (NCBI): domain Eukaryota; kingdom Metazoa; phylum Mollusca; class Scaphopoda; order Dentaliida; family Dentaliidae; genus Pictodentalium; species Pictodentalium vernedei. The sequence goes on along the minus strand of CM062296.1, from coordinate 434,335,402 downwards.
TTTTTTCACATCTCTTGAATAACTAAGAAAATTCTCAAAACGTCCTCGATAAGGATACATGTCTGTATTGGTGGTTATAAGACTACTGTTCAGTGTAACATCAATTTTACTGAACATGCTGTGAAAAAAATGATTGATGGGAGTTATATTTGTATCTCCACCCAATACACTCCCATCTTGTTTTGTAATTTTAAATTGAACTTCAAGTGTAGATTATGCAAGATCTAACCACTTGGTTGTTTGTCTTAGAATTAAAAATTCTATTGGCGAAGAGTTGTTTAAAGATGCAATAGGAAATTGCTGCTCAATTTCACCAATATTTTCTATACCATTCGATGTTGCTGATACATTATCTGGATCAAAACCACTACAAAAATGCTCGCAAGATCCATGTAACATCATGATTTAATCAAATTTATCAAGTGGCTTTGAATTTCATTTTGGATGAGATTGTCTTTTTCGTGTCTTGACTCTATGAGAACAAACCTCAGACTGATGTTTCGGTTCTCGTTTCTGTCGTTTTATTCCCAATGTAGCTTTACCCACGGATGCCATAAGATCTTTTGCATGAGTGAGCATTACTTCTTTGGGTGGTTTTTGATTTCTCATCAATTCATTTGCTATTCCAATACCATCCTTCTCTCTTTAAAGTTCGAAATGCATTTTTTGCAATTGGTTTTATTAATGGTACAGCTGATCTTATTGCTGAACGAAAAATAGACCCTAATCCATATCCATATTGCCGCGATACACCTCGATACACTGGCATCATTTTTTATAAATGTAATTTGTTATGCTCTCTAAAATGCAATTTGATGACACTCTTACCGCTTGAGAACTGAATTTTTTACCAGTGTTCCCATTAAAATTTATACTGATCTGATCAACAAAAGAAAAAAAGTGTGCAGAGATTCGTCACGTGTTTCGAATGGTAACACACATAAAATAGGTGCTTTTATATCACCAAGAAATGTATAATCTGCAATATCAGAATAAACAAAGAGTTGATTAAAATCCATATTTAATCCACGTGATATTTAAATGCATCTTTTGCTGTGTTGAGAAAAATTACTGGAAACATACCATCTTTACATCCCAATTGTTGTGCTAAACTTTCTGATAATTCAAGTCCAACTGTTGCAATACTATTTGATACAATTTTTATTCGCGAATGTCGAGATGAATAACCAAGACGAAATGACACACCAAACTCTTTTAAAATACCCCCAAGTTTTTCTTGAATTTCAGATTCTATTGCTTCCACAACATGTCCACCATTTGCATATGCCCCCAGCAAAACACTTAGCTCAACAGCAGCAACATCCTTACATACCGTATGTTTGAAAAATGATTTATTAATATTATTAATGCGTGATGATATTTTCGGATCTGACACAGTGATTTTAAATTTTGTTTCATCATCTGTTATATTTCTTGCCTCAGATGGTAAAATTACTTCAACTAAACCCACTTCCCAATGTTCTTTATAAATATGAATCAGTTTAGATAATTGTGTTTGAAAACAACATTGTGTGTTATTTGGAAACATATCCATAGAACTATCACTCAGTAGTGTTACGTAAAATGAATTCATTTTTCTTATCATGTGGTTTCAAATATTTTAAACCGGGGCTTGGAATAATATATCCTAAAGAACTACTCAATAACACCAACCACAACTCTTTGTTGGGGGATTGTAAACTAAGATGAATGATAGCCGTAATTATAATTGCATAAATAACGATTATTTGTGGGAAATAAGTCACTTGATTTTTTGCAGCAAGACTCCCACAAAAATACAATACCAGAAGAATTATGGTAGTTTTTGGGCAGCAATCATATTACATTTGTATGGTTAGTTTAGGGTTAATTATCCCAGATCTGTCTTTTTGTCATCCTTGGGTTATTTCATTGACCTCACTGTTATCTGGGTTGGTTTGCACGAGTAATTATGACAGCACTCCGGACATTTGTGCTTGATTTCTTGCTGTGTATTTGTGACCAGTCAGTCTGTGAATTACACGGAAACGACTGGGTCATGTGGTGAATTTGCAATAAAAATTCCACCCGCCTCCCCTACCAACACCTTTGTAAATTCATTGCACTGATAAAGCTTGTCCAGTGTACTCGGTATGGTTACAGTTTAGGTTGTGTGGGTGTTTTTTCATACCGCCCACAACGTAGGCAACATTCTCCAAAATGAAACTCCCCATACAGCAGTCATTATAATTATTCTACTACTCCTTTATTGGCTACACTGTACTTATGATACATATATCAAACAATAAAATCTACATTAGCAATTTACAGTGTAGTCCTAAAACACATACATTAGTTCTTATTAATTGTTCATTGCAAATTTGGTTTTCCAGTCCATGATGGCTGCATAAATTAAATTGTGTTTATGATCTTTTTCCCGTTTTTTTCAACATTTTCTAAATAGATGTTCTCAATTTGTGCATAATCTTTTTTTAATTTTTTTGGCCTGTTTCTGTTTTCACCTAATCTGGAAACCCACTAGCTTCTTGTTTCATTTTTAAATAGTTGTTCACATAATATTTGTAAATCTCTGAAGACCATTCATCCCAATGCCAAATCGGATAAGTGTCAAGAAGAGTGTATCCCAAATCCAATGCTTTGCAAAGTTCAACAGATGTCCATGTTCCGACAAGTGCACGTTGTTCTGGTGTGTGTTTACAGTGATCTGATTCGTGTTCAGCACACATTTTACAAAGTATAAATGTCATTTTCCTATTACAATGAATAGGTAAAACTGGCAAAAAAAAAGATTTTGAGGTGGTAAAACCTTACATTAAATGAGACCTCTGTATTGGCTTATTTTGCCAGTGTCAATGTTTTCCTTTGTGAGTATATCTGGATGTCCCATTGGATATTCCCTGTGTTTGTTCACATATGGGTAAAGTGAACAGATATCGATGTATTTGATTTCTGTGTCTGTGTTCTCGTCAATTCAGTAGTGTAATTTAATGGCATTTGTTCTCCTGCCAAATAATGCTTCTTGTGGTTTAATTGGGTCCATGTGTGGAAAAATGTATCTGAAGAAGCTTGAACTTCAGGATCTGATTTGCATAGATGATCCTATTCGTGTTCTCACACACTTGTATATCATACCCTAATGATTTGAAATGTTTTATGCGTGATTGGGTTTTGTTGTACAGAGATTGATAGAATTGTGAATTGACAGCATTTTTCTCAAATCTGTCAGGGTAGCAAGTTTCACATCCATGCCACATACATCCATAAAATTCATAGATTGTATTTGTCTCTTTGTGAAAATCATCTACATAATAATTTCCAATTTTAATTTCTCCACCGTTTAGTGCATGTCGTAAGTGTATGCCTTCTTCTTGTGCTAATAGCTATAAGTATCTAATGGCTTTCATGGAATATCTAATGGCGGTAGGATAGCCTATGTCTGAAATGAGACCAACTTTGTTTTCTGGCATTGAATTTTTTCGCCAAGCTTTATTACAGGCATCAGCTAAAGTTACAGCCTCCCTGAAAGGATCTATCCCATCACATTCGATAAATTGTTTTCTGAATTCCCCACACCCTCTACATAATATATCCACATCAGCCTTTCAGTACATGTCCATTTGTTTGGAAAAATTGAAAGTACCATTACTAGTAAATTTTTTATTGTACCATTTAATAAAATCTTTTCTGACTGTGGGAGACATAGACCCAAGCATGTACAATTTTGCATCTAAATAAGGGCCAATGTACTTTTGATATGATTTTGTGTTTGCCAAATGAGGAAAATAACCTTTTGCTAGTTCACTTAAACCAAATGTTTTAGGGAAATGTGCCAATCTCATAGAAAGGAAACTCAATGAATCAATGAGTCTAACACCACAAGCTTTCAGAGAAATAGTTTTGTTTCCATTCATGATGACAGCGGGTTTTTATAGACATTTCTTGACTAATTGACAAATGTTTTTTTCTTGGTTCTGTGTTTGGGTTGTGTGGTTTTGATAATGAGATGAACATCAAAATCCCTATTACAAGTGGAACAATTAACAGAATGTTCAGGTGTACATGGTAGTGGAGAATAGCAAACACAGCTTTTGGGGCATCTATGGCATTCTCTGTTATTATACCCTACATTGCAATATTCACAATAGTAACTACATCCTAAAAACCCTGTAATTTGTGTGATGGTGTCGAAATGACGGTCGTGGTGGTAGATATGAATAACTTTACTCTCTTTTGTAGTTTGTGGTGGTTCAAATAAAAAACTTTTCTTTGGCAAATTGTGGGTGAATTGTAATCACATAGTGAGGGGAGAGGAGAGTACCCCTTGAGTTTTACAATATTCCTCATATCCACAAGGTTTATTATAATCGAGGCCTGCTTTATTCATCAATATTTTGGCTTCTTGCTCTTGTGTCGGTCTTTTAGATCTTTTCATTTTGTCCCGTTTTTTCTGAATAGTAAAATTCTCATTTGATTGAATAACTTTTTCAGTTTCATCTAATACTGTTTTACCATTCACCCCCATAGCCTTTGTAAAAGGAATAAAAATACCTACCTCAAGCCCTGGATGGTGGATGGATATCCTCATGGGGTGGTTGTCTTGGATACCACATTTCTCTTTTACATCTTCCATCAATGAATCAAACATTTTACTTAGCAACTCAAATGGATTGTTGGCATCGAATTGGTTCAAAGTCACTTCACATACATGGGATTCTGAGTGAAATTTTCTGGATTGCCGCGATAACTGAGAATGAATAGAATACAATTTCCGTATGAAATGTACAGGGTTTGTATTCTCAGCATATTCAGTCAACCTCTGTTTCTTGTTGCTTACAACATCTTCTGTATCGCTATCATCTGAATCTGTGTAGTCCACTAATGACCTCTTCATTTTTCAACTTTGGAAAGCACCTCTTGCGGTCTTGATAATTCAAAAGCAAGTGTGAGATACTCTGATCTGTCTCCACCCTTTTATATTTTTTTTCATTTCAATTTTTCACCCACCTAAATCTAACCAATGGGAAAAATGCATGTGAAATACTTGTTCGGCAATATTCCTTCCCTCTAGCGTGTCAGTCAGCAGTGGTGTGTGTTCAACAGGGGGAAATCTTACCAATAACTGTCACTCCACTCGAAAACATTGACTCTGACAGTCGCCATAGATTTTTTACTCAGAACATCATTTTAGGTAAGAGGATGTATCACTAAATTTCCCCTAAAAAAATCAAATAAATTTTTCACTTTCTTTGTGTTTAATCAGGGGGACGTCAGAGGTTTATACAACCACCGGCCGTGAACCACCAAACACGACGTACAAATAATTGGAAAAAATCCAATCATTTGTCCTTGACTTTAGATTAAACACAAAGAAAATAACTAAAATATGAGATTAGCCACTTTTTAAAAATGAATAAATGAATATGTGGTGACATATTGTGTAGAAAGAAAGTCTTTTTGAGATCATGGTGGCTCTAAAAATGGCCGTTTTGTATTTCACCGGATGTGGAAATAGCATAACAGCAACTATCAATCTTCCGAGAAATAACTTAAAGACATCTCTACCCTCGGACTGTCTTGCTAATTGGCGCAGATTATTTCTTGGGATAACAGCGTGATCATTGTTCTGCCCCCTTACAACTGCAATCTTGTGGTGGAAGTTCTATTTTGATAGATGTTTCAAGTTTCATGAATAACGATAAGAAAATTGTGGTTATGAGCCCACCAAAATGTGTTTACAGTCATTTAGGGGAGAGCAAAAGGCACAAGAAAATAATGCAATGAGTATTTCATGCGCCTTTTCCCCCATTGGTTAGATTTTTCACCACCTTTCCACACTTAGATGACCCAGAATGTCACTCTTTCCCTCCAAAAATAATTTGGAGGGAAAGACTGACATTGTGTAGTAAAAACATCTGTGGAAATAGTAAAAGATTCTGCCTAGCATCAGTGTTAAGTACATATAATGGTGAAAATAAACTTTGACATTTTTATCCTGCCCTGTTGAAAAATAACTGGTAAATTAATTCATAGTGACAACTGGGCTTTTTCAGTGTAAGGGAAAAAATGCTTCATTCACTGATTACCCTTTACACTCAAACACACATGTGGAGATCCACTTTTGACAAAAAATTAATAATTCAATGTAAATTATTCTCTCTGCAGTATGTGCGTGCGTAGGTTTCATACCAGGACAAAATGTTGTCTTAATTGCCACGTGTACACTGAGAACTCAAGTTGTTGGTAATTGTTTCAAAAAAAACATATCCACACTTCTATGATTTGTTCGTTTTCAGAATGATATCTCAGATTTGCACCTTTTTTCTGAATTCGTAACAGATGTTTTTAAAGAAAATAGAAAATATATTAAAAGTTAAGAGAATTTGCGTTTTTCAGTTAGGGTAGAGGAAAGCGATATTTAAAAAAAATACCAAGATTATATCTTGGTGTTTTTATATCGCTTGTTCTATTTTTTGCGCCACAATGAAGAAAAATCACATTGAACACTACATAAAAAACATATCTCATTCATACAGTGAATGAAATATTTTCTAATGTTTTGCCACATATGTTCAAATCAACGAAATTTTTCTCCAGGCTTTAATCTCACTGTAATAACCAATTGCTGAGTGTTGAACATATGTTATATGTTTTTCCGGTCGCTAAACAATCAGTCTGCAATTACGCGTTATTCCCTGAACGAGTACCAGATTTTTTCTACCGATAAAGTTACTCTGACTGAATGCACTAAATTATTGGGTTGTATTTCACATGCTGTACATTTCAAATAAAGCAGTGATTTATTTGTAAAATATATACAGCCGTAATGTGGAAAAACATGAGAGGGTGAGGAAGTGTTATTTTTCTTACAAATTGACTGTCAGACACACTTTCATCTGAGTCATCTCTCATTATACTCAAGTACACATTTGAAAAACATAGAAGTTGTATGCATAGAAATGGTATTGGAGCGATCTCTTCATCCCCTAAAAATGTGAATGTAAAACAATACTGATTCACGCTAGATCTGTCAGTGTTATTTTATGTTGTGTGTGTGGTGATAATGTGTTCCATTCGTTAATATAAAACTTTACCAGTCGGGCGATGTATAATAGGTAGCATTTTTTTAAAAAGCAGGATATTTTGTCAGTATAAAAGTGTTTGGAACAACCTACCCCATGACTGCCACTCAGGCGAAAAGCATTTAGCACTGATTTCCCCATACCACACTGGTGCCACTATAGGGACTTAGTGATTGGATGGGGATTTCCCCCCTGTGGGTGTCACTATAGGGACAGGCATTTAACAGTGAATTCCCCATACCCCAATGGTGCCACTATAGGGACTTAGTGATTGGATGGGGATTTTTTTCCCTATGGCTGGCACTATAGGGACAAGCATTTAACATTGTATTCCCCATACTCCAGGACTGCACTATAGGGACAATTTTAACATAGGATTCTCCATAGGGTTTTGTCCCTATAGTGCCACTTTTGTTCCTATAGTGCCATTTTTGAAGGCAGAAAAAAGATTTAAAATCTTTATGTTACTGTTAAGGGCATGTTAAAGAACATTTGCATTTTTGGCGTGGCATTGGGTCAAGTGAATTTATTTTAAATACTATTGAATTCGGATACAAAATTCCGTTTTTCTCTATGCCTAGCAGCCCTATCATCGATCCCTAACATTAGCCCTAACATCGATCAGCTCGTATAGAGTTCGATTTTGTTTCAGAAGCTATACAAGAATTGTTAGACAAATCTTTGATTGTAAAATGTGCCTCTCCACCCTTTCTAGTGAATCCCTTGTCTGTGGCAATGCAAACTTCTGGGAACACGCGACTCATTCTTGATTTACGGTTAGTTAATTGCCACATTTGGAAGCAACCGGTAAAATATGAAGATCCTAAAGTAGTCTTATCGTATTTATAGAATGGTTACTTCATGATCAAATTTGATATAACTAGTGCCTATCATTTTGCTGAAATATTTCGACCACATACTGAATTTTAGGATTTTCGTGGATGGATAAGACAGGAAACATGTGTTTTTACAAATTTGTTGTCCTTCCGTTTGGCCTCTCAAGTGCCTGTTATATTTTTACTTGGTTATTCCTCCATTAATTGCTAAATGGAGAGGGGAAGGTAAGTCTGTGTTGATGTATTTAGATGATGGTTTTAGGTGTGCACAAGATCTACATGTAGCTACCGATATGGGTGGCCAGATTAAGGCTGATCTTTTGAATTCTGAATTTATCCTTAAGGCCAAGTCAATTTGGGCGCCAGTTCAAAATTTACAGTTTTGGGGTGTTATTTTGAATTCCATGGAAGGTTCCATTAGTATTCCAGAGAGCAGGTTTCAGAAATTGGAAACCACTATCATTGATGTTTCGAGTGCAGTTAATATTCACAGACGCATGTCTGTGCGAAAAGAAGTCAGTTTGGTGGGTCAGTTAATATCCATGTCTATTGTGATGGGCCACGTGACTCAGATTATGACCCATTACCTAAGCTTGGATATTTTACGGGCTTATAGTTGGGATTCGTACATTTCTCTTTCAGAGGACAGTCTTCAGCAAATTTCATTTTGGAAATGTAATTTAACTTGCTTGAATGTCAAGGACATATTTGAATCTTACAGGTACTCCAAGATCATTTATTCAGACGCCAGCAGTTCGGGCTACGGCGGTTATGAGGTCTCAACTCGAAACTGTGTTTCTTATGGAATATGGTCGCTGGAAGAATCCATTCAGTCCTCTACTTGGAGGGAGCTTATGGCCGTCTTCCTAGTTTTACGCTCTTTATCTCATCTGTTAGCTCACTTCTCTTGAAATGGTTCGGTAAACAGGCTATAAGCCTATATAAATACCTTACCGTTACATATAAATACTTTTTTGAATTACAAACGATGGTGCATGAAAAAGTGTGGAAATCTGAGTAGAGTCATAGTTTACACTGGCGTCTCATAAGGTTTGGTATTGAATCTGATCGTCTATGACATTACTTCAATAATTACATGTGCAAGTGAATATTAAATAAGCTATGTTTGGGAACAAAAACAATATCAATATGAGGGAAAATGAAAAATAATAATTATTGCCATAACAATAATAATAATTATAATAATAATTGTAGTGGGCAATTGAACTCAACAGTCTTGGAAGATCTGTCAAACATTGAGTTTTCAGCGAAATCTTTCTGTTTTTATAATAAAGTTCTGTGTAGCTATGAAGATATTCCTATTTTCTATATCTGACAACATGAAGCTGCCAGATAAAAATACTTCTGTGTCACATATTGTATAATCAGTGCTTTCAAATAATATTTGTCGCTGTGTGATATATTTTGGACACGTTAGAAGAAAATGCTCGGAATCTTCATAATTGAATCCACATGAGCATCTTGGATCGCTAACTAAAAATCGTTCAAACATATGACCTTTTAGGTCACTACACCTTTGTCTAAGTTTGCAGTGCAGCATCTGGCCATTCCTTCCACCAGCATAGTAAAACTTCGGAACCGCTATGTCGTTCCTTTTTAAATATCGCTTTAGGAGTTCTGTTGAGTCACAGGATCTAACATTTGGGTCCAAAGCATTCCAAAGCTTTACCACAGATGGCAGGAATGAGTCTGCAAAAAGCGAAGTGCGACATTGTATTTCCCGAAGATTACATGAAGAACGTAGCGGGCAAGTCGTTATTTCAGACACTTGGCGGGGAATCATAGACGTTAGGTACAAGGGCGCATTTCCAGTTATAATTGTGGTGATTTTGTGCCTTCTTCTGCATTCTTTTAGAGTTATGAATCCAGTTTCTGAATATATACGATCATGGCTTGTGCCTCTTGGAATACCACAAATTGTACTCAGAGCATCAAGTTGTAGATTTTCTAACACAATTAACTGTTCTCTGGACAGTTATCCCAGATGATATCAGCATAGCCAAAGAGTGGAAGAATAAAGCTGATATACATTGTTTCCAAAGCTGATCTGGAAAGTCTGTATTTCAAGCTACGAAAACAGTTTATCATGGGACTGACTTTACCGATTATTGAATCTACATGAGTATGCCACGATCCTGAATAATGAAAATTCAGACCAAGATGTTTATGAGTTTCAGCATCGCTCACACGAGTGTCTATAAAATAGAGAGTTGGCTTTGGAAGGGGACTACACTTCCTTGTGAAGCTAAGCGCCACTGTTTTCTCTGGGTTAAAATTAACCTTCCACGTTTTCGCCCAGAAACCAATACGCTCAAGATCTGTATTTAAAAGATTTGAGGCCTGGGTTGCATCTTCAACAATTAAAAATATGGATGTGTCGTCTGCATATAGCCTAATATTGGACTGAGTATTGTCCACTATATCATTTATGTAAATGTTGAATAAAAGGGGTCCAAGAACAGATCCCTGGGGGACACCAGAAAATATGTGGTTTGGTTGTGAGCTGCTACCATTAATTACAACTAGCTGTGAGCGATCGGTTAAGTAGTTTTTGAACCAGGTTAACGAACTGCCCCTGATACCAATCGCATCAAGTTTATGTATTAGTCTATCATGCCAGACTCTGCCAAATGCTTTACTTATGTCGCAGAATACAAACCTAACTTCTTTACCTTCATCAAGGGCGGATTTTATGAAATTGTTAGTGTATATTAGTTGATTAACTGTACTATCCCCCGGCCTGAAGCCTGACTGCAGGTCAGATAGGCGATTATCTTCTGTGAGAAATTCACAAACATGGTTGAAAACTATTTTTTCAAGAACTTTACTTATGCAACATGTCAATAAGACTGGTCGATAGTCTTCTTTATTTTGGGTGATAATTTCTTACGAATTGGTATGACATTTGCTATTTTCCATTTTTGAGGGAATATTCCTGTCGATAAAGATATGTTAAACAGCCGAGAAAGTGGGTATGATAACTCGATTGAGAAACGTTTTAAGATCGTGTTACTAATTTTGTCCGGGCGACAAGCCTTGGACGTGTCCAATTTAGACAATAATGATTCAACCTCTGAAGGACTAGTTTCAACACTGTCGACAGACCCATCCATACGAATAATGCTTGGTAATTCCCCATCACTAGGTACGGTGCACTGTCTAGCGAAATAATCATTAAATATAGTCGCAATGTCAGTCGGGGCACTTATAACTTCCCCTCTTTCTAGCAGTGGATGGAAAATATCACTTGTATTTGATTGCTGTCGCGTAAAATGCTTCAAACTTTTCCACCACTGCTTAGAAGAAGGGTTCTTGGTGGATACAAAGGTCTCTAACTTGAGGTCGTAGTTTCTTTTTGCTTCCCTCACACATGTTATAGTATTATTTCTTATTCGTCTAAACTCCTGCCAGTGTTCTGGGTTATTTATTCGTTTGGCTTTGCCGTGAGCCCTATTACGATATCGCATTTGCCTTCGTACAGCAGCAGTCATCCATGGCTTGTCATTCGGGCGCACTAATATAGACTTTGATGGAGTAAAGTTTTTGGCTGATTCTATGATAGTAATGTTTTCGGCAATTTTGCATCAACACTCCCCGCTATAAAAAACTCGTCCCAGTTTGTAGCAGAAAATGTCTGCGATAATCCATCTGCATCCATACTTTTGAAGTCCCAGACGACCCTACTATACGGAGTCAAATGTGATCCCATGCATGTCACTTGGGCGGATATAGCATGGTGATCACTACAAAATGGGGGGGGGGAGGGTTAACTTCTACATTCGAGACAGAGTCTGGGCAACTGGTCAGCATAAGGTCAGTGAGACTACTTGAGCTTTCAGTAACCCTTGTTGGTTCTTTGATGACCTGTACCATGGTGTGCGTTGTTTACAAATGTAAAATTTTGGGATGGGTTGTTGGTATACAATTAACATTGAAATCTCCGACTATGATGCACTTGATTGTGAAATCGTTTCGTGCTTCAGATATTGATTTGTCAATAAAATCCCAGTAAAAGTTAGGGAATGACGGTGGTCGATAGAACACCCCCAATAAAATCTTTTGATTTGTACTTCTAACTTCAATCCACGTTGCCTCTGATCCAGGACGTTCTAGATCGCACTTGCGTTCACATATTAAACCAAATTTAAAATAGACTATAATTCCACCGCCAATGCCATCTTCTCTATCTTTTCGAAATGGCGGATGTTGATAACCAGGAAGTCTCAAACTATCTGAATTCACGTTCTCACTTAACATAGATACTGTAATGGCAATAATATCAAAGTCGCCAAGTTCTGCTTGAATTAAGTCAATCTTATTTCGAATGCCTCTGACATTTATATGTACTATCGACATATTGCTGTTTGGGTCACCTGGGTTTAGCTCCACATCTCCACTGATTAACAGCAGTAAATAAATCATTATCGCTAACCCAGATTGCCCCAATACCAAATATATCATTTTAGAGTAATAGGTGTGTGTGTTCATACGTGATACAGACTCAATACCCCTAACAACACCGAATGTCCCAATCCTTGCACGATAAGTACTGATATCAACCGCCATGATAACTGTCTATGTAAAATAATTTTGGCATCAGTATCTGTGTGCAAAGCCGGACAGTACGGTAATTATTTCTCTCTGCTGTGTGTGATTTTTCAAAATCCTGTTCACAGCGAACAGGTTGTGACTCTACTCGTATTTTAACAATTGTGCAGATTCTATATACATAAAAATAACAATAAATAAAATGTGTCGTAAAGACTATAGTGTGTAGTTACTTCTGAGGTTCGGATTGGCTGTGCGATCATCAGGCTTTTTCTATTTTTTTTTACTCTGTGCATCGCACAGTGGTATAGAGAGACTTCTCGTAGTTTCGCCACGGTTTTCCACTGATTCCGATTATCAATTTTTGTTTCAACTCAAAAACAACGCCCAAGGCCCCTCACTGACACGAGCCTAGCGAGCTCGCTCCAGTGAGGGGCCACAAGTATTGATGAATGCATTTGAGTTGCACTGATAAGGCTGCTTTGCCATTGAAAACTATAGTATTAGCCAGAAACGGCAGTGTTATATAAATTGATCCCCTGTTTCATATATGGTTAACAGCAGCTGAGCGATGCTTGGTGTTGATTTGGTTGTATTAATTCTCATATTTACACACTTTTTATTTCAGTGTCACAAAGATGCAATTGATGATCTGCCTGAAATTTTGACGGACAAAGTGCACCTTCTCCCAAATATACTTCGCAAGTCAAAGGCCGACTCACCGAGTAGACAATACAGTTATGGATTTCTGAGATGGAGGAAATGGGCTTTATGCAATGGTTTGTGCAGTTCAGATACGTTACCAGCTAAGACTTTCCCTGTGGTATTGTATCTCACTTCCCTCATTCAGTCCGTAAATTCTCCCAGTTCGATAATTACTGCTTTTTATTCCATTAAATGGTTCCACGACATGTATGGATTGGCTTCTCCGACCGATTCAAATATTGTTTCTAATGTATTGGAGGCGTCAAAGCGCATTCTGGCTATGCCCTCTGTTAATAAGCTACCCATTACTTCAGACATTTTATTGTCTTTGTATAATCGGCTTTTACAAAAGGGGAATCTTAAAAGCCAAAGAATTATTTGTACATGCTTATTAGCATTCTGCGGATTTTTGAGTAGTTCTGAGCTTTTGAACATTCAAATTGCAGACATTATTTTTGAATTGTCTTATATGGCAATTGTCATAGAAAGCAGTAAAACTGACAAGTACAGAGATGGTGCATGGATTTTGATCGCTAAGACTGGTACTTCACTTTGTCCTGTGACTAATACCCGACTTTTCATAAAATGGACAGGTTTAACCCTTACAGTTATTTATTATGCAATTTAAGTAAAACTAAACAGGGTTACAAAATTCGAAATTCTGATACAGTGATGTCATACACTAACTTACGAGGTCAGTTTTTGTCGGCATTCGCACCGCATGTAAACGATATTTCTCAATTCTGCTTGCATTCAATAAGATCAGGTAGTACCTCAACCGCGGCGAACAATGGAGTCAAGGACAGAATGTTTAAACGCCATGGGCGTTGGGTTAGTGATCGGGCCAAAGATGGATATGTGCCAGATAATTTTCGTGAAAAATTATCGGTATCTCTTTCGTTGGGGATTTGAAGACATGCGGCCAAAAGATCTCTTTGTACTTTAACAGAATGAATATTTTTAAGCAATTTTGAAATTTTCACGGTCTTTTCATATCGTGATATGTCAATTTTCCCGTTCTTTGGCATTCAGCCGGTCATCCAAGAGCTCGTTTCCTATTTACATCTGATTAAATTGTGAAATTCAATTTGCGTTGTATTTTGTTGGAAACGTGGAGATGTTTCGGGGTTCAGGGGAAATATAATTTTCTTCGTTTGAAGTATGAATAAGCAGAAAATTAATTTCCCTTGAATAAAGATGAGTGTCCACTGCAGGTCGCAGTTGGTCAGTACTGCACGGACTTGCCGTGCTATTGTGTCAATGAAAGCTGATGAGGTGATTGAAGATCATTCAGCTTTGGGATTTGACTGGCTAACACACTCAAGTTTTTCTTTTAAGTTCCATATCGGAACAGAGCAGAACATTTCAAAATTGGCAAACGTAGGTTTCCGAGTACCTCCGATAAAAAAAAATTAATAAGTAAATAATTCTCATAAATTGTTTCAGTTCTATGCCGAGTTGGAAAGAGTATGTTGCTGACTTTTCATGTACTTGTAACTCTATGATATGGACTTTGGTAGTTTGGTGATCAGGTGTCAACTGTGTGTTTTTTTGTAACTGAGGTGGCATATACAGCCGGTGAAATACTGAGTCAAAAATGAAGTATAATAGAAACAAAAGAGAAAAATAGCATAAAGGATGAAATATAATTGTTCTAATATTGCATGTTTGTGGACAAGAAGTCGTGCAAAGAGTTTAATGACATGTTGTTGTTGTCCACCCAACCATATACAATTTTGCTTCGGATTTCAAAATAGCACGTGCCACCTGACAATGTCAAATTGAATGGGTGACCGATGATTTTCTTTGTGTTATGTTGTGCTAGAGAGTCTGGGTTATTGAGAAAACACGCTAGTTTTTGTCTCGACATTTTAAAAAATGCCAAGGATAGCGAAAATCAGAGGTTGCATGCCATTGGTATGCATGATATCGGGATGCCTCTAGATGAGCTCGATGCTGAGTTCGGAGTCACTGTGGCCTCTATTTACCGTCTCATTGGGAGGTATAGAACCACTGGATCTACTGCCGACCGATCCCGTTCCGGTCGACCAAGAGTTACGACCCCTGCACACGACCGATACACAAGGATGTCTCACTTGCGGGATCGCTTTCTTCGGCGACGAGGACAGCAGCAATTACTCCTGGTAGAACTAACAATAGAATCAGTGCACAAACTGTCCGCAACAGACTCGCTGAATACGGCATCCGAAGTAGGCGTCCATACCACGAACCAATCCTTACCCAACGCCATGGTACCGTCAGAGTGGAATGGGTACGTCAGCGTGTTCGCTGGACTCAGCAGCGTTGGAGCACAGTTCTTTTTAGCGATGAATCACGATTTTGTGAACGGCGCGCTGGTGATAGGACAAGAGTGTATCGCCGACGAGGAGAACGGCTTTTTGATGCTTGCAGGCGGGAATGCGACCGTTTCGGCGGGGGTAGTGTAATGATTTGGGCTGGAATTTCCTTGCACCATAGAACACAGTTGATCTTCATCGATGGTAAACTGAATGGACGGCGATATAGGGAGGAAATTATTAACGCTGTTGTTGACCCGTTGTTCAACGCTAACGTCGGATTGCAGTTATTCCAGCAAGACAATGCCCGATGTCACGTGACGCGTATCTGTCGTGACTTTCTTGAGGAGCAGAGCATCGAACGTCTTCCCTGGCCCCCACTTTCGCCAGATTTGTCGCCAATCGTGCATCTTTGGGATCAATTGGACCGTCGAGTACGACTTCATGATCTTCAGACGTTAGGCGATTTACGTAATGTTCTAAGGCAGGAGTGGAACGCAATACCACAGGTGACATTATCATGCCCATGAGCCATCGATGTCTTGCCACACAAGAGGCAAACGGTGGACATACACGCTATTGACTGCATGTGTGAACTTTTCGTTTCACCCCATGTCTGAATTGCAACGTCCTGACGTGACGTTGGCAATAGTAAGGACATGAAATTATGCAAATTCATACAGCTAGACTCCAAATATGAATTTACGATAATTTCTTTGGGATTAAAGTCGATAATACTAAAAAAAACTGCACCCCAAAGTTTATTATACTTTCTTGTTTGACTCAGTATATAATTTTGTCAAATTGCCGTCATGCTCGGCACATTACTCCCTTCTAAGCGGCTTTCATTTTTGACTAATTCATATTCCGTCACGTTAAATTGCCGTACCAATGTATACGCTTATCCTAATTGTTAAATGAGAATTTAAAAAACTGTTTGAGACGTTCGTACGTCTTACAGGAGGAAATATTAGAGTTTGGTGTTTTTTCTGGCTGGTGCGAAACGACTTAGGGATGTATTGGGACTACCCCCTTGATGGGATAGTGCCACTAAAGGTTTGTAATTCGCTGTAAAATATTTTTTATAATTTTGTCAAATTGCCGTCATACTCCCTTCTAAGCGGCTTTCATTTTTCACTAATTCATATGCCGTTACGTTAAATTACCGTACCAGTGTATATCGCGTCATGGGAACGTAAAATTTAGCGTCACGCTTATCCTAATTGTTAAATGAGAATTGAAAAAATGTTCATGTTCGTACGTCTTACAGGAGGAAATATTAGAGTTTTGTGCGTTTCTGGCTGGTGCGAAACGACGTGCGGATGTACTGGGACTGCCCCCCCCCCCCCCCCCCTGGTGGGATAGTGCCACTAAAGGCTTGTAATTCGCTGTCAAATATTTTTTTTATAATTTTGTCAAATTGCCGTCATCATTAGGAGATTACTCCCTTTTAAATGGCTTTCATTTTTGACTAATTCATATTCCGTTGCGTTAAATGCAGTACCAATGTATACCGCGCTATGGGAACGTAAAATTTAGCGTCACGCTTATCCTAATTGTTAAATGGGAATTTAAAAAATGCTCGAGATGGGCGAACGTCTTACAGGTCGATTTATTGCCTGGCAAGTGGCTGCCTAGCTCCTAATCACGAACTCAGTTTTAAAATCACTGTTTCATATCTTCCTTGGGTGGCAACAAGTAAAGATAAGTTCCACGTTTCAAGTTGTTCTCTGTATTCAAGTGTAAATTATGCACAAAGATACCGTATCATATCTTCCTTGGGTGGCAACAAGTAAATATATATTCCGCGTTATTACGCGCAAAATTTGTTCTCAGCTTCAGAATTACGAGCCGTCTATCATTTATCTCAACATCACCCTGGTAACAGAGGCAGAGGCAAGTTCACACACTGTATTCACACATCCAACCATTCTATGACCCGAATCATTCAAACGCGTTGTTCTCCATATTTAAGTGTATTGCGTGCAAAATCACCGTATCATATATCCCTTGGGTGGCAACAAGTAAAAATATGTTCCCCGTTTCACTTTGTTCTCGTATCCGAGTCTATTACGCGCAAAATAACCGTATCATATCTTCATTGGGTGGCAACAAGTAAAGAAATGTTCCGCGCTTCACGTTGTTCTTTGTATTCAAGTGTAAATTATGCAAAAAAAATACCGTAAAAATACAAGTAAAGATATATTCCGCATTATTACGCAATAAGCAAAAATGAATTACACACTATTGCTAAAACCTCGCCCTGGTAACAGAGGCAGGGGCAAGTTCGCATACAGTATTCACACATCCAGCCCCTCGTTGACCCGAATCATTCAATCATTCAAAAGAGCGCCCCAATACCACATCCACGTCAATGAGACATTAATACCGCTAATGAAAAATATAATCTTTTTATACCTTCCTTGCGTAGTAATACCCCCCCCCCCCCCCCCCCCCCGCCTCGCTCGATCCTTCGAGTGTGTGCAAATGTCTTGTCCCCACCCACCCACTTTTGCAGCATATATATTCCCCCAACCGTTGACCTGTATACGATCCCTGTTATAGTGTCTACACTGACGATTGTAGGCTAGGGTGTCCACGCACCCCATCCACCTCTGCCCCTCATACGCATGAAGTACGCACCCACACACACACAATGTTCATAATCTCACAACATATACACGCTATGTTCAACATCAACGCGCCTTTATGTGTAATTGCTCTTCACATTAACTTATGCCCCCCCCCCCCCACACCCGCCCCCCCCCCCATCAAAAAGTTTATAAATGGGAATATTTGGAATCATTCTTGTCTATTGAGCCTTTTGGGTTCTAGTGTTTGAAGTTTGTTAATCCAAAATGTTTCACGACCCCAACTGTAAGCTGTATTTTGTTGATTAATTTGTTCAATTCCAATATTCCTAAATTGTTTTTCTATGGTTTTCGGTCAGAAAATGATGCGGTATCGGTTCACTCAGAATCTCGAGTTTTATTCTACTCAGATGGTTTTGTATTCTCCCATACAATTTTGTTCCCGTCTCTCCCACGTACACAACTTCATTGCATTTGTCGCAGAGAATCCCATATACCACATTCCTGGACATGCAGGTGATTTTCTTGCCAAGAAAGTAGGCCGTTCTGTTCTTCCAGATCATTTTACAGGTAGAACACGCGCGGGTGCAACAGGCTCTGTCAATGGGATGATCTTTCGCGTATTGGGAAACTTATGTCTTGTTGTATTCATATTATTTTTATTAATAGTTAGTGGAGATATTGAGCTGAACCCAGGGGACACGGGCAGCAATATATCACTAGTACACTTCAATGTTAGGAGTGTTAGGAATAATACGGAAGTGATGCAGACTGAGCTCGGTCAACATGATGTCATTGCTGTTACTGAATCTCTTCTTAGTCCGAATGTTGGCTCTGAAGGCCTCAGAATAGAAGGATACTGTTATCCCCCTATTCGGAAGGATCGTGAAGATGGCCGTGGTGGGCGAATACTAGTATATTTGAAATTGGGGTTAATTTACGAGAGGAAAAGTAATTTGGAACATCCTGGATTTGAAGCGACCTGGATTGAAATAGAAAGTAAAAATCATACGCTTTTACTTTGTATTTTCTACCGCCCACCATCGGCACGTGTGTCATGTTGGGACCTCATCGATGAATCGATATCATCAGCTAGAAACGACCACTCTATGAGGTGCGTTATTGTTGGTGACTTCAACACAAATTGCCTGACGACAATCCACCCAAGGATTAGACTGCATATAACCTTGTGCAGATAGTTAAGGAGCAAACTCAAAGCAGTGAGAACTCGGGTACTCTAATAGATCTAGCGCTTACCTCTTCCACGAGCCTGATCTCCAATATCGAAGTCGTTCCTTCTTTTTGTAGCGATCAATATACCACTAGTATTAATTGAAATCTACAAATCCTAATCTTCTCTCTTGTAAACGATTTATTTGGGATTACTGAAGTATAGATGCAGACCATCTGTCTCAATCATTTCTGAGTTTTAAGTGGAATTCATTCTTCGAATCCGGCTCAGTTTATGATATAACAGAAAAATAGCAGTCCACGTTATGGAAACTGTGAGACTGTTTACTCCTGTTAAATGGATCTTAATTCGGTCAAACGACAAACCCTTGATGACATCCTTTCTGGAAAGACAAATGCGCATACGTAATATGGCACACAAAAAGCGAAAAGAACAATTTGGACTCAAAAATGGCAACATTTCTGGAGAATGCGAAATTATACCATAAATTGTGTTAGGGATGCGGAAAAAAGTTTTGTTATTAATTTGGAAGAATCTGTATCTATAAGAAAACCACCCTCGAAGAGGTGGTGGAAGAGTCTCAGTCAGAATCAGCAGTCTTTGAGCGCAGCCTTTCCCCGTTGCTTAAAGATGATGAACTTATAAACGATCCTTAAGACATCGCGACCATCTTCAACAATTATTTTACAAGTCAGTCCAATACTTTTGTCGAAAGAGAACCACCTTGCATTTTTTAAGCCTGATGGGTCGGTAGAGGCTATAGAAACCGACGAGGTGGAGGTTGAATTACTTTTATCAAAATTGGATACGACAAAGGCTAGTAATCAAATAAGTTATATAATATAGAAACAATTCACTTCCAATAAATGAAGCTATTACTTTCTAAATTATTTAACCTGTCTTTGTCAACAGGAGTCTTTCCCAAATACTGTAAACATGCAAATGTTATACTAATCTATAAATAATAATCACAAAACGATAAAGCAAATTACCACCCCATCTCGTTGACTATTTGTTTATTGAAGTACTAGAAAAGATAGTTTTCAACCGGGTATATAGATTTCTTGTTGAAAACAACCGCCTAACTAACCGTCAGAGTGGTTTCAGGCCGGGAGATAGTACAGTATTGCAATTAATCAGACAATTATATAAAATCTGCACTGGTTAATGGTACAGAAGACCGCGTTGTCTTTTGTGACATAAGTAAAGCGTTTGATAGAGTTTTGCATGGTGATCTGCTGCACAAATTGGATGCTATTGGGGTAAGGGATGGACTTCTAACGCGGTTTGAAAGTGATTTGACTGATCGTAAAGATTGTATACATACGACACGTCCCTAATTATTCTAGTGCGACACGTTCCTATTTATTCTTGTAGAGGACGAAAATGAGTCTGCAAATATATTGAACGATGACATGGAACGAACTGATTTATGGGAGATACTTGGCAAGTGACGTTTAACACTCGCAAAACAGTAACCCTCAGCTTTACAAGAAAAAAAACTCGAATTCGAAGCCGTCACTCTATTTAGAGGGTTCTCTTATAACAGAAGTTAACGTACACAAACACCAAAGACTGACGTTTCAAACCTCGGGATCGTGGGGTAATCATGTAGATTGTATCGTTGATAAAGTCAGTCCAATAATAAACTGTCTCAGTGGTTTAAAATATAAATACATTATCCAGGTCAGCTTTGGAAACTCTGTATACTCATTTCATACTCCCTCCTTTTGACTACACCGACATTAATTGGGCTAATAGTCCAAAATGTAAACTTGATGAACTCGAAGCTTTCCAACTTGATACCCTTCGAACAATATGCGGTATTCCTATGGGCACAAGTCACGAGCGTATCTATCGTGAAATTGGTTGTATTACATTACAAGAGCGCAGAAAAAGACACAAAATATACTACTCAAAGTTTGCTTAGCACCAAATATTTGACACATCATTGTGAAATTTACTTCTGACATATTTGCGATATTTTTGATGGATATGATTGAGGAATGTATTGAGATGGTCCCCAGTGTTTACATTAGCTCTCTTGACAGGCAGACTTTTCATGACAGTCATGGTAAGCATGTACCCTTTCATTTTCATGATGTTTTCGTGTACTGTTTACATGTACATGACATGTGTAGGGTATTTAATCTTCATTTCAACACAAACTCTTGTGATTTAATGATTGAATATGGCAAATGCAAATGTAAGAAGACATTTGTCTGAAGCAGAAAAGTGGCCAGCTGTAGGGATGGTGGAGCAAGGGATTACCCATCGTCAGGTTGGTGAAGCCCTTGGTGTGCACCATACGGTGATCACCAAAGCCTGGGAAAGATTTCAGCAGTATGGCACACCAGTAAGACGGCATGGTGGTGGCAGAGACAGGGCAACATCTGCAGCTGAAAATCGGTTTTTGATCATTCAGGCCCGTAGGAAACGCTTTGACACAGCAACCCAGCTTCGCAGTGACCTTCAGAATGCATCCGGGGTAAATGTTTCGACGCAGACTATCCTGGCAAGGTTGCACGAAGGTGGTCTCCGATCACGAAGACCATGTATTGGCATTCCGCTGTCCCAGAACCAAGCCAGGCACGACATGAATGGGCCATGGACCAAGTTGGATGGACCAGAGAAGATTGGCGACCTGTCCTTTTTACAGATGAGCCAATGTACTGACTAAACCACACGGGTAGACGTTCTATGGTATGGAGAAGATCAGGAGATCGATTCCATGCAGCCAACATTGCTGAGCATGACCGCTATGATGGAGGGTCAATCATGGCCTGGGGCGGCATCAGCAAGGATGGACGTACAGAGCTCTGTGTTCTTGAACGTAGTACATGTACATTGACTGCACAGCGGTATTTTGATGAGATCCTGGATGTCCACGTCAGATTGTATGCAGGTGCAGTGGGTGATAGATTCATTCTGGTGGGCGATAATGCCCGTCCTCATGTTACCCATGCTGTCGGGGAGTACCGACAGAGGGAGGGGATTAAGCGTATGGACTGGCCAGCAAGATCCCCTGACCTCACTTCAATCAAATATGTCTGGAATGAGTTGCAGCTTGCAATTTCAGCCCGTCCAGTCCAGCCAAGAAGTGTCCAGGAGTTTGGTGCCATGCTGGTCCAAGAATGGAACAACATCCCACAAAGAACTAACAGGAGCCTGATTGGGAGCATGAGAAGCCGTTGTCAAGCTGTAATTTGCAGTGTCTCATACTCGATATTGAGCCCATACCAGTTCGCTCCGTCAACTTTTTGGCAAATTGAAAAATTTCTTCTTTTACCAATAATATCCATTATCCATGGTTATCGTATTCAAAAGCTAAAAAATAATGTCGAACACAAACAAAATCTTATTTTCTGTACTTAAATCATTAAAGATATAATTAAATAAAAAATATATACACTTTTCATTACAATATTGCAACTAAAACGTAAAACAGGTAGTTGGATATACTTGGTGCTTAGTAAACATTGAGTAGTATAGTTACTATGTTTAAAATTACGGCTGGTAATGCGCCTTATTATCTCAAGGCAATGATTCCGCCCCAAGTGTCGGAATATACAAATTATCCACTTCGTTCATCAATAATCTACGTGAAATACAAGGTCGGACTAAACTCCATTCCGAATCCTTTTTGCCGTCCACTGTGAGACTCTGAAATGATCCGGATATAAATATGAGAAACTGTGAATCTTTACAGGTACTGAAAAACATTTTTAGAAGGAACGACCCAATCATTCCAGGGTATTATTATGTGGGTGGGAGAAAAGGCCAGATGTTGCAATGCAAATTAAGATTAAGAAGTAGCGACTTGAATGGCCACATGTATGAACTATGTCTGCGCGATGACCCGTTTCTGCAATCTCGAATACGAGGACTCTGAGCACTACTTTCTTTTCTGTCCAATCTATAATACCCAAAGAGAAATTATGTTTCAAAGTATAAGCTGCACTATTTAAGATATTAGCAATTATCTTATCGGGAAATGAAACAAAAACAGATTCAGAAAATATTCGCATATTTAGAGCTGCACATAAACTATATCGAACAAACGATGAGATTCCAATGAATACCCGAGTGGTACAATAACTTTCTTCAATCAGTTATTACATCCCAATATCCGACTGAAGCGTCATATCCAGACTCATGCCACAAGTTAGTTTGACAGAAACATTCATTGATAAGGGACTGCGTCTGGAATAAACTTCACAACTCTGCACTTGTTTACGCACCATTGTTGGTAACATAAGAATGTATATTCTATGAATCGGTAAGGTATATTCACAGGCCTGTTTACCAAACCCTTCCATGACGAATAAAATATTGTTTATAAAAAAACCAACCACAATGATTTCAAAACCAACTTACAACAGACTGACAAACACACCCCAACCCACCTCTGTCTTTAGTCGCCAAGCCACCACTGTCTCCAGTTCCCAACGGTCTTCAACAACATCACAGAAGCACTGTCTACAGCCTCCAACGGTCCTCAAATCCCTTAACCATCACTGTCTTCAGTCTACACAGACCCTATGATACCAATCTATAAGCGTATTCAGTTCACAACAGTCCCCATGCCCCAAAACCACCACTGACGTCAGTTCCCAAACGTTCCCAAAACCACCACTGTCTTCAGTTCCCAACAGTTTCCAATTGTCCCCAACGGTGCCCAACAGTCCCAAGTCCCGAAACCACCACTGTCACCAGTCCCCAACACCCCACTCCCAATAGCCCCCAACAATCCTCAAACCACGTCTGTCTCCACTCCCCAAATACCCAGATAAGGCTATGAGGGACTTGAGGTTAGATCGCTGAGAAATATATTCATGATCAACATACGCATACGGTGAAATCAGATAAGAATGGATAGGATCGAAAAATTCCAACGTGATACTCTTATAAAGAAAATTCTGGGATAATCCGAGCTACATAAATTCCATTTCGGTGTTTTTTTGGCTTTTTTGGTCATTTGGGGTAGTTGTCTGCTGTCCATCTAGGTAATTAGATATATTCTCATTCAATCGAACACACCCTCCGAACAAACCTTTGCCCTATTATAGGGTTTTGGGATCACGCGATTTAGTGATGACAGTTCTGTAATTTGTAAATTCCTGCAATATCAGGCAAACAGACAGGCTTGAAAAGGTCGGTGCCCCGTCGTGGAGCTGCGTTTGTTTACTGCGGTAAACATGTTCTACTTTACTGGTAAAATAGGACCCGGCAGTCCTCTAAAGTTGGCAGCTGAGGTATAAACGATTGGCTAAACTGGACTTCACCGCTGCGTTGCGATCATGAGATAAGCGAAGATGCTGAAAGGGACCTTAAACTGCAATAAATAAATAAATAAATAAATAAATAAATAAATAAATAAATAAATAAATAAATAAATCTTTCCGTACATACTGGATCCGCCGCTAAGAAAAAATTTCAGTTTAATCCCGGCAAAACTGCAGGAAAACTGCATCTAAGAGCTGCTATATAATCCAAAAGCTACTTGTAACCTCAAGCCTCAAGCGGCCTCTAGACCGCCCGAGACGTATTTTTGCCTTGCCCGAGTAGGTAAAGTGCTTACGAGGAAACTTCAACCATGGAATTCTATGGAAATTCACTTATTATATTTAAAAGAAAAAGCGTTTTCTTCCAAGTACTAAATACTCTACTTACTTGCTTTGAAATTTTGATGATATGTTTTCTTAGCCAAACTGAAAAAAAATAGTTATTCAAGAATTTTATTTGAATGTGTCGCCTGCCTATCGTGTTTTGCAAAGGAACGAAAATGCTCCTACTGGAAAAATTATTGGGAGTGGGAGTGGGAGTGGTGTATTCGGTACTGGGCAAATTACTTGGCCAATCGCACAATCAGACCAAACATGCTAACATATCACTGAAAACACTTGAAACTAGAAAACGGAAATAGGTTATTAATTTGTGTATAGTCATTGTGTTATATTTGTATTCTAGACTCTTGCTCTCTAATTTTTTTAACTTTGACATACATATTAACGCGCACACCCACCTGTCAGTAATTTCACTTATAATTACAATTTCATAAAGAGATTGTCAACTTAACAAGATCGCCACCACGATGCCGACATACAAGTTGAGTTATTTCAATATTCGGGGACGCGGGGAAATAATTCGTATGATCCTCAAAGCAGCCAACATAGATTTTGAGGACAATAGAGTGGAACACGATGATTGGCCAAAAATCAAACCAAGTAAGTATTTTATTTGGTACATTAGAAAATGTTTTTTAATGTACTATGTGAATTCTAATATCAGTGTTACCTTTTGACCAACCTGTGTCACAGATTAACTAACATTTTCTTGTCGGCACGTTACCGATCGTGGTAAAGTAAAAACAAAAATCTTTCTCGGCGGACAGTCTAGGGTCGTTTGAGGTTATAAGTAGCCTTCAGGTTACAAAGAAGCTCTGAGATGAAATCTCCCGCGGTTATTTCTTTGTGTTTTCCGATATTCAATTCAATACTTCCCCTAGGGGGCAGATCCAGCATGTCCAGAAAGAAGGAGACACAGACTTTTTCAGGCCGACCCGTTTGCCAGATATTGCTGTACTTAACAAAATACAGTGCCATCACTTCAAAATGACATTAACCCTTTACCCAACGTAACAGCCAAAACCGGTCAGCGCGATTCTCAAAAATCGCCAATTAATTTTCATTATTTTTTCATTTTTTGTCTCAGAAACATAGGTTATGACCCCTCGTTGGAACGAGCTCGTCGAGCTCGTTCCAATGAGGGGTTATAACCTATGTTTTTGAGAGAAAAAAATGAAGAAAATTAGTTATTCAAGAATTTTTTGTGCAAGTGTCATCTGCTTTTCATGTTAGGTAAAGGCTTAACCAGATCGCGATCCGGTTGTAATTCTCTGTCCGCTTTTCTGATCATAATCCTACAAAATCAAATCTCAACTATCGAAAAAGAAACAAGGTACTAGGGCCTTGTGAGTCGGAATTTCTATCCCCGAATTGAGTCTTGAATCGTATCGGGGATCCGATGTCGACATCGATTTCGAATTCGAGTCAATTCGGAAACAGTGCAATCCAATTTTCGTGAAATGTCTTGTAATTTTACCAAATTTTCTAATTACCATGCAAAAGGAATTGGAAGGAGGAGGAGGAGGCAATGATCAGCGAGTCCTAGTTGGGACCCTCCCCACCCGGAGAAAATTGTGCACACTTTAGTGCTCTAAGAGCGAATCTGAGGCATTTGTAGCGTGTGTAGCCCCTATATTGGAGACCATTTTGGGGCTCTGTGTTGTGTGAAAGTCGCATTGGGCCAACGTTTTGGGGGTGGCAGTGGAAATTACCAAAATTAATTAATGCAACAATGTAACTTGTGAGGTAGACAAGCCTATCGATCAGCCAAATGTAAAGAAAGCGCAACAGGCAACTAACTATTCCTTCATTTCTGCGACACGATGCCGCCGACAGAAGGAATTTACTTTCATCGTTCCTTCGTGAAAAAATATGATTTAGCCGATTCGAAAATACGTGAATCAGGAAGCCGATTCGATGTCTATCCCGAATCAGGCCGTATTCATGTTGACATTAGATCGAATCGACGCAGGGCCCTAAATGGAACGAGAAAGTATTGCATCTGAGATATTATTTTTGTTTGTTTTGTATTTAGTCTTGATTTTGCAGTATCATATTGATAAAACCCCTCTGTCCGCCGGTATTAAGATGAAGCGACCACATCGCAATTCTTTCGTGATTCTTTCAACAAAGAGAACACATTTGTGCTCACAATAATTTTCTTATTTGCAGGGACGAGGAAAGTAGTTTGAACTTGGGGTGGGGGCACGGACATACAAGGATAGCCTCACATTGATATATACATGTGGTGATCCCAGTGACTCGTTGACATGGTGGGAATAAATATACAAAGCTATGATTGGGACTCACCCACCTCTACATTGAGAAAAATACATTTCTGGCTCTGCATTAAACAAATCTCCCTATTGGGCCGAAACATTGTTTAGTCCCGATGGAGAAATTTGTTAAGTATGGAGTAAAAAATGTGCATTGTTCTCGATTTTAACTCTTAACCCGCTGAGTGTTTTCGAGATATTTTTCATCAAATCTGGCCATGACTACTGTGAAGGAGCCATGACCAGATGTAATGGAAAATCCATTTAAATTTAATTCAAGAAATCATTGATAAAAATTTCCATTCCACTTACAGGGAGGAAATTCTGTCTTGGGCAGGATGCAAAGAGTTAAAGTCTGCATTAGAGATAAATCAAACAACGGAATCTTTTGTCACATCTTAAGAGGAAAGGGTTTGTGCACCCCTTTCCAGTTTCCTGCTAATATCCGATAAATATCAGTCAGTCTGGATTATAGTTTAAAAAAACCCTCAAGAATTGTGGGAATAAATTATACATGTAGTAGTCGTGACGCAACTTCTTGTTTAATTAACACGTAAGGTACCTGTACTCCAAACTTGGCATGCTGGGCCACCAACATCCTGAATCGGGTATTATAGACGTCTATTTGTATCGCTGACTGTGTGTGACACAAGTCCTATTTGCAAATCTAGCCTTCTAAGAAAGTCCATGATTACCAGCAAGACAACATCGTCCTATTAGACTCCGATCTTGACGAAAATGTGACTGGAAAAATATAGGGGACAGGAGTAACAACGACGCCTCTGATTTCACCACAAAAAGTATGTAAGTTTCTCTTGATTTAAGAAAATGTTCTCTTCAGAGAGGGGTGAAGAGAAGGCGAGGAAGGTTCAGATGCGCACTCTCCTGAATCCGCGAGTGCCTCAAACAAAGAATGGTTATGAATAATTCAATAGTTTAACCCTTTACCTAACGTAACGGCCAAAACCGGCCAGCGCTATTCTCAAAAAAGGGCAATTAATTTTTATTATTTTTTCATTTTTTGTCTCAAAAACATAGGTTATGACCCCTCGTTGGAACGAGCTCGTCGAGCTCGTTCCAACGATGGGTCATAACCTATGTTTTTGAGACAAAAAATGAAAAAAAATAATTATTCGAGAATTATTTTTGCAAGAGTCGTCTGCTTTTCAGGTTAGGCAAAGGGTTAATGCATTACACCATACAAAAATAACAAATAAGAGGACATAATAAACATAAAGTATAATAGAAAGTTGTAATGCCTTGTTTCTTTAACTTCGTTTACAGAAGAATGACCACATCATGTCAGAAATAACTTTAATCGATTTAGTGTCACAGTTTTTCAATATATGATAGTTTTTCTCCGAATCTTTCAATTGTTTAAATTCTTTGTTTTCTTTTATAATTTCTTCGAACCCCGTTTCCCTAATTTCGACATATGCACCACAACAAAATTTCGCTCTCTATTTCACCAGCATCGCACAGCTGGCATCTTCTATCATTTACGGGCGTTGGAGGTTGTTTATGGCTACCCGTTCTATTTCTAAATGACAGCAAGAACAAAAGCACGGACGTCATTTGTTTCCATTCTAGAAATGATATTGGCACTACAGCTGTAAGCCCAACCATGTAATTAACAGCAAGAGCAGAGACAAGGAAGTCATGTGTTTCCATTCAATAACTGGTGTTGGAACTACAGCTGTAAGCCTAATCATGTAAACACAGTGTATAGAGAGACTCTCACAAGTCCCCCACCTCAATTGGCTATCTTCGCGACGCCTCTGGCGAC
This sequence comes from Pictodentalium vernedei, assembly GCA_031216915.1. NCBI lineage: Eukaryota > Metazoa > Mollusca > Scaphopoda > Dentaliida > Dentaliidae > Pictodentalium > Pictodentalium vernedei. Next base: position 434,306,444 of record CM062296.1, on the reverse strand, counting down.
AAAAGATGTCTAAATGAATCGAAAAAACAGTGCGTCATGTAAGGCCTCGACTTTCGTTGTCAAAACCAAAACGAAACAAAAACGAAATAAAAAAAAGAAAAATAAATTAAATTAGCCCCAACATTCACTTGTGAAAGAACTGTATTTTATAAAAATTCCATATTGTTTCGATTTGTAGCGTGCTAAATGTAAACAAATGACTGGAAGTCAGGGTAAATGTTCCGCGCAGGAACACAACGGCGTACACCAAAGGCTACTTCCGGGCTGTTATTGGATGACTGTGCTTTACTGCTTTTAAAGTAGCAATCACTTTTATTACAGCAACCACTTTTTACAGCTCTCCACTTTTGTTACAACACTTGCCCACTTTTGTTACAGCTCACCACTTTTGTTACAACACTTGTCCACTACAAAACTCGCTTCCACTTTTGTTACAACAAACGTCCATTATTCTTACAATTTTTGTCACTGTGAAAAATGAAGCAATCTGCAAGTAATGCGAGATGTGACGTTCAGTCATGATTATCGGGAGCGCGGTTGCTCAGTGGTTAGAGCGTTGGTCTTGAGTTCAGAAGGTTGTGAGTTTGATGCCTGGCTGGTTTAACTTGCGTTGTGTTCTTGGGCAAAGCACTTAATCCCAATTGCCCGTTTGGGAGCACCGTTGCAGAATGTGCTGAGGCGTATATCGCACAATGATAGCACACATGCCTAGAACCAATGCTAACCCTGCTCCTGTGGGATTAGTACGTTGGCAAGTTGACAGTTACTCGCCGCTGCTCGGGGTGGTACTCTCCCGGGTACTCCGGCTTCCTCCACACGGAAAACTATCTTCGACATAATACGACCTCAAAGTCATAAAGTGTCATAAAACACCAACAATCCAATTATGATTATCAAACCAAACCATTGTCGCGCAGTTCAGTAGTGATTCCACACCCTTGCTTATTGTTGGGTGATATAGTAACCTGCCACCTTGCGACGTCATTGTCGTGGTGTTGTGTGGTGTATCGTGCGCATGCGCACTCGTATATCTAAAATAGCGAACTGGCGAAGCTCACAATGGTCCGTTTGGGTAAGTTTCGGTGGAGCTTCTGTCCAACAAAAGGTCCGTTAGGGTTGGTTTGGGTCGTTGTTGGGTTGTTTGCGGCGATTCGATGTATTCTCGTTGAATCGAACACCCCTGTCCAACAAGAATGTATTCTGCACCACAGTAACCACGTCCTACCGTACAGAACGCGGAAACGGACTGGAAGCCCCGAAAAGCCTTCAAATCAGGGTATTCTTCTCTACTAGAGGTGTCCCAGAACTTCCGGGGCATACTCCCGCACAGTCGAACACACGCGTGCCAACAAGGGGTCCATTGGGTTCCATAGCAACCACGTGCTACCCCTAACAACCAAGATTGTGGCGCCCATATTCAAAAGGGCTGGCGAAGAGTGCATCACCTTAGAAATACGCGCTGCGCATGCACAGTGAGACCAATTGTCACCATGGAAATGACGTCACAAGATACCCAGCCCCTTTCGATCACGTGACTGATGACGTCTTTAGCAAACTGTACCACCTTGATCCCATTGGAGCAAGTGAGTTTAAGTGTCTTGCTCAAGTACACAACGCGAGTGACTCTAGTGAGATTCGAACTCATGGCCTCTACATCACAAGGCCCAGACGCTATCCAGTGGGCCACCGCGCCCTCCTAAAATACTATGGTGACGGGTTAAAGAGTGTTGACAAAAGGCCGTACTCAACTAAGTCATTTCTGTGGATAAAAAAAAAGAAATGACGAGACATTCAGGAGATTACTGTATAAAGTAAAAGACGCCTCATCAAAGAAAACTGTTTCCAAGAGCTCGCGAAAGTAACAGCAGTCCCATTGCCCTAAAAGTTAGAATTTTCCGAAAATAGTCAACTTGAGAACGTCTGCACACATGAGTATATGGTGTTGGTACTGGACATATGCAACATATTTAGGTTTTGATAATCATGACTGAACGTCACGTCCAAGTACTTGCAGATTACTACATTTTTCTCACTGACAAAAATTGTAACAAAAATGAGCGATTGTTGTTGCAAAAGTGGTGAGCGAGGTTTGTTACAAAAATGGGCGATTGTTGTAACAAAAGTGGTGATCTCATTTTGTAACAAAAGTGGTTGATTTTGTAACAAAAGTGGTGAGCTGTATCAAAAGTGTTGTAGCAAAAGTGGTGCGCTGTAACAAAAGTGGTTTGTTTTAACATAAGTGGTTGCCACAGACTCTGCAACGGAAATACTTAAAGTGCGGGTGTTTTTGTCGCGTTTTTTCTATTAGTCCGATGAGAATCCACGGATATCGACAACTGCTTAAAAAATACGGTTCCCATTTGGAAACATTTTCTGTTGTTTCAGTTGTCGATAAAAAGGAATCTCCTCTTCTTTTCTCAATGATCAGTTATTACTCTGATTGCTGTCTAAAGCTTCACATTTTCATCAGTTTCACTTGGACCTTTTCACAATCGAAATAAATCTTACAAATTTTGTTTAATGTGGTATTTCATGAAAGATTTCGATTCATGTATTCTGGAAATTTATTTTCACTGTCAATGTAGATAGTTTATTCATGTAGTTATCTGCAGCAGAACAGAATTTAAACGCCGAAGTTTCCAAACTTGTCTGTTGGCCAGACTGGTGAAGTGAAAAACGTTACTTTCTGCCTCGCCTCAAATTATGGTTGTGATGGCAGCCCCTGCTTTGAAGCCAACTAGGGGTTACCATTTTCTAGTGATTCAGAAGGGTAGATAATATGTTCACTCCAGTTTCAAAGCTGCATATTTACTGTTTTTATCGTTAACCCTTTACCTAACGCAGTATTTTTAAAAAATCAATTAAATTTCACATTTTCGGAAACAAATTTCTCAGTTTTTCAATAAAACCATACTGATATGGATATTAATAGAACCAGCTCGACTAGCTGGTTCTAGTGATATCTATATTTCTTTGGTTTTATTGAGAAACTTCCGGGATATTTTAAATTGTGGTAGGTTTATTCTGGTTAATTTTTTGCCGTTTCTGGCCACTATATTAGGTAAAGGGTTAATGAAAGCTTAATATAGATATTGAGAACTATTTGTCAAAATGGCGACGTCGGTCATACAGACGAGGTAATGTTTGAGGAACGAATCATCTGAGTTGTGGCAAACTGCCGCCGACTATACGTCACTTATGGAAGGTTAGGTGTCCAGTGAGTACGAATGTTCTTCGCACTGTTTTAGCCAAAAGTAAATGTTTTTGTACATCGTTTTTGTTCTCAGTATTTCATTAGGTCACCTTTATGATCTGTTTATAAAGACATATGAAAAGATTTATTTGGCTTAAAAAACATAAAAATCTCTACAACAGAGTGTGAGGAAAAATTCAGGATTAATATTTATCTTTCGACAGCACGTATATAACGTTTTGCTAAGTTTTACGACAAAGAAGGCATAAAACGGTTCGATAAACTCGAAAAAAATCAGAGATCATTATGAAACAGAGGTAAACTTCACAACTTGTTACTCGCTTACCAGGTGGCTTGAATGCAGGGGAAATTGGTTCAATGTGTGAAAACCATCAGTGACCGTCATGCGACTCTTTTCATACTGCGACATTGCTCTCTCTCTCTCTCTCTCGCTCTCTCTCTCTCTCTCTCTCTCTCTCTCTCTCTATCTCTCTTCCGAAAAGTAGAGTGTGGAGTGTATGGTATTCCCTTAAGTGGAACAAGGTCTTTTCCACTCAGATGACGATGTATTGATCAGATCAGCGTTGCAGAGTTCGTCAACTCTGATCAGACCGAATGATCGATAGGTGACGAACTCAAACATGACAATATTGAACCTTTGTTTAAACATATTTTATTCGCATTTAATCTGCAAAAGGTATTGGAGAACACGTGCTGACCGCGTAAAAACTCTCCTCTCCCAGTACATATTAATGTATTTATTCACTGGTGTTTTAAGGTCACATCCTTATGCACAATGGCTAATCATGACCGTGACAGTTTTACGGGTGGGGGAAGCCGGAGTACCCGGAGAGAACCACCGAGCAACGACGAGCAGCTCCCCCAACATCGTAAGTCCGCACTGCAGCACACACATGGTTAGACTGACTGAAGACATGCACACTATCGACGTGCAGTACGCCTTAGTACACGGCGTCATGGTGCCCCCATGTGGACAATCGGGGTTAAGTACCTTGTCCAAAGACACAACGCGGGAGTCCGAATCGATCGCTCAGACGGTCACCCATCCGAGGACTAACCGGGCTCGACGTTGCTTAACTTCGGTGATCTGACAAGAATCGGTTATCGCAACGCCACCGCTCCCCCTCCCAGTGCATAAACGTAACATTTGAATAGCGATAGATCATATCAATATTAATATGAACATATAAACGCAATTATTATATAAAGGGAAAAAACAGGAAAGGGACAAAAAAGGACAAAAATAGAACAAAAATAGAAAAATAGAGAATTAGAGATGGTCTGTCGCCCGGTATACCCCCCACCGTGGCATACCACCTAATGTGGGTGACTGAAAAGGGGCATTCAATTTTCTAAGTGGACTGAAAAGGGGCATTCAATTTTTCTGAGTAAAAAAAATCCAATATGGCCTCCAGTCGGCCATCTTGAATCAGATCGGGAAAAAGATTATGGCACGCACTGCTCCTTATCATGTTTTGGTGAAGTTTCATGAAAATGCGACTAAAACTGTGGAAGTAGTTCCCTCCACAAGTATTTTGCAAAATCCAATATGGCCTCCAGTCGGCCATCTTGAATCTGATCTGGAAAACATTTATGTCACGCACTGCTCCTCATCATGTCGATCAATTTATATTGAGTTTCATGAAAATGCAGCAAAAGCTGTAGAAGTAGTTCGCTCTACAAGTATTTTTCAAAATCCAATATAACCGCCAGTCGGTCATCTTGAATCCGATCTGGAAAAAATTATGTCACGCACTTCCCCTCATCATGGTGATCATTTTAAGTGAAGTTTCATGAAAATGTGACCAAAACGGCTGAAGTAGTTCGCTCCACGAGTTTACATGTGCAACGGACCGACGACGACGACAGACCGACCGACCGATCAACAAGTTGACTCCTATATACCCCACCCAAAACTTCGTTTTGTGGGGGAATAATAATGCCTCTTTTCGAGAGAGTTGTCTATAGATAACTCTGTACCTGCATGAGCCCTACAACTAGCGACGAACTCTATAAAACTTTTCACAATTGTATTTCACAACACGATTTACGCTTTCACGAATAAAAGGATAAATCATGTTTCCGTAAATAATTATCGATACACGAAATTAAAAATTGAATTTATTTTGGTAACTCTGTTAATTTACCCCATATACAGATTACATGAATGCCATGCAGATTTTTTACAAGACTAACTAACGTATTTTCACAGTGGAAATCTATTTCCCTTGAAACAGATACCAAACCAGACTTGCAAAGTTTCACTATTTTAGAGGGAGACTCACTATTTTCCAGAATACTTTTTTTGTAAATGAGCCTAAAATTTGAATTTTTAACAGAATCTGACTATTAAAGTCAATAAATTTTACTCTCTGAGCCATATAAAAATTAAAATCTCACTATTTTTGCTCAGAAATCTCACTATGTTACAATTTATCAGCTAAACAGATCTGATACCAACTGAAATATGTGATTTTATGAACTCTTACCGAGAAAGCCCTCTTCTATTGAGTGAATCTGGTGACCAAATTGTGAAAAAAGTTACAATTTTGCGGTCAGTTGAGCGATGAGTGGTGTATTGTTCAAAATACAAATGAATGAAAGTGTCACTGACACTGTAGCTTAACTTGTGTGTTGTGTTTGATGAAAAGGATAATGTTCAGTGTTTATGAAAGGATTATGAAATAAGACAAGAATTGTGATAATTGGGAATATGTTCATTTCTGTTCCCTGTGTGCTACGTTTATGATAAAAATAATATGAGGTGTACACTGTACTAAAGAGCTGAGGGGTGGGTTAATATGACCTCACAGTTAATGTATGTGGCCCTCACAGTTAACGTATATCAACAAAAGTTACCAAGTTGCAGTGAAATTATTCCAAAACGAGTCATCCTATCAAGTTACATTAAAATCCCCTCATAAATATGGCCTGTAGACTGTGCTAAAGGTTTTCGGGCTTCGGGCCCCTGTAGTCGTCAGTTTCCCAATTGCGTCCAAAGGGGACGTTCTCATCTAGACATTATATGAAGTCAACCTACCAAGTTACAATGAAATCCCTTCATAAATATGACCTGTAGACTGTGCTTAAGGTTTTCGGGCTTCGGGCTCGGGCAGCCATCATGGTTGAATGATCGCAACCAAAGGGGACAATCTCATCTGGGCATCATCTGGAGTGATCCTGCGAAGTTACAATGAAATCCCTTCATAAATATGACCTGTAGACTGTGCTTAAGGTTTTCGGGCTTCGTGCACCTGTAGCCATCACAGTTGACCAATCACGACCAAAAGGGGATGTCATCATCTAGGCATTATATGGAGTCAACCTTACAGGTTACAATGAAATCCTTCTATAAATATAACCTTTTGCCTATGCTAAAGGTTTTTGGGCTCGGGCACCCATCAAGGCTGAATGATCATGGCCAAAATGGGACGTTCTCATCTAGACGTCATTTGGAGTCATCCTACCAAGTTTACAATGAAATCCCCTCATAAATATGACCTGTAGACTGTGCTAAAGGTTTTCGGGCTTCGGGCCCCTGTAGCCGTCAGTTTCCCAATTGCGTCCAAAGGGGACGTTCTCATCTAGACATTATATGAAGTCAATCTACCAAGTTACAATGAAATCCCTTAATAAATATGACCTGTAGACTGTGCTAACGGTTTTTGGGCTTTGGGTTCTGGCAGCCATCATGGTTGAATGATCGCAATCAAAAGGGGACATTCTCATCTGGACACTATTTGGAGTCATCCTACCAAGCTACAATGAAATCCCTTCATAATTATGACCTGTAGACTGTTCTAAAGGTGTTCGGGCTTTGGGCTCCTGAAGCCGTCACAGTTGCCCAATCGTGTCCAAAAGGGGACGTTCTCATCTAGACATTATATGAAGTTAACCTACCAAGTTACAATGAAATCCCTTTATAAATATGACCTGTAGACTGTGCTAAAGGTTTTCGGGCTTCGGGCTCGTGCAGCCATCATGGTTGAATGATCGCAACCAAAGGGGACAATCTCATCTGGGCATCATCTGGAGTGATCCTGCGAAGTTACAATGAAATCCCTTCATAAATATGACCTGTAGACTGTACTCAAGGTTTTCGGGCTTCGGGCACTAGTAGCCATCACAACTGACCAATCACGACCAAAAGGGGATGTCATCATCTAGGCATTACAGGGAGTCAACATAACAGGTTACAATGAAATCCTTCCATAAATATGACCTTTTGCCTATGCTAAAGGTTTTTGGGCTCGGGCACCCATCAAGGCTGCATGATCGCGATCAAAATGGGACGTTCTCATCTCAACATTATTTGGAGTCATCCAACCAAGTTACAATGAAATCCCTTCATAAATATGACCTGTAGACAGTGCAAAAGGTTTTCGGGCTTCGGGCACCTTTAGCCGTCAAAGTTGCCCAATCATGTCCAAAAGGGGACGTTCTCATCTAGACATTATATGAAGTCAACCTACCAAGTTACAATGAAATCCCTTCATAAATATGACCTGTAGACTGTGCTTAAGGTTTTCGGGCTTCGGGCTCGGGCAGCCATCATGGTTGAATGATCGCAACCAAAGGGGACAATCTCATCTGGGCATCATCTGGAGTGATCCTGCGAAGTTACAATGAAACCCCTTCATAAATATGACCTGTAGACTGTGCTCAAGGTTTTCGGGCTTCGGGCACCTGTAGCCATCACAGTTGACCAATCACGACCAAAAGGGGATGTCATCATCTAGGCATTATATGGAGCCAACCTTACAGGTTACAATGAAATCCTTCTATAAATATAACCTTTTGCCTATGCTAAAGGTTTTTGGGCTCGGGCACCAATCAAGGCTGAATGATCATGGCCAAAAGGGGACGTTCTCATCTAGACATTATATGAAGTTAACCTACCAAGTTACAATGAAATCCCTTCATAAATATGACCTGTAGACTGTGCTAAAGGTTTTCGGGCTCGGGCAGCCATCATGGCTGAATGATCGCAACCATAGGGGACAATCTCATCTGGGCATTATCTGGAGTGATGCTAAGAAGTTACAATGAAATCCCTTCATAAATATGACCTGTAGACTGTGCTTCGGGCTTCGGGCACTAGTAGCCATCACAACTGACCAATCACGACCAAAAGGGGATGTCATCATCTAGGCATTACAGGGAGTCAACATAACAGGTTACAGTGAAATCCTTCCATAAATATGACCTTTTGCCTATAGAAAGGTTTTTGGGCTCGGGCACCCATCAAGACTGCATGATCGCGATCAAAATGGGACGTTCTCATCTCGACATTATTTGGAGTCATCCAACCAAGTTACAATGAAATCCCTTCATAAATATGACCTCTAGACTGTGCTAAAGGTTTTCGGGCTTTGGGCCCCTGTACCCGTCACAGTTACCCAATCATGCCCAAAAGGTGACATTCTCATCTAGACATTGTATGAAGTCAACCCACAAAGTTACAATGAAATTCCTCAATAAATATGACCTGTAGACTGTGGTAAAGGTTTTCGGGTTTTGGGCTCGGGCAGTCGTCACGGTTGGCAGATCATGCCCAAATGGGGAAATTATCATCTAGACATCATAAGGAGCCATCCTATCAAGTTACAATGAAATCCCTCCACATTAAACATGACCTGCAGACTGTGCTAAAAGTTTTTGGGTTTCGGGCTTGGGCAGCCATCACGGTTGATAGATCATGCCCCAAAGGGGACGTTCTCATCTAGGCATTATACAGAGGCATCCTACCAAGTTACAATGAAATCCCTCCATAAATACGACCTGTAGACTGTGCTAATGGTTTTCGGGTTTTGGGCTTGGGCAGCCATACCGGTTGCCCGATCGCGACCAAAAGGGGATGTTCTCATCTCGACATGACCCCAAACCTGCATATGAAATTTCGTGACGATCAGACAAGAACTGCGGGGTGTAGCCCGTGCTAAAGGAAAATGTGAACAGACGTCACAGACTCACAGACTAACAGACTCACAGACTCACAGACTAACAGACTTCCGCACGCGTGATGGCAATAGCTTATCTTGACTATGTCAAGTTAAGCTAAAAATGGCTTAACTTGACAGCATTGTCCCATCAGGAGTGGTGTGAGGTTAAAATTATAAGTGTCGACAACATATATAAAATTAAGTTGATTTGGGTTTCGACAAAAATGATACGAAACCAGTATTGTTAACTGCGACAAGCAGAGCTTTTTGTGGCAGAGCCGGTGTGACAGGAATGATAGTCCGTAGGAATGTTAGTCCCTCTGGACTATTATTCCGCGGAATTATAGTCCTAGGTCTAACATTTCTAGGAACAGTAGTCCGGCGGACTACTATTCCTAGAAATGTTAGACCTAGGACTATAATTCCGCGGAATAATAGTCCAGAGGGACTAATTTTCCTACGGACTATCATTCCTGTCACACCCGGTCGGGCGATCTGTCACCAACGAGTTTTCAGAAACTTATTGGAACGACATCATATTTGGTATGTATATGTATCTTATTGATGTCTAACCCCATGTTTAATGCAGGTGTTATCAGGAATATTATTGTCAGAGTCATTGCCCTTTATGGACTTGGAATTTGTTTAATTTTCACCATCAAACTTAATAACTTTTAGCGTACTTGGTGGAATGGCATGTAGTTGGTATGAACGTGTATCTTATTGATGCCCAGGTGTTATTTGGAATATTTGTGTCAGAGTTATTGCCCTTTATGGACTAAGCTATTCGGTAGTCACAAAGACCATCCGGTATCTCTTTACTTGTTGAAAATAGAGACTTGTATTTTTTGTTCATTCAACTCAGGATAGACTCCAGATTCGTTTGCCTGAGTGAAATCGAAGGAGAGATCACTCTTGATTTCCCCTTGATTTTCTCCGAAGTCCCGACAGACAGAATGTTCAACTACATCATCAAGGAATGCGAATGCATACTTTGATGACGTAATTGAAATATTAGTCAAATATTATTCAGTCGGGATTATAGTTTGAAAACTCAAGACTTCTTCAAAATTTATTTGTCGATAAATAAAATATAATTGTAGTAGTCGGGGGGTACTTTCTTATTCAGTTAATACTTAACGCACGAGTACTTCAAATTGATCATGCTGGGCGATCTGGAGGCCGAATCGGGTACTGTACACCTCAATTTGTATGACCAACAGGCCCAGAAATAAGCAGTCTGACATTTGAAGAATCAGGTCCCCAGAGGATAAATTGGATGATGCTATTCCATACAGTGGGCCAATTTATCTTCTGGGTAGCTCTTTCTGTTTAGTTTTGAGACCCTGATTCAGATTGAGGTTCACAGAGGGTAAATTTAGTGATGCTACCCTGCTGTGCAGGGTAGCATCACTAAATTCACCCTCTGGGGACCTCATTTTGCAGATGACAGTCTGCTTATTTGCTGGCTTGGTGACCAACTATGTGTGTGATCAATTCTAGTCTTGAAAGAGAGCACATGGTTACCAGCAAAAGCGAATCGACATCTAAGAGTCCAATTCAAATGAAATTGTTCCGACTGGAAAAAGTATTGGGAGGAGGTGTTACCCCTGCCCCACCCCCACCCCCACCCCTTAGCGACGCCCTTGTTTATGTATACATTGTAGCAATAAACACATAGCATGTGAACATACACAAATTGTCAAAATTCGTCTGATTTGCAAAGTAACTGAAGGCCATACAGAAATAGTCGTGCTTTCGTCAGTGTCTTTCTCATGTTGTGGATATCACTGAAAAAGATATGGACATATTCATTGTTGTGAAATTCGTTTATGCTTACAATGGATATACCTCCACTACGGGAGGGTGACAGCATCAAAACAGTTCATGTAGTGTGACAAAATGTACATTCATGTACAAAATGGATTAAACTTCACCATTTCTAAATTGAATTTCCTTATTAATAGAAATATTTTGTGCACCATGCGTGTAATTTGAATTGATTTTTCCCATATTAAACCCCTTCATGTGTAAATGTTTGCTACAGTAAAGGTCGACAGTCTGTGAGTGGACAACACAATAAAAACCTAACTGGAGAAGAGGATCAGGGATAATATACTCCTACTGCCCTGTACGGCTATCGGATTAACCCTTTACCCAACGTAACGGCCAAAACCGGCCAGCGCTATTCTCAAAAATCGCCAATTAATTTTCATTATTTTTTCATTTTTTGTCTAAAAAAATAGGCTATAACCCCTCGTTGGATCGCGCTCGTCGAGCTCGTTCCAACGAGCGGTCATAACCTATGTTTTTGAGAGAGGAAATTTAAAAAATTTGTTATTCAAGATTTTGTCGTCTGCTTTTCATGTTAGGTATAATAGGTAAAGGGTTAAATTATCACTTCATGGTCCCACAAATGCAACATAGACTCGTCCATTCCACTATACAGAATAATGCGTAAAAGGATTCCATTCAGGAAGTGAGTTAAGAAACTTTCCAATGGCTATTACTGGGTCTTGCCACACACACAGAAAAATAGTAAAATAGTGAAAATATATTCCCCTCCCCCCCCCCCCCCCCCCGATGTATAATACATCTTTTTTATAGAAATCTGCACACATGTTGAACAAGGCTCCAAAACATAACATCTCCTCCTGGCTTCTAGAGGTTTTGTTCTAAAGTTTGGGGGTATACCCAGTGCAAAATGGATTTTTATACAGTGAACACGCTCCTCTGTTCTTGTTTTTTCTGAACGATATGGCCTTGACCCTTGGCGATCTTCCTGACACTTAGAAATAAACAAGAAAATGGCAGCCTTTGTGAAATGTGGACATCTTGGATTAGAATTAGTTTCTATGTCCATTGTTTTCATTAATGAGAAAAAGATTTTTAGAGGTCGTTCAAAAGGGATTGCAGAATACAAATATTCTATCATTTTAAATGTATTTCACCGTAATAATTTTGATCTATTACCACTGTTAATGCAGAAACTCGTGAAGTGGTCTCCAGTAGATGGCAGCAGTTCCAGGGAAAATTTATTTTCGTTGAAATCTATGTTCCATTCCAAGTATATTGGTATTTGCTTCGTTTTGGATTAATTCCCTCTTTTCTGTCTTGAACTTGGAACACAGGGGCCTGAAGTTTTCATCAAGTTCTCTCAGACCCCTCAATCGAACTAGTTATAATAGTCCTTAAGGAATGGTGGCCTCACACCACCTGAGCTTGGATGTTGTTAGAACGATTCAAGGCAATAGTGTGCACCGACAGGATTCATTTCGTAGTTCTGGACTGGCCAAGTTATTCTTCCAGTCTCTGTTAATGAACTGATATACTGTGAATATTTAACAATTAAATTCGACACCTGAAATGTGTACTGAAAACAAGTTGGAAATGTTTGCCCCGAGTCTTGAGAGTAAAATCACTTGAGTCTTCACTTCGCATTTAAAAAGTGTCGACTCGAAAATCTGAGCACACCAATGACGACCCATGAGCCTCGTTTGAGACCGGCATTGGACGGATTTGGAATAGGTTCAGAATTTCGTTTTCCTACGAGCAATAATTGTTATGAAACAACAGCGGTATTGAAGAGCAATTTTGGTAGTGATATAATAAAGGAACATTCTTTGACATATCCCGAGTCTGAGAATTATGACATTTGAAAACCAGGATACGGACACAGAATTGTGCTTAATTAGAAATGAGGGCGGGCTTGATCCAGGGTTTAGTGGTTTGTGTGAGAACACCTTATATTTTTATCTATAGGGGACTGGAAACGTATAATATGTATCACATATATTAAAAAGGATACGGTCGCACCCCGTGAAAGTAAAAAGTTTGATGAGAGTTTAAAGGGCAGTATGATATTCAAAAGAGTCGAGGTATTTCCCTATTCCGATATTCTGTGCAGGAAAAAAGTATCACTCTCTCACTTTTCACTTCAGCAACTCTTCTGGGCCAAAACGGCAGTCAGACATTGACACCCAAATATATCTGCTGAAGGAAATATCTCTCCCAAAACCCATTCATAATGCTTCATTATCCAATCAACTAAAACCTTCTAACGACACCAATAAATCAGAATTTCGTTTTTTTAAATTTATTTTATTAATATGATTTTTGTTCTTTTCGAGGTCATGATTAAAAAGTATGGGGTGGTCATACTGAATGCAGTTATGAAATAAGTGTATTCAACGAGAGGGGTTGAGTCAGTGATTTTAAAATATTTGCATTTCTCTTCTAGCTTTAACATGTCCAATCCGCAACTACTCTGAATGAGCAGACAAAAGCAAGTTTTTCTTTGGTCATTTTACAGAGTTAATAACAAAGGCGACAAAAAGTACATTGTGATATAATAATATTTTATTTGCAGCACATGCATATGTTTATATACAAATGCATTGAATGCATCATAATTTCACATAGATTGGGCATTATATACCAATATACAACCAATATAAAATGAAGTTCACGTTCCGCAGGGATTCTTTTCTGTGATATGAACGACTGATATTTAGTATTTTCAAAAAACGATCCAGTTAATCTACAGATCTGTGATGATTATAAACCACCGCAAAAGGCTTCATTGGCCAACTAAAGTAGTATATTGAAGAATGGAGTTTCAATTGAAATTTTCACAAAGTACACTAAATTCTCAATTCTTGGCGGGAAATGAATGCAGTTTAAAAAGAAGAAAAGAAAATAATAATTGCCTACAAGTTCAAATGCTCAAATAAGAAATGCTGATCTTGCAAATATTGAAATGTTTCGATGATCTCTCTCTCTCTCTCTCTCTCTCTCTCTCTCTCTCTCTCTCTCTCTCTCTCTCTCTCTCTCTCTATGACATAGCTACAGAGCGAAAAATGGAGGAGCAGCCACTTCCCAGCAAGGATTTTGTCTGACATTTTTTAATTACGCGAGGTTCTCTTCGCACTACAAATAATTGTCAGTTGTTAATTAATTTCAGGGAAACTACGCTTTTTAGACTTCCACTTTTTCAAAATGTTTCCAGCTAACATCGGGGACACACAGGAGTGTCGAGAAGATGGCCCTTTTCCGGGTGTAAACAAAAATCCAAGCGAAAAAGTTAAGACAGGAAAAATTATTGGGGTGGGGGTGGGGTGATCCCAATCACCTTCGCCACGCCCCTGGTCGGACACCCTCTTCTTAGTTGGAGGATCGAGACCATTGAATTTTCAACCGGAAATTAACAACACAAAGCATCCACGCATCAATGTCTTACATCACAACTCTTTGTTGACCGAAATTTTACAGTTTCAACCCGCACTTCACGCCCAGCAAAGACTAAATAATTTTAATATAAGGTTTACAGAAGTGAAAAATATTCTGTATTACCTGGCAGAGCAATACAGCCGAATCGACTTTACTGGTGATCTCTTAATTAAATAACCCTGTTAATTGAATATAACTCCCAATGGCAAAACCATTTACCATTCTTTAGCATTCTTTTAGTACAAATCTGACCTGTTATTTGCATATTGTTTGTTTGTTTTATAGGGGTTTAACGACACTTTCAACAGCCAGGGTCAAATCGCGTCGGACATACATGGAACGACACACGCTTGTGTGTATGTATGGGTTAATCGATATGGCACAAGTGCCATATCGATTAACCCATCCACAAGCGCGTGTCGTTCTATGTTTATTATTATTATTATTATTATTATTATTATTATTATTATTATTATTATTATTATTATTATTATTATATTCGTCTAAATAAAGCTCAAACAGCACAGGGGAAACACAATTTTCACCTAGTCATCGGTCTGATGAATACATTCTTCAGGGTACAGACACAACAAGAAAAATACACACAGACGACGAAAAAATGAAATGTTGCGATAAAAGTTCTGTTAAGTCAAATTCTGACTGAACGGGTGTGTTTTACGACCCGAAAAGAAAAAAGGGGTAAAAGTAGAAAGCAAAAGGGAAAAAAATACTGTTAGACAAATTCTGAAAAGTATTCTAGAAAGTACTAACTCCCGGTAGAACCCGATTTTAATATGGCCTTCGAAAATTAAAAGGAACTGGAATTTTAGAAATGTTAAGATACTCCAATGTATTACATGAAAGTACGATAACTGGATGATTAAAACAAATTTGTTTGCAGTCCTCGTCTTAAAATGCTTCAAGTAGCCCGATGGGAGGAAATTTTAGAGTTTGGTGTTTTTCTAGCTGGTGCTAAACGACGTGGGGATGTGATGGGACTTCCCCCTTAATGGGATAGTGCCATTAAAGGCTATATATATATATATATATATATATATATATATATATATATATATATATATATATATATATATATATATATATATATATATATATATAAAGGTCTACATTCTGATAAAACAAATCTGTTTCAAGTGTGCTGGATCTAAGAGTCACAAAAGCTTAATGCGAAAGAAATTTGTCTAAAACGGTTCAGGAAAAAATCATTTTTCACCTAGCTTTCGGTCTAACGAAGACCTTCTACGGGGTACAGACGCAACAAGAAAAAAATACACACCGACGACGAAAGAAATGAAATGCGATAATATACATATATGTAGGTTCCAGCTTTTAAACACAGGACTTGAAACTTTATTTAGCAGCATACTCGGATACAGTTTACAGAAATTAAAATAAGGTAGCGATCAAAAAGGTGTATACTGCATGGAAATGGCATAGCAGGAGAGGCTGTCTTCCTGACATTCCCAAGCATGATATCCTGTCCTGACATCAAAGTCGTTTAACTCTTTATCCTCATTGTTCACAATTGGTAAAGCTCCTAAGACGACTTTTAGTGAAGCTGAAGGACTCCATCAATTGATGAAACAGACCAGGCGCAATATGTTTTGACCCGGACAAATTTGGAGACAAGCTGATTTTGGTGTCATTCCACGCGGAATTTATCTGGGAACAACACATCCAAAATCCGCAAAAATTTGCTTTGGGGAAAATTGTTCATGCAAGATGGCCGCAAGGAGGGGTTTCATAGAAAAAAAATCTTTAGTGGCATCAATTTCTCAATAGTCTTGATATTTTGTGTGAGATCTGGAGAAGTTTTGTGCGTCATTCGTACTTCAAGCACGAATGCCAATCCTATAATGCGGAAAATGAATGAGAAAATTCACAATTGTTAGGGAAATGGCCCCAAAATACCATTTTTGTTCAATGTTCACACCCATACGAAGTTGAGTCTGAATAGAACAGAAAAACGGGCTATAATTCTGCTGCCGATGTTTTTCATAACTTCCGAGATGGCGAACAATGATATCGATCAACTTTCTTCGCAATGATTAAATCCCGAGATGAGATCTGACCGAAATCATGCCGGTGTTCCTCAAGGCACTCTGCTGTCGCCAGTTTCGTCTCCAATCTCAACCGGCTCGGAGTTCAGGCAATTCTCCCCTCGACATTCTTCACAAGCAGAGACACATTCGATTGCGTTCTTTCTACAAGAGCAAATATTCGTTCTGCAGGGGTGTTTGGAGGTCATTTTGCATTTGCAACGGATAAATTTCAGGAGAGCTTCAGGCGCTGCATCCAGGTCAGTCATCACGGGTATCAACTCATTTTCGAGAATTGCCCAGCCCCATTTTTGAGGATCTAGGATATCAATATCCAATTGCTTCCATTCCACAATTTGTAGGTGGACTCGCAGGCTGTGAAAGTATACCGCGCGTTCAGTTGGAGGTAGTTTCTGAGGTTCGATTCCTGTCTTGCTGGAAGTGACCATTGTCATGAACTTCGAGTATCTCAAGCCATTCAATGTATCTGACTGCTTGTCAGAGTACAGCATTACAAACAGTTCAGCGCTGATTCTTCCAATTTCTGCTTGAGATACGGCGCTCTCGTGCATTGTTTCTGATATCTTCTGAATCTCCCTTGACTTTTCTAACCTCTTGAGAAGTAACGTTGCCGAAGTAACATCACACCCACTCCATGCATTTATGAACAGGAGGTGTCGCCTAGTTGTTTCACCGATCTTCGCTATTACATCTGCGATCTTCCATGCCTCCCCACCCCTATGTGACTTCCGTGCTTCTGATTGGAAATAAACATCAGCCGAAGTATGATTCCAATGGTGAACGGATGGCACTAGTACATCAGTATCACCTCCGGCAATGACAACTGAATTCCCTTGAGACGAAAGTTTGATGGCACTTTCAACAATCAGGGTATCAGCATCGCCCGAACTGCAGTTAACAATAAGTCCACCCGCTCTCAGTAATGTAGACAGCAATCTTATGAACTGCATGTTGTTATTCTCGTTCGACAAGAACCGTTCCTGGTTCTTGTGTGCAGTCATGGTGTCTGTCAAACGGATATCAGCACACACGTTGACAGCTCTCCTTCTATGCTCATGACTCTTCGTGTTTGGTCGCTGTCCATAACCATCGAATACGACACAGCAATTCTGCCCATATTTGTTGGCCACATATCCAACATACTGATGGGATACTTCCGAGTAAGTAGCCTTCGCCTTCCATTTGACTCTGTGGAAGTGAGCCCCTCCGTCAAGCACGTACACGGAATCAGATCTCGGCTTCGAAAGTGCTACTCGATCTGTTATTGCAGTTACTAGGTCTGCCTTGTTTGCTTTTCTGAGAAAGAAGTCTTTGAATGGGGCTGTTGGCATCACAGTCAGATCGTACTCGAAGAACCGTGCCACGTCGCGCTCCCTTTGAGCAATACCTATCAATCGAGTGAACAGAGCTGATGGGTCTATTGATACCCTCTGGTTATCCAACTTCACCCCGGGGTTCAAATGGTCCAAAGTGCGAATTTGATCACTCCATTTGATGGAGGCATCAGAAACAACAACCTTGTCTAGTTTAGAGTGTATCTCCGCCCCTACCGACTCGGTATTGTCGCAGTTAAAACCATCACCCAAGGAATCTGACAGTCCGGAGGACAGGGAGGGCAATCTTTCATTCTCATCGAAAGGATCGTACAAACCAAACCACTCTAGTATGTTCATCATATTGGTGTTGTCTGGTTTACGACGAGAAGTGCCCATGTCTACATGTAGTTCACTGGTACTGAGTTTCATGTCAGCCAGCGTTGTCATAGTTTCGTGTATTTCAGCTCATTTATGCATGGTGTAAATCCACTCCTGACGCACTGATTCGGTCACCCCACGACCTCGCGTTAGTCCACCTCGACATTTATTTGAGCGCATGAGGACTTGTTCAATCATAAGGTCACTTGAAAGGCCTACCCAAACCCTGGAACTCCGGCGTATAGCATGGAAACCATCAAAGCAGAACCTATCGTACAACCACGGATGTTTCTCGGGGAGCTCAAGCATCATTTGCAGATACAACCTGCAACTCTTAGCGTAGTGTACATTTCCCGTGGCAGCGAAGAGCTTCAACATATTACTGACAACAATAAGGTGGAGATTCCAATCGCCAAGGCGTTCACCTCTGATGTACATTTTCAGTGTCTGGACATATTCTAGATATTGTATCCATAGCTTAGCAGTGCGCGATTGTTCAGCCAGTTTGGCTTTGTACTCGTCGAGGCAAGTGTTTACCCTTACTAGAGCTGCTGAGTTTGCAACATCGGAAAGAGCTATCGAGCTATCCAGCACATTATCATGCAACTCCTTGACACTATCTAAATCTTCCCTGTTGACAGATTTCTGTCCACTCCCGACGCTACATGAACTCCTAGGAGCAGCATCAGGTTCAGCCATTTCTGAGCTCGTAAAGGCATTTGACAGCTTGCTCTTAGCGCTGTATATACCCTGTGTGTTAGTGAGTAGAAAAAAAACTGGATTCACACAAATCCATGTCCTCACGTTCGCAAACGTTGGAATGCTGGTTTCGGAAAATTGATCGAAATTCGCTCTTACACCACCATCAGTATAAATGCTACAACAAATTTCCCTCAAAGCGAATTTTGGATATGTTCTTCGGGAAACATTCCTCTTCAAAACGACACAAAAATCAGCTTGTCCCAAATGTATTCCGGGTACGACCACTTTACTTGGTTCAACGCCTGTACTAAAAGATCTATGAAGATGTAACTGCTTGAATTTAATTTTATAACACCTGTGTCAAGCAGAAATCCCACCAGGCATATGTCCTGGAACAGCGCTACTGAACTGAAAACTGTAAAGTCTTTCGGAAGGTGGCCCTGACGGTAGCCAACCCCTTATCTACGGCAGCCAATTGCCTAGCCATAAATGTTCTTCCATCACACCAACTGAGCTAACGGCAACCCCGTTAAATGCTCTAGTTAAATGCTCACATCTCTCAAAAGCCTAGCGCACACGGGCGATTTTTATTGCTTGTTGGAGCAACAAGCGATGATGTCGAAATCACGGCAACGTGTGTGCGTGTACAAGCAATTTACAGGCGACGACCACTGTTGCAACCGCTGATCATGTGGCCAGTCAAAATGGGGCCGGCATTTTGTAATATCAATTGATTGGTCAAACAAAAAATTGCCAGCTGCCTCAGTCACAGCGATTGATGTATGATTTGAGGCCATGTTTATACAGAACGCGAAGCGATGCGACACGGGCCCAGCGACTTCGCAGCGCTTCGTTAGACCCGTTTATATACCGCGCGCAGACACGCCTTAATCACGTTACACCCTGCATAATTAGGCAAGCGCACATAAGTGAAATAACATTTTTGGCTAGACTAGCAAAACTGAAATAGCGCGTCGCGTCGTTTCGCTTCGTGTATAAATGGTCAAATGGAAATGCATCGAAAACGAAACATTTTCACGGCCGCGTCGCGTTCTGTATAAACAGGGCCTAAGAACGACGAGCTATTTTTTGTCGCCGAAAATCAAACTTGTTTGATATTTGGCAACTCGTCCCTGGAGACAAAATTCGATATCCGTGGCCGTCGAAATGACGCGCACACGGGCGATTTTCTTTAGCAATTTGGGAGCAATTAAAAATTGCTCACAAGTTGCCTAAAATATTTCCCACGTGCTCTAGGCTTTAAGAAGGCGAAAACAATGTTTTGAAGCAAAACAACAGACATTATCATAATACAATTTTTGGCGATGACAATACACTTTGCAATACTGTGATTTTAAAACGGACCGAGCATTTCGACTCGATCGCGACAAAGGGTCGCGTTCGAGTCGAAATTCTCTGTACGCATTCCTCCACACAAAATCACTTTAGTGAAATAAACATGCGAGTTTCCATATCCGTTGTTTTCATTAATGAGGAACCGATTCTTCGAAGGCCGTTCTTCGGGGATTGCAGAATACAAATATTCTATTATTTTAAGGTATTTCACCGGGATAATTTTGATCTATTATCACTGTCACTGCAAACAGTCGGGACGTGGTCTCCTCTACATGGCAGTAGTTCCGGGAAAAATTTAGTTTCGTTGAAATCGCTTTGCTCCAGACAAAACTTTAAGAATATCACTTTAGTAAAAAAAATATACGAAAACGTTCGCTCTTAGATGCTAATTTCGCTTGTTGCTCTTGATTCGGTCTTGATTTCTCAATATTTAATTTACTTCGCGATCAGCTCGCGATCTTATCGAGATAAACAGACCGCCTTTGCTATTACTCAGTACTCTACACGTGGGAAACTTAAACTGTGTAATTCTCGGTAATAATAACTCTTTGGCCACCCAATGGTTTATTGCGGTTCTCGCATAAGAAGGCCTTGATTACCTCTAAATGTTGCCTCCATCCATTCCTTCCTACCAGCACACAGAAACTAATTGTTTAATTCTATCCCGTACTTCTATATTCACAACTCCACTTATCAGCAATGCTAATAAACTTCATTGTATCACCCGATAACCACCTGTCCTTCATGCTTCCACCTAGTTTCTTCATTATGCTCCTAGTGAATCCTGGTCTGTCACACTGATATTTTGTATATTTTAAGAGAAAGTGTTAACGGGTATCCATTAATTCCCAAATTACACAGCTGGCCGCTCCGTGAAACCGTATTTCCCATTTATTTCTCTATGTTCCAGAGACCTAGAGCCCTAAACTGAACAGCTGCGTCCCCTGAAAAGTGCCATCCATGTAGTCCTCAAATGCTGGTTTCTCCTTATCACACAAGCCACCC
This sequence comes from Pictodentalium vernedei, assembly GCA_031216915.1. Classification (NCBI taxonomy): domain Eukaryota; kingdom Metazoa; phylum Mollusca; class Scaphopoda; order Dentaliida; family Dentaliidae; genus Pictodentalium; species Pictodentalium vernedei. The sequence goes on along the minus strand of CM062296.1, from coordinate 434,285,221 downwards.
AAAGACCTTTTTACTCTGACTTCAATTTCGGTAACAATCTTCTACGATTCTCGCTCTGGCGAATGTTTTAACTTGGGATGTGCCTCCGGAAAGCATGAGAAAATGGTTTAGCAAATCTTCCACAAAATTAGCAAGGCTACTAGATGCTTCACCGATGACCTATTGTGACCTTTGTGTACAGATAAAATGAGCATCTTATTTACTTATTATCTTGAGGTGCTTTCAATACGAGAAATGTTTCTTATTCTTTCAGTATGGTTCTTATTCGTATTGAAGCAAACCATAATTCATTCATATTACTTGTTCTTTTTGCAAATTGCTGGATAGTGACTAATGGTAACAAACTCAAAATTGTACATCAAATTGAGAAGCAATGTTTGACTGACTCTCATTAAATTCACTCGCCTTTAGGGCTGCACGATATTCAAAACTGAATACCGGTATCGGTATTCAAAAAAATACCGCGGTATACCGGTATATCGACAACTGTTCAGAAAAATGAACATAAGTACCACAATCGAGGCTAAAGGCACCACAGTCGTAACGAATTAGCATGCCTTGATGACGCGGTTCGAAAAACCTTTACCCAAGGCAGACATTATCAAAATTTATTATTTAAAAAAAATGTTAATCAGATTTTCCAAAAAAAGTCTACGAAACAATATCATGTGACCCCTCATTGGAACGAGCTCAACGAGCTCGTTCCAATGAGGGGTCACATGATATAGTTTTGTTGAAATTTTTTAACATTATTTTTTCAACTGCTGAAATTGTATATTACGTGAGCACATGCTGACGTTACCTTGGGTAAAGCAATAATATTATTCATTCGGGGCTACAGTTAAAAAACTTAAAGACTCTTGAAAATTAAATTGTGGGTAAATAAATAATGACGATAAACCGATATTTTTGTAATTACACCGGTATTCAATTGATATTGGTTTGAATACCGGTATATATCGGTTTATCGATATACCGTGCAGCCCTACTCGCCTTACAGCGTGATACCAAGAGTACAAAGAAAGGAAGGAATTTTGTACACTGTCGGAGTGTGTCATGAACGTGGTGGTCGTCTTCCTCAACTACATGAAAAACATCCAATAACCATAGCACGCGGCAGGTATAAAATGGTGAAAGCGAAAACAAATATGCCACGGAAGGTCCATTGCATGATCTAGGTTTTTTTGTACATTTACATCAGTGCAAGTATTGAAGACGTTAAGACGTCAATTCAGATGATGATATATCTCAATCTATGTTTTCTCTGAATGGAATAGTCTTGTTGAAAGCTCGCTATCTTAACCTTGTCCATATCTTAACCTTTTCCCCTTTACCTCCTTTCAATCACCTAAATAACACAAATATGAACATTAAATAAGATAAAAATACTGTACTAAATTGCAAATATCTATAACACAGATATAAATAATATGAACTTGAGAAACAGAATTTACTATGAAAAGTAAATTCGAGTGCGTGTGGGAATGGTGAAAGCATTGGAACTAAACTATATAAAAAAGATGATTTATGGAGACTTATTTTCCTCAGTGAAATATCTTTGAAGAAAATCAGAAATGATTTCCAGAAGCGATTTCCAGCATTTCTGATAAATGAACTTCACTATAGGTGACCTCAGTGACCTTAATCCATATTTTGAACCTCCAGTAATTTTCGACTCGTTCAGTGTTCATCCCGGGACCATATGTCATACTTGGAATATGAGAATAACTCACTATCAAAAGGTTTGGCTCCGCCCACATGTTTTGAGTGTAGAAATACACGTATGAACTTTAGAAATGCATTAGGGGATCATAAAATGCGATTTCCATCAATTCTGAAAAATGCTCACAACGACCTATGACCTATGTGTGAGATCTTGATGACCTTGTCCCATATATTGAACCTCCATTGAGTTATGACTGATTTGGGGTCCACAGGTCATGCCATGCGTCAGGTATGAACGTGAACCACATTCAAAATTATTTACTCTGACCACTTTTTTGAGTGACGAAATACACCCCGCTCACTTTTGAGTGCAGCAATTCTGAAAAATGCACTCAATGACCCTAAGTGACCTCAGTGACCTTGATCCGCATTTTGAACCTCCATTGAGTTTCGACTCCGTGGGTGTTGGTTCCAGGTCCATACGTCATACCATGCTGAGATATGAGCGTGACCCACTTTCAAAACACCCCCAGGGGCACACCCAATTCCCCAAAAGCCTTAAAAGCATAGATGGCCGAGGACTAGTGACTGTATATCAGCATGCCAAAAGCAGTGAGATCTGGTGAGATAGGAAGATTCGTATTCGTGTTATCGTGCGGACAAGGAAAGGATCGAAAGACAGAATTAAAGTTTAATACCGGGAACTGGAATTTCACAGATCCGCTGCTCCAGGTTCTGAAAGCCAGTCACGATACCCAGAAAAATCATAGACCATGGTATCAAAGATTGCGTGCTATAGTTTATGAGATTTCGGCAAATATCATTTTCTTCCGAGGCCTCCATCGTCGTTGGAGCTGTGGTTTAATCTCGCGAACCGGAATTTCCAGGTTACCGGTTCTGAAAATGAGTGCTAAGGCCGGGAAATTCATAGATTAGAATCGGAATCAAAGGTTGCGGAACCTGGAGGAAGGATCAAGGGGGTTGAGATAAATTAGGTGCGCTTGCCGTAGCCTTTTGGTTGTGCCCACGGCTGTTTGTGAAAAGCCGTAAGTGATTTACCGTTTCTTTCGTTTTATTGGGGTTTAACGGCACTTTCGACTTTCCTGTCGGCAGTGAAGAGCGTAGGAAGCCGGAATACCCGAAGGGAACCACCGAAAAGCGGCGAGCAACTGTCAGACTCTCCAACTTACTAACTCAGCACAAAGTTAGCAGCGGTCAAAGGCAAGTGTAGCATCGACGTGCTGTTTGCCTTAGTACACCGCGCCACCGTGCCCCCGCCCCCCCCCCCCCCCCCACCCACACACATTTTCCGGAATAAAGTGCTTTGCCCAAGGACTCAACGCAGGTCAAGAACGAATCGTCGACCTTTCGATTTAACCCTTTACCTAACGTAACGGCCAAAACCGGCCAGCGCTATTCACAAAAATCACCATTCAATTTTCATTTTTTTTCCTTTTTGTTTCAAAACCATAGCTTATGACCCCTCATTGGAACGAGCTCGTTGAGCTCGTTCCAATGAGGGTTCATAAGCTATGGTTTTGCCGCAAAAAGTAAAAACAAAATAGTTATTCAAGAATTGTTTTTGCAAGTGTCTTCTGCTTTTCGTGTTAGGTAAAGGGTTAAAATCCATTGCTCTAATCATAGAGTCATTCCGCTCCCTCGTTGATTTTCTATCAATGGGTTAATAAATATGGTGATACCATAAAACAACTGCGCTGGATGTACTTCGATTTTGAAAGCGGTAGAGTTATATATGTCTAAGTAATTTATGTTATTGTATACGCGATGAAATGTTCATTAAATACCGGTACTGGATCTCATTATATTTATTCGATCGTCTAATCGAGGTCTTAATACCTAGTGGACACCCTTTCACATTTTCTCCACGCTTCGTGATCCGAATAAAAACTGGGTAGCTGCGTTTTTAAACAACTTCATTAACTGCCTCATTTATATCACAAGTGTCACACATTTAGAAAATTATGAACTTTACCAATTATATTTTGTTAAACGAAACATGATTCTTTTTATATAAGACCACTGAAGTTTACCAGGTTTGCATGTGCCTTAAAGATGTGTCTCAGGAATCCATGGGTTATTTTACATTTTCAACCTGTTACGCATGGTCTTTTGTAAATTGGGTGATCCGTGATATCACATACAACACAATAGACAACCAAATGTTAAGGAGGCTCAGCTCTAATCTAATCCAACAGCCCCCATAGGTCTGTTAGTTTAGATTATTACTAAATCTTCTCAGAAATACAAAATTGATATCCCACCCCATCGCTATTGGCAACAGCACACGTAAAATAAGCTAGAAACGAATATTCGAGAGTTTCTCCGTTACAGTTCTCGGAAAGTAGTCTTTTCCACTTTGTGCACTACTGAGAAAAGGGACGAGCTACACCCCTTGTCCCCAAACCTCTGGGTAAAGGGTAGATCCCCCTCGCGCCCCACTTCTGACGTCCGTGAATAATTTCCAGAAGAGGAGTTTGCTTAGGCTGTAATAACTTGTCCCCCAATACTTTTTGCATGTAATTTGGGCAAATAAAATATGTTTAAACTAAAGTAATAAAAAAAGAAAATTGTTATTTATTCAAGAATTTTGTGTGGCAACTGTCGTGTTCTATTCGTTTTATACAAAGGGTTAACCCTTTCCCTAACGAATCGACAGCAACCAAACGCGTAATTTTCAAATTTAGAAGTTGAAAAAAATACATTTTTCAAAACGTTTCAACAAAACCATATCAGGTGACCCCCTCATTGGAACGAAATCGGAACGAGATCATCGATCTCGTTCCAATGAGGGGTCACATAATTATGGTTTTGTTGATTTGTTGAAAATTTTTGATAAAAACAGTAGTTAAAATAATAAATTTTTGATACCCTGTGCGTTGGGTGAATGGTTAAATATTAATAATGAAAGTGTCAATGACACTGTAGCTCAACTGGACAAACTTGAACTTGGTATTTATAAATGAAATGGTAAAATTGAAGATCGTTGGTACCAATGTTATTTGGTGAAATTTCAACATAACAGCATTGTGTGTGCACAATGTCAGAGTAACCCATGCATTTTTAAATGTAAACTGTAAGACTGGCTAAAGGAAGAATGTTGATGCACAAATGCAGTATGTTCAGAGGTTATTGTAAATGGCAACTTTTTTCACAGAAATGATCGCTAATCAATAGCTCTTATCTAAAGGTCTTGCCTAATGAGCATACCAAGTTCAAAAACAATCCTATGATAAATGTGGCATGTAGGCCATGTCAAAGAATGTTGATGCACAAATGCAATAAATTCAAAGATTGATGCTAACAGCAACAGTTTTTGATGGAAATGAAAAGAAAATCAATAGCTCCTATCTTTGTCACCCTGCATAAGCATACAAAATTTCAAAACAACCAGATAATGAATGTGCCCTCTGAGGCATGTCAAAGGAAGATGTTAATGCACAAATGCACTAAGTAGAAGGTCATTGCTTGTGGCAATTATGGAAATTCATAAACATAACCTGCAGAGAGTGCAAAAGGGATAAGTTGATGCACAAATGCAGTAAGTTCAAAGGGTGGTGATAACGACAATAATTTTTTATGGAAATGAAAAAAAGCAATAGCTCACATCTAGAGGTCACCCCGAACACACATACCAAGTTACAAGGTGATCCGATCATAAATGTGCCCTGAATGGTGTGTTAAAGGGGGAAAATTTGAGGTCTGACTAAACTAAGTTCAAAGATCAGCGGCAACATTTTTTGACAAAAATGGAAGAAAATCGACAGCTCCCATATAGATGTCACCCCCACACAAGCACACCAAGTTTGCAAGCGATCCAATCATAAATGTGCTCTGCAGGGTGTGTCAAAGGAAAATATTGATACTTAACTGCACTAAGTTTTTACTAAGTTCATCGAAGGACATTGCCAGTGGTAACATTTTTTGACAGAAATGGAAGAAAATCAATAGCTCCCATCTAGAGGTAACCCCAAACAAGCATACAAAGTTTCAAACCGATCTGATCATAAATGTGCCCTGTAGGGCAAGCCAAAGGAATATATTGCTGCCTGACTAAACTAAGTTCAAAGATCGTTGCCAGCGGCAACATTTTTTGACAGACGGAAATGAAAGAAACTCGATAGCTCCCATCTAGAAGTCACCCCAAGCAAGCATGTCAGGTTTCAGAACAATCCAATCATAAATGTGCCCTGTAGGGTGTTCCAAAGGGAAATATTGAGGTCTGACTAAACTAACTTCTAAGAACGTTGGCCGCGGCAACATTTTTTGATGGAAATGGAAAAAAATCGACAGCTCCCAACTAGAGTTCTCCCCAAACAAGCATGACAGGTTTCAAAGCAATCCGATCATAAATAAACCCTGTAGGGTGTGCCAAAGGGAAATATTGAGGTCTGACTAAACTAAGTTCTAAAAACGCTGGCCGTGGCAACATTTTTTGACGGAAATGGAAAAACGATCGATAGCTCCCATCTAGAGGTCACCACAAACAAGCATGCCAGGTTTCAAAGCAATCCGATCATAAATGTCCCCTATAGGGTGTGCCAAAGGGAAATATTGAGGTCTGACTAAACTAAGTTCTAAGAAAGTTGGCCGCGGCAACATGTTTTGATGGAAATGGAAAAAAAATCGATAGCTCCCATCTAGAGTTCTCCCCAAACAAGTATGACAGGTTTCAAAGCAATCCAATCATAAATGTGCCCTGTAGGGTGTGCCAAAGGGAAATATTGAGGTGTGACTACACCAAGTTCTACGGCAACATTTTTTGACGGAAATTGAAGAAAATTGATAGCTCCCATCTAGAGGTCACCCCAAACAAGCATACCAAGTTTAAAAGTGATCAGATCATCAATGCGACCTGCGAGGTGTGCCAAAGGAAATTGTGGACGTACGTACGTACGCCGACGGACGAGAAGTGATGGCAATAGCTCAGCTTAACTTTTTCAAGTTGGACTAATAAATAAATATTGATTAAAAATAACCTAAATGGGTAATTTTTATTCGTCTATAGATCACATGAGGAGCTGAGGGTGTTGGTGTGGTAAAATATAGAATCTGTAGGCAACCTGCAAGCCCACCGCCACCCCGCCCCCGCCGTTCCGTCACCATAGTTCCAAGCGCAACTGACAACAGAAACGAAAGAAGTTACACTGTGACAGTAACCAAACTAATAGGTGTGCACTTAGGAAGAGAAGACGCAATGTGTTCTTACAACCACCATTGCAATAAAGTTGCTTCATGTAATAAGTATTACAATAGCGGTTGCAATTGCATGTCTTAATGTAATAAACTTAACTTTATTGCAACAGGGGTTGCGTTTGCATGCCTTAATGTTATAAACTTGACTTTATTGCACTGAGGGTCGCAATTGCATGCCTTAATGCAATAAACTGAACTTGATTACAAAACGTGTTGGAATTGCATGTCTGAATGTAATAAGTAGTATGTATGCGAGAATCATGCCCTATCGTCCGGACCCCCCCCCCCAACCCCGGGACACTGACCCCGGGGTCAAGATCCCCGACCCCCGACCCCAGCGCCCAAAGCCATTAGGCCTCCCCTCTCCCTCCTTCCCTCCTAGGTCTAGGCTATTTTAGGTGCCCCAATCCCCCTTCCCGCCCTGTATGTACCCTATTGTTAGGCTATCCCTCCCCAAAGCCCATTTTAGGGTCTGCCTCTCCAAAGGGACCCAGGCTATGTATAGCCCATTTAGGCTTCCCCACATTGTTTTGGCTTTCCCTGTATGTGGCTCCCTCCTCCCCAAAACCTACTCCCTCCCCACCAAAGTCATGGCCTGTTCCTCCCCTTCCCAAGGCTAGCCCAAAAGTTGGGGGACTTCCAAACTGAGGCGTCCAATGAGTACTAACAAATAGTTCCCCCCTCCCCTTCCTCCACGTAAATTTCGAGCTCTTTTGGTGTATCTAAGGTAAATGTTGTCAAGGACATGAACATGTAACTACAAACTAAAAGATTAATTTGAAGACTACCTGGTTTGTTTAGACCTTTCATAAAGGAATTAAGATAGAGAACACCTGATCTTTGTCTATGCATAGATAAAAGTGATTAAGATAGAGGGAATCTTTGTTTATAAGAAGATATGATAGTGTAACGTTGTATAGTTATGCAAATAGATAAGGGGCAACTGGTATGTTTGATTATGTCATAGATAAAGGTATTATGATAAAGGTCTCCTTGCCTAGAGATGTTAATTAACGCCAGTGTTGTGAAGACCAAAAGAACTCATATTTTTCACATAAAATCACTCAAAATCCCTCAATAATGAGCGTGTTGTAAAATTATCTCACGTGGGCGTTCTCTGATTGGTCAAACAGTTATCCAATCAGATCGTGCCATGCAGTATTTTCCATGTGACCAATAGATAAGCGTGTTGTAGTAAACTACTATATCATGCTCAACTCATAGGTCCAAGGATGTCCTCTCCGGGTAATTTACTTTCCATATATGTTGCTTGCACCTTCTGAACTTTTGCCTGAAATGTGGGCACATTATTCTGTATGCATTTGCGATTATAGTGTTTATTCCGTCAGATTCCACTTCTGAATATTCGCTTTCAGGGATTGTATCGCTATCGTCTGACTGAATATTCACTCTCCTGAGAATCAGACAAGATGTCATCATCTTCTTTTGACTGAATACCTTCACCTTGCATCCCAAACCTCTCGAGACAATAACCATGTTCGTGTCTTTCAGCATTTTTCATCCATTGGTTACTACGCAAAGCTAATATATTTAGGTTTACATTGTCATCTGCTGTTGTTCTCGATTGGTCATCTGGAGAATATTCTAGATTCCATTTGCTAACTTTGTTGAAGGTTGTATTTAATGAGGATTTTTTTTCCTGACCATTATAATGGTTTCTCTCATGATTCTTCAGGTTGTATTTTCGACTAAATGTCTTTGAGCAGTAAACACAACATAAACTAGGTATTTGATGAACAGTTCTTTTATGTCGAAGTAAATTTCTTTCAAAGCCGAAAAACTTCCCACTCACATCGCAGGCATGACCTTGTTCCATGGTTATTCAGATACAAATGGAAAAAAAACAAGGAGTTCTCACACATATATACCAATAATTCATTTTCTCTAACCCAGCTACACCCCAATGTTTTATACCACCGCGAACCATATGATCTAATTACATCCAATTTCGTATTCCTACACCTTCATATTAGCTCCTTCATATTAGCTCCTTTAGCTCCTTCATATTAGCTCCTTCACATTAGCCCCTTTAGCTCCTTCATATTAGCTCCTTTAGCTCCTTCATATTAGCTCCTTTAGCTCCTTCATATTAGCTCCTTCATATTAGCTCATTTAGCTCCTTCATATTAGCTCCTTTAGCTCCTTCATATTAGCTCCTTTAGCTCCTTCATATTAGCTCCTTTAGCTCCCTCATATTAGCTACTTTAGCTCCTTTAGCTCCTTCATATTAGCTCCTTCATATTATCTCCTTTAGCTCCGCCATATTAGCTCCTTTGGCTCCTTCATATTGGCTTCTGTAGCTCCTTTAGATCCTTCATATTAGCTCTTTAGCTCCTTCATATTAGCTCCTTTAGCTCCTTCATATTAGCTCCTTCATATTAGCTCATTTAGCTCCTTCATATTAGCTCCTTTAGCTCCTTCATATTAGCTCCTTTAGCTCCTTCATATTAGCTCCTTTAGCTCCCTCATATTAGCTCCTTTAGCTCCTTCATATTAGCTCCTTCATATTATCTCCATTATCTCCGTCATATTAGCTCCTTTGGCTCCTTCATATTGGCTTCTGTAGCTCCTTTAGATCCTTCATATTAGCTTTTTAGCTCCTTCATATTAGCTCCTTTAGCTCCTTCATATTAGCCCCTTTAGCTCCTTCGGCTCCTTTACATTAGCTCTTTTAGCTCCTTTAGCTTTAAAGAAGCTAATATGAAGGAGCTAAAGGAGCTAATATGAAGGCGCTAAAGCAGCAAACGAGCTAAACGAGCTAATATGAAGGAGCTAATATGAAGGAGCTAAAGGAGCTAATATGAAGGAGCTAAAGGAGCTAAACTGAAGGAGCTAAAGGAGCTAATATTAGGGAGCGTTTTGAAGGACTGAGAGTGATTTTTATTAAGAATATACCCCCCCCACCCCCCGGGCTAAGTGGGCATTTTTTTGGAGCGCGGGGGGGGGGGCTCCAAAATCCGTTTTGAGGGATTTAGAGTGATTTTATGTGAAAAATATGAATTCTTTTAGTCTTCACAACACTGGCGTTAATTAACATCTCTGGGCAAGGCAATTAACGCCGATTGCCTACATAGGGGCACGATGACGTTGTGTATTAAAGCGTACTGCACGTCGAAGGTGCGCATGTCTTCAACCAATCTAACCCTGCCTGTGCGGCGGTGCAAAGTTCAGAGTTACGATGTTGGAGAGCGGACAGCGGCTCGTCGTTGCTCAGTGGTTCTGCCCGGGTACTCTGGCTTCCTTCACCCGTAAAACTGTCACCGACATGATAGGACCCTGGCTGTTAATGTGTCGTTAAATCCTAATAAAAAATTATATTAACATCTCTCTTCAAAGCTGTGTACCTATTGAATCACTTTTAGAAGCCTGGGTTGTACTCCTCGTGAGCATCCACTCACTTTGTTTTTATTTCAACAGCAACTAATATTATTTCCCCAAATGCAACAGTATGGTTATTGAAATCTTTAAAGTAGTCACTCAACTTTATTAGATTGAGGCACACAGTTACACTTCCTGTGAAATAAAATAAACATTGTTTGTGAAGAAATTGTATTTTTAATTTGGACTCTATTTCGCTCTTTACCGGTCATGGTAAATCGCTATTAACCGTATACCGAAGGAATCATTGCCGTTAGTTTCATTCATTCTCTATAACATTGCTTTATGTAATAATTATTACAATATGGGTTGCAAATGCATGCCTTCATGTGATATCCTTACCGTTATTACAGTGCAATTACATGCCTTAATGTAATAAAATTAACCCTTTACCTAACATGAAAAGCAGCTGACACTTGTAAACAAAATTCTTGAATAACTAATTTTTTCATTTTTGTCTCAAAAACATAGGTTATGACCCCTCATTGAAACGAGCTCGAAGAGCTCGTTCCAAAGGTGGGTCATAACCTATGTTTTTGAGACATAATATGAAAATATAATGAAAATTAATTGGCGATTTTTGAGAATAGCGCTGGCCGGTTTTGGTCGTTACGTTGAGTAAAGGGTTAACTGTATTTACAATAGGGCATGCGATTGCATGTCAGTAGTATGTCTTGTATGTTTGAGGTACAGGTTGGATGATAACTCTGTATACAGATTATCGGAAATCAAGCAGTCTGATTGGTTATAAATGATCTGGATAAATGAAACAACAAGAGTACTTGGAATAGGGTCAGTACTAACAAGAATAGACGAGAAATTGCTAAATATAGTAATAATAAGATAAACTGTTCCAACAGTTTAAACTGTTCTACGCTACTGGAGTATACTCTAGAACAAAGGAACATGCCTAGGTAGACGAAAACTTTTGCATATATAGATAGAAGCAGAGAATTCTGAAAGAATTCGAAATAGTAAAAGCTGGGATAGATTTTGGTGATTTGGAGGGATTGTCGGGTTGTTTGTAGTAATTAGATTTACTCTTCTACAATCGAACACACCCTCAAAACGTACCCCGTCCTATTGCAGAAAAATTGGGTAACATAGCAACCACGTGTTACCATAGAAACCAAGTTGGCGGCCTCCAGTATACAAAAATGGACGACGGAAACACGTATCACCCTAACAACAAGCGCTGCGCATGCGCACTCACACCACGTATCACTGTGGAGATGACGTCACAACATGGCCGCTTACGCGGGTTACCATGACAACACAACATGGCGCCACTAAGTCACGTGACATGACGTCACTTCCGAGGTCATCCACCGAGGTCATCCAACCTGTACCTCAAACATACGAGACATACTGCTCATGTCTTAAATTATTCAACCTAATTCTTGTTTGACATTATATTAATTGATAGAAAATACTAAAATGCAGTGTCCGGCTGTAGCCCCCCCCCCCCCCCCCCCCCACCTCATGCGCCAATTTGACGATTATTTATTATTTATTATTATTTTTCTTTCGGGGGGCGGGGGATTCTAAAATGTGTTTTGAAGGATTGAGAGTAATTTTTATTAATAATATATTCTCGCCCCCTGGGGCTATGTGGGCATTTTGTATTTGTCCCTAAATGTATTGTGAAGGGTTTAGAATGATTTGACGATAGCATCAAGAAAAACCCTTCACAGAATCCACAACCAATTCCACCATCGGTAGGGGGGATTGGGCGATTTAGTGTTCTGGCTCTAGAATATGTTTTTGAAGTATTTAGAGTGATGTTATACAAGAAATAACGTGAAATCTTTACATAAATCACTTTAATTAGGTCGCTCATTGTAATACATTTGACTTCATTACACTAAGCGATGCAATTACATGTCTTATTGTAACAAAGGTGCGTTAATTTCATTTCGCCAAGCAAACGCGTGTCTTATTGTAATAGTTATTACAAACCCCAGTAAATAAATAAATAAATAAATATAAATAAATTTGACTTCGCAAATTCGAAAAGTATTGAACAGGCAGTGACCAATCTGATCAGTTTTTGACTCCGCAGTCTTAGGAAACTCATATGTGCGATAACGGTAGATGGTTTTGCTTTGATTTTTCGAGGGGGGGGGGGGGATTTGTTTTTTTGTCTTTTGGGTTTTTTCGGTTTTTTTTTTTTTTTTTTTTTTTTTGGTCTGCCATTAATTGTTCATCTTGCTTAATGGCATATCCATCCAGAGCTTCACTCAAAGTTCATTTTATTTTTATTTTATTTCTCATTTTTCTTCGGAAACATTGTTGAGGACTCTTCATTGGAACGAACTCGTCGAGCTTGTTCCAATGATGTTTTCGCCTCCATGTTTTAGAGGCGAAAAATAATAATTTTTGGTTACAAGAAATTCTGTGCTGAAAGTGTCGTGCTTTGTCAATGGATAACACACGTTCCGTTACACTCCATTACGGCGAACGTTTCCAGGAACGAGATTGCATGATAACTTGCCGCTGAAATAAAAAGAAAAGAAGCAAATACAAAGATTGAGAAATTATGGTGTGGTTTGTCATTTTTCTAGACTGGAAAGATAGAGCTGTGTGATATAGCTGTGTGCAATCTTTCTTGTTTGTAGAAGCTGGGAACAAAGAGTGCTTTCTAAAAATCATTACATTTGTTCCTCAGACACTCCCTAATTCTTCTCCGATTCCATTGGTTTCGGTAACCACACGTCCAAAAATTTGAGTTTGGGCGTCTGTGGAAATGTTACATCGTTTAAATTACCCCTTTCTTAACCCTTTGAACTCAGTGCTATCTTCCATGCCAGTTGGATGGCAGCAATTAGAAGAGTCTATATTCATTATTTGGGGTAGACCAATCAATATTTTCAACGTGCAGCCTCGAGGCTGCACGTTGAAAATATTGATTGGTCAACCCCCACACATTTACTGAACAGCCATCCTACTTAATGACGTTATAACGTATCATGTTCCTGACCGGGAAAACGGCCCCTAGGGTTCAAAGGGTTTTAAATAAAGACAGAGATAGCATTTGTGCCTAACGTTCACCCCTGTACAATACATTTTGTAGAAAAAGATAGAAAATGTGTTGACTTACTTCAATGGCCTTCACGTACTGAAGTCTCCATGGAACTTTTTGTTTTTGGCAGTGTTATTTCTATCACAAAATGGGTGATATTTGGTAATGCTGGGTTGGTTCACAGGTTGGTGGTGAAAAACAAATCAATTACTGCAAAAACTCAGCGAGAATCAAGCGTCATATTGCAGAAATCAACGGCTGTTAATATTTTCAAGGTTGACTTTATCTCTCTTTACTAATTATTGGTTCTTTAATTAAGAATACTGAAAGCATGTACTCATTAGACTATGCACTTTCCCGCCTCGCATACTAAGTAATAGAAATGAAATATATCAATTAATCGATAATTAGATTTTTAAGGCCTATGGAAAAATATAGTCTGAAAGATATTTATTATTTATTGGTGTTTAAGGTCACATACTTATGCACAATGGCTAATCATGACCGTGACAGTTGTACGGATGGAGGAAGCCGGGGTACCCAGAGAGAACCACCGGGCAACGACGAGCAGCTGCCAGCTCCCCAACATCGTAACCCCGCACTGCAGCACAGGCAGGGTTAGATTGGTTGAAGACATGCGCACCATCGACGTACAGTACGCCTTAGTACACGGCGTCGTCGTGCCCCCATCTGGACAATCAGAGTTAAGTGCCTTTCCCAAGGACACAACGCGGGAGTCCAAATGTCTGAAAGATAAGAACGGCATTTAACATCTTCCCCACTGAACGGATCAGTTCAAACGTGGCGTAAAATCGATAATTTGTGCGAGACAGCTGCTTGTTCGCTATTCGCAATGCAACTCTCACCGGTCGCATCCAATCTGTGAATGGGGCTAGATGTACTATACTAAACAAAGATATCAACTGTAGAATAAATGTTGCAACTTTACTTTGGTTATGAGACCAGGGCAGTGGTATTCTACAGTTCATTGACAGATGTATCACAAAGTGACGAGAGTGGCTCAAGTATATTTTCCGCTGCTTTGTTTGGAAAAAAGGACCGAGTCTTCCAAAAGTTTTTGTATTTGTTATTTGGAAAATCCAACTTAGTTGTAACTTAATTTTTGTCTGGACCGGTGGCTGACACATCCCATGCTAAAACAAGGTGGTTCTAGTCAGAATGGCTCCAGCTAAACACCGCACATCGATAGTATTGGATCCAGACCCTCGTTAGATATATATACTACTCAAAGTTTGCTAAGCACCAAGTATATCCAACTACCTGTTTTACGTTTTAGTTGAAATATTGTTATGAAAAGTGTATATATTTTATATTTAATTATATCTTTAATGATTTAAGCACAGAAATTGAGATTTTGTTGGTGTTTGATATTATTTTTTAGCTTTTGAATACGATAACCATGGAAAATGGATATTATTGGTAAAAGAGGAAATTTTTCAAATTTGCCAAAAAGTTGACGGAGCGAACTGATATGGGTCCAATATCGAGTATGAATCCCATTATTGTTAAATACAGCTTGACAACGCCTTCTCATGCTCCCAATCAGGTTCCAGATAGTCCTTTGTGGGATGTTGTTCCATTCTTGGACCAGCATGGCACCAAGTTCCTGGACACTTCTTGATTGGACTGGACGGACTGATATTGCCAGCTGCACTCATTCCAGACATGTTCCATTGGATTGAGGTCAGGAGATCTTGCTGGCCAGTCCATACGCTCAATCCCCTCCCTCTGTCGGTACTCCCGGACAGCATGGGAAAATTGAGGACGGGCATTATCGTCCATCAGAATGAATCTATCACCCACTACACCTGCATACAATCAATTCTTTTATTTACAGTATACAAAAATACAGACACAAAGATATACAATTTACAAACAAATTATTGTATACTACAGGGCGTGCCATAGCCTATTTGACTGTCTTCCTGACACTCCCTATTGGACATGTACATAAAGAAAAAAGAAAATTGGCGGCATTTTAAACTCACTTCTGCTTTTCAAACTCAATTATACTTGCTCACTTATACTTGGCAGCATTATGGACACTTAAAAATCTAAGAGGCTACAAGTTTCGGATCCTAATAGGCGTTACTATTGGCTAGTCTGACGTGGGCATCCAGAATCTCATCAATATATCGCTGTGCAGTCAATGTACCACGGTCAAGGACACAGAGTTCTGTACGGCCATCTCAGCTGATGCCGCCACAGACCATTCTTGACCCTCCACCATAGCGGTCATGCTCAGAAATGTTGTCTACTCCATACCCATGAACGTCTATCTGTGTTGTCTAGGCAGTACCTTGACTCATCTGTAAAAACTTCAGGTTGTCAATCTTCTCTGGTCCATCCAACGTGACCCATGGCCCATTCATATCATGCCTGGCGGTGGTTCTGGAACAGCTGAATGCGAATACATGGTCTACTCGATTGGAGACCACCTTCGTGCAACCTTGTCACTGCGAAGCTGGGTTGCTGTGTCAAAGCGGCTCCAACGGGCCTGAATGATCAAAAACCGGTCTTCAGCTGCAGATGTTGTCCTGTCTCTTCCACCACCATGTCGTCTGACTGGTGTGTCATACTGCTGAAATCTTGCCCAGGCTCTGGTGATCACCGTATGGTGCATGCCAAGGGCTTCACCAATCTGACGATGGGTAGCTCCCTGTTCCACCATCCCTACAGCCCACCACATTTCTGCTTTAGACAAGTGTTTTCTTACATTTGCATTCGCCATATTCAACCATTAAATCACAAGAGTTTGTGTTGAAATGAAGACTGAATACCCTACACATCTCATGTACATGTAGACAGTGCACGAAAACATCATGGAAATCAAGGGGTACACGCTTTCCATGACAGTCCCGAAAAGTCTACCTGTCAAGAGAGCTAATGTAAACACTGGGGACCATCTCAATACATTCCTCAATCATATCCACCAAAAATATCGCAAATGTGTCACAAGAAAATTTCACAATGATGTGACAAATATGTGGTGCTAAGCAAACTTTGAGAAGTATATATATGCGTGCGTGCGTGCGTGCGCGCGCGCGCGCGCGCGCGCGCGCGCGTGCGTGCGTGCGTGCGTGCGTGCGTGCGTGCGTGCGTGCGTGCGTGCGTGCGTGCGTGCGTGCGTGCGTGCGTGCGTGCGTGCGTGCGTGCGTGCGTGCGTGCGTGCGTGCGTGCGTGCGTGCGTGCGTGCGTGCGTGCGTGCGTGCGTGCGTGCGTGCGTGCGTGCGTGCGTGCGTGCGTGGATGGGGGGATTTCTCCCTTACCCTGTTGATCCGCAACTACACACCTCGGTGTGATGTCAACATCCCTGACTTATATCGTCATGAAACTCGACTCTCGATAAAGTGGAAATTGTTAGACGCTGGGGAAAACACCTATGTGCTGTGACATCAGTGTAGAATAAAGCCAATTTTCCTCTTGGTACCTTTGATAAACGAAAACAACAGACAGCTCCAGGAGCTGTCTATTGTGTTCGTTTATTAAAAATAACAAAAGGAAACTTGGCTTTTTTATGGCAAGTTAATAACAAGCAACTGGCTCAAAGATAATCCGTCATCAAGAATATATAGACAGAACCACACAAGCGTTTGAATGGATTAATGTTTATCGCACGAGTTTGGTTGGGCGCAACAATACCACGAGAGACGAAGCCTCGAGTGGGATTCTGCGCCAAACCAAACGAGTGCGATAAACATTAACCCATTCAAACGCTTGTGCGGTTCTGTATTTATTACATACCTTCGCAAATTACTAAAACAGGCCTTTTACGGTAATACTAAGTGAGAATTAACCTATCCTTCTGAGGCATAAAGGAAATAAAATAAGACAAAAATCCAAATTATTCTTCACAAGCAGGAGACTAGTCTTATTGCTATTTCGTACGCTGATTGAACTTTCATTCATAGTTTCACTTGCAAATTGTAATGCGCCACCACTTCGATCGATGAAACACTATTCATCTGCAATACAGTTTACGGTTTACCGTCTTTTTATGCCTCAATTGTACAGCGTGAATTCTGAACGGTTGATGTGATCCCCACCAAAAAAGTTACCACACATTCACAAGAAACAATAGGTGTAAATTCGGAAAATCCATCAATAAGAAATTATAAAAAAAGCTCACATGTTTATCTGACTTCCAAATTCCATGCGTCTGTTGTTACTCCCCCAATACGCGACTGATTGACACACATGTTAAGATTTTAGTCAAGATTACAATAGCCATTGTCAATTCATCCCACGTAAATTAAATTTATATCCTTATTGTCCAAGAGAAATGATAGTATTGTCCACTATGCCTGCACAAAATTTATTAAAGTTCGTGTTATAGCCTTTAACAGGGGTACAGAATCCATACGAATTCAAGTGAATATCGACAGGCAATTTGTTTTGGTGACCTAGAAACTTGCTCACGCAACGTCATTCATTCGAAATGACGCCACTCATAGTCATATTCTGTCTACATTGTTCTTTAGTTTGAACTGCATTTCAGTCATTTCCATGTCATACTTTAACCCATCGGGTTATTTAATCAATAGTCAGTCAGTATTGTTCACGTTAAGAAAATAAATTAGAAAGTTTCTTTTGATGGTCGGTCAGTGTATAGGACATGAGTTTCTTCAGAAACAATATAAACTCAGATACTATAGACCGCAAACATCCACTTTACAACATCAAAATAAATAACCCATTGCATCGAAACGGGCCCATGTGCTGTATCCCTAGAAGTATGACTGGTTCCATTCTTACATTAAAAAGTGCTAAAATCTGTATCCCACACGTGTGCAATAAAAGTTTATTTTTATCACACATTCTAGAATGTCGTGAACAAACCTTTATTTTAAATGGGTGTGTAATAAATATCAGTATTACACCGACCAACACTTAAGAGTCCAATTTGGCTCTTTGTTTAGCGAATGTGTTTTTAGAATAATTTGTAAGTTTTTATTCTTCTCGGGAAAAAATAAGCAAATCTAACCCCCTACACTTTTATATTAATGGAAAGGACATGATATGTATTATATGTCGCGATGCGCACATTGTTGCTGTAACGAACACAAAAACGTTACGAACACCAAAAGATGGTAAAATGTTGTTTTCTTATTTTTAAAAGGGATTTCAATAGAGAATAATCGTCAGACGTAAACATCCATTGGGATAAAAAAAAATCATAAAATGTAGCAGTGCAGCGTCTGTATTTTTATACTACGCCACAGGAAAATACAAATTCGCTAACATTTCGAAATTTCATTCTATATATGAAATTCCCATACTCTTACACTATAGTGTTACATTTAATGACAGCTCTTGGAAATTAAGGGGAGCTAACTTCCCCACAAATCTCTTCCACTGACGAAAATTGTCAGCCATGTTTACGACAAAAAGAGAAATAACATGCTAACATTTGTATAGTAGATAACTAAATGCAACAGTCGCTTGTTTAACCCTTTACCCAACGTAACGGCCAAAACCGGCCAGCGCTATTCTCAAAAATCGCCAATTAATTTTCAAAATATTTTCATTTTTTGTCTCAAAAACATAGGTTATGACCCCTCGTTGGAACGAGCTCGTCGAGCTCGTTCCAACGAGGGGTCATAACCTATGTTTTTGAGACAAAAAATTTAAAAAATTAGTTATTCAAGAATTTTTTTTGCAAGTGTCGTCTGCTTTTCATGTTAGGTAAAGGTTTAAGGGTTGTCTTGAAAGACTTTATTTTTGTTTCGTGTCCAGAATGTTGTTACCGCACCATGTGTGTAAAATCTGTTTTTACTTTAATGATAATTCCATCTTCTGTTTTCTTCAGCAATGCCACTGGGGCAAATGCCAGTCTTGGAGATAGATGGCAAGCCTTACCCACAGAGTCATTCACTAGCAAGACATTTGGCAAGGAAGAACGGTATATATTAGTGATATGTTCCAGATGTTTTATCTTTTAACTTTCTGCAAACAGATGGCAAATAACCAAATTATGGAGCTGCAAATGATTTCCTTTGCCCAACTAGGAATTTAACCAATTCATTCTTGTTTGACAGAGCTAAATGAGCTTATTGAGGTCTGTCAAACAAGACTGAATTGGTTAAATTCCTAGTTGCATTATGAGAAAAAAATGCAGCTTGAAATATTGATAATTTTACATCAGCGATCTGGGGTTAAATTGTGTTTATCGACGCCCAGAGGCAGTTTTGAGTTGGCGTTAGGGCCAAAAACACATTAGACGGGCTTTGCAAAATTATAAAACAGCTTGTGTTTGAAAACTTTGTTTTATTAGGAGGGAGAGTTGGGGGATAAAAAATGAGATCGAGGTTAATGTTGGTCTCCACTTCAGAGAAACCACGGCAAATCAGCGGAAGGCCCAATTATCATTATTATTACTGGAGGGGTGAAGACCATAATTTTGAAAATATTTCCGACAGAAACGTAGCAATGAAGTCAAAAACATAAAGCACTGCCGGTGGATGATTTTCGCCGAAATCCCAAGACTTTGACCCCTGCCACCCCCACATATTAATATTTGGCCTGTAATTGATAGTTTGCAAAAGTTTTATTCCGAACGGTCTCGTCTTACCACCCGAAAAATGTCTTGCCCAAAGCCGCAATGCAAACGATGTACATGTGTCCGAATCAAACCTACGACATTTCGACCTGAAGTCCAACGCGCTATTCGGTGAGCCACCTGGAGCTTTTGGCAGTCTGTGTGTATCGTGGTAATGTGCAGACGCCACTTAAGTTAGTTGTTTTCATTTCAACTAAATATACTAGTAGGGTAAACATGACGAGACCCGCGGACCACTCAGTCCCATACAAAACGGGTAATTCAAATGTCAGTTGAAGGTAATGAATAGGACAAACAGTTCTGCACGGCAGTTCACGGTGTCATCAATGGCTTTCGAACGAGAGCGTGGGAATTTTAATATCACGATTTATTTAATGATGAGGAATGTCATATCGTTACGCGTGTTGAAGCGTATCCACAATTTAACCCAAAGAATACCAAATAACCTGACTAAGAGCGTTTGTTAAACACTCTATCTAAAACGACAAACAGACCGCATTTGTAAAACAGTTTCTTCAATAACTGAATATTTCCATTCTTTTACTCAAATTCAAAGCTTATGACCTCTCATTGGAACGAGCTCGTTCCAACGAAGTGTCATAAACTATGCTTTCGAGACGAAATTTGTAAAATAATAGAATTTAAATGCAGATTTTTCTGAATAATTTTGGCTGTATATATAGGGAGCGCGGTAGCTCGGTGGTTACGGCATTGGACTTCAAACCGAAAGGTCCACCGTTCGATCCACGCCAGGGGCAACTGGGATGTGTCCTTGGGCAAGACACTTAATCCCGATTGCCTATGTGGGGCACTGTGGCGCTGTGTAAAAAGGCATACTGCTCGTCGATGGTGCACTTGCCTTCATCCAACGCTAACACTGCTTGTGCGGAGTTGATACGTTGAAGAGTCTGAGATTACTGATCGCTACTCGGTGGTTCTCTCCGGGTACTCCGGCTTTCTTCACCCATAAAACTGTCCGAAACGAGGTGACGTTGGGTGTAAAAAACTGTCATTAAATCCCAATAAATAGATTTCCATATTGTGTAGTGACTCGGTACTTGCGCCTTGTTGTCCAATAGAGACATTATAAGTTATTGTGATGAATTGACGGTAACATGGTCTGAGGTTTGCGGATCGGAGCTTATGTGCTTATACGCTCCAAGCCGCAAACCCCAGACCACCAACTCATCACAATAACGTATATGTTCCAATAAGACACTGCCCATAGACCAAAATCTACATCGTGAAATACGAGAGGCTTATTTACTAAACTTGTGATCGTTAAAAGCTGCCTTGATCAAGGCAACATTTAACGATCACAGGTTTAGTAAATAAACCTCTTGTGTATTCCACGCCGGTGTGACAGGAATGATAGTCCGTAGGAAAATTAGTCCCTCTGGACTATTATTCCGCGGAATTATAGTCCTAGGTCTAACATTTCTAGGAATAGTAGTCCGCCGGACTACTATTCCTAGAAATGTTAGACCTAGGACTATAATTCCGCGGAATAATAGTCCAGAGGGACTAACGTTCCTACGGACTATCATTCCTGTCACACCGGCACTGGATAAATAACCAATAAACCAGATACGCTCATTCCATCTTAGTTCAAATCGTAAATCGGTTTGTAATTTAAACTTCATTCGGAACACCGTCTGCTGCACGTGTGAAAAATCCATAAAAATGAAGCGGCTTGCTAGTCACTCCGTTGATGAAGCAATCACGAAACGGGCGACGTCATTTAAAATATTTCGCGTTGTGACGTCAGACGCTAACATTTGCTACTGGAGCCGTAAACATAAAAGAAACTACGCCAGCTCTCATCCAATCAGAGAGCGAGGATTTGTCTCTTATTGGAACATTATTGAATAAAACAGCCACCAATGCCCAAGGGAAAAATACTTTAACTCAATATAATTTTAATGCACTGAGTCGTTGCGTCAAAATTATAATCAGTGATTTTATTGTTTCAGTGTGATTGTTGTTCTACTGTAGTCAATATTCATGTTTGATTCACAGCAAGGCTACAATTTAACCATTTACCTAATGAATCGCCCGCATCCGCCCGCGTAATAAGCAAATTGAGCAGTTGAAAAAATTGAATTTTTCAAAATATTTCAACAAAACCATATCATGTGACCCCCTCAGTGGAACGAGCTCATTGAGCTCGTTCCAATGAGGGAACATATGATATGGTTTTGTTGAATTTTTTTGAAAAAATTAAAAAATTGATATTTAAAATAATAAATTTTGATATCGTCTACGTTGGGTAAAGGGTTGAAATATTTTGAAAAATTTAATTTTTTCAACTGCTCAATTTGCATATTACGCGGGCCGATGCGGGCGATTCGTTAGGTAAAGGGTTAAATTGTAGAGTAACACACTGTAAAGTAACTTCAAATTCAGAAGAAATATTTTCAGTTGTCATCTTTTCGCACTGGGAGCAACGCTCACATCGTTTCGGTTTGCAATAGCTGTTTTTAGGCAGGCAGGAATAGAAAAGGTGAAATCTCATGTAGTGACTACTGCATCATTAAACGACAGTCCCCGAAATGGAACCGTCACTGTTGCTGTTAATAACCGAGACTCTTGTATGTGAACAAATAAGAAGATAACCAAACAAAATGCCCGTACTTTTAATATTTTTGTGGTAGAGTTCAAGCCCAACGTCTTGAAATGACACTGAACTGTGAAAGGGGCATGTTTTCAACGAAACAGCTAAATCTCAGAAAGCATGTCCGACAAAATATCAGCTTTAGTTAGAAGTGGTTCAAATTTCAAAAGTTTGCTCAAACTTTCCAATGTCTCTGAAAGTTTATTGAGAAAAATAAATTAGAAAATCTGCAAAAGAATACGTTCAAAACCACCTCATTTTTCTCTTAAAATTATCGCTGACGACACTTCGTTGGAACCAGTTAGTCAAACTGTGACCGGGTTGCTGGTTACTACAGAAGAAAACATCCTGAAACCTTTAGGGGCTTTTCAGAATAATAAAATGTCTGAGTCGTTATTGCGTCCCTTCATCAGCGCAATTAGTCACAACCAATGTTTTAACTCCAAGAACGACCATAAAGGTTATATAAGCGGCAAATAAGAAATTATGGCCTAGCCCAATTTTTCTCGTAGCACTAGCTCTAGAGGTACTTTGGGATCTATGTAACCATCACAATACACACACTCTAAAGTCAGTTGGGTTAACAATTAACCCAAATCGACTGGCTTGAGTGAATATTAATCCAATCTACACTCTAAATAAGACGTTGTTGCCTGGTGCAAGATAGCCGTGTTGCCGCTCCGTTTTTACCTCTTCTCACGGCGTGAATTAAAAGGTATTGGCCCTTAAGGGCCTAATTGAGACTCAAGTTGGCCATTTTTACTGCAATAAAACAAGTACCCCAACATTCTGTCTCTGGATAAACTTGCGCGTTACATTCTTGGTGCCTTGACAGTTGTTTCTAGATAAGTCTTGGTTGCCTGTGTTTACAAAGGCGTCGCAGGGTGTGTACATCGTCAAGTAAGTAGTTGTTAACCCTCTGAGCGACGGTGGTAGCTTCCATGTCAGTTCAACAGTGAGTGACATATAATGCGACTGGCGGCGGTAACCGCAATCGTTGGCTCCCTACTTCACTCCACACATATTAATGTTTTGGAAACAAATGTGACGTATGCCCAACGTGACCAAAATGCTGAAAAATCTGTTTCTGAAGTAGAGTCGGGTTAAATTTCGATGAAACTGGAACAATTTCTGTGTTTCCGCCATCTTCTGAACTGACTCTCTCTCGACTAGTAATACGATTTACTGTACCCCACTTCCTCCCTGCCACAAATAAGGGGTGATCGTTTATTTCAGTCTATTTCTTGAGTTATGAACCCCAAAAAACAAAGGTCAAACTGTGCAGATGGGCATAGTCCATTTACACCATGTTTGGCCTTTGTTTTGGGGAGTTCATAACTCAAGAAATAGACAGAAACAAACGACCATTCCTTATAATTAAACTCGAGGGGCAATAAATTTAAACACTCTCTACTTTGCGAAATTAAAATAAAAACCAGGTCGCATTCATGTTTCCTAGTGATACCTGAATATAAAGGCATAGTTTTCTAAAATTATGTTTGAATTAACGATACATTTCACTGAAACATGTTCTTGTGTCATTACAATTTTTATTGACCAGTGAATTGCGTAAGTTAAAATGAACGTCATAGGCCACACACACACACAAAACGTGAGTCTCCCTTTCCACTTACACTGAATTAAATTTAATTCTGATTTTGACTATTTCCTGAGAAACGGAAACACACACAGTTTTCAAATGTAGAGTTCGATATAAACCCAGATGACATGAAGTTGATTGAACACTATTCAGGCTATCTAGAAATTGGAAAGTTTTGTTCGCGTGAGTTTCGTTTGTGGATTACTAGGACCGGCCATTGTTTACGTTTGATTTGGGTAAAACGATGAACGCAGACGATCATCTATTGCATATAAACAAATTGAATATGGAATAAAAACATGATAAGGATTTCAGTGTTTATTAAATTTTATTTTGAAAGGGTTTTTAATATGATGAGATAAATATTGATTACTTTTCTTGTTGAAACAATATGAGCGTGCAGGCCTCTTTTCTATTCCGATTATGCAACGTAATCTTTAAGACAGACATCGGGGGGGGGGGGGGGTTTAGGGCAGGCCCAAATGCGTTGTTTTGGTATATTGTGTTATGAAACAAAAGAAATACTTTAGCCGATCATTTTGACTGAAAATGCATGAACAGAAAAAGGTTTAATTATATATATATGAACGAAAGCCAAAAGGAATTTTAAAGGCAAAGAATTGATACAGGTCTAATATCACAACTTCTTCTGGGGAACGTAACTTGAAAACATAAGATCTTACGTCACGTACACTACGCTTCCATTGATGGCGTAAGCTGAAAGACTGATGATCTGGCCGTGCTGTCTCCCGGCTGAATATCATTGTTTATTGTCAGAACAGTTTGTATCTTTGTATTCTCACACTGCCTGTCACCCACCCGTTTGTTCATTCACTCGCTTACTGTTTTTAAACTATTTTTTCAACAAGGGCTGGCTGGGAAAAATGAGATGGAAGAATTACAAGCCGATGTGATAGTGGATTCGGTAGACGATATCCTGAAAGAAATGGTAAAATTCTTCCTTGAAAAAGATGAAGCAAAGAAAGCGGAAATCATCAAAAAGTTTTTTGGGGAGATCTTATCTAATAAGCTTGAAGGAATTAACAAGATGGCTGAGGATTATGGAAAGTCTGGATTTCTTGTTGGATCCGATGTAAGTACATATATAACCCTGTACAAACAGAGTTAGCAACGATTAAGGCATTGCTGACCTAAATATTTGAATTAGAGTTACCCACATTGAAATGTTGCACTCGGAAATGATGCAATCTCTAAAAATAAACAGCCTTGGTAAATTTTATTGTTACAATAAACTTTTGAAACATTCTGTTGACATCTTGCATTATTGTTGAATACTCCAGATAAAAAAAGAGGGTGATTTCATGACTTTTGGACCTACAAAAATACAATTGACTTCTGGTTTGTTTTTGTTGGGAATTCCCTAAAAAATATCTGCAAGTGACCTGTACTTCCGTTCCTGCCTGTCAGTTTCCTCTCTTATTTGTTGCATGACCCCCGGTTTTTTGGTCAGAAAACGTTTTCTAAAGGGCTATACTTGACAAAGATATTTGAATGCCCAAATTTAAGTGATGCGATCATATTTTTTTTCGCCTGAATGTTATAATGGTCGCATATGGGAAAAAACACGTGCACCATCAACGTGCAGCACGTCTTAGTAGACAGCGTCGCTGTGCCACAAAGGCGACAAAAAGATTAAATGTCTTGACTAATAACACATCGTAGTTACCGCTGGTCAGGATCGAACCGTCGCCCATTCGGCTTAAAATCCAAAGCTCTAACCACTGAGCCACCAGACTCCCTCGCTTCGTTCATGGTTAATGTTTATTTTCACCTGTACATGTACGCACGCAATGAAAATGCTTAAATAAGGTCTCGTTGCTGTAAAAATTAATGCTGTAAGTTTAATATTTATTTTTTGTACAATACTGCCTGTCTTATCTAAAGCAGTTTCATAAAGTTTGTAGGCTCGTCCTGGACGAGCCTTACGGCTCATCTAATGAGAATTTACTCACATCGTGAATAAGTACAAAATAGAACAGAATCGTAAAAGTACGTGTAAAATGATCGTTGTATTTCCAGTGTCGGATTAAGGCACGGGCTTTATGGGCTGCCTCCCAGGGGCCTCCGCCAGCTGAGGGCCTCCAGAGATTAAGTGAAATTAATTTACTGTGGAAAGTTACTTCATTTGTAAATGCAGAATGAAAGTATAAGTATACTAAATTATCTCTTTAACCCTTTACCCAACACAGACGATATCAAAATTTATTATTTTAAATATTTTTTTTTTAAATTTTCACAAAATTTTAACAAAACCATATCTACGAGCTCGTTCCAAAGATGGGTCACATGATATGGTTTTGTTGACATTTTTTGAAAAATAGCATTTTTTCAGCTGCTGAATTTGCATATTACGTGGGCGGATGTGGCCGATTCTTTGGGTATAGGGTTATTTATTTATTTATTTATTTATTTATTTATTGGTGTTTAAGGTCACATATTTCTGCACAATGGCTAACCATGACCGTGACAGTTTTACGGGTGGAGGAAGCCGGAGTACCCGGAGAGAACCACCGAGCAACGGCGAGCAACTGTCAGCTCACAACATACCAACTCCACACAAGCAGGGTTTTCATTGGTTGAAAATAGGTGCACCATAGACGTGCAGTACGCCTTAGTACACAGCGTCACCGTGCCCCCACGTGGGCAATGGGGGTGAAGTGGCTTGCCCAAGTACACAACGCGGTTGCCGCAGGTGAGATTCGAACCGAGGACCTCTCGGCTTGCAGCCTGCATCTCTACCAACTGAGCCACCGCGCCCCCGGGTATAGGGTTAAAAAGGGATCAATTAATATACTGTTTAATATACTGGAATTTGTTTCTTGCCCATTATTCCAACTCGTTGGCACTGACAAACATGAGGACAATGAGACGATCTGATACTCGCTTTCAGCCTGTACAAGAAATGTTTTGCGGTTGTGCTTGCACCAAAGACAAAAGTGCTGATAGAGGGTAGATTAGCATTGTTCTGTGATGTAATTTGAATTTACATTATCCTATACACAATATATCTTCTCTTTTTGTTGTGTTACACTTGCACCCATCTATGCGGGCCTAATGTTGACATCATGCCGTAGAAGTTGAATAATCTGATTTCAAGAATCCAAACTTCGATTCCCGTGCTTTTGTTAATTACCACTGGGGGGAGGGGGGGGGGTGTGTCACAGTATCTGTAGCACTAGTCAAGGGCCTACAAAATCGCAATCCGGCCCTGTGTATTACATACACATGTCGTATATCAGAGTAGAAAAATAAGTGAATAATCTTCTATAAAAAATACCATTCAATACAGAAATTTGAAACAAAAAAATCCGCAGCTGCCAAATTCTCGTTTATCGTGGTCAAGGTCGAAAATAAGGTTGTGATGCACTTGATTCAGTGTTAGGAATATTTAGAAAATGGTTTCGCGACTTTTCGGATTAATATTGTGGGCTTCACTGACTCTACCTGCTTCCTTTGTGGTTTGGTTCAGACTGAATACCAAAAAAAAATATATGTATGATCGTGATATTTTTAAAACTTGGTTTAATATTTTATTTTTTCATACAGTCGCTTAACCTTTATCCAATGTAACGGTACAAACCGGTCAGATTACTGATTGTTTTAATTAAAATACTCCAAATGAAAATATTAACGGATAACGGACGAGCGAACGAAGGGCAATAGATGGATGGCAAACAAACTCGGATAATGAACGTTCCGAAATCTATGCCAGAGCGAGGATAACAATGTTGTACCTCTAATACTGGGCCATGTTAACAGTATACATTGTGAACAAAACGAACAGCTCTTCTTCAGATATACTGATTTAACACAACTTATGACATGATTTACTATAACAAACTTTGTGTCAAAGACGTGTATTTAATGTAAACTGGGAATGAAATCCATGTGCGGATATACGCCTGCCCATACATAGATATTATTACCATTATGTGGATGTACAAAATATGTGTCCGAGTCGAGCTCCGGGTTCTAAGGGCAGACCACGACAAGTCGAAGACTCGTCGTACCCTTAGAACCCGGAGCGAGACGATATTTTGTACATCCACATAATGGTAATAATCATTTTATCTTACAGTGTACTGGGGATAAGTCAAGAATGTAGACGAATATATAACGAACTATTTATTCGTACGGATGAACAAAAAGAAAAAAAATGGAACTCACGCGAAAGGAACGTCCTTGTATCCGACCCCCTGATACAAACATCTGTATCAGGGGGTCCGATACACGACAGTTGCGGAGTTAATACAGGCAAAATACATGTTGATTGTAAGATAAAATGCCGTAACACCTCTATTATGATGTTTGTTTGCGAGATGAATATTTTAAAATAATGATCCCATTCAGCCGAGTGTGATCCAGTTTGACCGTGTTTTCTACCTTCAGTCACATTCAGATGTTGATTAAACAAGCTGAGAATATAAGTTAATGTGATGAATTGACGGTAACATGGTCTGAGGTTTGCGGCTCGGAGCTTATATTCAACTGAGACACGAAAGTTGAACATACGCTCGGAGACGTAAATCTCGATATCATTCGCAATACCTTGCCGTGATTGGTCAATGCCTCGTTGATTTCATTTTATGTCGCCGGGCACGCGCATATGTCTACTGTCAGCGATTCTTATGTCCACTGGCAAGGAAAACGTCTCGTTGTCATGAGAAACGGTTCATCGCAATGTCTTTTTTCACTTGAAATCAACTGAGACAAATACATTTAACTGAAGTAAAAAGTACCGTTATTACATACAAAAAGATTAGTTATGTAAACATGGGTAATTATTTATGAAACCGATTAGATTATAAGGTCTCTTTTCATTAATTTACTGTAACATAAACTGAAACGAATGGAGAACATCTCGCCCCGTTGATTGCGTACGTAAACATTGAATAAAAGGAAATCACTCAAGTCTGTTATGATAAAAGTTAACACCTTACCGAAACAAC
Source organism: Pictodentalium vernedei (assembly GCA_031216915.1). Taxonomy (NCBI): domain Eukaryota; kingdom Metazoa; phylum Mollusca; class Scaphopoda; order Dentaliida; family Dentaliidae; genus Pictodentalium; species Pictodentalium vernedei. The sequence continues at coordinate 434,256,157 of CM062296.1, read as the reverse complement.
GTCTGCTTTTTAATATTCGCTGTACAACAACACAATGGTGGTTTTTTTTTGTAATCTAAGATTACAATAAAATAAACGATTTTTTTCCAATTCAATTTTACTTGTGTAAGAACGGGACATATACGTTATTCTGTTTGTTGACAGGGCACATGGTCTCACGTTCCCTGCATGAAACATACACTCTAAAATTAGTTGGGTTAAAAATCAACCCAAATCGACTGGGTTGAGTGAATTGGGTTCATATTCACTCAACCCAGTCGATTTGGGTTGACTTTTAACCCAACATATTTTAGAGTGTATATTCAACCTCGGCTGAAGCCTCGGTTGAATATAAATTCCATGCAGGAAACGTGAGACCATGTCCCCTGTCAACAAACAGAATAACTTATAATGTTACCTTCAATTCACAACAATAACGCATATGTACCAATAAGACCCCACCCAAAGCCCAAACCCATATCGTGAAAGGAACAAGGCAATTTCAATGAACAAGGAAACTTTAACGATAACAAATTTAGTAAATAATCCCCTCGTGGACCCCATGACGTCACTGGACAACAAGAAATTAATAACATAGATAAAGGTCGTGGTTACTCCACCTCAGTTCAAATCATGAAGTTCATGCTTTCAACTGAGATGGAGTACCTCGACCTTTTTACAAATGGGTTGTGAGTATACATTCACAGAATGATCGCTGTGCTTGAAAACTACGATTTTATAGGACGAATGCACTTTGAATCTCTTCCCATTGTTATCAGCTTTTCAAATATTTCACTTGGTGACGCCAGAGGGTAACATATGCCACTTCAGCCGTAAATATTGAAAAAAATAAGCGAACTCTCTCCCAATCAGAGGGCAAGGGCTTTAGTCTTATGGGATTTGGTATAATGTTGTCAGTCTTTCAGTGGTAGAAAAAGCTTATAACAGTTTACATATACAACAACAAACCTCCCGGAAACATGTCTCTACGACGACAAGTGCAGGATTTTTTTAAAAGAAAATTTTCATATTAGCTGAGTTGACTGTGAATCGTTTTTATTCGTTACATATCATCGTATAACTATGGGGTCTTTTTGCAGAAGATTCCGATCCTTTTGGTGCTTCGTCTTCTCAAACAAAAATTAAATATTCTCCTAAACCGAAAGGAAAACGGTGTCAAGAGTCGCTGATGATGTGAGCCAAGTCTATAATTTTTGACTTGTCTCACAGCAACAAAATCGAGATCAAACATTCAGGTTTGAGGATGGGCGTTTAAGGTCAAACGAGACGCAGGTTGTTTCGGTTTAACATGCGCCCCAAGCCGCAAACCTCAGACCATGTTACCGTCAATCCATCACAATAACGTATATGTTCTAATAAGACCCTACCCATAACCCAGAACTTACATGAAATGAACAAGATAACTCTTGGCGATGGTAAGTTTAGTAACTGAACCTCTCGTATATCCCACGACGTCACGTCACAGGATCGGAGTCACTCCATCTTAACTCAAATCGTAATCTGATTTGTAAGTTATACTATTAGTTATCCTTGTGTTTTCCAGGGTGTATGGGAATTTACACTGGTTTGGGAACTCATATACCCTGAGGCGAAGCCGAAGGGTGTATGAGTTCCCAAACCGGTGTAAATTCCCATACACCGTGGAAAACACAAGGATAACAGATTTATTTCCAAGAATTTGGGTGTACTTAATACTTTAACCTATATTATGGGCAAAAAATGACAGAAAATTTGTACTTTGTAAGTTTCTTAATAAATAAGAACAGACAAATATGGATGTCATTGGAACTGGCTCAATGAGTCAGTTCCAATGACATCCATATCTGTAATATGTTATTGAAGATAAATATTAAATTTCCTGTATTTTTATTATTTTTTTACTAACAAAACTGAACAGAAGGTATGAGTTAATAATAATTAAAAAGGGGTCTTTTTTAGCCATATAGCCTGCTGTTGCATATTCTTCTTTTTACACCCTGGTTAACCACAGTGTAAAAAACAACACCGTGGATTGCAAGTTACACCGTACCTCTGAGCCAATAAAACGCAGTATTTTGTTTCATTTGGAATAAAACACTATATTCCTAACATCGTCCACTACACGAGCGAAAAATCTAGAAAAAGAGGCAGTTTACAAGTCACAAGTTTACGATCTGTTGATCGAAATAACAGCGAAATGGGCAACGTAATTTCAAATATTTCGCGTGGTGATGTCAAACGGTGACAAAAACTACTGGAGCCGTGAACCCCCCAAAACTACTCTATCTTTCGTCCAATCAGAGGACGAGGATCTCAGTTTTATTGAACATGAAACTATATTTTCAGTTGAAGTTATTAATGGTATTATACCTATTGTTTGTATTTGGTTTTCGGAAACAAATTGAATTAAAGCATGTCGAAATTCTCTACATTAATCACAAGGAAGCAAAATCAATCCTGTGTTATGAACGTATCCAATGAGAAATATATAATTCATACTGCGTCTTTTTTGCATATTTGCACTTGTTGTTGTTGCACTGCAAATATGACAAGTTAGAGAGGAGAAAACTGTTCAAAATGGGCATGTCGGATAAAATGAGCCTGTGTGATTGCACACATGCAGCGCTTGTGTAAGGGAGATAACTATATTTGTTACTGCATTGTGTAACTGAAAGAGACTGGCGCGAAAGTTTCGAATGCTTTCGTTTGCAAAGGGAGTTTAAATTAATATTAAATTAATCTCACAACTCGGACGATTCTAGATAAAATGGAAGGAAATTCATATATTATAGTATTTTCCAGTCCCCTCTAATCGGTCGACCTTTTTCAATCTAGCTGTGCGCGCTCATCTGCAAAGCGACTACCTGGGATGACAGATGTCTATTTATTGTGGGTCCTGCAAGCACTTGATACGTCAAACCCTTTCAACCCTGGGGTTATCTTCAGGTCAATTCAGTGATACCAGTTGGAATAGTCCATATTCATTATTTGGGCTCAGACCAATTAACATTTTCAAAGTGCAGCTTTGCTTATCACCAAACCAACAATTACGCCACTGAATGGCAGCTCATGCAGGATCTATGTGTTCGAAAATTGTGCACTTGTACGAATTTTGGCAGCTGAACCGGAGAAGGAGGCGGGCTGGGGAGCGTGCTTTCTCTCCCCCGCCCACACACACACAAAGGCGCACTTTGTTCCACAGACATGCAAGGCGTTTGAAAATTTGTAATAAAGGATTTTGAAAATTTGAGAGCACGCAAAAGTGTCAATATACAACTGATCTCTATACAACTGGATTGATGGTGCACTCATTGATCACATACAGGAAAGTGTCTCCACCGCTGCCACTAGGGGGCGGGGCGAATGTTGCTATTAATAAACAATATTCAACAACAAAAAACTTCTCGATGGTTTTCAATTTCCCAACACCGTGTAATCGCCGATCGCATTTTTAAAGAATATGCTTTGATGTCTGTGAAAAAATGAATATGTTCCAATAAGACTAAAATCCTCCTCCTCTGATTGAACGAGAGCTCCCTTAGTATATTCTATGTTTACGGATCAAGTGGCAAATGTTACCGTCTGACGTCAAAACGCGAAATATGTCAAATGATGTCGCCCGGTTCGTATTTGCTTCATCAACGAAGTGCCGAGCAAGCGGCTTTATTTCTCTGGATTTTTCACACGTGCACAAACGGTGTTCCGGATGAAGTGTTGTTTAAATTACAAAGCGATTTACGATTTGAATTAACATGGAATGGGCTTATCTGGTTAATTCATTATTTAGCCAGTGCTGACGTGAAAACACGAGAGGTTTATTTACTAAACCTGTGATCGTTAAAAGTTGCCTTGCCGGAGGCAACTTTTAACGATCACAGGGTTAGTAAATAAACATCTCGTCTTTCACAATGTAGCTTTAGGGTGATGGGCAGAGTCTTATTGGAACATAAACGTTATTCTGGTGAGCTGATGGTAATATGGTCTGAGGTTTGCGGCTCGAAGCGTATGTTCAACCTCGACGCTTCACGTCTCGGTTGAACATAAGCTCCTAGCCGCAAACCTCAGACCATGTTACCGTCAACTCATCACAATAACTTATAGTGTTGATAATATGCGCATTTTTTAAAGGCAATATAAATTAAATATTTAAAATTTATTTTTAATTATTATTATCAAAATGCTAGTGCCGAGACTGAAAAGATGATACAGTGTTATTTGTTAGTAGTTGCGAATGTGTTTTTCGACCCGGTTTTGGTGGAGAGGGGTGGGGGAGAGGGGGGAGAGGGGTGGATGACGTCATCATAATTAAAATGTTACGTAAGGTAATTAATGTTACTTAATTATTTTTTTTTGTTTTTTTGTTTGTTTTTTAATCACTTTAATTAATAATTGTTGCTTAATTAATTTTAATTAATGACTGTTGCATAATTAATGTAATTAATGTAATTAATGAATGTAATTAGAGTTGATTATAATAATTAGTATATTAATAAATGAAGTAATAATGTCGATTAGTACATATTTTTTTAAAGTCATAATTTGGGATAGATATTATTAGATAAAAAATAAATAATTTATTTACAAATAATTTATTTAAAAAACAATATTGACGTACTGGACATATATATGAATGCTATCGACTGACTGACCCGCAAAGGTGAACAGTTCATTGCGTGTCTGGGTGTCATTAAATCGATTTTTTCTTTTCAAACGCCAACTACTGACAGATGTTGAAGCAATTAAATCTATTGTCACACTTTAACGACCGGTCATAAATATCGTTAGACTGGACATGCTATCATGTATTTAAAAATCAATGATGATCTCACGTGACATGGTGTGTCTTGCTTTTACCTGAAGACTGTGAACGACTCCATTGTGGCTATTTTTATAGGTGTAATTGGATTTAATAACTTGGCGTGATTCTTACATATTAATAAGGCTAGTTTATTCTACTCGTTTTTATGGCTGTCGAAAAACTCTCATAGACCAAAGTATTCTGATTTTACGCCTCACGCAATAAAGTAATTTTTTAATCCGATGACCACATGAACAAATAACATTTCGGTTTTTGAAAAGCGGGCGTGTTTGTTTTTTCCCCTATAAAGTCTGACGATTCGAACCTCACTCTCATTAGAAACTGTGTTAGAAAAGCCAAGATGACAAGCATCGACTATACTTCCGTAAACAGCTATGAGAGAACCAAGAAGCAGCGAGCCAACGAAGAATTTGCATTAGCATTAAAAAAGTGGTGGGCAGCGACGCTCCCCACGAAGGAACAAGAAAAGAGACTAAAAGACTACCCATTTGTTGAGGCTGCCAGACGTCCTTTCGGGGAGATACAGTACAGAAATCGCCCCAAACACTGGTTCGATCTTCCTGTACACATGCAGGAGGAAGCACTAGTAGGGCCACCAACAGTTAACGAAGATTGGGAAAAGGATTTCTTCACCGAGGCGGAGATGGGAGGAAAAAAATAGCTTTCTATGGAAAGCAAAAAAAACGGCCCTTTTCAGGGCCACCATAATCTTAAAAAGAGTTGCTTTGTCACAAACACACACTTTTTCAACCAATCAGACACCTCCATTATCCCACACCCTCACCGTCACACCCCTGTATCCCCTCACAGTACCTAAAACTTTCATGAACTCCCCTCCTCCAGGTCATCCAATACTAAAAAAACTTTTGGAAACCTCTCTCCCCCTCCCCAGCCCTCACAATAGCTAAATTATCTCGAACCACAGTTCAGTGCTCTAAATGTAATGGACATGTCAGCCCCCCCCCCCCCCCCCCGAATACGCCTTCCTCAAAATTGTGGGGAAGGCGTATTCGGGGGGCCTGACATGTCCATTACATTTAGAGAACTGACCTGGGGTTCGAGATAATTTAGCTATTGTGAGGGCTGGGGGAGGGGGAGAGAGGTTTCCAAAAGTTTTTTTAGTATTGATGACCTGGAGGAGGGGAGTTCATGAAAGTTTTAGGTACTGTGAGGGGATATAGGGGTGTGACGGTGAGGGTGTGGGATAATGGAGGTGTCTGATTGGTTGAAAAAGTGTGTGTTTGTGACAAAGCAACTCTTTTTAAGATTATGGTGGCCCTGAAAAGGGCCGGTTTTTTTGCTTTCCATAGAAAGCTATTTTTTTCCTCCCATCTCCGCCTCGGTGAAGAAATCCTTTTCCCAATCTTCGTTAACTGTTGGTGGTCCTACTAGTGCTTCCTCCTGCATGTGTACAGGAAGACCGAACCAGTGTTTGGGGCGATTTCTGTACTGCATCTCCCCGAAAGGACGTCTGGCAGCCTCAACAAACGGGTAGTCTTTTAGTCTCTTTTCTTGTTCCTTCGTGGGGAGCGTCGCTGCCCACCACTTTTTTAATGCTAATGCAAATTCTTCGTTGGCTCGCTACTTCTTGGTTCTCTCATAGCTGTTTACGGAAGTATAGTCGATGCTTGTCATCTTGGCTTTTCTGACACAGTTTCTAATGAGAGTGAGGTTCGAATCGTCAGACTTTATAAGGGAAAAAACAAACACGCCCGCTTTTCAAAAACCGAAATGTTATTTGTTCATGTGGTCATCGGATTAAAAAATTACTTTATCGCGTGAGGCGTAAAATCAGAATACTTTGGTCTATGAGAGTTTTTCGACAGCCATAAAAACGAGTAGAATAAACTAGCCTTATTAATATGTAAGAATCACGCCAAGTTATTAAATCCAATTACACCTATAAAAATAGCCACAATGGAGTCGTTCACAGTCTTCAGGTAAAAGCAAGACACATCATGTCACGTGAGATCATCATTGATTTTTAAATACATGATAGCATGTCCAGTCTAACGATATTTATGACCGGTCGTTAAAGTGTGACAATAGATTTAATTGCTTCAACATCTGTCAGTAGTTGGTGTTTGAAAAGAAAAAAATCGATTTAATGACACCCAGACACGCAATGAACTGTTCACCTTTGCGGGTCAGTCAGTCGATAGCATTCATATATATGTCCAGTACGTCAATATTGTTTTTTAAATAAATTATTTGTAAATAAATTATTTATTTTTTATCTAATAATATCTATCCCAAATTATGACTTTAAAAAAAATGTACTAATCGACATTATTACTTCATTTATTAATATACTAATTATTATAATCAACTCTAATTACACTCATTAATTACATTAATTACATTAATTATGCAACAGTCATTAATTAAAATTAATTAAGCAACAATTATTAATTAAAGTGATTAAAAAACAAAAAAAAAAACAAAAAAAAATAATTAAGTAACATTAATTACCATACGTAACATTTTAATTATGATGACGTAATCCACCCCTCTCCCCCCTCTCCCCCACCCCTCTCCACCAGAACCGGGTCGAAAAACACATTCGCAACTACTTTTGTTTTCGTGCAAGGTAGACGCCATGTTGTTTAATAAAGTGAATGCTGTTGAAATTCTAGTGATGTTATTTCGTTTATTTCAGTTGACATGGGCGGACCTTCGAGTTTATGATCTCATGGAAACGATTCTACATGACTCGCCAGATATCTTGAAAAACTTCCCAGCTCTCGCCTCGAACAGACAGAAAGTAGAAGAGCATCAAAAAATGAAACAGTACTTTAAAGACAGAATTAAATCTATACACTGATGCAGATGCACCAATCAATAATTTTATTTCAATTATTTTTCAAAACGAGCTAGACGCCCATTTAGAGACAATCTGTATGCATTGGGGGAGAGGGAAGTGAGAGACACCACGGTATCAGAAGGGTATTAATAGTAGTCGGGCCATTCCCTTGATTGTAAACGTTTTTAGTGGATTCCAGTAGATACGCTATATTAAACTGTTATTGAATAAATGACGAAAAATAACTCCGTCGTTCAAGCCCAAATGTATTAGGCCGGCCTCCCATTTAGACTGCTATACAGGTTACCCTTTGTGCTTTATAAAGGAACCGTTTCTCAGAGGTTTTTGTTGACCAATATGCTAACGGGGGTTCCTGGGGCTTTCTTCAAATTTCTAGCCACAAATGCATTCATGCTTATAATAATATTAAAAACGTAGTACATAGCAAATGTTGAAGGATGATGAGCTACGATTTAACGGTAAAAATAAAAATATTTAGATATTCAAGATTTCTCAGTAGTTTTCCTTTTTTTTGTTAAAGTCAACAGATGACAGTTTTGTAACGTATTTGACAATCATGTTTTTCACATTCTTTTCGTTGTCTGTCATGGTAACACTTTGAACCCTCGTTTTCTGAAAGGTTATCGTCTTTATGTACACTTACAGTGAGATGGGTCAGTTCAATGTCCATGTACAGGGAGACTTACAGTGAGATGGGTCAGTCCATTGTCCAGGTACAGGGAGTATAAAATAATAACTGCAGCCTGTGACCGTCTGGCTGCAGTTATGATTTTATCATCATTGTCCCGTGTATAGACCTCTTATAATAAGACAAAAATGGGACGAAATTATGCCTTGGATCAAAAAATCGATTGAGCCTGTTCAAAGGGTTAAATTATCTTATTTATACAGAGACGGAATGCAAGCTTTTACATAAATGTCCACAGACTCTGTTTTTTCTGGTTTACCTATTGTATCATCAACTATCACTTCAGGCTAATACAAAGAAAGGTAATGGTTAATTAATAGTTGATGGTCTCGGGAAATCAGTAATTGACCCGCGGGCGTCTCGAAAATGAACCATAGCTGACAATTTTCGTCACCGTGAGAGATTAACAAGGACGTTAGCTTCCCTTAATGCCCGAATCCGTTCAGTTAATTTCACACTAAGGCTATAAGAATTTCATTTAAAAATTGAAATTTAGAGACGTTAGCGAATTTGTATCATTGATATGTACATCGTTTCACAAACGTCGGGAACTCTCTTGCAGGGTAGTACAAAAATACAGAAGCTGGCTTTTTAATATTTTTCCCCCAAACAGTTCGAACTTTTCACTTTTTTTCTCTGTTGAATCCCATTTAAACATATACTGTTGATGTTTTAGTATTTTGTAACATTTTTCTGTTCATTACATAAACAGTGTGCCCATCGTGATATATAATACAGACACTGTCCTTTTCATTAATATAAAATTTTTGTAATAGAAATTTGTTTACTTTGAAATTTTCACCTCTGATGTCCCGTAAATTCAAATTAAATATACGCAAATTATACATCAAAATAACGGTAGAGACGTACAAAACACGAAAAATGTATGAAATTAACTCACAGAGTTGACCGCAGCCAACAATGGTTCCTGAAAGTCTGCTACTGCATTCGTACCAGACTGGTAATAAAATAAAGTTTCAGTCAAACGACTCATGGCCAAATGTGCTTCAGATATCCAAGAACAAAGCTAGGACATCAATCTTCTTCAAAATGCAGCGTGGGAGCTGCGTGGGGGGGGGGGGGGTAAATTCCAAAACTGTCAGCTTTGTTTACATTGTAGGTGCATTTTGATTTCCGGTCAAGGTCATCGGACGGAAGAAGCATTGATATACAATGCCATCTGAAATCATATAATGCGAAAGAGCGCCTTTATACAGCAGGCAGTTGTTATATAGAGACTACACAGTTGCCAAATTCTATGCAAGGTATCATGATACCAGGTGAAATTTCTTAGAAATATCATTTTGTTTTTGATGGAAATTCGTGGTATCGAGTGACTTGCTCATGTCAATCAAACATGGAATCCTTCTTCAATAAAAAATGCAGACAGTGGTGTCCTTTTCCAAAATGCCGTCCGATCGCTGCATCCTGAAGTGTTTTGAATGCCTAGCTTTGTTCTTTGGTGTCTGGAGCACATTTGGCCACAAGTTGTTCTCCGAAAATATTATTGTATTATCAGTTCTTGTACGAATACGGTAGCAGACATCCAGGAACCAGTGGGCCTGCTGTCAACTCTATGAGTTCATTACAAATATGTTTCGTGGTCTATAACTCCCAACCTTCATTTTGATGTATAATTATTTCTGAATATTTAATGTGAATTTATGAAATATCAGAGGTGGAAATAACAAAAGTGAACAAATTTCACTTACTTACATAGCACCTTAACTTGTTGTCTGTCCGAGAGTCGCGCCATATTGATACGAGGAGCAAGTGGAGTGAGATCAGATGAGACCTTTCTCATCGCTGTTTCCTGAGACATATTTGATCCAGTATTCCTCAAAACATGACACAGGGACCTTGTAAATAGACCTTATGTTATTTATATTTATTTATTGGTGTTTAAGGTCATATACTTATGCACAATGGCTAATCGTGACCGTGACAGATTTACGGGTGGAGGTAGCCGGAGTACCCAGAGAGAACCACTCGCATCGACTAGCAACTGTCAGCTCCTCAACATTCTAACTGTTCAAGTTCCGCTCCCATTCAAGCAGGGTTACAACGGCTGAAGGCATTTGCACCATCGACGTGCAGTACGCCTTAGTACTCGGCGTCATCGTGCCCCCATGTAGGCAACTGGGATAAAGTGGACCTTATGCAGATAATACTTATCAAATATTCCAGCTGTAATTAATTCTCTAATATTTAAATCAATTTTTGTTGAACCAAGGAAACACGACAACGCCAACGAACGCACGCGCATCTGCCCAAGCACTTTACAGGTTCTCTTGATAAGGTCCGATTATTTACTCTCATGAAACAGGCGTTTTGAACAATAAGACGTGATAAAATAGTTAGCATTTGCCTATTAATGGGCTGTATAGACCTATAATATGTTGTAATCAACATAAAATGCTGAATGTTGGCCTTAACCCTTTGCTCTCTAGTGGTATCTTTCACGCCAGTTCAATGGCAGCAATTAGAAGAGACCATATTCATTATTTGGGGTAGATCAATCAATATTTTCAACGTGCAGCCTCGGGGCTGCACGTTGAAAATATTAATTGGTCTATCCCACATATTTACTTAACAGCCATCCTATATAATGATGTTATGGCGTATCGTGTTCCTTGTCGGAAAACGGAAAAAGCGTCCGCAGGGGTTTAAGGGGTTAAACGTGAATTTTAAGGCGGAAAGTAAAAAATTTACAGGAGGGTGTAAAAAGATTGCATCCAGGGCCCAATACTATAAATCTCCTACAGTTGCATTTTCCAGGATAGTATTTTCCGGAAATGGTATATAAATGGTCGAAATGGAGATACAATTGTAAAAGTTTTATAGTATTGCCCCCTGCCTTCTCTGATACCAACCCAACCTGGTATACCTTCCTGTATTTTTTACTGCACCCTCGGACTTCTTTGAAATTTATTTGTGAACAAAAAAAATAATATATCTTACCTCCTACAAGTATCTGGGAATTTCATTGGTTCAAAGACGTCACATGCAGACTGCATATAAAACCACATACTGCCTGGCAACATCAATATACGCTGACAGCTATGGGTAATCTCCCCCTTTTTATTGATTATTCAAAATGGCGGCAGCCGATAAACGCTTCAAGTTGAAAGATTGAGTGTTGGAAGTCCATATTTGGTCTGAAGTGCAGGTTAGGCAACTTAAAAGGCTTCATATTCTGTGGATGTGTGTCATGTTACTTTCGAAATGAAACTGTTTGGTATGTATGAATTTGCCTTGTTACAATTTATGGGAGAGTGCCTAGGCAATCTCCCATAAATTGTAACAAGGCAAAGACACGTGAACACATTGTGAGAATTCTCTCATTTAATTTTGATCGCTGTTGTTATTAGTTCTGTGCATCGATGCAGCAGTCGGTAAGATATATTAGTCACACTTTTTGTCGGTGGCCTAATATGGTATATATGGTGTCAGTTAATTCCATATTGGACTTTGCTCGAGTCCAGTATGGAATTAACTGACACCATATATACTATATTAGGCCACCAACAAACTGTGTAACTAATAATATATGTAGTGGTTATTATGTAACACCTTATTGTGTTACCACGTTCCTTCTCGGGACTCCACATTGGTCCATCAAAACCGGTCAGCGCTATTCACAAAAATCAGCATTCAATTTTCATTATTTTTTTCATTTTTGTCTCAACAACATAGCTCGTTCCAATGGGGAGTTATAAGCTATATTTTTTACTCCAAAAATAAAAAAAAATTAGTTATTCAAGAATTTTGTTTGCAAGTGCCATCTGCATCTTGATAAGAATTTGGTCTTGCGCATTGAAGAACGCAGCTCCGATGAATTAGAATGTTCGCATTTTCGATTGAGAGCGAGTCACCTCACAACCGAAGACCGAGGTCGTTTTTTTTTGCATTAGTTACTGCATAGAGAATATCGGATTTTGTTAAGGAAAAAAAATCACTAAAGCAAAAAAAAGATGAAGAAAATTACTAAATGAAAAAGAACAAAAAAATATTTACAAGAAAAAAAATCACTAAATTAAAACAAAAATTAAAAAAGAAAATGGATGATTCAAAATATGATAGATATTACGATAGATGGAATTTTATAGAAAATACAAACAAAATCGTCACAAGTGTATGGAAGTGTATTTTACCGAGACTTCACCTGAACGTGTTAGCAGAAATAATTGTGACAATACTTATCACCGCCACAAAAATTTATTAGATAATGAAAGAGGAGAGAATGCGAATGGAATTATTTTATTTCCAATGCGCGAGAAGACGACGAGAAGAGAAAAAAAAACAAACAAACAAAATTACCAAAAAATCAAAAAGAAAATCAAATTAAAATAAAAAAAATCTAAGAAAAAAAGCAAATTTTGCAAATTATAAATATTTATTTATGAAAAAATAACTTTAAATTTTTTTTTACGAAGTCACATATTTTATTTGTATGCGAGCTGTCATTTTCCCTTCTTCATTTTTGTGTAGATGGTGAGAGCAAAAAACTGTTTAAAGTTGTTAAAATTCTGTGTACAGAAAAACAAAGTGTGTCATTTCCACCACACGATGGTCCATCAAAGCTAGCTGATCAATTTGGCGAATTCTTCATCAAAAAATAGTGTTTAATTATTTTTTGTATTTCTTACTTATATATGTGTGACAAAAAATGTTCCCCTCCTCGTTTTTTTAACGCTGTCTTTTGCAATTGCTGTTCATAAAACTTTCCCGTGATTTTTTCACCATCGAATACTTCTATCTCAAAAGTGATGGGATCGGTACAGAACTCTCGAACCACCACGTAAATTTCTTCCACCCATCTCGGCTTATAACCTTTTTCATAATGCTTTTTCCACTTGTAAATTCTCACAGCATCAATCACGGCAAATTGCGGTAGTTTTGTCGCAGCTATGTTTAATAGATAGAGATTCCCATCGACTTCCTTTTCGTTTCGAGAATCGCTAGCTGCCATAGGTGTCATCTTGATGGAACTGTGGCGCGTATTGTTATTGTCGTCAACCTAATCGTCTAACACATTCATGTATTTCTTAGTCGAGTTGTCCGTGAAATATCTGGGCATTTTCTCTTTGATAGTTATATTTCATTGTTCGACCACGCCCACCTTCTCCTCGTTTTCTGTGGAATAGATGTCGACGGGTCGACGAACGTGAACGTTGTAGAATTCTCAACCTTTAACCACCCATAATATCTCAGGTTTTCGCAAAGAAGTGGTGAAGATACTTTCCAAAGCTTCAGCCACACTCGTACCCGATTTATTTTTCAACGCTCTCATCCATCCGTATTTCGAAAACACATCTATGACCGCCAATCAATATTTCACACCTTTGTTGTGTCTAGACAGCGATTACATGTCCACCCGATCCAGTCATTTGACGAATACTCTCGTCTTTCGAAATTTGTGAACTATGGGCTTGTGTAGTTCGTTCGCTAATGCATTAGTAATTTTTTTTATAATTCCATTCCGAATCGACGTTTCGTGCCGATCAGTTTACTGACTTGAGAACGTTCGAATTTCTCTCTCACCGTGGGATTGACTATATTTTTCAAATCTGTCAACATGTTCTTGTCGCACACGTCGTTTCTAGTCTTCGTGTCTGTATGCTTAGCATAACCCTTTACCCAACGTAACGGCCAAAACCGGGCAGCGCTATTCTCAAAAATCGCCTATTAATTTTAATTATTTTTTCATTTTTTGTCTCAAAAACATAGGTTATGACCCCTCATTGGAACGAGCTCGTCGAGCTCGTTCCAATGAGGGGTCATAACCTATGTTTTTGAGACAAAAAATGGAAAAAAATAGTTATTCAAGAATTTTTTTTGCAAGTGTCGTCTGCTTTTCATGTTAGGTAAAGGGTTAACAGAGATTGTGGCCGTACATACTGAACTATTTCTATTGCCTGAGTCAGACATTAAATTTCGAGTTGTCGCCCCTATTTTTTCACACTTGACTGCGCGGGTAATAATTAAAAAGCTTCGCACCTCGTTGTGTACCATCGATGAAGAAATTAATTTACAGTCGTCTCGAACGCACAAGCACATTGGAATATGAAAGCGAAATGTGATTACCAACAGTCGACGACCATTCGTTACCTGCACATCGTATTCATATCTCCGTATACTTGTATGTTTGGAATTGAATGCAATTCACAACTTTTCAGTTGGCTGTTGATCGCGTCATCTGCAGAACTGTAAAAGTACAAAATGAAAAGCAAAGACTAAAATTTGATGTGAAATGTTTTTATTATTAAAATTCAAAAACTTAAACACAACAAATAAAAATTTACAAACAACTATCTTCCAAAAGCACACGCAAATCTTAAATAAGGAGATGTGAGGACTGGGAGTGGGAGGGATGGGGTGGCGTTCTTCATATTTGAATTCTTGATTTGCAATAGTAGAGTAAAATGCATTTGAGAACAATTTTTTAGCCCGAAAAAAGGATTTTTTATGGCAGTTTCATTTTTTTCAGGCAAGTTTGTGTTGCCCCCCTCCCCCCCCCCCCAAAAATATGAACATCGCCTGAACTGAATTCATTCAACTATCACCTGGAAAGGAATGGTTTCGCGCGCCGAAGGCGCGCAGGGACGGTATGGAGAACAAGCCCCTTTCGACCCTAAATGACTGTAGATGATCAATTCTCACATGTCTAGGCGTGTTGGAGGAGGAACGGGCTCAGATACTCGGCAGGTGTCACCGGTTGCGGCGTGATGGTCTCTTTGGCTGATGTCGGTTGAACCCCTCGGGTGAGGACCAGTGTGAGAGGTTGGGTCCTCTCACATAGTTACTACCTCTCCCCGAGGGTGCAGTGGTTCTGAAGATGTACTGGTTTTATAATAATTAGAAACCTGACATTGAGTAATTGTTTAAAAAAAATACCCACATCAAAGTTTTTCCAATTAGCTGTCAACTTCAGGTTAACCTAATTGTTCTAAACCTGTACACCGTCAGCAAAGTTATTAATTCTAAATTGTTAAAATCACATACATTGTGTTCAATGCAAAATTAAACACTTATATTAACGAGTCAATAGAAATGATGGAGCTTTTAAGTCCTTTCATTCACGTCAGTGAAGACAATATTAGCCGCGGAGAATCGTCTGTTGAAATCGCATAAATATAAAAATCACTATTTTCAAAGTGAAATGGAAACATTAAAACAAAACCATAATTGAAATATTTTTATAGAATCAAATAATTTAAAGTTTACTTTATTCCGAATGATGTACGCGGAATGCATGCTATTGATGGTTAATATATATTTTTAACTTTAAAGCTACCGCAGTCAGCCTTTTTTCATAAATTCATAAGGAAATGCACACAGATAAAATAAGATATTTAAAACAAAAATGGAAACATGAAGAATTTTGTCTAGCAATAAGTATTAAACATCACTTTAAAGAGGATGCCCTAAACTATTTGACCATATGTACGCGAATTTTATTGAAAAGCAAATATGGATGAAAAATGAAGTTTTATTGCTTTCTCCCATTGACCTCCATAGTAAATTGGATAATGAAGATAGCTCTGTTTTTCACGCATGCGCAACTAGGGGGGATAGAAATAGTTGTACATGCGCAGCTCGATCCACTCTATTGATGAGATTTGCTCCACTATTTCGATGTCAGATCTTTATTCAACCTTTTGTTCAATATCGTACCCGGTGCCGTAAATTGATGTACTGGCATATGCATTTCGAAGGGAAGATTATTGATGAATCGTTGACCATTCCTCATCCACCTCTTTTGACGAACTGAGTTTTAGTCGAACCGCACACTTTGCAAGTGCCGCGAAGAATCTGCCAATTATTTTTAGGTTGCACTTTTCGCAATTTATCCGTAGACTTCTTACATTTTACGCAATGCTTTGATATTTTGGTGTTTCTCGACCTTCAACGATAATGTTTTATTCACTAATTTTCCAACCGTGCTCAAGAATCCTGTCGCGAGAGCAACGTCCCCTATAACCAGCATGGCTGGAATGGTAGCCATGGCCGATACGAGACCCACTCCAGCAGCACACAAACCCATGGATACGGCGATGAGAGTCAGATCCAAACCGTTCACCAATTTAGTCATACTTCTTGTTGAGCGCTTGACGTCTATCTCTTTCCGTCGTTAAATAATGTTGAATTTCATTGATCTGATCGAAACGCGTGGCTTTATCTTCCGAAGGAGTTGCCGTCAGTAATACAGTCGTCTGTAAGGCAGGATATAGATTGCCACTTATTAATTCCATTTTTATTTTATTTATTTATTATTATGTTTTTACTTCCTATTTTATTTAATACATACTATAGGGGATATCCAAACTTATGTTGACATTTTCGGAAGATGGTATTGGATACGCGTGATTGGACATATCAATATGTTATCAAGTTTAGTGTGGATCATGAATGTTACCGGCCCATGAAAACTTCGTGTAGGTTTTTCGCGTAACGTAATTTTTAAGGTATGTGAAGACTGACACGTTACGGACGTTTACGTGCCGTTGGCATGTTGGAAACTGGCAACAGACAGACTGAAGTGGCTCAGATTCTCAACGCTACTCAATCGGTGATTAGCAGGTTGTGGGTATGCTACCGTCAGACAGGCAATGTTGATGACAGACGTCGGTCGGGTCGTCCAAGGGCGACAGCTGCTAACCAGGATCGTTTCATCCGAACCACAGCATTAAGTAACCGCCATCAAAGTGCCTCAGAAATTGGAAGCAGCTGCATCAAGCGAGAGATGTGCGAGTCAGTGGTTAGACTATCTGAAATCGCCTACACAGCTGCAATTTGTACAACTCGACCTCCTCGAATAATTCCAAGTTTGACTGAACGTTACATCGCAGCAAGGCGTAATTGGTGTGAAGCACGACAGCGCTGGGACAATCGTAGATAGAGCAACGTCATTTTTTTCGTTGAAACGAGGTTAACTCTCGGCTTCCACGACAGGCGAAACAGAATGTGGCGGCGGCGGAACGAACGATACCATGGTGTAACCGTTAGTCTGCACGGTCGTTTTGGTGGTGGATCGGTTATGGTGTGGGGAGGCATAACCATGACAAGCAGAACAGCATTACATGTCATCCAAGGGCGTGTCACAGGGCAGTACTGCCGTGATAACATGTTAGAAGCTCACAAGGTGCTTTTTGCGCGACATCACGGCCGTCGATTCGTTTTCCAAGATGACAATGCAAGTGCACACAGGGCCCGTGTCGCTACCGAGTTTCTCCAGGAGCAGAACGTCACTACACTGCCTTGGCCAGCACTAAGCCATACCTTTCACCAATCGAGCGCGTCAGGGATATGCCTGACAGGCTCCTACGACAACGCCAACAGCCGCTTACCAATGTCTAGGAACTCACCGCTGCACTGCAGGAAGAATGGAATAACATCAGTCAAGCTGGTATTGAACGTTTGGTGAGGAGTATGCGACGTCGGATCCGCGCTTGTTTCGCGAACCGAAGAGGATTTACCATGTATTGAGGTCTTGGACTGAATGTGGTAAATTCTCTGACTTGCCGTCCATGTCTTCTATAGCTCAGTGCGTGGAATGACTGCGTGTCGGACACACAACTATCGCTGAAATCATTCACCAGATGTCACAGTGCAATGCCTCAACTGTCTTTTTGATGAAAATATAAATATATTTTTTCATATATCTCACTTTTGTCAAATATCCCCTACTTTTTTGAATAGTATATAAAAAATTATAATATTGAAACAGTCCCACTATAGGGTTACCATGAAATATGGCTAAGTCCTCGCTGGGATTTCCACAACTAACTCAGTGGTACCAATCATTTATTTACATCAATGTTTATATAGGGATTCTGAAATACATAAATATAAATTCATTGTAGGATTTGTCTACAAATTATCAATTCCGGTACCTGTTTCAAAAAAATATTCATGAAACATAAAAGCAAACAGGTTAACCCATAATTAACCACTCATGTAACTCTACGTGTATATTTCAGATTTTATACAGTCGGTGACTTTTTTACAAGTGGTTCAGGTCATCTTTTAAGAGAGCAATGATTCAGATTTGCAGCAACAAATAGTGCAAGACGACCTATGGAATATAGATGACTGTAGAAGGAATTTCAAAGCATATATCTGCAGCTATGACATTAACACCTGAAGCATTTGCAAAACTTCATTGCGAATCCCCTCTTACATTGTCTCAAACAAATGAAATGAGAGATCACATCGCTGCATTCTCAGATCAACCAAAATGCGAAAATTTCTGCAAAAACCACAATGTAATCGTATGACCAACAATGGGCAAACATGGCTATATCCGGAACATCCAAATTTCATGTTGGTGGTTTTGCATTACAACATTCCCACCACACCAAAGGGTGTGTCATAAAACTGCTTTCTCCGAGTCTGTGGTATGTTATCATTCCATTAAGGGTAAGACTTTCCATTTACCGACCATTTTGTGGTTTTACGAGTTGTTACTTACGCTACTGGCAAATTAATCTTCTTCAAAATCATAAAATTCACTTTTGTCATGATACAAATTATGTATACCTTTTCTATGCACTTTACTCATTAATTTGATATCTTAGTTTGCTTTCTTCGCTTCTCTTATCTCTTCCTGGGACACTGGTAAAAATGTCGACAAACTAACCAAACTTAGGTTGGTCGACCCCTTAAAAAAATAAATTTGTTAATTAGTTTTCTTAAATTTTTCTTATGTGAAATCGCCTCGTCGAACGTTCGCGCGAAGATCTAACAACACTCCATTTTGATCCGTTAATTCAGTGTTAATACTCTATAAAGTGTGAGTTATCCCAGACAAATAGACTAGATAAAGAGGTCGCTTTATGATCTTATTGCCCTGAGAAACGTCCTTAAAAAACGAATGGATCATGGGCTGTGTACCACCATTCACATAACTTTCAGAGATCACGTCTACGTTCACTAAAATGCTGTTGACAGAGAGAATGTCCACCATATTTTCCGATGTCGCATGTCCTTCGTGCGTATTTCGATCGAATTCCATCTTTCCAAAGGTGTCATCCCCTCTAAAATCCACTCGATAACCCTCCCTCATGCCCAATATCGTTTGCACAGTGTTGACGTTGACAGTTATGTTGATGGCAGTTCCGTCTTGACAGTCGATCTTAATTCCAATCTGAATGAGATCGTTCAAATCGACTATGTCGTAACTGCCTTTGGGAATGCGAATCATGAACCAATCCGTTCAGGTGGAATA
Organism: Pictodentalium vernedei; assembly: GCA_031216915.1. Taxonomy (NCBI): domain Eukaryota; kingdom Metazoa; phylum Mollusca; class Scaphopoda; order Dentaliida; family Dentaliidae; genus Pictodentalium; species Pictodentalium vernedei. Next base: position 434,236,617 of record CM062296.1, on the reverse strand, counting down.
TCTGAACGCATTATTTTTCTTCGTGATGTTGGGAAACGAATAGTACATCTCCAGATTGACCAGTGCCATCTCGTACTTCTTAAGCCTCTTCAATTCGATCGATGGATTGAATTTCGTCATGAATCGAATCTTGTCAGTGCTCACCACCATCGAAAAAGAATCTTTTGTAGTTATATTATCGTTTTGTGTTCTCGGATGTCCTTTCTAATAGTTGAGTTTCATCGTCTCGCAACATTTTTTTTTTATATTTTTAATAATTGTATATTTTATTTTATTTATTTATTTTACTTTTTTATTATTTTTTACTTTCTACTTAATACGATTTTTTTTTCATTTCAACAGAATATGATTTTTTTCCCCATTATGAATCCATTCCTATATTTTCCATAATATTTACTACTCGTCGGATCGATGACCACGAAATTATAAGTTGTACATTCTCACACCAACTTACAAAATCTCTTGAATTCTTTTTTTTTGCTCATGTTATTGGCCACGTGATTGTCGTAAATGTGATTGGGATTCTTGAAATCGTGATGAAACAGACACAGTAAATTCGCATTCTCTCTTTTGGCCTGTCTATCGAAAAAGAATCTTTTGTAGTCGTATTATCGGTCGTTCTTTTTGTGTTCTCGGCTATCCTTTCGAATAGTTGAGATTCATAGTCTCGCAACATTTTTTTTATATTTTTAATTACTATATATTTTATTTTATTTATTTATTTTACTTTTTTATATTTTTTTACTTTCTACTTAATATGATTTTTTTCACTTTCAACAAAATATGATTTTTGTTCCCATTATAAATCCATTCCTATATTTTCCATAATATTTACTACTCGTCAGATCGATGACCACGAAATTATAAGTTGTGCAATCTCACACCAAATTACAAAATCTCTTGAATTGTTTTTTTTTTTTTTTTTTTGAAACAGACACAGTAAATTCGCATTCTCTATTTTGGCCTGTCTCGGCAATCTGAAATAATTCCGAAATAGATAGAAACAGTCCACGTTACATCAACATCAAGTCATCTAATATCGTCTGTGCATCGAATCCAAGCATCGAGGATCCAGCACGACTTTCGCATTTTCGTAAAACTGACATTCCACATTGGACGTTTTATAATTTCCGAGTTCTCTCGACGTTTCTTGCAAGATCGTTACGAGCGGCTGATCACATTTTTCGAATTCGTCTCGGTTATCGATGATTTTCATTATAACATCCTTCGGCAAGTTTGCTCTCAGAGCTTTTCACAATAATTAGTATTCGGGTTGAAAAAAGACTCTACCAGACACGAACAATCTATCACAATCCAACCAATCCGGTCGCAACAGCATATCCATCAACAGACCCGTGAATACGATTTCAGAATTCGATTTTCCTACTATCAATTCTCTTATGCTTTGGGGAAAGAGTTTTTGATTCGACCTCTCAGTCTTTAGTGCATACCACAAAAATCTTTAATTTCCATTCTCTTTGCATAAAGTTATTTATTATTATTATTATTTTTTTTTTTGCTTTTATTTTACAACCAATTTTTCTGTTTTCTTATTATATAGAAAAATAAATTCGTTTTTTTTTTAATTTCTATTTCTTTAAATCCAGATCCGACGTTCAAGGTCTTAGCGAGTTCCTGTATCGGCATAACACCAGAACCCTTGAAATTTCCAAATTTCATGTTCGATAGAATCTCTTCCGATTTCGACGATAATTTTGGTCGCTTAGCCAATCTTATCAACTTCTGAATTAAATCGGCACTCCTCTTTCCAGCCTCCGAAGCGATTCTAGTTCTCGCTTCCGTCGCGGCTTTTTTACCCACGTACATGGCGGTTTTCTTTCCAATCTTCACGGCGGTGGAAGCGATCAGTTTCGCCACATTATCGGTGAAGTCCCGCGACAGAGCTCCAATCATCGAATCCAACAATCTCGATCTGCCGTTGACGTAAGATCTCATAAATCCTGTGTTCTTTATCACTAACATATTTGTTTCTTTCGTCTTATTTCGTTTTTTTTAATTAAATAATAATAATTATTTTGTAAATATAATTTTTTTTACTTCCTATTTTTTACCGTTTCCCCCCCCCCCCCCCCCTTTCAATGCGTTCATGGACGATTTATAAGCTTCTCTATTCAACACCTTAATTCTGTCGCAACAGTTCGTCACATATGCTCACCAACTCGTTTGTCACTCCGATATTACCGGCATCTTGACTCGCCATCAAGAGATCTAATCTCTCCAGCATATTAAACAAAAAAAAATCTCTCCAGCAGGACATTAGGATCGCAAGGAATGGTCGTGGTCGTCATTCCCTGACCAGTGACCGATTTGACGAACGCTTTATTCACATCTCATATGGGTTTCACCGCGTACTTCCACTTCCTAAGAACAAGGCAACTTTAACGCTAGCAAATTTACTAAATGAACCTCTCGTGTACCCTACAAAGTCACTGGACAACAAGAAATCAATAACTTAGATAAAGGTCGAGGTTACTGCATTTCAGTTCAAATCATAACCAAGTTCATGATTTGAACTGAGATGGAGCAACCTCGACTTTTTTTACAAGTGGGCTGTGAGTATACAGTCATAGAATGATCGCTGGCCTCGAAAAATACGATTTTATAGGAAGTGTGATTTTATAGGAAGTACGATTTTATAGGATTTTGTACACACATGCAAAGCTTATGTAAGGTAGATTACTCTATATTTGTTACGGCATTGTTTAACTGACAGAGACTGGTTCTGGATTTGAATTGAGATGGAGTAACCTCGACTTTTTACAAGTGGGTTGTGAGTATACATTCATAGAATGATTACTGGCCTCGAAAAATACGATTTTATAGGACGTGCGCACTTTGAATCTCCTCTCATTGTTATCATCTTTTCAAATATTTCACTTGGTGACGCCAGACTGTAACGTATGCCACTGGAACCGTAAATATAGAAAAAACTAAGCGAACTCTCGCCTAATCAGAGAACGAGGATTTTTGTCTTATTGGATTTGGGTTAAATTTTCATTCAGTCTTTCAGTGGTAGGAATGGCTTATAACAGTTTACATATACAACCAGAAAACTCTTTGGGAATATGTCTTTACGATGACATGTGCAGGGATTTTTTGAAAAGATAATTTTCAAGATTCGTATTAGCCGAGTTGACTGTAAATCGTTTTTATTCGTTATTACATGTCAGCTTATAAGTATCGGGTCTTTTTGTCGAAGGTTCCGATTCTTTTAGTGCTTCATCTTCTAAAACAAAAATGAAATATTCTCGTAAACCGAAAGGAGATGACACGTGAGTCAAACTTATATTTTTTGACTTGTCTTGCAGTAACAAAATCGAGATCAAACATTCAAGTTTGTGGCTCGCCTTTTACGTCTAACCGAGACGCAGAGGGTCTTGGTTGAACATACGCCCCGGGCCACAAACCTATGACCATGTTCATCACAATAACGAATATGTTCTAATAAGACCCTATCCATAACCCACAACCCACATCTTGAAATGAACAAGACAATTCTTGACGATGACAAGTTTAGTAAATAAACCTCTCCTGTACCTCACGACGTCGCGTCACTGGACAAATATTCAATAAAAAGGATAAAGGTCGGAGTCACTCCATCTTAGCTCAAATCATAATCTGATTTGCAATGTATACAAGACGGCTTTGGGAACACCACACGTGGTACGTGCGAAAAATCTAGAAAAATGAAGAAACAGTTTACAAGTCACTCCGTTGATCAAAATAATTACGAAATGGACAACGTCATTCAAATATTTCACCTGGTGATGTCAAACGGAAACATATGTTATTTGAGCCGTGGATATAAAAAACCACTACTCTAGTTTTCGTCCAATCAGATGGCGAGGATATCAGTCTTATTGGAACATTAAACTATTTACAGTTGAAGTTAGTAATGTTATTATTCCTATTCTTTATATTTGGGTTTTTTTCGGAGTACATACTTTCTTCCGTAATCCTTTGCCGTTTCAATGGCAGAAATTAGAAGAGTCCATACTCATTATTTGGGGTAGACCAATGAATATTTTCAACGTGCAGCCTCAAGGCTGCACCTTGAAAATATTGATTGGTCTTATTCACACATTTACTGAACAGCCACCCTATATAATGCCGCTATGGGGTATCATGTTCCTGACCGGGAAAGTGGCCGTTAGAGATTTTCGCCCGCTTTAATTCATTTTGTTACGAACGCATCCAATAACATATATAAAATTCATATTGTGTCTTTTTGCATATTTGCACTTGATGTTGTTGCTCTGAAAATGAGACAAGTTAGCGACGAGAAAACTGTTTAAAATGGCCTGTCGGATAAAATGGGCCTGCACAATTACACACATGCAAAGCTTATGTAAGGTAGATAACCCTATATTTGTTACTGCATTGTTTAACCACTGAAACAGATTGGTGCGAAAGTTTCGAGTGCTTTTTTTTGACAAGGGAGTTTAAATTCATATTTACACATCGCAACTCTGACGATTCGATATGAAACGAACGGAAATTAATATATTATAGCATTTTCCAGTCCCCCATAATCACTCGACCTTTTTCCATCTAGATGTGCGCGATCATCTGCAAAGTAACTGTCGGGGGTGACAGGTGTCTGTTTCATACTCACTTCATTCTTTTTTCTTGAAAAGGAGCAACCTAACGCATCCGTCATTCCCAATCTATTTTTTCCGTAGTACAGATCGTTTGCTTTGGTATTGGTCTCCCTTTAGTACAACGAACAAGGCTGGATTTATTGGGTGTCCTGAAAGTAAATGATACGTTTACCCTTTACAACCTTGGGGTTATCTTACAGGTCAATTCAGTGGCATCAGCAGAAGAGTCCATATTCATTATTTGGGCTCAAACCAATTAACATTTTCAAGTGCAACCTTGCGTATCACAAAGACAATTACGCCACTGCATGGCAGCTCATGCAGGATCCATTGACATGTGTTGGAAAATTGTCTATTGTGCATTTGTACGAATTCTGGCAGTCATACTGGAGAAAGAGGCTGGCAGGGGCGCATGCTTCCTCTCCCCTACACATACACAAACGCGCACTTTTTTCCACAGACATGCAAGGCGTTTGAAAATTTGAAATATAGGAGTTTGAAAATTTGAGAGTACGCGAACGTGTAAATATAAAATACCGATCTCTATACAACTGGATTGCTGGCGCACTCATTGGTCACATGTGCGTAGCGACGAGGGGGTAGCAGTTGGGGACTTGAAGATCCCAGGGCTATTTTTTGCAGACGATATGGTTCTAGTGTCAGAAAGCGAAGAGGGGCTAACGAAAATGCTGGGAATTGTTGGGAAATATGGGAGCAAATGGAGACTCGAACTTAATGAAAGAAGAGCAAAGTTATACCTGTGGGCCGCAAAGTGGACCCCACTCGAAGGTGGAGAGTGGGTGAGTTCTGCATTCCGGAAGGGAGCAGCAAACTTCTCAGTGTAGGAGAGACAGGTGATTACGAGTATTTTGGGGTAAATATAAACATTACAGGAAGAGGCATCTACCGAAACCACACAAATAAATTGATTCTGAAGGGGAAGCGAATCCTTAACCAAATGAAACTTATAGGGAGAAACAGTTTCAATAAGGTTTTCGTGGGGAAAACCATTTGGGAAATGGTGGGGCTGCCAAGTATAACATACGGTACGGAAGTGATACCCCTGAACCAGACGGCCGTAAAGAGCTTGGAAATCTTACAGAACGATGCAGGCCGATGGATAACGGGGTCGAGTAATGCCGCAGCGCTAGAAGCAATCAGGGGTGAGCTTAGGTGGATGAGGATCAAGGACAGGATAGACCTGTTGAAACTCGGTTATCTTAATTATTTGGTGAATCTCCCCGACAGCCGATGGTGTAAAGTAATGTTCCTGCGAATTTTCAACTCAAATATCAAAACGGGGTGGATGTTCCAAGTGAAGGAGCTAGTAGAGAACTACTCATTGGAGATCTCGGACCTGGACGTTGGGGCAAACCAAGGTAAAAAAATCGTCAGAGAAAGGGTCATGGAGGATTGTAACCGTAATTGGCGAGAGGGGGTCAAATCAAAGAGGTCTTTGGGTGGCCTGCGTGATAAAGAGAGGCCAGGTTTTGAAGAGTACCTTGATGGCACCTTTGGGGGGTCACTGCTGTTCAAGCTGAGGTCGCGATCCCTCGAGCTGAGGGGGAAAATTGGGAAAGACGGTGAAAGGGAGTGCCAGATGTGTAACTTGGGCATAGTGGAGACCCTGGAACACTTCCTTCTAGAATGCCCAAAGTATCAGTCTAAAATAATGAGATTCACTGGGAGTATAATGGGGAAGTGGGATGGGAGAATGAAGGACATGTGGTTAGGGGGAGACTCAAAGGAGAGGGTTAATGTGCTAATCGGAGAGATTGGGAAGATTGGGGCAAGGGATGTCATCAAGCAGTTCGTCTCCGAATGTTGGGAGGAGAGGAGAAGCGTGGGAACAGGGAGGCAGTTGGGAGTTCAGGGGTAACCAAGGCCTTCTCGTCCGAGAACCGCGACAAATCAGCGGCTGGCCAAAGTGTTATTATTATTATTATGTTATTATGTGGAAAAGTGTCTTCATCGCTGCCATTGGGTGACCAAGCGCATGTTTTGCTATAAATAAACAATGCTTAACAACAAAAAACTTCTCGAAGGTTTTCTGTTTCCGGGCGCGTTGCAATCGCCGATCGCTTTTTTTAAAGAATATATTTTGATGTTTGTGAAAAAATGAATGTGTTGATAATGTGCCCATTTTTCGAGGCAATACAAATTAAATATTTAAAATATATTTTTAATTACTATTATCAAAATGCAAGTGCCGAGATTGGATAGTTGATATAGTGTTATTCATTTTCGTGCAAGCAAGACGCCGTGGTTTTTGATAAATTGAATGCAGTTGAAATTCTATTGGTGTTTATTTCAGTTAACATGGTCGGACCTTCGAGACTATGATTCCATGGAAACGTTTCTACAGGACGCGCCAGATGTCTTGAAGAACCTTCCAGCTCTCGCCTCCAACAGACAGAGAGTAGAAGAGCAACCCAGAATTAGATACTACCTTAAAGACAGACCAGTATCCAAAATCTGATGCACCAATCAATAATTCTATTTCAATTATATTTTTCAAAACGAGCTTAACGTCCATTTAGAGGCTATCTGTATACCTTGGGGGAGAGGGATGCTAGAAACACCACTGTATCAGAAGGGTATTAATAGTAGCCTTGTCATAACCTTACTACTGATTGTAAATTATTTTACTGGTTTCCAATAGGGACGATATTTTAAACAGCTTTTGAAGAAATGATGGAAAATAACTCTGACGTTCAAACCCAAATGTATTGGGCCGGCTTCCCATCTAGGCTGCTATGCCGGTTATCCTTTGAGTCTTCTCAAGGAATCGATTTTAGGAGGTTTGTGTAGGCCAGTACTGGCGGGGGCTCCTGGGGCTTTCATAACATTTCTAGTCACAAGTGCATTCATGCTTATATTAGTATCAATAACATGTGCCCCTTCCCCTTATTGGAACGAGCTTATCTGATGAAAGATGATAAGCTATGTTTTAAAGGTAAAAATGAAAATATAATATATTAAGATTTTACAAGTGTCGTCTGGAAGTCGTGTAAACAAACAGTTAACAAATCAGTCTCTTGCCTGGGAGAATGAAGAGTTTGTAGGTATTGGACGACACAAAGGAGAGGCTGGTATGCTTATCGGACAGACTGGGAAGAATGAGGTAGGAGATGTCATCAAATTGTTCGTTTCAGGATGTCGGGAAGATTTTTTTCTTTAAAGTGAACAGATCACAGTTTTGACAAAAGACAAAAACCAGAAAAACAAGAGTTTGTGGACATTTATTTGTAAAGCTTCCATTTCGTCTCTGTAAAAATAATGTAATTTAACATGACAGGCAATATATAGAATGTGAAAAACATGACTGACAAACACGTCACAAAACTGTGATCTGTTCACTTCGCGTCTCGGATAAACACAAGCTCCGAGTCGCAAATCTACCGCCAGTTCATCACATTAACGTATATTTCTAGCTTGATTAATCACCGTATGACTGAAGGTAGAAAACACGGCAAAACGGGATCACATTTGGTTAATTGGGAACATTGTTGTGAAAGTTTCATCTCGCAAACTTGCATCATAGCACAGAGGTATAATAATGGTGATACAGCATTGTATGGTCTGGCTTATATCCGCACATGAATTTCTTTCCTAGTTTACATTTTATAAATGTCGTTTGACACTTGATTTATAATAGTAAATCCTGTAATAAGTTGTGCTAAACAGTATATCTGAAGAAGAGCTGTACACAGTGTAAATTGGTAACATGGCCCAGTATCAGAGGTACAATATTGTTATCCTCACTCTGACGCAGACAATGGAACGTTTCTAGTCCGAGTTTGTTTGCTATCTATCTATCGCCCATCGTCCGTCCGTCAATCAATCTATTGCCCATCATCCACTCTTCCACTATCCGTCAACCTTTTTATTTCCGGTGTAAAAGGAATGGAAGTCCGTAGGAACGTTAGTCACTCTGGACTATTATTCCGCGGAATTATAGTCCTAGGTCTAACATTTCTAGGAATAGTAGTCCGGCGGACTACTATTCCTAGAAATATTAGACCTAGGACTATAATTCCGCGGAATAATAGTCCAGAGGGACTACTTTTCCTACGGACTTCCATTCCTGTTACACCGGGTTAAAATGTGCTCGTAATCGTTACAGTCTTTTAATTAAAACACTTAGGATTCTGGCCGGTTTCAGTCGTTGCGTTAGGCAAATGTGTCAGCAGCTGTATGAGAAAATAAAATATTAAATCAAGTTTTAAACAAATCCCAATCCTATCTTTTTTATTGCATTCATCCCGAATCAAACCACAAAGGAAGCAGGTAGAGTCGGGTTTTTCTCAAATTTCTGTATTGGATGATAATTTCTTTTATAGAAAATTATTCAGTTATTTTTCTTCTTTGTATCTGATGTACGACATGTGTATGTGATACAACGGTCATTTTACACGTCTTTTTACAGTGCTGTTCTATATTGTACTTGTTCACAATGTGAGTAACTTCACATTAGCCGAGCCACATACTCTGTGAAACTGTTTTAGATAAGGCAACATTGTACAAAAAATAAATATGAAACCTATAGCATTATGTTTTACAACAACGAGACCTTATTTTAGCATTTTCATTGTCCATTTTGAGTTGGGTGCGTACATGTACATGCGATAAATACTATTCATGACCGAAACGAGGGAGCCTGATGGCTCAGTGGTTAGAGCTTTGGGTTGTAAGCCAAATAGTCGACGGTTCGATCCAGACCATTGAAAACTGCGTAGTATCTTTTGTCCAGACATTTAATCCCGTTGTCGCCTCGGTGGTTCGGTGGCGCTGTGTACTAAGGTGTACTTTACGATAGTGCACTTGCTAACTCTGTTTGTGCAGGGTTATAAGCACTTACATCGCATCCAACTAGAAATCCAGACTTTCCATCATCCTCAGCTGTCTTGTTAATTGCTTCAAGCATATTCGGTAAGATTTATCCCAGAAACTTTTTAAAAACATCCGCTTTCTTTGCTTCTTCTTTTTCAAAGAAGAATCTTACCATTTCATGTGAGATATCTTCTATTGTGTCCGCTATCACGTCGGCTTGTAATTGTTCCATCTCAATTTTCCTGGCTTTCCCGTTTGGAAAAATATCGTTATAAGTAGTAAGCGAATAAAGGAACGAGAGGGCGGGTGGCAGGCAGGTGGGCGTTCGGGTACGCGCAGTGAATGGGCGAGCATACGGGTGGGTAAACGGTTGGGCGGACGTGTGGGCGGAAGTGTGGGCGTCCTAGCTGAATCGGGAGGGGGCGTGTGGGTGATTGAAGCAAAAGAGCCATCCATTTTGTTTGCATATACATGAGCAGACGTGATTTGCGATGATTAAATAGTTCTGGTGCTAATTAAATATGCAAATAGCTTGGTCACGTGGGTGGGGTGAGATAGCTGTCACGTGGCTGGGTGGAGATAGTCATATCTCTCCCAACTGTCTCACACGACTTTATATATGTCTCAATACCTCAGTGGTGGGAGAAATCAAAGCTGTATCAATTCTTTGCCTTTAAAATTCCTTGGCTTCCGTTCATATGTATGTGACAGCGAGGGGGTGAGGTACAGTAAATCATGTCAGTAGTCGAGACAGAGTGGATTTAGATGCCGACGGAAACACAGACATTGCTCCAGTTTCAATGAAACTTCACTTGATTCTACTTCAGTGACAGACTTGATCAGCATTCCCCATGTTTGGTCACGTGGGGGGGGGGGGGGGGGCATATGTCACATTTGTTTCCAACACAATAAACACGTGTGGAGTGAAGTAGGGAGCCAAAGATTGTGGTTACCGCCAATCGCATTATATGTTACTCATTTCCGTTCGTATAACTCAGCTTTACCAACACGTGAGGCATTGGTATTGAATATACTTTATTTATATTAATGCATTTCGATAGGTGAACTTTCAAAATGGTTGCTTAGTTTCTTCGATTTGCAAAGCAACGAAGATATGCAACTCGATACCGACTGTACGAAGTCACATTTCAAGATGTTCTTAGCCTAAAGTTTTTTTTCAACTCAGATTTACCATATTATTAATAATATTACAATTGATACTTGGGCTACTATAAAAGTTATATGTGGGGTAGACCAATCATTAATTTCAACGTGCAGTCGGATGACTGCACGTTGAAAATATTGATTGGTCTACCCCCGGATGATGAATATTGACTCTTCCAATTGCTGTCACAAACTGACATGGAAGATGCCACTAGGGTTCAAAGGGTTAGCAACCACTTACTTGGAGGTGTATCCACCCTGCGATGCCGTTGTATTGATGGGCAGCCAGGACGTGTATGGAAACAGTTGTCAAGTCAATGTATCGTGCAGATTTCGCCAGAGATAGCATGTTGGGGCACTTGTTTTATTGCAGTAAAAAAGGTCAACTTGAGTCGGCCCATACGACATAATAACATTTACTTGACGCCGTGAGACGTCATGAAAACGTTGCAGTAACACATCTATCTTACACCAGTAACAACTTTTTATATAACATGTAGATTTGTTGTGGAAACGTTGTGGTTCAACACAGCCCTCCAATAATTAACCAACAACGCTCCTGTTACGTTGTGTGCTAACTGGGTAATTACTTTGGTAGAAGAACGAAATAAAATATAAAATATAAACACATTTCATCCATTTAACAAGAAGCAGGAGAATATTACCTGAAAAATATGTACCAGATACTGGTTTGGAAATAACCAGCGAACGATCGTTTAGGTCACGTGTGGGTTGTGTCAGTTGTAAAATACGCGAACGAACTACAGAGAAATACAGCAGAACGTTTCTAAATTACTAATCTCGCATGCTTTACCAGAAAGACTTGTCAATTTTTCGAAACTATCTCGGCCCAAAGGTCGAGTATTGCATCCACACGTGAACAGAATAGCATGTTGTTTACATCTTTAAAAAATGTCCGTCAAAATAAATAGCAACAACTAACGTGCGATCTCGCTTTGGCAAGATCGTGCATGAGCTGTTGATATTTATATTTGGGGAAATCCCGATTGAGACGTAAAAAGGCATGACTGGAGTTCTAAAAACTGAGGTGGCAGAGAAGCATCACAACACCCCTTGTCCTATGGGCTATCACCATAATATATAGAGTAGCCTGCCAATGAGTTACGAAATAAGACCTTTATTTTCAGACCTGCAGATATACAAATTCCAACTGCTCGTGTTCGAGGAAAGATTTTTGCTAATGACAAATTTCTTTTGTCATCTGCACACCATGTTTCAATCCTTCTCTCTCTGGTACAGCTGTTCATTTTGATTGTGTGAAAAATAGAACGTACACCACGCCCATATATACGTGCATTATGTTTTATAAATGTAATTTGTTATGATTTCTCAAAAGCAACTTTACTACAGTCTTACTACCGATAAACTGAATAGGTTTACCATTGTTTCCATTTATATTTAGACTAATCTGATCAAAGTAGGATTTTGATACTGGTATGTGATGTACATTATCAAATTCTTTGTGAATGTGTTGGCACTCATTCCGTGTTTCAAAAGCTATTACACGTAAAATAGGTGTTTCAGTGTCACCTAAAATGTATAATCTGCACTGTTAGAATAAATAAGAGTTGATTGAAATCAATATATAAATCCACATTATATTTAAGTGCATCTCTTGATATGTTAGGAAAAAATGACAGGAAATATTTTTACATCCCAGTTTTTGTAATAAACTTAATGGCATGTCAATTCCAACTTTTCCAATACTATTTCTTACTATTTTTACATGGGATTGTCGAAGTGAATATGATACATCAAATGTTTTAAATATATCTCCAGGCTTGTCTTGCGTTTCTGGTTCCATTGCATCTATGACATGACCTCTATTTGCATAGGCACCTGGTAAAATACTTAACTGTTTGAAACCGAGTGGCCGTTTTTTTCCGACCGAGGAACATGACACGTCATAAATTCATAAAGTTGGGTGGCTGCTAAGAGAAGGGGATGGGTAGACCAATCAATATTTTCAACGTGCAGCCCGAAGGCTGCACCTTGGAAATATTAATTGACCTACCCACAAATAATGAATATGGATTTCCAATTGCTTCCATTGAACTAACACGGAAGGTACCACCAGAGTTCAGAGAGTTAATTCAACAGCAGTTATACTCTTGCGATTCGCATGTTTCATAGATGTACCATCTGACACAATGATTTTGAAAATAGATTCTTCATCTGTAATATGTTTTGCCACAGAAGGTAAAATTACCTCAATGAAACCTACTTCCCATCGTCATTTATCCAGATGAATGGGTTTAGGTAATTGTGTTTGAAAACAACGTTGTGTGTTATTTGGAATTATATCCATAGAACTATCACTCAGAAGTGTTATGTAAATCGAATTCATTTTTTCTTGTCCTGTTGTTGTTTCAAATATTTTAAACTTGAACTTGGAAGAATATATCGTAATTTATTTATTTATTAGGGTTTAACGACACTTTAACAGCCAAGGTCATATCGTGTCGGTGACAGTTTTACAGGTGGAGGAAGCCGGAGAGAACCACCGAGCAACGACGAGCAGCTGCCAGCTCCCCAACATCGTAACTCTGCACAGCAGCGCAGGCAGGGTTAGATTGGTTGAAGACATGCGCACCATCGACGTGCAGTACCCCTTAGTGCACGGCGTCATCGTGCCCCCATGTGGACAGTCGAAGTTAAGTGCCTTACCCAAGGGCACATGCGGGAGGCCGAGTCCCCCATCCAAGGACTAACCGGGCTCGACGTTGCTTAACTGGTAGAGTGCTGAATTATTTTTGGTCATCCAAATTTTTCCACGTCTCTTTGCCTTTTTACAATTTATGGGAGAGTGCCTAGTGGCACTCTCCCATAAATTGTAACAGGGCAAATCCTCACAGACTAAATAATTTTACTTCAAAAATAATACGATGCACATCCACAGAATATGAAGCCTTTAAGTTATTGCACATGCACTACAGACTAAAGCCCAAATATGGGCTTCCAGCACTCTACCAGTTAACTTCGGTGATCTGAGAGAACCGGTTACCGCAAAGCCAACGCGCCCCCAGAATATATCAAATAGAACTGCTTAATAACACAAACCACAATTCTTTATTAGGTCTTAGTAAACTAAGTAATTATAGTACGATAAATGATAATAATCTATGTAAAATGAGTAACTTGATTTCTTTGCAACTCGATTCCTACTGAATTTAAATTGTTGACTTTGTACTTCAACACTTGAGCTTTCTCAAGTAAAGAAGTTTTAGTTGATGACATGTTCGTTTCTATACATAACAAATCGGATTCTGCTATTCCATTATCAAATTTCTTTGGATATCCTTCCCAATGTACTTTAAGTTCTTTAATAAATTTCTTCCCCACACTGCTTGATCATTTATCAAGAACCGGTTCAATATATTCTTTATCATCTTTTATACTTTGAATTTATTGTGGATAAAATGTACCCCGAATCCTTTTTCCACCTGAATCTTCAAGTTTGTAAGTAGGTGATATTGTACGTTTCACATGTGTAATTTTAAACAATTCGGTTTGGTAAATACCCTCTTTCAAATGTACGTACGTTTGGTTTTATTAATAAGCACTAAATCACCAACTTGAAAATGTTATTTTTTCTTTTGCGTTTTTTGTCTACACAAATGTTAGGAGACTTCTACTTCATTTTCTATACATGCAGAAGCAGGAATTCTTTGATTACTCACTATTATACAATATATAATATAATAATATAATAATTATATAAATATAATATATTATATATTATATAATATTCGAGGATTTCTTTTGGTTAAATCCTGCCAGACTCATTCCGGAATTTATAAGACCAATTACACATCACCTGAAACCATTTGCCAATGACACCCGTTTACACTAGCCAATCATATTCTTCGTCTTATTTGTTAACATAAAATAACCCCAACATGTCTCTCTACATTTCTTAATTCAAAGTTAGCAAGATAGACAATACTCTCAAGCTATATTTCGACCCCTTCAGTTTGTTCTTAGCAACCGACTGAAAAAGATCACAATTCATAAGAGTTGGGACTATAAACAAACCCTTTACCCAACGAATCGCCCGCATCCGCCCGCGTAATATGCAAATTCAGCAGCTGAAAAAATATTATTTTTCGAAAAATTTCAACAATACCATATCATGTGACCCCTCTTTGAAACGAGCTCGTCGAGCTCGTTCCAAAGAGGGGTCACATGATATGGTTTTGTTGAAATTTTTGGAAAAAAATTAAAAAATGATATTTAAAATAATAAATTCTGAAATCGTCTGTGTTGGGTAAAGGGTTAATAGGACTTTAAAATATTCGTGACTAACATGACTAACATGACCTTGGACGTATGACTTTAAAAGAAAACTTATAACTAACTTGACTTAGGAGTTCATAGGAGAGAAATAATTCAGGCCCAACAGGACTTTTAGAAATGCATCTCCTGGATACACACTAGGAATTCAACTGGTTTGGGGCTAGATTATTTTTGGCGATCTCTGTTTGTTCTCAATATTTATTTATTATCAATTATTAGGGAGTGCCCACAGGCATTCTCCGATAATTTGTAATAAAATAAATTTATATAAATAAAATATTATTTGCGTTTGATTGTATGCGAAACATGAGCAAGAAAATGTTGGCTTTTGCTCTGGTACTCTCCTTTTTGTAAGCCCTCGTAGTGGCTTCTGACACTCAACTAGTTCAACATGACACTTTAGACGTGAATTTTATAACGTCCCAGCGTGAATTCTAGGCATAGATTTCCTAAACGTCCTCGAAGGCAGGAATTTTTCACAGAAGTTAAAAGTCTTATTAGGCATTAATGTCCAAGAGTAAATCTATGTTCTATTGGGCAAATCTTTAGCTCCGTCAGGTATGAATTTTTATGCTCCCCGAAAAAATTTCGGGGGAGTACATGTGTATATAGTCGTCCCCTGTCCATCTGTCCGTCCGTCCGTCCGTCCGAAACAAATGGTTTCCGGGCGATAACTTTACTTTGACTGAACGAAATGAAACAAAATTTTATACATACGTTATAACCACATAATGTGATCGATAGTGAGCTTGGTCCAATATTTTTGGCAGATTTGTGGCACTTTTCCGACTTAGAAGACATGTTGAGATTGGTTTCCGGGTGATAACGTGAGTTATAAGTGTCCGATTTCAATCAAACCTGGAATGTAGCTTACTGTAGGCAATATACCAGACGGGTTTGATTTTGAGTGTGGTGTGATAAATTTAGCAGAGTTATTGCATCTTTTTGGACTTTGTTGACCACTAAAGTATAGTTTTTCATAGAGCGGGGTCAGTAGTGTCCCATGGGCACATTTGGTGGCCTGCTGTATTGGTGCAATGGTTCAATAGAGATAGTATAAGATATTTATTAATTCAATATCAACGAAGACAAATGACTAGAAACCTATGCTTGGCAGTGGGGAGTGAGGCGGGGGCATAGTCACCCTTAGCGTTGGGGGGGGGGGGGGGCACCTGTTGGCTGTGCCATCTTTTTACTTGTTTGTAACAGGTGGCTAACTGGATTCCTATACACGAACTGGTGGTGGGAATGCACTCGAGATACTTAATCTTTAACAAAGGAACGGAGGTTAAAATTCTTGACCTTTCACAACTAATTACGAAAATGAGAGTGAAGATGTTCCAAGTAGCACAAAGTAGACTTGAGATAGTATTACCCGTTACCAAGGAGAAATCAATAATATTTTCAACTTTGTTTATGGCATAGTGAGTACTAAAATGTCCTTTGATTTCAACTTCACGCAGAGAAATTGAATTTCAGTTATAACGTTTTCCGTCCCTTGTTCGGCATTAACCCTTAGAATCCGAGCGGCTGCTTTTCAGGACCGGAACACAATACGTCATAATTTCATTAAATAGGATGGATGCTAAGTGCATGTGTGTAAAAGACCAATCAATATTTTTAACGTGCAGCCCCAAGGCTGCACGTTGAAAATATTAATTGATCTACCCCTAATTAATGAACATGGACTTTTCCAGTTGCTGTCATTGAACTAATTCGAAGATACCACTAGGGTTCAAAAGGTCTTATCGTTCAATATTTTTCGACAACCTGAATAATGAGGTACAAATGTATGAGTACAACTACTGTTCCTTCGGATGCCCGTGAAATATATATTGGTACGTTTAGCAGTTTCTGGGTGTCACAAATTAGGAGGTTGACGCTATTGCCATCATATTTCACGTAAATGAAGTTTGATTTTCAATTTTTTTTTATCCTTTCTAGGAGTACTAAAATGTACTTGATTTCAACTTCATGGAGTGAAGTTAAATTTTCCGAACCTTCGTCGGCACAGATGTCATAACGTCAATATTTTCAGACAATCTGAACACAAATGTGTGAGCGAATTGTTTTAACTATTCCACTTGCTACCTGTGAAATATTTTTATAGTGCTATGTTTGCAATGCGTTGGCTAGGGCTATCACAAAATGAGAGGGCACCATCACAAAATATAAGATGACGTAAAAACGTAGAAAAGGACGTTAAAGTAAAAATATACCGCGTTTTAAATTACGATTGTTCTAAAATACAAAAATTTCAGAAAATCCGATATACTTTAATTTTTTTAAACGTTGACGTCGTTGCACAGTTTCGCATTGACTCTTGTCATGATGTCAAATCATTTTTTATATTCTGACGGAAAAAAAGTCAAGTTCAGTTTTGTTAATATAACATTTTAATCTGTAGAACAAATGTAGTAATATTTGACACATATCTACCTCGATGTACTGTCTAGAGAGTCTTTGGTTAAAATTCAGTCAACCATGACAACGAGCGACGCTGCATGCTTTTAAAAGCGTGCATCCGGGGCACTCCCTCCTGCTATGAGCTTGAAAACCATACCAAATCGAAGTTGTGAACAGTACACATCGATTGCATAACATTTCATTTCAACTCGATTAAAAAGCAAAATGCCGCGAAGGTCCGAAATTGATAGGGGTAGGGCTATTGCTCTTTTTATGCAGGGCCAATCGCAACGTCTCATCGACCAGCAATTTGGGGTCCATGAGTCAACGATAGCTCGTTTAGTTGGGCATCTCACAGCCACAGGAAGATTACGTGATCCTCCCAGGAGCGGACGTGCGCGCGTTACGTCGCCACGCCAAGATAGAGGCATACATCTCTCACACCTCCGTACCCGATTTCAGACGTCGACGGAGACGGCGAGTCAGGTTGTGGGCACTCATGGTCGTCGAGTGTGTCCAACAGTTAGGAATCGGTCGCAGACGTTCAATTTAACGACACGACGTCTCTACGTTGCCCCGCAACTTACACCCTTGCGACGTCAACGTCGATTGCAATGGCTGCGGGCACATGCACCAAATCGGTTTCACTTGACCCACTGACGAGTCTCGGTTCAGGCATTACAGGTCAGATGGACGACATCGTTGCTATCCTTCGCAAGAGACGAAATAAGAAATGCGGCAAACGACGACATAAACAATTTAAATCCAAAACTGTAAATGTTCAAAATCTTATCCCTATTAACTTAGTCACGACCGATTCCAAATCTAACGATCTCAAGTTGTGCCTAGTGAATGCTTGTTCGATAGTGAACAAAACTGCAAGCTTACTCGACACAATCGACGATAACAATATTTCAATATCCATGATAACTGAAACATGGTTAACTCCAGGCGACACATTGACTGTCGGTAAGATCATTGCCAACGGCAAGATTCTTACACACAACCCCAGGAAGTCACAGCGAGGTGGCGGTGTGGGTGGAATCTGCGATAGCACTGTGAAGGTTAAGCGCAAGGCATCTCAGACTTGGGCTACATTCGAGTGCATTGACACATTGTAAGGATCGACTCACACTCAGTCCGCCTCACTGTCATTTATCGACCCCCACAGAGCTCCAAAAACAAATTCACTGTCAACCAGTTTATTAGCTAATTCCAAGACTTCCTAGGAAGCATTACTGCGCTGTCAGGAAAATTCATTTAAGGTGATTTCAGTTTCCATATGGAGAAGAAAACTTCCAGTGATTCTTCTGAACTACATGACCTTATCAGTTCAATGAATTTACGCCAAAATGTTCATGGCACTACCCATAAAGATGGCCACACATTAGATCTGCTGATCACCAGAGAATCCGATGCTGATCTGGTTAAAAATGTATCAATTGTTAATCTTGCAATCTCTGACCATTTTATGATTATCTTCGATTTGGCACTCCTTGTCCCGACCTGTCCGGAAGAAAGTCACATACCGCAAGTACCGAAGTATTGACCTTGCTAAGTTTGCGGATGCTATTGCTTCGTCTCCCGTCACTAAAATTAACGAGCTGCAAACTGTTGACAGCATTGAATACATCCTCATTGGCTCACTTCAAGAGGTTATTGACAAGTTTGCGCCTAAGCAAACACGCACTTTTAGCGTACGCCCTTGCTCAAAGTGGTTCAGTGATGAGATTAGGCGCGCAAAAGATTTACGACGCAAACTACTGAAGCGGCAAACGAAATTATGTGTTCACAGAGAGATGTTTGTCAACCAGCGAAATGTTGTTAACAAGCTGGTCAAATCCGCCAAACAGAAATACTTTTCGGACTTATTGTCAGCTAATGTTAATTCCCCTAATGCGCTCTCTGTCGGTCTTGAGAAGTTTCTGTATCGTCAAAAGACAACCGTACTCCCAGAACATTCGTCATCCAAAGTCCTTGCGAATAGATTTTCTTCTTTCTTTTCTGAAAAAATTGAGACTATCAGAGCTTCGCTTGATACAAGCTCACAATCTGATCTTCGACAGATGGCCGACATGCCATGCACCTGTGCACAGCTTTCCCAGTTCAAACCTTTGGTTACAACAGATATCCAGAGGTTAATATCCATGGCACCATCTAAGCAATGCATGCTAGATATCATTCCAACTTAGTTGTTAAAAGCATCTCTTTCGGAGTTAACTACACCGATCTTGAAACTGGTCAATGCCTCCCTCCACTCTGGCGTCTTTCCCACAAGCATGAAACACGCTTTAGTAAAACATTTTCTCAAAAAGCCAACACTTGACCCAGAGGTTCTGAAAAACTACCGACCGGTCTCTAATCTTCCATTCCTATCAAAGATTACTGAGCGCGCGGTGGCTTCTCAGCTGAATTCTCATTTCGCAGCCCACGGCCTAGCCGAAGTTAACCAATCTGCATACAGATCTAACTGCAGTACATAAACGGCGCTTCTAAGGGTCCAAAATGATATCCTCCTATCCACGGACAGGCACAACCTAACATGTATTGTTTTGTTGGATTTAAGCGCCGCTTTTGACACCATAGATCATAACATACTTATTGAAAGACTGGCAGTGAGAAGAGGCCTTACTGACCGGGCACGTAATTGGTTTTCGTCGTACCTTAATGGTCGCACACAGAGTGTCCTTATTGGCAGTGAGTCGTCAGGCAAGGTCACACTACGTTTTGGCGCCCCTCAAGGATCGGTGTTGGGTCCCCTACTGTACACTGTCTATGTCTTACCTCGCCGGTGACATTATCCGAAGCCATGGCCTTGACTTTCATTTTTACGCAGATGACACACAGCTGTATATTAGTTTTACTCACGCCTTTGAGCCTGAAGCATGCAGTAAGATTGAACTTTGTATTTCAGACATCAAGGCATGGATGATTAAAAACTTTCTTGAATTGAACGATGACAAGACAGAAGTAATGTATATAGGTCTACCTCACCAACTTTCAAAAATATTCAAACTGCCCCTCAATATTGAAGGTTCTGCGATAAAACCCAGTAGCTGTGTTCGAAACTTAGGTTATTTCACGGATGAAAATTTGGCCGCTGATGAACATATCAAACATGTCTCTCACAGTGCATTTTTTCATCTTAGAAATATTAGCAAAATTCGATCCTTCATTGATACGCAGACGTCACAACAGCTTGTCCACGCCTTTGTTACCAGTCGCCTCGACTACTGCAACTCTCTTCTAATTGGCTCTAAAACATCTATTCTTGAAAAGCTACAACACATCCAAAATTGTGCTGCACGGGTCATAACCAGAACTCAAAAGTACTGCCATATAACACCAGTACTCACTGAGTTACACTGGCTACCCGTAAAGCAAAGAATTCAATTTATAATTGTCCTTTTGGTGTTTAAGTGTATCTCGGGGTCTACACCATCCTACCTGTCCGATCAGCTGACCATCCACAAACCACCGATGTCTCTTAGATCATCAGGCCAGCTCAATATGGTTCAGCCAGTATCTAAATTTACTAGTGCTGGTGATAGGGCCTTTGCGGATGCTGGCCCAAGGCTTTGGAATTATCTTCCAATCGACATAAAAAATAGTAAATCACTTGAATCATTCAAGTCTGGTACTAAAACAAACCTTTTTCGAAAGGCATTTCCTTCACTGGTCTTTTAATTTTGGTCATAAACTGACATTACCAGGTGCGTGGGTGTGACTGTGTCAGTGAGGATTGCCTCGTTACTCGCCAAGTTACACTCACATACTTGTTTTGGTAAAGTTGTAGTTTGTTTTGTTTTTTTAATTTTGTTTTAATTCAATACACTTTTCTTTTAGGTTCTGTCGCTTATCGCCACGATATAGCCTCGGTTGCTGATGTGGCGTTGGGCACCAATAAATAAATGATAATAGTGATCCATGTATCAATGTATCTGTGAAAGAATGTATGTGTATGTGTGTATATGTATGTATGCAATTATTGTAAAGCCATTGAGCACCGTGTGTGGATTCTAGGCTTTAAAATTATTTTTATTAAATTATTATTATTATCGACGTCGATGGGAGTGATATTCTGACGCGTGCGTTAAGGAAAACGGGGAGGGATTTCTCATGGCCTGAAAATACCTCTCGTTGTCATCTTGGGCAATCTTATCGATATCAGGTCCTCATGCCTCATGCCCTTCCACCTATCCTTGTGCGTAACCTTACGTTGCAGCAGGATAATGCGAAACCGCACGTTTCTAGGGTTTGTCGTGACTTCCTCAACCAAAACAATGTCCCAGTTCTCGAGTGGCCATCCTACAGTCCAGATTTGTTCCCGATCGAGCATGTGTGGGACGAGTTGGACAGGAGGGTCAGGAAGCGCGTCAACGGCCCAAACTACGTCGCTCAGCTCACGCAGGCCCTTCTTCGGGAGTGGAATAACATTCCACAAAGAACCATAAACAACTTGATTGGGTAAATGGTAAAGAGAGTTAGAGCAGCGACTGAAGCCCGGGATGTGCACACCCGCTATTGATTTTGATCCGAAAATGACGTAGGGTACCCACGTTTGAATGTTATCCATGCATTCGCTGTCTATGTTAAGACAGCAAAACTCGTCAAAATTTAATCAGTAATGAATTCATTTGATATATTTACCACAGAAAAAAAACTTTTTTTCTTTTTCCGCTAGTATATTATCTTTATTAGAGATTGGAGTTTTTCCGTTGTAAAAGGGTGGAAAAGGGTGGAAATGATGAGCTCATTAGTCTTGAGACAATAATAATATAATAACACTTTGGCCGGCCGCTGATTTGTCGCGGTTCTCGGATGAGAAGGCCTTGGTTACCCCTGTACTCCCAACTGCCTCCCTATACCCACGCTTCTTCTCTCCTCCCAACACCCGGAGACGAACTGCTTGATGACATCCCTTGCCCCATTCTTCCCAATATCTCCGATTAGCATATTAACCCTCTCCTTTGAGTCTCTCACTAACTACATGTCCTTCATTCTCCCACCCCACTTCCCCATTATACTACCAGTGAATCTTATTCTTTTAGACTGGTATTTTGGGCATTCTAGAAGAAAGTGTTCCAGGGTCTTCACCACACCCAAATTACACATCTGGCACTTCTTTTCATTGTTTTTCCCAATGACCGCTCCAGGGACCGCGACCTCAACTTGAACAACAATGACTCCCCAAAGGTGCCATCAAGGTACTCTTCAAAACCAGGCTTCTCTTTATCACGCAGGCCACCCAAAGATCTCTTTGATTTGACCCCCTCTCGCCAATTGAGGTTACCATCCTCCGTGACCCTTTCTTTGACGATTTTTTTACCCTGGTTTGCCCCAACGTCTAGGTCCGAGATCTCCAATGAGTAGTACCCTATTAGTTTCCTCACTTGGACTATCCATCCTGTCTTGATATTTGAGATAAAAATTCGCAGGAACATTACTTTACACCATCGGCTGTCGGGGAGATTTACCAAATAAGATAACCGAGTTTCATTAAGTCTATCCTATCCTTGATCCATCCAAGCTCACCCCAGGTTGCTTCTAGTGCTGCGGCATTACTCGACCCCGTTATCCATCGGCCTGCGTCGTTCTGTAGGATTTCCAAGCTCTTTACAGCCGTCTGGTTTAGGGATACCACTTCCGTTCCATATGTTATACATTGGCAGACCCACCATTTCCCAAATGGTTTTCCCCACGAAACCCTTGAAAGTGGTTCTCCCTATAAGTTTCATTTGTTTAAGGGTTCGCCTCCCCTTCAGAATCAATTTATTTGTGTGGTTTCGGTAGATACCTCTTCCTGTGATGTTTATATTTACCCCCAGATACTCGTAGTCACCTGTCTCTCCCACACTAAGAAGTTTGCTGCTACCTTCCGGTATACAGAACTCCCCCACTCTCCGCCTTCGAGTGGGGTCCACTTTGCGGCCCACGGGTATAACTTTGTTCTTACTTTCATTAAGTTCGAGTCTCCAGTTGCTCCCATATTTCCCAACAATTCCCAGCATTTTCGTTAGCCCCTCTTCGCTTTCTGACACTAGCACCATATCGTCTGCAAAATATAGCTCTGGGATCTTCAAGTCCCCAACTGATACCCTCTCGTCGCTATGCAGGAGTTCATCTCCTAAAAAGAATTGGCGAAAGGATACACCCCAGTTTTAGGCCTATCTCCATGGGCACACGTTTTGTTGTCATGTTACCCAGGCTAAATTCCCTCTGTACATCTTTATATAATGCTTTCATAATTCCAACAAACTCGCCTCCCAAGCCCAGAGCCTCAAGCTTGTGCCACATACCCTCCCTCCATACTCTATCGTATGCCTTTTTAACATTCAAAAAGGCCATAAACATATTTTTCTTTTTTGCCTTTGCGGCTTCTATCATTTGGGATAGCGTGAAAAGGTGGTCAGTGACTCTCCTTCCCTTCCTGAAGCCATTCTGGATCTCTCCCAAAGAACCCTTCTCCTCAATCACCTCAATATAGAATTATTAACAATTTTTTGTGCGTTGTAACGTCGAAGGGTTATCGCAGAAGAAATAAAAACATGTAAGTGTACCTTTTGAAATGGCCGGAAAAGGGTGTATGAAGTTTCATTGCTGTGTGGTTTATAAATGTGGTGCAGTGATCGTTACGAAATCGGCTCTTTTAAAGACAAATGTCAGAAATGGCCTAAAAATGAAAGGACGTAAGAATATCAAACATGGCGATAAATCGAAAAAACTGAAAATGAAAATACAATAATTTCAGAAAGATCATACCCACTTTAATTTTTAAGGTGTTGATGTTAGTTGAGGTCACTACGCAGTTCGATCATTAAGAATTTTTATGGACTGTAACACATTTTCAGATATAGTTTTTATTGGTGAATATATTTCCAAAACTTTAAGAAGAGATGTTTGACAAATGAGTCGATAATAAAAGATGAAGAAAAACGTAAACTTGACGTCACCTTGGTTAAAGGGCTAAATTCAAAAAAAGGAAAAAAATGTGTTAGTCTCATTGAACAAGGGTGACACAGATGTGGGCCTTATGTTATGGTTGTGCGAGACGGGTAAGTACTTTAAACTGGAATAGGGTTGCCAAGAAAATATTATTTCCTTTATCCTAGAACAGTCGTATACTTTTTGGAAAGAAGGTTTAGAAAAATTTGCAATAAAAACACGAAACACTTCAATTGCAGTGACGGACCAGGTCATATCATTATCAAAGGGACCAAGTGCCAAGGGCGTTCGTTCACTGGACGTGCAGTACCGATTTGGAGGTTCGAGTAGGAGAGGGCGACCCGATAATGCAGACAATTTTTGGAAAAGCTACCACCAAGAAAGCCCATTTAAAGGCAACTCCAGTTGTTTGTAGGCATATATTTGACCTATGATACCATGGAGATTCATGATCTTTTGATATTGTTGCCGCCTGTGGGAATGCCGCTCGGTGCTCGTGTCCGAAGCAAGGACCTCCGAGTTTTCGAACGAGAAAGTGCGACAAGAGTTAAAGCTTTCCGCCACTATTTCAGGTCATTGACAGTCGGTACGAACTTCAAACCTAACTCAATCTTCTTTTTAAAACAAAAATATCGAAAAGGGTCGTTTATTATTAATATTTTGAAGAATTACTTTCGTGCTACGAACGTAATTCTTTATAATAATAATAATAATACAAGAAGGCTTTTCGTGTACATGACTTCTCGATTTTAGTATAACTTACGAGTACTGCCATTCAAAGGCTGAATAAAACATAAGGGTGCGTTAGCATTTTGGAAGCTGGAGTTTCGCCCAACAGTCAACTTTTTTTTAATTAGCGGCTTTCAAAGAAAATTTTGCCATTCCAGCAGAAAACATATTTTTCCGACGAACCACAAAAACTTCCGACAGGCATAGTCATGGGGAACCAAATCCACTAGATTCGGGTTGGTCCCTTCTAGGCCGTAAAGTGGGATGGGATTTGTTACCTTATCAAAACGTTCGCATGTTATTTAGTGTGTAAATGCCTTAATCTTCTATCAGAATTCAGTAAGAGCTGATTTATGTCCATGTTTTCTGGGGTTTTTTTTAATCCACCAGAACTGATGTCTGTATGACATCATATTGGTTTCATTTTCCAGCAATGTGTCCGCTACGTAAGTTGAAACATCTGATAGAAGCTCATTCCCGTTCAAGTTTTCCGTCTTCTATGCATCTCGCCAATGGGAGTAGCAAAGGCCTCAGTCAGGTGCGTCGCTTGAGGTGATTGGAGTGTGACACCTCTCACCCAATAATTCTTTTATAGTCGGGATATTTTTATCTGGATTGGAGTCTTTGATATCGATTCGCTCTCGTTTGTAATCATGCTCTTTCCTACGATATTAGATTTTATACTTGGCCCTCTGTCTCACACAGAGTCGGTCATACAAATGAAGGTATGTAGGACCCGATTCAGGCTAATGTGGGCTCAACATGGCCAATTTGGAGTACCGGTACGGTACATGATATTAACCCTTTATTTGACACGAAAGGCAGACGACACTTGTAACCAGAATTATTGAATGGATAATTGTTTTCAATTTTGGCGTCAAAAACATAGCGTATGGCCCTCATTGGAACGAGCTCAACGAGCTCGTTCCAATGAGGGGCCATAACCTATGCTTGTGAGACAAAAATAAAAAAAAAATAATGAAAACTGAATGCTGATTTTTGGGAATAGCGCTGGCCGGTTTTGAGAGCCCAACATGACCAATTTGGAGTACCGGTACGGTAAGTGGCAATTAAATAAGATGTTACGTCATAACCACTACATATATATTTTCTTTTTTCACAAATAATTTTCAAAGACCGGAGGGGTGGGCGTAAAAGACACACAGACAGGAAGGTATGTCAGAGTGCGTGGGTATCAGAGAAGGCGGGGGTGGCAATACTCTGAAACTTTTACAAATGGATTTCCCAGAAATATTCATTCTGAGTGTGAACATAAATAACTGAAGAGAATTATTGGCATTTTTCAAAAGACGTGCCAATTTAGCTACCGGTAAATTGCCACGTCTTTTAAAACGCTAATGGTCCATTCCGACCATTTATAGACCATTTCCGGGAAATACAGTCCTGGAAAATTCAACTGTAAGAGTTTGATAGTATTGGATACAATTTTTTACACCCTCTTGTAAATTGTTTTACTTTCAACCTAAAATTCACTTTTAAAGATAAAATTCATCATTTTATGTTGATTAAAACATATTGTAGGGCAATGCAGGCTATTAATAGGCACTAGCGAACTATTTTATCAAGTTTTATTGTCCGTAGCTAGTTTGATGAGGGTAAATACTCGAACCAGCTCAAGAGAACCTGAAAGTGCTTACACTGGAAAAACCTGGGATGAATAAGCCTGAACCGTATTTAAATTTTAACACCCTGTCTATCTTTGCACAAATGAAATTAACAGCGCCATATTTTCAGAAGAGTTTCCAGCTTGAAAAAGCAAAATATAACCAATGCCATCTGAGGTAGCTTTATTTGATTTTCAGATCAGCAGGGCATCCGCTCTAACTGTCGGAGTAAATGTCTCATTCAAAAGCTAAGAGATCTATATGTATAGACATTTACCATTAGTTTGGGAAAGTTAGATTCTACTACTGTGGCATACATCATTCCATCAGATTGTGACAAAGTTTATTGGGTATGTTAACCTTTTGAACCCCTTCGGTCGCTTTTCCGGTCAGGAACATGATACGTCATAACGTCATTATATAGGATGGCTGTTCAGTAAATGTGTGAGATAGACCCATCAATATTTTCAACGTGCAGCCCCGGAGGTTGCAGCTTGAAAATATTGATAGGTCTATCCAAAATAATGAATATGGACTCTTCCAAGTTACTCCACCGAACTGGCATTGAAGATACCTCTACTGGTGGTATCTTCAATGCCAGTTCAGTGGAAGAACTTCAGAGGGTGAAAAACTTGGGCGATGTTCTGGGGAATTGAGTTCGTAAACAATTGACAACACAGTTATATGTTGGACTGTTAACAATTGAATACAATTTACTGTACTCGGTACCTTATGTTCAGCTGAACCCAATATCTTTAAGAAAGCACTTTTTTTACAAACGTTCTCAGCGTTATTTTATTTTGATTTAAAATCATATCACAGAGACAGCTCAGACATGAAGGAAAACAATAAAGTACCATGACTTTTCTCTTCGAAAAGAATATCCCACAATTCCCCACTGCAGTTGACTGCAGTGTTTAGTTTTCCTTTGTTCATGAATATTAATTAATACAGCTGTTTTATGGAGTGTGAGCATTTCGCACCCTGCATTTTCCTCTCCATTGTTTGTTTCTTCTTATGACCTATTGTATTCTATGTGTTGATAGATATGGTAAGTGGTGTGTTCGTGTTAGTAATTAATGTCCATGTGAGCGGCAGTTATTAATGACTGAATGGATTACTATTGCGCAGACTTCCCTTTCCCTTTGTTTCTGTTTCTGTACCGTGTATTTTCATACCCCAAAAAATTCACCTGATGTGATGCGTGGTTAGCACAGTTCTTAACCCTTTACCCAACGTAACGGCAAAAACCGGCCAGCGCTATTCTCAAAAATCGCCAATTAATTTTCATTATTTTTTTCATTTTTTGTCTCAAAAACATAGGTTATGACCCCTCGTTGGAACGAGCTCGACGAGCTCGTTCCAACGAGGGGTCATAACCTATGTTTTTGAGACAAAAAATGAAAAAAATTAGTTTTTCAAGGATTTTTTTTGCAAGTGTCGTCTGCTTTTCACGTTAGGTAAAGGGTTAAAGGGTTAAGTTATAAATACTTTTATTTGAATTCATTATTAATTTCTGGGATAACATCTGTAAAAAAATGTTTGAAGTTACAAAAAAATAGTTAAGTTTTGGATTTCTGGTTGTCGTTTTAAAACTGGGACGAAAAGTGACAGGGACGTCCAACCACGACCTCATTGTCATTGAATAGCTTATTAATATTCATAAGTTCAAAGTTCACAATGAGAGTGCTGATGGAAATGTCGATCAACAAGTTTTATCTGTTTTTGTGAGGAATAGAATAAATAAAACAAACACTCCCTATAATGATGTTGTGAGTAATTTTATTATCCACGCGGGGAAACGTCAGAATAGATACACAAATGTGTCAAAGTATTCATTCCCTGAATTCGACGCACTCCCGAAATATTCAACTTATTCATTCTTCCCTCTTCTGTCTAACTTCTTCTACTCTTGTCCTTTTATAGTTTAAACAATCTCGCAGATCGCTGCCTGGGGGCTGGGGCCTGTAGGTCAAGTTCTACTATTTACGAAATGACACTGACCTCCTCTTTGATCAGTTTTTGTGATGGCCCTTCGCCGCTTTATTTGCAACTGCTTACGCAAGTTTCGGTGCGTCTCTGTGTAGATATGGGCAAATGAACATCAGTACCATAAAGGACAATTTGGCTACGTTTTCACTGATGGTGTGGTTCATTGCCAGTGGGGGGATCATGCCCCTGGGCAGCGATATGCGAGGTCCACTGCTGATTCTTGCCATCATCCTTTGAAAAGTGTTCTTGAATAAAGGAGACGACTCATATAAGCCTATGGCTTCCTGTTGAATCCTCGTCTACTTACAATCCCGATTATTTCTGTTTCTGTTATACCGTGTACAACCATGAAAACTGTTTGCTGTTCTGTGGTATAATTATTATGTAATATATACATGTAACACTGCTTTCTGAATAAATATTGTTTAAACTAAATATTCAACTTTCAGTTTCAGTTTCAAACTGCTGGTACGTGAATACTTACTTGTAGCTTACGCAGGTCAAGTGCGCTGTAAACTCTATTTTCACTGGTCGAATGAATATTGATTTACATGTACTTTATCATAGGAGTTGTCAATTTTTCCCTAATAATATATCGACTTCAACTTCGATAATTTGCTCCACTACCGTTTCTTACGATATACCGGTACGTTTTAAAACAATACCGGTATTCATCAGGTATAATTCTCAATACCGGTAATTATCGGTTTACCGGTATACCGTGAAGCCCTAACCACTAGAGTTCAAAGGGATAAGATAATGAGTTCAACACTCGTTTCCTCTACTCATTGCCTGAACATATCCAAAAATATATATATCAAAAAAGAGTCACAAGAATTTTCGTGAGGATTAATCTTCAAGCTTCGAATAGCCCAGCTTCATTTTTTTCTGAAAATGTTAAAATAGTCTTCTCTCAGCCTTTCTAATAGAGATATGTAGGTCTTGTGCAGTCTTAAAAGTAAAAACAATGAAACCACTAATGAAACTTCAACAGCCTTTCTTGCTATGAGGGGATGTCAAAAAAAAGTTTTGAGCCTAACATAAATAAAGCTGGAATTTCGGTACAGAGCATATTTTTTTCAACCTCGTCCCCTTGTAATTCAATGCACTTGTTCCACCTGGTCTGCCAGTCGTAGATGCCGCGTCTGTAGCAGTCCACACCTTGGTCTTGTAGCCAAGCCTCCACAGCAGCAGTAAGTTCCTCATCATCTTGAAATCTTTGAACACGTAAGTGTTTCTTCAAATTTGGAAAGAAATGGTAGTCACCAAGTGACTACCATCTCTTTCCAAATTTGAAGAAACACTTACGTGGACAAAGTTTCTACCATCTCTTTTTAATTTTAAGGCCTTACATACTAAGATATAATGAAATTCATCGCCAGTTAAATTATCATCACACAGTCTGCATCTCCTATTTTCCCAGGAACATTTGTCCGCCTACCTACTTCTATGGGGAACTTAGTATTACTACACCTAAATTTAGTAAGAACGAATCTATATCTCTCATCCAAATCAAGGTATAATTCAAAACAATGCTTATTTTTAAACTCATTATATGCCCTACACTTGTCGGAATTTGTTGAGTCATCATGCCACTGTTGCTTAAACTTCGTCTTTAATTTTTTTTTTACATAACAAGTTAAATTTTGCGCGTTTTCAACATATTGCCTATGTCAAACCCAAGACAGTCCACAATGATCTAATATAGTTTTCACTTTCAACAGCCATTTCGACTGCAGAGAACCGTTTAAATACAAACACTGTGCATACGTATACACTCTATTTGAAACCTTAGTGGAATCCATGTTTACAAGCTCGGCCCAGTACCTAATCATACGACATTGTATTTCTATGGTCAGTGGGTAGCAACCAACCTCCCCATACACCATGCAAGTCGGAGTACTACATTTAAGATGCAGAATATATTTTAAAAACTCAATGTACAATTTTTCTATCATTTCTAACCTTTCGAAACCCCATACTTCACTCCCATATGTTAAAATAGGAAACACTTTTTTTCAAAGAGGTCAATTTGGTAAGTAACTGTTAGTCCAATCTGACGCGAGGTATTAATGTACATTGATTTGGTGGCTTGTTGAACTAAGTGTTGTTTTGTTTTCGAGAATAACCCTGTCCTCGAAAATATAATACCTAGGTATTTATAATATTTAACAACCTCCAGTGATTGACCATTCAGGTTAAACACTAGGTTGACGACCTTTAGAAAATATCATAACTGTTGTTTTTGATAAATTTATACGAAGCTTCCAGTTTGTGCAATAGTCATAAAAGGCGTCAATCATCTCTTGCATTTCTCCCGCAGTCGCAGCTACCAAAACCGTATCATCCGCATACAGTAAAACTGACAATTTAATGAAATAAACCAAACCGCTTTCTACATCATTACAAGAATCTATAGCACCTTCTACACCGCGGCTGAGAAGGAATTCTTCAAAGTCATTCAAATATAACAAAAAAGAGAAGGCGAGAGGTTTTCACCTTGTCTGACACCAATGGTACTATGACTTAATTTCCAAGCGCTTTGTTCAGCGAATGTGTTTTTACAGCAATTTGCAAGTTTTTATTCTTCCCACGAAATATTAGCAAATCTCACTTCCGACACTTTTATATAAATGGAAGGGACGGTGTCTGTATTATATACCATGATGCGCATACTGTTGATATAATAAACAGAAAAAAAGCGTTACAAAACATCAAAAGATGGGGAAAACGCCGTGTTCTTGTGTTTAAATGGATATCAACAGACAATAAAAGTGAGGAATTCAAACTGAACGGGAAGAAAACTGTAAAAAGTCAACTTCAGTATTTTTGTACTACTCTACAGGAAAATGTCAAAGGTTTGTGAAGTGATGCGCACATCGAGAATACAAATTCGCTAACGTCTCAAAAATTCAGTTTTAAATGAAATTCTAATACCCCAAGTGTGAAACTGATTGACAGCTTTCGGATTATAAGGGGGGATAACTTTCCCGTAAATCTCTCCCAATAGCGCAAATTGTCAGCCATGGGTCATCCTCGCGAGGCCGTTAGTCCCTTTACTCATTTCCCGCGACCATGGGCTATTAATTAACCCTTACCTTTGTTTGTCTCGGTCTGGTGTGGTGGATGATGATATAATAGATAAACCAGAAAACAAGAGTCTTTGCACATTTATTTCTAAAGCTTGCATTTAGTCTCTGTGTAAATAATATAATTTAGCATGACAGACAACACATAGAATGTGAAAAACGCGATGGAGAAATACGTTACAAAACTGAGATCTGTTAAAAAACATTACGTGTACAGTCCCCGTAAAAGTAGTCTTCCAAATTACCCCAGTAGTTACATATGATTACATAATGCAATCACTGTTACTTAGGTTCAATTAAGGTCACCGTGTCTATTTATAGAGGAACTTTTTATGAGTGGGCGGAGCTAATTAATGGGTTTTTCCAGCACTAGACTGATAAAGCATACAAAACACAACATCTGTTAGCCTTCATAAGCTTTATCTCATTATTTGTTTTCAATTGGAAACTCTGCAAACCATAGAAACAATAAATACATTAAACAAAAATAATTGGATACAGTATATATACCTTAAAATCAACAGATAGGTGTTAAAGATCTTTTGAGATGTTGTTTACAACCTTTCTGGCAACTGTTATTTATCAAATGGTATTAAACATCTTTCTGAAAAATTATTCTGTATTTTGTTACAATTCATTGGGAAAATATGTGTATCAATATATTCAATTAATTGTAACAGAATAAAAAAAATCACACCAAAATAATCTTGCCAGATAAAGTTCAAATGAAGAAATATTTAAGTCTAATTACTATATAATATCCATTTGTGCATTTAGCCCTTCACTTAACATAACGGTAAACATCGGAGAGCGCTATACCCAAGATTCATCATTACAATTTTTTTTTTAGTTTTTTCTTTCTTCCTTTTTTGCTTCCATAGCATAGCCTACGAGTCCTCCTTGAAACGATTGCGAAGCACTCATTTCAATCAGGGTTTATAAGCTCGGTTTTGGAAGCAAAATATTTTGAAAACTGTCGTCTTCTATTTAACCCTTTACCTAACATGAAAAGCAGACGACACTTGCAAAAAAAAATCTTGAATAACTAAATTTTTTCATTTTTTGTCTCAAAAACATAGGTTATGACCCCTCGTTGGAACGAGCTCGACGAGCTCGTTCCAACGAGGGGTCATAACCTATGTTTTTGAGACAAAAAATGAAAATATTTTGAAAATTAATTGGCGATTTTTGAGAATAGCGCTGGCCGGTTTTGGCCGTTACGTTGGATAAAGGCTTAAATGTGATTTAGGTTAGATAAGCGGTTTATCGGTTGACCTTTTACCCAACAGTTCAACAGTATTATCCCTACCACAGCATAAAAGCCTACGCCTTTGCTTCTAAAATATAGCTTATGATCCCTCCTTTGGCACTAGTCTGATGTGCTAGTTTCAGTTATGAATCCTAAACAATATTTGGAAAAAGAATCATGTCAAAAAGTACTCCCCTGCCCAATGTGTGATAGTTAACGGATCAATGCTTTTTGGCCTCACGCGATTTGGCCCCGCGGCATATTCGGCCTTGCGCCCTTGAAGTTTGGCCTCGGGTCTGTCTCTGTTCGGCTACGGGTCTGTCTCTGTTTGCCCTTGGGTCTGTTTTGGTTCAAGATGTGCCGTTAAGTCGACGCGAGCTGTCCTTCTCGCGAATACATGGAAACACAACCAAATTGCGTAAAGTTCTTTTTCAATGCCTGGAATATGTCTGCCACTGCAGGATAAAAAATGGTGTGTATTTGAATGACTCTTTTCGAAAGGTGCTTCAACCTGTTACAAATGAGATTTTTTTTATTTCCATTTCCATAACTTCGCTAAGAATAGACGGATTGTAAAAATTCAAGGACGACATCGCACTGATTTTCACTCAATATATTCGAAACGAAACGCGTTTTTAAAATTTCCCTATGATATTAAAAATAGTATTTGCCCGACTGGCAGGAAAAATCTGCTAATTGGTATCCAAATCTTACGGGATCAAAGAAACACAAACGTCAACAACAAGTAACGAGAAGGTCTTCAGAAATATTCATGCGAGATCGAAAATGCCTTCAAAACTCATTTTGTACAATATTTCGAAAGAAATTTTAACGATTTTATTTTTACTTGTGTAGTCTGGGAGAGATGTGCTTTTTCCCAAAATTATTAACGGCCGTTTTGCAAAGAAATGATGTTTGGTGATCCTAATTTTGGTCGGAAGCATAACCTTGTCACAACACTGGGAAACACATCATGCTAATTATAACCGACAGTGCGTCTTATTGAAGTCACGTGGTTGGGTTTTGATACTCCACCTCACAGTGCAATTAGTTGGGCTATTTTTTTGCAGACGATATGGTGCTAGTGTCAGAAAGCGAAGAGGGGCTAACGCAAATGCTGGGAATTGTTGGGAAATATGGGAGCAAATGGAGACTCGAACTTAATGAAAGCAAGAGCAAAGTTATACTTGTGGGTCGCAAAGTGGACCCCACTCGAAGGTGGAGAGTGGGTGAGTTCTGCATTCCGGAAGGTAGCAACAAACTTCTCAGTGTACGGGAGACAGGTGCATGATTACGAGTATTTGGGGGTAAATATAAACATTACAGGAAGAGGCATCTACCGAAACCTCCCAAATAAATTGATTCTGAAGGGGAAGCGAATCCTTAACCAAATGAAACTTATAGGGAGAAACAGTTTCAATAAGGTTTTCGTGTGGAAAACCATTTGGGAAATGGTGGGTCTGCCAAGTATAACTTACGGTACGGAAGTGGTACCCCTAAACCAGACGACCGTAAAGAGCTTGGAAATCCTGCAGAACGACGCAGGCTGATGGATAACGGGGTCGAGTAATGCCGCAGCGCTAGAATCAATCAGGGGTGAGCTTGGGTGGATGAGGATCAAGGACAGGATAGATCTGTTGAAACTCGGTTATCTTAATTATTTGCTAAATCTCCCCGACAGCCGATGGTGTAAAATAATGTTCCTGAGAATCTTCAACTTAAATATCAAGACGGGGTGGATGGTCCAAGTGAGGGAGCTAGTAGAGAACTACTCATTGGAGATCTCGGACCTGGACGTTGGGGCAAACCAGGGTAAAACAAAATCGTCAGAGAAAGGGTCATGGAGGATTGTAACCGTAATTGGCGAGAGGGGGTCAAATCAAAGAGGTCTTTGGGTGGCCTGCGTGATAAAGAGAAGCCAGGTTTTGAAGAGTACCTTGATGGCACCTTTGGGTGGTCGCTGTTGTTCAAGATGAGGTCGCGATCCCTGGAGCTGAGGGGAAAAATTGGGAAAGACAGTGAAAGGGAGTGCCAGATGTGTAATTTGGGCATGGTAGAGACCCTGAGTACCAGTCTAAAATTCACTGGGAGTATAATGGGGAAGTGGGATGGGAGAATGAAGGGCATGTGGTAAGGGGAGACTCAAAGGAGAGGGTCAATATGCCAATCGGAGAGATTGGGAAGAATGAGGCAAGGGATGTCATCAAGCAGTTCGTTTCCGAGTGTTGGGGGGAGAGGAAGAAGCATGGGAATAGGGAGGCAGTTGGGAGTACAGGGGTAAGCACGGCCTTCTCGTCCGAGAACCGCGACAAATCAGCGGCTGGCCAAAGTGTTATTATGTTATTATTATTAGTGGGGAGTCGATTGACAGTGTTTTACAAAGAGCGTACACGTAATGGACAAAAAGCAAAAACAAAAATTAAGAAAAGAACAACTGCTGCCGAACGTTAGGTAATAATAATAACACTTTGGTCGGCCGCTGATTTGTCACAATTCTCGGGCGAGAAGCCCTTGATTAACCACGTGCCCCAAATACATCACCCCCACACATCTCGCTTCTCCTGACACCCAGAAACGAACTATTTGATGACATCCCGTACCTCTTTCTTCCTAATCTTCTCCGATAAGCATACTAACCCTCTCCTTTGTGTCACCCAAAACTCACAAACCAAACTCTTCATTCTCCCAGGTAAGAGACTGATCTGTTAGCTGTTTGTTATCATGACATCGAGACGAATTTGTAGCATAGCTTATCTTCCTTCATTGGAATGAACTCGATAAGCTAGTTCCAATGAGGAGGATTGACATAAGCCGTATTTTATATGTACTATGTTCAGGCCTGAAAATAAGCAATCTCAGCATTTTCAGAATGAGGTCCCCAGAGGGTGAATTTGATGATGCTATCCCATATAGTGGGCCAATTTATTCTCTGGGCACCTCTTTCTGTTTAGCTTTGAGATTCTAATTCAGATTGAGGTTCACAGAGGGTAAATTTAGTGATGCTACCCTGCTGTGCAGGGTAGCATCACTAATTTAACTCTCTGTGGACCTCATTTTGCAGATGACAGTCTGCTTATTTCTGACTTGACTATGTTATTAATATTAATATAAGCATGAACCCACTTGTGGCTAGAAATGTGACGAAAGTCTCAGGATACCCATTTGTATATTGGTCTACACACGGCCTCTAGAGACGGTTCCTTGATAAGGCACAGAGGGTAACCGGCATGTCAGCCTAGATGGGAGGCCGGGCCTAATACATTTGGACTTGAACGTCAGAGTTATTTTTCGTCATTTCTTCAACAGCAGTTTAATATATCGTATCTATTGCAAAAAAGAAGTTTACAGTCAGGAGTAAGGGTATGACAAGGCTACTATTAATACCCTTCTACTCTTCTTCTCACTTCCTCAACTCTGAGGTATACAGACAGTTCTAGACGTCAAGCTGGTGCATCAGATTTGGGATTTGGGTCTATCTTTAAGGTACTGTTTAATTTTTGGATGTTCTGCTACTTTCTGTCTGTTCGAGGCGAGAGCTGGGAAGCTTTTCAAGATATCTGGCGATTTCTGTAGAAGCGTTTCGATGAGATCATAGACTCGAAGGTCCGCCCATGTTAACTAAAATAAATGAAATAAACAGCACTAGAATTTCAACAGTTTTCACTTTATCAAACAACATGGCTTCTATCCAATAACGTGGCGACGGGGGGGGGGGGGGGGGGGGGGGGGGGGGGGGAGGTCACCCCCCAATCTTGGCCAAAATTTACTATAGTTGGAAATTCGGAGGGCAAGTCACGAGTAGCTGGAAATTCCATCTTTCTGGATTTTAGAGCGTTTTTGGCGATGCTGATGTCTCCTTTACTTCCAAAATTCCAACTTGGTTTCAAATCTGCAAAAATTCTAATTGATACTATTAAAACTACAGTGTTCGCAAGTATGCATGATGTCAGTCGGAACGAGATTTCTATAGTACGTTTATTTATCTTAATAAAAAAATCCTCGAAATGCACTTAACAAAATTACATCATGTAAAATCGTTATCCTGAGTTAACTCCATCATTAACAGTTACAAAGTGATGAAACATCGAAAATTGATCATTCCTGCTTAAGATCTGGTTTAATGTTAGGACAGTGTTGAATCCCTCAAAGTTCTAAGCTTGAGCATTTGTTTGGAACATATTCATTTCCCAGAATAATACTAAATATATAATAACCTGATAAGTCTATCATAAATCTGTTGGCATTTCAGATACTAGAATCCGTTTTATGCCCTCTTTCATGGCTTCATTTTCAAAATCTTTCTCGGTAGTGAATTTCCAGCAATGGGGAGGGACCGGGGGGTTTCCCCTCCCGATCCCTCCTCTAGTTGGAAATTCACTATCCTACCCCCCCCCCCCCCCCCCCCCCCCCCCCCCCCCCCACTCCCAATCGGAAACCTCTAGCCACGTCCCTGCATCTACCTTGCACAAAAAAACTAATAACACTCTATCTACTTTCCAATCTCGGCACTTACATTTTGATAATAATAATTAAAAATATATTTTGAATATTTAATTTATATTGGCTTAAAAAAATGTGCTCCAGCAATCCAGTTGTATGGAGATCAGTACTGTATATTGACACGTTTGAGTACTGCCAAATGTTCTCCTTTATTACAAGTTTTCAAATGCATTGCATGTCTGTGGAAAAAGTGCGCGTCTGTGTGTGCAGTGGGAGAGGAGGTACGCGCCCATGACCCTCCTCTTGAGAGACATCTGGAAACTACTTTAATATGTGAATTTACTTTGATTTTTTCTTGAATCTCCAGAGTGGTGAGGTGTAAAAATTAATTAAACACCCTTTACAGACGAAACTACTGGAAACTTTCGCACCAGTCTCTTTCAGTGAAACAATGCAGTAACAAATATAGAGTTATCTCCCTCACATAAGCTTTGCGTGTGTGTAATCGCGCAGGCCCGGTTTATCCGACAGGCCCATTTTAAACAGCACAATACGAATTTTATATTTTTCATTGAATGCTTTCGTAACAGGGTCCAGTTTGCTTCCTTGGTGTGATGAA
The DNA here is from genome assembly GCA_031216915.1 of Pictodentalium vernedei. Classification (NCBI taxonomy): domain Eukaryota; kingdom Metazoa; phylum Mollusca; class Scaphopoda; order Dentaliida; family Dentaliidae; genus Pictodentalium; species Pictodentalium vernedei. Next base: position 434,198,587 of record CM062296.1, on the reverse strand, counting down.
TGTACAGAATTTCGTCCACTTTAATTAATTTTGCTTTTCGTCCCCTTTAATTAATTTTTCTTTTAGGAAGAAATTGTGTACTCCAAAAACCAAATCTAAAGAATAGGTACAATACCATTAGTAACTTCAACTGAAAATCCTCGTCCTCTGTTTGGACGAAAGCTCGAGTATTTTTTAATATGTTTACGGATCCAGGTGCATATGTTACCGTTTGACATCATCACACGAAATATTCGAAATGACGTTGCCCATTTCGCAATTATTTCGATGAACGGAGTGACTTGTAAACTGATTCATTTTTCTAGATTTTCCGCACGTTCAGTGGACGATGTTCCGAATACCGAGTTGTACATACTAAGATGGAGTGACTTCGACCTTTATCTGATTAATTGATTATTTGTCCAGAGACGTGACGTCGTGAGGTACACGAAAGGTTTATTTGCTAAGGTTATCATCGTCAGGAGTTGTCTTGCTCATTTCACAATGTGGGGTTATGGGTAGAGTCCTTATTAGAACATATACGTTATTGTAATGAATTGACGGTAACAAGGTCTGAAGTTTGAGGCTCCTCGCTCCTGTTCAACCTCTACGCTTCTCGTGTCGGTTGAACATAAACTCCAAGCCGCCAACCTGAATGTTTGATTCCGTCAAAAATTACAAGCTTGACCTTTCGATTCACGAGAATATTTCCTTTTTGCTTGAGAAGACGAAACATCAAAAGAATCGGAATGTTCGTCAAAAAGATATACCGTTTGTTTGCCTGTCTTATATCCTCCTATCTCTGTATGAGCTTAATCAACATTTTGTGCGAAATGTGTAAACATCTGTGAGGTGGCGTCTCTGGGACGCGTGTGGGTACGTGTGTATTGCTTTCGGTGATCTACCTCGCGGTCTTAAAGTAAAAACTGTGGGACTACTGTGTCATAGATTGCAGATTGTTGCCCGCACGTTCGCGGGTGCGTCCTGGGACTGCCACCTCCCCATTGACCGTAACCTTCACGTTGTGTAAATCCACATTTTTTCAGGGAGACGACTCCAAAAAGCTTCTAGCTTACTGTCGAATTCCTTCTAAATATTTTGTGCTTTCTTTTTTCTGTTACTGTGTATACCATAAATGTTTGATTTAGTTTGGATGCTAAGCTTTCTTGTTCCATATGATGTATACATATAACATGATTTTTCAAATAAATATTGTTTAAACTACCCTGACATGTCACAACGATTCAAAAACGATTCACAGTCAACTCGGCTAATACGAATCATGAAATTCTCTTTTCAAACAATCCCTGCACTTGTCGTCGTAAGGACATATTTCCAGGGGGTCTGTTGTTGTATATGGAAACTGTTATAAGCCCCTTCCTACAACTGAAACACTGAGAACATTACCCCATGTTCCAATAAGACTAAAGTCTTTGCAGTCTGATGGGCCTTCAACACGCTTATTTTTTTCTATGTTTACGGCTCCAGTGACATTTGTTACCGCCTGACGTCCTCATGTAAAATATTTGAACAGGAGATAACAATGGGAGGAGATTCAAAGTGGATAGAGTCTATAAAATCGTATTTTTCGAGGCCAGTGATCATTCAATGAATGTGTACTCACAACCCACTTATAAAAAAGTCGACGTTACTTCATCCCAGTTCAAATCATGAACTTGTTCATGATTTGAACCGAGATGGAGTAACCTCGACCTTTATCTAAGTTATTGATGTCTTGTTGTCCAGGGACGTCGTGGGGTACACGAGAGGTTCATTTACTAAATTTTTAGCGTGAAGTTGCATTGTTCATTTCACAATATGGGTGTTGGGCTTTGGGTAAGGTCTTATTAGAACATGGCGCTATTGTAATGAATTGACGGTGACATGGTCTGAGGTTTGCTGCTCGGAGCATATGTTCAAAGCCGACGTCCGCCTCTCGGTTGAACATAATTTCCGAACCGCAAACCTCACACCATGTTACTGTCAATTCATCACATTAATATATATTCTTAATTGTGTAATCACCATCTGACTGAAGGTAGAAAAAACTGGACCACACTCTGTTAAGTGGGATCATTATTTCAAAAATTTAATCTCGCAAACAAATACCGTATTACAGAGGTGTTACGGCATTGTATGGTCAGGATTATATCCGCACATCCGAATTTCATTCCCAGTTTACTTAAAATAAATATTTTTGACACTAAGTTTATCATAAGTTTATTTAAGTAAATCCTGTACTAAGTTGTGTTAAAAACAGTATATCCGAAGAAGAGCTGTTCGTTTTGTACACAATGCAAACTGGTAACATGTCCCAGTATTGGCGGTACAGTATTGTTATCCTCGCTCTGGCGCAATCTGTGAAACGTTTCTTATCCGAATTTGTTTGCCATCCATTTATCGCCCATCTTCAGTCCGTTATCCGTCAATATTTCCATTTCCCGGGTTAAAATGTGCCCTTAATCGTTATAGCCATTTAATTAAAAGAATTAAGATTCTGGTCTGTTTCGGCAGTTACGTTGGGCAAAAGGTTAAGCGACTATATGCGAAAATAAAATTTTAAACCAAGTTTAAAAATAAAATCCAAACCCTATGTTTTTTATTGCATGTAAACCGAACCAGACCTCAAAAGGAAGTAGGTAAGATCAGCGAAGCCCACAATGTTAATCCTAAAAGCCGCGAAGCCATTTTTTAAAAGTTTCTAACACTGAATAAAGTGTTTTTCATCCTTATTATCGACTTTGACTACGGTAAACTTTTGAGAACTGTCAGCTGCAGTTTTAGAGGGTTTTTTTCTTCAGATTTCTGTATTGGATATTATTTTTTCAGAAGACTTATTTTTCTTCTTTGTATGTGATATATGACATGTGTATGTAACACAGCGATCATTTTACACGTACTTTTACAATACTGTTCTGTATTGTACTTGTTCACAATGTGAGTAAATTCGTATTAGAGGTGCCTTAAGACTCGTCCGCCTAAACACTCTGTCAAACTGTTTTAGACCTGGCAGCATTGTACAAAAAATAAATAATGAACTTATAGCATTAATTTTTTACAACAACGAGACCTTATTTCAGTATTTCCATTGTCCGTTTTCAGTTGGGTGCGTACATGTGATAAGAAATATTAATCATGAACGAAATGAGGGACCCCGGTGGCTCAGTTGTTAGAGGTTTTGATTTTAAACCGAATGGTCGACGGTTCGATCCTGATCAGCTGTAACTGCGATATGTCCTCGATCACGACATTTAATCTCGTTGTCGCCTTGATGACCCGGTGACACTGTGTAGTAAGATGTTCTGCACGTCGATGGTGCACGCGCTTTAACCGTTGCTAACTGTGCTTGTGCAGGGTTATATATGTACTTACATCGGATCCAACTAGAAATCCAGACTTTCCATATTCTTCAGCCATCTTGTTAATTGCTCCAAGCATATTCGGTAAGATTTCCGCCTGGAACTTTTTAATAATTTCCGCTTTCTTTGCTTCATCTGTTTCAAAGAAGTATTTTACCATTTCTTGTAAGATATCTTCTACTGAGTCCGCTATCACATCGGCTTGTAATTCTTCCATCTCATTTTTCCCAGCTAGCCCTTTTTGAAAAAAAATACTTAGAAGTCAGTACGCGAGTGAAGGAACGGACGTGCTCTTGGCAGGCAGACGGGTGTTTGGGTACGAGCGCAGTGAATGAGTGCCCGGGCGGGTGGGCGGTTGGGCGGGGCGGGCGGGCGGGCGAGCGAGCGGGCGAGCGGGCGGTCTTGGGTGGACGGTTGGGTGAACGTGTGGACGGTCAAGTTGAAGGGGCGAAGGAGTGATTGAGTGGGTGAATACAAGGATACAAACTGTTCTTACAATAAAGAATAAACAATGATATTCAGGCAATCGGGAGACAACACGGCCAAATTATCAGTCTTTCAGACGACGCCATCGCTGGAAGCGTAGTGTTCGTGACAGAAGTTGGTATGCTTTCAAGTTACGTTTCCCAGAAGAAGTTGTGATAACAGACCTGTATCAATTCTTTGCCTTTAAAGTTCCTTTTGGTTTTCGTTCATATATATGTGACAGGGAGGGAGTGGGGTACAGTAAATTGCATTACTAGTCGGACAGAGTCGGTTCAAGTGATGACGGAAACACAAAAATTGTATCTGTTTCAACGAAATTTCACTTAACTCTGCTTCAGTAACAGACTTTATCAGCATTCCCATGTTCGGTCACTTGGGGGAAGGGGGTATACGTCATATTTGTGTGCAAAACAATAAACACGTTTGGTATGGAGCGACTGAAGTGGGGAGCAAACGATTGCGGCTTCCGCCAATCACATTATATGTCGCTCATTTCCGTTCGCTTAACTCAACTTTGCCAACACGTGACGCATTGGTATTGAATATACTTTATTTATATCAATGCACTTCGAATGTTGCACTTTCGAAATGGTTGCTTAGTTTCTTGGATTTTAAAAGCAACGAAGATACGCAACTCGATTCCGACTGTACGTAGTCATATTTCAAGGTGTTCTTAACCTAAAGGTTTGTTTTCAACTCGGATTTACCGTATTATTAATAATATTACAACTGATGCTTGGGCTACAATAAAAGTTAATATTGTGGCAACAAAGCTGTTTAGCAACTTCTTACATAACGCTGTGCACATTCTGTTGAAACGTTGCGGGTAACAACCATCTTATATTTAACAAACACTTACTTGACGTTGTAGCCACCCTACGACACCTTTGAAGGTGTTTCTGGGCAAGTCGTGGCTGCCTACATAGGCAGCCAAGACTTGTCTAGAAACAACTGTCAAGGCACTAAGAATGTAACGTGCAAGTTTTTCCAGAGACTGCATGTTGGGCACTTGTTTTATTGCAGTAAAAATGGTCAACTTGAGTCGGAATTATGCCCTAAAGGGCCAATAACATTTAATTGACGCCTTGAGACGTGGTGAAAACGTTGCGGCAACACAGCTATCTTGCACCAGGAAACAACTTCTTATTTAATGTGTTCATTGGGTTCGTATTCACTCAACCCAGTCGATTTGAGTTAATTTTTAACTCAACTGATTTTAGAGTGTACGTATTGTGTACTCCAGCAATCTAAACTTCGCTATGTATACACACGCGAATATCACCAAGTCTAGTATGTTGGTACTGGTTACATAGATCCCAAAGTACTTCTAGCGTTTGTGCCACGAGAAATATTGGTTTAAGACATAATTTCCTATTCCGCGTTTATATAACCTTTATGCTCGTTATTTGGGTTAAAATGTTGACTGTGACTAATTGTGCTAACGTCTCAGACATTTTGTTATTCTGAAAAGCCCCTAAAGGTTTTAGAACTTTTTCTCCTGCAGTGACTAAAAATCCGGTTGTAGCTTGGCAAACTGGTTCCAACGAAGTGTCCTCAGCGATAATTTAAAGAGAAAAATGAGGTGGTTTCAACGTATTCTTATGCAGATTTTCTGATTTATTTTTCTTGATAAACTTTTAGAGACATTGGAAAGTTTGAGGAAACTTTTGAAATTTGAAGCATTTGTAATATAAGCTGATATTTTGTCGGTCGTGTTTTCTGAGATTTAGCTGTTTCGTTGAAAACATGCCCCTTTCACAGTCTAGTGTCATTTCAAAACGGCGGGCTTGAACTGCACCACAAAAATATTAAAAGTACGGCATATTTTTGTTTATCATCTTATTTGTTCGCACACAGGAGTCTCGGTTATTAACAGCAACAGTGACGGCTCCATTTCGGTGAATGTCGCTTGATGATGCAGTAATCACTACAGGAAATTTCGCCTTTTTCCACTACCTGCCTAGACATAGCTATTAGACACTGAAACGATGTGAGGGTTGCGCGCAATGCGAAATGGTGACAATTGAAAATATTTCTTCTGAATTTGAAATTTCGATACAGCGGAACCGGTAATCGCCCTGAAACATTAAAATCAATGATAAATAATTATGACGAACGACTCAGTACGTCTAAATTTTATTAAGTGATTGTATTTTCTCCTTTGGGCATTGGTTTCTGTTTTATTTAATATCGTGTTTGATGGTCAACAGGCGCAAGTTACAGTCACAATATGGAAACCTATTTATTGGGGTTTAACATTTTTGACAGCTAACGCCACCTCATGTCGGACAGTTTTACGGGTGGAGGAAGCCGGGGGACCTCGAGAGAACCCCCAAGCAGCGGCGAGCAATGTCAGACTCCAGAACGTATCAACTCTGCACAAGCAGGGTTAGCATTGGTTGAAGGCAAGTGCACCATCGACGTGCAGAACGTCTTCGTACACAGCGCCACTGTGCCCCCAATGGACAATCTGGATTAAGTGCCTTGCCCAAAGACACGTCGCAGTTGCCCCTGGCGGGGATCGAACGGTGGACCTTTCGGTTTGAAGTCCAATGCTGTAACCACTGAGCAACCGCGCTTCCTATATATACTGCCAGTATTATTTAAAAAAATCGTCATTCAAATCAAGTATATTATTTTACAAATTTCACTTCGAAAGCACAGTTTGTGACCCCTCGTTTGAACGAGCTCGTTCCAACGAGGATTCATAACCGTTGAATTTGAGAAAAAAATGAAAATATTCTTTTATTGAAGAAATTGTTTTACAAATGTGGTCTGCTTGTCGTTTTAGACAGAATGATAAACAAACACTCTGAGTGAGCACATTTGCTTTCTTTTGAATGAATTGTGGATACGTTTCAACACGCGTAACGATATTACATTCTTAGTCATTAAATAAACAGTGATATTCAAATTCCCACGCTCTCATTCGAAAGACATTGATGACACCGTAAACATCCTTGTAGTACTGTTTGTCTGTTCATTATCTTCTACAAGGTGCGCAGTGGCTCACTGGTAGACTGTTGGACTTCTATACTAGAGGTCCCGAGTTCGATCCCCGTCCGGGACGACCCGCGTTGTGTCCTTGGGCAAGGCACTTTATCCCGGATGCCTACATGGGGGCACGATGACGCCGTGTACTAAAGCGTACTGCACGTCGATGGTGCACATGTCTTCAACCGCTCTAACCCTGCTTGGACGGAGCTTGAACAGAGTTAGAATGTTAAGGAGCTGACAGTTGCTCGTCGATGTTCGGTGGTTCTCTCCGCGTACTCCGGCTTCCTCCATCTGTAAACTGTCACGGTCAAGATTAGCTATTGTGCATAAGTATGTGACCTTAAATCCCAGTAAATAAATAATAAATAATCTTCTACAAAGCGTCCTCTAACATTTGAATTACCTGTTTTGTATGGGACTGAGCGGTCCCCGGGTCTCATCATGTTTACCCTATTAGTATATTTAGCTGAAATTAAAACAACTAACTAAAGTGGCGTCTGCCACATTACCACGACAAAGACAAAGACTGCCAAAAACTCCAGGTGGCTCATTGGTTAGCGCGTTTTACATCAGATCGAATTGTCATAGGGTTGATTCCGACCCATGTACATTATTTGCGTTGCGGCTTTGGGCTAGACACTTAATCTCAGTTACACAAGTGGGAGCAATGAAGAATTTAACAATATTTTATTGTCGTCTGTTAGTTGGGTAAGGTGAAGAGTAAAACACCCGCCTAAGTAATGATTTTTTTATGAAACAGCCAAAAAAGCAAAAGCAAAGCCTCTGGACCTCCAGTTTGAAACCGGAGGTCCGTTGACTGTTAATGCAAGTGTTCTTCTCTTTTGCATACAACTTCATTTCAGCAGCACAGACGATGAATGGCATTTTTTGGGGGTGGTAAGACGAAACATTGAGGCTAAAACTATTGTCAACTGTCAATTGCAGGCAAAATATTAATGTGGGTGGGGGAGTGTCAAAGTCTTGGGATCTCCGATAAAAAGTAAAGGCGAAAATCATCCTCCGGCAATGCCTTCTGTTGTTGACTCCATGGCTAAGTTTCATTCTGATATATTCTCATAAATATGGACTCCACCCCTCCAGCAATAATAATGATAATTGGGCCCTCCGCTGATTTGCCGTGTTTCCTCTGACGAGGATGCCAACATTAACCCCGATATCATTTGGTATCCCCACCCCCCCCCCACCTCCACTCTCCCTCCTAATCTCACAGCTTTCAAACACAAGCTGTTTTATAATTTCAATTTTCCCCGCTCGCGCTTTCTCAATCTCCCCAACTAAAATATTAGCCCCCTCCCCTCATATTACCCCTCATCCACTTATTTCTCATGTTCTCGTCCTTTTATTCCATTAGTTTCTCAAAGAGTCTTATTCTAGGCAAATATTTAAGGCATTTTAAAATGAAATGTTCCAGAGTATCCGTTACGCTTAAGCTGTATATTTGGCACCCCTTCCCTCATCTTTCCCGATTACGACCTCAACGACAGTGACTTTGATTTCACTTTGAACAATGTACCGCCCCTCCCCAAAGATCCATCTAGGTACTTACAACTCAGGCGTGTCTTTTTTTGCAAAGCCCGTCTAACGAGCTTTCGGCCCTAACTCCAACTCTTGATAAAGCTACCTATGGGCGTCGATAAACACAATTTAACCCCAGCACCCTGATGTCAAATTATCAATATTTCAAGCTGCATTTTTTTTTATCATAATGCAACTAGGAATTTAACCAATTCAGTCTTTGTTTGACAGAGTTCATTGAGCTCTGTCCAACAGGAATGAATTGGTTAAATTCCTAATTGGACAATGGAAATCATTTGCAGCTCGAAATTTTGGTTATTTGCCATCTCTTTGCAGAGAGTTAACAGACAAAAAAGGGAAACATATCACTAATACATACCGTTCTTCCGTGCCAAATGTCTTGCAAGTGAATGACTCTGTGGGTAAGACTTCCCGTCAATCTCCAAGACTGGCATTTTCCCCAGTGGCATTGCTGAAGAAGACAGAAGATGGAATTATCATGAAAGTACAAGCAGATTTCACACACATGGCGCGGTAACAAAATGAAGCTATCATTCTGGACATGGAACAAAATTAAAGTCTTCCAAGCCCATCCTTAAACAAATGACTGCTGCTTTTAGTTATCTACTATACAAATGTTAGCATGTTATGTCCCATTTTGTCGTAAACATGGCTGACAATTCCCGCCACTGGAAGAGAGTTGCGGGGAAGTTAGCTCACCTTAATTTACAAAAACTGCCATTAAATGTAACACCAAGAGTTTGGGAATTTCATATAAAGAATGAAATTTCGAAATGTTAGCGAATTTGTATCAACGGTGTGCACATCACTTCACAAACAGACATTTCCCTGTGCAGTAGTATAACAATACAGAAGCTGCCTAACAATTTGTCTCCAGTGAATTTGAACGTCAAACGATTATTCTCTGTTGAAATCCCTTTTGCCATCTTTTGGTGTTCGTAAATTTTTTGCTGGTTGTTCTATCAACAGTGTGCACATAGTGACATATAACATAGGCCCTGTCCTTTCCATTAATATAAAACACGAAGAGGTTAGATTATGCTAATTTTTTTCCTCGGGAAGAAAAAAACTTGAAAATTACTGTAAGAGCACATTCGCTAAACAAAGATCCCAAGTGGGGGCTTACTTAGTGTTGGTAGGTGTAATACTGACAGATATTGCTGATGACGCATTACCTGTGAACTAGTTCTTTCTTATTGGCTTGCCATCAGAAGCTAAGTTTTTTATAAACAAATACAACAGACAGCTTCTTGGCTGTATTTTCAACTGATGTCGAAGCATAATGATGTTTTCTCAAGCGTCAAATAATATCAAGGGAGATAACTTTATCATAACGATATAAGACAGGGATGTTGATATCATACCGGGGTGTAGTTGCGGATCAAGAGGGGGGAAGGGCAATCACTCCATCAACTCCTTTAGAGTCCATGAAGAAAACAACTGTATCTATTTTTGTCCCAACTCGACCCCTGAATTCCAATGTGTTCTATGTGCCAGTAGGCACATAAAACACATTGGAACTCATGAGACGAACTAATCCCACGGAACAAACTATTTTATGTTAGACTGAATGGTTTTTTTTTCATAGAATGGCGGGCGTGACACGTTATGAACACCTGGTCAACCATGTAACCAAGCAAAACCATATAGCTATTACTTCATCGAACTGCTTGTCACGCCCACATAGTGCACAACACCCTCAGATGTTTTGTGATCACTTGTTTGGACTATTGTGTTGAAGTACAGCAAAATGTCGAGTTTTAGTTGATAGCATACATTTAGCTTCTCACTTTCAACAGATTATAGACGTCCACCGCCAAACACAAAGACGGTGCAAAAACCGGATGCCGAGCAATATCGATGTGAGTTTGGTTTATAGCGAGATGAGAAGTAATACCGATATTTTTCTAATTTTGATTTTCTTGTAGATCTGCATTCAATGTGGCACGCTTACTGATAGAACCATTTCTATATACTTTGTGATACCATATTGTCAATGAACTGTAGAATATCATTGCCCTGGTCTCATAACCAAATGAACTCTTTCAACACGAGGGTCTCTTTTCCGGTCCGTAACACGATACGTCATAATTTCATTAAGTAGGATGGCTACTAAGTGAACGTGTGTGGTAGAACAATTAATATTTTCAACGTGCAGCCCCAAGGCTGCACGTTGAAAATATTAATTGCTCTAACCTCAAATAATGGATATGGACTCTTCCAATTTCTGCCATTTAACTGGCATGGAAGATACCACCAGTGTTCAAAGGGTTAAAGTAGCAACCTTTATTCTACTCTTGATATCTTTGTGTTCCACTGTTTAGTATAGTACATCTACGCCAAGTCAAATATTTGCATAAATTAGAGTCAGTGCCTCAAAAAACATTACTTGGAGAGGCATATGCAGATGCAAACAAATATGATCTCCTAAAACCTATCAAACTGAAAATGACAAATATTATAAAACCGGACACTCAAAAACTTAATACTGGCCGGAATCACCAAAATAAGTATATGCTGGAAGAGCTAAAGAGTTGTCATGAAACTAATTTCTTCTCCAGCATTCACGATGACAACAGAAATGGAAAGAAAAATAAACTAATGACGTATAGACTATTTAAGGATGACTATAACATGGAGCCATATTTGATACATACGAATTCCCGGGAAGCTAGAAATGACTTCACTCGACTCCAATTCAGCAACACCAATCTATCAATCGAGAAAGGGAGACACTCTCAGCCCCCTATCCCGGTTGAGGGCAGACTTTGCAAGGTTTGTGGCTCGGGGGCGATTGAAGATGAGTTTCACTTTATTATGGAATGTATCAATAATAACTTAATGCGAAAAGAGCTCTTTAGAGCAATAAATGAGGAGAACGAAACCTTCCAGTATATGAATACAAAAGGGAAATTTAACCTTATAATGAGAAACAATATCCCCCAGCTATGTAATCCCATCTATAACATGGTCCGGAGTTTCTTCCAACAAAGGAAAGACGAACTTGCTACATGACTGTTCCTTGTATAAGTATTTTTTTGAGTTTATTACACACTTTTAACACATCTTGTTTGCATGTTTTATAATATAATGTTACCATTTTGTTTTGTTTTTTCGTAATCTGCCTCTGTAGGTGTTAATTGCTTGAATAAATATCAGATAATAATATCTAGTCCCATTCACAGAGTGGATGCGACCGGTGAGCGTAACATGGCGAACAGTGAAACTCATATTTATTCACTTACCACTGAACCCACATACAACAGTCATGACAAGAATCAAATCAACATCCTGTGTATAATAATACAGGTTCTCAAGATATTCTTTGCGCGAATCATTCGCATGACTCGAATACGGTACTTGGAGCGAGCAAGTCAATCTAAATAGAAAGCTGGATCAAGGATCTTTTAGACGTCGCCAACTAATCCAAACTGCAGTCTACGGGAATTCTTATAGCCTGTCTGGTGGATTTGGCAGGAAAATGGTCAACCAGGCTATGCCATCTCCATATGCAAGCAACTAAGTAACTGTTTTCATACATCCTCATTCGAATAAATTTACTGAATCTGAAATCTGTATTATCATTTACTTCTTGCATGTAAGCGTTACGTATATTGCAAAATATTCATTCCTCCATTCTCTAGCGAGGGTCTGAATCCACTGTGCTGTGTTTTGTGGGAGAAATCCCCCCTCCCCCCCCCCCCCCCCCCCAATAATCGAACAGAGTCGTGTTCTGTATTTATATCACGATTAAAGTTGAATTGAGTAATTGAAACTGATAATTTTTAAAGAAAAATATTATGTTCGACGATCTGTCACATTCTTGCTTGACACTGATTTGGGTCAAAGCAATTCATTTACGTCATAACGTCAACCAGATGCATAACGACCAGAGAGTGGCTTAAGCATTTTTAGGCACAGAAAAATTTTCTGTGAATGAAAAATTTAAATTTGTTCACATTTTCTACAATGTAAGAGTTTCATTTAATATTTTGCATACACGCGGTGGCTCGGTGGTAGATTGTTGGACTTCTATGCCTGAGGCCCCGAGTTCGATCCCCGTCCGAGACGACCCGCGTTTTGTCCTTGGGCAAGGCACTTTATCCCGATTGCCAACACGGGGGCACGATGACGCCGCGTACTAATGCGTGCTGCACATCGATGGTGCACATGTCTTCAACCGCTGTAACCCTGCTTGAGCGGAGCTTGAACAGAGTTAGAATATTGGGGAGCTGACAGTTGCTCGTCGACGCTCGGTGGTTCTCTCCGGGGGTTCTCTCCGGGAACTCCGGCTTCCTCCACCCGTAAAACTGTCACAGTCGCGATTGGCCATTGTGCATTAGTATGTGATCTTAAACACCAGTAAATAAATAAATTTTGCATATATTTAAGATCACTTAAATTTAAGATCATTTCACTCTTGGAAACATTATCATGTCATACTTCGGTAATTTATGAGAATAAATAACATGGGCAAAATATTTAACATTTACGCAACGAAAGCGACTATTGTTACCTCATTTATGATGATCATCTTTTCCTTCTGGTATGCACAGATCTAACCTATCATCTGATTAATTAATTAATTAATTAACAATTAATCAGATGGTAGAGTTTCAAGTATGTCATAAATCTTATTAATCTTCCTCGCATACACAGGTGATGACAGCGGGGTGTACGGGGGGGGGGGGGGGGTGTCACCCCTCGAATCCTGGCAAAAATTTCCCACAGTTGGAACTTCGACGTGCAAGTCATGAGTAGTTGGAAATTCCATCTATTTGGATTTTAGAGCTTCTTTGGTGATGCTGATGTCTCCTTTACTTGCCAAAATCCCAACTCGGCTTCAAATCGGCAAAAATTCCAATTGTTACTGTTTACAACTACAGTGTACGCAATATCGAGCTTCATAAGTATGCATGATGACAATCGGTACGAGATTTCTATAGTATGTTACTTATCGTAATAAAAAAAATCCTCGAAATGCACTTCAAGAAAATCACATCATGTAAAATCTTTATCCTGAGTTAATTCCATCATTCACAGTTACAAAATGGTGAAACATCGAAAACTGATCATTCCTGCATAAGGTCTGATTTAATGTTAGGACAGTGTGAATTGTGCAAAGTTCTCAGCTTGAGCATTTGTTTTGCACATATTCAGTTTCCAGAATAATACTAAATAATAATAACCTGATAATTCTATCATAAATGTGTTGGCATTTCAGTTACTAGATTCAATTTTATGCCTCCTTTCATGGCTTCATTTTCAAAATGTTTCTCGGCAGTGAATTTCCAAATATGGGGAGGGACCGGGAGGGCATTCCCCCTCTCTCCGGGCCTTCCCCAGTTGGAAATTCACTTCCCTACACCCCCAATCGGAAACCTCTAGCCGCATCCCTGCGCATACGGACGTACATAGAGGTCCTCCATATATGGCTAAAGTGGGTGTGGTAGGAAAAGGGTTAATCACATATTAATCTGTAATTCGGAACGCCACCGAGTGAGTTTATATTGAAGAAAATCATTTTCTTACAAAGGAGAAGTACAAGCATTTTCAGTCAAACTTTCTTTGATATCTCTCAGAGTACTCAACAACATGATATATTCGAATAGCGTCTGGCAACAGAATGATATAAGATTGATTAGAGAAAACGGGTTCAAGAATTTATTTGAATTGTAAATGAATTCTTTTGGGATTAGTTCTTGAGTTTGTCGGACCTCCTTTCTGCGCGGTCACGGATTTTATCCGCGTCTTCCCCCTTTTTAGTAGGAAGTTAAGGAATTGAATTTAAGTTCTTTTTAAATCTGAGTTTGACTCAACAGATGTTGAGGCAGTTCTTCGGCACTGTGCTGCTGCCATTCCCGGTGAAAAAATTCCTTATTTTGTTTCGCCTGTGCATCGGCAGGATGGAGAAGGAATTTGGGACGGAAGTGGGCAATTCGTCCCACTGAAGACAAATTGCCATTGGACAAATCATCATTGTCTTGGTAGCTCGACCTAATGTTCGATCAGATGTCACAGACACTGTTGACAGCTCACTCCTGTTTGTTTGGATTTTTTTTTTTGGTTGGGTGTTTTTGCGGGGCGGGGGTGGGGGGTGTTGGACGCTATGCTATTAATCAGTTTTAGTCAGGTTCCAGAGTAGGATTGTCAGGATATAACTTTTTGTTTCGATAGATTGTTTGTTCTCAAAAGGAGATGGCCCTGAATGAGAATCACTTGGTACCAGCCTGGCCAGGTGTGCAGTTTTTGACTGAGGCCCTTCTGGAATACAGTTTGGAGACGGTTGCCCCATAGTATAACTCACTTTCACTATAACTTGAAACCCTTACCGTGGGCTTTTCTTTAACACAATCCTGTCTGAGCTGTGATAAACTTAGAAGGTCATTATCTCACTTTGACAAACTTTATGTTCTCAGCACAGGTACTTAATTCCGTTACCTAACATGAAAAACAGACGACACTTGCAAAAAAAATTCTTGGATAACTATTTTTTCATTTTTTGTCTCAAAAACATAGGTTATGACCCCTCATTGGAACGAGCTTGAAGAGCTCGTTCCAACGAGGGGTCAAAACCTATGTTTCTGAGACAAAAAATGAAAAAAATAATGAAAATTAATTGGCGATTTTCAAGAATAGCGCTAGCCGTTTTTGACGTTACGTTGGGTAAAGGGTTAAAATGGCGACAGACACCCTTCTCTCTCAGTTGGGCGTATGGGCGTTGGCCGTGCTTCGTTGGAAGACTTCTGGAAATACGCTTTGCGATTTCATAACCGTGTAGTATTCTTATTGGTTCTTACGAGAGCCTCTGATAGTAACATCAACAGCAACAGGTATGGTTTCATTGGTGGAACCGGCCCTGTTGCTACAGTATGTAGTCACCGCCAGAGGCGCCAGAGAACCAATGAGAATACGTCAAAAGAAAGTACTGCCTGGAGTATAAATGTAGTTAAGTTCAAGTAAACCTTACTTCAATACCACACCGTAGTGGAAGGGTTACTGTAATTTAAACACCTTTTTTCCGCAATGTAAATATTTCAATATCGGTAAGGCCAGGAAGTCACTCACGCACAAGGTACATGATCCTATCGCGTCACTAAGATGGTGATCTGGGGAAAGTCCCCCCCCCCCCCCCCCCCCCCAAAAAAAAAAAAAAAATTAAATTCTGCAGTCATATTGTTCAGTGTCCGGGGCCGGAGGTGTTTCCGGAAAATGTACAAATCCCAAGTGGCTACAGTCAGCAATCCTATACGCTTGGACATTGGATATTCGTCTATCATACCTGCAACCCCCAGATACCCCCCCCCCCCCCCCCCCACACACACACATGGTCGGTTTTGGTCGTTACGTGGGATAAAGAGTTAAACATACAATCAAGAAGAGGTTCTGCAGACAATAGTCAAATTACTTTGGCAGTTGTTTCTAGTCACGTCTTGGATGCAGCTCGAGTGGCAGCCAAGACTTGGCTTGAAATCACTGCTCAACCACTGGACTCGAAAAGTGTGGTATAGTAAACAGTCTGGAAAAATATTCGTTCCATAAGGGTTAAACGAGAGTCTGTATGTTTCCATTGAATTTGTTGTTCAAGCACGGATATTAGAATTACATTATCAAAGATTTCAAAGGTTGGCATTTACCGCTCTTCTTATTTTCTTATCATCGGGGCATAGATGGCGAGGGGCGGGGGCGATTGGTCGCCTCAAAACCGACAAGACTGGCCGTCTATCTGCTATCATACATATTTTTGTCCTTGGTCGAGAAATAATTACAGCATCCAATCAAAAAACATTCACATACTCCATGTCTCTCGTTCACACCCTTCTAAATTCAATAGACTGCGGAGACGTGGTAAATACACAATAAAGTCGCATGGTTTGTTTTGGAAACACCATCAGGTCGTAGTGTTATGGGATACCTGTTAAAATAGAACCTACTCCCCAATCCTTGGGATGGAAGTCTTCTAAAATGAGCAACAAACGATTGACTAAACTTGACTTTATCTTCATGTTTCGGTCACTATTAGCCATTGTGCATAAAGATGTGACCTTAAACGCCAATAAATAAATAAATAAATAAATAAATAAATAAATAAATAGATAAATAAATATCTCTATTTCCGGTATTTGTTTGCAATGTCTTTTAAAAATTCAGTTTGCCATAAGATTAAAATTGTTGTTGAGAGCAGACTTTTCTCCAAACTGGACTGAAGCTGTGTTGTGCTGGAGTGTCACAAACGACTGCTACAATACACAAAGAAACAATAAATCTCTGCCTTTTCTCGGCGCACAAACAAAGAAGAGATGGAGGACGAAATTACAGGAACTTGTACATGACATTCATAAATGCCCTTGTTTGTGGAGTTGAGTCTCAAATGAGATAGAAACTTCAGATTACCTTTCGAAATGAGAATCACACAACAAAAGAACACCGTATTCAGTGTCCTGTTAGCTAATGCATCTATATTCTAAGACAGATAACCCTCTATACTTGACACTTTTTCAGAAGTAAAATGTGAAACACGCCGTTGCTCAAATAAGTTCCATCCTTAGCACTGCATGTGTGGAGATTCTCTGGAACAAAAGTTTGACATGATGATAGCTGTTTCTTCTTCATCTGACTGCGCGTTTGTCTCATTCTCTGCATGGCAAGTGAAATATAGTTGGAAGCCTGTGGTTCGAGGCTTTTTCAGTCCGAAAATCTGTATTTTTTTTTTGTTTTTTATATTTTTTTTATTTCAGATACAACACAAAACATAGCAGTACAGATTTTAAAAAGCAGAAACATTTCTTTATTATTCTATGAAATACCCATCTACAGCAACACTAAACCATGCGGGAAATGAAAATCCGTTCCGCACACATGTGCCGAACGGAAATCGTTGACGGAGTATATTTGGACGATCACGTCATCTGTCAAAACTTAACATTACCCCGCCTACTTGGAATTTCCGTTTGACCTACAATCACAGAAGCCGTGCAGATTAAACGAAATGATTGCGTTCTAATAAGCTATCGCAAAGACAATAATCTATATAAAAACATCTTTGTGCACAGAAGTACTTCTGAAGTTCAGAAGGGAGAGTTCAAACCTCTAATTATTAGCTGTATAATGACAACAAATTGAATAGAACTAGCTCAAAAATGCATAAATAAATAATGGGACAAATGTATAAATTTACATGGGAGTGTGCCTCTATTAGGGTTTCAGGTCTCCAGTGAGTACAGTGTGGGTGCGGGAAGGGGGGTACGCTGGGTTAAACGGCGGCTGATTAGGCACTTGACGAATGTGTTGGTTGTTTTGAAGGAAAGTATACTCAGCTTCAAATCTACATTAGGAACAATCAAAATCGTGATTTTCTAAAAGCGTCAACTTGTCTGATAATATTCAAGAAGGCCGACATAATGAAAACAAGACGAAGATGAACCATTTATTAGCGACACGAAATTGATACAGCCATAGTTGTTTTATCTAGTAATCTCAGATTTAGCTAAGACAAATAACAAAACTCTGAACTATTTACTGAGCACTTTACACGCTATTCACTTTAACCCTTTACCCAACGCAGACGATATCAAAATTTATTATTTTAAATATCACTTTTTAATTTTTTTCAAAAATTTTCAACAGAACCATATCATGTGACCCCTCGTCGGAACGAGCTCGACGAGCTCGTTTCAACGAGGGGTCGCATGATATGGTTTTGTTGAAAATTTTTTGAAAAATACTATTTTTTCAACTGCTGAATTTGCATATTACGCGGGCGGGTGCAACCGATTCGTTGGGTAAAGGGTTAAAAAAAAAGACCAGCCCTTCCGTTTTGTGATTGATTGAATTCCATTTTATGATTGGCTGAATTCCATTTTATGATTGGCTGAAGTGGGACACCAGGGACTGACAGCTTGGTCCCTCGTGAGGTGATTTTTTCCCCTCTATCGCCGCTGATTTTTTGTCACAACAAAAGCCCTATGGTTGTAAAAGCTGTATCTTTTTCACAAATGAAAACACACAATTAAGATTTTCGAGTTTTTGAAGGAAAGTGATTGCGGACCGATGTTTAAAAATCGCAAAAGAAATCACTGAGCAAATTTGGTCGGTTTACGAAAAGTTCAAACGTCAGAAATTAAGTAAGAAAGTACAGGTGATAAGCAACAAGTGTTTTGTGGGCGTTAGAACCGGGGAGGACGCTGGGCGCACGTGCCTTTCCCAACTTTTTCCAGACACAGTTGAGAAAGAGATGGAGGGAGAGAGAGTGACTGTGTGCTGACCAATATTATCATTCACAGGCATGGCATGTTCAGGAAAACGATTTATTCGCCCGCCTTCTGCTCGCCTTAAAAAAATAAGGAGGGCGAAAACTAACCCTCCTGGCCTTGGGAAATAATGATTACCATAACCGCTTATTCCTAAAACCCACATCTTTTCAGATCTTTGCTGTATTGGTGGTCTCTGTAAGGCGGCCACCCTGCCTCTCCCACACCTGGGGGCCTTGACGAGGTGTGGGAGGGACAGTGTAGCCGTCTCACACAGACTACCGTGTTAGAAGTACCAAATAAAATGAACAAAGCCCACCAGGTAGAATTTCTTAATTCACCAAAACTTCATTTTGCCACTTTTAGCTTTTGTAAGCTTGAGGAGAGCTAATCGCTCGCCTTGGTCATGCGAGTGGAGCGACTTTTAGCCTTCCTGTACTTTTACGAACGCCATGCCTGCATTCACCAACCCATAATTGAAATCGTACTGGAAACTAGCAGGAAAAGGGGGAGAAAAGAGACTCTTTACTCTTAAGATGTGTCCAAAGATTCTCTCGTTTGATTTATCTCTACCACGGACTTTAAATTCGAGAAAAATGCAAATTTTGGTTCCACGTTTAACACATTTTCCCGGTGCGGTGGCTCAGTAGGTGGATATGCAGGCTGCAAGCCGAGAGGTCATCTGTTCGAATCCCACCTGCGGCATGCAAGATGCATTTTTCTCAAAGTAGATGTGCGTGAGTGTCAGACATACTTTGTGTATTGCATTCCTACTAAAGAAGGTGATATATGTCAGTGTGTGGGTGCCCTTGTATGTTCGTGCACCCACCCCGCTTCAAGATCGAAGTGCTTTCCTACGTCACAGCAGAGTTCATTCGCAAATGGAAAACAACACAGGATTGAAATCAGGACTAAAATTACTTAGGTGAGCGTAATAAGTCAGTTTTTCAATGTCACGAGCGAAGGCGTGTGGAGATATGTCAACAATGTCAGCAACCTGATATTTCACGAACAGCCGGTGCAACACCTTAATATTCACTGATAAGAACTCGCTGTCTTTATCATAAAATGTATCAAATTTCGTATGATTAGGTTGGTACCTTGAAATCCCTGTTTTTCCCTACTAGATCCGGATTTTTTACACTTGACGTGCAGAAACTGTTTAATGCTTCTGGTCTTCATGAAGGGAAATAAATAGTTTGGTGTCTATGAACGATGTTGCTAAACATTCAGGTCGCGTTGAATTGGAAAAAATAGATAAACAGAAAAACAACCCTCTTCCATAATATTACAATTAACCCGCACTTCAACAAATGTGTTTTATTGTTTGATGCCTGTCGTCTGAGACTGTAGTGTGAGTTGGTGTGCAGAATACAGGACCTTGGAACTGCGCATCCGTAACTAAGTAAATGAATCAGAGTAATTAAGTATTAAGAAAAGCTGACCCTTTAAACTAAGGATATTCCCGTTGGTGGAATGATCTCGGTATGTTGTCAAAAATTGTAGTTTTTTTATAACCGCTTAACATCGCTCCTTCCGAGAGCATTTTGGGATGAAAAGAACTGGGCCCCAAATTTCGAAAAAAACCTGTAATTCAGACTCAAGACTTCTGACTTTAGTTAAATTCTGCACTCAGCTGATACTTTGACTGAAATCGATAGTTTGAGAAAACTCAAGTAAAAACATATCTGAGTTAATAATTTCGGTCACAGTTCAGGATTTTTCCAATAAAAAAGGTCAAAATGTTGATTCAACACTCTGCCTGCTAGAAATGGCTTTTGCTGCATAGTACTTAAACACCTCCGTGACATAACAGAGGAATAATTCTGGCTCTTGTTAATAAAGTGAATCACTCAAATAGTACAATGAACAATAAATAGCCTAACAGGGTCAGTTAAAATGTAATGTAATCTTATTGGGTTATAAAGTTGCATTTTATTCAATGCGTCCCCCCCCCCACCCACCCAAATTCAAAATAGATTCACCTACTTGTTAAAGCTATTGTTCTGTTTGATGATCACACTCGAGAACTGAGGGTTGATACGGGTTGTCACCTTTCAAGAACATTCGTGATTTTGAGTAAAGACTTGAGCATGAGGGTGATTTTGAACTTTAGCTTTTTAAAAATATCCGACTTGCGTAAAACATTGACCCGAGTCCATTCTTGGGCTTCAGCAAGACTTCAGTCCTTTTTCGAATGATCATGAAGATGGCATTGCAATTAGTAGAATTCAGGGTCTGTGGAGTTATGGTAGGTACTAGTACTTGGTAAATCACAAAAATGAAGGGATTCGACAGAAAGCGTGATGCTTAATTTTTAATTAACTTTCTACCTGCATATCGATTGTGTTAGCACACTCCTCTCGAGTGAATAATGTCCATGCGCTATAACGTATGTATTCCTTTGATATTATCCTTTTATTATCGTCGGTCGAGGGGGATATTTTGTTAAGAATCTCCGTGATGAGGGTGTGATTGTGACTTTAAATCGTGTTCATCGATTTCATCACTTTTACCCCGGAGAAAAGACTTCAAATGTGATGTCTTTTTGCCACGGCTGTCTTTATGCCTTTACACTCCTTGATTTCGTCCCCTTCTAAGAGGCAACCATACTATTTGGCTTTCAAACCCATAAGTTTCGTGATCTGTCTTTCTCCTGTCTCGTCTTTAAATTTCCTCCACCACCTTCTTATTCACATCCGTGATAATGTCTGACGTGGGATCGCTAAGATAGTTACTTGTATCGAACCAATTTTCGACGTCTGGAGATATGTCCTTGTAAAAATCTTTCGTTTCTATCTCGTAAGCTAAACTGTCCGTGAATAATAGTTTGGCTTTCGAATCATATTTATTCTTGATGTAGGCGTAGTGAAAACGATACATCAAGATGCGCATGCCCAGATACGAGGGTTTATCGAATATCAGATGCGTCTTTTTCAAGTGGACGGCAACAAGATTTTCGTCAAAGACGGTTCTATATTTGTAATCGGGTTTGGAGATTTATTTCCTTGCTGCGCCTCAGAGGTGATGAGTGGAATTGCGGTCCAGTTCCTAATATTTTCCATGGATTTTTCGTAGATGCAATTATTCATTAATGTGAAAAAATCTCTCGAATTCGGTCTCGGCTTGCGTTCTCAAATTCGTGTTGAAATCTGTGTGTCGTTTCGTCAATGGCTCCTCATCGAATCGAATTGTCCAACCATATAGGTTATTAGCATCCAGATAAGTTATGTCTTTACTAGTTTTTTTCAAATCGAATTCCACCATGTAGTGATCGTTAGCTTTCGAATATCTGTGAAATATGTTATACCACCCCTCAAAGCCTTTGCGAACATGAGCAACATGTCCATGTCGGAAAATAATTCTAATTCGATTTCAGTCGTTTTCAACAGAGCGTCCCAAGCCAATCCTGGAACAGTGTAGTTCCAAGCCGGATCAAGATGGTAATATTTGCGACAGACATCACGGAAATTTACGAACACGTCGGCCAATACTAACACGTTGGTTTTCAGATAGATATTATAATCTTTCATGGATTTCATATCGAATAATTTCCACACTTTTTGAGCGTGCTCGTAGTCGACATCGAAAATGTCGTCATATAATTCGAATAAAAATGGTCTTTGGAAGGTAGCGCCGTCTCATTCAATTTATTCAAATCGTCAACATAATCGTAATGATAAACACCTTTCTACAAAACGCTGTCCAATTTCTGATCGTCTCGAAAAAGTTCGGCCGTGATCTTAAATTTATATAGAGAGTAATCGCTTGACTGGACTTGTTACGTGAAATAATTCATGAGAGGTGAGGGACGTTGTACAAACAGGAGTGTTTTACAATATAGTCCCTCGCCTGGAATGAATTATTTCACGTAACCAGTCTATTCAAGCGATTATTCTGTTTATTACTTTTCATTATTAACGATAATTATATAATTTAACCCTTTACCTACGGTAACGGCCAAGGCTATTCTCAAAAATCGCCAATTAATTTTCATTATTTTTTCTATTTTGTCTCATTAGAATGAGCTCGTCAATGAGGGGTCATAACCTATGTTTTTGAGACAAAAAATGAAAATAATAGTTATTTAAGAATTTTTTTTTGCAAGTGTCGTCGGCTTTTCATATTAGGTAAAGGGTTAAAAAACAAAACAATGAAGTCCCCATTACATCCACGGCAAAGCGTCTTCGTTTGAGCGCACGAATACATAACACAATTGTTGATTGCATAATTCACTTGTGAAATTATCGTTTATAATCAAACCCGGAAATCCCAGTAAATCACACTTTGGAAAGTAATAACCTTGGCTAAATTACAGAGTGAGTCTTTGAGACCGGTGGACATGAATTTAAATCTGTCGACAAAACGTATCCTTTCTACCCCGACCGCCGAAATGTGGTCAGTCTCCTCCTTCGTGTCCAGGACGATCTATTTTGAAAGAAAAATATATTTTTCTTCGCAATTCGCTATGCAATTTACATATTCTCCTTCGTTATTTATACCGAGATTTTTTTTCAAATAGATTACTGTCATATCCTGATAGAATGTGACATATCACAGGGAAGAACTTGGCATCTCGATATTTCAAACTGCAATTACTGTGCACGGCACAGCAAAATTTACCTGTGTGGTGATCGTGATCTCTCACTGTCTTGTATTTAGGTATAGAAGTTTCGGCGAAGAATCCTCTACAGATGTGACATTCGGTGGCTCTCTAAAAGTGTTTCCTTTGCTCATCTGTGATGATCATCTTCGCAGGAGTTTTAAATTGATCGCATATTGTTTTGATTTGAGATTCCAACTATGTATATATATGTATATTATAATGGCATGGCGGGGGTTCGAACCCACGCCGAGAGAGTTTCCTACAACACCAACCGCCTAGCGAAACTGCACTAAACCACGCTCACCACTCGGCCACCGACAGACCCACAAAATATATGCCAGTTTACCAAGTATGTACGAGATCAGTACCGATCACACGGAATTCTCTCTAAGTAACTTTTAGGAAATTAATAGAATCAAGGACCCTGGTGAAATTGCGTCGCTGCATGCAATTTGTCAGTGGATATAGTACAATTTCAAATTTTCGGCAAACAGGAACCGCCTGTGCGGCAGATCTGGAAATTGCTTCCACCGTACAATTCAAAATATCAAGCGCCAGACCAAATATAAAATCAATCCCTTTCATACAAGCAAAGAAAACTTCGACTGCATTTTTTATATTCAATGGGTACAGTAAAATTTCAAACAATTGGCAAGCAGGAAGTGGCTACATGGAAGATCTGAAAACTGCCTACACGGTACAACGAAACATTATCAAGCACCAGGCAAAATATAAATTCATTCCCTTGTTACCAGCCAAGAAAGCTTTGACGAGAAATTTCAACCCAAAGTATTTCGGACTGACTGACGGACGGACAGATTTGAGCGCTTACTAGACCTGCTTGCCACTGGAGATGCGCTCGAAAAACAACAACTTGCGGTCTGGATAATCAACAAATGTGAATTGGCCCAATACATGATACTTGTTTTCGGAGCTTCAAAGACAATACAAGTGAGTCAATGTCTAACTATTGGGCTAAACATATCATAAATGCTTGGACTTATCAAACAAATGCTTCAGAATTAATTGTGTACAGATCAGAGAGAATAAAAGTGTCAAGATAAGGCAACAATTTAGTAAAAGAGTGACCCCATTAAATGTTTCGCACCGCAATTGTGGTACACCCAGCAGACACCGAAACCGCAAAAGGTGGTAACTTACACCGCAAATAAGGTATTCATAAAAATCCCCCCCCCCTCCCCCCTCTCCATTAATTCCGTTTAAACATGTTTTCACAAAAGGCTCACAAACGCAACTTACACATTTGGCTAAAATAAGACAATTCTTTATACGGAAGCTGTTCCAAGGACTCACAATAGCATATTTTAAATATAATTCGTAGTTCAAACCCAACAACTGGAATTTTTATCTCCATATTTCCACTTTAAAATACTTCAAAATAATTGTTTTTTATTTCTCTCATGAGAATATTGCTTGGATGAAAGTATTGGTGATTAATACCTACCCTGAAAGAGTTTGCAACTCAAGTAGGCTTGCTGAAATGCGTGTACTTACCAATTTTCCAACTTGTATGCGTGACAATCTGATGTTTTTTAAACCGCAAACGAGGTACTGCACCGCAAATGTGGTAATCGGATGACCAGCGTGGTAATTGTGTCACGGACAATGTTTCGTTTATGGGCTAACTGATTCAGTCAGTCAGCACGACAGTGCTATTCAGTTTGGACGTATTCGAGCTGATATTCACAGTAATGATGTGGCTTCCCAGGTGAATTCTTGTAACCCATTACCTAAATTGAAAGCAGACGACACTTGCAAAAGAAATTCTTGAATAACTAATATTTTTCATTTTTTGTCTCAAAAACATAGGTTATGACCCTCATTGGAACGAGCTCGACGAGCTCGTTCCAATAAGGGGTCATAACCTATGTTGTTGAGGCACAAAATGAAAAAATAATGAAAATCGTTGGAGATTTTCGAGAATAGCGCTGGTCGGTTTTGGCTGTTACATTGGGTAAAGGGTTAATTCAACACCACAGAAATTTATATAGAAAAGGTAAAATTCAAATTCGTCTGCCGTGTCATGTTCCAAGTCGCATATTAATGTTGTTCATGACAGTGCGATTGAACAGAAAACTAAGTATGTCGTTTAACTGCAGTGCACTGAAAATTCAATCTAGATCTGTCAAGATGAAATCAGAAGTGAGGCAAAACAAACTGCTATTGCACGGGAGAGCCTTAGCTGCTGATGTGGCGTTAAGCCCATAAATGACTTTTTTCTACACAGGACATGCTTCAAATAAAATCAAAGTTTTGAAAGAAGTCTACAGCTGAATGCTATCCTTTCATCAATAAATCATGCGTGAAAACTAATGACTCGTTTGTATCGCTGAAATTTCTCTATTCCATTCAGACAACCGGATACAGGTGTATTTGGCAGGTGTACTTTAACACTTACACACCTACAGGCAATTGAAAAACAGCACACTTAAAACTCACCCATTGTTTAACACTGAGACCTACCTATTTTTTCCAGCCCATGGGCTGAAAATATCATATGGGAGATTAACATCGAAACGTTTTACCCGACGTGTGTAAATTGTGGCAAATCTCTCGAAATTTCAAAGCTAATCTCCCATTAGGTGTGTAAATCTGGAACGCCATGGAATGGCCGTAGCTGCATCGACGACTTGGTCGAGTTATTTTAATTTTAACACTGAAACCCCCATTGACAAATACACGAGTGTCAAAAAAGATGTTGGAAATTTCTCCCATTATTTTATAACTGGGTGAGGTCAGGTGGGCTGGAACGGAAGATTTGTTATATTTTTTCTCATATTTCTTAACTTTTTTTAAATTTTTTTAAATTTTTTTCAATTCTCTAAATAAAATTCCCATACAACTTCCCCATAGCATTTTCGAGCCCACTTCTTTTTCCACATCACTGGTCTGGAAATTTCCTATGGGAATTTAACCTTGAAATGTGTTATTTTGAGTGTTGGTCTGGAATGCCCAATATCTATCTGCTAATACTATACGACTTTTACAATTGTATATTCTAGAACAGTATTTTCTACCTGTTAATATAACTGACTAAAATTAATCAATAGCCAAATGGCAAATTGCCACATCTTTGAAAATACTAATGGTTCATTTTAGCCCATTTAAAGTCATATCTAGAAAAAACAATTCTAGGAAATACAGTTGTAAAAGCTTTATAGTATTGCCCCTATCCTCTGTTGGGAGGGGGAAAAGGGACAGGTTCTAAACTTCCGCGGCATGAACAAACAATTAGTAGCTTTAGATGGCGTGCTGGGCTGCAATTAGGAGAGGTTTATTCATTTTGATGGGATGTTTGTAATAGATTTATTACATTAAGCAACATGATTGTCGAAGTTATTGCAGGCCTCAGTGAATGAACCCTGAGTTCAATACAATAAAATACGCGACTTCGCGCCTTATTTGACTTTACACTACGCCAAGCAATTACATGTCTTGTTGTCATAAAGGTGCGTTTATTACATTAACCCATGCAATTGCGTGTCTTATTGTAATATTGTCATACTTATTACAGTAAGCAACTTAATTAACGTGATTTCTGAAAAGATTTGAAGTTCTGTTTTGCATAATATCAGTTTAAATTCTTTACTTTCTGGATCAAGAAAAACTAAATCGACCAATCCCCCCCCCCCCCCCCCCGCTCCCCCAATGGTGGAATTAGTTGTGGGTTATGTGAAGCGTCATTTTTTTTTTTTTTTTTGCTCTCGTCAAATCACTCTAAACCCTTCAAAATACATTTTGGAGCAAACTCAGCAGATGCTCACATGACCGGGAAGAAGGATATATTTTTATTCCATAAAACCACTCAAAACATTTTCAAAATTCATTTTAAAACAGAAAAAATAATCCACCCACCTCACTTGGGGGTTCGGAGGGTGGTGAGGATAAATGTCTGGCGGGGGTGTCATTTTTCTTCTTTTTTGCGTAAAATAACTTTAAATACTTCAAAACACATTATAGAGCTAGAAAAAAATTCGGCCAATTAACCCTCAGAGGTATGGTGTGGAGGGTGGGCTGTCGATTTCGGAGGCAGAGAATCACTTTCAGTCCTTTAAAACACATTTCAGAACCAAAAAAAAAATTTCACTAATTGACACCTGAGGTGTGGGGTGAGGTGAGTGGTAGAACCGGACACTGCATTTTAGTAATCTCTATTAATTAATATAATGTTAAACAGGAATTAGGTTTATTACATTAAGACATGAACTATCAATCCCTTTTGTAAATAAAGTACCGTCCTATCGGGTGGGAACGTAAAATATCCTCTGTATGGAGAGAGACACACTCCGTGCAGGCTGAAGATCCCTTCGTAGTGTACGACAAGAGCTAGGCCACGAAGTTGCCGCGGCGAAGGTCATCCCACATACCTGCGCCATTAGGCCAAGGACAGACGTTAATTTAAGTTGTATCACTTGTTGGCCAAACCTTGTAAAACAAAAAAGATTAAATAAAAAGGTTAAGTGTATTACATTAACCCTTTACCTAACATGAAAAGCAGACGATACTTGCAAAAAAAATTCTTGAATACCTTATTTTTTTCATTTTTTGTGTCAAAAACATTGGTTTTTGAGACAAAAAAAAAACTGAAAAAATAATGAAAATTAATTGGCGATTTTTTAGAATAGCGCTGGCCAGGTTTGGCCGATACGTGGGGTAAAGAGTTAAGGCATGCAATCGCAATGTAAAAAAGGAAAGGTAAGGTTATTACATTAAGTTATGCAACTCTATTTCAATAATTATTGCATCAAGCAACGTTATAGAGAATGGAAACTAACGGTAATGATTTCTTCTTTATACAATCACCAACTATTTGCCAGGACCGATGAAAAGTTGAATAAACTCATCAATATCAAAAACAAATTTCTTCACAAACAATTGCTTATTTTATTTTATCCCATAAATGGCCGTTTATTTGAATAATAAAGGCCTTGGAAACATTGTTGCTTTATTCACCTAGTATGGTGATAAATGTTCCCCAGGTTTAACACTGAAAGAATTTATTCCGCCAGTAGCGACGGACTTGTTGACCTCTGGCCTCTACCACATTTGTCTAGCATAATTAATAGTTCGATTGTTGATTTCTTTAAATCTTTTTGAAAGTATTACACAATGCAAGTAGAAAACACCACCCACTGCTCATATAATAAAATATTTTTGCAAGTTTAGCTCAAGTTTGTAGGGGAATTATTTTTAGACAGAAATGTATTACTGAGCCTTTTTTTATTTTTGCCAATTTTGCTGGTCGATCGAATTGGACCAATGTGCTCCTGACTTCTCGGTGTGTTTTCTATCGAATTATAGCACGATTTTGCCGCGACTGCCTTGTAGAAGATTTATGGGATAAACAAAATAAACGTATAGTGTTTTCAGGTAAAAAATTTATTCTACTCGTAGAATTAAGAATGAAACCGACTCGCCAGATCCAACTCGTACAATAAATTTTTACGATGTGAGTAGATGTGAGCGGTAAAAAAGTTAAGTTTAATACCGTCAGACATGGAATCACAACCCTTATTGCAATAAAGTTAAGTTTATTACATTAAGGCATGCAATTGCAACCTCTATGGTAATACTTATTAGTCTGTGTGAAACACACAGACTATTGTGTTTGTATGGATTCTTTTTCTTTTTTTAATCTTGTTCTTCTTATTCTCCTGTCTTCTGTCTTCTAAGCACTTTTTTGTCCGCAAGATAACTCGAAAATGAATTGCCTAATCTCGTCCATTTTTTTGCATATTGACAGAAAGTCACAAGTTCTCGGAACCTGATGTTTTTCAGATTCCTGGGGCATTAGGGGTGTCCGTGGAGGTGTTTTGAAAGTGGGTTATGCCCATATCTCAGGCGTGGTATGACTTAAGGACCTGGGACCAACAACAAATGGGTCGACACTAGATGGAGGTTCAAAATATGGGTCAAGGTCACGAAGGTCACCTAGGGGTCAATGAGTGCATTTTTCAGAATTGCTGGAAATCACATTTTTTGACCCCCCCCCCCCCTCTCCCCCAAGCAATTCTTAAGTCCATACATGCATTTTTACGTAAAAAAGTGGGCGTGGTCAAAAGCATCGTATGATGCATAGACCTGTGACCATCACCAAATGAGTTGACATACCATAGAGGTTCAAATATGGGTCAAGGTTGCAGAGGTCACCTTGGGGTCATTGAGTGCATTTTTCAGAATTGCTGGAAATCAGATTTTTTGACAGCCAAAAGCATTCCCGAAGTCCATACATATATTTTTACGTAAAAAAGTGGGAGTGGCCAAAATGTTTGAAAGTGGGTCATGCTCATATCTGAAGCATTATATGACGAATGGGCCTGGGACTAACACCAACTGAGTCCACACTCGATGGAGGTTCAAAATATGGGTCAAGGTCACGGAGGTCACCTAGAGGTCAATGAGTGCATTTGTTTCAGAATTGATGGAAATCACATTTTTTGAATCCTCCTAATGCATTCCCAAAGTCCATACATGCATTTTTACATAAAAAATAATTGGATGTGGCTTAACACTTTAGCTAATATGAATATTTGCTGTCATCTACAAATATGGCAGATCCGGAGTTGTTGGAGCCGATTTGTTTTAAGTGTTTTACGCTCATACTTCAGACTTGGTATGGCCTACAGACGTGGGACCTACACCACGTGAGTTGAAACTTGCTGGATGTTTAAAATGTGGTCCACCTCAATGTGGTCAATGGAGGTGATTAAGTGCATTTTTCAGAACATTTGGGAATTGCATTTTATAACAACTAATGCAATTCTAAAGATTATGCATGTATCTCGTCATTCAAATAAGTGGAAGAGCCAGTAATGTCAATTTCTGATTCCATGGTCGAATCCTTCAAATAGTGTGCACATATATGACTTTTCTGGTTTCTTCTAAAAAATTGTTCTGATTCCTGTATGAATATCTGTAAATACTGTTAACGAAAATCTTTTCTGATTTGTTTAAAAAATATTTTACTCCCAAAAATAAAGCTTCCGTAAATACTCTTTCTAAAAAGTTTTTTTCCTGATACTTTAACCCTTTTCACACAGATTTGAATTTACTGGATATAGTAAATTCTGTTTCTCTAGTTACATGAAGCAACTTTATTACAATAGGGATAGCAACAACACACTGCGTCTTTTCTTCCTAAGTGCACAACTATTAGTTAGGTTACTGCCACAGTTTTATTATTCTGTGTGAAACACACTCACTGTTGTTTTTGTACTGTTTCTTTTTCTTTCTTTTTCTTGTTTTCTTCTTTCTTCTTCTTCTTCTTCTTCTTCTTCTTCTTCTTCTTCTTCTTCTTCTTCTTCTCCTGTCTTCTGTCTTCTAGGCACTTCCTTCTCCGCACGATAACTCGAAAACGAATTGTCCTATCTCGTTGATGTTTGGCTAACTGATAGATAGTCACAAGTTCATATCACTCTATGTTTCTCAGATCCCGGAGGCATTAGGGGCGTCCGTAGGAGTGTTTTGAAAGTGGGTCACGCCCATATATCAGGTATGGTATGACACATGGGCCTGAGACCAACACCAAATGAGTCGACACTCGATGGAGGTTCAAAAGATGGGCCAAGCTCACAGAGGTTACCTAAGGATCATTGAGTGCAGTTTTCACAATTGCTGGAACTTACGTTTTTGGACCCCCTAATGCATTCTGAAAGTTCGTACAGGCTTTTTACACTAAAAGAGTGGGCGTGGCCAAACATTTTGAAAGTGGGTCATGTTCATATCTCAAGTTTGGTATGACGTATGGACCTGGGACCAACACTAAACTAATCGAAATTATATAGAGGCTGTGTACAGTTGCTATATTCTATGCAAGGTGTCATGCCACCTGGTGAAATTCCTTAGAATTACGATTTTGTTTTTCGAAGGAAATTCCTGGTATCAAGAGATTTACGCATGTCTGTCGAACATGGAATGCATCTTCAATAAAAAATGCAGACAGTGTTGTTCTTTTCCCAAATGCAGTCCTATCGCTGCATCCCAAAGTGTATTGAATGCCTAGCTTTGTTCTTGGATATGTGAAGCACATTTAGCCGCAAGTTGTTCTCAGGAAATATTATTGTATTATCAGTTTTGGTACGAATACAGTAGCAGCTTTTCAGGAACCAGTGGTGCCTGCTTTCAACTCTCTGAGTTGATTTCATATATTTGTCGTGTTCTACACCTTCTAACCTTCATTTGGATGAATCATTTGTGTATATTTAATTTGCATTTAAGGAATATCAGAGGTGGGAATTTCAAAATAAAAAAAACATTCATTACTTATATAGCACATTAAAGTTTATAGTAGAGTGTGAAACATGGATACAGACCATTGTGTTATTGAACTATTAACTGGCAATGTTATCTGGTTGTTTTGTTCTTGTAGCCGCAACCAGCTGATTGATGGCTTACGACAGTTGTGTTCAACACTCAGAGCTGATTGCGATAGTGTACTTTACGAGATGTAGTATAAGAATGAAGTCAAACATATAAATCTTTGCCTGCTGAACAGAGTGAGCACAGCACATTTCGCATTCAGCTCCGCACAGTAATATGTAAAACACAGATACAGTATACTACTGACTTGATTGTATATCGGCACCATATGGTGGAATGTAGGACAGAAGAACAAAACACTATTGTGTCTAATCTTCTCATTTATATGACCAGATAGTATCTGTTTTTCTACTGTCACTGAGGCACCTATGCCTAACAGTATGCACGCTGTTACCAGGTGGAACATTCCAACCTCAGTTTCACTGACTCATCAGTGTAGTGTGTACAGTTGTGGTCGACACTCACAACTCATTTACTTGTGGACTAAATAATATCTGTAGATATTATTAACGGAGATATTTAACATCACATTATTATTTGTACTATTTGGGTTGGGCGTTTGTTCCAATGCCAGCTCAGTGAAATATGATGTAATACCTGAACTATGTACATTTTACACAGTGATTAACAAAGCTAGCTAGGTGCTTCAGTTAGAATTAATTCAAATTGCAGAAAACAATGTCAAACAGAGTGGTGTATACATGACAATTTTTAGAGTGAGTTGTTGCGTGGTGAAGAATTGAGTATATGCAGTTGTGTTCAGCACTCAATATTCTTCCTGTGTATACTATCAACTGAGGTATGAATGCTTTGCAGGATACACTGTGGGACCAAGGTTGAACATTTCAACCTCAATTCCACACTGTCAGCTGCAAAGCACAAATACGGTACACCACTGACCTGATTGTATATCAACTCCACTTGTTAAATTGTAGAGCAATAATGCAGTTCAAATTGGAGGATAGATATAAATTTTTAATTTGAGCTGTTTTCTTGAAAAAGAATTAAGTGTACACAGTTGTGTTTAACACTCGACATTATTTCTGTGACTACTGTCAGCTGAGGTGTGAGAGCTTTGTAGGATACACTGTGTGACCAAGGTTCTGTGATCATTTAAACCTCAGCCCCGCACTGTGAATTGCAAAACACAGATACAGTACACTACTGACCTGACTGTATATCAGCTCCACTTGGTAAGTTGTAGAACAGGAATACAATATAAATTGGAGAATAAAAGTTAATTTTTACATTTATCTGTTTGCTTGATAAAGAATTAAGTGAACACAATTGTGTTCAACACTCAACACTCTTTCTGTATATACTGTCAGCTGAGGTATGAGAGTTTTGCAGGACACGCCGCGGGACTAAGGTTGGACATTTCAATGCCAACTCAGTGTAATATGATGTAATACATGACCTATGCAGATTTTATACAATGATTACCAAAAACTAGCTGGGTGTTTCAGTAAGAATTAATTCAGATTGCAGAAAACGTGTCAAACGGAATGGAAAATAAATGTATTTTTTATATTGAGTTGTTGCTCGGTGGAGAAATAAGTGTACACAGGTGTGTTCAGCACTGTACATTCTTTCGGTGTATACTGGCAGCTAAGCTATAAGTGATTTGCAGGATACACTATGGGACTCAGGCTGGGTATTTCAACCCCAGCTCCACACGGTAAATTATAGAACAAGAGTATAGAACAAATTGGAGAATAAATGTAGTTTCCATTTTGGGTTGTTGATTGATGAAGAATTGACTTTAACCCTTTACCCAACGTAACGGCCAAAACCGGCTAGCGCTATTCTCAAAAATCGCCAATTAATTTTCATTATTTCTTTCATTTTTTGTCTCAAAAACATAGGTTATGACCCCTCGTTGGAACGAGCTCGTTCCAACGAGGGGTCATAACCTATGTTTTTGAGACAAAAAATGAAAAACATTAGTTATTCAAGAATTATTTTTGCAAGTGTCGTCTGCTTTTCATGTTAGGTAAAGGGATATACAGTTGTGTTCAACACTAAACATTCTTTCTGTGTATACAGTCAGCTGAGGTATGAGTGCTTTGCAGGATACCATTTGGGACCCAGGTTGAACATTTCAACCTCAGCTCCACATTGTAAATTGCAAAACACAAGTACAGTACACTACTGACCCAATTGCATGACAGCTCCACATGGTAAATTGTAAACTGGAGGCTCTGAAGAGCCTGTAATCGCTCACCTGGAACTACATATAAAAATGTGATTTCCCACATGCTTTCCATGGTAACTATGAGCTGCAATTGTGGCCATATTTGCAACATTACATCAACATTACATGAGGATCATTGGTAGAAGGTGCCCCTGTCATCAATCATGTGAAGTTTCAAAACATTTGACTTTGTAGTTTCAGAGGGGAAGATTTTTTCAAAATCCATCAACCAGAATCAGAGAATGTCTCTGGTGGCCATATTTTCCAACCAGCCGGAACGAAAAGAGGACTGTTTGTAAATAGACCATTCTTGCGAAGTTTGGTTCACGTCCACTCAGTAGTTCCAGTGAAGAAGATGAAAATGTGATTTCCCATAGGGTTTCTACAGTAACTATAAGCCACAATTGTGGTCATGTTTGCAACCAATCAACATTAAATGAGGAGCTTTGGTAGAGGGTATCTCTGTCATCAAGCATACAAAGTTTCAAACCATTTGGCCCTGTGGTTTCAGAGGAGAAGATATTTCAAAATCCACCAATCTGAATCAAAAAATGCTTCTGGCCGCCATGTTTTTCGATGCACGGTAAGAAAATGAGGAGCGTTTGTAGAGGACCTGCTTTTGACTATCCTTGCCAGGTTTGGTTCACATCAGCTCAGTAGTTCCGGAGAAGAGGATTGAAATGTGATTTCCCATAGGGGTTCTATTGTAATTATAAGCCGCAATTGCGGCCATGTTTACAACCCTATCAACATTAAATGAGGATCGTTGGTAGAGGGGACCCAGTCATCATTTATGTGAAGTATAAAAACATTTGGCCTGGCAGTTTCAGAGGAGAAAATTTTTGAAAATCCACAACCAGAATCAAAGAATGCCCTGGCGGCCATGTTTTTCAACCCACGGGAACAAAATGAGGTTCATTAGTAGAGGACCTCCCATAGACCATTCCTGCCAAGTTTGGTTCACGTCGGCTCAGTAGTTCCAGAGAAGAAGATGAAAAATGTGATATCCCATAGGGTTTCTATGGTAACTATAAGCCGCAATTGAAGCCATGTTTGCAACCCGATCAACATTAAATGAGGATCGTTGGTAGAGGGTGTCCCAGTCATCAGCCATGCCGAGTTTCAAAACATTTGGCCCTGTGGTTTCAGATGAGAAGATTTTTCAAAATCCACCAATCAGAATCAGAGAATGCCTCTGGTGGCCATCTTTTCAAACCCAAGGGAACAATAGGAGGATTTTTGTAGAGGACCGCGCATAGACTATCCCTGCCAGGTTTGGTTCACGTTGGCTCAGTAGTTCCAGAACAGAAGATGAAAATGTGATTTCTCATGGTGTTTCTATAGTAACTGTAAGCCGCAATTGAGGCCCTGTATGTAACCCGATCAACATTAAATGAGGATCATTGGTAGAGGGTGTCCCAGTTATCATGTATGTGAAGTTTCAAAACATTTGGCCTGGTGGTTTCAGAGAAGATTTCTGAAAATCCACCAACCAGAATCAAGGAATACCTCTTGAAGCCATGTTTTTCATGCGACGGGAACAAAATGGGGATCGTTTGTTGAGAACCTCCCACAGACCATTCCTGCCAAGTTTGGTTCACACCGGCATAGCGGTTACAGAGAAGAAGATGAATATGTGAAAAGTTTATGGACGCCCGGCGACGGATGACGACGGACGCCATATGATGTGAAAAGCTCACATGGCTTTTTGTTTCAGGTGAGCTAAAAGCGCTACAATACAGTTTGGAAAATACATGTAAATTTTTATATTAAGCTGTTGCTTGATGAAGAATTGAGTATATACAGTTGTGTTCAACACTCAACATTTTTCTGTGTATACTGTGAGGTGAGGTATGAGTGCTTTGCAGGATACAATGTGGGACTCAGATTAAACATTTCAACCTCAGCTAGCTCTACACTGTGAATTGCACAACACAGATACAGTACACTATAGACATGATTGTATTTCAGCACCACGTGACAAATTGGAAAAGAGGAGTACAACACAAATTAGAGAATAAATGTAATTTGTTGTATTGAGTTGTTGCTTGTTGAAGAATTAACCCTTTGAACACTGGTGGTATCTTCCATGCCAGTTAAATGGCAGAAATTGGAAGAGTCCATATCCATTATTTGGGGGTAGAGCAATTAATATTTTCAACGTGCAGCCTTCAGTCTGCACGTTGAAAATATTAATTGTTCTACCACACCCGTTCACTTAGTAGCCATCCTACTTAATGAAATTATGACGTATCCTGTTCCTGGACCAGACAAGCGGACTCTCGTGTTGAAAGAGTTAAGTATATGCAGTTGTCTTCAACATTCAGCATTCTTTCTGTGTATACTGTCAGCTGAGGTAGAGGTGCTTGCAACATACACTGTGGAACTGAGGTTGAACACTTCAACCTGAGCTCCACATCGTAAATTGCAAAATACAGATACAGTACACTTCTGACCTGATTGTGAGTGAGGCTGATGACCCCTTGTTATTTTATGATTTATATACAGTTGTGTTCAATGGTGTTTGTGGGGGGGGGGGGGGGTAGAGCACCGAAAGTACTGAAGACAGTGACTTACAGATTGGATTCGTCATTTTATGCTTGGAATGATTGCTAACTCTTCAATGGAGGATGTACAGTTGTCTTCAAAAGTCACAGCTCATTTACTTGTGGACCAAATAATTTCTGTAGATGTTATTGACAGGGATATTTGACATTACATTATTATTTTACTATTGAGGTAGAACATTTGTTTCAACGCTAACTCAGCGCAATATGATGTAATATGAACAATGTATATTGTATACAACTGGTTAACAAAACTAAGTATATTGTATATAACTGGTTAACAAAACAAGCTGGGTGTTTCAGTTAGAATTAATTCTGATGCAGAAAACATTGTCAAACAGAGTAGAGAATAAATATACTACTCAAAGTTAGCTAAGCACCAAATAGATCCAACTACCTGTTTTACGTTTTAGTTGAAATAAAGTAATAAAAAGTGTATATATTTATTTAATTATATCATTAATGATTTCAGTACAGAAATTAAGATTTTGTTTGTGTTTGACATTATTTTTTAGCTTTTGAATACGATAACTATGGAAAATGGATATTATTGGTAAAAGAGGAAATTTTTCAATTTGCCAAAAAGTTGACGGAGCGAACTGGTATAGGTTCAATACCGAGTATGAGACCCATTACTGTTAATTACAGCTAGGCAACGCCTTCTCATGCTCCCAATCGGGCTCCGGTAGTCCTTTGTGGGATATTGTTCCATTCTTGGACCAGCATGGCACCAAGCTCCTGGAAACTTCTTGGCTGGACTGGACGGGCTGAAATTGCAAGATGCAACTCATTCCAGACTTGTTCGATTGGATTGAGGTCAGGGGTTCTTGCTGGCCAGTCCATACGCTCAATCCCCTCCCTCTGTCGGTACTCCCCGATAGCATGGGCAACATGGGTACTGGCATTATCGTCCAACAAAATGAATCTATTACCCACTGCACCTGCATACAATCTGACGTGGACATCGAGCATCTCATCAATATACCGCTGTGTAGTCAATGTACCACGTTCAAGGACACAGAGCTCTGTACGTCCATCCCTGCTGATGCCGCCCAGACCATGATTGACCTTCCACCATAGCGGTCATGCTCAGCAATGTTGGCTGCATGGAATCTCTCTCCTGGTCTTCTCCATACCCTAGAACGCCTATCTGGGTGGTCTAGGCAGTACTTTGACTCATCTGTAAGAAGGACAGGTCGCCAATCTTCTCTGGTCCATCCAACGTGGTCCATGCCCCATTCATATCGTGCCTGGCGGTGGTTCTGGGACAGTGGAATGCGAATACATGGTCTTCTCGATCGGCGACCACCTTCGTGCAACCTTGCCCGGATAGTCTGCGTCGAAACATTTACCCCGGATGCATTCTTAAGGTCACTGCGAAGCTGGGTTGCTGTGGCAAACCGGTTCCTACGGGCCTGAATGATCCCATCCCTACAGCCCGCCACATTTCTGCTTCAGACAAATGTCTTCTTACATTTGCATTTGCATATTCAATCATTAAATCACAAGGGTTTGTGTTGAGATGAAGATTGAATACCCTACACATGTCATGACCATCTCAATACATTCCTCAATCATATCCACCAAAAATATCGCAAATATGTGACAAGGAAATTTCACAATGATGTGTCAAATATTTGATGCTTAGCAAACTTTGAGTAGTATATAAACTTTTATATTGAGTTATTCCTGAAGAACTGAGTATATATTGTGTTCAACACTCACATTTACTCAAGTAATCCTCTTTTTATAGGGTCGGTTAAGGGGTCGTCCAACGTAACTTTGGGCATTTTTGGAAATTTCCACAAGGCCCCAAATACGAATTAAAGCGGTGAATAAGGACATATTATATACCAAAATAATGTATACAAAAACCGAATTTATCTACTTCCCCCCCCCCCCCCAAATTTTTTTGTTTTTGTTTTTGATTACAAAGAAATTGCCA
Organism: Pictodentalium vernedei; assembly: GCA_031216915.1. NCBI lineage: Eukaryota > Metazoa > Mollusca > Scaphopoda > Dentaliida > Dentaliidae > Pictodentalium > Pictodentalium vernedei. Next base: position 434,160,307 of record CM062296.1, on the reverse strand, counting down.
GCCGCATAAGTAACCGTCAGGATTGGCAAGGAATAGATCGGCAATTCGAATGTCTGAGTTGTAAATAAAAGACTGCACACTCCATACTCGGAGAAAGCATGTTTATCATTTCATCACCAACGTGGTGAAAACGCTTAGGGGAAAATGGATGACCACAAACGCTTGATTTTGTAAGGGTGACACGTTTGTTATGATCACGTGGGTTTTGGGCAAAGTTGGGAAATGATCTGATTTCCCACGATCCGAAATTTTCAAACATTTCACTGCTGTTTTTGAATCTGGGAGGCGATATGATGTACACTTCACGACACATTCACTGGAATTGATGCAAGTGGCGGAGATGTGAAAGGTATTGTGAATGAGCTGCTAAGTTTTGGTGCTGGTTTCTGCCGTGTTCGATGTTGATCATGAATAGTAAATGTTCAGTTAATCAGTGAGAAAAAATGAAACTTGTGTGTGTCTTTTTCTCCTTCCTGTCGATCGAGAGCGGGTTGATGTGTTGATCGCAACATTTTTCCATATTTACGTGTCGTATTTTCGTGCAATTGACACCAAATTTGTGTAAAAATAGTTTGCCTGTGTCTAAAAACTTGAAGTAAAAATGCCAATAGAGAAGGATATCACCAATAAAGACTTATAAAGATTAATTATCGATATGGAACTATCCTTTAAAACAGAATTTAGAAGTATGAGGGAGGAGATTTCTGATTTGAGAATGGAATTATTCACAATGTCAAAGACAATAACAAATCTGAAAAGTGAAAATGCCGATCTTGTACAGAGCGTTGATTACAATGCCCCAAAGTTGGAGGCTCTTGAGAATGTTTCCATTCCTGACTTGAGGTTGGAATATCAGGCTAAAATTAAAGAATTAGGGGAACAATTGATTCTGTCAAAGATTCACGACAAAACGTACAACCTCCTTATTTAAGGTGTCCGGGAAAATAATGATGAGAATGTATGTACCACAGTTCAAGAATTCATTACCAAAGACCTCCAAGTGGAAGAGAATATTGCAGCAAGTATCGTGGGAAGAATTGCCAATGCTCATAGATTGCCATCTTCCAATTTCTTGAATAAGCAGCCTCCACCTCCTAAGCCTATCATAGTGAGACTAGGTAATGACAGGGACAAACAGACCATTCTTAATGCAACTGCATTATTGAGGGGTACCGGGAAACCCGTACGGACAGATTTACCGCCTGTTCTGAGGAAGAAAAGAGGAAGGCTCTCAGCCATTGCGTATAAGTTGAGGACAGAGAAGGGCTCCAAAACCAGAATTCGTGTTGTTGGTGTTCGAGTAATCTTCGAAGAAATGGAAAGGGGATTGAGACAATGGAAAGAATTCACAGAGTTAACATCTTGAACAATTTCTACTTACCTGTGACATATGTGATGTACATGTGTAAGTTTCTTGTATATTGTGTAAATATGAAGTGTGAAGTTCCATAAAAGGAAAACAAAATTCAAGTATCATGGTTGTAAGTTCAACAGCAGAGACCCCCCCCCCCCCCCCCCACCCTCACAGCCCCATCAACAACCGTTAATTACTTTGCAGTAGTCCTGTGTTGTGCTGCGTATGGATTATCTTGCTCATACAGCCGACCACTTACAGCCATAACTGTTATAGTCATGCAATTATGTTTTGAGTAGCTACATAGATTAAATTGGACCCTGATCAATGCAAGCGTTCTTGTAACAGATACAACTATGACTTAACAAAATATATTTTGAGTGCAACTGTAAAAAGAGTATATTTATGCAAATTACTGGCACATTTCTGTTTTTTGATGTGGCTGTGGAGAGTGAGGTTGTGCTGGTCACAATTTCACCTTCCTCAGCCCCATCAACAACTGATACTTGTCCTTTAGTTACCATGTACTGTTGCTATATGTGGATTCACTGGCTCTGACAAAACTTATTTTGGATACAACCGTAATGAAAGTATATTCCTCAGCCCCATCAACAATTGCTAGTTGTCCTTCAGTAGTCCTTCAGTAATCATGCACTGTTGCTATATGTTCATTCATTGGCTCCGGCAAACTTATTTTGGGCACAACTGGAATGAAAGTATATTCCTCAGCCTCTTCAACAACTGCTAGTTGTCCTTCAGTATTCATGTACTGTTGTTATATGTGGATTCATTGGCCCCGACAAAACTTATTTTGGGTACAACTATAATGAAAGTATATTTATACAAATTACTGATTCCTGGTGTGGCTGTGGAGGGTGAAGTTATGTTGGCCACAACTTCGCTCCCCGCAGCCCCACCAGCAATTGGTGATTGTCTTGCAGTGGTCCTGCACTGTTGCCAGATGTGAATTCACTGGCTTACCACTTAACGAAACCTATTTTGGGTACAACTGTACTGAGAGTATATTTATACAAATTACAGGTAAATGTTTGGTCTTTATATTTGTCTGTGGAGGTGTTGGCCACAACTTTACCCCCCCCCCCCGCCCCCACCCCAACACAGCCCCAACAATGAAAGTATATTCCTCAGCCCCATCAACAACAGCTAGTTGTCCTTCAGTATTCATGTACTGTTGTTATATGTGGATTCATTGGCTCCGACAAAACTTATTTTGGGTACAACTATAATGAAAGTATATTTATACAAATTACTGATTCCTGGTGTGACTGTGGAGGGTGAGGTTGTGTTGGCCACTACTTAGCCATCCGCAGCCCCACCAGCAACTGGTGATTGTCTCGCAGTGGTTCTGCACTGTTGCTATATGTGGATTCACTGGCTTACCACTTAACGAAACCTATTTTGGGAACAACTGTATTGAGAGTACATTTATACAAATTACAGGTAAATGTTTGGTCCTTATATTTGTCTGTGGAGGGTGAGATTGTGTGAGGCACAATTTTACCCCCCTCCCCCCACACACTGACCCATTAACAACCGTTAATTGCCTGGATTCTCCAGTTCGTATAGCCGACCACTCACAGCCATAACTGTTGCAGTCAAGTAATTATGCTTTGAGTAGCTCTACAGATTCAATTGGCCTCTGATCAATGCAACATAACTATGACTTAACAAAACCTATTTGAGTATAACTGTCAAGAGGTTATATTTATGCAAATTATTGGCACATTGCTGATTTTTGATGTGGCTGTGGAGAGTGGGGTTGTGTTGGTCACAATTTCACCTTCTTCAGCCCCATCAACAACTGCTAGTTGCCCTTCAGTAGTCATGTATTGTTGCTACAGTAGTCATGTATTGTTGATATATGTGGATTCATTGGCTCCGATAGCCAACTATTCACAGCCATATGTTGTGAAATTCAAGCAATATTTCTTGCTGTGGTTCTCATAGACCAGATTGGTTCCTGTATTTTGGGTATAAATGTAATATGAGAGTATTTTTGTACAAATTGCTGGTACATAACTGGTTTTTGATATGACAGTGGAATGTGAGGCTGTGTTGGCAACAGGCCCTTCGACAGCCACCGATTGCCTTGCAGTAGTTCTGTATTGTTGAATTGGTTGCAGCATAGTCGGTGTCAGTGCTCTTGCTCGGCGGGCATAGAAATGACTCAACAAAATTTAATTGGGGTACAACTGCAATTAAAGTATTATGAGAGAAATTACTGGCTGTTGTTGTGGCTGTGGAGAGTGAGGTTGTGTTGGTCACAGCTTCACCCTCCACAGCCTCATCAACAACTGTGGATTGGCATTCACAGTTAGTTCTGTGTATCTGCTGTATTTGACAGGAATAGCAATGACTTGACAAAACTTACTTGGGACACAACTGCAAGGAAAGCATATTTGCACAAATTACTGGTTGTTGATGGGAAGTGGGTAGTGAAGCTGTGCTGGTCACAGCTTCACCCTCTACAGCCCACCAACAGCTGCTGACTGCCTTGCAGTGGCCCTGTGTTGTTGCTGTGTATGCTGAGATTGACGGGCATAGCAATTACTCAACACACTTATTTGGAGTATAACGGTAAAGAAAGTATATTCATACAAATTATTGTTGTGGCAGTGTAGAGTGAGGTTGTTGTGTTAGCCGGGATGACTGCTGATTGCCCGGCAGTAGTCTTGACCTGTGACTATATGTGGATTGATTACCTCAGATAGTCAACCAGTCTCAGCCATAACTGTAATATTCATGCCATCATTCTTCATACAATTCTTATGGACTGAACTGGCTTCCAGTTTGTGCAAGTGCTTTTATTTAACAGAAATTACAATCACCTATTTTGGGTACAACTGTAATAATAGGATACTTACACAAATGGTGGACTGTTGGTACAGCTGTTGTTGATATAGCTATATGTCATCACAACAGATAGAACTGCAACATCACCAGTGCAAGTGCCCTTATCCAACAGAGATAACAATGACTTAACAGAACCTATTTTTTGGTACAACTGTACTTATACAAATTACTGGTATATCGCTGGTTTTTGATGTGGCTGCGGGGAGTGGAGTGGTGTTGGTCACAACTTCATCCCCCGGATCCCAGTCAACAACTGTCAATCTCCTTGCAGTAGTCCCGTGTTGTTGCTATATATGGATTCTCTGGCTCAGATAGCCAACTAGTCGCAGCCATAACTTTAATAGTCATGCAGTTCTGAAAGATTGGACTGGCCCCTGATCAGTGCCAGTGCATGTGCTCTTACTCAACAAAAGTAACATCACCTATCTTGGGCACAAGTGTAATAGCAGTATATTCATACTAACTGCTGGTTGCTGATATAGCCATATGCAGTCGCAACAGATGGGGTTGCCATATAGTCGATAGTCGGGTCATGTGCTCTTATTAAACATAACTTTGACTTAACTAAACCTAATTTGGATACAACTGTAATGAAAGTATATTTATACAGATTACTGATTTCTGGTGTGGCTGTGGATGGTGAGGTTGTGTTGACCACAGCTTCAGCATCTGGTAATTGCCTTGCAGTGGTCCTGTATTGTTGCTATATATGCTATTCATTGGCTCCGACAAAACTTATTTTGGGTACAACTCGCCTATCCTGGTACAACCCCTTAACTTCTTGTACCACCATTAATATTGTCGGTCTCGGTACAGTCATTAACACATTAACACACTGATTTTTTTTTATCTCATCCGCTCTCAGTGACTGCAGCTCAGTCTTCACTGTCGTTACAGTTTAGAAAAACAAAACCAAAAAATCCTCAATCCATTCATACTTTCTCCAGCATTTTATAGTTTCTGTAGACATATTGCCTCACTTTTTTCCAGTTTTTATGTGAAGCTCACTGAACCAATAATAACAACCATGCGAATACAGCTGGTGTCGTCGTGAGCTCAACTGCCCAAAGTTAAGACACGCATTGTAATCTTCAGCAACTGAAAATGTGTGTCACTAGTTGATTGTCTTATCGTTGACACAGTCGTGTCTTTTCATTCGACAGTGAAGTCCGTGCAGCTCTGCCTCCTTCAGAATAAGAATGACAGTTGATGCTCGGATTGTCAAACATTCTGCAAATTGACCGTCTCCAGTCCTTCGTGGCCTCTTGTTAATGTATGAGAGATAGATGTTCTTTTATGTTACCTGTAGTCTGAACAATAGCCCCATCCAAATTGTACTTCACCACTGACACACAACTGAACATTGGCCTGAAAAATGTTGTAACGTAAGGACACTATTGCTTTGCGCACCCAACATAGCTGATTCATTTCAGATTATTTCGATTTTTATTCATGTATGTTTTGTATATAATAACCTTTAGATTTTTTCTTTCATATATGTTATTCATCGCACAATGTGCCAGAAGGGGACAAAATAGAAAACACACCTGTAATGTAAAGAGTATGCTTATCAACAACTTCCCCAGGCCGACCAGTGCCAGCTTCATTATAACGGTTATAAACAATGAGATTAAACATGGCGGGCCCAATTAATGAAACCCCAGATGAGATACAGACTGACAATCGGTACGATCTTTCAAAGCTCTTCAGTCAAAACCGAAATAACGATGAATGTGATTTAGATAACCTTTTATCTTCAGTTGATGATTGCAAATATTATTCCCCGGAACAGTACAGAAACCTAGTGGCCGACAAACAAAATCCATTATCGCTTTTCAATATCAATTGTCAGGGTATGAGTGCGCACTGGGACTCCCTAGTCAGCCTTCTGGGGAACCTTCGGAATAATAATGAAAGCTTGACATTATCGGACTTACGGAAATTTTTAAGGTACCAGACAACGTTAACTTTGAACTTAATGGTTACCATCCACTTCTGATCAAAACGCGTCCCAGCCCTAATGATGGTAGAGGGGGTGTTGGCTTGTTCATAAAAAGCACTTTAAAGTACAAAATACTCAACGATCTCACTGTTTTCACACCTCGCGTTTTTGAGTCTCTCTTTGTGGAGATATTAAATAATCATCGATCATTTGTGGTTGGTGTGATATATAGACCAAATACCCCTCCCAAAGCTGATCTCGATAGGTATATTTCCTCACTATTCCAGATTATTGAAAAAATAAACCAGGAACATATAACGTCTTATATTATGGAAGACATGAACATTGATTTGTTAAAATTTCAAACGCATTCTAAAACAACTGAAAATATAGACACCATAATCAGCCAAGGCTTTCTTCCGCTCATCACGAAACCAACTCGTGTGACAGAACACTCTGCTACCTTAATAGACCATATCCTGTCCAACAGTCCATCAACTAATTACAGAACTGGGGTAGTTATTACAGATCTGGCCGACCATTTTGGTACATTTTATTGCCAATCAAATTCTACGAAGAAAGAAAGCAAAACACATAATATGAAACGAATTTTCAATAGCTGTAATTGGAGAACATTTAAACACCTACTGACCGAAACTGATTTCTCATCGGTACTGAACTCGACTTGTGTAAATGAAGCATACAATATTTTTATCGACTTATACTTTATTGCATTCAACACGGCATTTCCACTAAAAAGTAGCCCAAAACAATAAATATATAAAGCAGCAACCATGGATGACAAAAGGTCTTTACAATCTAGCTAAAATAAGGAAAAACTCTTCCGAAAAAAGGTAAAAACCCCGACTGAACAAAATAAAAAAGAAATACAAGATGTTTTGTGACATATTCAACAAAGTAAAGCGGAAGAGTAATGCTATGTACTATGAAAACATCCTATTTTTCAATAAGAATGACATGAAAAAAACTTGGGAAATTCTAAGGAGTGCAATTCATAAATCTCCCAATCAATTGCTAGCTCCCACGAACTTCCTGGTAAATAACGATGAGATCAGTGACCCTAACGACATCGCGAACCATTTCAATGATTATTTTTCAAATATCGGCCAAAAAACTTCTGAGCAAATCCCCAATACCGATGCAGAGTACACAGATTACATGACGAGGCCAAATCCAAGTAGCTTATTCATGGCACCATCATCACCTGCTGAATTAATTTCAATAACGAATTTAATGAAACCCAAAACGAGTGCCGATTGTGATGGCTTATCTACCAAACTTTTAAAAAATTCGACGATTCATGAAATTGCAGGAGTTTTGGCCCATGTTATAAATCTATCGCTATCCAGCGGAATCGTCCCCGAGAAAATGAAAATTGCCAAAATTGTGCCAATCGTTAAATCAGGAGACCCTCAGAACTTCAAGAATTACAGGCCTATTAGCATATTGCCCACGTTCTCAAAACTGCTAGAGAGAACTAATCTAGACAGATTAACAAGCTTCCTAACTAAGTACGATATCCTGTACTAGCACCAGTATGGCTTTAGGAAAAACCATTCAACTATACACCCCGTACTACAACTTCCTCAAACAATAATCTCAAGGCAACGAAAGATTGCACCCTATCGATATTCCTTGACTTATCAAAGGCATTTGATACTATTAGCCACACCATTTTATTGAAAAACCTAGAGCATTATGGTGTTAGGGGCCTTACCAACAACTGGTTTCAGAGTTATTTAGATCGACGAGTGCAATACGTCACTTATGACGGAAGCAGGTCTCGATTGGCGAACACTGAATGTGGTGTTCTGCAAGGATCAATCTTAGGCCCTTTTCTTTTTTAATTTATATAAACGATTTTAGTGCTGCCACACAGCTAGATCTCTTGTCCTTTACTGATGACACTTCAGTTCGCACTTCTCACTGTTGTCTTGAATCGCTTTTCAGTGTTGCGAACCGCGAGATTTCTAAGTTAACAGATTGGTGCGCTGCAAACCAACTTGTTTTGAATGCCCAAAAAACTAGGTATATGCTGTTCAGCCCACCAAATAAAATATACAATGCAAACGATAGACGATTGAGTGTTTACAACCAGGAAATCTCGTTGGAGGAAACAAATGGCGAGTCCGTGATAAAGTTTCTTGGCATATACCTGGACAAAAACCTTAACTATAAGCTTCACGTCTCTAATATATGTACCAAAGTATCGAGAGCACTTTATATAATGAACAAGGCAAAACACATCCTACCATACTCTGCCCTTAAAACTCTGTACTTTTCACTAATACACAGTCACCTGCAATACGGAATCGAAATATGGGGTCATTGTAATGCCGTTCTCAGATTATTCTCACTTCAGAAGCGAGCAATCCGCCTGATTAATAATAAAAAATATAATTGCCACACTGATCCGATGTTCAAAAAGTGTAGAATATTAAAACTGAAAGACCTCTACAAGATGAGTGATCCTTATTTATGTTTAACTGGCACCACTCTAATTTACCAAAAACGTTTGAAAATTTCTTTAATATTAATATATATCCAACGGGCATGGCAACAAGGCAAGTAGGCCTGTTGCAGTGTGGTAAACCAAGGACTAATATTTCGGCTCAGTTACCAAAGTACGCTTTTCCGAAAATATGGAATGAGCTCGATAGAACTTTAAGAGAAACTCCCACTAGAGGATCATTCAAGAAGAAACTTTTCATGACAATTTTAAATTCATATTCTTCAAGCGTAACATGCAATAATCCCTACTGCAGCGATTGCAGACGCCAATGAAGGTTGGATCAATGATAAGGTCAGGTGTTTTCTATGACTTATTTATTGATCTATTTGTATCTCATCTACCCATTTATTCTTCTATCCCATGATCCTAATCCCATTATTCTTATCCCATCATCCCGTTACATATAAGGAACTTTTTAGAGTTCAACATTGTTCTTATAATTATTTTCTATAGAACCAGAGAGCTTCTTCTGACACATTTTCAACACATTTATGTTACTGGAGACAGCAGGTAGACGGCCAATCTGGCTATGCTTTCTTCCAGCAGAATATCATTAATTACCAACATTTACAGATTTTCACAATTATTGTACTATAATATTCTGTTGAAAAAACTTTACTTTCTTACTTACTTCCATAGAAAGACTTTCGACTGACAATGTGATAACTGCGAGATATAGTTCAAAGTAGCGCTGTTTAATTCAGAAACTGTACAATGTGACGCAAGTGTCAGCAAGAGATTAATACGCCACCGATTCGAACTTCTATTATTTGGTTGGTGACGATGATCAAAACATAAAAGTGGAAAATTATATTTGAAAACAAAAATATGTTTACGGAACAATAATTTTACTGTCGCCGAACTATATTAGTGACTTAAAGAAGGCTTGATGGTGTCTGCTACGAAAAAAGAAAACCAATGTCAAGGGGAATTATCAGAAAGGTTTCTTCCTGTTCACCAAATATAGCGAAATGTCGTACCATCGTAAATTTAAACATCTCCATCGCACAACCGCATTGTGTGTAAGACGGATCAACGTCAACTTTGCGCGCTGTTAGCACCAATAGGTTGCGAAAATCGATGTGTGTTGACACTTTGTGGATAGAAATAGAAAAAAAAATCCGCTAGGCGGACAAAAATCACATGAATTACCGAAATGAGACCACAACGTGTCATAAATGTTTAGATAAATTAATTTAATAACCAACACAATTCCGATATTGTTCAGGCCCTTCGCCTATAAAATTAGTATTGGAAAGCAGATCAGTTATTAATGTTATTAAATCTCACGAGAAAACAACAGTCAAGCCTCCCCAAACAGTTACTACAGAAGGTCGATAGTTCCAAAACAAATGAAGCATACCAAATCATGTACATAAATGAATTAGAAGCTAGGATTTCTAACTAAATATAGCCGATTGGTGAAAGTATTTTGCATGCAGCACAAGTCACTCTTGGTTGTTTTGACCAAACTTGAACATTCAAATGAAACTCGTGGCAGCTGTCATTGCTCATGCAACCCCAGAAATGGACACATATAATGCTAACTGAGGATGTTTACCCTTTTTGGTTTATCAGTCTCATCGTATTTTACCAGTTTGATACAGAGCTCATGCAAAATGGCACATGATTTTGGGGAGGGGGAGGGTATTGTCAGAGCAGACTCACAAAAGCCACATTGGGAATTCTAAATTTTTCATTGATGCACTCTCTCATGACTCCATACTTGTTCTTCTGAACTGAGTGGATTTGACCCTTGGTGAACTTCATAAAAGGTAAACAAACACTAGAAAAATGGCAGCCCTTTTGAAATGTATGCTTCCTAGATTACAATTGGTCTCGCAGTCCGTTCCTTGCAAGAATGATAAAAAGATTACTCCGAGTCTGTACGAGAATGATTGCAGAATTTAACTATTCAATAAAGTTAAGGTATTTTATTGTATAAAACCTGATCTCTTAATTATGCCATAGCAGACTTTCGGGCAGTGCTTTTTGCCACTTGGTAACGGTTCCATGGCAAATATTAGTTTCCACAAAATCTATGTTTCAATCCAAACAAATTGATATATAATTTATTGTTTGTTTCCTTTCTGACCTTCTCTGGACTTTGGAGAAAATTACCTGAAATTTGACCAAATTTACGTTGGACGTCCCATCAATGAAATAAGAAGTTGCCGCACAACTACAGCAAGTATATTTCATTTATTCGCTAATAAATTCCAACGAAGTCTTGAGTTTTTGAACTATTACGCCTGGTTGTCTCTTGTTGTTCCTCAACACCTGGTGGTCCTCTCACTTCCCATGCATATGTACACATAACGTATAGTTTATTTATAGTCGCTACCACCTTTAAGTACGCTCAATCAGTCTGTCAACTCCTCTGACCAACTCAGTCTCTCTCACTTTACACGTGTGATAACATACTGTCACTCCCCTTCACAGTTTTGGACCGACTAAACCACTCTCCGTCTACAGTTTAAACCAATAATGTTCATTCATGCGGTTTGCCTAGCTTCCACAAAGCTCACTCCGAGCTCCTAGCTTAAGTCAAATGTTCCAGCTCTTGATAGTTTCAATTAAGTCAACTGTTCGAGCTCTCGATAGCTCCCTCTAACTAACTTTACTTCACGTTACACGTTAAACTTCGTTTATGGCTCTCAAAGACCTCTCGCGCCACATGGCCTAATAACTCCTCGCCTATTCTAAACCATATGTTGGACCTGCTAGTCTCACAACTCATTGACACGTCCATAACCAAAACAGCCATCGGTTGGAGTTTGAACCTTACGATCAACACTGATTTTCCAAAACTTGCTACTCCGTTTTATATTATCAATGAATATCCCGGGGGAATCTGCGCGATATCTCATTGAAGCCGTCGGCGTTGATTTATGGGGACCTTTGACTCTATTGAGCTCGCAGGCAGCGAGACAGCACCATGCTGTGTTACTGTGCGTTCTCAGCGAGGTTGATTATCTTTGTTCGTTTGCCTATCTGCGGGATAGAAATAATTATATGTTCACCTGTTTTTATGGGCATTGTTGATGTCCGATTAATTAAGAGATTAACAGCTGGCTTCTGCTAACCACGGATCAAAGAATAATTTATTTTACATAATATACACGCTACCAATTCGAGTCGATTTTGACAACGCTTACTACATGTATAATTTATTCTTCAAGATTCGTGAATTTTTTTTTAACTACAATCCCGACTGATCGCTATTCGACGAAAGCATGCTTAGGCGATGTAGATGGAATATTAGTCAGTCGGAACATGGGTCATCACAGCCGGGAAATATAAGGTTTATACCCCATTACCCCATCGGTCACCTCCCTGACGCCCCTGGGTGCAATAAACAATTGAAGTGATGGTCATCTTTGTGTAGAATTATATTTTGTTTCCAAGAAGTATCTTATTACAATATATTGTAGAAATCTCGATAAAAACCCTGCAATACACAACGTGAGACTGCACTTGTACGCACGTGCCCCCACGCAAAGTTCGAAATACTTCCTACTTCCATGCAAGTAAAAAAAATATTGCGATCACAACGGTGTTCTCTTTGTTGAACGAATCACGAAAGAAATGCGACGTGGTCGCGCCATTTTTATACTGGCAGACAAAGATTTTATCAATACGATCAACACTAAATGCAAAACAAACGAAAATAATATCTGAGAGGCAATAATTTCGCGTACTCTTTCGGACCTTGCGTAGATTCGATATCGATACGGCCTGATTAGGGATAGACATCGCACCGGCTTCCCAATTCACGTATTTTCGAATCGCCTAACTCCCGTTTTGTCACAAAGGAACGATGGAAAGTTAATGCCTTCTTTCGGAGGAATCATGTCGCAGAAATGAAGGAATAGTTAGTTGCCTGTTGCGTTTTCTTCACATTCGCTTTATTGATATGCCTGTCTGCCTCACAGGTTATATTGTTGCAACAGTAAGTTACATTCTTTCAACTGTACTGTACTTTTTAACCTTTTGATACTTTTGTTCGTCTTATGACGTACGAAATCAAACAGCGCTTTAATACTTTGTGGTCATTTGTTTTGTTATTATTTTACGATTTTTTAAAGTTTTAACCTTAATTCCTATTTTCTCCCGAATAGTGCTCAGTGACAACGGTTGGGCCAAATGTTATCGCAACCTAAATATTAATATAATCCTGCTGTCGAGACTTCTTAAGTGGCTGAGTACTGGAAGCCACTATCAGGGCTTTCAAAAAATAAAGATACGAGAGCAAAAGCCAACACTTTCCTTGCTTAAATTTCATATTCATTCAAACACAAATAAAATTTTGTATATATAAATTTGTTTTATTAAAAATTATTGGCGAGTGCCTGTGAGCACTCTCCAATAATTTGTAATAAAACAAGTTTTGAATAACAAATTCAGACCACCAAACATAATCTAGCCCTCAACCAGTTAATCACTAATGTGAAAAATATCTTGTTATTTGTACTTTCCGACGTTTGACGTCGCATTTTGAAAAACGTTGAAGAAACTGAATTCTAATACAATTACTATAAATCTCGAACTTTGATTGGTTAATCAATAAAATTTGCGACAGTAAAATCGGCGTAACCTGTCGCAAATGTTGTGTATTCACAAACTATTTCAGGAAAGTCAAGATGTATTCGTGGGCGTTCTATTTTTGTTCCATTTAGAGTCAATGACTACCATATCCAAGACAAACAAACGCTGTGAACGCGTTGAATTTCTGTAAAATAAAAATGTTTTCTATCTTTCTTGTAATTAACTCTAATTTGTCACCTGCGTTCGTGGCACCAACATGTACAACTGCAGAAACGCGTTCACCACTGAGCCTGGGAGAGGTGAACTATTCGTTCTGCAACAATTATGTCATTACCAGTAGCCCAATTCCACCAGACATGCACTGAAAAACTTTTCTTAGACAAAGTGACTAACAAAAGTTCGTGAGAGCCTTTGTTAGTCACATTGGACTAACGTCTGAGCTACTTAGTCAAAAAAGTGGTTAGTCAAAATGACTAACCTGAAAATGTCGTGTTCGCCATTCGCAAAAGAAGATCGTTATTCGGGTGTTTTAATGCTAAAAAACTACCGTACGCGAATATTTTAATTCCTATTATCAAAGAAATAAAGGGACAGATAAATAACCACTGATATTTAAAATAACCCAGACTCTGCGTGTTTTAAATCAACGGAATGAAATCCGAGGTTCTCGTCCATGGTTTTTTTCTGCGAGGAGAACTCAAGAAATTTGCAGGATTATCGCTCTTGTGAGAACAAAGAATTGTGGGATAATTCTGCCATTTTCAAATTTACCGAAGAGCCGAAAGTTTGTTTTTGTCAGAAGATATATTGTATTTTATTTGCGGATCCTCAGAAAAACATATTGTGTGAGTACCTGGGAGAAAGATAAAGACTCATAGCTTCCACAGGAATCAAGTTTAGTGATTCAGAATGGGATGAGCTGGAAAACGTTGAGGAGCTGGATGATATTCCACACCAGATAAAGCGAAGATTCGTTTGTTTGTGAATGTCATGGATGGTAAATCTCAAGATACAAATACTGTATCTGAAACGTCCGAAGATGTGGCGTCTGTGGCATCAGACAAATCCAGAGTTGATGGTTTGGATGAAACTCTCCCAACAGATTAAAATTAAAAGTAAGTTAATGTATATAAATGTACAGCATTGCTGGAAATAAGTAGTAGTACACAGACTAACTGTTATGCAAATTTTAAATTTTTAAAGGCCTGCTGTTAAATGCACCTTTTTCATAAATATTAAATTGTTTCAGTTTACTGGAGTACTAGTATGCCTTCAGACATTCCCGCAGGGAACTGAAACAATTTAATATTTACATGTATGAATAGTAAGAATAATAATTTGCGGGTCTTGTTGCACAGGTAATATGGAGCCAACTCCGCCGACGTAAAAATAATTAAGCTCAACTAATTGAACCCTTCTGTAGTACATTTAATGTACATTTACTTGTTCTGATCACACACATATTCCCTCGATTTATTGAAAAAGTTTGCGAATTTTTTTCAACCATATAGAATGAAGTCTACAGTTGAAACTAGAAGTACTGTCACAAAAAGACTCACAATTAGCACAGTTAATGGTACTTTACTGCAGAAGAATGAAGTAGTCGGAAAAACACAAGTCTGAAATACACAAGAGTATTTGTACTGTGCAAGGCAAACTGTGCTATCAACGAGGTCAGTTGTGAAGTCACAAATTGACCTGATCAAACAAAGACTATTGAGACTTCAGTGTGTGGAGAGTGGATTATTAAAACTAAAATTTTCAGTTTGTGTCATTCATTTTTTTCAAATATTTCAAATTCTTTAGAATATTTTATCTAAGTTTAATATTCATCTTTCTTTCAGAAATGACTGCAGTTGATGTGTTAATGTTTGTGTCACAAGAATTGAAAGAAAGCACAGCTTCAGTTCTAGCAAATGAACTGCATGTAGAAGTATGCATCTAGTAGCCATCTACTTACGCATGCACACACACACGAATACACGCATGTATGCACGTATGCACGCACGCACACACAGAGGCTTGTTAACTAATGTTAAGCTTAATGCAGTATGAGGAAATTTCTTTAAAAATCATCTTCATATCTTCCCATCAGAATCCTTTCTTATTCAGTGGCGTACATAAAGGGGGGGGGCCGGGGCGGAGCCCCCTCCCCCCACCAGAAGTTTTGTCGGAAATTTTTGGGACCATTTTTAGGCGAATTTATGCCTAATAACATTAAAATGCTGGCTTTGGGGATAAAAACATGCCATTTGGGGTAAATTTTGGTAAAAAAGACCAATTTTCAGTACATTTGCAGTTAACAACTGATTCGTTCTGTTTGTTTGGGTTTTTGTTGTTGTTACACTGTCGGAAAATTTTCGGTCTGTTGGAAAATTTGGGGCTTGCCCCTCCGCCAGCGAAAAGCTATCTACGCCACTGTTCTTATTTGGTATACAACATCTCTAGAGGGAGCAGATTCAGGTTTGTTCAGATTGGGTCCAGGTAAGTGAATAAGGCCCAATGGGGCCTCTTTTTTCATTTGTTCTTGGTGACAAACAAAGGCAAACAAGTCCCCATAAAATCAGGAATACAAAGCCTAACCCATTGTTTTCTTTCTGATCACATAACGAAAACAAAGAAAATTCTTGTAGGAATGGAAATACCATTGTCTACAGTACAGCCACCGTGGAAAGGTCGTAATCCACGTGGGCAGCAATGTTTACGCAATATTTCCACGGACGGAGTAATATTAGATTCCAAACACTAATTTTGGGAATAATCATCAGAAATTTAATTTAATAATGAAGCACTGGGTACAACTGGGTGCTTCATTAATTAAAATTTTGCTGATGATGATTTTTATTACCTGGTAAACGCATGCGTGGACATCACTGCCCAGGCGTGGATTACGACCAATCGATGGCGACTGTACAGAGTAGCTTGCAATATATTGTTATTCAGGATTTTAGTGTGTCATGAATTATATGTTAAGAATATATGAATGAATTTGTTAGGAGTTAAGAATTGTTATGTTATTTTTACACCCACCAGTTTTCAAAGTTGCAAGCGACTATTAAATTATCAATAGCATTCGTAAGCGACATGCTCCATCGCCCATGCTGAATAATGACTTTTTCTCAATCGTCATGCAAGTTTATCATTGCAAAGTACAAATATTTTAATGTACATGACAACATGTATATTATGTGCTTATATCGGTATTATATTGTTAATATCTCGGAATGTCCAAAAATTGACCAATTTTTTTAAAAAACTGGTCAAATATTTGTACATTCTGGCGATATTCGTTATTCAGTCATACCGCAGTATTTTCAAAATACCGAAACTCGGTATCAAAAATTGAATACAGTGAGGGCTCTACTGTAGGTTCGCACAAAAGACAGACACATACACACCCCCTCACAAACACAACACACACAAAGGGGGAGGGTGGGTGCTGGACAAGAGAAAAATGTGTACACCAAAAAGATGAACATGTGCTTTCCATGTATTATGTACATGAACATTGAAATTGTGTTGTTTTCAATTGTTATTTTCTGAAATTCCAACTGCGAGAATTTTTTAGAAACAGTCACTGAATGACCCCCCACCCCCACCCCCCCCCCCCCCCCACCCCCATGGTAACCGATATGGGGAATATCAGGCAAGAAATTCGTAATATCTAGATATTTATACTTGTAAGATCTTTGGAAGGCCAGGGAGGGGGGGGGGGGAGTGCATAATAGCAAATTTATATGTGCTATATATACAGGAATCCATTGCACTCTCACTGAAATGGCTCCGCACCAAATCGTTCGCCTGTTGGTTGTTACTTTGCCATATTGTTGGCTTTGTTGCAAGCAATTGCTAACAATATTTCATAACTTATTCGGATTCTATTTGGTGGTGATGTGGCCTAATTATTGATGCCTTTCAAAACTTATAAATTATAGACACAAGCAGACTCAGCATCAAGGAAATTGTGGTTTTTTGTCTCAGATTTCTTCTCAGGGAGCACCCCCCCCCCCCCACCCCCAAACAAGAAGGCGACACCCCCTCTCGTGCTCGTCGCTGCACAGTTCGGATGATGATGCGCACCATTTTCTGTATGCCCCCTATATATTACTCTTGCCACCCTAACTTTGATATCCTAGCAACAGGTTTTTAAACTCAATAACTTTTGATATATGTGATGGAATGAGATATTTTTTTTATGCAAGTGTATCTTTTTTATCTTTAGCCCTTTATGCATTTTAGGTGTTATTCTGGTGGGGTTGTTTTTAGTTACTACCCTTTATTGACTTAGAATTTTGTCAGATTGTCAGCAACAAGTTTTTGTTTGAATGTTTCAGTCAATAACGTGTAATTAGTAGAGTGCTAAATTATTTTTGCCTTGATACTACCCATCTAACAAGATTTGCAAAGTGTAGGCCTTACCGTTCATAAATATTGATCTGTGTCAGTTTACTGAAGAATACCTATAGGAATTCTCCCGTAAACTGAAACAATAGGTATTCTTCAGTAAACTGACAATGAACAGTGATCATGATTTATCTGTCAAAGTACTATTTGGACCAAAAGCCACAATTATTTTGAATGGTAAAGGTTTTTATGATACCCTGCATTCCTGTGTACACTGAATATGGCTTTGGCCTCAGATTTCTGTGTACACATTTTCAGAAGTCTCGATCTATCTGAGTGATTTACGAAGATGGTTGGTTGCTTTCAGTGGGTAAAATTTTAACGTTTTACTCTTCAAACTATTTTAGTCATATTTAAACATCAGAACGCCTGAAAAAACATTGAAAGGTAATTGTAAATACAAATGTACGTGATTATCGCCTGACATGTAATTTTACGTTATTTGCCACATTATTATACCAGCTTGAAATGGTAAATTGCTAAATGATACTTTTTTGAAGCCCGTGAAATTAATCTGTTTCTTTGGCACAGAATTGCCACAATAAATTCCATTTGCTATATTTATTTACACCTATGTTAATTTCTCAGATGTTGAATCACTAATCAGCTTACCATGAGTTAACAATTTAGACAAAACTTCTTGAAGGACAATTTGTCAATAAACAATACAAATATGGATGTCGGGGCAGCTCCATAAGCCAGTTCAAATGATATCCATATAATTATGTATTGTTTTATTGACAATGTTTAAAGATACTCAGTATAATTCAGATTTTGTTCACTGGCTGGCCCGGCCTTCTGAAAACGACTTCTACTGGAGGACTTAAATCGCTTCCTGAACCCAAAGCTCTACACACTGGTATATTTTATGAGAATGTATAAGTAGAGTGATTGACCTGTCAGTAGTTTCAACATTACTGAATTCCATTTGGTGAAGCAGTGCTTGTTCAGTAAACAAGCCTTACCGTAATTGTTTAACTTGTAAAATAGTAGACAGTCACTAATACTTGGGTTGGAAGCCCTCTCAAATGGGCAACTGATGTATAAACGATTGACTAAACTTGACTTTATCTTCATGTTGTGGTCATTATTAGCCATTGTGCAGAAATATGTGACCTTAAACACCAATAAATAAATAAATATAACATAACTGAATTCCAGTAAATGCATTGCTCTATTGTTAGCACTATTAATCTTGCTGCATAAGACAGCTATATATTGCTACACTCCCATTCTCCGGTTCAAGCACAAGATGTCGGAAGTGGCAAAATATAGCTGTCTTACAGACAGTGAACAATCACTTCAACTATGAGAAATACAGTATGTGGAGAGTGATTTACCACTAAAACACTCGTGGAGTGAAGTTTCCACCCAGACGATAACAGTCGGTTAATGTGGTAGGACATGAAAAGGACAATCACAGTTTTAGCCAAGGGACCTCCGGGTTGAACCCAGAGGTTCCTTGGATGAAATTTTGCTTGTCATTCTAATGCTTTTTCCAAGACAAGGAATTTTTGTCTGAGTGGAGACACTACCCCACAAGTGATTTAGCAACAATCCACTCTCCATGTAATGTAAGATGTCCAACAGTAGATACTGTGTTTGCTACTTTTTTCCTAAAAGGAGCGGTAGACGGAAAAATTGCTCACCTGAAAGTGCTAGGCCTGCGCTGGTCTGTTGTAAGTCTACAAATAATTTGAAGAACATCTGTGTCCTGCTAAAATAAAATCTTATTCCTGTGGCATTTGTGATGGATTTACCATTTCAAGGGTTGTTAATTCACCCTCATTGATTAGGAATTATCATTGTTTTGTCCATTATTATTTTTACATTTTTTGTACATTTTTATGCTCTTGTATATTGTTTTACTATTGATTTGCTTTTCGTAATAAAAGAAATTTGAACAGTTTCTATTTGTTTGTTCTGAGAATAGTTACGTTTTTTTTATTTGAAACAGTCTGAAAAAAAATTCCTTTGCACTGTGCTTATAGAACAGTTATTGTTTGGCTATAATATTTGTCTATGAAACCACACAAATATGGTTGTTCATGGAACCAGCTCTGTGATCTGGTTCCACAAACAACTATATTACTGTAGCATGACCACCATATATATAGAGCTTCTAACATGACTCTTGCTATTGCTGGTAGGGGAAATTCATGACATCAGCAAATCTTCAGTTCATCGATCACTGAATATTTTATACAGAAGTCCATTAATTGTATATTTTCTGTTTGAATCTCACTACATTTTGCATTGGTCAAGAAAGTTACAATATAGAAAGATTATTTTCTTCGGTGTGCTGTAGTCCCTGATATTCACTGGCTGGTTGCCATGGGGACCCACCCACTCATTGATGAGTGACTAACTTTTGACTAATGTTAGCAGAAAGTTAGTCAACTCCTTAGTCAAGATGACTAACATTTCCATGAATGCACCTTAGTCAATTTGACTAATGCAGTAGGTTAGTCATTTTGACTAACCTATCTTAGTCACTGGGGGACAAGCTTTTGAATAACCTAAGTTAGTCACTTTGACTAAGCAAAGTTTTTCAGTGTGACTTCCCAGAAACATTTTAAAATGAACAACTGCTCTGTAACCATAAGTAATTATTAAGGTTAAACAAGGGCTTCCAATCAAAGATCTCAATATTTTTAACTTTAATGGTAAATCCTCGAGTGCTTTCCGACTCAGATCGCAACGCGAACTCTAAACTTTGAACAGGGAAAGCAGCCGGCGTATTTTGTTTTCAGATTGCCACAAACATTTAAACATGATAAATGTCGTCAATACAAATAAAAATATATTTTGTTATTGGTGATAAAATGACTAAAACGTTTGGTACTATTTGTATAGTGGCCGTAAAATACATTTCGTGATTTTGTTCGGAACTCCCAAATGACGTCACGAAGGCTGAATTATTTATTTAAATTGTTGTCTTCAACAAGGCGTTGTTTTATAGTTGGGAGATCAAATACTATCTCAGTTTTCAGCCGAATTATATTAGAATGGGGATAACTATGTTGTAATTGATTGTTTGGGGCCGTAAACGATGGTTTTACTGTCGCAAAAATCCGTTTTACCAGCTCCGCTCACGCGTCGCCGGCAAAACTCAATTTGCGACAGTAAAACCATCGTTTACGTCCCCAAACAATTAAATACAACATAGTTATCCCCTAATTCCCAGTGACGTTTGGACGTCAGGATAATTAAAGTCTCAAAGGGTTAAGTGAAACGCGAAATCTCGCGCTTCGCTTTATAAAAATTATGTAACCTGTGAGCTCTGCACTCGGGTTCTCATGTTACCTGCTGCACGGGCATGTTCCAAGGATATGCATGGAAAGTGAATTATTTATTTACTGAGGTTTGGCGAGACACTTTAGACGGCCAGGGTCACTTCTTGTCGGATAGTTTTACGGGTGGAGGAAGCCGGAGAACCCGGAGAGAACCACCGAGAAACGACGAGTAACTGTCAGACTCCCCAACGTGCGAATTCCGCGCAGTTCCGGTTAGCCTTGGTTGAAGACAAAGGCACTATCGACGTGCAGTACGCCGTAGTACACCCTAGTACACAACGCCAATGTGTCCCCGCGAGTTGGCAATCGGGATGAAGTGCCTTGTCCATGGACACAACTCCCCTGTTTTCGGTTTCAATGCCGTAACCACTGAGCCACCGCGCTCCCATGCATGGTAATTAGATAATATGGGGGAAATACAAATGTTTTCACGAAATTTGATTCGCACTGTTTCCATATTCGATTCGATGTCGATGTCGACATCAGCTCCCCGATTCAATTGAAGATTTTTCTATAGAATTTCCTATTCGCGGAGCCCCAGTACCACCCATGTTTCTTTTTGCGACAGTTGGAATTGTGCTGTATTGTGAGCAGAAAAGCGGACAGAGAATTGCGACCGGATCGCGATCTGGTTAATGTAATTTTGAAGTGACGGCACTGTAGTTTGTTGCGTACCGCGATACCTGGCAAACAGGTCGGCTTGAAAAAGTTGCGTCCCCTTCTTTCTGGACATGCTGCACCCCCCCCCCCACCCCCGCGGAAGTGTTGAGTTGAATATAAAAAAAACAGAAAAAATAACAACTGGAGATTGCATCTCAGAGCTTCTATGTAACATAATGCCTACTTATAACTTCCAGCGACCCTAGACTGTCCGCCGTGAAGAATTTTGCCTTTACTTTATCGCGAACAGTAACGTGCTAACATGGAATTTTTAGTTAATTTATGGCACAGGTTGGGCAAAAGGTACAACTGATATTAGAATTCACTTATTACATATAAAAATGAAAGTGTCAATGACACTGTAGCTCAGCTTGTGTAAGACATGCACATGTATAGTATGTGACAATGATAAACATCTAGGTAATGACCTGATAACAACGGTACATGTAAAGTATTGTAAAAGTGTGTACATAAATACTGACCGTAGCTTGTAACAAATGCACAGGTAAAGTATTGTAAAGGCGGATGACAATTAGATGCCTCTAGCCAGAGCCGTATTGAAATGTGCACCTACTGTGTATAAGTAGCTCTGAATAAATCAAAGTTTGTCTAATTGGCCGCCGGTGGCCATCTTGAAATTTCGGACCGCACACAAAAACACTCGTCCCAAGGTGATAGCAAAGGCACCCAAGACGTTTCGTGAAGATCGGTTCATAAATACATCCCCCAGTCCGAGCCGTATTGACATGTGTACTAACTGTGTATAAGTAGCTCTGAATAAATCAAAGTTCATCTAATTTGCATAATTTCTGCACGAGAAAAAAAACCCCGTATTATATGTGATGCATTCCATGTTACTGAACATTCATACAAAAATTTATTCAAATCAGAACTTTCATACAGAAGAACTGTACAAAAAACTGATTGGACTAATTTCTGTACAAAATGGCTGCCGGTGGCCATCTTGAATATCGGACCGTACCCAAAAACACTCGTTCTCGTCCCACGGTGATAACAAAGGTATCCAAGAAGTTTCGTAAAGATCGGTTCATAAATACGCCCTCTATCCCGAACCGTATAGAAGTTCTGTACAAAAAACTGATTGTACCTAATTTCGGTACAAAATGGCCACCGGCAGCCATCTTGAATTTCGGACCGCAGCCCAAAACAATCGTTCTCGTCCCGAGATGATAACAAAGTTCTCCAAGAAGTTTCGTGAAGATCGGTTTATAAATACAGCCTCCAGCCCGAGCCGTATTGACATGTGTGCTTACTGTGAATAAGCAGCACTGAATAAATCAAAGTTCATCTTATTCGCATAATTTCTGCACGAGAAAAAAAACCCGTATTATATGTGATGTATTCCATGTTACTAAACATTCATACAAAAATTTATTCAAATCAGAACTTTCATACAGAAGTTCCGTACAAGAAACTGATTGCACTAATTTCGGTACAAAATGGCTGCCGGCGGCGATCTTATATTTCAAACCGCACCCCAGAACGCTCGTTCTCGTCCCACGGTGATAACAAAGGTACCCAAGAAGTTTCGTAAAGATCGGTTCATAAATACGGCCTCCAGTCCGAGCCGTTTTGACTTGTTGACGGACGGACAGACGTCCAGACGGACGACGGGCCATGACCTAACCTCAGATTTGTCTACGTCAAAGTTGATCTAAACACATTTTCTTAAGTACCACATAATATACTTACTTGCTTTGATTTTTGGCCAATCATCGTGTTCCACTCTATTGTCCTTAAAATCTATGTTGGCTGCTTTGAGGATCATACGAATTATTTCCCCGCGTCCCCGAAAATTGAAATAAGTCAACTTGTATGTCGGCATCGTGGTGGCGATCTTGTTGAGTTGACGATCTCCTTATGAAGTCGTAATTATAAATGAATTTACTGACGGGTAGGTGTGCGCGTGAATAAGTATGTCAAAGTTACTGAACAAATCAGAGGGATAGAGTCTGGAATACAAATATAGCACAATGACTATACACAAATTAATAACCTATTTCCCGGTTTCCAGTTTAATGCGTTTTCAGTGAAGTAGAAGCATTTTCGTTCCTTTACCTAACTCGATAGGCAGACAACACATTCAAACAACGACCAAAACCGGCCAGCGCTATTCACAAAAATCTCCAAATAATTTTCATTATTTTTTTCATTTCTTGTCTCAAAAACATAGATTATGACCCCTCATTGGAACGTGCTCGATGAGCTCGTTCCACTGAGGGGTCATAACCTATGTTTTTGAGACAAAATATGAAAAAAATTAGTTATTCAAGACTTTTGTTTGCAAAATTCAAACAGAAATTTGGATAACTATTTGTTTTCATTTTGTGCGTCGAAAACATAGCTTATACCTCCTCATTGGAACGAGTTAGTTCCAATGAGGGGTCATAAGCTATGTTTTTGCGATAACAAAATAAAAATATACTGAAAATTGAATGCTGATATTTGCTAAGAGCGCTGGCCGGTTTTTATGTTTGGTAAAGGTTCAATCATATTCCGTTTTATCCGATTCAGGTTGTTGGGAGGCTGTTACAACCCACTTTGTAATAAAAGTTGCAAAATGTAATAATTATTACAAAATGCAACTACTTGGACGGGAAAAACGTTGCAATATGTAATAATTATTACAAAATGCAACTACTTGGGGGAAAACGTTGCAAAATGTAATAAACTTTTTTTTCAAAGGGGCACTTTTTTCAAAGGGGAAATCGAAAACGAATTCGTGTTACTTTTCAATTATTAAAATAAATTTGTGTCTCTATGATTCTACGACTGTCTAGTTTGTTATACGCATTTCTACGTGTATTGAGCAAGTTTCGTATATGTTGTAAATTTTATTACAAGGTGCAACTACTTGGACTAGAAAAACGTTGCAATATGTAATAATTATTACAAAATGCAACTACATGGACTGGAAAAACTTTGCAAAATGTAATAAATGTTACAAACTGCAACGACATAGACTGGAAAAACGTTGCAAAATGTAATAAAATATTTTCAAGCAGAGCAATCAGACTAATTCATTGTATTATACAATTATTAATAGCAAATTGTATCTGAATGTCTTAACTAAATGCTGTCAATGTGTGTTGTTTGTAGAGATGTCCACTGGTGTTCAGTATAGTGGCTATGACAAGAAATGGCTAGTGATCGTCTATGGTGATGATCTCTTGTGACCGTTGGTAGCAAGATAAGGATTAGAGGGCTATGAGTACTAGCCGCACTGAGGCCTCTCCTCACTCCCCCCCCCCCCCCCCCCCCCACACACATCCTCATACGAGGAGATGATCATTGGTGGTCGCCACTGACGATCACCAGGGATGCCTAGTGATCGTTTATGGCGATCTCTAGTAATCGTTACTAGCGACCATTAGTGATCATATCCCTGTATGAGGATGAGAGGGCTGTGAGGAGAGGCCTCATTGAGTCCACACCTCATTGCCCTCCCAACGATCACTAAAGATCACTGACATCCATACTGATTGACATCAAGTGATTGTTGGAGCGAGATGGGAATGTGAGGGCTATGGGGCGAGGCCTCATTGAGGCATCTCCTCACAGCCCTCTCATTCCCATTGGGAAGATGATCATTGGTGACCACCAGTGGCGTTCACTATGGATGCCTAGTGATTGCTGATGGTGCTCTCTAGTGATTGTTGGGGGAGGGGGTCGAGAGGACGATGTGAGGGCTATGCGAAGAGACCTCATTGAGGCATCACCTCATAGACCTCATTGGTCTCCGAGTATTTCAACGGAGAGCGCCACTGTCGCTGCCCCGTCCAGAAATGCTGGCCTACTTTACAAGGACCTAGTGAACTAGTGACCTGGCGACGCAGAGACCTTTAACCAGTGGCCCGATCGACAGCTACAAAGTCCCCCTCCTCTCTTCTCCCATCGGTGAACCTATCTCAGAAGCCCTCCAACCAGTCGCCCGACCTAGCGACACAGTAGCCTCACCCCTGCTCCCAACGTTGACACTGTCTTAGAAACCCTCTAAGCAGTCGCCCGGCCGAGAGTGACACAGTCGTACTCCCCTCTGCTCCCAACAGTGACCCTATACCAGAAACCCTCCAACCAGTGACCCGACCGAAAGGATACAATTACTCGGCGATCCTACCATGGTGTGGGATAGAGCGACAGTCAAATTCTACTGGGGGAAATGGCACCACTGACACAAGTTCTGTGCGAAATGGCATAGGGTAAGGCAGACTTGGTCTGAAGCGACTGTGGTGAAAGGCTATCACTGTGCGGACAGTGTTACGAGGGTGTAGACACAGGCCAGGGGGGCGCGGTGTTGCTGGGTCCAATCAACGTTCACTCACTATCTGTGGACATCGACAGTGCTCTCCATGACGTCACTTTCCCGACTTTTCTGCATCTTCACAGACATTGCAGTAGGCATCCACACACAGCCTGCGATGCAAACGATGCGAACTGTACATAGATAGTCGACCAGAGTAGGCAAATGAGGTTATAAAGGTTGTGTCAGCGATAGGAATTTGGAGGGGGAAGGGTGGTCTAGGGTCCGGGTGCGGATGGGGGTCAGGTAGAGAGCGACATAAAGGGCCCTTTCGGGAACATAATTAACATACTACTCGTGCAGGATGATATGGAAACAAAAATATTTCACTTTTCTTTCCTTGGGTTTTATGGATTTCATTATATTACCTTTGCCATGCATCCACAAGACATCTTTCCAGGCAATCGTTTTCATGACGAAAATGTTGTTCAGCTTTAGTGGTTTTAGGATAGGCGCAGGGTCAGGATAATGGGAGGCATTACTCCTTTTCATAGGAACTATTCGGCTACTTATTCGAAAGAATTACAAAGGATAACATAGAATAAAAGTACAACACTTATTATTTATTGGTAATTAGAAAAACAGAATATAATTAGTTTCACAAATATAAAAAGTACAGGAAGAAACTGGTTATAATTGAAACAGGTGTAGTATTCATGCAAAATTGTGAAATGGTTCGGCATCACTATTCCAAGTGAGTGTGCTAAACATTTTTTTAAATGCTTTCTTGGACGGAGAGGAAATCAGTCAGTGGTGTAATGTCACATCTTCTGAGGTATGATACACATGAGGAAAAGAAAATCTCGTGATTTGTGAGTGTACATCAGTAGTAGTGCTCGCACGTTTCAGGTCGTATTGGCCGGACCTCGGTGCCGAACCTCGGAAGTGACGTCATGTCACGTGACCTAGTGGCGCCATGTTGTGTTGTCATGGTAACCCGCGTGAGCGGCCATGTTGTGACGTCATCTCCATAGTGATACGTGGTGTGAGTGCACATGCGCAGCGCGTGTTGTTAAGGTGATACGTGTTTCCGTCGTCCATTTTGTATACTGGAGGCCGCCATCTTGGTTTCTATGGTATCACGTGATTGCTATGTTACCTAAACCCTTCTTATAGGACAGGGGGTATGTTCGGAGGGTATGTTCCTTTGTAGAAGAGTATTTTCCCGATTCGTAGAACTACCGCAAACAACCCGACAAGTGTTACTATTTCGAATTCTTTCAGAACCCTATTTAGGACCGCCATTCTTTTGGCTTATAATAGTAGCACGTAGTGCTATAGTACAGAAGGGGACCCCTGGTGGTGTGTTTGATTGAACTAGAGTATATCTAATTACCCAAATAGACCCAACCACCCTTACAGACCACCCAAATCTCCACCAAACCACCCAAACGGACATGTGAAGCCCCATTTTGGGCATATAAAAATAACACGTTATGCTATAGTACCAAGGGGTACAGAGGGTATGTTCTATTGAATAGAAGTACAGGGCCTGATTTTCCCAGAATCCCATTTTTAATGCCTATTGCATATGTTTCTCTATCACTAACAGTCTATCCAGTCCAAACCATCTCTGGTTCTCTCGTCCAAGTCTTATAATTACCAGTGCTGATTTCCCATAATGCAGTTATCTCCCTTGTGTATATCAAAAGCATTCCCAAACCCAATAAGCAATCGAGCAGTTACTGATAAACCATTGCTCTAATGACTCGAATCCCATCGAGCAAATGAGCTTTAGAGTAATTGCTCGATCGAGTGACTCGGCATATTGCTCGAACGACTCGAATCCCATCGAGTAAATGAGCCAATGAGCAATTGCTCATTCGAGTGACTCCTCGAACGACTCGACGACTCATTTCAGAAAAAAGGGCTTCCATAGCCACAGGCGTTTTCGAAAAAGGGATTCCACAAATGGGTTTCCAAAAAGGGATTCCAAAAGTGAGATTCCGTCTTATGTCGAGTGACTCGCAACTATTTCTCGAATGACTCGAATCCCATCGAGCAAATGAGCTATCGAGCAACTGCTCGATCGAGTGACTCCTCGAACGACTCGACAACTCATTTCAGAAAAAAGGGATTCTATAGCCACAGGCGTTTTCGAGTAGTAGTAGCTCGATGGGATTCGAGTCATTCGAGCAATAGTTGCGAGTCACTCGAAATATGACGGAATCCCACTTTTGGAATCCCTTTTTGGAATCCCATTTGTGGAATCCCTTTCTCGAAAACGCCTGTGGCTATGGAATCCCTTTTTTCTGAAATGAGTCGTCGAGTCGTTCGAGGAGTCACTCGATCGAGCAATTGCTCTTTGACTCATTTGCTCGATGGGATTCGAGTCGTTCGAGCAATATGTCGAGTCACTCGATCGAGCAATTACTCTAAAGCTCATTTGCTGGATGGGATTCGAGTCATTCGAGCAATGGTTTATCAGTAACTGCTCGATTGCTTATTGGGTTTGGGAATGCTTTTGATATACACAAGGGAGATAACTTCATTATGGGAAATCAAGCACTGGTAATTATAAGACTTGGACGAGAGAACCAGAGATGGTTTGGACTGGATAGATTGTTAGTGAATAGAGAAACATATGCAATAGGCATTAAAAATGGGATTCTGGGAAAATCAGGCCCTGTACTCCTATTCAATAGAACATACCCCCTATACCCCTTGGTACTATAGCATAACGTGTTATTTTTATATGCCCAAAATGGGGCTTCACATGTCCGTTTGGGTGGTTTGGTGGAGATTTGGGTGGTCTGTAAGGGTGGTCGGGTCTATTTGGCTAATTAGATATACTTTAGTTCAATCAAACACACCACCAAGGGTCCCCCTCGGTACTATAGCACTACGTGCAACTATTATAAGTCAAAAGAATTGCGGTCCTAAATAGGATTCTGAAAGAATTCGAAATAGTAACACTTGTCGGGTTGTTTGTGGTAATTCTACGAATCGGGAAAATACTCTTCTACAAAGGAACATACCCTCCGAACATACCCCTGTCCTATAAGAAGTGTTTAGGTAAGATAGCAATCACTTGATACCATAGAAACCAAGATGGCGGCCTCCAGTATACAAAATGGACGACGGAAACACGTATAACCTTAACAACACGCGCTGCGCATGCGCACTCACACCACGTATCACCATGGAGATGACGTCAGAACATGGCCGCTCACGCGGGATACCATGACAACACAACATGGCGCCACTAGGTCACGTGACATGACGTCACTTCCGAGGTCCGGCACCGAGGTCCGGCCAATACGACCTGAAACGTGCGAGCACTACTACTTATACCAGAAATAGCCCACGCTTTTCTACTGCAAATAGTGTATTTTAGCTCCTGAAAATAGCTCGCAAAAATAATGTTTCTCGTGCTTCTCGCTGCCACTCGTAAGATATCCCTTGTATCCACTCGGATATTGTTCTTTGGGTTTTCGGATTTTCGAATTCAATTCGTAAATTTGAAATGAGAAATGATTACAAGTAGTCTTTTTACCAGTTGTAGTATATGTAGTGCTCCCCTGATTCTGAGGTCTTGAGAGATAATACTAATAAAAAGAAAGCTTGTGAAAGCTTAAATTAATATTGCTATTTGTACCTCATATGCCCAAAACAATTGAAATCTGATCCGAAAAAATCACCATTACCTATGCTGCTTGCGTTATCGTCCACTTGGTGTTAAAATGATATTGAAAAGTATCTGAAATTATCAGTTCACTAGTTTCATGAAACTTCAATTATTCTGCGCATACTGTTGGCTTTCTGGCAATCCCAAAATTGCTGTCGCAACTATACTTTACAAAAATAACATATTTAAAATTTGTCTGGAACAGTTTAAAATTTTTAACATTTTTGCCTACTCATCAGACACTTCACTCTGAATAAACGATGACAACCTTGTCGACTTAACAGTTTTAAAAATCAGAACCTTTCAAATCCATTCAATGAAACTGTCCTTCTTTCACTAAGTTTGGAAGACTTGGCACCTCGTGATAACAAAAGCGCAAAAGCCATTTCTGTTGGAAAACGAAAATCCAGTCTGCTGCTATCCATTTCTTTGCAAGGCGCACGTTGCCGCTATATGAAGTATATTGCAGTCATTCCATAGCCCCCAGTTTAAAAGATCGAAACCCCACAGAAGACGCCCCTCCAATTACCACAACGGTTGAAATCGTTGGGAAGAGGATAAATCACTGTTAGGAAGCCTGTTTTCTGGTCATCGTCATTAACAACAACCTGACCCTCAAGGCGTCTTGTGATAAAATAACCAGCAGAGCAATAGCCCGCATGTGCCTTCTCAAAGCCCTTGATGGTTCTAATAGGAAAGATGGGGGGGATAGAGTCTCTATTCTGAGGCTCTTCATGAGCTTTGTCAGGCCTTTTACGACTATGCTGATGTAGTCACACACACATACTGTGTTAGCCGGACTAAAGCGCACCAAGTCAACGTGGTACGAGCCCCCAACCTGGCTCTATCGGTGCTCGGCACACCCGCACCACTCAACTAAGAAGAATCGGGTCTTGAAACACTCCACGAACGCCCCACCAACCTTGGGGAAAAGACCCTCTCACCTCTAATCGCGAACGATCTCATAAAAGGGTACCAAAAGCTTGATAGAATCCACCCCGGGTGGAGTGGTGTCTGGGAATGGGCGTGTCATGTGCACCTAGGACTTCGGGCCCGGCTGTAAACTAAAAATCACCCTTCTGGTTGTCGCCAGAAGCGTTAAGGTGTCTGACTTACGGCCCAAATTTATTCATTCTCCTGCCTCCTTGAATGCTGGACACGCTAGTGGTATGTTATGGGATAGCTGCGTTTGCGGGCACACTCGACCAGACTCAGTGATTCAAGACGCTCAATATCAACAGAATTAGTACACACAAGTCTAGTGACCGACTTCCCTGATGACAATGTCAATTCCCTTCAGCACTCGGCGTGATGTCGCATGAGCGGTCTAGATCTGGACGCCGCAGTCCGAGTCGCGAGTAGAGGGCGCCTGTGGTTCGCTTCTGTGACTGCAAATGGTGGATGAGCATTGTGGTCTCCTCTCTCTTTTTTCTCCGTCTCATGGGCGGGTGGCGCTTTGTGTCTTGGCGGCCTTCCCAGTTCTCTTGTTCCCACATGTCTTGGTTTACGATTTTGCATGAAAAATATTTTATATGTAATTTTGGATGTAAGTGGAGCTCGCGCCCATATAGACGGCCACGTGCGCCTTCATTGCGCGTAACCACCACCCACCCCCTACCCCCCTTCCCGCCCCCAAACACACTCAAACAAAATTAAAAACACGCTGTTCACCCAAAATGTTCAGCTGCTTCACTCAAAATTTCTTTATTCATTTCAACGAGGTAAAGTGGGGCGCGGTGGAACATTGACTATATTGCCGAACTTTAGACCGAGGGTTCAAAAGTTCGATCCGGGTCCGTGTCACTCACCCTGTGTCTTTGAGCAAGACACTTAATCCAGACTGCTTATGTGGGAACACGGTGGTAAAGTGTGCTAAGACGTATGGCACGCCGATGGTGCACACGCCTTCAACCAATGCTAACTCAGGTTAGAGCATTGGAGAGTCTGACAGTTACTCGCCGCTGTTCGACGGTTCTATCCTAGTACTCCGGCTTCCTCCACCGCCACGATATGACCCTAGCTGTTGAAAGTGTCGTAAAACCTCAATAAATAACAGTGCGTCAAAGCCTAGTAAAATCAATACACAAATAGCAAACCACAACGTCCACCAGACATTCATAACCCAAAATCTTAAAGAGTGACATTTCTATAAATCGCAGCGCTACTGTGTCTGGTGGTGATTTGCTTTTGCCGTTAATCTGGTTCTGATCCGGTCAAATCTGGGATATCTATGATCTTCGGTGATAGTTGGGAGCGAGATACGGATGTGAGGCGTATGGGGTGAAGACTCCATGGGGTCTCTCCTCACAGCCCTCTCATCCTCATACAGGGAGGTGATCACCGATGATCACTAGTAACGATCACTTGCGATCGCCATAAGCGATCCCTAGGCCTGATCGTCAATGGCTATCACCAATGAACATCTCTCCGTATGAGGATTTGAGGGGGGTGAGGAGAAGCCTCAGTGCGGCTAGTACTCAAAGCCCTCTATCACATCTCGCTCCCAACAATCACTAGAGATCGCCATAGACGATCACTAGCCATTTCCTGTCATCGCCACTATACTGATCACCAGTAGTCATCTCTGCACACAACACACATTAACAGCATTTGGTTGAGACATTCAGATACAATTTGCTATTAATAATTTAATAATACAATGAATTAGTTTGATTGCTCTGCTTGAAAATATTTTATTACATATTGCAACGTTTTTCCAGTCGATAAAGTTGCAGTTTGTAAAATTTATTACATTTTGCATCGTTTTTCCAGTCCATACAGTTGCATTTTGTAATAATTATTACATTTTGCAACGTTTTTTCAGTCCAAGTAGTTGCATTTTGTAATAAAATTTCAAACATATACGAAATTCGTTCAAATACACGTAGAAATGCATATAACATACCCGAAGACAGCCGTAGAATCATAGAGACACAAATTTATTTTAATAACAACATGAATTAGTTTTTGATTTCCCCTTTGAAAAAAGTGTCCATTTGAAAAAGAAGTTTATTACATTTTGCTACGTTTTTCCCGTCCAAGTAGTTGCATTTTGTAATAAGTATTACATATTGCAACGTTTTTCCCGTCCAAGTAGTTGCATTTTGTAATAATTATTACATTCTGCAACTTTTATTACAAAGTGGGTTGTAACAGGAGGCCAGCATGACCAATCTGGAATTTAGGTACAGTACGTGTTAATGAAATAAGAAGTTGTCGCACAACTGCAGCGTTTTTATTTTATTTATTCGCAAATAAATTCCAAAGAAGTCTTGAGTGGGTTTTAACCCTTTAGCTAACCTGAAAAGCAGACGACACTTGCAAACAAAATTCTTGAATAACTTCTTTTTTTGTCTCAAAAACATAGGTTATGACCCCTCAATGGAACGAGCTCGTTCAGTTCGTTCCAATGGGGGGGTCATGATCTATGTTTTTGAGACAAAAAATGAAAAAAATAATGAAAGTTAATTGGCGATTTTTGTGAATAGCGCTGGCCGGTTTGTCCATTACGTTGGATAAAGGGTTAACTATAATCTTGACTGACTTATATTCCAACTGCATCTTGAAGGCATGCCTTCGTTGCTGACTATTACAAACCAGGAGAGTAACCAGGATTTATTTCTGAGCAAAGAAGAGGGAGAGAGGTGTCTAATGGTAAGTATTGTTGATATGGTGGATGGTGATGGAAAATGGGCGGAGGAAGGTTGTGCAGAAAAACAATCACCTCTGAAGATTTTGTCATTGTATTTGACCTGTAAGAGTAGGCTAGGGGGTGACATAGTTAGCCGGTGTGTTGTTGCTCTTTCATGTGACATGTGGATAGGAAAACCCAATCTCTGAGGTTATCAGTCTAATTCCGTGAGGAATCCGACTCTGTTAAAGGCTGTTTGTTTACCCACTATTCGCGGCGCTTGCGCACTGACAACATTTAATTCAATGTGATGTCCCTTGTCACAAAGATATACAGATATTCTTTCGCTTTCCATTTATAGATATTCTAATCAATAAATATTTATTTTGACTCGACACACCAAGATATTAACATAATTGGTGGAACTACGCGGCGTAATCACAAAACTTCAACCTCGGAGAGTCTTCATTCACAAGTATTTGGTTTACAAACATGTCTATTGTAATGTCAAGATTCGGACAAATCGATTCTCGATTAAGAAAAGAAAATGAATTTGTATGGTACTTTTATCTTCAGACGTCTGCAATATTTCAGCATGCTTTCTGGCCAGTTGAAATATTCTGGACGATCGAATCTAAAACATAGACGATGGACTATTTAAGTGCTGGATTGGTTCCAGGCCATAACAACGTCAAACTTCTTACAGAATTTGACTAATGGCTTTGGAGCTTGAAGAGAACATTTTTTGACAATATAATGGACACGTGCAATTTATTGGGCGGTGGTATCGAGGCCATGTATTATCATTTGTTTCACAAGTCAATTAGTGCTAGTATTTCCAGAGCTTGAGCCCAATAGTATTTCCAGAACGGCAGATTACTTTAATATACCAGCCGGTATGATACATTGCTTTACCAGAATATCTTTTGTCGCCATGTCCAGGCCAGTCGAGAACTACCATCCCGACATCACGGAGAGGGGTGGGGTTGGTAATGTTAAGCTTGGGTGACAAATCACTATTTCACCCAGTCCACATACCACAGCAGTAGATGATATGTGAGTGTTTTGGCTCACTTCAATCATGTGAGCTAGAAATTCAGGCGTGCCAGAAAAGTTGACTTGTTTGTGGAAAAACCCAAATTTTTCTGTTAAAAAAATTGATTTTCATGGAAAATGTTGGGTTTTTCCAAAAATAATTCAATTTTTCCCCGAAAACCCTGTTTTTCCCCAGAAAATGTTCAAAATTTGAACATGTCTGGTTCACTTTCGACGGAATTTGAAAAAAAATGTCTAAAAAATTCGGTTTTTTTAGAAACCAGCTTTTTTGATAAATTCAACACTGATTTTCCCATTGGGTGAATTTTTGTCAAATTTTCTGATGAATAGAATTGCACGATTTGTGACCGGCGCCAGATTAGCACTGAGATTTCCATTGGGAAAAATTCCGAAAAGACAGTGTTTTTTTTTAAAATTCGAGCTGGAAAAAATACGCGATCGAACGTCGATTACCACGGTAAAAGACAACGGTTCGACCGTGCTGAATTAAAAAAATTGAGCCAGCAAAACAAGATCCGGGACGCGGATTTCCCACGGAGAAGACGACGGTTCGATTGAGGTGAATTTCGAAGAGTGAGCCAGTAAACTCGACCGTTCCAGATCGAGCGCGCGAGTCCGATTGAAAACGAGACAGACAAATGTATGTAATATATTATTATTATTATTATTATTATTACGAGTTGTCAGACGAGTGATAAAAAATGACCGTTTATCAAGAAGGTAGTCATGTGATCTATCAAATTAAAGGTATCAACGAGTAGATTACGAAAATTATATTTTTAATCCTCGCCGTGCGAGTGGGGTCACGACTAGAACCGAAAAACATCAAAAGTTTCAAGAAGGTAGTCGTGTGACGCATCAAATTAAAGGTATCGACGAGTAGATTACTAAAATTATATTTTCAATCCTCGCCGTGGGGGTGGGGTCACGACTAGAACCGAAAAACATCAAAAGTTTCAAGAAGGTAGTCGTGTGACCTATCAAATTAAAGGTATCGACGGGTAGCTTACGAAAATTATATTTTCAATCCTCACCGTGGGGGTGGGGTCACGACCAAAGTCAAAAAACGTCTTCCTTTTTATAAAGCTAGGCATGTGATGCATCATTCTGAATGACTCGTCGAGGAGATTTCGAAAGTGATATTTTTTCCATTTTACTTGGGGTGGGGTCACGACCATCAGAAAATCAAACATTTCAAGAAGGTAGTCGTGTGGCCTATCAAATTAAAGGTATCGACGAGTAGATTACGGAGATTATATTTCAATCCTCACCGTGGGGTGAAGTCACGACTAGAGCAGAAAACGTCTTCCTTTTTATTCAGCTAGGCGTGTGAAGTATCATTTTGAAGGACTCGTCGAGGAGATTACGAAAATCATTTTCTTTTTCCTTCCTCTGGTGGTGGGGTTGAGGTCATCTTAAAATCGAAAAGTATCAAGAAAGGTAGTTATCTGACAGATTAAATGAAAAAAAACCAACTTGAATCTGATGCATATTTCATTTTAATGTCTCTGTTCAACGTGGAAGTATGTTTCAACATTATCAATATATGATTTTTATGTTAATTAGAGATACACTTACCTTTAACAACTCCCGCTGTGAATAGAATGCCTTTTCATACAATAACTTAAATGCACATGTGTACTCTAGCATAGATTTGTCAATAAATTATAAGACGATCTTCTGATCCGACACATTTCTACATTTTGAGAATGGCGTATTTCACTATTTCCAAAACGTACGCTTTTATCAAATATATTTAGAAAAATGACCATCAAAAGATATCACATAGATGGACAAGTGTACACCCTGATTAAATTAATTCAGAAACAATTTCACTTCATATCAGAAATGTCATTGAAGTAAAACCATTGTCACGTGTCAGAAAAGATTTTAACAGTCTAAATGTGTGTGTGTGGAAAGTTGTTTGTTTTACAATGTGAGTTGAAATATTTTAAGATAGGTGGCGTTAT
Source organism: Pictodentalium vernedei (assembly GCA_031216915.1). NCBI lineage: Eukaryota > Metazoa > Mollusca > Scaphopoda > Dentaliida > Dentaliidae > Pictodentalium > Pictodentalium vernedei. The sequence continues at coordinate 434,124,090 of CM062296.1, read as the reverse complement.
ATAAATACAGCAACAACAACAACAAAAATACTGAATGATTCTCCTCTCTTTTTACAGTGTATTTGCCATGTGTCGGCGTATGATTGAATGAACTTGAAAAAAAAGCATGCACTTTCTGCTTTTGTGCACTGGGGTAATACAATGGGACATCAAACGAAAAGCTCTTTTTTATCCACCGGGTAGTGAAGCATTACACCATTTACTGCGATATTTATCACAGGTGTTCGACATGTGCAAAGATCATGAAAAACAGTGTATTAGACGTTTCTTTTTAGAACTTACGTATTTTCCCATGATTATGTTTATAAGAGAGAAAAGGTACACAACTCCCTGACTTGGAAGATTTTGACCTACCTTATTCAAACTCACAGACAAACCAAACTCGTGAATTTGTAGTCGAGATATTGATGACATCCGACAGCTAAGACATTAAGCTTTACGTTGATATACCACTTGTCTTGTCCATTTTAATATTGTTTAACGCTAAAACGGGGTCAAATATATCTCGGGAACGAGTCACTTTTTTCTAGGTTGGACACGGCTGTTCACCGAAAGTTGACTGGGGCCGATCAAAACAACTGATCAAATATATCGAATGAAAAGACCCATTTTCTAACTACGATTGTCGATCTATCACCACACTAATCATACAATACGGTATTGAGGCTTCAGGACCTTTTGAATATTATAAAATTGAAAATTTGTATTGCAAATTGCCTTCAACACAAATCGTAAATTCCTCCCGTCGCCATACTTGTACTACACCGCATCGAATTTGACCTCGCCATCCCATTTGTAGATAGATAAACCTGAACTCGTCATCCGAATGGTTGATAATTAAAAATAAAATGAAGGATTCCCCGTATTTTTCTGTCACAAATATAGCAACCAATGGGATGTCCACTCACTATCAACAGCCGTGTCCGACCAAGAAAAAGGAGAGTCGCCTCAGAGATATATTTCACCCGTTTTAGCATTAAAAGAGAATTTTATTGGGGAAGTGGTATACCAAAGTAGAGCCGAAAGTCTTGGTTGTTGGATGACATAAATATCTTGACCACAAATTCACGCATTTAGTTTTTCTGCCAGTTTGAAGAAGGCAGGCCAAAATCTTCCAAGCCAGGGAGCTGTGTACCTTTTCTCTCTTATATACATAATCATGGGAAAATACTTAATTTCTGAAAAAAAACGTCTAATACACTATTGTTCATGATCTTTGCACATGTCGAACACCTGCGATATCTATGTGACATCAGGGGGTGTCTCTGTTAGCTCGGTAGGTAATCAAGGGCCTTTTTCATGTTTACAGTTGTGTACAAGTATTATTACTTTCTGCCGATTGTAGGAGATGTGTAAAAAAAGAAATAACCTAAAATTTGAAAATATTTTGTATTTTCTGATCACAAAACGCGAATAGAAATAACCTAAAATTTGAAAATATTTTTGTATTTTCTGATCACAAAACGCGAATCTCAACTGATTTGTTCCGTCATCCATCGATAGCAGAAACAGGGTCTTGAAATGAGATGTTTTTACAATTTTTTTCTATGGCAGATATGTACAGAGGGTGAGTCCAAAAATATATGCTATTTATTGGTGTTTAAGGTCACATATTTTTCACAATGCCTAATCGTGACCACAACCCCAACAGATCATTTTTTAAAAAAAACGTCGAGTCTCGCACGGCATGAAGTGCCATTAAATCTAAATAACGCCTCCCCAAGAGGGCCTTTCCCGATAATAAAGCTATACTTAACGTGTTCAGAATTCACATATGTATCAAGTTATATCTCGATGGTTTGGACTTGGAAACTACAAATGGAAAAAAGTGTCGGTTTTTCACACACAACAAAAAATTACAAACTATTTTTGCGTCCAGAAAACTGTGTCAGAAATTAGTAGAGAAAATCGCGTAAATTGTTCTCTGAAAATTGCATTCGCTTGCGTGGTGTTTTCTGATTTTTACATGATTGCGTTCAGGGTTCAGTTTTAGAAAACAAACTTGTCAAATGGTCATGTTCAAGGGAAGTAACTCTGTAACAACTAATCCGTCCAAACAATTTAAAATTCGATTCGCCATACTAAGAAGTGCTTGAAAAAACAGTTTTTATCTTCTTCGCTTCTTATTCGAGATTTCACTGGGGTACATTTTTCGTGAACTTTTTCGTGAAATGAGAATTTAAAATTTTGTAAATTTTTGCCATTGTTATTGAGACACATCAAGCCTTGAACCTCAGTGAATGTTGCATGTCTTGACGTGTGCCAATAATTCGACATATCTCACAAACACGTGAATTTTAGGGGTTAGAAAATAAGGATTCATCTTGGAATTGCTTTTGATGAACGGAATGAACTCGACTTTACGAAGTTATTCCACTTCTGCATCACTGATGGTAGCCATGATATATATGGAAAAATTCTGACAAAATTGACTACCCCTTTCACGTTGGGAATGTCTCATTAAAAAGACATACTGCAAGCTGGAATATAAGTGGTCTTCACAGAACTCTCTTGAAAATAATTCCAGCCGGCCACCGTCTTCTGTTTTCTTTGAGCTTTATTTTTTGTTTGCGATAATCTGACTATTTTTTAGATGAATGGTTTGAGGAGAGGCTGTTCCGTAATCAAATTGTATCAGCGTTTTCCCCATTTTCTGTCTTGATTGTATATTCACAAATCGCGTTCCAAATGTACACTGTGGGTCGACCCAGAACGTATTCAGTGCATTTTTAAAGTTCTATTCGTGGCCATGAACCATTCCCCGTCGTATTTTTTGAACACATACACCCGACATCCTTCCAACGAGTGAAAAGACGAGGTGATTATTATGTGGTTCTGTAATGTCTGACTGCTCTATTTTTTCTGAGGTCTCTACAGGAATGAGGAAAACTTTGGAAAACCACTTTCCGATTGTTTTTTTATCTATTATGACACAACTATGTTGTCTATATTCACGAGTCTTATCGAGCATATTTCCACTTGAATTATAATAAAGATTTAACTTTTCATTCGAATCATGCAGAGACATATCTTTGAAATAGATTGCCTTTTTTGAAGTTCATTATCACGGTATTATTCTCACAAAACATTTTCTTACTAATTTGTTGAGTTTTTTTTTTATTGATACTAAGGCAAACAATAATTGTATAAACGATTCAGTATAATTTTGTTGTATTTTTGTTTCTTTCTTTTTTTAAAAATTAAAAGAAAAAGAGAGATTGAAATGTAATTGATAACACAGCAAGCTTATTCTAAAACTTTTTAAAAAAATCAGTTTGTTTTCCTCATCTGAGAACAGTGTACTCTAATATCTAAAGCGACAGAAATTTATTATATATTATTTACGAGAAGAAATTGAGGACTAGTTTTACTGATAATAGTGTTGTTTTTTTTTTAAATCAGTTTTTTTCCTCATCTGAGAACAGTGTACTCTAATATCTAAAGCGATTGAAATTTATTTATTTTTTACGAGACAAAATTGACTAGTTTTACTGATAATAGTGTTGTTATGACTGATAGGTTAGGTAGAGGTTCATTATAAGTACACCAGAGCCATGGTGCAGCTCTATTCCGTACGAAAAAAAGATAAGAGTTGAGTACTAGATTTGTCAATGGGTTGGTACTTTTAAATAAATAAAGTTCCGGGTAGCGTGTGTTTAATCAGACAATTGTAATAATAACTGGAACTGATTATGTTCACCTGCAATCACACGAAAAGCTTCAATTGTTTAGTTTATGACATTTATACCGTGATTTCTGTGTGTATTCAAAGGTACACGATGTGTTGCGGAATTAAGTGCCAGTCTATCGATCTACGATCGTAAGTTCGGACTCATATTGTTGTGATTACTGAGAGAAATATGAAGCCCCATCAACCGCGAAGTCCCATCAGTCCGGGTCGTTTTGTGATTCCTTACGAGACGATATCAGGTACAGACTCCAGATTCTGGGTTCAGGTTGGTTACCTCACGAACTTGTCGTGTTCAGCACAACGCAGACCAGTTTACCAGTTATCTACGATTTTTATTAAACAAAATGTGCATTCTCACCGTGACTACTGTTGTCTCTGACATGTATAATACAACAACGTTCATTCAAGACCAGTGGCGGCATTCATCTTTCTACTACCAGGTGGGTTCGTACTGGTCATGAGCCCAGAGACAACTTGTCTAAACACCCAAAAATCGGTGCTTATATCCAACAAACTTTCTATGCCGAACCTGATTACGTGACTACCAGGCAGCGGAAAAGTTAGGGAAAGCCCCCGTGGCGTGGTAGTCGCCATTGTTAGACACTTGCACTGCCATGCAGACTGTCGGCAGTCTGCATGCAATCTATGGAGTGGTTGTTCCACAAACACATTCCACTGGGGTTCTGTTAACCGGGGGAATTGTGTGGTAGAATTTACAATTCTACAACTTCAGCATCGTGTGATGCCCGTGAGTGTTCTGAGAGTGTCATTTATGGGTTGATGACAGCTATGACAGTTCAAATATTACCAATTTGGAGATTTCCGCCCGTGATATTTAACAAATAAAACTCGAGTACCGGCGTTATCTCTGATCAGTTCTTCCACCGAGTGTTGGTCAGTCGAGAAAAGGTCAGAGTATTTCTATACTTTGACTGTTATTCCCCCGGTTAACAGAACCCCAGTGGAATGTGTTTGTGGAACAACCACTCCATAGATTGCATGCAGACTGCCGACAGTCTACATGGCAGTACAAGTGTTTAACAATGGCGACTACCACGTCACGGGGACTTTCCCTAACTAGTCCGCTGACTGGTAGTCACGTAATCAGGTTTGGCATCGAAAATCTGGTGGAAAAAAGCACCGATTTCTGGGTGTTTAGAAAGTTGTCTCTGGGCTCCTGACCAGTACGAACCCACCTGGTAGGAGAAAGATAGATGCCAACACTGGTCTTGAATGAATGTTGTTGTATTATACATGTCAGAGACAACAGTAGTCGCGGTGAGAATGTACATTCTGTTTAATAAAAATCGTAGATAACTGGTAAACTGGTCTTCGTTGTGCATTGACAAATCTAGTACTCAACTCTTATCTTTTTCTCGTAGGGAATAGAGCTGTACCGTGGTTCTGGTGCACTCATAATAAACCTCTACCTAACCTATCAGTCATAACAACACTATTACCAGTAAAACTAGTCCTCAATTTCGTCTCGTAAAAAAAATATAATAAATTTCAATCGCTTTAGATATTAGAGTACACTGTTCTCAGATGAGGAAAAAAACTGATTTTTTTTTAAAAGTTTTAGAATAAGCTTGCTGTGTTATCAATTACATTTCAATCTCTTTTTTTCTTTTAATTTTTTTTTTTAAAAAAAGAAACAAAAATACAACAAAATTATACTGAATCGTTTATACAATTATTTTTTGCCTTAGTATCAATAAAAAAAAACACTCAACAAATTAGTAAGAAAATGTTTTGTGAGAATAATACCGTGATAATGAACTTCAAAAAAGGCAATCTATTTCAAAGATATGTCTCTGCATGATTCGAATGAAAAGTTAAATCTTTATTATAATTCAAGTGGAAATATGCTCGATAAGACTCGTGAATATAGACAACATAGATGTGTCACAATGGATAAAAAAAAACAATCAGAAAGTGGTTTTCCAAAGTCTTCCTCATTCCCGTAGAGATCTCTGAAAAAATAGAGCAGTCAGACATTACAGAACCACATAAAAATCACCTCGTCTTTTGACTCGTTGGAAGGATGTCGGGTGTATGTGTTCAAACAATACGACGGGGAATGGTTCATGGCCACGAATAGAACTTTAAAAATGCACTGAATACGTTCTGGGTCGACTCACAGTGTACATTTGGAACGCGATTTGTGAATAGATAATCAGACAGAAAACGGGGAAAACGCCGGTACAATTTGATTACAGAACAGCCTCTCCTCAAATCATTCATCTAAAAAAATAGTCAGATTATCGCAAAAAAATTAAGCTCAAAGAAAACAGAAGACGGTAGAAGGTTGGAATTATTTTCAAAAGAGTTCTGCGAAGACCACTTAAATTCCAGCTTGCAGTATGTCTTTTTAATGAGACATTCCCAGTGTGAAAGGAGTAGTCAATATATCAGAATTTTTCCATATATATCATGGCTACCATCGGTGATGCAGAAGTGGAACAACTTCGTGAAGTTGAGTTCATCGATCGCAATTTCAAGGTGAATTCTTATTTTCTAACCCCCAAAATTCACGTGTTTGAGAGATAGGACGAATTATTGGCACACGTCAAGACATGCAACATTCATGAGGTTCAAGGCTTGATGTGTCTCAATAACAATGGCAAAAATTTACAAGATTTTAAATTCTCATTATCACGGAAAAGTTCACGCAAAATGTGCCCCAGTGAAATCTCGAATAAGAAGCAAAGAAGATAAAAACTGTTTTTTGAAGCACTTCGTAGTATGGCGAATCGAATTTTAATTTGTTTGGACGGACGAGTTGTTACAGAGTCACTTCCCTTGAACATGACCATTTGACAAGGTTTTTTTTTTAAAACTGAACCCAGAAAACACCGCTCAAGTGAATTCAATTTTCAGAGAACAATTTACGCGATTTTCTCTACTAATTGCTGACACAGTTTTCTGGACGCAAAAATAGTTTGTAATTTTTTTGTTGTGTGTGAAAAACCGACACTTTTCCCATTTGTAGTTTCCATTCTAACCCATCGAGATAAAACGTGATGCATATGTGAATTCTGAACACGTTCAGTATAGATTTATTAAAGGGAAAGGCCCTCCTTAGGGAGGCGTTATTGGGATTTAACGGCACTTCATGCCATGCGAGACTCGAAGGTTTTTTTTATATGAATGATCTCTTCGTGTTGTGGTCACGATTAGACATTGTGAAAAATATGTCACCTTAAACACCAATAAATAGCTTTTTTTTTTTTGCCACAACCTCTGTACAGATCTGCCATAGAAATATTTTTTAAAAACATCTCATTTCAAGACGCCTTTTTTTCTGCTATCGATGGATGACAGAACAAATCAGTTGAGATTCGCGTTTTGTGATTAGAAAATACAAAAATATTTTCAGGTTTTAGCATATTTCTTTTTTTACACATCTCCTACAATCGGCAGAAAGTAATAATACTTGTCCGCAACTGCAAACATGAAAAAGGTCCTTGATTACCTAACGAGCTAACAGAGACACCCCTGATGTCACATAAATATCGCAGGTGTTCGACATGTGCAAAGATCATGAAAAATAGTGTATTAGACGTTTTTTTAGAAATTATGTAATTTCCCATCATTATGTATATAAAAGAGAAAAGGTACACAACTCCTTGGCTTGGAAGATTTTGATCTGCCCTCTTCAAACTCACAGAAAAACCAAATGCGTGAATTTGTGTTCAAAATATTTATGTCATCCGACAACCAAGACGTTAAGCTTTATTTTGGTATACCACTTCCCCAATAAAGTTCTCTTTTAATGCTAAAACGGGTGAAATATATCTCTGAGACGACTCTCTTTTTTCTTGGTCGGACACGGCTGTTGATAGTGAGTAGACTTCCCATTCGTTGCTATATTTGTGACAGAAAAATACGGAGAATCATTCATTTTATTTTTAATTATCAACCATTCGGATGACGAGTTTAGGTTTATCTACCAATGGGATGGCGAGGTCAAATTCGATTGCATTATAGTACAAGTATGGCGACGGGAGGAACTTACGATTTGTGTTGAAGGCAATTTACAATACAAATTTTCAATTTTATTATATTCGAGAGGCCCTGAAGCCTCAATACCATATTGTATGATTAGTGTGGTGAAGTTTAGATAGAGCGACAATCGTAGTTAGAAAATGGGTCGTTTCATTCGATATATTTGATCAATTGTTTTGATCGGCCCCAGTCAACTTTCTGTCAACAGCCGTGTCCGACCAAGAAAAAAATGACTCGTTCCCGAGATACTGTTGACCAGTTTTAGCGTTAAAAAATATTAAATTGGACAAGTTGTACATCAACGTAAAGCTTAATGTCTTAGCTGTCGGATGACATCAATATCTCGACTACAAATTCACGAGTCTGGTTTTTCTGTGAGTTTGAATAAGGCAGGTCAAACTCTTCCAAGTCAGTGAGTTGTGCATTTTTTTCTCTCTTATATACATAATCATGGGAAAATACATAATTTCTAAAAACACGTGTAATACACTATTTTCATGGTCTTTGCACATGTCGAACACCTGCGACAAATATCTCAGTAAATGGTGTAATGCTTCACTGCCGGGTGGATAAGAAAGAGCTTTTCATTTGATGTCCCATTGTATTACCCCAGTGCACAAAAACAGAAAGTGCATGCTTTTTTCAAGTTCATTCAGTCATACGCCTACACACGGCAAACACACTGTAAAAAGAGAGGAGAATCATTCAGTATTTTTTTTTTGTTCTTGCTGTATTTATATAACGCCACCTATTTTAAAATATTTCAACTCACGTTGTAAAACAAACAACCTTCCACACACACACATTTAGACTGTTAAAATCTTTTCTGACACGTGACAATGGTTTTACTTCAATGACATTTCTGATATGAAGTGCAATTGTTTCTGAATTAATTTAATCAGGGTGTACACTTGTCCATTTATGTGATGTCTTTTGATGGTCATTTTTATAAAAATATTTGATAAGAGCGTATGTTTTGGAAATAGTGAAATACGCCATTCTCAAAATGTAGAAACGTGTCGGATCAGAAGATCGTCTTATAATTTATTGACAAATCTATGCTAGAGTACACATGTACATTTAAGTTATTGTATGAAAAGGCATTCTATTCACAGCGGGAGTTGTTAACAGTAAATGTATCTCTAATTAACATAACAATCATATATTGATAATGTTGAAACATACTTCTGCGTTGAACAGAGACATTAAAATTAATGATGCATCAGATTCAAGTTGTTTGTTTTATTTAATATGTCGCATAACTACCTTTCTTGATACTTTTCGATTTTAAGATGACCATAACCCCACCACCAGAGGAAGGGAAAAAATATGATTTTCGTAATCTCCTCGACGAGTCCTTGAAAATGATACTTCACACGCCTAGCTGTATAAAAAGGAAGACGTTTTCAGCTCTAGTCGTGACCTCACCCAACGGCGAGGATTGAAAATATAATTTTCGTAATCTACTCGTCGATACCTTTAATTTGATAGGTCACACGACTACCTTCTTGAAATTTTTGATTATCTGATGGTCGTGGCCCCACCCCAAGTAAAATGGAAAAAATATCATTTTCGTAATCTTCTCGACGAGTTCTTCAAAATGATAGGTCACATGCCTGGCTTTATAAAAAGGAAGAAGTTTTTCGACTCTTGTCGTGACCCCACCCCCACGGCGAGGATTGAAAATATAATTTTCGTAATCTACTCGTCGATACCTTTCAATTGATATGTCACACGACTACCTTCTTGAATTTTTTTATTTTCTGATGGTCGTGACCCCACCCCAAGTAAAATGGAAAAGATATCATTTTCGTAACCTCCTCGACGAGTCCTTCAAAATGATACATCACATGCCTGGCTTTATAAAAAGGAAAACGTTTTTCGACTCTGGTCGTGACCCCACCCCCACGGTGAGGATTGAAAATATAATTTTAGTAATCTACTCGTCGATACCTTTAATTTGATGGGTCACATGACTACCTTCTTGAAACTTTGATGTTTTTCGGTTCTAGTCGTGACCCCACCCCCACGGCGAGGATTGAAAATATAATTTTCGTAATCTACTCGTCGATACCTTTAATTTGATAGGTCACATGACTACCTTCTTGATAAACGGTCAGTTTTTTATCACTCGTCTCGCAACTCGTAATAATAATAATAATAATAATAATGTATTCAATACATTTGTCTGTCTCGTTTCCAATCGGACTCGCGCGCTCGATCCCGAACGGTCGAGTTTACTGGCTCAATCTTCGAAATTCACCTCGATCGAACCGTCGTCTTTTTCGTTGGAAATCCGTGTCCCGGATCTTGTTTTACTGGCTCAATTTTTTTAATTCAGCACGGTCGAACCGTTGTCTTTTACCGTGGTAATCGACGTTCGATCGCGTATTTTTTCCAGCTCGAATTTTTAAAAAAAACACTGTATTTTCAGAATTTTTCCCAATGGAAATCTCAGTGCTAATCTGGCGCCGGTCACAAATCGTGCGCGCAATTCTATTCATAAGAAAATTTGACAAAAATTTACCCAATGGGAAAATCAGCGTTAAATTTATCAAAAAAGCTGTTTTTTGAAAACCCCTAATTTTTTAGACAAATTCTGTCGAAAGTGAGCCAGAAATGTTCAAATTTTAAACATTTTCCGGGAAAAACCCAGGGTTTTCGGGGAAAATTGAATTATTTTTGGAAAAACCCAACATTTTCCAAGAAAATCAATTTTTTTAACAGAAAAATTTGGGTTTTTCCACAAATAAGTCAACTTTTCTGGCTCACCTAAATTTCTGGCTCACATGATTGAAGTGAGCCAAAACACTCATATGTCACCTACTCACAGCCAAAGGATAGGCCACATCTTTGCTTGGAGAAGACGAAATTCTTTCGTGTTCTATACCGTATACAGTACACTAACTGCATATAGAACATGCTTAATCTTTAACCTTTTACCTAACACGAAAAGCAGACGACACTTGCAAACAAAATTCTTCAATAGCTACTTTTTTTCATTTTTTGTCAAGAACATAGCTTCAGACCCCACATTGGAACGAGCTCAATGAAAAATGAAAAAGTAATGAAAATTGAATGGTGAATTTTGTGAATAGTGCTCCCTTTTTGGCCCTTGCATTAGGTAAAGGGTTAAATTAACGGGGTGTCTGTGTGTGGCAGACCTGGGTCCAGGTACGGAGCCACTGGCACGACAGTGGGAGGACGCATAACATTCGTTTGTGAGTCACCAGGCATCAGGCATGAGGCCTTACAAATCCCAGATTACGGATAACGTATAGCGTCCAATCTTGTGCTGGCATCAGCGGTATTGTCTTTTCCAGCGCTTGAGCATCTTGTGCCACCTGTGCACACTGGGACACCACTACCTCTTGGCCGCGCTTTCCTGGTATATCGCAGCCTTAACTTCACGTCCCTCTGCCAACAGCCTTTATTGATTTTGTTCTTTGTGCCGTGGCGCTCTTTTCACCCAGCTCACTCTTACCAAGGGTCTATCATCCGCCGTCTTTAGGTTAAGTCGCTAAACGTCGCCCCAACAATCATCTCGTTATTCGCTGGGGCAGCCAATCTCTCCGGCGTCGTGGTAATCTCTGATGGTTTTAACATACACTTCTCGCTTGTCTGGATGTGTGATGCGAGGACAGACATGTCTAAATTGGCAACGTTTATCTGCTGTTAAAACTTCGGTTAGCGGAGTATTGTACATGTCGTGCCATGGTACTGCTCACACGTCTCCGAGCTCCGAGCATGCTCAACAAATGGGTCAGCTTTTAATTCAGCAACAAGCTGGTTGGTTCTCGAGGAGTGGGTAGAAACATACTGGCCGCATAAAGATCCAGGGCTTATGTCCGCAGAGGTTTCGTCATTGCAGATCCTAACTGCGCCTCATAAACGCTTCGTCATCCACGGTGGCGATCTGTCTAGCTACGAGGATTCATCCCAATGTTTACTTTATCCATTCACCCCTGTAGTTTGTAACTGTGTACTTTCTCACAAGACGAGATTAAATACAAGGACTTTGGTCAAACACAGAGATGCTCCGAAAAATGGATGGTTGTGGAACCTAATTTGGGCTGATGCTGACTCCGCATGACCATTTTGGAAGTCCATTGGTAAATGTATGCGTTTATCCACACATACATTCCCAAGAGTTCTGAGATCTGAACTAGATTTACTTTCTAATATTACAACTGCCGTACATCATCAATGATGATGTAGCTGGAATATTTTATCGATCGTGACTTGAGCAACGCAGTGGGGACGAATTAGATTTACACCCTCCCTCCCCGAAACGGCCATTTTCGCGACGCATTTGAGGAGAGAGCTTCTTTAAGAAATGAGTGTGTGTGTTTGGATTGGATTGGGGGTCGAACATAAGGAACCCCTTTGCCGAGTGAGTTCCTTTGGTGGAGTATTATCCTTCCCTGTTATTGGACAAAAGTGCCTCGAATTTGTATACATGTATCAGTTTGTCATCTCGCCCCAAGAAAGTAGACTGTACGATGTACAAGCGTAAAGATCTTGACAAAATATAGGTTCGATGAGGGCGTTTCGTGCCCTGGTATGAAGTAGTAATTTTTTTACTTCTCATTTTGCAGTTTCCACACATTGATTGGACCATTAGTTGCTATAGCACAGACAATAATCACCTGAAGTTATTCCAGTGTCAAATATGGAATGTTTAACCCTTGAACCCTAGCGGCCGTTTTTCCGTCCACCAGCATGATATGTCATAACGTCATTAAATATGATGGCTGTTCAGTAAATGTGTGGGGTAGACCAATCAATATTTTCAACGTGCAGCCCCGAGGCTGCACGGTGAAAATATTGATTGGTTACCCCAAACAATGAATATGGACTTTTCTAATTGCTGCCATTGAACTGGCATGGAAGATACCACTAGAGTTCAAAGGGTTAAACAGTGAATTTAATTTACTATACGTTAAAAAATAGATTTTCGAAGAAATTGCGGAAAGATAGAAATCGTATCCCCCACTGTGAAGATATAGAAATTTTCACTTTCACGGTATCAATCAAAATGGCGGCTTTCAAAGCATCACATCAAGGTGAATACGAATCAAATTATCACTGGAAATGTCGATTTGTTCCAAAAATATTATAATGAAAAGTAAATATAGTGTTTTTGAGTGGATACCTATCATTTCCAGCAATAATTCAACACGTATTCACCTTGAATGCATGAAACCCGCTAGTCCAAACATGGCATGAAAGTCCGTAATATAAGTTTCAAAGGACGTACCAAACCAAAAACTTATATTACGGAATTTCAGGCCATGTTTGAACTAGAAACCCACCAGCTGAATCAGATTGCAAGACGCTATCTGTTCCGAGTATCAATCAAATCACTTCCGCGAATCAACGATTCAATGCGCTGTTTACTTTCATGCATCAATTCAACGTTGAAACCAGCGGAATTATCAGATTCTTATAAAAAGCGAAAAACAAAAAGAAAATCTAGTGTTTTGAGTGGATACCGAAAATTATCTCATTTGTGACCGAGATAAATGGCTATTTCCACTCGCGGAAGCGCTCACGAAAAATAAACATTTGTCGCAGTCACTCATGAGAAATGTTTTGGTATCCTCTCAAAAACACTAGATATCCTCTATTTATTTTTGACGCAACCATTGAATTTGTCACTTTTTGCACACAAAGGCTCACACAAGGAGGCATCGCACCATGTAGAAATTGTAAATTGTCTGAACATTTAAGATTTGTTTCTTTATCTTACAATAAGTATGTATTGATTCCGTTATTGTCCGAATACTGACTGTATCAGGGGCCCTTGATACAAAATCTGTATCTTGCAGCTGTAGGATACAAGAGCGTGCGTGGTTACGATTTGTTTACATTACTATTTTTAGAACATTACAAACTTTCGAAACGCGTTTACTAGGGACCGTGTAGTTTTCTATATTCGAAAAGAGAAATAAAAAAAACACTTCTCAAATATATAAATATTAAATTATGGAACGATGTTGCTTTCATGCTTTTGTATCAGCGTCACATTAAGCATTCATGTTGGAACAGCACGCAGTTTTATCCTAATATTGAACAAACGTTCTCAGTGCGTTTATACAAGGAGCGAAAAAGTTCAAGACAGTCGCATAGAGTTTCGATCGAAACGACAAGCATTTTTATGTGTCTGGAAATGAAATCTGAAATTAAAATGCTTTGGTTAATCAAGTTATTACAGTTGAAAATTGTAAGATAAATCTTTCACCAGAATTATGTTTATGTACAAAATGTTGTATCTGGGTCTCGCTCTTGTGTCTAAAGTCATAGCTCGATTCGTCGAAATATGGCGTTTGAAACAATAGTTCGACTCTGATACAACACTTTGTACATAAACATAACGGCGATTCAATCAGTATGTACTGAGTGCGTAATTAAATTAACCTTAATATGTCGTGCATCAGGGTTGCTGAACCTGAGCGGCCGCTTTATCGGCCCAGAAGCATAATATGTCATAATTTCATTAAGTAGAATATCTGCTGAGTGATGTGTGAGGTAGACCAATCAATATTTTCAACGTGCAGCCGTAGGGCTGCACGTTGAAAATATTGATTGGTATATCCCCCAAATAATGAGTGTGGACTCTTCCAATTACTGCCATTGAACTGACAGGAAAGATACCACCAGGGTTCAAAGTGTTAAAACAGCAGACAGGGAAAACTGTTCTCAAAAGTATACTTGTTAAATTATTAACCATTTCTTTTATGATTCCGTATCCGAATGACTGGAAGCCTTCCAGTTGAATTCATTCAATTTGAAACAACACGCCGTTTGCATTGCACAGTCTTTTTGGAATGTTGGATAAACGCGCTCATTAAGTTTATCCAAGGGTGTGGATAGTTCAATGCAGCCGTTTACAGTTTTCAACGAAATAATCTGCGTTTTGTGAGTGTCAAAATGAAATTTGAAACTGAAAAGGCTAGTAACTGTTGTGCCAATAACTTGATTTACTAACCTTTTTAGTTTCAAATTTCATTTTCATAAGTACTCTAATCTGTAAAAGATCCACGGAAATAATAATCCGCAATTTCGTCTTCAGTAATGTACTAGTCAGCCATTTTCGTCACGATGGACGTATCTTTCACACATCATACCCCCCCCCCCCCCCCCGACAACCAATCTGACATATCGCCAGGAACGCTGAAGGTAGGCCATCCAGGCCGGTAAACCTAACTCCCACCCTACCTGACGTCAGCAAACGAGAACGTATCCAAAAAACCTATATTTTATTTACAACGTGTTCACATGCCGCGGGATAGATTCAGACAACAGTGACTAATGAGGTTACATCAGCTACGGATCCAGACGGTTCCAGTTAGTCTTTAGGTTCGCCCTAATACAGCAAACCAGCATACTGGCATTATTGTTAAGCATCTGTCGATTAGGTATGCGGACCATAAAATAGCACAGGTAAAATATATTACTACGCCACACCAATCAAAGTGATTAAAAAACTTCTAGTCAACACCATAGCTATTAAAGGTCCGCAAAAAATTTGATGTCCTGTGCTACAGGTTAACACGAAGTATGGAGATACAACACAAATGGCTACCACAACACGGTGTTATTCTCAATATAGTGCACGTTGTAAACAAAATTCGACCCTTAAGCGCAAAAAGTAGTAGTATATCAGGGATGAAACGTCCCCTATCATGGGGTCCCCATAGGGGACCCCGGAAGTGAAGTCATGTCACGTGACCCAGTGGCGTCATGTTGTGTTGTCATGGTAACCCGCATGAGCGGCCAAGTTGTGACGTCATTACCATAGTGATATGTGGTGTTAGTCGCATGTAAAAAAACTTGTTTGATAAGTATCCTATAAACGGCATCCTCCAACAGTATTATGTCAGGTATTCTCGAATACCGAGATGAGGCTAAGAGGGATGGTAAATTAGACCTCGTTGAGGGATTTTCTCATGGCCCTCATGGCCTCATTTCAGAAAACAAGGTGCCGAAGGCCATATGTTTTCTTACAAAGGGATTCCATGGGATATGGCCATGAAATACCGAGATGAGACTAAGAGGGATAGTAAATTAGACCTCATTGAGGGATTTTTGCATGACCCTCGTGGCCTCAGCCGAAATGAGGCTAAGAGGGATAGTAGATTAGACCTCATTGAGGGATTTTCTCATGGGCCTCATGGCCCCATTTCACAAAAAGGGGTGCCGAAAGGCCCGTCGTTCGTTATTTAGGGGTGGTGGAATTGTGGTGTCATGAGTCGTGATGATAAAGTGAACTAATTGGATGATCTAGATAAATGAAACAAGAGTACTCGGAATAGGGTCAGAACTAACCAGAACAGACCAGAAAAGCTAAATATAGTAACAATAAGCAAAGCTGTTCCAACTGATAGGCTCTTCTACTCTATTGGAGTATACTCCGGGACATACGAACATACAGTTAAAACTAGAAGTCCTGTCATGAAATGCGCACAAATAGCACGTTGATATGCGCGTTAATGTGCGCGTTATGACCCAATGAAAGCTGTCATATTCTGTACATATGGCCTGTGCACAGGCAATGTTTGCTATGAGTAACCAGGAGAACCTGCCGTGCTTTGGATGCCATTCGATGTGGTAACTGCGCGCAATTCCAACGCGCAATTAAGCCTAGATAAGCGCACTACTCATGACAGGACTTCTAGTTTTAACTGTAGTCGTGTATCTATTGCATAGATAGATAGAAGCACAGGATTGTGCAGGAACCCGGAATAGTACAACTTGTCGGGGCGTTTGTGGTAATTAGATTTACTCTAGTTCAATCGAACATACACTCTGAACACACACTCATCTTGTTGTAGGCCTTTGGGTAACATAGCAACAACGTGCTACAATTGAAACCAAGATGGCGGGCGGCCTTCAGTATACAAAATGGGCGACGGAAATACATATAACCTAACAACAGGTCCCTTTGGATGTATTTTAATCATGTATCTCCTCCGTTTCGAAACACAATGGGGATAACTATAGAGCAGTATCGAATATCCATCGGGACTTTCGGCGGAGGTAGCGGGCGTGCTTGTGCCATAACTTCTAATGTTCTACATAATGCGAGGCTCTCTGTCCGTCTCTCATTTCTAAGCCTGTTGTTTCTGTTCGTCACTTGCCTTGTATGTTGTGGCGATATAGAACCGAACCCTGGCCCAACCGATAACTCTCACGAAAACCTCCAGAGGTCCCTATCCATTTTCCACTACAATATACGTAGTATCCAAACAAAATTAAGCAAAATCGAAGATATAGTTCAAGAATATGATGTGGTTTGTTTTACCGAGACACATCTACAGAATAGTTACAGTTCCACCAATATCCTCATTCCAAATTTTTCGGCCCCAGTTCGCAACGACAGAAACCACTCTGGTGGAGGAATAGCCGTTTATTTCTCGAAAAGACTAAACTACAATCGTAAGACCGAGCTGGAATTTGATGATTCCATAATGTGGTTCGAGATTTCTTCGAAATCCAGCACAATCTTGATGTCAGTAACCTATACATCCCAACAGTTTGCTAATCCCGAATATTGGGAACTGTTCGATGCTTCAATTGAGAATGCCCTAAATGTCCAACAGGCTATAGTAATAGTAGGAGACTTAAACTCTGACCTAAGAAATCCGCTCTCCAAACTAAATGAAATAATAAAGCGCTACAACCTCCGTAATGTTATCGATAAGCCAACAAGAGTTACGCCAACCTCCCAGACACTTCTTGATCCAGTAATCATTAGTGAAACAGTGAACCTTGTTGAGGTTGATACGCTTGACTTGGGCATGTCCGATCATTATGCAGTTTATATCTATGTCTCATTCGAAGTTGACAATAGGCAGGCTTTCTATCGAACCGTTCGAAATTATAAAAAGGCTAATTTTAAACGAGCAAACGAACTGATCTGTCAGAAAGACTGGAAATCAATAATAGATGACCACGCAGATGTTAATGTGTCCCAAAAAAAATTCTGTGAAAATTTTATGGAGATAATGAACACCACAGTCCCAAAATCAACAGTCCAAATACGCCCTAATGACAAACCGTGGTTTACTTCGGAACTCCGACTCGAGATTAGGCGTAGAGACCGTTTCAGACGAAGAGCTCTAAAAACAAAGGAGCCACACCATTGGAACTTGTACAAACATTCACGAAATCCTGTAAATAACATGAAAAAACACGCACAACAAATTTACGAAGATAACATCCAAGACAGACTATCGAACGCCCCCAGCCCCAGAGATTTTTGGCATATTATTCGAAATTTGTTAAACAAAACTGACGAAAAAATAATTCCGCCCCTTTATCGTGGTGATAGCCCCGACCCATCCGTTTTAACAACGGACGACCTAGAAAAAGCCGTAATTCTGAACGAAACTTTTATAAAAAAAACAGTACAATTGATGATGAAAACACCCAACTTCCAAACGTTCCTACAAAAAGTCAGATTATCCTTTCGAGCATTCTCTTTGATATAAAAGATATTGCAGATGTTATTAAGTCGCTAAATGCAAACAAGGCCCATGGTCATGACGAGATCAGCATTAAAATGCTGAAGGGGACTGTCGATACCATCGCAGCACCATTGAGTATGCTCTTTCAAAAAAGTTTCGATACCGGAACATATCCAGACGAATGGAAGTAAGCCAATGTAATCCCCATCTTTAAAAAACTAGATCCCGCGGACAAAAACAACTATCGGCCGATCTCCCTTTTACCAATCTTAGGGAAAATCTGTGAAAAAGTGCTCCTGAAATCGGTTTTTACTCATTTTTATCAGAATAATCTTCTATATAAATATCAGCCCGGCTTCATCCCTGGCCACTGCACTACGTTTCAACTTCTTGAACTATACCATTCGTTATGTCAGTCACTAGATGAACGACTGATGACTTGTGCTATCTTTTGTGATATCTCAAAGGCCTTCGAGAGGGTATGGCATAAAGGTCTTCTCTATAAATTAGAGCAATATGGAATCTCGGGTCCTCTGTTAAAATGGTTTGACAGTTACTTGAAAAATCGTAAACAACGAGTATTGGTGAATAACACATACTCTCCATACAAGCTAATACAAGCTGGAGTTCCTCAAGGATCTGTCCTGGGACCTTTCCTCTTTTTAGTCTATATCAACGATATTGCTGACAATTTAGAATCCCTTACGAGATTGTTTGCTGATGATACATGTCTCAATAACGGTAAAAGCTCCAGTTCTGAACTAATACCCATTTTGAATGATGATCTGGCCAAAATATACTCCTGGTCTCAGAAGTGGCTGGTGTCCTTCAACCCATCTAAAACGCAAGCTGTCTACTTGAAATGAAATGGGATCGCCAGATAGCGGAAAATTGCAAAAAAGTTAATGCACGCTTGTCCCATCTGAGAAAACTCAAGTATAAACTTGGGAGGAAAACTCTGGAACAAATATATTTCTCATTCATCTTGCCACTCATTGATTACGGTGATACCATCTGGGACTGTGCTCCTAAGCTTCTTCTAATGAAACTAGACCGACTACACCACGATGCAGCAAGAATAGTGTCTGGTCTCACACGATCTGTTTCATCCGAGCGTATACTCTTGGAACTTGGATGGCGCTCACTCTATGAGAGAAGGCACAGTCACAAACTGTGTGCTTTTTTTAAAATATCTAATAACGATGCTCCAGATTACCTTGTTGAATTATTACCTCGTACTGTAGGTGAAACAGCAAATTACAATTTACGTAATTCTAACAACTTATCCATGTACCAAGCGCGAACAGAATAATTTTCAACTACATTCTTCCCTTCATCTTCCAAAATTTGGAATGAGCTCCCAACTAATACCAAAACTGCGTCAACACTTTTTGTTTTTAAAGGCAACCTTGCTAAACTGAACCCTTCCGTTAAACCACCTTCATATTTCTATACAGGAACCAGGAAAGGAAACGTTCTTCACCGCAAACTACGAAACTGTTGCAGTGATTTAAACCACGACAAATTTAACAATTTTATCTCCTCTACCCCACAATGTACCTGTGGAAATCTCCAAGAAGATGCACACCATTTATTCTTTCAATGCCCGAACTACCACCCTCAAAGATTGACCTTTTTCAATGCTGTTATCACGCTCAATATATCTAATGTCGACGAGCTACTTTATGGAATAATCGGTTTAACAACAAAGCAAAACGAACTTTTATTCAGGAAAGTTCAAACATTCATCCTTGCAACTGGCAGATTTGAATAAGATCACCTGAACCCAAACGATGCATATTGCACCCTTGGTTGTGTACTAGCGTGCGTTGGGACAACTGTGGCGTGCTGTGGAACTGCATTTTAATTTTAATTTCCACCAATTTGTTCTTAACTTTCACGCTCTCTTTTTCTAAAGACGATAGAGATCCAATAATGCAAAAGTCAGCAGGCGAGCCTAGACAACGGCAATCCTTCACTCTCTAATCCTATAACTCTTTAACACCTCGAGCCCGGTGGCCCTTTTTCGGAAAAAGCCAGTGGAACACCCCGTTTTCCGTGACAAAATAATGTTACATAAATAAGTAGTACAGACCAACCACTGTTTCCAACGTGTGGCCCCAAGGCTCCTCGTTGGAAATACTGATTGGTCAGCTCTAAAATATTGAAAATATTGAAAATAGACCCTTCTAGCTAATTCTACTGAACTGATGTGGAAGATACCACCGGAGCTCAAAACGGTTAAATCATTATCTCTCTAAATCTCCAATCTTCAACCCTTTAGCTGATGACTACACTAATTCTTAGTATTTCTATATTGTATATAATTGTGCCGCAAATGTTTAATTATTCTTGTTTAAGGAGAGGAGTTTTTGTAAGTTGTGATAGCTTGTTCTCCGATCCTTTTTGCTGTATATAGTGGAAAATAAAATATGTTTAAACTACACTAAACCTAACAACACGCGCTGCGCATGCGCACTAACAAAATACAACATGGCCGCTCACGCGGGTTACCATGACAACACAACATGGCGCCACTGGATCACATGACATGGAGTCACTTCCGGGGTCCGCTGCGGGGTCCCTGATATATTACTAAGACGCTGTCTGCAATGATGGCGCATTGCTGCACACAAGAGACGAAATGTAAGCGTCAGACGATATGACGTTTTCTATTTGTTCCACTATTTTTCGCTTTTTACAGAAATATCAAAGCCAACAAACAAGGCGCTCAATTACTCTTCAAAGTTACCTTTTGCATGTTGTTGAAACGCTGATATGAGTCGAAAAAAGTTAGAGTTACCTTTCTTGATGTTCTTGAAAGGTAAATATGACGCGAAAGAAGGTTCGTCGAATGAAAGGTAAATTGAAGTGGTGATGCACTTGGAGCAGACGTCTTTTTTCTAATCAAATGTTGGGGGTTTGAGTGGGCGTTGGGGATCATCATATAAACAAAGCATTGTTTAACGCTATCAACGTTGAATTCCTGAGTGAGATTGTTGCCTAATATTCAAATGCTTTCTGACAGTTTTAAAATTACAAATATATTATCTAAGTGTATTTTTCTTGAATTTTCATTTTTTTCACTTTAATCCAATTTTCCCCCAATATGTGGTTCAGCATACGGTATCAACTTGCGCAGCCGCAAATGGGTAGAATGCAAACAAAATATACCGTATAACCTACAAGTTGTAGACCAACTGCACTACCATTCACCTCATCGACTAAACTGAATTATACTGGTTCAAGAATATAGGAAACAAAAAGACTACATAAAATGAGAGGCGTCAGAAGTTCGATGAATAGGGAAAACAAATGTCCTAGGTGAACTGCACATACCATGGGTCCGCCCATTTGAAATTAAAAATAGAAAGAAAGATGATTTACAAAAATGCAGTTTCCTTGATTCTCGAGTTTTGGTGACTGCGACGAACAAAGTTAAAAGAATGGCGGGAATTGCTCCCTTCACCAGTAATTAAATTAACACATCCGCTCTCTATTAAAACAAAATGATGTCTGTTAAGTTCAAAGCAATTCATCAGATCGATACTGTAAATTTACAAACGCAATCACTGGGTTTGTTTTAAATGACACGCTTAAAATATCACATGGTCAGTGTTATATTTTCTACAGCAGATTAGCGAAAGCTATAGACATATCAAGCAAGCTTCTACAATCGATCCAAGTAATTGACCCCTTTGTATAAATTATGAACACAAACGGACTCAGCGTCAAGGAAATTGCGGGGTTTTTGTCGCGAATAAAAATATTTCCCGGGGGAGTTCCCCTCCTGTGAAAGAGAGCGCCCCCTCCCCCCCCCCCCTCCCTCTTGTGCTCAAACCCATCTCGCCGTTACGTGGCTCGGATGATGTTGCCCATCCTGTTCTGTATGCCCCTCAGTAGTTCAGCGGTCTGAACGTAGAGGCTACCCCCCCCCCCCCCCAACTTTGGGGGTACTCGCTTCGTTCAGACCGCTAAACTAACCCCATAGATATTACTCTTGCACCCTAACTTTGATATCCTGGCTACGTGCTATGTACCAGTTAACTTGACGTAATATTTGGATAGCTGCAGGTATTATCATGTAATTAAACGGATAACTTTAAGTACAAGTAAATAAACGGGTGAACAAATAATTACCTAAATATCTCTCATGATGAGTTACTAAACGTCAAGATGCGCGTTTTCTATGAATGCTTTTCACTACAAGATATCTTGTAATTATTTCATAAGTGGTCGACAATAACACTTATGTTTGTTGTAAAATAATTATGAGTGCCTGCTTTTTGAGTATATAAATTATTGAACCTTTATTCCGCCTCGTTACTAAATATTGATGACGACCTGAGTGACCTTTTAGCACAATCATTTTCTCCAATTAATTCCAGATTCCTACCCCTCTCGGCCAAGCATACACCAGTTCCCTTCCGGAGAAAATCATTGAGTACAGGATGGTGTGTGTGTACATGGCCGACTTTAGGTTACAATACTGTGTTTTCGTGCAAACAGCGTCTCTTGTGGTTTGCACTTGGGTGGGAGCAAGTGAAAGTAGGTCTATTTTATTGAGTGGGAAACTGGACAGGAGTACAGGAAGCACTAATTTTGAAGGAAAAAGTCACATGGCGACCTATACTTTTTTTGGTATATTTTTTTCATGAGGTGATATTAGGGTTGTTTTTCCGAAAATGTGCTTGATGAGGTGGAGAGAGAGGAAAAGGTTTTGTACTGTCGCCAATGTAAAAAAACACCGTATTGTAACCTGAAGCAGTTTTTCACAATATTTGCATGGAATACTAAAGTCCCTAATGATTCCTGATTTTGAACTCCTCAAACAACATACTTACAAAAATGGAGGCGTTTTGGCGCCACATGTTCTTAAAAATGATGGAAAGGAGTGCCCTCAGTCTGGGACAGGGTAGAGGGGTGGTAAGACCTCATCTAGCTATGCATATATGCAGGTCCATTGGCAAGATGGAAGTGTCTGAAGGGAGAAGGTGCACCGAATGTCATATCTGGTACATCATCGGTTGACAAAACAAGAACTGCCACAATATGGGGGGTGCTGGGGGTATGGAGTGCAGTCATCGCTGTACTGTCAAAGCCTGTATTAACATCAGCATCTTGTTTTCGAAACTCATGAGCCTAATCAGGAGAGGATTCACTGCTTTATGCAAGGTAGTTGCTCCAGATTGCACATACAACCCTGTATAATGCACTGATATCTTCCTCAGCAGGTGAGAAGGTTTATCTTCGAACATTAACCCTTTTTCTTTTTGATTCTTCACTGTAAGCATGGTCCTTAATTTGGGGGTTTAAACGAGGTGGCAAAATCATGTTTTTTTTTATATTTTTAGCTCTTCTTGATATTTGTCACAAAGTCCATACAATTTTGTTCTCTTTTTAATTCGAGCTTTTCGAGTGTTTTTTGGGGGGTTTTCTAAGATCGAAGTAACCTTTCCTTGCTTTGGAGCTGTTTTAAACCTCTGTCAACTTTACTGTTTGAAGAGACTGGACATCCCAGCTGATTACATACATTTTGGATAGAGCTGCCTGCCCCTTGATTGATTGAATGACACACAAAATGTGCTCTGCCAAATACATTTCTTGAAAAAGTTACATTTTTGGAAGTGATGTTCTTAGTGCCCTGTTAAATGCTTCGACTTTTTGAGTATTGAAACTGAACTTTGTTTGTTCCAGCATTGCGGGACCTAGCATATAGTTTAAACAAGTCCTCAGTATTTCGGCTGTTGCTTTTATTTTTTTTAATGAAAAATCTTTGCAAAGAAAAGAAGATTTACTAATCCAGTTTTTCTTCTCTCCACCATTACATGCAAATGAATGCCTTTTACAGAGAGAATGATTGTTTTGGTAACACTTTATTATCGCCTCCACTGTGTAGGATTTTTTTTTCGTGTAGCAGCCGTACGGCCTTGAATAAGCTTTGATAATTTAGTATGATTTTTTTAAAAACTTTCTGTGATTACGAGAAACATGAGCAGTATCTAGTTGATGAATGGGACGCGTTTGAGACACATCTTCATCAAATAAATCTTGCGCAGCTAAAAAAGCAGAAATGTCAGGGTCAGTAGTTATATGTTCCACCTCTATACTACTTTCACTCTTTAGTTGTGAAAGGGCTTCATTTGCCCATGTTCGCTCATTGCCTATGTTGTTTTGAAATGGTATGGTTACAAAGCATTTATCAGGATAACATTTATGACCCGACATTAGATGTTTGCCCTTACTACACAATTTATTGTGTATTACCAACCCAACAATGTCATGGTTAGGCGTTACATTTTCAGCAACAATGTATACAACCTGTGTTGCAGGTTGAAAGGATGTTTTTCCTACTTCAGAGTAAAAAACTATTGTCATAGAAGCCATCATTTTGTAAATTTAGAAGATTAGGGTTTTCGCGCCCTGTTTTTGTTTTTCAATTAGTTTTGAGCGACACATTTTCATATCATTTTTATTAATGTCTACAATTTTTGACAGAACTTTATTTGAAGTGTTTTGTATACCCGAAGTTGGTGGTGCTGTCATATTAGCACTCAGGCAGATTTTTTGTAATGATACTGTCGCGATTGGTGTTTTACTAAGACCAACAGCTAAGCCAGTGTTTTGTTTTGCCGAGGGTGGTGCCCTCTTACCAGTTTTTACATCATCATAGAGATTAAATAACTTTGAATTATAGTTACACTTTGTACAAATCATTTTTCGCAGCACCCGTACCTCTGATTTGTTCGGCAGACATGTTCCAGTGCAGGAAACCGTGACAGTTGGGAGCAAACATCGTATGTTCTTCAAATGCAGTGTTCCTCATAACTGAGTTCCTCTCAATATGTACTAGTCTGTTTGATTGTGCTTCCCGAATCCATACAGCACTTGCTCTCTCTCCAAGGTAATTTGGCTCCCAGGAAGGCAGAGAATTTAACCCTAAATCAGACTGAATGGTTTGAAAACAAATTCCATTCTTCATTTTGCCGAGAAATATTCCTCCCTACCCCCCCCCCCCCCCACCCCTGAAATGAGATCCCAACCCAAACAAATATATTTTAGCTGACATGCCATGTCACCTCCTATTAAAATAAAAAAATATTCGATAAAATAGGCTGTTGAATCTTACTGGAATGAGGCCATAGGCTCATTCAAGTAATATTCAACAGGCTATTTATTTTTTGGTCCTTCAAAGAAAACTAATGGCGCATCTGGAAATTTAATTGGAGATTGAACAAGTATGGTGAATGGTTTCAAGTGGGAGAGAAGAAATCTCACCTTTCTGGAATGTATTAGCTTGCATCTGATGAATTTTCAGTGCTGTTTCTTCCTTGAAAAAACTACTGACCCACCCCCATCCCTTTTATTCAGTGCCCTCACTCCCACACTTAACCTCGGGTATTTGTTGCAAATAGTCAGACGTTCTGATATGTTAAGCTAATTTACCTGCATTTATTTCCATTTACAGAAACGGTTTTGGTGGGATCATACAACTGAGTTTTCGATCTGGTCTGAATTGGTGAACGGGAGGTTGCAGGTGTCTGATTGTTTGGTGCATCCGAGGAGACTCTAACTGTCCTTGATCGTAAGTTTTTACGTATTCCCTTAATGTACACACTTCTCGTAATATTCAGACGCGATGGTTGTTTGGCTGATGTAAATCCAAATGTATGCCCTTTCATGAATTTCCCCATTGGAGAACGGATGGCAGAAAGAACTTTTGTCAACAGTTAACAGTACAGTATCTGGCCACTTAATTTGTTGCTTTCTGTATTCACAGAGAGAAATTTTTGAGAGTGTTTGTTATTTCTACATTCAACAACTTTATCCAAACTTTGTAGTGCTTGCAATAGCTACATTGCCTTCTTGGTAGTAGTAGGTGACTTGGTAGAACGTGAAGACCGGTCAAAGAAGTGAAGAAATAAGAGCCCTTTTCGCCAGCTGTTATCTCTGCTTGACAAAGACAGGTCTATAAATGTTAGATTAATCACCATTGGGAGGGTTCATAGTTCCTCCACAGATGATTACATAAGTTCAGGTTGAGATACTGTAATTTGTATGAAAATGGTGGCACCTGTATCAATTATGGGTCTTTTTCTTGACCATTTTTATGTATTAAGGGAGGGCTGATTCCCCCACCCCTAAAGGCATCCTGGTTGCAACAGTTAACAGGTTGATACACCTAAATTTGCAAACAATGAATTTTTTGAACTACGGGTGAAAAATTCTCCAAAAATATAACAAGCAGGCAGTTTTTTACAGAGGAAATCCTTAATTTGAGCCAAAATTGCAGGCGTTTTGGACAGGGTAAACATGATTGCCGCACATGATACTTTGGAGTTATTCAATACTTAAAGCGCCTTGTCATTATGATATTTAGAGATGTGTGTACAGAACTGGAATTGTTTTATTACAATTTGTTGGACAACAATTTTCTGAGAAGGGAAACCCATGAGAACAATATAAAGAGGGCCTTTTAAACTCATTCTGTTTTGGGAACAGGGCTGGAGTGAATTTAGGGTGGGTATCTCAAACCACATACAATGAGATACAAGATAAAATATTTAATTTAATAAAATAGTATAGTATCTTTTATTTGACATTATAATAACAAATTTTTTCAGCAAAAAGTGGACAAACTAGATATTTTGTAATTATTTCATAAGTGGTCGACAATAACACTTATGTTTGTTGTAAAATAATTATGAGTACCTGCTGTTTGAGTATATAAATTATTGAACCTTTATTCCGCCTCTGTACTACATGTTGATGACGACCTGAGTGATATTTTAGCCCAATCAATTTTTCCAATTAATTCCAGATTCCTACCCCTCTCGGCCAAGCATACACCAGTTCTCTTGCGTCGAAAATCATTGAGTACAGGATGGCGTGTGTGTACATGACCGACTTTAGGTTACAATACAGTGTTTTCGTGCAAACAGCGTCTCTAGTGGTTTGCACCCCAACCTTTTATCGAGGATAAAAAGTTTCCTGTTTTATGCAATTGGTGGAACATGAACTGAGCTCTTAAGTGTGAATAAAATTTTAAAGTGCATGTTTTGAAAAAAAAATATAAAATATTGGTGATAACTGTCTTCTAGAAAAGGGGGAGAGAACATTAAAATTGGGTGGGGGCAAGTAAAAGTAGGTCAATTTTATTGAGTGCGAAACTGGACAGGAGTACAGGAAGCACAAATTTTGAAGCCAAAAGTCACATGGCGACCTATATTTTTTTTGGTATATTTTTTTCATGAGGTGATATTAGGGTTGTTTTTCCGAAAATGTGCTTGATGAGGTGGAGAGAGAGGAAAAGGTTTATACTGTCGCCAATGTAAAAAAAACAGTTTCGTCATTGGAAGAGATTTATAGGAAAGTTAGCTCCCCTTATTTTCCTGCAGCTGCCCGAAAATTTTACACTCAGAGTATAGGAATTTGATACAAAGACTGATAAAGATGATTGAAATTTTGAAATATTACAGAATTTGTTTTAACGATGTGCGCAACATTTCACAAATATCGAGGAATTTCCTGTAGAGTAGTATAAAAATATAGAAGCTGGTTATTTACACTTTGTTCCCAATCAGTTTGAACGTTTGACTATTATTCCCTGTTGAAACTCACTTCAAAAAACAAACGGCGTTTTCACCATATGTTGTCGTCTGTACTTGATATCAACATTGTGCGCATCGCGACTTATAATACCGACGCTGCCCTTTCCATTAATATAAAAGTCTAGGAGGTGAGGTTTGCTTCTGCCGAAGAAAGCTAAGTTTCCTTTTTACTTTAAATAAACGAAAACAACAGACAGCTCCTGGAGCTGTCTGTTGTTTTCGTTTATTCAAAGAAACAAAAAGAAACTTGGCTTTATTTATTGGTGTTTAAGGTCACATACATATGCACAATGGCTAACCATGACCGTGATAGTTTTACGGGTGGAGGAAGCCGGAGTACCCGGAGAGAACCACCGAGCAACGACGAGCAGCTGAAAGCTCCCCAACATCGTGACTCCGCACTGCAGCACAGGCAGGGTTAGATTGGTTGAAGACATGCGCATCATCGACGTGCAGTACGCCTTAGTACACGGTGTCATCGTGCCCCCATGTGGACAAGCAGGGTTAAGTGCCTTGCCCAATGATACAACGCGGGAGTGCGAATCGATCGCTCAGACGGTCACTCATCCGAGGACTAACCGGGCTCGACGTTGCTTAACTTCGGTGATCTGACGAGAACCGGTTACTGCAACGCCACCAAGCCCCTGGCTTTATTTTCTCTTGATGTCATAGGACATGGGTATTTCCTTAACAATTACTTGCTTCTAAATAAATCTTCCTCTGTCGCCTAATAATTTCAAGGGAGATAACGTTATCGGAAGTCGATTGTCCTAACGATATAAGTTAGGAATGATTCTCAGCAGGTAGTTAATCGCGGGCGATGTACAGGAGTGAGCCGGTGGTTAAGAAGGTGGTCAATTCAAGAAAGAAAGTAACGAAAATCCCGTCTTTTTGTTATTGTGTATTATACTAGGACTCTCCACTGGTCAGTGATCTTCCGTCAAGATCTCTCAACTCCTCTCGTGACTTACTATTGTGTCCCAGGAGTGGCGATCGTTATTCATTGGAGAGGGCCGTCGCTATTAATCACCAGGTCGACAATAATCTAAGCTTTAATGTCTAGTGGGAAACACCTCGGGTATACGCCGTCAATTTCTCATCCGGTGACAAAGTAGTGAGGTGACGTGTGGTGGGTGGTGCTGAGGGCATCGATTTTATCGATACAAATACTGCACTCGAAGCAGTTGATAACGTCGTTTTGTGTCACGCAGCATATTATGATCGTTTATTATATAGAGAGTAATCGTTTGACTGGACTTGTTACGTGAAATAATTCATGAGAGGTGAGGGGCGTTGTACAAACACGATTGCGCGGATGCGCACGAGTGTTTTACAATATAGTCTCTCGCCTCGAATGAATTATTTCCCTTAACCAGTCCAGTCGAGCGATTACTCTGTTTATTACTTTTCATTATTAACGATAATTATATTATTTAACCCTTTAACTAACGTAACGGCCAAAATCGGCCAGCGCTATTCTCAAAAATTTTCGATTAATTTTCATTATTTTTAAATTTTTTGTCTCTAAAACATAGGTTATGACCCCTGATTGGAACGAGCTCGTCGAGCTCGTTCCATTGAGGGGTCATAACCTATGTTTTTGAGACACAAAATGAAAATAATAGTTATTTTTTGCAAGTGTCGTCTGCATTTCATGTTAGGTAAAGGGTTAAAAAACAAAAAAACAATGAAGTCCCCATTACACCCACGGCAAAGCATCTTCGTTTGAGCGCACAGATACATGACCCAATTGTTGAATGCGTAATTCAGTTGTGAAGTTATCGTTTACAATCAAACCCGGAAATCCCAGTACAATCACACTTTGGAAAGTAATAAATACTTACCATTGATATGGACACAATTTCGGTCGTCAAATCTCTCTTGTAGTATCAGATGGAGTGTGATACTGCTGATATTGGCAAAAAGCACGCAGTGTAGTGAAAAATCGAAAACAAGACCGGATGAGAACGGTGTTCTCTTTGTCAAGGTGATAGCATAAATTTACGATTTTTGCTGTTTAATAGAGTGTACATTTTTCATAACGTTTCTCACTTGGGCGAAACGCGAAAAGATGGGCATATGACGGACCCTGAAAACCGATTTGTCACTTAAACAGACCAGCACATAATTCATGTGCTGCTAATTAAGTATCAAATTTTATGTCCATAATTGCGCGTTGTGCCAAGTGCCACAATGAGCTGTCTGGTAATGGATTAAAGGAGGTAAAAGACCAGTGTTCTCGGGCAGTCATTATCTGTGTAATTATGTCCAGTTAATAGTTAACTGTTGTAAAAACAGTGCATCCCGGATTCGGAACACGCGCCCATATCACTCATCTGGTCTGTGCGAGAATTTCCAAGAATGTGAAAGAGAATTTTAAGTTAAGGCAGATCTAGGGCGACCAAGTTCAAGAGAAGCAATTAAAATGAGAATTAATGTCCTCGCTATCGAATAAGAGTCGGGAGATTTTCTCGAAAATTTCATCCCAGTATCAAGGCGTGTATGACTGTGGGTCGTAGGCGGGGAGCTGGGGATGCCCCATGCTATAGGCTAGAGGAGGTGCCGCATCGGTCCGAATGTATAGGCACGTTGTAATTTAAAGGGAGCCACAGAGCTCAAATTTACAGTAGGAACAGTCGCAGGCCAAATCGGTGGCCATGGATGAGTGTAGGATCAGAAATAGGCAGTACCAGCTCGGAAGCTCGCAAATATTTGCATTTAGGGAGACGGTATTACCTGTTGTAGAAGGAAAGCCATACGTTGATAGAGTAGGCTTTGCCGGTATGAACATTATTATGAAATAAATGGAGGGGAGCACTTAACCCCCTAACTGGCGACTGCTTGAGTGAAAAACGTCCAGTCAAGTGACGATACATTAGTGGCCGTGCGACGGCAATAGTAGAGTGACAATGGGTCATATGTTAGAGGATAGGCATCCAATAAAGTGGCATTACGTTAGTGACCATGCGATGGCAGAGATATAGTGAAGTTCCAGTTGTTTGAAAAGGCGACCAGAGTCTAAATACACTGCATTGAGCCGAGAGGACCAAATACCAGTGATAAGGAAGAAGCAACCAGCGACAACAGAGAACGCGGACCCGCAAAAACTGTGTAGGTGGGGATGATTGACGTTTTGTTTTTATTATTCATTGGATTTCATGTAAGTCACATGTTACTATATTTTTAGCTGACCTGACTGAACCTCCGGGTGAGCTTTAGTGATCACTCTTCGTCCGTCGTCCGTGAACATGGTGTTTGCGACTTTAAGTGAACTGATTTAAGTGAAATTTGAAATGGTTGTTTGTTATTATATCGCATTTTGATTTTGCTCAAATCAAGTTGCCCCGCTCCTGGGTAGGACCTCGCCCAAAACGTATGACTGATTCGTAAAAAATCTACCTCTCTTGAACCAGCAGTAGCAGAGACTTGATATTTGGTCTGCAGCTTTCTTTTGAGGTGTAGACTCAGATTTGTTCAAGATGTAGTTCGAGGGGCTATATTTGTCGTCGTTATGGCAAGGACAAGAATTTTGGCCCGGCCCGAAATTTCTATTTTCCAAACCGAGAGGCTGATTTGAACCAAATTTGATATGAGAGCTTATTGGGTCATAAATACTTAATTAATGCAAAGAAACTGCAGGAGCTAAAAATAGAAAAAGTTTAAAATGTCTATATCTCCAAAGCTATACGGCACGGAGAAATTTTATTTGGTGCGAATCTTCCTTAGGAGCAGTAGAAAGGAATGGCCCAAAAAAACTGCTATCAGCATTTTTTAACACTGGGGGTAATGGGAAAAATATTAAAGAATATTCTTCTCCCAAACCACTGCTCCATCTAACATCTTTGGAAGATTGATTCACATATTTGTTGAAATCAATTCCCTGGGTCCTCTCTATGGGAGCCCAAATGTTCAAATTAGTGCAATATGAGGAATATTCTTTAAAAATCTTCTTCTTCAGATTCACCAATCAAACTCTTTTGATATTTGGTATGCAGCATCCTTAGGGAGGTGAGATTCAAGTTTGTTCAAACCAAGTCCGTGGGTTCATATTTGTGCTCCCTGTGGGAGCCCGAATTATAACTTAGTTCAATATGAGGAACATTCTTCAAAAATCTTCTTCTTCACATCCACCAGTCAGAATCTTTTGATATTTGGTATACAGTATCCCTAGGGAGGTGAGATATAGGTTTGTCAAAGTCAAGTCCCTGGGTTCATATTTGGGCTTCCTGTGGGAGCTCGAATTGTACCAAAATTTCTATTTTCCGAACTGAGAGCCCGATTTGAACCAAATTTGATATGAGGGCGTATTGAGTCATAAGTACCCAATTTATGTCAAAAATACGTTTCCTGTCGCCTCATGGGAACCGCAGAAGCTAAAATTACAAAACATTTAAAACGCCCATATCTCCAAAACTACAAGGCACTGAGAATTTTAAATTTTGAATGAAGCTTCCTTTGGAACAGCAGAAAGGACGTTCCAAAAAAAATTGCCAGCGGTTTTATCATAGGGTACGTTTCCAGGACTTTTGAAAAAATGCTGAGTCATCACTTTTTATCACTTTGGGTAATGGGAAAAACATTAAAGAATCTTCTTCTCCAATACCACTGCTCCAAAGGCTTTCATATTTCACATATAACATCTTCGGACGATTTATTCACAGGTTTGTTGAAATAAATTCCCTGGGTCCATATTTGGGCTCTCTATGGGAGCCCAAATGTTCATATTAGTGCAATATGAGGAATTTTCTTTAAAAAATTTCTTCTTCCGACCCACCAATCATAATCTTTTGATATTTGGTATGCAGCATCCTTAAAGGGTGAAATTCAAGTTTGTTCAAGTCAAGTCCCTGGGTTCATATTTGGGCTCCCTGTGGGAGCCCTAATTATAAATTAGTTCAATATGAGGAATATTCTTTAAAAATCTTTTCTTTTCAGATTCACCGGTCAGAATCTTTTGATATTTCATATAAGCTCTTCTTAGGAGGGGCAGATGCAACTTGTTCAGATCAATTCCTTGAGTTGATATTTAAGCTATCATGTCAGGTGAGCGCCCTCAGGCCGCCTATGGCCTCTTGTTTTTATATGTATTAAAATTGCTATTTTTAGTGAACCGCTGCTGATTATGCTTTTTGATGAAAAGTCACTGACCCTTTCAGGATAAGAATCACCCCAACAAAAACGAAATGAGTGGGTTCGACGCGGCGAGACATACGTTCACGCATGGATTCAGGTTGACACTCCTGGTGTCCAGACTGAAGACGCGGTGTGAATCTATTCTCCCAACAACGATCACGCCCCTGTTTCCGACAACTGGCGAGGCTAACGGAGGATTATCCTAAAAGGTAATAAATGAAAAGATCAAAATCAACAGGATCACTCAATGACAATTTTAATACCGCAATGAAATGAAATTTTGATAGCTTTCAAAAGTTGTGTAGAGGTTAATCTTTGATTAAATTAGTTCTTCAATTCGGTCGGCGAATTGAACATAACGGTGGTGGAAATTCTTGCGAAAAAATAGGTTGCGGTGTAGGCTAGAGAATAATTAACCCTTCAAGTCAAAAATATTTTTGTGAGAAATTTTCAGTGATAAATTTCAGAAATGGATACCCCAAGCTTAGAATAGTTGATTAGTGTGGGAGAGCGGTCGAGCTTCACGGGTTGGGGATTACACAAATTTGTAAAAGAAGAGCAAAAGCGTGTTGCGAAAGAAATAGCTGCAGAGTTAGAGCGTCAGGTTATGTTGAAGCGCGAGGAGGCTGCCTTGCGAGCAGCCGAACGTGAGAAAGAGGTTGAAAGAGCTGAAAGAGAAGCGGCGTTAGAGCGAGAAAGAGCTGATAGAGAAGCAACGTTGGAGCGTGAGAGGGGTGAGAGAGCTGAGAGGGGGCAGCACTAAGAGCCACAGAGTGAGAGAAAGAAATTCAGGTTGAGCGCGAAAGAGCTGAAAAAGAATCTGCGTTAGAGTGTGAAATGGCTGAAAGGCCGCGTGAGGAAGCTGAAAGGCAACATGAGAGGGAAATAAAAATTGTTAGGGCTAGGGCGCAGTTTCCGGAAGTTAATGGTAGACATGGTGGGGAAAGTCGGGGGGCATGAAGGCGCCTTATACCCAGTTACCCAAGTTCAATGAACAGACTGACGACAGTAACGCTTACTTACAGAGGTTCGAAAGGTATGCTTCAAGTCAGGGTAGGCCTGATGACGTCAGTCTTAGACCGCGCTAAAGAGCAAATCGCTACAAGTATATGTGAGCATGCCCCCTGACCAAGCTAATGACTACGGTGAGCTTCAAAAGGCAATCCTCAAGAGGTACCAGTTCCCCGAGGAAATACGAGCTCCGGGAGCTCGCGAATATTTGCATTTAGGTAGACGGTATTACCTGTTGTAGAAGGCAAGCATACTCAGACAGAGTAGGCTTTGCCTGTGTGAACATTATTCTGAGATAAATGGAGGGGAGCAGTTGTGGAGGTCCCCAACGAGTGAAAAACGTCCAGTAAAGTGAGGATACATTAGTGGCCGTGCGACGGCAATGGTAGAGTGACATTCCGTCACATGTTAGGAATGACATCCAATAAAGTGGCAATACGTTAGTGGTTATCCTTTGGCTGTGATATAGAGAAGTTCCAGTTGTATGAAAGGCGACCAGAGTCCGATGACACTATATTGAGCCGAGAGAAGAAAACACCAGCGACAAGGAAGAAGCAACCAGTGACAACAGCGAATGCGGCCCCACAAGTGAATCAAAAGTTGTGTGAGTGGAGGTGATAGTAGACGTTTTGTTTTTATTATTCATTGTAAGTCATAAGTTACTATATTTTTTATATATGTATGAAAATTGTTCTTTTCAGTGAACCCCTGTTGATTGTGCTTTTTTATGAAAAGTCACTGTCTCCTTCAGGATAAGAATCACCGCAACAGAAACGAACCAGGCAGGTTCGACACGGCGAGGCCTACGTTCACGCACGGATCAGGTGACACTCCTGGTGTCTAGGCTGAAGAAGCGGGTGTGACTCTATTTCTCCCAACAACGACCACGCCCCCGTTTCCGACACTCTTCTTCCACATCGCACTTTAAAAATATACTCTGAATCCACAAAACACCAATTAATTAATATTTTCCCACCCAGTCCGAAATGGAGATTAAGAGCACGCCAAAGCAACAACTAGAACAAAAAGTGTATCGCCTGTTTTCGTCCTAATTGGATTTGACAGACTCAGAAATCTTGCGAGCATCTATTATATTAAAAAATAGAATCTTTTTCGCTTTTGTGAGGCATATACACCAGAAAGTTTTTTCTAAGTGATACCACACCTACTGTAGATCGTAATTTTGAAGTATCAGACGCTGCGGTGCTTTATTTTTGGTAAAATTAACCAAAAACAGAGGAAATTCCGAAGAATACTGAGGGAGTCCCTTTGTATTATTTACAATGATGAGTGTGGCTTCACGCGAGTATCTGAGACATGATGCAAACCGCTTGTGCAAAATTGTTACTTTGTCTCGGTCTGTATCTGCAAATCGGAGTTATCAACAATTCCATCTTCAATGTGATTTCCGTGTAGTGAATAAAGCCAAAAAGAGTGCAAAAACAGAGACTTTTAAGTAACTTACAATCAATGATCAAACGAATTCACTTCTCGGACATTGTGTCAACGTTAGACTCCGGTTATCAGTTTACATTTTAACCCTTTACCTAACATGAAAAGCAGACGACACTTGCAAAAAAAAAATTCTTGAATAGCTATTTTTTTCATTTTTTGTCTCAAAAACATAGGTTATGACCCTTCGTTGGAACGAGCTCGTTCCAACGAGGGGCCATAACCTATGTTTTTGAGACAAAAAAATGAAAAAATAATAAAAATTAATTGCCGATTTTTGAGAATAGCGCTGGGCGGTTTTGGCCGTTAATTTGGGTAAAGGATTAAAACATAATACACCAGGACCCACGCATAAACATAACACGGGAAAGCTGTAGCTTGAATGGAAAACTGGTCATCGCTACTTTCGGAGTCTTCACGCTTTCGTGGGGGGGGGGGGGGGGGGGGGGCGGAGAATTTCATCAAACAATTACTTGAGGAATGGGTGGGTTTCAGATATTGAATGGAAAAACATTGTCCGACAATTTTGTCCTGAAGTCGACTAAAATATCCATTCACGACATAATTCATTCATATTCGAGTTTTTTTTTATGGAATATTCTTTAAGATGAAGCATAGTATATATAATATTGTATAATAAGTCATAATACCTAGGTGGGATTGGTTTTTCAAAATGAAAAAAAAAATATTAACTTTTATTTCTACAAAATCAAAACAGTCTGATTTAACAAAAACAAAAAAAAAATCGTTTTGATAGCTACCCTGCGTTGTAGATGCCATAACAAAAACAAAAGGACAAGGTGTCTTTTTGAGTCAGAACAAAAGTAAGTACCCTTTCACGCAACCAATATTTGCAACATTTTTGATAAGTTTTCATAATTTTTTAACAAATATGTAAATAATCAAGATTATACGTAGTCACTAAACCAGAACTACACTATCGTAATGCCATATTCCTTTATTTCAAATTCCATCCATGAAACAACAGCAAAGCTAAATCATATGTCTACTATTTCGTCTTAGTTATACAAACTCTGTCTGACTCGACAACTCCAGAACCCCTGATGTGAAAATAGAAAACATTAAACCCAACAAGTGTAATAATTCAGTTTCAATAATAACTATTCCCTTACGGCTTGTGTGCAGTGCTGAAAACTTGGCTAACATCTATGGGAGATGACGGTAGACAGCCAATCTGGCTGTGTCATCTCCCTACTGTATAGATAGTGGTGCTGTTCTGTTCTATAAATGTATCTCTATTGCAGGTTATAATAATGTACCTCGATGAACCACGATTATTATTTTTTATCTTACCATTAACAAGTATTTCGTCTGTATTAACTCGGCAACTGTCGTGTATCCGACCCCCTGATACAGATGTTTGTATCCGGGGGTCGAATACAAGCACGTCCCTTTCGCGTAAGTTCCATTTTTTTCTTTCTGTTCATCCGTACGAATAAATAGTTCGTTATATATTCGTCTACATTCTTGACTTATCCCCAATATATTGTAAGATAAAATGATTATTACTATTATGTGGATGTACAAAATATGTATCCGAGTCTCGCTCCGGGTTCTAAGGGTAGATCACGACTCGTCTTCGACTCGTCGTGACCTGCCCTTAGAACCCGGAGCTCGACTCGGATACATATTCGAGCGAGACTCGGATACATATTTCGCTCCGGTTCTAAGGGTAGATCACGACTCGTCTTCGACTCGCCGTGACCTGCCCTTTGAACCCGGAGCTCGACTCGGATACATATTTTGTACATCCACATAATAGTAATAATCTCCATGTATCACTGTGCTCAAATATGCCTGCATATGCCATGATTTACAGGAAATAGACTCTTTGAAGTCTAGTATCCCTGTATATCAGAATATCAAAATTAGGAAAAGCTTATTTAAATTTGGTTTAAAATCAAAGGTTTCTGGGAAAAAGGAATAATTGAGTTTCACTTGTAAGGTAAACACCAGGATACTGGATTTGTAAGACTTTGTAAGACTATTAAGCTATACATTCAGTTTGTCTGATCTGGTTTGAATGGAGTTTTACATCGCTTTCAACAACTATGTCTATATGATGCCTACATCACAACGTTGTTCGTTCCCAAGATGATGGTAGAATTACTCAAGCATATCCATTGGATGACCTAAGGAATCCACCAACCACTGGGGAGGAACTAACAAGCTCATCCACACAGAGACCTCGATATAAGGATAAAACAAATTCCTTAGAATTTGCTACATCAATATAGTAAAATGTCCATGTGAACATCCAGGCCATCGCTGCTGTGCATTAACAACCTGGCTACCAAATGTGAACCTATTATACCCGGGCCTACACAGGGTTCATGCTATACAGTAATGTGTGTTTGTGAACTGGTGTGCATCTGGTAAATCTTGAAAAATGCATCTGATAGAGTAAATGGAAACATGTCTGAAGATATAAAAATATGCATTGAATCAGTGTGTATTACACGTTTCGAGTTGGGTGATCGAGTGCCGAAGTTTGGTGTATAAAATGTATGAGAAGGGGTGGGTCCCCAAAAATGTCTTGGAAAAAATATGCAGGAAAGGGTTGGTGGGTCAAAAAGTCTGCAAAATAAAAATTTCTACCTATGTTCACGTCTTTTCCGCCCCCTCCCCCCCCCCCCCCTGGCTTTCGTGGAATTTACGCGGCTCTCTTAATACTACGGGACGCTGCAAATCAGAATACATATTCTTTTGAATTCCGCGCTTGTGCCAGGTTTATTCTGGTAGTATTTAATTTTTTTATAAAAAAATATCAGTACAATGAAGTTTTCTGGTTTGCTGTATCGTATTTCGTTCAGGACCTTCACAAGCAGCAAAGCGCTCGTCGGCTACGCCGACTCGTGCGATACTGCTTGATGAAAGGTGCAAGGCATCTACGTTCAGGTTCAATTTTGTCAAATAAATGGAAATATTTCCCGCTGATTTGACCGTGAATTTTGGCTCTCCAAATACGAAATTAGGAATTTTATTCAACTGTAATGATTTCAGACGTAGATAAGTCTGTAAATAATTAGTTCTATTGTCGATGACGGTTGGTTAGAAACACTTTTAGTTGATTAATATTTCTAATTTCGTGTTTCAACAGTCGCCATACTCCCTAGTCAAATCACCGGAAAAAATGTCCACTTTTATGACAAAATGGAATCTGAACGTTGAGGCCCACCATCGACGTTCGTATAGCTGAACTAGGTTTGATCTATTTCTGACTGGAGTGGGAGAAACAGACCAAAGTGGCTGAAGGTTCATTTCAATGGTCAAATGCAAATTTGTTCACTTTTTAGATACTATTTTACAGTCAATCCTGTATATTGACAAATTTGGATACTTTCAAATTTTCATACACATTTTCATCTTGCATTTACGTGGAAAAAAAGTGTGCGCGAATGTGTATCAGAGAGGGCGCGCATTTCATGCACCCCTCCCTCTCAGAATTGGTCGCTAAAATTCGTTCATAGGCACAGTAGGCCATTTTCAAGCACTTCTCCGTGGATTCTGTGTATCAGCCACTTGATTGCGATGTACAAAGTAACCGATAGTCCGATACGAGTTGCAATTCCGTAGTGTATTAGTCTTGGTTATACGCAGTATTCTTGATATTGTCACAGAGTTATAGGCCTACCTGGAGAGGTTTTCTTGATCGTTATACGCAACCGCGTTAATGCCCAGGGTAGGAAGAGTATTATTTAGATAATATTCTAACAATTCGGGATGAAAATTAAATCTTTTCTATGACTCGATTCATTCATTATTGCTTCTAGTCTAATTCTATTCGTTTTAGGTGTTATTCTTTCTCCTTAGTAATCTTTTCCAGGTCGGTCTGTGAGTCGTTGCTGGTTTACTATCATTTCCATGTTCTGGCGGACCCCGAAAAAAATTAAAAGGCTCGTAATATTCGACAATTAATTTCACATACATAATTTTCAATCTCATCAGCCTGTTCTGGGCACTGCTAGAATTATTTTGAGCCGGCCGGTCATCCTCAACTTTTATCGTCATAGATATTGACTCTTGGGAAAGTTATCTCCCTTTGTAAATACTGGAGTCTAGCTGTGATCCAATTAACATTGAACCTCTGAAAGGTGTGAATGAAATCTTGATCGCAGGAATAGTTGTCGGAAGTGGAGAAATCAGCTGAGAATGAACAGGCCAGCACTATACACGAAAATCGGCATTCAATTTATTTATATTTTCATTTTTTGCTTCCAAAACATAGGTTATGACCCCTCATTGGAACGAGCGCGTCGCGCTCGTTCCAATGAGGGGTCATAACCTATGTTTTGGAAGCAAAAAAATAAATTTTTAGTTATACGATGATTTTTTTTTACTGGTTGACCAGAAATTAATTAAGACGCTTAGGGGTTATCGCACCTTTTCATTTGTACTCACGCGGAGACCTATATGATATTGTGGACTGCGGTTTTAACTGTTTTCACTACAATAAATTTGTTCTTGATGTTGACACCAAAGGGAAAAATGTCAGCTTGTATATTTTTATATGGTTAGATCGGACAGTATATATATTATATGCCGGTATGCGCACAGCATTGCTAATATGAAGAAAAAAAAATATATTAACCGCTAAAAGTTGACGAAAATGCAATTTTCTATCATTAATTATGCAGGAAATAACAGTAGTATTTTAAATCAACGTGGGCAAAAATTTGTCGAATGAAATCGTTCGATAATATCACCAACTGAGAGCATATATACTGTTCTTAAAGGATTGATGCGCACAGCGAATACAACTTTCATAGGTTTTATATAATTTTGAGAAATATAAAAATTCCCCATTCAATCTGATTCAATTGGTTGGTGTTAATTTTTGCCAGCCAATTCTTAGAAATCAGGGGAGATAATCTTTTCGTAAATCGATGTGAATGACGAGAAAAGTTGACTATGGTTTATTTCTGAGTTTCCTGAACTACTTTCACACAAATTCAGCTTTCGTCGCATAGTTTAATTTCCTTACCTCGCTTCTTCCTAGGAAGTAAGAGAGCATTTATTGAGCTTTTCCAGTACCAAGACTTATGGCTTAGCAATTGCTTTAACTTTGTACCCAACGAATCGGGATTATCCGACTGGTTAATATGCAAAGTTAGCAGTTGAAAAAAAATTCAAAACGTTTCAACAAAACCATATCATTTGACTCTCAATGGAGCGAGCTGAAGCTAATTCCAGTGAGGGTCCACATGATATGGTTTATTGAAATTGTTTGAAAAATTTGAAAAAATAATATTTAAAAAAATATATTTTGATACCATATGCGTTTAAAGGCAATATCCAGATTAGACAACAGAAATTCAACCTTCACCTTGAATGATGTTGAAGAACGAACTAAAGTACCTGGAGTTATGCTTTTCATACCACAGGAAGGGGGCGGGGGTGTAGAGGCTCTTTAAACTTAACATCTGTAAGAAACTTCCCGCGTTTGATTTGTCTCAACTGCGGCATTCCTAGTCCAGGAACATTCACATTTTTTGTCTCTAGGTTCAACAAATTTCCCCACTGAGAAATTTGTTAAATATGAGGCCACAAATGTGCACTTTTATCAATGCCGTCATGTTATGTATATTTAAGCGCCGTGTTTTCCACTCGGATCTTTCCTCGACTGATTTCCAGCACACTTACCGTTCCAGTTACTACTGAAATAACTCGTGTTTTCATTTTTGCTCTATCCTCCAAAACACACATAATCCACGTTTGAACGTCTTGGAACGGACTTATAAGCAATCTAAAGTTTCTGTAAAAGTTGTCTTTATATGCGGATAAATAGCCCTGACATGATATTCCTCGAAGATCTCCCTTGTCGCAATATGCCATTGTTCCAGGTGGAGCATTCAGCTGGCAGCCTGTGAATTGTGGCTGTGAATCTCGTTGATCGTAATTCACCCTCCTTCGTCACAGGTTAACCCCAATATCCTTTTCCATGGCTGACAGACAAATTTCGTCATTGAAAGTGATTTACAGCAAAATTAGCTCCCCTTAATCTCCTGAAGCCGCTAGTAAATTTAATACTAAGGGTATGGGAATTTCATATAAAAATCGAAATTTCGAACTGTTAGTGGATTTCTGCGATCGATGTGCACATCATTTTACAAACTTCTGGTATTTTTCTGTGAGTAGTATAAAAATACAGAAACTGCCTTTTTACAATTTCTTTCTCAATCCGTTTGAAAGTTTGAATTCTATCTTTTATTCATCGCAGATTCGCAATTACCATTTTAGGAAGTAGAAAACTATGGTTGAGAAGATATAATTGTTTCACAGTTTTTGGGACCTAATATGGTATACAGAATGCTAGGTGAATCCATATTGGGCTCGAGCTCTGAACGTTTACGTCCAACATGAAATTAACAGACGCTGTATATATATATATATATATATATATATATATATATATATATCAATGTTTACCATATTAGGTCAATAACAAATTGTGTACCTAATAATATCAAAGGTGAAATGAAACTCTCTTTTTCCATTTTTTGGAAATTTTCCATTTTTCCAATATTGGGCAGGTTACTTTAAACCGCTTTAAATTCCAAGCTGTCGAGCCACCAGTCATATTATCTAAGGAATTTGATGCTATTAGGGCCAAGAACCAGTCTAGCCTTTAACTCTTTACCTAACATGAAAAGCAGATGACACTTGCATACAAAATTATTGAATAGCTATTTTTTTTCACTTTTTGTGTCAAAAACATAACTTTTGACCCCAATTGGAACGAGCTTGTTCCAATGAGAGGTCATAAGCTACGTTTTGGGGGAAAAAAATAAAAAAATAATGAAAATTGAATGGTAATTTTTGTGAATAGCGCTGGCCGATTTTGGACGTTACGTTGGGTAAAGGGTTAAATAGTCAATCAATTATGTCTAGATTCACTCTTCTGGACTGTTTGACTTGGTCCGAAAAGCGATCCCCCGGTTCCCATTTCTGACCAACTGAAATATTTCAGCCGACTGAATCTAAAAGTCCCATAAATATTCATGTTTGCTAATTGAAGGATTACGAATGAAGTCTCGCCACAGTCGTAGTTTTATGATTACGTCATGTAGTTCCACTAATTGTGGTAATATCTTGATGTATTTAATGTGAAAGGAATACTCTTTGATTGGAATATCTATAGCTGGAACTCAAAAGAATATTTGTATATCTTTATAAGTAAAAGGACATCGCTTTTCACACGTATTACAGGGGTCCGTCACAAAGATATTTTGATAGGGACTTTACGTTAAGATTCGAAAACTAAACGTCTTTACACTGTAATACAAATTTAATAACAATTTACTGGACTTATAACGCATGTGACGAGAGACGGTTTTCCAGACTCTGTTGGACACTTCTTTACAATCGGTTCCCCAAACTAATTTTTGCAAACAGTTAACAAACTTGAAGTTTAATTACACGATGCGACTTTTTGCTTGCATCTGATGAGACGCCATTTTGGATTCCCAATAAATATTCTCGCTCTGCAATAAATACACGTCGCCGAGAGTGCAACGCCAAAATATCTCACCGCTTAACACAGTCTTCAGCTATTTATAAACAGATCGTTAACGTTTAACTCAATCGAAAATTGAGTTAGCGCCCTTCTCTCAAGTAAAGCAGGCTTTGTCTTATTATATGAGGTCTGTAAACGGGGTATTGACGATAAAATAATAACTGCATCCCCATCAAAAAGTCGCTTAGATCACTTTCACTTCCGTTTATATATTATCTCGCCCTTCCCTTTTTAGGAACTCATTGAGGAATTTCATCTGTCCCCCGCGCCGTTTCGTTCATGAATTTGTAGACCACGTTTTGCACTTCCTGAAAACACTTTTTCCTCTACGAAGCTACTTTTCTGCACCGTTTTATATTCTAGCGGGTTCTCTTTCCCTCGCCGCCTATCATTTCTCGTTTGAGGCTGACTGCATCAAGTGTGGAGTTAAATGCTTTACTAAGATGGGCGTAGGCCTTTTTCAATTCACCAGTGTTGGGTAGGGTATGTTAATATAATTTATATCTGGTTATGTTATTAAAGGGTTTCAAGTGTGCGTTCAGTAAGTTTCTTTCCCAGCTGTCACATCGCGTGACCGCAACGTTCTTAGTTAGTTATTGGAAGGTTGTGTCGGACCACAACATTTTCACAACAAGCCTATAAGAAGCTGTTGGATGGTATAACAGAGCTGCGTTTTCAAAATGTCTGTATCACGTTTCCACAGGGAAGAGAAATGTTATTAACCCTTAATGGCACAATTCCGACTCAAGTGCACCATGTTGACTGCAATAAACAAGTAACCCGACATGCTGTCTCTGGAAAAGTTTGTAAGCTACATTCTAAGAGTCTTGGCGGTTGTTTCTAGACAAGTCTTGGCTGCCTATGTAGCAGTGGTGGCGCCAAGGGGTGGTCAGGGGGGAGGGGTGGCTACAGCCCCCCCCCCCCCCGTCGGAGAGGTCTATTCCCCCCCCCCCCCCCCCCCCCCGTCTGAGATTTTTAGTCAGTCCGTCGGAGTGTCTCGTAAACCCGACTTCACAAGAAATTTCCGACAATCGAATGTAGATATCTCGTCTTGTGTCGATCAAGAACGAGGTAATAGGTTCTTCTTTGTAAGGCATTATGACAGTTGTTATCCAACTGGCGTTCCATTACTTTCATACCTAATCATCGGTTATCGTCATGGTAAAAGTTTGGAATCTATCGAAACCTAAACAACAATGGCGTCCCGCTATAATGTGCGGTGTTCTATTTGCAGCGAAATATTTCAAAACGATTATGCAGTTAGGCAGTCGTTCGTCAAACTGGCTTTATGGATGAAATATTTCTCGACCTTATTATAATATGTTTACGTTAAATAATCAACAAATATACTCAATTTGCTTCTATTTTGGTTCTCCAGTTTACCAATTTTCACTCATTTTCCTTCGTTTGGGAGGTCAAATATTATAGCCCCCCTGTCGGAGAGGTCAGCCCCCCTGTCGAGAAATCCCTGGTGCCACCCCTGCTATGTAGGCAGCCAAGACTTGCATAGAATCAACTGCATTGGCACCACAATGTGGCCAAAAGGTCACATAAGAGGGTGTTTGATTAAACATTATAAGTTATTCTGTTTGTTGACAGGGGACATGGTCTCACGTTCTCTGCATGAAATGTATATTCAACCGAGGCGTCAGCCGAGGTTGAATATATGTTTCATGCGGGGAACTGGAGAACATGTCCCCTGTCAACAAACAGAATAACGTGTATGTCCCGATTTTACACAAGTAAAATTGAATTATGAAAAAATCTTTTATTTTATTGTTATCTTAAATAACAAAAAACACCACCATGAGCCTCTTCGTTTGTGAACAGCGAATATTAGAAAGCAGACGTTGTTTCGGTAAGGTGTTTATTCGTTTCAGTTTATGTT
This sequence comes from Pictodentalium vernedei, assembly GCA_031216915.1. Lineage (NCBI taxonomy): Eukaryota > Metazoa > Mollusca > Scaphopoda > Dentaliida > Dentaliidae > Pictodentalium > Pictodentalium vernedei. The sequence goes on along the minus strand of CM062296.1, from coordinate 434,079,287 downwards.
ACAGAAAATTAATGAAAAGAGACCTTATAATCTAATCGGTTTCACAAATAATTACCCATGTTTACATAATTAATCTTTTTGTACGTAATAACGGTACTTTTGTGTGAATTGTACTTCAGTTAAATATATTTGTCTCAGTTGATTTCAAGTGAAAAAAGACATTGCGATGAACCATTGCTCATGGCAACGAGACGCTTTCCTTGACAGTGGACATAAGAATCGCTGACAGTGGACATATGCGCGTGCCCGGCGACATAAAATAAAATCAACGAGGCATTGACCAATCACTGCAAGGTATTGCGGTTGGTATCGGGACATATTTATTTGTCGTCTGATGTAAAATGACAAAAGGATTGGAATACAAGTTGTTGCAACTTATTTCCGTTCCTCTCATGTACAGAGATGAAGTGCAGTGTTACATGTAATCAAACAAGTGGAAAAACGACATACGTGAACAACAATTACAATTTTGTTATCGAACGAATTTACAAAGAAAAAGAATTTTAAGATCATGGGGACACAGAAATAAAGTGAGTTAAGTTGTGTTTATTTTCATGGTTGGACAGTCAATAGTCTAGTCTCTTAGTCACTGTAAAATATATACCAGCATACTTTAGCAGGTGGCGGGAGACCATTTGAAGAGGCTGTTAAATGTTGTAAGGTGGCTGTGTTGCCCGCAATGTGCAGCGTTTGCCAACGCTAAATAAAAACGGCTGTTTCCACAACGTTTTTACGTCGTGACTACAACGTTGAGTGATAGGTTGTTGATCTGATGCAGTAGGAGATCGGCGGCGGCAGCTGAAGCTCTTCCCCTATAGAAAAGGACACCTCATATATATAAAATGACATTTAATATATTGTTCGAAATTTCTCCATTTTCAGTCATCATTTAGTACTGCAAATTACTAATTAATCTTATTGTCATGTCGGCGATCGGTAGTTTTTTTTTTAAAACAAAAACAGGTCGTTCAGAAAATTATAATGATCAATTCCTTATTTCACTTCATTCAATCAATATGAGATTACCGGCCCAGGGGAAGTAACTCCATTATGTGCGTGTGTTCTTTCAATGACGTGTTGCTTATTACTGTCTCCCCACAATGCCGCCCACTCGACCAAATTTGGTCCATAAGTGCTATTTTTTCGATCTAACTTTTTGGCAGTCGAATTTTGAGTATAATTCTAGAATTATATGGGCGTGGGGGTGGCTCATTGGTTAGAGCATTGGACTCCAGCTCGAAAGGCCGATCCCGACCCGCATCATCTATGTTGTACTTTATGCAGGATACTTAATCCTGATTGTCCAAGTGGGAGCACGGTTGCTAAGACGTACGTCATGAATATGGTACACGTGTACTCAACTGAAGATAGCCTCGCACCTGTCTGGTTACTGCGGTGGAGAGTCCGACAGTTATTCTACGATGCTCGATGGTTTTCTCGGATACTTTGGTTTCTTCCACCTGTAAAACAGTCCGACATGACATGACCCTGTCTGTTTAACTCTTTACCCAACGTAACGGTAAAACCGGCCAGCGCTATTCTCAAAAATCGCCAATTAATTTTCATTATTTTTTTTATTTTTTGTCTCAAAACCATAGGTTATGACCCCTCGTTGGGACGAGCTCGTTCCAACAAGGGGCCATAACCTATCTTTTGAGACAAAAAAAAATGAAGAAAAAAAATAGTTATTCAAGAATTTTTTTTGAAAGTGTCGTCTGCTTTTCATGTTAGGTAAAGGGTTAAAGTATCGTTAAGGCCTAATAATACAAAGAAAGAAATAAACATTCTGACATTATATGTGTTGGTAACGCTAACGAGGATACATTCATGAAGATATTAGGAAATATTTTGAATAAAAATTTGAATTTTCTTGCAGTATATCTCAGAAGTTCGCTTTAATAATAGCAAAGGCTAGCGATTGTATTAATCAAGTAATTAATTAATTGTATCGCGATTATATTAATTAAGCTAAGAATTTCCATACTGCCGAGGGAAGCAATAAAACGCTATATTATTCTCTGGTACATAGTTCGACCCCTGAGTTCCAATGTGTTCTGTGTGCCAGTAGGCACACAGAACACATTGGAACTCAGGGGACGAGTTGTATATTGGTAAAGATAACAGTTGTATATTGGTAAAGATATTGTTGGCCTAATTTCTCTCTCTCTCTCTCTCTCTCTCTCTCTCTCTCTCTCTCTCTCTCTCTCTCTCTCTCTCTCTCTCTCTCTCTCTCTCGCTCGCTCTAAAAATTGCAGATAGCGCTTTGTTCCACCCAAGGGACGATATATATATAGGAGTGAAATCATCTTATACCCCACAGTATATAGCAAGATGGACGAGTCTATGTTGCATTTGTAGGGCGGTTCAGTAATGATTTACTTCCTATTATCACTTGTTCTTCTGTCAAGTTAGGTGTATATTGTGTTGTCCACTGACGGATTGTCAAATTTTGCTTCACGCAAAGACCTTTGTTCACCGAGTTGAAAGGCTAAAACACATCAGACTACCTCCAATATGGGAAGGAACGAACTTCTGCATCAATTGTTGACTTTTTATCGGGTATTGTTTATCAGGAATGCCCTTTTGAGCACACCGATTACAGAATTTGTTGTGAATATAACATTTGGCCCTGGAAAAGAGATGTCGGAAAGACTGTTGTTCTAAATATTCAGTCTTCATTCTGAACAAGATTGCGTGATTGTAAGCACATATGGTCTCAGACTGAAGAGCTAATGAACAGTAAAAATGTTATAGAGGCAGAAGCGGTGGGAACGGGAGGGGTCGGAACATGGGCCGTACCGAAGCCAGTGAGGGTGCAAGGGACCGAATATTGTCGAAAGATCGAGAGAATCTGTCGGAAATGAACATCGGTACGATATTATATTCATCTTCTGTATAACAGTCGACCTACAAAACACCCGACCATTCTCAGAGGCACCGAAGAACCACCTTATATCTTAACCATGCCCTATTGAGCTGCTAAAAAAGTTGGATATCATTAGCCAAGATACTCTAGAATCGTTATCAGAGGCTTGTCTTTTACAATGTTTCTCGGGGGAGGTCTCCCGATCCCCCACCAATGGGAGGGAGTTACTCACCTAAGTAGGAGAGGTGTATGGGAGGGGGCCGCCCCCTAAGGAGACACCCCCTCCCATACTCTCCCACACCTTGGTGCTTCGCACCTCCGATATACCTTGGGCATGCACGCTATATCGCCCCCTTATGTCAGGTGATTTTAACGCTCCTAGCTTCGGACCTGAGCATCGGTTCTGACTTTTCCGGATAATACATTTCTCCCCCTCCCTTCCTCCCCAACGCACACTTTTGAAGAATAAAAATTTACCAATGGTAATAATAAACAATTATTTGTTAGTTCTCACTCAACTTTCATTTTAGTCCCGCCGCCATTGTGAAGAGGCCGTGCGTACACTTTAGGTACAAAAGTATTAAATATTTGAATTAGAGTTACCTGCCTTGAAAAGTAGCACCCTCAAATGATGCAATATCCGAAACCAAGTAGCCCTGAAAATATATATTGTTTTAAAAAAAAATTTGGAAGTATTGCACTGAAATCTTGCATCATTGCTGCATATTCCAGAGAGAAAAGAGGGGTGATTTGATGAATTTTGTGCGAAAAAAATACTGGTGTGTTTTTGTTGGGAATTCATCTTGGCTTTTAATCTATGCAAGGTCACAGGTCGCGAGGTGTAAACATTTCAAGAAAACACGTTGAAAGCATTGGGAGAAAAGAGCGGGTGAAGTGCTTCGGGCCCCATTACGCTCATTAGTGCGAATTCGAAAACATTTAGCCAAGGTTACCATTTGTTTAAGGCAATATTGTACGAGAGCTTTCATTATTTCGAATTGAGTTCCTCTCGACTTAAATGGTGTTTGAATGCACGCTGTGACCGTAAGCACTGTTTCGACAACTTTCGGGGATTTCCCAAGCCGAGAAACTCCGTGTAACGAGTGTTTCCTTGATGCCACTTAAAACAAGTCCTCGCCTCCGGAAAAAAAATATTTAAACATGTGATAGGCTATCTCATCGTTTCTATGGTTGCCCCTTCATTTAATGCGAATGGTGATATCGGTTCTACGAATTTAAACTTGATATTTCACAAATCTAGTTTTGGCTGACACAGAACTCGACGAGTCGAACATGGAAATCGCAGTATTTACACCCCGCGACCTGTGACCCTGCATAGATCAAAAGCCAAGATGGCAGTTTCGAAAAAGGCTTTTTGTGCCGGTGACAGGTAATTTTCTTCCTCTCAATTCTTCTCTCTCCTTTGTTGCATGACTCTTAGTTTTGAGGACAGAGAAAGTTGTCTGAAGTGCTTTACTAGACAAAGTTATTTGAATACCCAAGTTAAATGGTGCGATCATATATTTTTTCATACGCAAGTTATAATGGTCGCTTATGAGAAAATGTTTGGTACTGTTTCACCTGTACAATTCGCAGCCTAGGGGAAATAACTGGATTTAGTTTTTGTTTTCCGAATAATCTCTCGTTAAGTTTTCGAGTTATCCCGCTTGATAGCTACTAGGAATGCCATCTTCAAGCCAGCATGGCCACTGTTGACTTGGGCTGAAAGTGAAGTGGGTATGTGACAGAAGATGGATGAACGACTATATTCTGACAGATATCGATGTTTAGAGGGGATGATAGAGGTAGAAGGGGACGATGAGGGTAAAGGGAGTTGGATAGTAAGCACAACTTGATCACAGTAACGACGAGGGGTAAAAACCGAACAAGAAGCTAAAGAATCTTTAAGGAGATTTGGGAACTCCGAAAGGATGCTGACTGGGCGAAGTCTGAAGAAAATTTGAAACTAAAGCTTCAGAATGTACACATAGAGGCCAATGTCCAGGAAATGACAGACACCATAGTTGTCAGCTTCACGGAGGTAGGGAAGGAAAAGTAAGGATGCCGACACGAGAACATGGGTACAGGGTGGATGACGATTTGAAAAAGGCAGTAAAGGACAGAAAAGTCATATGTGCTTCGTACTGGAATAGTAGAAAACCAAGAGGGAGGGGGGAGGGCAGTAACGAGGCCAGGGTAACAAAAGAAGAACACCAACAAGCATCGAATAAAGTAAATAAGATTTAAGACGATAATCAGAGGGTGCGGAACGGCAATCTTATTGGGACGATAAGAATGACAGGGGTATCGTGTTCGAACGTATTATGGAAATGGGTGTGTAGTAGGAGAGTGATGGATCGGCCCTATTTAGCAGGACCCCGGGCAGGACCCCGGAAGTGACGTCATGTCACGTGACCCAATGGCGTCATGTTGTGTTGTCATGATAACCTGCGTGAGCGGCCATCTTGTGACGTCATCCCCATAGTGATACGTGGTGTTAGTACGCTTGCTCAGCGTGTGTTGTTAGGGTGATACGTGTTTCCGTCGGCCATCTTGTATATTGGAGGCCGCCATCTTGACTCCTATGGCAGCACGTGGTTGTTATGTTACCCAAAGGTTTCTTATAGGATAGGGGTATGTTCGAAGGGTATGTTCCTTTGTGCAAGAGTAATTTCCCGATTCACAGAATTATCCAAATAAACCCGACAATCTCTCCAAAAACGACTTTATTTGATACGGATTCCCCATTTTATCGGCTTAACACGTAGTGTTATGGTACCGATGGGCCCGGGGTGAGTTCGAATGAATGAAGTAATTTTTTGGCTTGGATACTTCGTAAAATTACCCAAATAGACCCGAAAAGTTGTACTATTTCGAATTCTTTCATAATCCTCTGTTTCTATCTATCTATGCAATAGTTTTCGTCTATCAACTTTTATTTAATATGAAACTCCAGATTGGGTTTTTTTTTCTCCAACAACAGGGGTGTTGAACTAGAGTAATTTCTGGTTCTGATTCTAGCAGAATCTTTGAATACTTCGTAGAATTACCACAAACAACCCGATAATTGTTTACTTGGCTCAGATTCCCCACGAAGCCTACTTGTTTTCAATAATTAGAGCGCCCCTTTGTATAAGAGTAGCACGTAGTGCCATAGGACCCCAAACAGGACGGAGCGTATTTCCAACTAATTCCTCTATATTTTATAAATTCCTATATTTAGTAACATCCTTAAATGCCCCATTCACTATTTATTAAAGTAGTCCGTAATTCGTAGGACCTCTCTATAATTTCCATAAACAACTAATTTTTTAAAGCGGAACTATATTTTTATAAATTCCTACGCTCAATGATCTATTGTTAGTAACATCCTTAAATGACCCATCACTATTTTAATAAGTTCATTAACTTTATTATTTAATGTGAGGATCAATATTCTTTTTTGGATCCCCAAACTGACCAATGAAATAACAGAATTATCGACCAATCAAATTAGTGTATTCCTATTGTGTTTTTTTCCCATTACTTTCTATACTAATTTTCTAATTTTCCTAACTTTAACCTATAATCCTATAGGAAACAAACACAAACCCCCACGAGAAGAAAATATATATCGAGAAAAAAACGCTGTGACGTCATGACGTCTTCAAAAACGTCCATCATGTATAAATAAATTCAGTGACGTTGTGGCGTCGGCTTCATTCCATTTTCATTTCTCGACGGAAAAGGATCATATCTGTGAACTAAGGTTATTCAATTGTTTTGTGTGTGCTATTTTTGTGCATCCATTATTCTAAGGATTATGGAGACTTCTGGATTTTCATGCGAGGATTGTGGGAAAATATTCACGGATCGACGAAACGAATAGACATCAACGGACAGCTCATGGACAAAGGCAGACATTTGACTGTAACAACTGCTATAAAAAATATTCTAGGAAAGAATATTTAGACAACCATAAAAAAAACTTAGATTTATATACATATTTGGAATGTGGACAGGGATTTAATCAAATTTTACATTTTAATAGGCATAAAAACACCGTCCATCTCCCTCAGTAGAATGTCTCGTATGTTTGGGGCCTAGGTTGCCGGACCCCGGTGCCGGACCCCGGAAGTGACGTCATGTCACGTGACCTAGTGGCGCCATGTTGTGTTGTCATGGTAACCCGCGTGAGCGGCCATCTTGTCACGTCATCTCCATAGTGATACGTGATGTGAGTGCGCATGCGCAGCGCGTGTTGTTAGGGTGATACGTGTTTCCGTCGTCCATTTTGTATACTGGAGGCCGCCATCTTGGTTTCTATGGTAGCACGTGATTGCTATGTTACCCAATTTTTCTGCAATAAGACGGGGTATGTTTTGAGGGTATGTTCCTTTGTAGAAGAGTAAATATAATTACCACAAACAACCCGACAAACCCTCCAAATCACCAAAATCCACCCGAAATTGACTTTATTTCCCCATTTTATCGGTTTAGCACGTAGTGCTATAGTACTAAGGGGTACAAGGGATGCATTCGACTGAAGTGGAGTAATTTTCTGGTTCGGATTTTCCCAATTTAATTTAATTACCCAAATAAACCCGTCAAGTTGTATTATTTCGAATTCTTTCAGAATCCTCTGCTTCTACTTGGAACTATATTTTTATAAATTCCTACGCTCTATTTTTAGTAACATCCTTAACTGACCCCCTAACTAATTGTTAGGGTCTATATTTAGCAATTTCTTGAAATGACCCCCCCCCCCCCCCCCCCCAAACTACATGATTTTAAATAATAAAATTCATGAGGATCAAGATGTTTTTACACTGACCAGTCAGAGCGAAGTTAATCCACCAATCATTTCTGGATTCCCATTGTGTTTCTTTCCCATTGACTCTATACTAATTTTCTAAATTTTAACCTATAATCCTATAGGAAACAAACACAAACACCCATCGAGAATGAAAATATCGATGAAAAAACGTTGTGACGTTGTGACGTTTTCAAAAACGTCCGTCACGTCGAAATAAATTCCGGAGAAGAGTAACGTCGCGTCATTCTGTTTCGATCCTTCGAACTGAACACATCGCTAGAGAGTTTTCTATAGCAATTTTGCCTTCGCAAAACTTTTATGAAGATGGAGTCTGATGCTGCTACTGCCGTTACCAGAACTGATGTTTATGCCTGTGAAGAGTGTGGGAAGACCTTTACGGACCGTAGGAACCGAAACCGCCATGTGCGTACCAAGCACGCCACCGGAGAGAAGAAGACCCACTATTGTACCAACTGTAACAAGACCTTTACGAGGAAAGAAGATTTGGTAAACCATCTGAAGAAATGTTTGGAGACATATACATGTATGGAATGCGGCCAGGAGTTTAACCAACTACTCCATTTTAATCGACACAAGAGCGTTGCCCACCGACCAGTCCCTGTACCATCTAAAAGGAAGACTGATGAACCGAAGAGAGGACCACCTAAACATCCACGGACCACGACGACCACCCATTATGATGTTGACCCAATTGAGTTTGAAAAGAATATGATGTCTGAAGAAGAGCCAGATGAGATGTTGACCGTGTACGAAGATAACTGGAGTTCTATTAGAACTCGCCACATGATGAACAGAAGAGTCCAGGACCAATATAACTACCGGATCAACGATGTGAACCTGAAGATGATGACTGATGAATTGATGACTACCATATTTCTACCAGAACAGCTAAGATTTAAAATTAATCTGAGTTTTGGTTTAATCCTGCGACACAATGAAACGAATGAACTGAAGTATTACCATCCATCACAAAAGAACGCCCGGGTACTTGATGTTCCACAACTAGTATGCTGCCAAGAAGACTTTGAAGAATTCCTTAATGATGTCATGGAAGAAGATATCCTGGAATGGGCCAAATTAAAACGACCCAACACCAAATGGCTTGTGGAGAGAGTTACGAACGTCACATTTTATGTGAATAAGCTGAAAGACCACCCAATTGGAATGGCAGAAGATCTTCCCGACTACATTCTGCAGAATAAAGCAGTAAATGCTTTGGTGAAAGATAGAAATCGCCATTTTACCTACGAAGACAACCTGTGCATGTTCTGCTGTTTAGCTTTATGGAGTGGTTCCACAGCACACAACCTCAACTATACAACAGATGCCATGTACAACAAGTATACAGAGAAGCCAAAGAATGAATTCCGTGGAGTAACTTTAGCCGAATTACCTGACTTGGAGAAATATTTTGAAGTAAATATCCAAGTATATGAACTTGTCAAGAATGATGATGACCAAATTGTTGCCAAATTAGTACAGAGATCTCACAGAAAGTATGAAGATACCATGTATGTGAACGTTTACAAGAATCATTTTAGCTACATCATCGATATAGACCAATACTGCAAATCCTTTGAATGCCGCAAATGCGGCAAATTATGGAAAAATGGATTTCTACTCAATCGTCACGAGAAAACCTGTACAGATGAAGTAAATTACCAGTATGCTGGCGGTGTATACTATCCATCCCAGTCCATATTTGATCTTTTAGAGGATGAAGGTATAGAAGTATCTGAAGAGAAGAAGTTTTATCCATACCGTGCAACGTTTGATTTTGAAAGTTACTTTGTCAAATCCAGTCTACCTGCTGACAGTGATAAACTGATATGGGAAGCAGAACACCGACCATTGAGTGTTAGCATATGTAGTAATGTTCCAGAATACCAAGAACCGAAATGTTTTATTACAAATGGAAATTCTCAAGAACTTGTTGAAGAAATGATGACATACCTCACAGCTATTTCATCTCATTGCCACCAACTGATGCAGACATATCATGCCTGGACCTTGTTTAAACTCAGACAGAAAATTGATGAAACGCTGGAAGCGGAAGCCAGAGCTACTGGAGAAGATACATCCAAGATGCACCCTTTACAAAAATTGGAGAAGAAATTTCAAGACTACCTGCAAGAGATGCCCGTCATCGGATTCAACTCTGGAAAATATGATATGATTGTAGTCAAGCGTGAACTGATGACATACCTGAAGAGACAGAATCCACTCAAGTTTGCAGTGAAGAAATCAAATAACTACATGTGCGTCTCGACAGAATCTTTCAAGTTTGTTGATATTTGCAACTACCTCGCTCCAGGATTCAGCTATGACAAGTTTTTGAAAGCATTTGGCGGCTCCGTGACGAAGTGATTTTTACCATATGAATGGATCGACAGCTTGAACAAATTGGATCAAGACCACCTACCAGACCATGACGCCTTCTACAGTTCTCTCAAGAAAGAAAATATATCCAATGAAGAATACCAGTACTGCCAGCATGTATGGAACGACCTGGAGATGACAACTTTCCGTGATTTTCTGATCTGGTATAATAACCGACATGTAAAGCCATTCCTTGAAGCACTTGACAAGCAGTTTGCTTTCTACCAAGAACGCCAAATCGACATGTTTAAAGATGGTATCAGTGTTCCGGGCCTCACGTTGAAATACCTGTTCCAGGCCATGAATGATGACACTTACTTCACATTATTTAACCAGAAAAACAAAGACCTGCATCACTTGGTGAAAGATAATATCGTTGGTGGACCTTCAATTATCTTCAACCGATACCACGAGAAAGATGTTACCAGAGTCAGAGAAACAAAATATGGCAAAGACGCAAAACCATGTGGAAGTATTATAGGCTTTGATGCGAATGCATTATATCTTTGGTGCTTAATGCAAGAGATGCCAACGGGTTGGAGTATTAGACGTCGTGAAGAAAACCAGTTTAAACCAGAACATCCAATGAAGTATGGTAAAATGGCTGAACAATGGTTAGAGTTTTTATCAATGAGAGATGACATCCACATCAGACATCAGTTTAACGAAGCTGAAAAAATGATTGGTCGAAGACAGTTGCCTGTTGATGGTTGGTGCCGTACCAATGCAAAGTACATCACCGATTTGGGCTATAAACTTATTGAAATCTGGGAGTGTGAGTGGAGAGAGATGAAGAAGACCGATGCCACATTCAAAGCCTTCCTGAAAGAGAACTTTTCAGACAAAATAGATGGTGCGATGACAGATGAAGAAATACTGAACAAAGTGAAGTCCGGTGAACTGTTTGGTTTGGTCGAATGTGATATACATGTACCAGATCACCTGAAAGAGTACTTTGAAGAGATGACACCTATCATCAAGAATACAGATATTTCCATAGATGATATTGGTGAACACATGAAGTCCTTTGCCGAGAGGAATGGAATCATGAAGAAACCCCGTAGAAGTTTGATCGGAAGCTATGGAGCGGAAAAAATGTTGTTTGCAACCCCTTTACTGCAGTGGTACCTCCAGCATGGTATTGAAGTTGATCACGTCCATCAAGTTATCCAATATAAACCAAGAAGATGTTTTGAAAAATTTGGAGATGAAGTATCTGAAGCAAGAAGACAAGGAGATGTTGACCCCGACAAGTCAATAGTTGCCGACACCATGAAGCTGTTGGGAAATTCTGGATATGGCAAAACCGTCACCAACAAAGAGAAGCATCGACGTGTGTGCTATTGCGACGACGAAGAAGTCACCAAAGCTGTAAATGACATGTCCTTCAGAGCCTTGAGTCCATTAGATGAAACATTATATGAAGTCGAACTCAACAAGAAGACCATCAAGTTGGATCTGCCACTTCACATCGGATTCTTTGTTTACCAGTATGCGAAACTCCGGATGCTTCAGTTCTATTATGATGTCATCGATACTTTTATCAACCGCCAAGATTTCGAATATGCTGAAATGGACACAGATTCTGCATATCTATGTACTTCGTCACCATCCATAGATGAATTAGTGAAACTAGAGAAGAGAGTAGAATTTTACAAAGAGAATCACAAGTGGTTTCCATCAGAGTGTTCTGATTTCCACAGAGATGATTATGTGAAAACCAAATTAGAAGGCAAAGAATGGCTGTCACCCTCATGCTGCCAAGAAAGAAAGCGTTTTGACAGGAGAACTCCAGGCTTGTTTAAGGTAGAATGGCAAGGAACCGGCATTGTTGGACTGTGTAGTAAAACATATTATTGTTTCGGTGCCACCAATAAATTCAGTTGTAAGGGAATCAGCAAACGCCACAATGATTTGACGAAAGACAGATATTTGCAAGTTTTGAAGACTCAACAAAGTGGATCCGGCATCAACCGAGGATTTGTGATGAATGACAACACTATGTATACCTACCAGCAGAGCAGAGATGGACTATCATATTTCTACCCAAAACGAAGAGTTTTAGAAGATGGAGTTAGCACCATACCACTAGAGATTTAAAGAAGAAACAATTGAGTGAGTGTCATATTTTTCTACAACCTGAACCAAGTCTAGCTTTTGCCTACAAAAAGTCCTATTTAGTTGACCGAAAAATTCCTAAAAACCGAAATGGTTTTTAGGTGGTCTACTCAATCATATTAGGCTTATCAAATTTTTAAAGTCCTTTGTGGCATTCTCTAAAGTCCTTTATGGCAATCCTCATAAAGTCCTACATGGCATTCTCTAAAGTCCTTTATGGCATTCTCTAAAGTCCTTTATGGCAAGTTTTTCTCTAAAGTCCTACATGGCAGTCCTCATAAAGTCCTACATGGCATTCTCTAAAGTCCTTTATGGCATTCTCTATAGTCCTTTATGGCAAGTTTTTCTCTAAAGTCCTACATGGCAGTCCTCATAAAGTCCTACATGGCAAGTTTTTCTCAAAGTAAAATGTCCTTTATGGCATTCTCTAAAGTCCTTATGGCAGTCCTCCTAAAGTCCTATATGGCAAGTTTTTCTCTCAAAGTAAAAAGTCCTACATGGCATTCTCTAAAGTCCTTTATGGCAGTCCTCATAAAGTCCTATATGGCAAGTTTTTTCTCTCTAAGTAAAAAGTCCTATACGGCAGTCTTCAAAAAAAAATTCTAAATGGCAAGTCTTACAAGGCAATACATTTTTCTGGCGTAAAGATTTTTCAATTTTTTTTATTTATTCCAATACAGAGAGTTTTTTCATCATCATCATCATCATCATCATCATCATCATGTTCCTGGTATACTTTAGGCTAATCCTATTGGAAGTGGAGGATACTTCTTTACTTTTTAGTTTCATTCAAAACTTAGTTTCATTCAAAACTTTTTAGTTCCATTTATTTTTAAAAAATGTTGATTCATGGTATCTTTTAGGTTACACCTATTGGAACCAGATGACACTTCTTTATTCAAAATTTAGTTTCATTCAAAACTTTTTAGTTCCATTTATTTTAAAAAATGTTGATTCATGGTATCTTTTAGTTTACACCCATTGGAACCAGATGATACTTCTTTACTTTTTAGTTTCATTCAAAACTTAGTTTCATTCAAAACTTTTTAGTTCCATTTATTTTTAAAAACATGTTGATTCATGGTATCTTTTAGGTTACACCTATTGGAACCAGATGATACTTCTTTACTTTTTAGTTTCATTTCATTTGTTTTTTAAAGTTGATTCCTGGTGTCTTTTAGGCTACCCCTATTGTATAACCAAAGGAATAAATCATCATCATCATCATTACTAAGAAATTCTCTGTTGTGAATATTTAAAAGAAATGAGAAATTTTTATGATAGAAAAACTAAATTGCTAAGTTGGACATGTTGTTTTCGTTTTCTTTTTTGATGAACAAAAAAAAATTCCCTCAAAGAGGATACGAACAGTAGGGGGTGGGAATGCACTCGAGCTATTTGACTTATCTCCATTGGACAGAGGTTTGTAGCTTGACCTGTCCCAAGCCATTATAAAATGCAGAGGGCCATATCCTACAGTTTAAGGATCAAGATTGCAGTTTGATCGCCAAACTGACCAATCAGATAGAAGTTAATCAACCAATCAAATTTCTGTATTCTCATTGTGTTTCTTTCCCATTACTTTCTATACTAATTTTCTAAATTTTCCAACTTTAACCTATAATCCTATAGGAAACAAACACAAACCCCAACCAAGAATCAAAAACTCAATCAAAATTTGTTGAATTGGTGTGATGTTTTCAATCATGTCCGTCAAAGATATATAAGATTAGGCAAAGCATGGACTTGGCATCATTCACGATCAAACCATTGACCAGAGAAGATGTTCCGAATTGGCACCAAGCAGACTTATGCTAACGTCACCCAGTACCAGGGTGAACTGAAGATTCATCTCAGAAGATACTTTGAGGGAAAAGACCAGAAACCTTATCCTACGAAGACTGGTATTGCTCTATCTTTAGAAGAATGGAATGCCTTGAAATCCCAAATAGAAGAAGTAGATGCAGCCATCAAATCCCAACAAACGACTTTAACTGAAGACACTAAACCTACTAGCCATGAAGAATTCAAAAAACCAAATCAAGAACCACCTTTGAAGAAGAAGAAGAAGATCACAGTGAGAATAACCCAACCACGACCATTGATCGTCGATGAAATTGATAGTGAAAATTGATAGTGAAATCAGGCAAGTTCGCTTGCAGCATGAACTTTGCTTGGCATATGCTCATTATGTCGAAGAGAACATTGACGCTGTAGTGAAAGAAAAATGCTATGGATGTACAGTCGATCACCCAAGTCAGATTCAGCATAATGTATGCCTAATGATGTCTGAAGAAGAGAAGATTATAACTTGTTTTAGTGACGCACTTGAAAGAGTTAACAAGAATGATGTTCATCTACTGTGGCACCATAATACTTCTGGAATGAATCCACCACCAGTACAGAAAGAATATGAAGATATGTTCGAGAAACCTCTCACAAATGAACAGAGACGTTGCATTATGGATTTGATGATTGAATTTATGACCATCAAGAAACCTGTTACAATTGGATTCTAATTGAAGATGTAAATAGATGTTGTAAATAGATGATTTTTTAGAAAAAAAAAGAAAAAAAAAGAAAAAAAGTATAAAATGAAGAAACAAGAAAAAAGGTGGTAATGACGCTTAAGTTATTTGATGTTTATCTTCTTGACAAATATCAAACAAACTTAAACTGTCCCCAGCCAGTAAGTCAGAGGGCCACCAATTTTAAATATTTTTTGGATGACTGGTCATATTGAACACCTCTCCAAAAGGTATAAAAGGGGGAGTAGTCCCCACGTTCAGTGGGGGCCACCTCCCCAAAAGGTATAAAAGGGAAGTACTACCCACATAGAACAACAAAGATGGATCCTCGTTGAAAGCATCCATATTCACTTGTTTATTGTGTGGTCCCACGGGTAGTGGTAAATCATCCTTTGTAAATCGGGTTATTCAAAACATTCAAAATATTATATCACCTGACCCAAGTCACATCATTTGGTGTTATAGTGAATGACAACCATTATACAATACTTTACCCCAAGTAGAATTCGTAGAGGGTCTCCCTCAAGAATTAAAATCTGATAGTTTAGTCATATTGGATGATCTGATGCTCGATGCAGATGTTCGAGTGTCTAGATTATTTTCTAAAGGTAGTCATCACCTTAACATTAGTGTGATCTACATTGTTCAAAATTTATTCGATAAAAATAAAGTCCATAGGACTGTAGCTCTCAATAGCCATTACATGATCTTGTTTAAAAATCCTAGGGATCGTTCTCAGATCTCACACTTGGCAGCACAGATGTATCCTGGTCATTCCAAGTTTCTGAGAGAAGTTTTTGAAGATGCCACTTCGACACCATATGGTTGCCTTTTAATAGATCTCAAACAAGATACTCCTAAACACATGAGATTAAGAAGTCAAATTTTTCCTGGGGAAACACAATATGTGTACCTCCGAAAAGTATAAAAGGGGAGCAACAAGTCTGACTCGAGTCAGAAGCATGTCTGACCGTCTCAAGCGCAACATCGCTCTTCTCAAGGTTCTTATTAAATCGAAACCCGTACTCGTCAAATCCATACTAAAACATGCAGACAAAGAATTGATAACTTGTTTGTGTGACTGTGCCTCGAATATACTGAAGGGAGCAGTACCTCTGACTAAAGCTCAGAGAACCAAACTCGTTCGTCAGAAACAACTAGTGAGGGCAGTGGCAAACAAAGGTACCTCTGACAAAAAGAGGAGACAAATCTTGCAGAAAGGGGGATTCTTGGGGGCATTGCTACCTCCTGTACTATTGGGTGCTGTTAAAGGTATATTTGGATGATGGAATATGCAAAGAAGATGGCTTTGGTAGAACCAAGATTATTGGAACGTCTACAAGAGACTCCAAGACAACCGAATGAACTGGCTGTTTCATCACTGGATAGAGAAATGAGAGATATTCTCGATGCCCCTTCTCTTTCGGCTGATGAAAAGATGACTCAATATAATCAAATTTTACAAAGATACTTGACATTTCAACAAAAGGTAATGGCTCCTCGACCAATTAAAGTCGAATTCGAGAAAGATAATAAAGACGAAGACATTCTCGATTCTGTATCTATGACAATGAAGAGAAAGGGAAAGTTGTTGTTGAATCGTATTAGAAGTGACCCACATATATCTTGGAATGAGAAGGGTGAATTAGTCTACAAAGATCAAACAATGGTAGGGTCGAATGTAACAGATCTTCTAAACGATTTACTTAGAGGACGAAAATCTTTCCAACCAAAGGGATGGGAACTGTTGGCCGAAGCTTTGAGAGAGAGTAACATACCCCAAGAATTAATTGGTCATAAAGAACGTTGGGATTTTATGAAACAGGCACCGATAAAGTCGGAACCAAAACAACCAAAGAAAACAGAAACGCCAAAGTGGACCGAAAAAAGGGTATAAATAGAGTTGACACTTGAACAAGGCAGTCATGGAAGCATTGTACTATGATTCTGAAGTGCCTGGTAGTTTTGGTGGTGTAGACGCTCTTCGTAGAGCGTCCAAGAAAAAGACCAAACAAGTTGTAAAATGGTTAGAGACTCAAGACACATACACTCTTCACAAACCTGTTCGTCGTACATTTCCCAGAAGAAAAGTAATAGTTAATTGATATAGATGCACAATGGCAAGCTGACTTGGTAGATGTTTCAAACATAAGTAAATTCAACAAAAACATAAAATTGTTGTTGACATGTATAGATGTATTTGGTAAATATGCTTGGGTGATGCCATTACAAAACAAACTTGGTGATTCCATCGTGAAAGCTTTTAGTAAAATTTTCAAACAAGGTCGTAAACCAGAAAAATTACAAACTGATCAAGGCAAAGAATTTCTAAACAGAAAATTTCAGAATTTTCTCAAAGATCACAAAGTCGACTTTTTCACTACACAAAATGTGGAAACAAAATGTTCCATAGTAGAAAGATTCAATAGAACTTTGAAAACCAAAATGTGGAAATATTTTACCAAGAACAATACACTAACTTTTCTACTTCAAAACTTGGTGAAATCATATAATCATTCTCATCATCGCAGTATAGGTATGGCCCCCATCGCCGTGAACTTTAAAAATCAAGAAGAGGTTTGGCAAAGGTTGTATGGGCAACCCATAAAACACAAGACACCAAAGTACAAAGTAGGAGACAGAGTGAGAATCAATAAAGTTAAGAAAACTTTTGAGAAAGGTTATTTGCCCAATTGGACCGAAGAGTTATTCACAGTAGTAGCCATCAAGAAAGGACATCCAGTCACATACATCTTACAAGATGATAATGGAGAAATATTGAAAGGGTCATTCTACACTGAAGAGCTTCAGCGAGTTTCACATAAAACTATTTACAAAATCGAACACGTACTCAAGAAACGTGGTCGAGGTAAGAAAAGGGAATTGTTCGTAAAGTGGTTGGGATACCCAACTTCGTTCAATTCGTGGATCAAACAGAGTCAGCTCACCTATAAAAGGAAGTGAACCTCTGAAGTTTCTTCAAAATGGAAGAAGGATCGAACGGTTCTTGGCCTCTGTTTGGTAAAAGAATTCCAAGGAGCGAGATCACTTATTTTTCACAATTAATCATTATGTATATCATCATCATTACCAGTGTCGTTAATTTCACTCTCGAAAACACAGACAGCAAGTTGTGGACTGCTCTCTTGAGTAGTTGCGTAGGATATTTGTTACCAAATCCAACCATTAAGAAAAAGTAATGTTTTATTTGATTCTACCAAGTAATAGTTCTATGAATGTGTTTCCAGAAAACACGTTGACTACGTACACCACTCAGTTATCACAACCAGTGAATCTCACGGGAGAATGGGAAGTAGGTCTGGCAGAGATTCAGTATCCAAATGCTTGGTTCAATATTCGTGGAGAAGACGCTTTCGTTACAGTGTTCTGGTCTTCGAAAAAGAATTACCGACTTACTCTCAAGGAAGGTTGTTATTCGGATCCCATTGATGTGATACGAGCTGTCAATGGTGTTAAAGAATTACTCTTGCCTCGTCACGATAAGGTAGCTTTTGAACTGGATGAAGTGACTGGTAAAGTTCGTATCACGGTGCGTGATGGAGTCGTGGTCACATTGAGCCCTACTCTTCAAAATATTTGGGGATTTAATGAGTGTGTTTTTAAATCAGGAACTTACAATTCTTTCCGAGTTGCCGATGTCAACCAAGGATTTTATTCACTCTATGCATACTGTGAGTTGGTTCGTGACCAAGTCGTAGGAGATACAAGAATACCACTTCTTCGTATCGTACCCGTGCGTGGGAAATATGGGGATATCATCTCTAAAACATTTGAGAATGTGTATTATGTACCAGTAGAACGAAAAAATTTCAGTACCGTCCAGGTGTATATAAGGGGTGACACAGGAGCCATAGTACCATTCGAGTTCGGGAAAGTGACAGTGACACTTCATTTCAGAAATCGTAGATCTCTTCATTTCACATAAACATGACTTATTGTTGTAAGTCCAAATTATACGAAGAATATTACACGAAACAAGCCGGGAACGGTCTACCGGCTTTTTCTGGAGCTCAAATACAGAGAGGATATGGCTTGGGAAGTATATTGGGAGGACTGAAGAATATGGTGTTACCTTTATTGAAAACTACAGCCAGGACCGTGGGAAAACAACTCGTGAGAAAAGGAGCAGCCTTTGCCGAAGATGTCATTGAAGGGAAAAATGTAAAAAAGGCAGCAATCAAAAGAGTCAAAGAGGCTGGTGCTGGAGCTTGGAATGAAGTGGTTGGTGGTTCAAAACCACCCGGCAGGAAAAGTATAAAAAGGCCCGCACCACGCAAAACTAGCAAATCGACAAAAAGAAGGAGAACTGTTCAGACCCAAGACCATCTCGGTGCATGATGTCTCTCATTAATGAAAAATCTTGTGAGTGTGTCAACAGCGAACTCGACTTGTTTTCCATACCACCAACACAGACTAGTTCGGAACATGGGCAGTGGGTAGAACACAGGCCTTTGGCGACTATAGGAAACAGTGGTCCAATAGAATTCCACATTGCAGGATAAGGAGATGATTATTTGAATTTGGCACAGACATACTTGTATGTTAAAGCAACGGTTGTAGATTTCAATGGGGCATCAATTGCACCCGATGCCAAAGTGGGCCCAGTCAATTTATGGATGCATTCCTTATTTAATCAAATCGATATCAGCTTGAATGAAAAACTGGTATCTCCTTCCAACAACACTTATCACTACAGAGCTTTCATAGAAACTTTGTTGAGTTATGGACCAGCTGCCAAGCAGTCACAACTGACTAATGCATTATGGTACAAGGATACTGCCGGACACATGGAAGATTTGACAGATGATAACAAGGGGCTTCTTCTTCGAAAGAAATTTATAGAGAAAAGTAAAATTGTGGACATGACTGGAAGATTACATTTGGACATGTTTTTCCAAACTCGTTACTTGCTGAATGGAGTTAATGTTCATGTTAAAATGAATAGAGCCAAAGATGCTTTCGCATTGATTGCCGATACCGATACATACAAGATCAAAATTCTAGATGTATCCATGTTTGTACGCAAAGAGAGACTCCAATCATTCGTGAGAATGGCTCACAAGAAAGCACTAACAAAAGCAACTGCAAAATATCCTATCGACCGTGTGGAAACCAAGGTGTTTTCAGTGCCGAAAGGAAATCTGAGCATTACACAAGAAAACTTATTTTAGGCCAACTACCTAAACGCATCGTAGTGGGATGTGTAGACAACGATGCTTTCAATGGAAACTTTTCAAAGAATCCATATAATTTCAAGAACTACAAAATCAATTACTTGGCATTGTACGTGGATGGGCAGCAGATTCCAGCCAAACCATTACAACCTAGATTCGAACAACAAGAAGTGGCGAGATGTTATGCAACTCTGTTCCAAGGAATTGGACAAATGTATGAGAATGAAGGAAACCACATCAGCCGAGAAGAGTACATAAATGGATACACCCTATTCGTATTCGACCTGACTCCAGATCTATCACATGGACAACACTTCGATCTGGTGAAGAGAGGAAACTTGAGACTAGAAGTCCATTTCGAAAACCCATTACCAACCACGATCAACGTACTGGTGTATGCAGAATTCCAGAACATCATAGAAGTGGATAAGAATAGACAAGTAATCTTCGATTACTCAACATGAACACGTTGCAGTTAGAGAATGCACTTCGATCAGATAGTTGTTTGAAGAGAATATGTTTGGGTGTATTTTCAAGAAACAAATTACCAAGAAGATTACCAGATCACAGACCAGTGGCTTTGATAGCCAACACGGATCCAGTCCACAGAAAAGGAGAACATTGGGTGGCTCTCTTTGTGAGTCATCACAACGCAGAATACTTTGATTCCTATGGATTACCACCACAACACAGACCATTCGAGAATTTCCTGAAGAAGAATTCCAGATATTGGAAGTATAATACAAAACGCCTTCAAGGACCATTACCAGTGTGTGGACAATACTGTCTGTTTTACGTGAAACATCGCTGTCGCGGTGTACCGATGGAAACCATATCCAACATGTTTACCACTGATCTAATGGATAATGATCTGTTGGTTAATGACGTCATAGAGGAAACCAGCCACTAGATGTCGCTGCATTGAAGGAAAACTATAAAAAACTGGTGCACTTGATGTTCAGCTCATTTGTGTTTCGATAGCCAAAGAAGAAGGATGTCTACTAATGTGACCGTCTACAAACTTAACGATTTACAGATTCAACTGTTCAAGAACGACGTTGGGTTCCAGTTTACCACCAGAGATTGGGAACAAGTGACCAAAGCAGTGGATATTGCAAAGAAGAGAAGTCTTGAAATAGGAGAACCCAAACCAAAAAGAGAAAGAAAACCAAAGAAGAATGAAGATAAAAAGGATTGAAGAATGTTCACTATTCCATGTTTGATCAGGATGGCACTGAATGATTATCAATCAAGAAACCAAGAAACAAGAAATCCAAGAGACTTTGTAGAGAGAATGGGCATTTCATTCGAAACGTATTTTCGTGATGTTCCGCCACCAGTACTGGAGCAGTTATTACGTGGAGAAGAAAAAATAAGAAAGACACCAGAACAAAGACCACCAAAACACATCAAGTATGCATTGGAGGAAAATCGCCTCAAGACATTTCAATTCATGTTACAAAGTGAAAGTGTGAAAATCCCGAATGAACTGACAAAAGCTGGATTCTTTTATTTGGGGACAGGAGACAGAACTCAATGTTTTCATTGTGGTATTATTGTTCGTTTCTGGGAAACAGAAGATGATGTTATAGAAGAACACAGAAAATATTCTCCAGACTGTTATTACATTCATAATTTACCACCTGAATTCATGGACGTTGAAAAAGAAGAAGAAGAAATGGCCATCAAAGAAGAAGAAGAAGAAATGGACACATCATTTCAAGAAGAAGATTCACAGAGGACAAAATGTAGTGTGTGTTTATTAGCTGAAGCCAGTGTCGCTCCGCGACCATGTAACCATTTGTGCCTGTGCAAAGACTGCTGTAAACCACTCAGAAGATATCCAATCTGCAGAAAGACTGTTTATGAATATCTGACAATCTACATACCATAAAAATATGTATTTTTGTTGTTGAATAAAAGAAATTTAAATTTATATTTAGTGTTGTTATTTTTTTTAACTTTCCATCGAAGTACAAAGAAAAATCAAAATGAGGGATAGTAAATTAGACCTCGTACGACACATCTGTTGGGTAGATCCTCATATGAGTATATGGTGGAACTTAGCTTCATGGCCTTCATGTACACATATGGGTCCTACTTGTAATTTAAATAATGGATTCTGGGTAAATTTGTCCCATAGCACTACGTGCTATTCTTAATAGGGAAATAACACGTCATGGGATCCAAAAAGGGGATTCTGAAAGAATTCGAAATAATACAACTTGACGGGTTTATTTGGGTAATTAAATGAGGATTCTGGGAAAATCCGAACCAGAAAATTACTCCACTTCAGTCGAATGCACCCCTTGTACCCCTTAGTACTATAGCACTACGTGCTAAACCGATAAAATGGGGAAATAAAGTCAATTTCGGGTGGATTTTGGTGATTTGGAGGGTTTGTCGGGTTGTGTAATTAGATTTACTCTTCTACAAAGGAACATACCCTCAAAACATACCCCGTCTTATTGCAGAAAAATTGGGTAACATAGCAATCACGTGCTACCATAGAAACCAAGATGGCGGCCTCCAGTATACAAAATGGACGACGGAAACACGTATCACCCTAACAACACGCGCTGCGCATGCGCACTCACATCACGTATCACTATGGAGATGACGTCACAAGATGGCCTCTCACGCGGGTTACCATGACAACACAACATGGCGCCACTAGGTCACGTGACATGACGTCACTTCCGGGGTCCGGCACCGGGGTCCGGCAACCTAGGCCCCAAACATACGAGACATGCTACTTCCCTCCTCCATTGATTTTGATCAGGGCCTTTTGGCAGAAACAAATGATGAAATTTCGGAAATTTTGCGTAGGAATTGGAACACCATTCGGACCCACCACATAACAAATAGGAAAATACAGGACATTTTTAATAAAAAGCTAGACACAACAGATTTATCTACCATGAACTATGAATTAAATAAAACAATCTTTGAAGCTCAGAAAAATAAATTCAAAATTAATTTAAGCTACGGTTTCATTTTACGTAACAATGAAACAGAAGAACTAAGATTTTATCACCCTTCACAAAATAATGTTCGAGTTCTTGATAGGCCACCCCTTATTGAAAATGCCGTAGATTTAGGGAATTTCCTTGAAGACTTTGAACAGGAAGATATTTTGGAATGGGCTAGGCAGCAAAGACCCAACTCTAAATGGATTGTCCATCAACTGACCAATGTAACGTTTTATGTAAACAAGATTACAAATCATCCAGTTGGTGGGGTCCCTGAAAATCTTTCCAAGTACATTTTGGAAAATCGTTCGATTGTTGCCCTTGTCAGTGATGAGATCCGCCATTTTGTTTATAAAGACAGCCTATGTTTATTCCGATGTTTAGCCCTATGGGGCGGAAGTGAGCGCCATACTTTGAATACTAAAACTCAGACCCTGTATAGTAAATACACAAATGAACCAAACGGTAACTTCCCAGGTGTGAAATTGGATGAACTCCCCAAAGTTGAAAAAGTATTTGAAGTGAATATTGAAGTATTTACCTCTTATTGGAAGATGATGAAGTTTTGGCTAAAATTGTACATAGGTCTAATAGAAATTTTGAGAATACCATGTATGTCAATTTGTATGAGAACCATTTCAGTTACATCACTGATATTAATCAATATTGTAAATCCTTTGCTTATAAATGGTGCAAATTGTGGAAAACAGGATTTAAACTCAATTAACACGAGAACACTTGTACTGATGATGTGTCTTATAAGTATGTTGGTGGTATCTATCACACTCCCAAGACCATATTTGAAAAGTTACATGAAGAAGGTATTGTTATTCCAGAACACTTACAGTCATATCTCTTTTGGGCAACATTTGATTCCGAATGTTATTTTGATAAAACTTCTCTCCCCACTTCAACTGATACTCTTGTCTGGGAAGCTTAACACAAACCCCTCAGTGTTACTGTATGTAGTAATGTCCCCGGTTTTGATAGTCCCAAATGTTTTATTACTGATGGTGACACACAGACATTGGTTGAAAATAGACAGTCACTAATAAGGCAAAACATAGGAATGTAGTATATTGTGATGAAGATAATGTGTCCAACCTCATCAATAATGTGGACTTTCGGAAATTGAATACCCTCACTGAAGAACTTTATGAAACTAAAAAAGAATGAAATCAGAATCAAACTTGACTTGCCCCCACCACATTGGTTTTTTCGTATATCAGTATGCTAAGTTACGTATGCTCCAGTTTTACTATGTTTTTTTTTTTTGGATGTTTTTGTTGATCGTAGGGATTTTGATCTTTATGAATCGGACACGGGCAGCCTATACATAGCCCTTTCTGGATCCACCCTTGAAGAAGTAGTCAGCCCAGAGAAAAAACGAATCATTCTATCGCCAAGCCCATAAATGGTTACCCTCAGAAGCTTGTGACGCCCATATGGAAGATTATGTAAAAACAAAATTAAGGGGAGATAACTGATGGCATCTCAATGCTACAGGGACAGGAAAGCTTTTGATAAAAGAACCCCGGGTCTTTTCAAAATGGAATGGGAGGGAGAGGGGGTTACTGGATTGTGTAGCAAAACTTACTATTGTTTCGGCCCATCAAACAAACTGAGTTGTAAAGGAATAAATAAAAGACAAAATGATTTAACAAAGGAAACATATTTAAAAGTAATCAAAGACAAACAGACAGGAACAGGAAAAAACAAAGACTTTAGACTTAATGGAAATGACAAGTTCACTTATGTACAGACGAAAGACGACTTATCTTACTTTTATCCAAAACGACTTGTGCAAGACGACGGTGTATCGACTTTACCATTGACAATTTAATATTTTTTTCTCAACAATCAGTGAATATTCTTCCACAATCTTTACAGAAATCCAGAGGGAAGCATAATTCTTATATTCAAATTATTCCAATCAATATTATTTTTATACTTACAAAGATGGTTATTCAAGATGAAAATCTTCTTCTTTTTTTCTCATGGGGTGGGTGAAAGTAATTACTTGTACATATTTGTAAATAGTTTATGGGGAGGAAATTTGTTCTTCAACAAATAACATTCATGTTGGACACTCCTGGTGTAGGCTAAGCCTATTTATTAACAATGCTAAAAAATTATGTTTAGTTTACAATGTTGATTCCTGGTATCCCTTAGGTTACCCCTATTGGAACCGGATGATACCCAATTAAATTTATTTTTCACAATACTCAAAAAGTTATGTTTAGTTTACAATATTGATTCCTGGTATCCCTTAGGTTACCCCTATTGGAACCGGATGATATCCAATTATATTTATTTTCAAAATACTCAAAAAGTTATGTTTAGTTTATAATGTTGATTCCTGGTATCCTTTAGGTTACCCCTATTGGAACCGGATGATACCCAATTATATTTTTTTAGTTAACAAAAATGTTTAGGTTATCCCTACCAATGGATTAATTCATGTTGTCAATTCATCACCATTCTCTGTTGAACAAAGAATAAATTTCCTTCTAATTTTTATAGAAAATTTAAAAACAAAAAAAAACAAACAAACAAAAAAATTATAAAAAAAAATTCCTGTTGGGGGTGGTAATGCTCTCAAGTTATTTGATCATTATCTTCTGGCCAATGATCAATAAACTTGACCTGTCCCAAGTTAAGTACAAATGCAGAGGGACACTTCTTACAGGATATCAGATTGAAATTGAAAAGAGTACGAACTGTTGGGGGTGGGAATACACTCGAGCTATTTGACTTATCTCCATTGGACAGAGATTTGTAGCTTGATCTGTCCCAAGTCAGTATAAAATGCCGAGGGCCATATCCTACAGTTTAAGGATCAAGATTGCAGTTTGATCGCCAAACTGACCAATCAGATCGAAGTTAATCAACCAATTTAATTCGTGTATTCCTATTGTGTTTCTTTTCCATTACTTTCTATACGAATTAACTAATTTTTCCAACTTAACCTATAACCCTACAGGAAACAAACATAAAACCCAACCAAGAATCAAAAAGTCGATCGGAATATTATGTTGAACTGGGGCAATGTTTTCAAACACATCCGACAAGGATATACAAGATTAGATGAAGAATGGACTTGGCGTCATTCACGTTCTAACCACTGGCTAGAGAAGATGTTCCGACTTGGCAGTAAGCAGACTTATGCTAACGTCACCCAGTACAAGAGTGAAGTGAAGATACATGTCCGAAGATACTTTGAGGGTAAAGACCAGAAACCTTATCCCACAAAGACTGGTATTGCACTTTCTTTAGAAGAATGGAATGCTCTGAAATCTCAAATAGAAGAAGTAGACGCAGCCATCAACACCCAACAAACAGCTTTAAGACACAAAACTTGAAGAAAATACACCAGGACCTGCTAACCATGATGACTTCAAAAAACCAAGGGAATCGACTTCGTCGAAGAAGAAGATCACAGTGAGAATAACCAAACCACTACCATTGATCGTTGATGAAATTGATAGTGAACTCAGGCAAGTTCGCTTGCAACATGAACTTTGGCATATGCTTATTATGTGGAAGAGAACACTGACGCTGTAGTGAAAGAAAAATGCTATGGGTATACATGTGATCACCCAAGTTAGATTCAGCATAATGTATGCCTTATGATGTCTCAAGAATAGAAGATTATAACATGTTTTAATGAAGCACTT
The DNA here is from genome assembly GCA_031216915.1 of Pictodentalium vernedei. Taxonomy (NCBI): domain Eukaryota; kingdom Metazoa; phylum Mollusca; class Scaphopoda; order Dentaliida; family Dentaliidae; genus Pictodentalium; species Pictodentalium vernedei. Next base: position 434,052,736 of record CM062296.1, on the reverse strand, counting down.
GAAAGAGTTAACAAGAATGATGTCCACCTACTGTGGCACAATAATACTTCTGGAATGAATCCACCACCAGTACAGAAAGAGTATGAAGATATGTTCGAGAAACCTCTCACAAATGAATAGAGACGTTGTATCATGGATTTGGTGATTGAATTCATGACCTTTAAGAAACCATTCAGTCTGAAGATGTAAATAGATGTTGTAAATAGATGTTTGTTTTTATAAAAAAAGTATAAAAAGAAGAAAGAAAGGTGGTAATGACGCTTAAGTTATTTGATGTTTATCTACTGGACAAATATCAAACAAACCTGATCTGTCACCAGCCAGTAAGTCAGAAGACCACCAATGCTGTTTTCAATTTTGGTCAAAAAGACGACCTCCCCAAAAGGTATAAAAGGGGAGCATTACCAACATTCAGTGGCCATTATGGCCACCTTCCCAAAAGGTATAAAAGGGGAACAGTACCAACCTTCAGTGGCCATTATGGCCACCTTCCCAAAAGGTATAGAAGGGAAGCAGTACCAACATTCAGTGGTCATTATGGCCACCATCCCAACAGGTATAAAAGGGGATCAGTACCAACATTCAGTGGCCATTATGATCACCTTCCCAAAAGGTATAAAAGGGGAGCAGTACCAACATAGAACAACAAAGATGGATCCTCGTTGGAAGCATCCAACTTGTTTATTGTGTGGTCCCACGGGTAGTGGTAAATCATCCTTTGTAAATCGGGTTATTCAAAACATTCAAGATAGCATTTCACCTGTTCCAATTCACATCATTTGGTGTTATGGTGAATGGCAACCATTATACAATACTTTATCCCAAGTAGAATTTGTAGAGGGTCTCCCTCTAGAATTAAAATCTGATAGTTTAGTCATATTGGATGATCTGATGCTCGATGCAGATGGTCGAGTGTCTAGATTATTTACTAAAGGTAGTTATCATAGTAAGATTAGTGTAATGCCCATTGTTCAAAATTTATTCGACAAACATAAAGTCCACAGGACTGTAGCTCTCAATAGTCATTACTTGCTCTTGTTTAAATTTTCTAGGGATCCCAGATCACACACTTGGCAGCTCAGCTGTATCCTGGTCATTCCAAGTTTCTGAGAGAAGTTTCTGAAGATGCCACTTCGATCCCATATGGTTACCTTTTATTCGATCTCAAACAATATACTCCTGAACACATGAGATTGAGAAGTCAACTTTTTCGAGGGGAAACCCAATACGTATATATCCGAAAGGTATAAAAGGGGGCAGCAGGTCTGCCTCAAGTCAGAAGTATGTCTGACCATCTCAAGCGCAACATCGCTCTTCTCAAGCTTCTTATTAAATCGAAACCTACACTCGTCAAATCAATACTAAAACATGCAGACAAAGAATTGATTACTTGTTTGTGTGACTGTGCCTCGAATATCTTGAAGGCGGTAGTACCTCTGACCAAAACTCAGAGAACCAAACCCGTTCGTCAGAAACAACTAGTGAGGGCAATGGCAAACAAAGGTACCTCTGACAAAAGGAAGTGAAAGATCTTGCAGAAAGGGGGATTCTGGCGTGCATTACTACCCCCTGTACTACTAGGTGCTGTTACAGATATTTCTGGATGATGGAATATGCAAAGAAGATGGCTTTAGTAGAACCAAGGTTATTGGAACGTCTACAGCAGACTCCAAGACAACCGAATTGAATGCCTGTATCATCATTGGATCGAGAAATGAGAGATATTCTTGATGCCCGTTTTCTTTCAGCCGATGAAAAGATGACACACTGTAATCAAGTCTTACAAAGATACTTGACATTTCATCACAAAGCAGTGGCTCCTCGCCCCATTAAATTCGAAATTGTGAAAGATAATAAAAACCAAGACATTCTCGATTCTGTACCTATGACTATGAAGAGAAAGGCAAAGTCGTTGTTGAGTCGTATTAGAAATGACCCAAATATATCCTGGAATGAGAAGGGCGAACTAGTCCACAAAGATCAAACAGTGGTAGGGTCGAATGTAACAGATCTTATAAACGATTTGCTTAGAAGACGAAAATCTTTTCAACCTAAGGGATGAGAAGTGTTGGCCGAAGCCCTGAGAGATAGTAACATACCCCAAGAATTGATTGGTTATAAAGAACGTTGGGATTTTATGAAACAGGCACCAACAAAGTCAGAGATAAAGTCGGAAGCAAAACCTAAACAACGAAAGAAAATAAAAACGCCAAAGTGGACAGAGGAAGGGTATAAATAGAGTTGACACTTGAAAAAGGCAGTCATGGAAGCAAGCATTGTACTATGATTCTTCAGCTCCTGGAAGTTTTGGTGGTATAGATGCTCTTCGTAGAGCGCCCAAGAAAAAGACTAAACAAGTTGTGAAATGCTTAGAGACTCAAGATACATATACTCTTCACAAACCTGTTCGTTGTACATTTCCTAGAAGGAAAGTGATCGTTAGTGGTATTGATGCACAATGGCAAGCTGACTTGGTAGATTAAGCAAATATCAGTAAATATAATAAAGACACAATTTTTTGGTTGACGTGTATAGATGTGTTTAGTAAATATGCTTGGGTCACCTCTCAAAAACAAACTTGGTGATTCCATTGTTAAAGCTTTTACTATAATTTTCAAAGAAGGTCGTAAACCAATAAAATTACAAACTGATCAAGGCAAAGGATTTCTAAACAGAAAATTTCAGAATTTTCTTAAACAATACGGAGTAGAATTTTTCACTACACAAAATGTGGAAACAAAATGTTCCATAGTAGAAAGATTCAATAGAACTTTGAAAATCAAAATGTGGAAATATTTTACCAAGAACGATACACTAACTTTTCCACTTCAAAACTTGGTGAAATCTCATAATCGTTCTCATCATCGTAGTATCGGTATGGCCCCCATTGCCGTGAACTTTGAAAGTCAAGAAGAACTTTGGCAAAAACTTTATGGTAAACCCATAAAACACAAGGCCCCAAAGTTCAAAGTGGTTGACAGAGTGAGAACCGGTACAGTTAAGAAAACTTTTGAGAAAGGTTATTTGCCCAATTGGACCGAAGAGCTTTTCACAGTGGTAGCCATTAAGAAAGGTCATCCAGTCACATATGTTTTACAAGATGGTAATGGGGAAATATTGAAAGGGTCGTTCTACACTGAAGAACTTCAGCGAGTTGCACATAAAACTATTTACAAAATCGAACACGTATTCAAGAAACGTGGTCGTGGTAAAAACAAAGAACTGTTCGTGAAGTGGTTAGGATATCCCGCTTCGTTCAATTCGTGGATCAAGCAGAGTCAGCTCGCTTATAAAAGGAAGTGAACCTGTTGGGTTTCTCCAAAACTGAAGAAGGATCGAACGGATCCTGGCCTCTGTTTAGAAAAAAAAAGAATTCCAAGGAGCGAGATCACTTACTTTTTACAAATAATCATTTTGTGCATCATCATCATTACCAGTGTCGTTAATCTCACTCTCGAGAACACAGACAGCAAGTTGTGGACTGGTCTCTTGAGAAGTAGCAAAGGATATTTGTTGCCTAATCCAACCATTAAGAAAAAGTAATGTTTAATTTGACTCTACTCTACTCAGTTCTGTGAACGTGTTTCCTGAAAACACGTTGACTATGCACACGGCTCAGTTATCACAACCAGTGAATCTCACGGGGAATGGGAAGTAGGTCTGGCAGAGATCTAGTATCCAAATACTTGGTTCAATATTCGTGGGGAAGAAGCTTTCGTTACAGTGTTCTGGTCTTCGAAAAAGAATCGACTTACTCTGAAAGAAGGTCGTTATTCGAATCCTGCAGATGTGATACGGGCTATCAATGGTGTTGAAGAATTACTCTTGCCTCGTCACGATAAGGTGTATTTTGAATTGGATGAAGTGACTGGTAAAGTTCGTATCACGGTACGTGATGGAGTCGTGGTCACATTGAGCCCTACTCTTCAAGATATTTTAGGATTTAATGAGTGTGTTTTTAAATCAGGAACTTACAATTCTTCCAGAGATGCTGATGTCAACCAAGGATGTTATTCACTCTATGTATACTGTGACTTGACTCGTGACCACGTCGTGGGGGGTGCAAGCATACCCCTTCTTCGTATCGTACCTGTACGTGGAAATATAGGAGCATCATCTCCAAAACATTTGAGAATGTGTATTATGAACCAGTGGAACGAAAAAAATTCAGTACCGTCCGGGTGTATATAAGGAACGACACAGGAGCCATAATGCCAATCGCGTTCGGGAAAGTGACAGTGACACTTCATTTCAGAAATCGTAGATCTCTTCATTTCACGTAAAGATGACTTACTGTTGTAAGTCCAAATTATACGAAGAATATTACACGAAACAAGCTGGGAACGGTCTTTCAGCTTTTTCTGGAGCTCAAATACAGAAAGGTAATGGTTTGGGAAGTATATTGGGAGGACTGAAAAACGTCGTGTTACCTTTATTGAAAACTACAGCCAGGACCGCTGGAAGACAGCTCGTGAAAAAAGCCTTTGCCGAAGATGTCATTGAAAGGGAAAATGTTAAAAGGCAGCAATCAAGACAGGCAAAGAGGCTGGTGTGAGTGCTTGGAATGAAGTGGTTGGAGGGTCGAAACCACCCGGCAGAAAAGGTATAAAAAGGCCCGCACCACGCAAAACTGGCAAATCGACAGAAAGAAGGAGAACTGTACAGATACAAGACATTCTCGGTGCATGATGTCTCTCATGAATGAAAACTTTTGTGAGTGTGTCAACAGCGAACTCACTTGTTTTCCATACCACCAACGCAAACTAGTGTGGAACATGGGCAATGGGTAGACCACGGGCCTTTGGCGACCATACGAATAGAATTCCACATTGCAGGATTAGGAGATGATTATTTGAATTTGGCACAGACATACTTGCATGTTAAAGCAGCGGTTGTGGATTCCAATGGGGCATCAGTTGCACCCGATGCCAATGTGGGCAGAGTAAATTTATGGATGCATTCCTTATTTAATCAAATCGATATCAGCTTGAATGAAAAACTGGTATCTCCTTCCAACAACACTTATCACTGCAGAGCTTTCGTAGAAACTCTATTGAGCTATGGACCAGCTGCAAAGAAGTCACAACTGACTAATGCATTATGGTACAAGGATACGGCAGGACACATGGAAGATTTGACAGACGGAAGATAACAAGGGATTTATTCTTCGAAAGAAATTTATTATATATAGAGAAAAGTAAAACCGTGGACATGACTGGGAGATTACATTTGGGTGTGTTTTTCCAAACTCGTTACTTGCTGAATGGAGTTAACTTCATGTTAGATGATGCTTTCGTATTGATAGCCGATACCGAAACATACAAGATCAAAATTCTAGACGTATCGGATATGTTTGTACGCAAAGAGAGACTCCAATCATTCGTGAGAATGGCTCACGAGAAAGCACTAACAAAAGCAACTGCAAAATATCCGATCGACCGTGTGGAAACCAAGGTGTTTTCAGTGCCGAAAGGAAATCTGAGCATTACACAAGAAAATTTATTTTTAGCCAACAACCTAAACGCATCGTGGTGGGATATGTAGACAACGATGCTTTCAATGGAAACTTTGCAAAGAATCCATATAATTTCAAGAACTATATCATCATTTACTTGGCTTTGTACGTGGATGGGCATCGAATTCCAGCCAAACCATTACAATCTCCATTCGAACAACAAGAAGCGGCGAGATGTTATGCTACCCTGTTCCAAGGGACTGGACAAATGTACGAGAATGAAGGAAACCACATCAGCCGAGAAGAGTGTATAAATAGATACGCCCCATTTGTTTTCGACTTGACTCCAGACCTATCACAAAGAAAGGCTTCGATCTGGTGAAGAGAGGAATTTTGAGACTTGAAGACCATTTTGAAAGCCCGTTACCAATCACAATCAACGTATGCAGAATTCCAGAACATCATCGAAGTGGATAAGAATAGACAAGTAAGTTTTGATTACTCGACATGAACACGTTGCAGTTAGAGAACGCCCTTCGATCAGATAGTTGTTGGAAGAGAATGTGTGTATTTGCAAGAAACAAATTACCAAAAAGATTACCAGATCACAGACCAGTGGCTTTGATAGCCAACACGGATCCAGACCATAGAAAAGGAGAACATTGGGTGGCTACCTTTGTGAGTCGCCACACCACAGAGTACTTTGATTCCTATGGATTACCACCACAACTCTGACCATTCGAGAATTTCCTGAAGAAGAATTCCAGATATTGGAAATATAATACAAAACGCCTTCAAGGATCATTACCAGTTTGTGGACAATACCGCCTATTTTACTTGGAACATCGCTGTCGCGGAGTACCGATGGAAACCATATCCAACATGTTTACAACTGATGTAATGGATAATGATGTGTTGGTTAATGACGTCATAGAAGAAACCTGCCACTAGATGTCTCTGTATTGAAGAAAAAGCTATACAAAAGGGTGCACTTAGTGTTCAGCTCATTTGTGTTTCGACAGCCAAAGAAGAACGATGTCTACAAATGTGACTGTCTTCAAACTCAACAACAACTTACAGATTCAGCTGTTCAAAAACGACGTTGGGTTCCAGTTTACCACGAGAGATTGGGAACAAGTAACCAAAGCAGTGGATATTGCAAAGAAGAGAAGTCTTGAAATAGGAGAACCCAAACCAAAGAGAAAAAGAAAACCAAAGAAGAATGAAGATAAAAAGGATTGAAGAATGTTCACTATTCCATCTTTGATACAGATGGTGCTGAATGATTATCAATCAAGAAACCAAGAAACAGGAAATCCAAGAGACTTTGTAGAGAGAATGAGCGTTTCATTCGAAACGCATTTTCGTGATGTTCCACCACCAGTACTGGAGCAGGTATTACGTGGAGAAGATGAAGCTGAAATAAGAAAGACACCATAACAAAGACCACCAAAACACATCAAGTATGCATTGGAGGAAAATCGTCCCAAGACATTCGATTTCATGTTACCAAGTGAAAGTGTGAAAACCCCGAATGAACTGACAAAAGCTGGATTCTTTTATTTGGGGGCAGGGGACAGAACTCAATGTTTTCATTGTGGTATTATTGTTCGTTTCTGGGAAACAAATGATTATGTTATAGAAGAACACAGAAAATATTCTCCAGACTGTTATTACATTCATAATTTACCACCTGAATTCATGGACGTTGACAAAGTCTAAGAAGAAGAAATGGCCGTCAAAGAAGAAATGGTCACATCAGTTCAAGAAGATTCACGGAGGACGAAATGCAATGTGTGTTTATTAGCTGAAGCCAATGTCGCTCCGCGACCATGTAACCATTTATGCTTGTGCAGAGACTATTGTAAACCACTGATAAGATGTCTAATCTGTCGAAAGACTGTTTATGAATATCTGACAATCTACATAGAAGATTCCGTGAAAAGTTGTATTTTTGTTGTTGTTGAATAAAAGAAATTAAAATGTAAAAATTGTGTTATCAATGAGACCAGTAGTACAATACCAGAGGTATCGTCAAATTGTATCCTATAAAAGGTATCCTCAAAAGCTATCCTCAGAAGGTATCCTTAAATATCGAAATGTGGCTAAGAGGGGTGGTACATTAGACCTCATACGACAAAAAGGGATTGTCTTAGCTTAACATACGGATAGATCCTCCTATGAGTGTATGGTGGGACTTGAGGTTAGCTTCATGGCTTTCATGTACACATATGGGCCCTACTTTTATAATTTGAATAATGGTTAGAAAAACCAGACGATTCTGGATAATGACTCTTATACAAAGGAATTTGTCCTACAGCACTACGTGCTATTCTCATACAAAGGGGCACTCTATTTATTGAAAACAAGTAGGCTTTGTGGGGAATCGGAGCCAAGTAAACAATTATCGGGTTGTTTGTGGTAATTCTACCCACTACCACACACAAGCACTTAGCATCCATCATATTTCATGAAAAAGTATCATGTTCCTGGACGAAAAAGCGGCCGCTCGGGTTCAAAGTCGGAGTACGTAATATTGCGTACCGTAATCGCAACGCACGACAATATTGGTACGTAACATTACGTACCGCAATTGCAAAAAGTTAATGAACCTCTGATATCTTAACTAGTTGGTAAATATCACCCACATCCGATGGACCAAGCTAATGTTCCAGAATATTTGGAATTCAAATAAAAATACAGGGTTGACTATGCAAGTGGGGGAGGGGGTGGGGGCTGATAGAAAACTATTTAATGGAAATATCTCTTGACTTAGAAGTGGTGACAACACAGGGTAAAATGTTGGAAAAGGCCTTAGGGGTGACGATACCCAAATCGGATAAAGACCCAAACAACCAATCAAGCAACAGACCAATTAGTCTCCTGAGCTGTTTGGGCAAAATATTTACACCAACAAAAAAAAACTCGCCAAGAATCTACAAACGTTTTCAACAAAATTTAATGGCAAAGAATATACCTTAACCACAAGGAGGTCATAGAGCTTGTATAGCGACTGATTGATTACATGCAGATCTCCTTGTTCCAAAAAGAAATTGGGACAGTTGTTCTACTGGATGTCGAGAAAGCCTTCGAATCAGTATGGCATAACGGTATGAGATATAAACTGGCCAAAATGAACCTCCCTTACAAAACACTCTGAATAATCTCCTCCTTCCTAACTGACCGGAAAATCAGAGTTAATCGTGAGGTATCAGATGAATTAGAGCTCTCGGCCAACACGCCCCAGGACTCGGTCTTGCGCCCAATTCTGTTTATTATTTATGTAAACGACATCCATAAAGTGGTTGAAAACCAGTTCGATATCTCCCAATTCGCTGATGACAATGGACTCTACACCGTCAGTACATCCACGGGACATCAATGACCATAGTCTACAAGTTGCATTAGTGGATCTATATGACTGTTGTGCAAAATAGCTCATCAAGCTCAATCCTAACAAAACCCAAAATATCTATTCTTCGCGCTCCCCCGAGCAGATACCAACATCGTCTTTGCTGGGAGCCGCCCGTAGTTTGGCCCTTTCCTGGTCGACACATCAATAACCACCACTCCAAACCAACTCGCCTACATACCGATAACGCAACTACATCCGTGCATCGCGATCTCCTAGAACAGATGCCAGCATTGTCGTTGATGTGTGCAGAGCGCAGCTTGACCTTGCCCCGACTGACTCAACAAATTACTAAAAAGTACACTAACAAATTAAGGTACATTTAATCCACAAAAATACTGATTATTTCAACTCTTTCTTTTGGGTGGTCGCGGGGTGGATTCATATACGGCATCTCAACCTCTCTGAACGATTGGTGAATGATTCTCAGCCTTCAAAATACTACATGCGTTTTCTCCATTCCTGTTTTTATAATCGTTAACCTTCGCCTCTCCTCCTGCGCGACTGCTGGACGCGGAAGAGTAGCGTTGTACTGCTAAAGGGGGTGTAAGGGGCTAGTTTACACCCACACAGTTCCTGCGCTCCTTTGGCGCGCAAAAACCGTCGGTTTGCTTTGCTCAGGTGGCCAACATAACCATCCTTCCGGTTTCATCCAAGTAGTGTAGATCTCCTAGCAGAAATGAAGTCAACTGTGAAAACTTCTTCCAAACCAGTTACAGCTGCATGCCAAGTATTTATTACACATCCATTCAACTTTAAACCCTTGTATTTAACGGAATAGCCGCTATGACATAAATGATTCTGTATTCAATGGGTGATGTACAAGCCGGAACTTTTTCCCTGCACCATTCATACTAGTTCCTTTCCCATCGAGTCATTAGTTACGCTTCGAAAAGTTTCCAAATTTCGTTCTACAATTATCGACAGTCTGTCGCATAGTGTGAAAATGAAAACGTCCAAAGCAAAATAAAGTCGGTTCACAAAAAATTAGTTAACCAAAAATGAGATAATGTTTTAAAAAAAACCCAATCATTTCTAACCCGAACATTAACCCAGTCCTGTGGCCGTCTCATTTTGTGGATCCATTATATCTAAATTGGTCAACTTTATTTCGTTAAATTTTCGTACATCTTGACATGCTTCGAACTTCTTTTAAAAATGTTTCTCCCAGCTGTTTTGCAAATCTGCACAAATTTGTACTTATATTTTTACTAACAGTAATAGCCACCAAATGGTTAGGCGTAAATGGGCAGAAGTCGAAGAGAAACAGCGATACGAATTTCAACAAACACTGGTTCAGGAAAGGTTGTTTTGATTTTTTATCGATCCATTTGATCAGTACAGCTTCAATCAAAACAAAAAGACTCTTCACCTTTGGGTTTAAACATCGGAATGAAAATTTGTTTATTTAAATGAATTTTAATGTATGGGATGTGTAATAAACACAGAACGCGATGTGTGTTTGAATCGGTGGCTCTCGCGAAATATGACTACGCCATTCCAACTCGTTATGTAAAACACCCATCGATTCAAACACACATCGCGTTCTGCCTACGTATACCTCAATATATTATCGATACGCAAATAAATATTTGTGTAAATACATGCTCTCAGTTACTCAACTCGAAATTGTGTTTAACCCTTTACCCAACGCAGACGATTTCAAAATTTATTATTTTAAATATCATTTTTTAATTTTTTTCAAAAAATGTCAACAAAACCATATCATGTGACCCCTCTTTGGAACGAGCTCGACGAGCTCGTTCCAAAGAGGGGTCACATGATATGGTTTTGTTGGAATTTTTCGAAAAATTTTTTTCAGCTGCTGAATTTGCATATTACGCCGGCCGATGTGGGCGAATCGTTGGGTAAAGGGTTAACTGATCACAGAATTTTGAATATCATGTCAACTTAATCCTATGTACAGGAACGAAAAGTCCACATATTGAACAATATTGACGCCACAAACAAAAGTTACAATTATTATAATCATAATTAACCGGCCATTTTTGCTACGGCGTTGTCATCAATTTATTCCTATCACAGTTCTTAGAACACAAGAAGCAGATCCCGAATTACTTGCGAAGGTAGGAACATTCTGCAGCATGAAATCAGCAGTATATCGTTCAAGAGCAACTATCAGACCCAAGTTGCCCGCCAGCGTTCGGAGTTCAACCTGTCAGATTCTTATACAACAATCACGACGGGTGACACATTCTTCCTCGCCGACGTCGGTACCTTAACCGAATTCTGGTATTCGCAACCAGGTTTAACTCGGATGGAGGAATTTGTAGCAGACGACACGATTTTCTGCGACGGCATCTTCGACAAATACCCTTCCATTTTCGTCAAGATCTACACGATCCAAGTCTTTATAGAAGAGTTAAATGTGTCCACTCGTGTACTACCAAACAACACAGAGTCAACATATCGACGCTTTTTCGGCCTTGTGAGAGACAGAGCAGCAGCCTCCGACATCACGATCAGTAGTCTTCATAGAGGGAACAAACGTATGTACAAAGACACGAATAATTTCGTTAAGATGAAATAGATTTAGTATTCAGTACTATTTCTAAACAATCGGTAACGATACTGTGGCACAAAACGCGGTCGTTTGATCGTTAATACGTTCAAGATCAGAGACTAAATATGTGAAAAAAGGCAAAATAGCTGATGGTAGAATAATCTGCTCCTCGATAAAAAATATGAACAAAACTACAGTCGGTAAATCTTTGATGTAGCTACTTATCACACCTCTACCCGAAATAATAGCTGACAGGTGTTTGGGAAGACCCCAGTCTGATCACAGAAAGAACTTCTGTCCTCCAACATACTAATCTGGCACAATCAGATTTAGCAGTACAAAGCAGCCAGAGATTTACCTAGGGATTAAGAGATCCTGAACAATCAGTGACCATGGTAGGTGGGTGGGGGACTATGGAACTTGACTCCAAAATCAAAGATTCCCCCAAGCGCCTCACAAAAACACAGGATCTGCATTAAACGACTACTAATGTGATTATAATAATATAACAACAAACCACATTCAATACACACTGGCATTCTATTGAGGCTCAAATTGTCCCTTTGCACCATTTGGGCTATTATTCCAAAATTGCCGCCCGAACCCCAACCAAAGGGAGGGGAGGCCCTTTCACATCCTTACCCACTTACGTTTCAGTCTTCTGTATAACCTGAAGACAAAAATGCTCGTGCCACACCAAGCCCCCCTCCCACATGTGCTAATCGACACAAACAGGATATAAAACATTATGCTGATGCCCCGGTAGCACAACATTTTAACCTTCCAGGCCATTCTTTGGACGATTTCAAAATCCATCCTATTGGGCAACCACCAATTAAGGATACATTAGAAGAAACAGATGAATTTAGAAAACAACGTGAAGCTTTTTGGATCAATACGCTTGAAACCCTTTGGCCATTTGGTATGAATATATCAGAGGGCGAATGCGAAAAGAGGTCCATCATTCCTTTTACTTTTACATTCAACAGAATGAATATCGAAATAGCTAACCCAGTAAAAGATGAGTTCAATTTAACCAACTATAAATTAAAAGAATCTTTAACCCTTTACCTAACATGGAAAGCAGACGACACTTGCAAAATAAATTCTTGAATAACTAATTTTTTTCATTTTTTGTCTCAAAAACATAGGTTATGACCCCTCGTTGGAACGAGCTCGGCGAGCTTGTTCCAACGAGGGGTCATAACCTATGTTTTTGAGACAAGAAATGAAAAAAATAATGAAAATTAATTGGCTGTTTGTGAGAATAACGCTGGCCGGTTTTGGCCGTTACGTTGGGTAAAGGGTTAAATCTTCGACCTGTCATCGCTTATAATAAAAACAAAAGCTTCCGTAACATCCTTGTAAGGACTTAACTGGAGCTCGTCGATGAAAAACATCAATTATTGCCAGTCAGTTTAACCAGTCCCTAAGCTCAACACCCAGTTTAAATCACATTTGTGTATTTTTATGATGCTTGAAACCCATCAAGATTCAATAAATATATATTTTCAAGAAAAACCAGGCGGGGTTGCCGACGGTTCGTTCGATTCCTGGCCGGCGATTAGAAATCAACATTCCAAATTCTTCGAAAACATGGGATTGTGATCTATACACAGAAGCCTGTGTCAGTCTTCGTCAATATATCAAAGCACTTTCGTCGTACTGCAGCCAGCGCGTTTCACACTTCCATGTAGCTGTTGCCGACGGTTCGATTCCCGACCGGGAATCAGAAATCAACATTCCAAACTCTTCGAAAACATGATTGTGTCCTTCAGTATACACACACACACACATGATCTCGCCACATAGCACTCAGAACCAATCGTACGTGGCATATTTCACAAATTCGAAGGTTTAGACTTTCCTATAGTACGGAACATCATAGCATGTCATTCGTTATTAATTTATTAGGGTTTACCGACACTTTCAACAGCCAGGATCACCTGGACAGTTTTACGGGTGGAGGAAGATGGAGTACCAGGAGAGAACCACCGAGCAACTGCGAGCAACTGTCAGACTCCCCAACTTACTAACTCCGAACAAGCAGGGTTAGCAATGGTTGAAGACAAGTGCACCATCGACGTGCAGGACTACTTAGAACACAGCGCCACCGTGGGCAATCAGGATTAAGAGCCTAGCCCAGTGAGACCGGCGGGGATCGAACCGTGGACTTTTTGGTTTGAAGTCCAATGCCTTAAACCACCGATCCACTGCGATCCCGAACGGCCGAACCAATAGAAATAAAACAAACAAATTTCATTGTGTAATTTCTGCAGCAGGATAAGGTTCCATTCTATGTCAATTAGTGAACTGAAATGTATCGAATGTATGCCGACTCCTTGTTTTCCGTTGTGTTTGAGGAATTTTGATCAAATAGTTGTTTAATCCCAACAAAGATTTGTCACAAATTGCCTCTGTCAGAGGCATATGATTGGCCTTTATTGTGTTTCACGGCGAACCTGAATACACTAATTGGATTCGCTGCGTATCAGCGTGTGCCGTATCTCGCTGGTGCTGTGCAAATCAGAAACACGTGCACTTGTTCTTTTTCTGTTTAGGAGAAATATGTTTTGTTTTAGTACAGCAGGTTTATTTTTTAACACAAGTCGTACAACTATCGTAATACACATTATGCTAACAGAAAAAAATCTTTTTACACACAATGCATGTCAACGCTAAAGTCTCTCGGCAGGCAAATTGAACATTTTTTGAAAGGATTTCTAACACTGGGGAATAAGACTTTAGACAGCAATCGTGACTTCCCTGACGCGAATGGCTTGCAAAACTCAGATAAGGCTCCAGAAACTACTCATCTGATCCTAGACGGCAGGTGAAAATTAGATTCCATGGGTTATTTACGTCAACCGGTTGTATTCTGTACATGTTTTAGGTAGTAAATATTGGAAATATTGTTATATTTTCTTTGTCTTTTTGTCCAAAAATCTACTTATCTCACAACAAGCATATATTTTCTCCCATACAAGTAAAAACGCCTAGCCGAAATATAAATCTTCATTGAGTTTGTCAAGGTGATAGCTAAAAGTTGTGATTTTCTTGTTTAAAAGTGTAAATATTTTCGATAATCTTTCTGAATGGGTTAAACATAAAACGTAAAGACGGGTATATGACGGACCCCGAAAACCGATTTGTCATTTAAACAGGCCAGCAATAATTCGAGCGGTGGTAATAGAACGTGAATTTTAATGCCCATTATTGAGAATTTGTTGAACGCCACATGGGTGGTCTGGATAAAACATTAAAGGTAGTAAAGCCAGTATTCTCCTATAGTCATTATCTACGTAATTATGACCAGTTAAGAGGTAATTATGGTGTAAACGGTACATCGGAAATGTTCTGGACACATACCCATATTACGCATCTATCCTGTCTCCGAAATGTCAAAAGATACTAAAATGTGAGGCTTTCAAAGGAACTTTAAAGCGAATATTAAATTAAGATAGATCTAAGCGGCCAAGTTCAAGAGAAGCGATTAAACCGAGAATTAATGTTCTGGCTATGGAAATAAAAATCGGTGGGGGGGGGAGGTTCTCGAAAAAATTCACTCCTTTCTGAAGGTGTGTAAGGCTGTGGGTCGTTGCGTGTAGATGGGGATGCCCCATGCTATAGATTAGAGGAGGTGCCGCATCGGTGCGAAAGTATAGGCACGTTGTTATGTAGGAGAGCAAAAGAGCTCATATTTAGAATAGAGGCAGTCGCGGGCCAAGTCGGTGGCCATATATGAGAATACGACCAGTAACACGAAGTACGAGCTCAGGGAGCTAATTTGCATTTAGGTAAACGGCATTACCTGTTTTAGAAGGCAAGCCATACGTAGGCAGAGTAGGCTTTGCCTGTATGAACATTATTATTCTGAGACAAACGTAAGGGAGAATTTAACCCCATTGGTGGCCACTGCCTGTGTGAAAAGCGTCAAGTGAAGTAGCAATAAGCTAGTGGCCGTGCGATGGCAGTGGTAAAGTGACATCCCGTCACTTGTTGGAGGAAAGGCGCCCCGATAAAGTGACAATAAGTTACTGACCGTGCGACGGCAGTGAAAGGAGTGAAGTGAAGACTGAAGAGGCAACCAGGGAAGAAATACCAGCGAAAAGGAGGAAAACCCAGCGACAACAGAGAATGCGGACCCGCAAGTGACTCAAAAGCTGTGTGGGTAGGGGTGATTGACGTTCTGTTGTCTTAATCTTTTGGATTCCATGTAAGTCACAAATTATCATATTTATTTTTATATATATGTACTAAAATTGTTGTTTTCAGCGAACCCCTGTTGATTTATGCTTTTCGAGGAAACGTCATTAACCCCTTCAGGATAAGAACCACCCCAACAAAAGTGAAACGGGCGGGTTCGTTACGGCGAGACATACGTTCACGCACGGATTCAGGCGACACTCATTGAGTTTCGACCGAATACACGGTGTGAATCTATTTCCGACATCACGACAAAGCCCCAGTTTCCAACAGAATATACAAACGCTCCCCGCTCGTGCAAACTCAGGAAGAGAGATTTTCGAAACTGTATTCGACCAAAAACGTAAACAAATACACATACATTATCATGACCATGGGCATGTCCTGTAATTTGTATCAGAATCGAGGTCCTGTTTAAATCGGATCGCAACCGGCCCGTCAGTTGCGATCCGATTGTAAACACGACCGAGAATCTGATACAAATTTTAGGACATGCACATGGTCATGATAATACATTCATCAAACAATCCCGTTTACAGGAACTATATATTAATGCGCAATAACAATGCATATATGTGATAGTGTGGTGTTTACTGGAAATTGAAGCTGTCTGATACGGAATCGGAACGGGGGGAGGGCGGTGATACAAATGATTTTTCCGAGTTTTAGGGTGCAAATTAAGTTAATTGTTAGATAAATGTTTTAATCGACCATTTACCTAAAAACGCAATCGCAAATCGCAGTATCAGGAGTGATAGTAATATTCTTCGATAAAAGATCTTATATCGTTATTGCAGCAGCGAAAAAAGTCACATGACGTTACGAGAAACGAACGTACGCCCGTCTGACGGACTATTTCAGTGGTGCTGTTAATCACAAGTCATTCCCTTCAAAAACGTATAATACTGCAATGTCAGCAACGAAAGATGCGTCTAATTTATCTCAACGTACATTTCTTGTTACAAGGAGTTGCTTGATCAGCACATAAACAATACAAAACAAAAACAAAAGTGAATCCCCAAAAGTGAAAGTGACAGCGGAAACATTTTGAAATGTAACGTCAATATCATTGTGGTCAGTACGCTTCTAAAAAATTATGTATGATGTGATATTATGTATTAAAAATATCTTGTGAACAAGAAGAAATAATTCTCTGGTTGTTTTCGCAAACCATGCATCTTTCCCTTGCGTGGCATTATGGATTGTATTGAATTTGATCGAAATATCATTGCCAGACAGAAAAGGTATACTTGGCTTTGGTTTGATTATATTTTATCAGCATATGCTTTTTCATTCATGTAGGAGGAACATCCTCACGTGCCGTTGAAGGGAATTTAAAACTGAGTCCCGTTGTTTCGATCAGTTTAGTGTGGCTTTTTTCTGTTTGTCGGCGTCTGTTTTCGAGAAGACGTGGTTGTGGGTTTCGTTGACTGAATGGTAGATAAAAGTGTGCTTCTGTAAATCTTTTATCGCAACTCAACTCGTTTTGGAGAAATATAGCTACTTGTCGTCCAAGCGCGACTCGTAGCTATACATCACCAGAAACGAGTCTCGTCGCGACGAACGATTCTGTACAAACACAAGGTGCACATAACACATATGTACAGATGAAAAGGTATGTATTTGGAACTATTAATTATGACAATAAGACAAAGGCATGCGCACTCGAAAACCAGTCATTGTTTTACGCCCAGCTGACACGAAAATATGGTTTAACCCCGCAGGGGGAGGGGGGTCTTTAAAACATTTCTCTACACAGGGCCGAGGTGGGTGAGGAGTCCCGCCGCGAAAAAATCACTTTTTTCCTCTCATCAAATTTAAACATTTTTTAATCCATCTAGATACACTCTTAGGTGATTTGATGGCGTTTAGGGTAGTTTGTACATATTTGGTATAGCAGCATGACTGATAACCAGCTGTTGTAACTCATATTTGGTGAGATGGCGGCTATCAAACAGTTGGTGGTCAATATCGCCAACGCCTTAACTTGTTTTCAACAGGTTTAAGCCAGTGTTGCATAAGAAGAATCAAATGATCAATCAAATGAATCATTTATGCAATAAAAAAAAACAACAATAAGAACAAACCAAAAATGAGGAAAGACACTTGTGAAGACTGAAAATTAGAATTTGAAAGTCTGACTGAGGCTGACGGAGGAATAAAGGCATGAAGTAAATGAGTTAAACAAAAGAATTCATAACATATTTTATACAAAAATATGTTTCCCTACAGATATGAGAGCTATATGTAGAAATGGGCCCAGAATATGGGCCATCCATATTCGGCCTAGGTTTGTTCATACATGTATAATCGCATCCCCATCTCCCCGATTGAGCCCATCTATTCTAGTCAACCTTGGACTCTTGAATTTTGAAGTGATATACCGGTAGTTACGCTTATGACAGCCCATTTTCTTCAAGAAGTGCTTGAGATTCTATCTCTTGATCACGGACGAGCACAGCACTGCCCTGTGTGATAGCAGATTAAAACTTGCGCAGAACTACATTATGTAAGTAGAAAAAGATCCCAGTCTACTACACTATATAAAGGTACTGGCATTGGCAGCTGCATAGTACTTCACTACAAATTTAAGCAGTCTACCGTCTGCCCGCGGAGTTGTGCAGTTCCGGTAACCCATGAATCCCGATGAATTTGATATTTGGTTAGGGTTCAAGTCAGGGTATATGGTCAAGTTTGTCAATTCCTCCACAAAATCATTGTGCTGGCTGGCGCAGGAGGGTTAGAAAGATAGCATCAGTATAGTGTACATGTGTGCATGTCCTGTAGGCTATTGCCTATTTCTACCCCATCGACCCATCTCACCTCACCTCCAAGATCCCATTGAATCTTAGTTTAATTCCAGTGGTCACTCCAATTGTTCTAAGGATGACTTAATATTGCTAGATTTTATTGTACATTGCACGATGGCCAAAAACACATTGACAGCATTGTGTCAGGGACCTACATCCTACACATCTACTCAAATTAGTGAATATAATTGAGCTTGTCAGCTCAATAACCCATGCTAAAACATTCTGAGATATACTTGGCAATAATTAGATACCATTAAATTATTGCAGAAATGAAGTATTTATCTTATTTATCTCTAGTTTTGCTGAAAATGTGCTCTGGGTTTTTTTTGGTGAATTATCTCCCGTTTTGTGTTGTTAGAACAAGTGGAACAGCAGCCCCCCCCCCCCCCCCCCCCCCACCCTTGGTTCTCATTTTTGAAAGTCATTCACGATACCTGAAATTCGTAGGACAGAACCGGGAATTAAAGGTTGCGGAACCATTAATTCCCGATTCCAGTCTATGAATTTCCCGGGCATTAGCACTAATTTTCAGAACTGGCAACCGCGAAATTCCCGTTCGCGAGATTAAACCATAGCCCCAACGGCGATGCTAGTCTAGGAAGAAACTGATATTCGCCGTAATCTCATAAACTACAGTACGCAATCATTGATACCATGGTCTACGAATTACTCGAGTATCGTGATTGGCTTTTAGAACCTGCAGCCGCAGAGCTGTGAAATTCCCGTTTCCAGCATTAAACCTTACACGGAAACTCAATTGACAATGACATAAGATGTTTTTAACCCAACGAATCACTAATGACAACAGCTGCTTATTTTGATTTGCACACAATCAGGAGCCGGCTAGGCCTAGAAAAGTCACTGGGAAATGAAACAAGGCGGACCCCGGACCCGGAGAAAATTTTGATTTTTCGATCTCAACGAACGCTACATCTGAGTGATCAATGACAGTTCACACAAAGGACATTTCGATGGCACTTTTGATTCATCTTCATCACTCATTCGGCAAGAATGGCATCAACGGGGGTGGGCGTGCAAGGACCCATCGGGCCGATCATAGTTCGGTTCAATGGGAGAAAATTGTGATTTTTCAAATAAAAGAACGCTGCCTCCTGTCTCGATGGCAGATTAGACTGCTGGTATATCGAAATGATGACAGTCCACATCGAGAACATTTCAATATACCGGCATTCTGTGCAGTCAGATCCATTTCACCTGTTGTGCCTTTTCACAAAGTTTCAGGCACCAACACAGGTTGGACTGCATAAATTTTGGGGGCCCCAGCGGGAATTTCCCCGGTGGACCATACGGCCAGTCCGCCTCTACGCAAAATATATATATATTTTGTTTTTGTTTAAATGGCGAGTTGGTCACCTTTAATGGGTTTTCACGCTAAAAACTAAAGTGTTAAAAACTGCACTTGAAGTGCTGTATTTAACACTTACTAAGTGCTGAACTAGCACTTTGTTCAATTGTAGATATCCCAGAACTTGACAGGTGTTACAATAATACCACTTGACAAGTGCAATGTCGCGACACTTAAAAGGAAAAAACGCAGATGACGCGGATCAGGCTCGAACTATCGAGCCTGATCCGCGTCATCTGCGTTGTGTCCTTTTAATTATGTTCCCACCAAGCGCAAATCAAATTAAGGACGATTCTGGAAGAACCACAAATGCTAGGCACATGGGAAGTGCCATCCATTCAAGTTTCAGATGTCTGACGATTGTAATGTCTGAGTGCTTAAAGCATTGCACTTTGAGTGTTAAAATCAAACCCAAAGAGTTAGAATGGGTTTAACACCTTGAAAGTGTCAGTTTTAACACTTTAGTTTTTAGTGTGTATTGTAAAATAAATTGATCATTACCACGTCTCTGAGCCATATATCAACTCTTCCTTTGGACTCCTCGATATATGCCCAGAGGCGAGGTCGCACCTTCAGCACATAATCAGGGTGGCAATAACATGCATATATTCCAAAGAATTGTGTCATTCACACTTAAAAAGATGCTGGCCGATGATACCTTTACTCGGCATGGTCACAACAATTAATATGTATTTTTAATTTCTCACAAATGTTCTGAGTTAATTAGTTCAGTTACAAGTGGATGAGTGCGCAGGTCTCTCATGCCAGAGGTGCCGGGATTAAACTTCGAGGTGCCCGACCATTTTCGGGCAGCATCAGTTGTGGGGTTGATGATATCACAGCGTATTGTCCTAACAGGGCGGAGATGAAATATAGCTGCCCCCTGTGTGAGAAAAGACACACTGCGTGCAGGTTAAAGAGCCATTCGTAGCATTCGAGAAGAGCGAGGCCACGAAGATGTCGCGACGGAGGTCATTTCACAAACCTGTGTCATTGGGCGGGAAGTAGCTTTAATACAAGTTGTATAACTTTCGCAATACAGAAAGAGAAACCATTAACATTATGCAGTTGGACAATATTCAGATGGCACGTCCAACGTCAGGCGAATGATGAAATGGGGAGATTTTCCTGCAGAATTTTCTGTCGTTCTCATTTCAGTCTTTTCCAGAATTGTTGAGTTGAAAAGTTCAGACCCAGCGCCTGGCTTTGGAATTGGTGTATGGCCAGAGCTGAGCAAAGAATGGTTAGGCATGATTAACTGTCGCAGTGATATGACAGAACTCTTTCCTCGATACGAACGACTTCCATTTAAGGGTTGACATGTCACTTTAAAGAATATGAAAAACATTTCGTGTTAATGCAAATACCTTTAATCAACATTTCTAGAAACTCATTCCCCCATCCCACCCTCTTCGCTAACGCTTCTTTTCGACATGTCTAAACTATTAGCGAAACAGTGCAAATCTGTGTAACGTGTTTTCAAGCATTGCGTAATTGGGGAACAATAGCTATTATTTTGTCACCGCGTTTACTACGTGACCGTTTCTATTTTGAAGGAATTTGAAGGCCCGGTAAGAAAAATCATGTATTTTAACTTGTTTGTTGGAGAAATACAGCTTTCTCGTGCTGTTGATATCCCATCCAAACATTGTATAGGTGTTACTATAAATCAACCACAAATGGTTTCAAAATACCGCTGTAGTTTCTCAATCGCCGGCAAACGAATCTCAACTTTTCCAAACCTACATCATGCTTGTCTCAAAAGAGGTTTGTGTGAATCACTGACATCCACACATTTGTGAGGCGACAGCTTCACAAACGTGAAATAATGCACGAGTGTTTTACCAGGAACACTCTGGATAATCATTCAGTAGCAACGTTTTAATTTACGTTATAGGTAACAGTGTCGCACTCAAATTTTAACATCCACTGCCATAACATGGTAGCTCGGCGGCTCATCGTTTGGAGCATTCTACTTCAAACCGAAAGGTAGACGGCTCGATCCTAACTTGCTCCATCTGCTCTGTGTCATTTGGCAAGACATTTAATCCCGACTGTCCATGTGAACTATGGAGTACTGTACGTCGATGGCGGACTTGCCTACAACCGACAATCTAACGCTGCTTCTGTCGGGTTAGTAAGTTGGAGAGTCTTACAGTTGTTCGACACTTATCGGCGGTTTTCTCTGGGTACTCCCGACTTTCTCCGCCAGTAAAACTGTGTCCGACTCGATATGACCATGTCTATTGAAAGTGTCGTTAAATCCTAATAAACTAACAAACGGCCATATAATAAACAAATTATTACAACAGTAAATCAATCTCGATTGTCATACAACGTCCCGTTGAAGAGACAAGGAGCCAATACTAAAAATCTTTTATAATTGTGTTTTCTAGAATTGTATTTTCTGTCTGTTAATACAACTGACTAAAATAGATCATTAGCATTTTAAAGGATATGGCAATTTGCCAGCTGGTAAATTTCCAAATCTTTGAAAATGCCAATGGTTCATTTTAACCTATTTAAAGTCACACAATTGTAAAAGTTCTATAGTATTGCCCCCTCAGAGCAGCCAGATTAAACACGATCCCGGCGGCGTCTTGTTGGATCTTGCTAATCGGTTCTCGGCAACTCGATGGAATATGGCAACCCAGATCATTTGACTATTGTAATAATCTGTACGCAAACAGAGAGAGGAACTGCAAGTAAACTCCACATTGCACGCAGCCACTATCTGGAGACACACTCTTGACGCTGGATATATACCTGAAGCAATCTATCTTATTCTCGGTGCAAATCTGCTCAGTTCCGTTCATTCGGATGTTTCACGGTAGGCACATTCGTTCCAATCAAATTTATTTTAAAAATAACAAATTACATTGATGGTACAATTACCAATATAGTTCCCATTTCACATTTACTGTCAGCCGATTTTCGAAGGGTCACTTTGATAGGATTTATTATTTATTTATTAGTGTTTAAAGTCATATACTTACGCACAATGGCTAATCATGATCGTGACAGTTTTACGGGTGGAGGAAGCCGGAGTACACGGAGAGAACCACCGAGCAACGACGAGCAGCTGCCAGCGCCCCAACATCGTAACTCCGCACTGCAGCACAGGCAGGGTTAGATTAGTTGAAGACATGCGTACCATCGACGTGCAGTACGCCTTAGTACAAGGCGTCATCGTGTCCCCATGTGGACAATCGGGGTTAAGTGCCTTGCCCAAGGACACAACGCGGGAGTCCGAATTTATCACCCAGACGGTCATCCATCCAGTGATTAACCGGGCTCGACGTTGCTTAACATCGGTGATCTGATGAGAACTGGTTACCGCAACGCCACCGCGCCCCCATTTTGATAGGATCAGGAGCAAACAAATGTATAGACTTTATAATCTGTTGGGTTAAAAATTAATTCAAAATCAACTGGGTTGAGTAAATATGAACCCAATTGGGTTCATATTCACTCAACCCGGTTGATTTGGGTTAATTTTTAACCCAACTGATTTTAGAATGTACTGCAATGGCAAAAAAAGACGACTAACGAGAAAGCCTTTACACACAATAGAGAACTGTAAGTAAACTCTACATTGCACGTAGCCACTATCTGGCGTCATCATCTTGACATCATTGTTGCCCAGTGTCTGCTGGCCCACTGTTAACCAGGAGCGACACGAAGATGACCGGATGGGGAGATGTATACCAGATTTGTCCCGACTGTTATGGCTCAAGTCTCGACTGATCAAATATTCCACCTACATCATCAGGGAATGCCCAACGTCTGTTGGCCCACTGCTAACCAGAGGCGGGGCGGGGCGGGGCGGGGCGGGTGGTGCGAAGATGGCCGATTGAGGAGATGTAGGCCCTATACCAGATTTGTATCGACTGTGATGACTTAAGTCTCGACTGACCAAATGTTCCAGCCACATCATCAAGACATGCCGTGACTGAAGGCATGCCTTGATGATGTAGTTGGAATATTAGTCAGGTGGGATTGTAGTTCCAAAACTCAAGAGTTCCTGGATATTTATTTGAGGATAAATAATTGAGTTTTTTTCTTTAACAATATCTCTTATCCTGTTGCAATTTTTGACGCAGAGTAATGTCTCTAACATGAGCCTTGCTATAAAAGAAACATAAATATTTATTGCTTTGAGACCAGGGTGGAAACAGAAAAACAAAAGCACTATGGTTATAATTTTGACTCGACGATTCGTTGCGTCAAAATTATAATTAATAATTGCAGCATGTTCCTCTTCGTGTACTGGATTTAATGTAATTAATTATTGTCTTGGATGAACGACATGGCTCAGATTACAAGCATCACACAAAGCCAAAACTGGAATTAGTGGAGAAAAACATAGGACTGAGCCCATAGCGAATAATAAAATACGATACTGCTGGTGCTCAGTAAGTGATCCAGTCACAATGAAGATATTTGTCTGCAGGCGCATTGGTTGAGCACTCACAACGTGATGCCCTCCGACTGCGCTGGTCGACTTAGACGCCCCATGTATATAGATTTATCCTTGTATCGCTATCTGAACGACATCGATTGCTTGATGGGATTTGGCGCCGAGTAATAGAGTGGCCACGAAGATCAGCGTGTTTTCTATCAACCCATAAACACCAGTCTCTCGCTGGCTTTTGTATTGGAAAACATCTTAGAAATGCATCTTGGCGATGAAAATACGACGTGAGCCCCAGTCCCAGTTTAGCGTTGCATAATTGTTTTCTAAATCTTAACCATTTGGTCACAGTCTGTATGCATCTGCACTTCCTATAATTTTCTAAATCTGAATCACAGTCTGTATACAGCTGCACTCCCTTCTGTTGGGGGGGGGGGGGGGTTAGACAGCCAAACTGACTATGTCACCCTCTACAGTATGCTATTTACTACACTTATGAAATATATGTGTTTGTCACCGTTATTGTCTTTGTAACCGTTTATTCTATTGTGAATAAAGTATCTGTATCGGTAACTGCAACATTGTCCAATCGCTCGTGCCGCCTGTATCGCGTCAGATGTGCAACAGCCTTAACCCATTGCCGGTGTCCACGCTAATCCGCAACTGTCTTGTGCCATATTTAGCCATTCTATATATTTTAGTGCCAAGCAAAGTGTGTTGGTGCCAGAACTCTAATGAGAGTGGGTGTACTTAGCTGTCTGGTCCAAATAAATTGATCGAGTTTTAAAAAACGGACTGGCAGTGATTTCAAAATTTCACGGAAAAAATCCGACAATACTCGTATTCTGACGAAATCCTCGGTAAGCGAAAAGGGCGGTCACCTAAGTTATATCTATGTGCCACTGATTCAATTAATGGTCAAGCTGATTGCTGTCGGTACGTATATCTGTTGTTGCACTTGGATAATTACAGATTAATTGACTAATTACTGTTATTCCACTGGGCTTAACGGGTCGCGAGTCTTTACAAAAGGCAGTATTTAATTAGATAAATACTTCATAGCGTCGCGAGTGACTCGCGGCGGTATAATTTTTTTATTTAATTAAATGCTGCTTTTTGTAAAGTTAATAACTTACAGTGTTTTATTGCAGAAAAAATACTGTCTCATTATCACTCACTGACAATTAATGTTGAAATTTGTCTAAACACTATTTCTTATACCTTATTGACAAATGAAGTAATATTTCATTTGTTTCGTCGTCAGTTGGGTTAAAATCAACCCAAATCAACTAGGGTGGGTGACTATGAACTGAATTGTGTTCATATTCACTCAACCCACTTGATTTGGGTTAATTCTTAACCCAACTGATTTTAGAGTGTAGCTTTTCTTCGCGAGTGAAAGAAACACTTTTGGTGCCAAACGTTAAGCCAATGAAGACTTTTTGGTACAGTTAGCTAAATTGGCACCTGACATCTTGAACACCACCCTAAGACAAAAACGAAACGAATATTACAAAAAATATTTCTTAAACAACTAAAAACTTGTATTGTTCGCCTCAAAAACATAGCTTATGACTTCTCATTGGAACGAGCTAAACGTGCCATTTCAACGATGGGTAATGCATAATCTACGCTTTTGATGCAAAAAAGAGAGAAAAACTGACGATTTTTGTGAATAAAGCTGGTTGTTTTTTGGTTGTTACGTCAGATAATGGGTTAAATGAGACTATATTAGAATGGATCGACACACACCATAAGGGGTGAATTCTATAAAACTTTTACAATTGTATTTTTTAGAATTATATTTTCTACCTATTAATATCGTTGACTAAAATTAAACATTATCATTTTCAAAGTTATGGCAATTTGTCAACTGGCAAATTGCCACATCTTTAAAAATGCTGATGGTTCATTTCAACCCATTTAAAGCCATAACTAGAAAATACAGTTCTAGAAAATACAATTGTAAAAGTTCTATAGTGTTGTCCCCGGGTTACAACGTGAAAATTCTACAACACACCCAACAGAGAGGGCTAAACTTATTTTATTTTTTATTTATTTATTTATTTATATTTTTTTATTTACTTTTTTTTGGTACGATACGTTGTTTGACGATTTGCTCTCAAATAAATTATACAACATGTAATTCGTTGTTGTTGTGGGGTTTCTGTATAACAAAACCAATGTACTTTAAAGAAACATTCGTGTATGAAATGTTTTATTTGTTTATTTTTGGCACTTCATATGCGATTGTTTTCCCTCTTGAGTCCGAAAGTGTTCATGCTTGCATCCAAAAAGTTATCTTCAAACTTGGCCCGAGTTGTCGTAAAAGGTGATCCGAGTTGCCTTTTGTCTCCACAGTTGGACCGAGTTGTCTTCAAAGCTAGTCCGAGTTGTCTTCAAAGTTGGCCCGAGTTGGCCCCAAAAGTGGTCCATGTTGTCTTCAAAAGTGGTCCGAGTTCTCCTGACTCCACAACAATAAAATGTCCGTTCATACATATGAATTCAAATACAACCTAAAAATTCAATTTGTTCAAAACATTACTGGACAAATTCGCACAGGAGGGTTATACTTGTATGGATTATTTTCAAGATGTTTACTGTCGGTAGGCACAACACGCCCCTCTCCACCCCATCACCTTTGTATCCATATACTGAAGACTTTTCATCCAATAAATCCAAGATTTAGGCATCTATCCTCAAAATGGGCTCCCATGTGCGTATTACTGTACGCAACTTATGCTGTTCGAGCGCTTTTACATCTGGCATCATCATGGCGATTATCTCATAAAATATCGGCTCCCGCGGGTGACCATGAGAGCACGAAACACACATTGGATAATCATGTAACGTCTCTCCTTTCTCAACAATTTGTTCAACAAAATCAGTTCTCTAAAAACATTTGTAAATACTGATTTTCTCAATTCCACTGATATAGGAGGCTTTTGTAGAAAAACTTACTAATTAATCCTTTACTTAACATGAAAAGCAGACGACACTTGCAAAAAAAAAATATTATTTTTTTTAATTTTTTGTCTAAAACATAGGTATGACCCCTCATTGGGACGAGCTCCACGAGCTCGTTCCAATGAGGGGTCATAACCTATGTTTTTGAGACAAAAAAATAAAAAAATAATGAAAATTAATTGGCGATTTTTGAGAACAGCGCTGGCCGGTTTTGGGCGTTACGTTGGGTAAAGGGTTAAATAAATTTAAGAGCGCATTGACCAACAGATTCTTATGTTCTTGCAGAACACCAGTGTATTTACTTCTGAAATTGCGGCAAACCAATTCTTTTCCAGATTCAGTAATAACTCTCTCTATTACCAAACAGTCTTCTCAGGTGCTTCCATTCCTCGGAAGTAGCCCATAGACATATTAAGTCAGTTGCCCTGCTCTTACTGGAATAATAACGTTTTGTTTTCACTTGCCCTTCTCTGTAATCGATTCGTTATAAAGGTGCAAATAGCTCCAGGCACAAATATACCTGCCGGATTCTTTTTATGTTTGTTTCTTTTTTCTTTTTTACTATTTTTCTTGTTTTGTTCGTTTGTTTGATTGGTTTTGTTGTTGTGGGTTTTCTTTGTTTATTTGTTTTTGTTGGGGGTGGGGGCTTTTGGGGGGGGTGTATTGTTATTATTTGTAGAATCCATTTTAATATTGCAATATTCTTCATATTTTGTTCGAACCCCTGGCATCAACGTCCTCTGGCCATACTAAATCGTTTATACATTTGACACATGTACACGTAGCTAGAATTTTGGACGCCAGATTCTATAAAGTATTCGTCTGTAGTAATGTTCTTATGTCTGTTCAAAGCGCCATGAAAACGTTTGTCATTACCATCAAATTCTTTCAGAAGCAATTGCCCAGTGATTCACATTCACAAAGCTATACATCTCATGCACAGTGAACTTATGTACTTGTCGATTTATTTATTCTCTACACCCATTAATACGCTGTCCACACACATTCTTTATATTATCACGGCGCAAATCCTTGTATCAACACCACAAGGTGGAGCAGTGCTTGTTTATTGCGGAAGATAAGTTCTGTTCTATTGATATAATAGGACTCGCTTATCAATACCTGGGTGGCGAATTCTCTAATGTGGGGCCCCAAGCATATGTATTATTGGTTAAATTTAACTTTACAGTTGTGTTGTGGCCATAAACTATGTTTTGAGTCAAACATTGAAAACTTTGAAATAAAATTTGAATTAGAATTTTCGTGAACAGCGATGACGGTTAAGATCATCATATTAGATAAGGCTTAACCATTCCACCACTCGTGTTAGAACTTGAAAATCACGAAAAAGTATGTCTCTGAAACTTTTTTCAAATAAATTTTCGCAAAGTCGAACCACAGAGGGTCTTGGACATTTGTGTCTCAACAGCAACCCCACGCTTTCGTTGAGCTTAACTCAACTGCGTCTCTTAAGAATCGCGATCAAACTGCTGCTCAGTGGCCAATTAGGTTGAAAAAGAGCTGCAGAGTGAAACTGGTGTGAGTGCATCTCGACAGACTATTTGGAATCTCGACGACCAAGGGTAATCCTGTGTTGAATACGTGAAGCTCTCAGTAATGCCTATGGCGGTAGCAGTAGGGGCGTGACTAACAGGGGTTAAGGGAGGGTACAGCCTAACATTTTCATCTGGATTGAATTATTAAACTGCATTAGACATGGTTTCGTTCTTGCTTGTAATCATGCACTTTCTTGCATTAGATTTGATACTCGGCGTTTTGTTACATGCGCAGTCGGTCATACAAATGGAAGTCTGCAGTGCCCCATTCGGGTTATTTGGGGTCTAGCATGACCAGTTATGGGTACCGATAGTTTAGCGATCCGAACGTAGTGGCTACCCCTCTACGTTCAGAGTCTTACCATTCAATCCTATAGAAAAAGTTCCCATCAAGTTTTTATGGGAACTCAAAACTCGAAATTAGGAATATATATCAAGCTTTCGCTCTTATTACCGGCTGCAGTCGATAGTACACGTATTTCCTTATATTTGTGCAGAGTTTATTGATCCAAACTATGTTTTGTCCTTTAATTATCGTTATTTTACTACTCTCGAAGCGTCAACGAATGTTTCGAAATCGTCCATGTTTTTGAATAAATATAAAACAGTAAAAACAATAATCCGGTAATGGCGCCGAAACGAATAGTCCTTTTCGTCGATGCGGAATCGGAAATTCGATCGCATTTAGCATAGGGTAACCTCCTCGCAATCGAGTTTGATAATCTCCTCTGCGCGAATGAGATTTTATTCATTGTATTTCTAACACGATTTGAAGCCGTTTCATTCACACTTTTTATCAATTCGGCAGTTTCCTTAGCTGCCTCTATAGGGTGCCTTTGTTCGTTAACTTCAAATATTCTAAGTCAGGCGCAAGATGACTGTGGTCAGAAAACTAATTTCGGTGTTTCACACAAAAGTACACAGGCCTTATATCGTAACCCGTACGTTATTCAGCATGATGCTATCCCATGGGAAAAATGTGATTTGATGATTCTTTGTCTTCTCTGTTTTACTACGCCAGTCATGCCGTTTTATGTCTTAACCCTTTACCTAACATGAAAAGCAGACGACACTTGCAAACAAAATTCTTGAATATATAATTTTTTTCATTTTTTGTCTCAAAAACATAGGTTATGACACCTCATTGGAGCGAGCTCGACGAGCTCGTTCCAAAGAGGGGTCATAATCTATGTTTTTGAGACAAAAAATGAAAAAATAATGAAAATTAATTGACGATTTTTGTGAATAGCGCTGGCCGGTTTTTACCGTTACGTTGGGTAAAGGGTTCACAGGGTTTTCGCCTAAATAAATCGCGAGATCGCGCGTTAGTTGTTTCTATTTATTTAGGTGGGAATTTTTTTTAAGATGGAGACAGCATGCCATTCTATTCATAATGTGGATGCAATGCTCATCCTTTGAATCAAGAGTTCCTAAAGATTGTAAAGTCATTCTTGTAAAATATGCGAGATTAGCAATTGTTTTGGTTGAGTGCTGGAAGCAACTATCAGGGATTTCAAAAAGAAAATAAGGGCACCAGAGCAAAAGTCCAAATTTTCCCAGCTCATGTTTTAATATTCAATCAAACGCAAATAACATTGTGATGTTAAAAAATTTGTTTTATTACTAATTATTGGGGAGTGCCTGTGGGACTCTCCAATAATTTGTAACAAAACAACTTTTGAATAACAAATTAAGACCACGAAAAATAATCTAGCCCTCAACCAGTTAACCCTTTACCCAACGTAACAGGCCAAAACCGGACAGCGCTATTCTCAAAAAATCGCAAATTAATTTTCGTTATATTTTCATTTTTTGTCTCAAAAACATAGGTTATGGCCCCTCATTGGAACGTGCTCGTCGAGCTCGTTCCAATGAGGGATCATAACTGTTTGAGAGAAAAAATGAAAAAAATTAGTTATTCAAGAATTTTTTTTTTGCAAGTGTCGTCTGTTTTTTCATGTTAGGTAAAGGGTTAATAAGGTTATGTTCTATTATTTTGTCGTAAAACTGCAGTTCGTTCGTTTACAATTGACGACCCCCCCCCCCCCCCCCCCCCCCCCCCCCCCCATGTAACTAAAAACGATCGTTCCCGGGTTATTCCCGAGGCCCGAATACAATGTTTTACAAACAGGACATAATAATACAGTCCACGGCAGTGCTACCATTATTTTAATAATTCAAATATCTCTTGTTATTCTATTTATTTATTTATTTAGGTTTAAGATCACATACTTATGCACAAATGCTAATCGAGACCGAGACAGTTTTAACGGGTAGAGGTGGCCGGAGTACCCGGAGAGAACCACCGAGCAACGGCGAGCAACTGTCAGCTCCTCAACATTCTAATTCTGTTCAAGCTCCGCTCAAGCAGGGTTACAGCGGTTGAAGACAAGACATGTGCACTATCGATGTGCAGTACTTCTTAGTATCGTGCCCCCATGTGGGTAACCGGGATAAAGTGCCATGCCATAGGACACAACGCGGGTCATCCAGGGCGGGGATCGAACTCGAGACCTCTAATACAGAAGTCCAACAGTCTACCACTGACCCACCGCGCCCCCTCTTGTTATTCTAACATTCGGTATACGAAGTGAAACCGATTTACATAGTATATTGAGTTGCTTATAGTCTGCGGTTATCCCGCCCAAAACGCGCTTGCAAGGCATTATATGATCTATTCTCTACGAATCTGGTACTCAAATATACGTCTCGCATAATCTATAATAAAGTCCAGTTTCTTGTTGAATATCCCCACCTTCATAAAATCATATTTTCAGTTGAACATCATTTGTGTCTGCAGAAACTTAATTGTTACTGAGTCAATTGTCACTGTGCAGCACATGTGTTGAGTTGATGGCTGCTATATATACGAAGACAAATTTTACTTTTGATCATAAATTTGAAAATTACGTTAAATTCTGCCCATGTGGTTTCGTCTCTCAATTTATGAACCCGTTCTTTGTATACCACTCAAAGTTTGCTAAGCACCAAATATATCCAACTGCCTGTTTTACGTTTTAGTTGAAATATTATTATGAAAAGTGTATATATTTTATATTTAATTATATCTTTAATGATTTAAGTACAGAAATTAAGATTTTGTTTGGGTTTGGACATTATTTTTTAGCTTTCGAATACGATAACCATGGAAAATGGATATTATTGTTAAAAGAGGAAATTTTTCAAATTTGCCAAAAAGTTGACAGAGCCAACTGATATGGGTTCAATATCGAGTATGAGACCCATTATTGTTAATTACAGCTTGACAACGCCTTCTCGTGCTCCCAATCAGGTTCCAGGTGGTCCTTTGTAGGATGTTGTTTCATTCTTGGACCAGCATGGCACCAAGCTCCTGGACATTTCTTGGCTGGACTGGACGGGCTGAAATTGCAAGCTGCAACTCATTCCAGACATGTTCGATTGGATTGAGGTCAGGGGATCTTGCTGGCCAGTCCATACGCTCAATCCCCTCCCTCTGTTGGCACTCCCGGACAGCATGGGCAACATGGACGGGCATTATCGTCCATCAGAATGACTCTATCACCCACTGCACCTGCATACAATCTGACGCGGACATCCAGGATCTCATCAATATACCCCTGTGCAGTCAATGTACCACGGTCAGGGACACAGAGCTCTGCATGTCCATCCCAGCTGATGCCGCCACAGACCATTATTGACCCTCCACCATAGCGGTCATGCTCAGCAATGTTGGCCGCATGGAGTCGCTCTCCTGGTCTTCTCCATGCCCTAGAACGCCTATCTGTGTGGTTTAGGCAGTACCTTGACTGCGTCGAAACATTTACCTCGGATGCATTCTGAATGTCACTACGAAGCTGGGTTGCTGTGGCAAAGCGGTTCCTACGGGCCTGAATGATCAAAAACCGGTCTTCAGCTGCAGATGTTGCCCTGTCTCTGTCACCACCATGCCGCCTTACTGGTGTGCTATACTGCTGCATACAATCTGACGTGGACACAAAGCTCTGTATGTCCATCCAAGCTGATGCCACCACAGACCATTATTGACCCTCCACCATAGCGGTCATGCTCAGCAATGTTGGCCGCATGGAATCGCTCTCCTGGTCTTCTCCATACCCTAGAACGCCTATCTGTGTTGTGTAGGCAGTACCTTGACTCATCTGTAAAAAGGACAGGTCGTCAGTCTTCTCTGGTCCATCCAACGTGATCCATGGCTTATTCATATCGTGCCTGGCGGTGGTTCTGGGACAGCTGAGTGTGAATACATGGTCTTCTCGATCGGCGACCACCTTCGTGCAACTTTGCCCGGATAGTCTGCGTCGAAACACTTACCCCGGATGCACTCTGAAGGTCACCGCAAAGCTGGGTTGCTGTGTCAAAGCGGTTCCTACGGGCTTGGATGATCAAAGACCGGTCTTCAGCTGCAG